>CM062358.1:15735983-18152909 GCA_031216115.1 Senna siamea
CCCCAATTTGGTCTGTAGTGGGACCAGATACTTGATGACGTTCCCCAAATATAGGTTCAGATGCAGCTTTAGCTTTCCTGCTCTCTGAATCCTGGGTTTCCTCTCCTTCACTATCTGAGAATACATCATCATCTCCATTTGTAGGGACCTTATTCTCACTTGAATTAGAAGCAAGCCTCACATCTGATACTGGGACATTGCCTGTGCTACCACTGGATCCTTGGCTGGAGGGATTGGCTTTTGTCCTTGCAGGTAGGGTACCATTATAGTCTATCATCACTACTTCGACCTGGAATCCTGGAGCTGGGATTTTTCTCTGAAAGGCATAGTAACAGGTTATTGTAAGGGTTAGATAATTGTCAAGCAGAGACGATCTGTAGATGTAAAATGAGGCTAAAGTTACTAAGGGCAACCAACAGCATAAAAAATTGAGTACATAGGAAAATTGTGCTAGATACCTTGTCAAAACCATCAAGCTCCGAGGCATCTAAAATTTTTCTGTTTTCTGTCATTGTTGTATTTAACCAACTGCCATAAAAAGTGATGTATTAAGAAAACTGCAGTTCTAAGCGTAAAATAGATGGTTCTTTCCATACACAGCTTGGACGAGAGAAAACAATCCTAATAGTTCTGATGAATCTGAGTTCTCATTCACAAGTAATTCAGAGCAGTAAAAGCTAAAGTAATAGGGGGTCAGAAAGTAGGTGCACTATACAAACCAGTAGAAATCTCCTTGTCGATCATGAAAATAAATTTTGAAGTCCCCAACCAGTTCTGTCAGACCAGGCTCCCCTGGTAATGCAAAGACCAGAATTCCTTTCTTTGGTGCACTAATCCAAAAATCTTCCGGCTACAATTGAGTTAAGAGATCACTTAAAGAATCAAGTACTTGGATCGGCCTAAAGGTATTCAGGGAAAAAAACAAATATGCTCAAAAGCAGTAATCTGATAACATGCTTACCATTAGATCCTTCGTTTTTGGATGCTTTTTTGTGGTGAAAAGAATTCCTGAGTATATTAGCGCAGATGTCAGTCCCTCGAGCATAAATTGTCAAGGTTATAACAACAACTTGACAAATGACATTTGGTCAGGAAGAGCACAAACTTGAGTCCCGCAAATGTAGAAATGCATACCAATTACATTAATGTAGATTAATGAGCAAAGATACAGACAATTCCAGATTGAAAAATGCAGGCATATTCAAGGACTAAGTAACAATTAGTTGCATACATATCAAATTGATACACTGAACTAAAAAGCAGAAAGGAAAATCCATTGCAATTGGTCAATCTTCCTTGAGAATATGGATATAAAATATCAGACCCATATTCCAAATAAATGTTAAAAAAAATCATGATAAACACCGTACAGATGCAAATGAGAATAGAAAGTGAATATTTAAGATTTTTCTTTAGCTTTCATCTCATTTTAACCCATTTTTCCATTAAGAACTCTATCAAGTACGACCTTAGGAGAAGCACACATTCATTCTTAAAACTATGCCATACGCTGCTGATAGATCCCAAAACCATAAATGCTATGAAAGAAGGGGCAGAAATAAGAAAGGAAACACCTTAGCCACGATAAAGGTGTATTCTAGAAGAAGTAAGGGGAATGAGGTGGCAAAGGGAAGAGAATGACCATAACTAATTCCTTAACTAATTGTTCTAGAAGGGAGGCGTGTGAGTGAGGCACAAGGCAGTTGGGCAGAGGAGTATTTGAAGGCTAGAAGAATCGGTAGAAGGCAAGGAAAAATTGGAGTGAAAATCAGGGAGAGAACTAGCCTCTCGAAAGCTAGTACCCCTTTTGTTATTCTGTTATTTTGCTATTTTCTGCTATTCCATTAAGTTGAGTTTGTGATGTTATCTATTGAAGAGCGTATGTGATCGGTAATTCCTATTCTAAAAGAGGTGTACCTCTGAGAGGAAGGAATCCATTAATAAACCAGTGTGAATTTCAGAATTAATCTGGGGTTCTATCAATTGTGGTATCAGAGTGGTGACAATTGGGGAATGGTAAACACAAGAATGGAAGGAAGGGTGGACAACGTAGAGAAGGATATAGCGACCTTGAAGGATGACATGAATGAAGTGAAGGTTTAGATGATGGAGATGAGGGAGATGATGGTCCGGATGGAGGGGAAAAGAGGAATTCCGGAGCCCAATCAACTGGGTAGGCCGGTGAAATCTTATATAGAGGGGAACAGGGGAAGAGAAAGCATAGAAGATGGGGAGAAAGACCCACACAAGTTTAGGAAACTGGAATTACCATTGTTTGAGGGAGAAGACCCAATAGGATGACTGTTCAGGGCTGAGAGGTATTTTGATATCAATAAGGTGTCTGAGGCAGAGCAATTGGCAGCATTGGTAGTTTACCTGGAAGCGAGGGCTCTCAACTGGTTCCAATGGCTGGAGACTAGGAGTCTGATCCATGCTTGGGCGGATTTCCGCAAAGAGCTTATCGAAAGGTTCCCTCATTCCCAGCAAGGAGACGCATACGAGCGTCTGCTGACATTGAAACAGGGCGGTGGCGTCACGAAATACAGGGAACAATTTGAGGAGCTGTCAACTCTCTTGGAAGAAGCAACGGACGATTGCCTGATGGGTGCATTTAAGAACGGGTTGAAACCCGAAATCGGGCAGAGCTCCATTTAGTGTAAGACAAGGTCATTAAAGCAATTTATGAATCTGGCCCACCGGATTGAAGAAATGAATGCAGTGATTTCTAAGGCCCAACGCGACGCAATGAACAAACAGATGAGGGTGCTGGGCTTGAATTGCTGGATTGGACCGAAGCAGCTCTGGAATCGGGTCACCAGCAATCCCGACCCGAGTCGGACAGCATCTCTGGCAATAAGAAAAAATTCAGAACCAAAGCGGGAAATCAAGGGAGGCAGTTCCCAGACGGATTCTACGCATAATAGCACCACGAAGAGCGGCGGTTACAAGAGACTAACGGAGGCAGAAGCACCAAAGAAACGATCCCTTGAGTTCTGCTTCAAATGCGATGAAAAGTACAGTCCAACATATCAGTGCAAATATAAACAACTCCAAGTTCTCTTGCTACAATCGGTAAATGAACTAGGAGAAGCATTGGAAGAAGGTGAGCAGAAACAGGAAGAAAGTGAAGAAGAAACACAAGAGGAAAGCCACATGGAATTATCCATGAATTCAGTGGTCACAATGAAGGTGCTGGGAAGATGTTGTGGAGAGGTGATCGTACTCATAGATAGCGGAGCATCTCACAATTTCCTCTCACCAAACACGGTTAGCAGGTTGGAAATTCAAACAAGGCAGATTGGCTCCTTTGAGGTATCGGTTAGGGATGGCTATAAGGTGAGGGGGAACCAATTTTGTCCAAGATTCAAGCTAGAAATACAAGGAATGAACGTTAAGCAGGATTTTTATGTCTTTGACTTGGGAGGGGCTGATATGGTGTTGGAAATTGAGTGGCTAAAATCATTAGGAGAAGTTAAAGTGAATTGGGGACAACTAACCATGAAGCTGAGGGTAGGCTGAGAGGAGACCCAACTTTGGCAAAAACTCTAGTTTTCCTAAAGTCTATCATGAAGACAGTGAAGCAAGGTGGACAGGGGTTCTTAATTGAATTTAGCAGTTTACAGGTACAAGGGAGAGTAGAGATGAAGGCCAATGAGGAAGAGGTACAGCTGCCACAAGAAGTGCAAACATTACTGGCTGAATTTCTAGCAGCCATTACTCCAACCAAAGTGCTACCTCTAACAAGAAACCATGACCACGCACAGCCACCTAATATATGGCCGTGAGAAATTGGTCAAAGACATGCTCACAACCGGAATCATAAGACCGAGTAGCAGTCCTTACTCAAGTTCGGTGTTGTTGGTAAAGAAAACAGATGGGAGTTGGCAATTTTGTGTGGACTACAAGGCGCTAAATAAAATCATCATACCTGACAAGTTTCCCATTCTAGCAATAGATGAGCTGCTGGATGAGCTAGGAGGAGCCACAGTATTTTCAAACTGGATTTGAAGTTTGGATACCACCAAATCAGAATTAAGATCGGGGACGAAGAAAAAACTGTTTTTCAAACTCATCAGGGCCACTATGAGTTCTTAGTCATGCCTTTTGGGTTAACCAATGCCCCTCCACCTTCCAATTCCTTATGAATGACATTTTCAAAGAGCAATTGTGCAAGTACATACTGGTGTACAGCTCGGATAGAGAAACACACATGCAAAACCTCAAAGATACATAGAGGATCTTACAAGATAACAAGCTGGTGATAAACCTCAAATGTGTATTTGCAAAGTCAGAGGTGGAATACTTGGGGCATATAATATTGGCCAAGGGAGTTTAGGTGGACCCAGAAAAAAATTGCAGCCATGGTTAAATGGCCAGTACCTAAGGACTTGAAAGCTGTCAGGGGCTTCTTGGGTTTAACTAGCTATTATAGAAAATCTGTGCAAAACTATTGTAAAATTGTGGCACCACTGACAACATTATTAAAAAAAGATGCTTTCCATTAGGGGAAGGAAGCATAAAACAACCTTTGAGGCTCTTAAGGGAGCCATGACAACAGTCCCGGTATTGACTATGCCAAACTTCACTATACCCTTCGAATTGGAAACAGATGCCTCTGGTATAGGTGTCGGGGCTGTCCTAATGTTGAAAGGACGACCAATAGCCTATTTTAGCAAGGCTTTGTCTCAAAAGAAAAAGATGGATTAGTATACGAATGGGAGCAAATGGCAATAGTATTAGCACTAAAATTCTTGTTTGTGTAGCGGGAATTAAGTGTAGAATAGCAGAAGTGGGTGTCAAAGTTGATGGGATACAAGTTCGAAATTCAGTACAAACCGAGAAAAGAAAATAGGTCTGCTGATGCACTATCCATAAGAGAAAACAGTGTTGAATTTTAGGAGATATCCCTGTGGCAGTGTGAAGAATTCAAGCAGTGGGAAGAAAAGCTAAGGGAAGATGAGAAGCTGTACTCAGTATGGTAGCAGGTGATCGTCAGTCAGAAACCACCTGAAGGATACACTATAAGAAAAGGGTACTTGCTTTATAAGGGAATGATGGTTTTACCAAAGCAATCGACAAGGATTCCAACACTAATGGCGAAGTTTCATGAGACTCCAATGAGAGGACATTTGGGATATTTGAGAACCTACAAGAGAATGGCGACATTTGTGTATTGGAAAGGGATGAAGAGAGACATACAGGCTTATGTAGCTAAGTGTAATTTTTTTTAGCAGAACAAATATCAGACCCTCAGTCCAGCAAGGTTGTTACAACCACTAACCACTCTGAAGCAGGTTTGGGAGGATATAAGCTTAGATTTTATTACTGGCTTACCTAGATCATCTAAGTATGACACCATTCTAGGGGTGGTGGATAGGCTAACCAAATATGGGCACTTCATTCCGTTATCCCACCCATTGACAGCTAAGGATGTAGCTGCTGAATTCATAAGAAACATTTTTAAATTGCACGGATTCCTGAAATCAATCATTTCAAACAAGGACAGGCTATTCATGAGTTTGTTTTGGCAAGAGCTATTCAAACTTTTAGGCACTACACTATGCTATAGTTCATCCTATCATCCTGAGACGGGTGGGCAAACAGAGGTGGTGAACTGGAGCTTGGAAACTTATTTTTGCTGTTTTGTAGGTAACAAACCTAAAAGTTGGGAGAGGTGGCTAGCTTGGGCAGAATATTGGTTTAATACAACTTTTAACCAATCAGCTAGTATGACCCCATTCAAGGCTCTATATGGTAGGGATCCTCCACATTTTTTGAGGTTTGGAGATGTATCACAGTTAAAGAAAAGTCTTCAACCTTCAATTCAGGTTTTGCCCTTACCCACTGAACTTACAGATGATATGGAATTAAAGACAGAACCAGAAGAAGTACAGCAAGTAAGGCAGCTAACCAACAACTAGTGGGAGGTACTGATCAAATGGAAAAACATCCCCTTGCATGACAGCACATGGGAGTCTTACGAGACAATCAAAAACCAATTCCTTGATTTTCACCTTGAGGACAAGGTGAATCTTATAGGGGAGGGTAGTGATAAATCCCAAAACCATAAATGCTACGAAAGAAGGGGCAGAAATAAGCAAGGAAACACCTCAGCCATGGTAAAGGGTCTATTCTAGAAGAAGTAAGGGGAATGTGGTGGCAGAGGGAAGAGAATAACCATAACTAATTCCCTAACTAATTGTTCTAGAAGGGAGGCGCATGAGTGGGGCCCAAGGCAGTTGGGTAGAGGAGTATTTGGAGGCTGGAAGAATCAGTAGAAGGCAAGGAAAAACTGGAGTGGAAATCAGGGAGAGAACTAGCCTCTCGAAAGCTAGTACCCCTTTTGTTATTCTGTCATTTTGCTATTTTCTGCTATTCCATTAAGTTGAGTGTGTGATGTTATCTATTGAAGAGTGTATGTGAGTGGTAATTCCTATTCTAAAAGAGGTGTACCTTTGAGAGGAAGGAATTCATTAATAAACCAGTGTGAATTTCAGAATTAATCCGGGGGTTCTATCAGCTGCCCTTTTCTCTCCATGCTAAACTTTGAATTAAAGCTTCATTGGTCCGGCAGACAAATCAGGCATTAGAAATCCAAAAATTATGAAAATAGAGGTTTCCATGCAATGATTTTCCTATTATAGCTTCAGAATAAGACAGCCACTGAAGAGAATGTAATGGATATATCTGCTTACCATTATGATCAGAAATTGTGATGGATGGCCTAATCCAATAAGGGCATTTGTGAAGCCGAAAGCCTCTCAGCATGCACCTGTAAAATTCTAAGGTGAGGAACTATTAACCTTCTTTGATTGGTATGTAGTGACAAAAGTACATCTTACCTTCGTCCAGGCTGAACTTCTCCTTTGAAGTATGTTAAAGTCCGTTCAAAGTATTTGACATACCTCTAGAAAAACCGAAGAAACAATTGATTTTAAGAAAATGACTAGAAGATAACATCTTAAAAAGAATAACAAACTTAAAAAAATAACTAACAATCTGACTAGGCAGAACTAGAGCCTTCCCATCAATGCATCTTTTCTCATTAAAGCAATTAATGGCTTCCTCAGCAGTTGGGAAGAACTGCAAACAATTGCCAAAGTAATCAACAGTCAGAAATTGCAAAATTAAAAGATAAAAGACATATTAAATAACTAAGACTCTGTAGTCTTTTGATGCTCATAAGTCATAATTAGGACTTGCCTTAAGATACAAAAGAAGGCTGCAAATCATCACTCCTGTCCTCCCCATACCAGCTTTACAATGAACAACCACCACATTTTGAATATCCTCCTTCAGCCATGAATATGCACTTTTACAAAATGATGCTATGAGTTCAATGGGGGGGCAATTATGATCATCAAATGGGAAACTTGCAGCCTGAAAACAAAGTCAGTCAAAAGGTTTAGAGCAAACATGGATGATATCATAATTATTTGATAAGAGCAATTAATGGCCCTTAAGTATTTTTTTTTTCAATGTTGCACAGAATGTTTTTGGAGGCATAGATTTCCAGAAATTTGAAAAAAAGCTTAAGTACAAAAATAGTATGCTTAGACAAAGTGTATCCCTCTTATAAGTAGAATTGGTCATAATTTATATAGTTCAAATAGACTAGTTCACTGGGTAAGATATTGATTTCATAAATGAAACCTGGAAATGTCCCCTACCATTAAATTTGGAATTTCTGATCTTTATTGTGGGAAAATATAAGGGAAAAGAAAAAAGAAAGAAAGCTGTCTAAGTAATGTTTGTTTGCCTTTCAAACAAGTTCTTCTAGGCTGACAGAGTGACCAGCATAGACAAAGAAAAATAACAACGGATACAGCACTGGAAGAAGAAAAAGATGTGCTGTATGCACTAGACCAGAAAGTGTAAATGATAAGTTTCAGAAATCTACCAGAATCATCAAGATCTAATGGCTAGGTTGTCACTTGTACCAGGATATCAATTAGAATGTTAAAATAAAATAAAGATGACAACCACACCTTCCCCTTGAATAGTAATGCATCGTACAACCTCTCTGAACACAGATTGTATACTTTGTACTTTCCCTGCAAGCAAATTTTTTTTTTCTTTCAAGAGTCTAGAATTGCCAACAGATAATATATAGAAGAAACATAGGCACTTAAATGAAGCAAAATTTGAAACAGGGATCTTACTTAGAAGACTAGACCAGATTATTACTATTCAGCAGGATATAACCCCTGTTGGTAGTTGAACCTTAAGGCCCCAAGTCTTTCTAAAAGCTTGCTAGTTTCTATTACTTGACGTTATTTTTCCTCTGGAGGTTTTATCAACAAGTTCCATATGAAAGGTTGTCATGAAATCAATTTAGGCCAAAACTAATAATAAGTTTCACTAAGTTTCAAAACCATGGAATAACATTTTGAACACCTTGCAAGTAGAAGTAGCCATTTGCAAATAAAATAAGTTCATCATGTTGGATTGTAAAAACTAAAGATTGGTTGTAACCAGGAAAAGAAAAGAAAAAAAAAAAAACTAAAGGTTGAAGTTACCAACAATTGGATTGTCGTGGGATATATATTAGTTCTTTACTCAATATAGGATAAAGTCAAGCCAGGCAGGCTAGGCGTTCTGTGAGATGGAACAATCTCCTCATTAACAATTATTTAGTCTCAATAATAAATCACTTCTTTCCTGAAATTTTGAATTGCAAGATTTTATGAAAACCTCTTAAAAGTCCATCTATATTTTCCTAGCTAATGATTTGGGAAACAATTTTCCACACCAAAAAACCTCCAAATTCCATTTTCCTTTCTTTCATGACCATTTGTGCGTAATCTGTAAATCTTAATGACTTTCCTATAATATATTCTTTTAATAAACAGAATTAGCAGAAATTAGGTTCGCACAATTGAAGTAGATATGTTACCTCATGATGAGTCTCGAAAAATCTAATCACTTCTTCCATGTGATTGCGATAGAAACCCTGCACCAAAGCTTTCCTTTATAATACATAGAATGAAAACTGAGCTTAGTGAACGGAATATCTGATGCAAGACCATATATAGATATACCTCAAAATATCCGAAAACTCCAGAGCTGGAATCACCAGCTGGAAATCCCATAGCAATTATGTTTTCAGTAATGTATGCCAAATCCAAATCAAACTCTTCATCCTGTCATGAAGAATAAGAGTTAGATATGTTCCATTTAAAAAATAAATTGAAGATCTGAGTCAGTTTTCCTAAAAACTTGGTCTTATAGTTGCACAAGTTCCAAATTGAGCAAAAAAAAAAAAAATCAATTCCTTATAATTGTAGAGATATTTCATTTAAACAGAACTCAAAATATTTAATAGAACAGTGTTAGTTGGTATCCTAGAGAGTACTGGATACACAGAAGTATAGACGGAATTGATTTAGTTCCTAAGCGAGACATGACTCTTACATTTTTCAGTAGTTGAACTCAGATCTCAGAGTGACCATCTTTGCCGTGAATTTTACATAATGGGAAAAATCAACATTATGTAGACAATTTGCACAGGTTCTTAAGAATAAGAGAGGAAAGCTTAACTCTATTATCAAGATTTGATTACTCTATGTAAAACTTTATTTGCACAGGTTCTTCTACTAAAGTTTTTGCAGCTTTAGTTTGTTCAGAACTCTAAATTTAGATGTGAGATGCTTTTCTTGAGTACAAGTCATATCCATGCATGTGCAGGAAAGAATTAGTGTGTCTAAGTTTTGGCACATTATGTAGACAATTTGATTGATAAATAGCAATGCTAATACTGATGAGAGCAATATTAAAATCCAGTGTATTAACTTGAGTAGGTTGTCAAGGTACGTTGCATCACAAAACATTCATGGGTATTATTTTTTAAAGGCTAGCAAAATTATTCTCAATTATTGTAAGGAAGCCAAGAGTAGCTCATGAAAAGTACAAGAGGACCATCTGACGCTTTTGCATAGACATTCATAATTAAATCAATAAAGAAGCATGATAAAGTTAACAACCTTATCAAAGAAAACTAATTGAAAAACAAAAACAACTGATCTAATAAAAGGCTGTTATGAGTGAAGCTTAAGGTGTTCAATCAATACATTAAGACAGAATAGTCAGAATTTGGAAACAATGAATATCCCAGCCAGAGACTAGCAGAGCCATATGACTTGAGGCAAAAGGGCAATTGTGATAATGATGCATGTGAGATATTCCTTAATATAATATAACAAGGAAAAGCACTGTTATTTTAAGATGTATAGGTGATGCACACATACATATGATTAATCTAAAATTGAAGTAGCTGCCAAGAGCCCAAGAAAGATAATGTCAAACTCATGATGCAAAATATATCAAATTCAATAGAAAATAAGTAAATCAGAGTATCCAAATCATATTCCAAGTCTAACTCTTTCTAGAGGGAAAAGTTATAAAAGAAAACTATGCAGCCAGTTAATCCAGACAGCAGAATAGGAGATCCTAGAAATAATCGGATATTTACCCATGGCAAAAATATAGATATAACTGAATCAGGTCTAAAGTTTCATCAACAACTGACCTGGTATCTACGTTTGTTTTGAGAGACAATATGACGTGCCTTGACCTGCATCTTCTTTACTGCAGTCTTAGATGAGTCAACTAACCCTTTGGTGAATGATTCGATTAAACTAGGTTTCTCAGTTCCTTCATTGACTGGAGTAGTCTCATTTCGTGCAGAAGGCATTGAAAGCATTCGCAATCCAAGCCCACTAGTCAATCGAGAAAAATTTGACATCCCCGTATCTCCACTCTGCAAGTTCTCTCGTCTTGCTGCAAAGGACTGTGAAAAATTCAGATTGCTCACCCAGGATGATTTGTCAGAAGTAGATGAGGATGCAGAGTCATGCGCATTGTCATTTTGTCCAGAGACGTTGGCAGAATGGTGTTCAACATTAGGAGATGAATAGGTAGGTTGAGATGATGAGTCCGCAGATGTTGGTTCCATCAGTCACCCTATGCAAGTCTGAAAACGAGTCTAAGTTAGGGTAGGGGCCATTGAACAGAAATGACTAGTAGCGTAAGCAACTTAGGACAAATTATCTAACCAACTATCTTAAAAGAAGACAGATATTATAGACCAGTGGTGGTAAAATAACTAGATGAATACAATTGAAATACCTACAACGATAGAAAGTAGAAATTAAGACCAACCACTGCAAATTCACAAATGCAACGTCAAATTCAATCAACCATCACCGGACCTGCACAACACCATTTTCATATAAAAGTTCTTAGCAAACCATAAATAATGGATCCTGACCGTCACAAAGACGTCTACTTAACGACCTAGTTAATTTCATACCCAGTTATTATTCAGCTCGCATCAGTTGTGAATGAAAGTACTTCAAACAGGCAGCTATGTCAGTGTCTCCTATGAAGAGAGGGTGATCTGGAAGATGATGCTTGAAAGGCAAAGAATTACGGTGTGAGTTGAATCCAGCTCGCACCTCAAGATATAAATTTACAAACACATTCGCATCATACACTGAAATACACAAGCAAATTTGTGCAATGCATGATGTGTGGATGACTTACATGTGAAGACGCACGATTAGATCTCTCTTGCACGGAAAATAGGGAGATGAACAATTGTGTGAATGCAGATCATATATTTGTGGCTTCGAAGCGTATCGACAATTCGCCTTTGGAATTTGAAGAGGGAATGTGATGATTTGAATGAAATGGATTGTTCTGTTTTCAGGATAGATTGCATTGAAGACAAGACAACGGATGGTAGCTAAGATACAAACACACTGTCCCTCAAGAAACTCCGTTAAACCGGTCCGAACCGGTCCATAAGGCAACGAACCCGAATAAATTAATAAACCAATCCGAAACGCGAACCGGGAACCGAGGCGTTCATGACGTTACTCCCATCTATACATTGGGTATCGTACCAATTTCCAGCCATCATTTCTACGCATAGACCGAGAGAGAAGACAGAGAAAGAAACGCACACCTAATAACTACTAGGCCAATGGACGCGGGAGCAGCCGGCGACGGCGTCGCCGCCGACGATTTCTCATTGACAGCCTCGATAGCGCGGTGGAAATTCGCTGTGTCCCGGCAGTATCAGCATCTACTCGACAGAACGACACAGCATGTTCACCAACGTTGGATCGCCTGCTTAGTTGTTGCCTTCATCTACATCGTCCGCGTCTACTACGTCCAAGGGTTCTACATCGTCTCTTATGGTCTAGGCATTTACATCCTCAACCTTCTCATCGGATTTCTTTCCCCTCAGGTGGACCCTGAGATCCAGGAACTCTCTGATGGTCCCTCCCTTCCCACCAGGGGGTCCGATGAATTCCGTCCTTTCGTTCGCCGGCTTCCGGAGTTCAAGTTCTGGTACTTTTTTTTTTTTAATTCCCCTTGTGGTTTTGCGCTTGCTTTGTGACTTTCATGTTTTACATTTTTAAGGTTTCTGAATGTTTACATGGAATGATTCATAACTAGATACTGTCATGACGTACTTATGAAAGGTTTTTGTGTGCTTGGTTAAATCTATTCATTTGTACAAAACCAAATAATATATAAGATTCTTTGTTAGGGTTTTGCACCATATATTCACTTCTTGCAAATAGAGTTAGTGTCTGCGCTTCATTCGTAGCAGGCCTGTTATTTAGTTTGTGATGAGATCTATCCGGAAGGATGTTTGGTGCAGGGAAGCATTTGGAAAAATCAGGTAAATGGGAGATCAATGTGTCTCATCTGTTAAGCCTAACTGATTTGCATCATTTGCTGGATTTAGCATATGAAGATATGTGTATATCCTTTTTAATCGACACATGTAGTGAAGGGCAGCACAGCAGAGTTTGGTCATGTCCATTACACCTTTGGTGAAAATTTTATTTGAAGGGTTGCTAATGTGTTATTTTTAACAGAATAACTTAATGTTTGGTTATGTGAAAAGGCTTTTGAAACTTACTTGATGACCATGTCTAATTGGGGTTGCAAATATTATTAATGGCAATCATTGTCAGTGGTCTGGATGAAACTATGAAATGGTATGTGTGATATTGGTCAATGAATCAGCCGCTAGTTCAAATGAGAATGAAGTAGAAAAACAGAAGCCAGTTCTGAACGGAGTGATTGGACAAAGGAAAGAATGGAAGAAGTAATTAAGCTCTTTTCTTTTGCTGCAGCTGTATCAGTGAATGAACAGACAAATGTTATCATTGATTCACCCTCATAATGTGACTACTCTAGTTCTGTCCTATAAAGGATCTAGGCTTTCAACAAATCATTGTTATTATAGCGTGTAGCTTGCATGAAGATCCATAGAGTCCAAAATGCTATTGTATGTAGTACATGGCATTGCATGAGCCACATGAAAATGTAACTTCCAAGTTGAGAAGATCGTAATATCATTGATATTGACTACTTTATGTAGAAAACCATACTCACATTAAAAAAACGAAATCATTACATAATAACTCATAAATTGTAACATCAAATACTTAAGTCATTAAATACATCAATGTTTAACAAAGCTTTTGAGTCTAGGCTTTATCTTAAGATATTAGAAGTCTAAACCAATTCCTCTTCATCAAATGCAACATCATCATAGTAATTCGTCAACAGGCATTCCCTCAATTGCCTCTTCATCCTTTGAGGTTTCTGTTTCTTCCTCAACAATATCAAGAGCACTAGATGAGGAGGATGCCATTTCCGCCTTTGTCCTAAGATATTTAAAGTCTAAACCAATTCCTTTTCATCAGATGCAACATCATCATTATGGAATCCGTCAGTGTCCTCTTCTTCCTTTTAGGCTTCTGTTACTTCATCAAACATATTAAGAGCACGAGAAGAGGAGGATGCCATTGCCTCTTTATCCTTGAAGTGTATGCGGATGTTGATTGAACAAGTTGTGCTGGCTCCTTGTCTCTAATAGCAAAAGCTACATCATCCAAGTCAAATCATCACCTTCAAATACAAGATAATTTTCTTCACCATTTAGTTCTCCGTCCACCTTGCCAATTAACTGCTCATTGATATAATCGATCTCTTTCAATAATATTTGGCCAATGGTATCACAAGAATTAAATTTTCTTATCCAAGCCCTATTATACTTAATAAATACTAAACAATTCAATTTTGATTGTCCAAAGTTGGGTTGAATGAATCTGTAGAAGTAGCTTTTGTAAAATCTCTTAGGTTTGTGCAAGCTGCAGCTTCGCAAAAAATAGCTCCTCTAATGCATCTATCACACTAAATGAAAGTTGCAAAGCTACATATGCAGTGCAGCATCTGGAGCTGTGTTGTGGAGCTACAAGATATTGCATGCTATTAATAACTATGCATTTAAGAGAAAGTATTTGAAACGGCCACAATACTTGCAGGAAGGAATTTTTCCTTATATGTTGTAAGCTGTCTGTCAACATGTCTACCGATATAGATGCTTTGCTACAGGGGAATAAGAATTTTGAACTGGTTGTATAATGAAGCTATTGTCATTTTCCAACATCAACCAAGGTTTTCTCTTAGTATATATACATATATATATATATATATTATATTCTTTGGTTTGAATGCTTTAAGATATAAAGTAATTCCCTTGTCTCTTGCATCTTAGGATGCCTTTTCATATTTGTACATTTTAGTATTATTTTGACATGTAGATGATTGCTTTCTAGTTCTGAAGTTACTTAATTTTCCTTTGTGACAGGTACTCAATCATGAAGGCATTTTGCATTGCATTTGTGATGACTTTCTTTAGCGTGTTTGATGTACCAGTGTTTTGGCCAATACTTCTCTTCTACTGGATTGTCCTATTTTCCCTTACCATGAGGAGACAGATATCTCACATGATAAAATATAAATATGTGCCATTCACATTTGGGAAACAGGTAACTTAAAATCCTTTTCTCTTTTTAAGTTGTCATGGACGTTTTATATGGTCATTTAGAAGTGCTGAGCAGTATTATGTCTGCAGTTCTTTACATGTTAATGATTAATCTTTTGTTTTATTTAATTTAGCGCTATGATGGAAAGAGAGCATCAGCAGAGACCATGACCCTTCCTAGGGACTGATCTTTCAGGTTGATTGAACTTTATTTGCTTCATTTAAGTCACAGACCCACAAGTGGCTTGATTTCATATGCAGTATCTTTTAACTGCTGGAGCAATCTGAGGATGTTATGCCCAAAGAAGCTTGTCTTGAGGACAAGTTAGGGCATCTTCCACGTGCATTTTTCAGTTGAGCACTGGTGGGACATCTTGGATATTTCTACGTCCTAGTAAAAAGATTTAGCTTTGGTGAGATGAAGGGGTTGCCGAGGTATCTTTCTTTACATTTACCCCTAGTGTTTGTTTTGTTTTTTAATTTGTCATTAATATATAGGTGCGCAATTGCCAAACTCCTATTGCTGAATTCTTATTCAAATAACATGAAATTTTACAAAGCTTGTGTAGAAGGAATCCCGGTCATAATTTGATGGCTTTATACTGATCTATCAATTGCAGTGGAAATCTTTTTTGGTCATTGTGCTCAAACAGCTTTGAACTGCCATTGCTTTCCAGGAACGCATTTTTCTAGATATCATATATTATCCATTCACCTCGTATCTTCTCTAATTTTTTTGGCCTTAAAATTTCTTGTAATTGGTTTATTTTTCTATTGAGTCGTGCATTTGGAATATCTGGAGCTGTTGAAGTATGACAGTTACTATTATTTATAAGTTTCTTTGCCCTTTTTTTGGGCCAGATTATAAGTTTATTTACTGGCGATGATAATATTTATATTTTGATGGTATTTGCAAAGTCCTTTTCTATCTTCTTACATAATCATACCATTTATGGAACTTCTTTAAATTTGATGAAACGATCAGTTTGGTCCTGCCGTTTGCAAGTGGCTCTGTTCATACCATAATATTAGGACATTGTTTTAGTATCTTGATGTGCATAGTTTCTTAAAATTAATTAGATGTTGGAAATTAGCGTAAGAATAGTCATCGAGACCCTGGTGGTGCATGGAAATACCAATTTTAGTCTTACGGAAACTTGGGCTCTATTTCTTTCTGCGTTGTTTGGTACATTACCGCGCCATTCTTTTAGACGTTCCTTCTAACCAATGTTTGGACTTTGGACTTTATTATCCTTGCTTTCATAGTCATACCTCACAAAGTAAAATACTCATAGTCAGAGCAATTCTTGCGTGCTCCACCCTGCACCATATGGAGCCAATCTCCACGCTCCATTGTACATGCATGTCCCATATAACGTAAGAGGACACCAATTACTTCAAAATTACCTTAATGAGTGATATTGCAAGAACGACATAAATCTTTGTCATACAGTTAAAGAGTTTGAAACTTAACCAAATCTTCCATTTAGAAAGACAAGGAATCTCTACATATATTTCATTCTACCATACTTAGGATCCAGATTTCATATCCAATTTTTGTATCCTACAACAAGGGGGTTGGATAATCACTATAAAACATCTACTTAAACTAGTTTCGAGTCTTTCTTGGTGATAATGCAAAAATATTCATGGGAAGTCCACAATTAGGAGTACCAAATACAACGTATGGATTTATTTTAAGTACCCAACCTCCGACGTTCTTATATGAACGTAAGGATTCTTTGCAAGACATGGTACGATAACCAAAAATTTCTTCACAAGAACAAATCTGTTTATCTTCTAAAGTCCTATCAATTACCAAACATAGCAGGCGTTTAATTTGTTAAATGCTTGAAAATTCTTTATAAAACATTTAGATATGGTAAATATGAAAAAATTTAAAAATTTATATGTTGCATATATTCTATATGATATAAGAATGGCAGATATAATTTGTTTTATATGTTAAGCTCAATCTTTTGGGGCTCATTTCTCGTTGTTCTTAAATAAACGTATTGCTCACTACAAAATGCCACGCAACAGATTTTGTCCAAATAGTTTACTGGGCAATTAAGTTTTAGTTAAAACATTTTCAAAATTTTTAGATTGAAAAAAAAATTGCGGATTAATATAAAACTATAAATATGTTTTAAAGATCAAAATATTTTTTTTTTTGAAAAAAGTTGAAATAAACAAATAAACAATGAGATTCCAAGCTTCAGGATTTCTCCAGGTTTACACACACACCAATTTCTTAGTTGCCTAACTTAAGACTAAAAGAACAAGAAGCCCACACAATTCATTGGCCACAGCAAATGGGCGTCCGGAATCTCTGCTTAGAGTTTATTGGCTGGCGTCTGCTTGATTTTTTAACGTTGATTTTTTTAAAATTTTCTACAACAAATAATATTATCATTATAATTTTTTAAATTAATTATTTAAATAAAAATTATAACAATATTCGTTGCAATAATGAGTACTTACGGCAGAGGTCCAAAATCAGCAAGCGGAGGTACTTTAGTCTGCAGGTCTGTAATATCCATATATAGTGTAGTAAGTTTGTGCAAAAGTCAATAGCAACAAAACGACAGCCGCAACCAAAGATATAATGGCCCAAGGATTACTGAAGTAATTATGTTTCAAGCTTGCACGCCATGTATTCCATCTATGGTTGTAATACCTATTCACAGCCTCTGACAATGGCGAAAGGTAACTGTTATTAATGTCAAACACAACCTCTTGACATAAGCGATTAAACAGATCAGCAACTTCAGCATCACTTCCAAGCCAATGCTCAATAATCCCACAGTAATGAAGGTACCCCACATCTGCTGGAGAGTTTATCAGATTGTCCATGAAAATCACATAAGATGTAATATCATTGCTGCAATCTAGATGACTCTGTTCAAATGCAATGAGGTTTAAAAAGAGAGACTTGGTGCCATCATGGATCAATAGCCTCGGCATTCTTAGAATCCCATTCTTGAATTTTATATCCCAGAATCGATCAGTCTTCCTTTTCTTGAATTTGATTCCAGCCTCTTTAAGCTCTGTGACACAATGTATCAATTGCTGTCGTCGTTTATCAGCAACTCTATGAGCATGCGACCGTCGTTTAATCCAGATTCTTGGTGCTGGTTGAGGCCCTGAGCGCAATAAACTTCTCCGAAACACATCGAGACAGTGAAGACCACCTTGATCAGACAAAGGGTCAAACGTTTTAGTGCTTCGAACCGACGATTCCAATTTGTTTCTGTCACTTTTCGGTAAAGGCTCGTCTGTTGGCATTAATGGGTCGAAGAATCTGAGTGCTAAATTCGCAACCACTCCTTTCAAATTAGGTTTAGCCAATTGAATCCCCAAAAGACGATCTAGCACGAGCAATGGAAGCTGATTCTCTAGCATTATCATGTCTCTCTGAATCGAATGCATCGACCCACGCATCGCGAAAACGGGGTCGTTTCTGGAATACCCTAGCTCCTTAAACCCCCCTGTGGCTCCTCTGAATAGCTCGAGCACAAAGCAGCCATCGAGAACCAGCATTTCCACGAACTCATTACTGCTTAAGCTGATGGTTCCTTCGTAACAGGATCTAGCTCTTTCTTCAATCTCTTTCATTGAGTCAAGGTAGAGTTTAAAGTCGTGATTGGTTCGCTTAAGGACATGGTGAAGGGAACGCCATTTGTGACGGTCCATTTGACGAAGGCGTCGTTTGCCATGGTGGTAAGGACCCAACGACACGATTTGTGGAACGAAAGCTTTGTCATCGCCTCCACTATCTCGAAGATAATGTGGGATTCTATAGATTGAGAGTTTAGCCCATGAGCTCGCCGCTTCATCTTGACGCGCCTGATCGAGTTTATCTTTAATGGAGATTATCCATTCAGAGTCCGGTGACTTGGCTTCTTCCTGCAATGTTTCATTGTCTTCTCCATTGATGGTAATCTGCAATGGCTCTGTGGGTTGTTGTGGGGAATCTGTGGATCGGGTACCCGAATTCGGAGAAGAGGGGATACCGGATCCTAAGGTTTCTTTAAGTTTGAGGGTTATAAGGTACCAGCTTAGAAGATCTTTGTTGAATACAGCCACCATTTGCTTTTAGCAGAATGGTGTTCTGGGTTTTGTCAATGGCGTGAAGAGTGAGGTCTAAGCAAATACAAATGGTAGAGAACAGTCTGTGATTTATGAGAGGGAAGCAGCGTGCAAAATTAGATGAAGTGACGAAATATATAATCAGAGAAAAAAAATATAAGTTAGTCATAATTTCTTTTTGATAATTTTTTAATTTATCTCCTTTTTGTTATTTTTTGTTATTTTATTAAAATTTACGTTTCAAAGAATTTATAGTCGAGGGAAGGCCAATTCTAATGATGAAAATGGAGACGGATTGGTGGCTATCATTATTTTTTTACATTTTGCTAATTAATATATTAGGGCACTGATGGGTGAGTATTAAATATTTTTGAAAATAATATTTTATAATGTTATTTAATATTATTTAAATTTTTTTTAACTAATAATAATAAATATATAATTTATTTTTAAAATAAGATAAATTTACTCTTATAAATACAAAATACAAAATTTTTAATTTTTAATTATAAAATTATAAAATTTTAACTTGTGAGGTACTTTATAAATTTAAAATTTTGTATTATTAAATATAAATTTATCTTATTCTAAAAATAAATTATATATTTATTATTTTCTATTAAAAATATTTTAAATAACACTAAATAATATAATAAAATATTATTTTTAATAACATTTAATGTTGTTTAAGAGCACCAGGTTAATAATAGTTAGGGTATTGATATACCGAGGCCGAGCTCTATTGTTTCATAGGTTTACATTTAAAAAAAATCATTAAAAATTAAAAAAAATGTTGAAATCAATCAATAAAAGTGCAGCTCTCTATATTGGTACCTTTTTCATTTAAGGATTAAAATAAAATATATAATTTTTTAAAAAAATTAAGTATTGAAAATAAAATATATTATAATTATTAAAATATAAAATTATATATTTTAAATTTTTTTAATAGGATGGTGTCATTGACCCCAACAAATAGTGCTGCTTACATGGAACCCTTTGAGCCAAATCATTTGTGGATAACTTTTTGGTGTATAGATATATTCTAATTTCCAAGCTCTATTCTTTGAATGTTTCAACAACCTCTTGCGTCTATGTTGGAAAAGGATCGAATTATTATTATTTTTCATATATATGTTGGGGTTATTGCTCATTATCACTCCCTTTTCTATTCTGTTCAGATATACAACATTGAAGAAATTTGAGTTGACGCTATCTTCTGATTAAGTTTACTGCTTGGTTACAAAAAACTCTGATTACCTTTTCTTCGTACATCTGTGTGAAGCCGAGGGATTGCTTCATTTCTAAATTATATTATACGAAGGATTAGTTTCCTGGAAATTCAGTAGCTTGCATCACAGCTTTTTTTTTTTAAATAAAAATATTTTTTATATTTTTATATTTTTAAATTTTATATTAATTTTTAATTTTATTTTAAAATTTTTTTATAATTAATTTTATTTTATAACTTAATATCGTCTAAATTATTAATAAAAATAATAATATTATATTATATTTAAAAATATAAATAAAAATTTTATAATAATATAATATTATAATTTAAAAATATAAATTATTATTTAATGTTTAAATATTATAAAATTTTTATTTATATTTTTAAAATTTATTATCAAATATCACGTCACTATTTTTTGAAATAAAATTAATTATAATTTAAAATTTTATAAATAAAATTAATTATAAAAAAATTTTAAAAATAATGTTAAAAATTAATGTAAACTCTGATGACATAAAAAATATTTATGTAAAAAAAATGTTAGACTGAATATTATTGACTCGCCTGAAAAATAATGATTTTGCGCATCTCGGGTCCATTTATTAATGAATACAGTAAGGTATATAGAGGAAGTGAAGTGGGGCACAAAGAAGGTGGGAGAAACGTGAAAGAAATTAAGATCATTCAAGAATTCCAGCATGTTTTCTTCGTTGAATAATTAAATTAACTTGAAGGACAATAATAGATATGTAGTTTCTGATTTTATATGCTTGCATGCGTGTTTGAGAAAATAAGGAAATGAGGGCCTACTATAGCTTGTGAATTTTAAATTTTCACTATGTAAGAGGATGACAACTTCTTGACAGTTTGTGTAATTAGTGCTTCAACTGCAGCTAATAGAAAGGGCCCCAAGTTTAACGCTTTACAGCTATGAATTAAAAAAAAAAAATCTAAACTTTATAATATTTGAGGACATCCAATTAATGGTAAAAAAAAAAAAGTCCATCTAATTGGATTTTAAGGGTGTCTATGAACAAATCCGAACTTTTCTAAATATGAGCACATGTAATTAATGGCCAAAAAAAAAAAAAACACACATCCAATTGAACTTTAGAGGTGTGTTTCAGTGATTGAGAAGACAAAAATAAAAATAAAAATATTCCCTTTTTTTGAATCTTAAAATTATATATATGGGATTCTCTCCTCTTATTTTCTTCTTCGATTAATAAAATATCATTGCCAACTAATTCTGAAGGCCCTTCAATAAGTAGGAAAGACATGGGCGTATTTGGTAGGCTCATAACAAAGCATGTGCCATCTTCTCCTTGTGCTTAACTGCAATTCCAATCCATAAACCATGATACTAATTAATAAATCCAATCCATAATAGGAGAGAGTGTATTTGCTTGTTCATTATAATAAAAATGCTCAGTAGCATCATCCAACAATACATTATGACACTATTTAGTAAATCCAAACCATAATGGCTTCCACGTGTTCAAACACGAATGATCTATCTATTTCTTTTCAAACCATCTACGAAAATAGAAAAGTAGTTTTTTAGTAAATTGTTTAAAATCGATTAAAATTAATGACTTGTAATTAAATTAAATTAAATTGAATAAAAATTAATTAAGTTTAATTAAATTTAATTTGGAATATTTTAATTTAAATATTTTTTAACAGTTTGATTTAATTTGTGATTTAGTCTGTCAAAAAATTTAACTAAATTACTTATGTATATAATTATAAATTTATAATATATATGTTATTTATATTAAAAAGTATTTTTTATATTAAATATATTATCTTTAAAATCTCTATTTTAACTCGTGATTATTTAATTTTTTTAAAATAATTCATATATATATTTAATGTTTATAATCTTAAAATAAATTATATTAAATTAAATCATTTTAATATTATATTTTTTTTCACTTGTACTAAGTTGATTTTTTCAAGGAATAATGTTAAAATTTTATATTTGAAAAATTATATTAATTAGCTTATATTATATTTTTTCTATTAACTTTAAAACTTGTTTGATTTTATAATTATTTGGAGTAAATTTAAAATAACAATGTGATTATTATTTACTTTTTTTGTAATATTATTTGAATATCTATTGGCTAAAAGCATATATAATTTTATTTTGTTAATGAATAAAATATTACTGTATTTTTTTTGTTATTTGTATATATTTATATATTAAAAAGAATTCTTTTATTCTTTTAGATAAATTTAAATGAATAAAATTAACTAGTTAAAAAGATTTAAATTATCTAAACCAAACTGTTTAAAATTAATTATTTATAATTTGATTTAATTTATTTTAACGCTATAAACTCAATTCGGTATATATATATTATTATATCAAATTAATGTAAATAATTTAATTTAAAAATTTCTTCAAATTATTCAAATAAAACCGACGAACCCCACGAATTCTCCTACTTTCCAGTGAGGAAGTCTCATTGCTTAATGAATTTAAAAGACAACCTTAAACTACGTTAGACTTCAGACACCACTATAAGATGATCAAAATGGTATAGCATATCTAGAAACTTATAATACTTAAATATTTCAGCTGAACTTTCCAAAGACATAATAAATCAGGAAAGTAGCAAACCGATACTTTCCCAGTGCTCTTAGGATCAAGCATGTACCAGGAGCTGTTGATTTAGATAAAATATACCAGTAAATCAAATTTGCCACACTAAAGAATAATTGGGGCGCAGAGTATTGGCAAAGTAATAGCAATATCTATATGTCATAATTTTACTGACACATGAAACTATGCATTTCGGAATAAACATTCAAAAGAAGTAACATTGAGTGGCAACCGCTACAAATGATTCCCAGGTACAGTTTTTATGCGCAGGAATGTACACACAATAATACAGCAATCATAATATAAATATGCGTAAGTAAATTGTCCTTTCTTAACACAAAGAATAGCCCAGTAAGCATGCACAAGGTAATATAAACATCACTTTCTTCGCCATTAATTAGCACTTGTTCCTCTTCCCTGTCCAAAATTGATGCTGAAGGCATGTCAAGCACTGCTAATCTTCACTCCAGTACTTCCACAGGCTGAAATAGGATTTGCAGAATTATGGCCGTTCTTAACTGGGTATGAGGCCTGCATTGCTATTCCGCACTTGCCAGTATATGTGCTTTTTACATTACGCTCTATCTTGAAGTAACCATCTTCACCCCAGTCAGTGCCCCATGAGTTTCTTACCAGCCAATAATCCACGCCATTTTCGATCCCATATCCTACAATAACCACGGCATGGTCTATTTTCGCTCCACATTCACCAGTAAACACCCCCTGAATAAAATTATAAATTTAGAACTATTTACACATTTACACTCATATTTTGTTCATGTCGTACAAATAAGATTGATCGGTGTCATCTTAGAGAGTTCATTTGTCATATCACGTTTAGGGAATGGCTAAGATAGGTACTCCTATCATATAATCATAAAATAACTACTAATAACTAAGTAATAGGTAAAGTCAGAAACAGAATATATTATGGTTTGCTATTCAGGTGTGAGAAAAACGGAAGAGGATCCTCTAAATTTCCTGTCTTAAGAAGTTCCTAAAGTTCGCACGATCATCACCGTCCATTGCCTCAACGTGGATCATGATGCCACATCAATTTGTCTTGCAACAAGCTTCAAGGAGACGCCTCTGTGCTGTTTGGAGTAAATGTAATAAAGCTTTGCTGAGTTGCTTTGCGTAGCAAATTGGAGTAAATGTAATAAAGCTTCATACTTAGAGCTAGTCACATCAAATAAGCAAGTGTGGATTATTCTTTTTTCAATAGAATTAAGTTTCCAATTATGCAATATGAAACTTTAAATAAAATAAAATATCAATACAAGGAGAGCTCTATTATAATGATGTGGAGGCTGGAGCTGAAAATGACGATGGAGGGTGTGATGTGAAAACAGGCTACTTTTCTGATGGATTGCTGAGAGATGAGGGTAAGATAAGCGCAGTTGAATTAAATGATGTGGTTCAGAATGAGCTGGAGTATGAGAACAAGAGTGAAGTTACTGAAAATGGTTAAACTTGCATTAAGTTTAAATTAAACAAAGAGGCTCAAGAAGGAGATAACATGATCGTCTGCTGCAATGAAAACCAAAATGCTAGAGTAGCTTTTGGTGATGGAGGGGATGGGAATGGGCAGAAGTGTTTTGTTGATGACATAGCAAACCAGGGGATGATGTTTTAGAAAATTTAAGCAGAGTTTTGGGTGATGAGGACAAGATCAAAGCTGCTAAAGCTACAAGCCAATTGACAGATAGCATTCTGCAATTGCAAACAGGAAAGAGGGCGACGTGGCATCACAATCAGCGTTGAGGCAATGAACGGTGACGATCGTCCGAACTTTAGGAACTTCATGCGGCAGGAAATTTAGAGGATCTTCTTCGGTGAAAAGCCCTATCATCAATTATACAAACCAAATAACTTTATAGAGGGCATTGCTAAACTGATGAAGTTTCAGCTCTATATCTCAGAGAAAGACACTTAATTCTTACTATGCAAGGTGTAACTTGGATTGAATTTTATAGATTGGTTCTCTGTTTTTTTTTTTTTTTCCAATCTTTACCAGCTAAACAATCAGTGTCCCTAATTCTGATTATACTCATACATGGCAGATATTAAAGTGTATGTATGAGTGTTACCGAGTGATAAAGTTGCACGGCCCTTCCAGAAGCTTCAATAGCAACGCTCACAGGCTGATGCGCCACAGCTTTCTTCAGCGTATCCTCGTTATGCGGTGGAACGTCCTCGTACCCATCAATTTTCACTACTTTAGAATTCTTCTGCAGAAAAATAATGAAAGAAGTTCCATCCAAATCATTGCAGAGCAAACAATCTAGTCTATAACGTTAGAGAGAACCTCAATTTAAGATTATAATACAAACCTTGGTTGGATCACATTGGCCATCAACACCCAGGTATGGGTAGTCATCTTCTGTGTCGATGCCGCCATTTCTAACGATGAACTCGAAGGCATAGTCCATATGACCCCCGTCACAGCCATTGTTGTAGGATCTATCGCAGTCCACAAGCTCTTGTTCTGACAAAGAGACAAGCTTGCCGGTGACTATCTTGTTTATAGCTTCCACCGTCGCCACCGTCGCGAACGCCCAACAACTTCCTGCCTCAACATGTCAAGTCATTGAAAGGGTCAAATTGCATGGGCCATTGTGAGCCTCCTTGGCCCAAATAATCTTCAAGCCCAAATTTTGCTTCAACTTTAAGAAATCCTTTTAATCTTGACAAAAACCCTTTTAAGTATAAAAATTCATGTAGAACATTTTTTTTTTGGCCGGATGAAAATTGAGCTCTAATTCATGTGTGTGATAGGTCCTTTATTTATTGTTTTCTTAATTTTATTTTTTTTGTATCTCCCTGTTGCTTTAAAAATTTTACATTATAAAATATTTGAGAGGATTATTTTTTAATATAAAAACACTAGACCAAACATATCCATAATATATACACAAACTTTACAAAATCAAAGGTTCTAAATAATCAGCTTAATAAAATATAAAAAGATAGACAAAAATAAACATACACCAAAGTTTTAATGGAATAGTAATACATCATAAAGATCAAATAATAAACTTATTAATTTAAGGATAAAGTGCAAAAAATCTCACATGTTCTTGTATTTTTTAGAGTTATATATTTCTAGTGAAGTTTAGTTACAAAATTTTCTTAAATTTTTGGATATTATTTTAAGAAGTGTGTTACTTGTTGTGTTGCTTCTTTAATGTAGTATCTATTTTTAACCAAAAAAAGAAAGTAAACACATTTCACATAACATATGACAGGTATAAAGAATTCAACGAAAGGTCCAACTCTACCCTCCAACCAAAACTACCCATATTTCTCAAACTTAAGAAAGTATGAACTACGAATAGAAGGATGTGCAGTGACCCTACCCACAAATATGTATAATAAGTCATAGTAACTAAAAGTACAGAATTCGATTTATCAGTAGCTTTTGTCTATAAACAGAGTGTACGTATACTCGGAAATCGGAATAGTGTGAGCATTAAAACTTGAAACAAATTAGAGAAGATGAAATGACAGTTTAAAGAAAAAAGGTGGAAAATAAACAGACCGCAAGTTCGCTGATCTTTGATTGGATTAAGAACACCTTTGAACCTCCAATCCACATGTGGTGGCAACTTATGATCACTGTCGTTGAAAGCATAACGAGGAGAGGCGTTCTTAGTTTTCATGAGTCTGCGCTTGGCGTCACTCTTGGTGCCCAAATAGATAGCTCTGTATTCCTCATTGGTCAAATCAGCAAACCTATTCAATCCAAGCTTGTATGTGCCATTTTGAGCGTTATGTTCGTCAACGAATCTCAAGTTATCCCTGAAAATTTCAAACCTCTTATCTTTCTCTCCCAACCCATTATATGCTTTTCTGTGCTTCACAAGCCACTCCTCGTACATGTTCATCACCTCCTTCTGGCTTCGGTCGTAAGTGATGATGGACATGTCCATACCCAATGATGAAATGAAGAAGAAGAAGAAGATGTTGATGAATGTTATAGGCATTGCAGGAGTCATGCTTGGTGTGTGGGAGAAGAGGAAGAAGGATATATATATTACAGTGAAAGCGTGAAGAAGAAGGAAGTAAAGGGAGAAGAGAAAGTGTGGGTTATGTAGAAGAGAACAGAACCGCCACAGCATGTAAACTAATAACATGGAAGTGGGCCTATGTTGCCTAGTATTGAAGCCAATGGGATTTTGACACGTGTAGAATTTGGAAGCAGCTGGGCTGGACAGATTTCTTCGAGATGAGGGATTGGTGATTTGGTGCTAGGAGATCAGCCTAGCTCGAACTCTGTGCATTTTAACACGAGGACGAGTCAAGGACTGAGTTAAAGTCTTAAAGAGGCTATGAATTTTTTTTTTCTTTTTGGGTTAAAGAAGGCACTTTACACTTTTACTTTAGGTGAGTGATCTTCGAGCTTTAACACTTTAATATTAATATGATTTGAATATATAAGATTTATGGTAATGAAATGAATGAAAAGTAAGAATCAAATATATAATTTATATTAATAACTCAAATACTTCAACTTGAGCGGAACATGTTCATAAATCATAATACTACAAAGATATACAATTATTCGTACTACTACTAATAGAAGTTTAATGATATAAATTAAATTAAATAATGATTAACTTGTATATTTTGTTTAACTAACCGTCGTGGAAGTTTTCAACTGGTTTAAGTGATAATTGATAGGGACAGATAATGCTGCGATTCCTGAATTATCTGCACGGGGTATACATAGGCAGACATAACCATCAAGGACATCGTATTATGCAAGTATAGAACACGTATGGGAAGATCACACGTACCCCGAGAAATATTCATATATATAACCTTGTTTATTTTCTTAAACCCTAAGCTTCTTTGGTTTATTCTTTGCTTTTTTTTTTCTACCAGTATTTTTCAGACAAAAAAAAAATATAAATATCTTTTTCATTGAAAATTTAACTTATGATTTATTATATTATAAAAAAAATTTACTCTTTCTTTTGGTAGATGCAGGGGCCCTAAGGGCCAGAGCAACTCTTTTATTAAACTCTATTCTCAGTTAATTTTTTTTACTTACTTCATTTAATAAAGCGTTGAAATAATTTGCCCTATAGATCTATTGATATAATTAGCTTTCTTTAGCTAAGAAAAATGTTACTGGTAAGATCTATTGATAAACTACTTGAGATCATTTTATAGTAAATTTGATTCAAAATATAGTACCAAAGATTACTCCTAATGACATTCAGTGAATAGCGGATATTATTAATTTCATTCTTGTCAAATTTTCATCAATTCTATGTTGAATTCGGGGTCAAGAGTCATGGCCCGCATCATCAAGCTCTGTGACAAATGTAATAATTGACAAAAAAGAAAGATAATACATAGGCTGGTCACAAAATGAACTATACGTGCATCATTAAAGAAAAGATTCATGAATTGCTTTGACTACGAACACAAGGACAGTGGTGCCAATGGCCAATGGGTAAAAATAATTGTATAATGCTATTGTGAAGAATATGTATAACATCCAAGAAAATTGAACCCTGGCTTCCTGACATTCAGCAAGAGCCGCGGAACTCTGTTGACATTACTTATGATTGGAAATATGTATCACCCAACAAAACTATGAAAGAAAAAAATTCATATGTGAAAAAAAAAAGGAGAAATCAGATTGGAATTCACATATGCTGGCCATTCTCAGAAGTAATCCCCCATTATGGATCTGGTAAGACCATTAACTTTCTGCATTTGGTTACATTCAAATATATTCTTGTTGCTGAAGACCAGCAGTCTCATCCACTAGGCGAGAATTCCTCAGATGCACTTATAACATCTCAGTTTTGTTCAGAATGAGTAGAGACTTGCACACCTATTACTTTGCTGTCATGTTTTCTCTTACGACTGCGCCGGGATCTGGATGTTCGAGTTTTTGTAGAATGCTTGGTTGGCTGCTCTTGTGTGCCAATTGACACTTTTTGGTTGGATGGGAGTTCTGGAGGAGCATCTGGCCATGGAGTGCGTTTTGATGGAACAGTAATCTCCAGAGGAGGGTCAATTATCCATCTGCATCAAATTACATCAAATAATCAGGAAAAGCAACAAAAATATGATCCTTGCCAGGATGAAATCATCGGCATCTTCAATGAAATATCAAATAATTCCAATTTTTCAGAAGAACTATTAAGAAGAGATTGGAGGGGGGAGGGAGCGCAGGTAATGCTATGCATTTCACAAATGGCTTGAGTTTCTGAAAGAGCTTGTCAAAACTTCAGAAGCCAGAGGATTTGCAAACAGAACAAGTTGACTAATTAAAAACAAAGAAAACATGAAGCAACAAAAATTAAGCACTTAGTAGGACCAAATGCATTTTTTAAAGCCAATGGACTTATGTATTTCATTGCATGGTCTGTCCTAACAATTAGAAGTTCCTCGATTGTGCTTATGGTAGCAGGGCCTCACATTCCTATCCCCATTCATAAACTTCACTCCCGCATCTTCCTAAATCTATAGCAGCTAAGTACTAGTGATAGCACAAAGGGGGGAAAATGCATGACCAAACATAACAGAAAATTAAAGTATCCTCAACAGCCTGACTCTTGTTTGGATTGACTTGTACTTAGTTAATCTTGAAGAGCTTTATACTTCTTGAGTACATTTTAAGAACATGAAAACATGTACCTTGCACAGTCACTAGAGTCGCTATGATAGGAAAGAAACTTTGCTATATAAATATATTTTTCATAAAATAACAAAAGAAAATTAGTCCGTCTGAATATCTTTTATTTGAAAGATCTTGGAACTGCATATATAGATCATATTTGACACAAGAAGACGTGGAATTACCGTTGGCTTTTATTTGGAATTCATTTAGGAAGCATTTGGTATATTGTTATTTTATATACTATATCTTGCATATTATCGTATGAGATATTATGATATTTATAATACTTACGTTTTGTATGACAAATTAGTAATATCTTATATCTCATGTAAAATGAGAATATTTACTTGCACATGTTCATCAATGTTATCTACTTCTTGAATTTTC
Organism: Senna siamea; assembly: GCA_031216115.1. NCBI lineage: Eukaryota > Viridiplantae > Streptophyta > Magnoliopsida > Fabales > Fabaceae > Senna > Senna siamea. The sequence continues at coordinate 15,765,808 of CM062358.1, forward strand.
ACTTATACATTTTTAAGTTTAAATAAATTACATCTTACAGATTTATATTATTTTTATTTTTTGTAAATGGAAATATAATTCAAAAAAGTTAAAAAAAAAGTTTGAGAGTTCATATATAATTTATTCCCTTTTTTTCATATAAAAATAATATACAAAATATTTTTTTTAACAATTCATTTATTATATTGTACACACTTTTAATTTCTTATAAATAAATTTTGTTGTAGAATCAATTGCCATAAAGATATAAAGGTAAAATCGGTAACTACAAAAATTTATCCCTCTCAACCTCATGATGTGAGATGACAAAATATTGTGACTATTGACTAACGTTAGATAAGACTTTTTTGCCTAAGACGTGATATTAGGATATTATCTCACATGTCACCCTGTTATCACACAACAACATACCAAACACTATCATCCAATATTAACATTCAAGATATCTTGGTATATGAGATGCAAGATCTAGATGAGATGTGATATCAGATGTTATCTCATATGCTACCTTGTTATCACATAACAGCATAGCAAACACTTTCATCCAATCTTGACACCCAAGATATCATGGTATGTAAGGTGATAAGATCAAGATTACAATATATCAAAACACCTCCTTAGTGAGATTATACTGTGTTGTCACAGCACATATAAATGTAGCAAAAGATCTTACTGATCATGAGTTATGACGCATCTAACAAGACTCTTTTAGACATTAGCCAACCATTGCCATCTAATAAGACTAGGATGCAAATTATTTGGATCTTCCTCTAGCAACTCTAGGAAGCCCAGCTAAATGCAGAAACTGGCACAACACGTGCCACTGTAATTGATGGCATTTGATGGGAAATGGAAAGATCTACTTCAGAGAGATGAGGAAATTCATTTTAGAGAAGTTGGAGTTCTTCCATGAAGCTATTAGTTTATGAGTAAGGTATTACTATTGATTTCAAATGATACAAGGACTTCATTGAATCCTATTTTTGACCAGTTTGGTTCTAGTGGAATCCCTAGCTCGAACCAATTCAATCATTATATCACAATAATAGTGATAAGCTAAGCAGCAGAACTGTGGTAGTCTCCTACTCATCCAGCTTCCTTATGGTCATTTTAGTTTATTCCATTTCATACTAACACTGATGTTTTGGGAAGACCACAATCGACATCCAAAAATAGTCTAGATATTTTTTTAACAAGCTAAGTGCGTATTAAGTAAAATCCTTTATCTACCTCATCTGTTCCCCAGTAGCTGCCCCAACATTTATATTATCAGGAACCCCGTGGTCAACCAGTTGCTTGCAGAAAGAACTGGAATTCTATGAGCCGGTTCTTCACTAACCAGTATATCTCCCTCCATTTGATCATCATTATAACCATGTCAGTTACTTCCAAAAGAAGTTTGCCCTATTTAACCTTACCAATGGGAATGGAAGCATGCTCTGTCCACATTAAGCCTTTCATTCTCTTGCCCCCAACACCCCCCCCCCCCCCACAAAAAAAATATATAGCTGTTCTCTAGAGAATCAATACCTTGTGAGAGTTGTTCAAAGTCAGCATGGTAGTGTCACTATATGGCTAGAAAGTATAAAATCTCATGTCTAGAACAATTCTTCCCTAATTTGTCAGCTAAACTCTGTTTGATCCAGCCTGACCTTGATCATATTTGTTGATGCTTCAAAAGAAATACTTGAGCTGGAAAACTATTATTGATTATCTTAGAAATGTAAGCCTATAATACATGATGCACAGAGGTCCAAGCAAGTGATGGAGATGTTTCTAATAGGATAATCATGTCGATAATATGAATATAGGTTCACATTAACTACAAAATGCTAATTGCTTGGTATCTTTTTGGTTTAACACAACAAACATGTTTATATCTCGCATATATTTCAAATTATCCAAACAAGAAAATTCCAACTTTGAAGCTCTCATCTACTTGCAATCCAAAAAGGATTATAATAATGAAACACTATTTACATAAGCCCTTAATTATACCTTTTTGGTAGTATACTAAAATACTAATCTGCTTCCAGAGATAACTTTCTTATAATTAAATATAGTTAAGCATTATCTTGGGAAAAAAAAGGGAGGAGAAAATAGGAGAGGACTCACCTAGCGGGGAATTTACTGTCTGTCCGAGCTTCAACACGCAGCCACCAAAGCAAAACTTGACGTCCACAGCTCCCCAGTGGTTCCACAACAGAGGTGTCCTTGAGCAAAGACAGGGGACTCTCTATGTCCTCATCAACCCCATCTAATGCATCAAGATCCCTTACCCACTCTGGCTTATCATGAACATCCTTCCAGAGCAACCTGGAGTTCAACACAAATCCAGACCACACAAGCTTTCTAGGCAGCACAGGTGCATGGTCATCAATATAAACTGCACTTCTTCCTGCATATGGCAATGAATTGAAAGTGTGCCACCCAACCAATTTATCAGTAGAATTACAAGCAGGACCTTGTACAGGCATTGATGGGGCTTCCTCCTCACCCTGTGTTTGAGACATGGAGGAGGATTTATCTGTATCAGCAGAATGAACAAGTATTCCAACTGAAACAGCACCGACCCATTTAACACTTTGGATTTCATCAAATAGCTCCATGCTATGCATATTACTATCATCAGCAAATATCAGAACTCCATCCAGCTTCTCTTTTCTCACAATTCTGTTCCAGCCAAAAACAAATCAATCAAATCCTAAATTTCTAAACAAGCTAAATATTCAAGTCATGAAGAAGTCCTGGCCAGAAAAGAAATAAGATAAAAGAGAAAGAGCTTTATCATCTATTAAAGCCGTATTAAGTAAAATGAAAAGTTTAGTCAAATGAAGCGTCCACAGTTACTTGGTTGCGTTTTAAAATAGAATTTTGTTTCTTATTAAGTAGTGGAAAACTTAGTTCCCTCCCGAATGATACCTTCACTTTCTTTAAGTACGAAACTTGAGTAACTGAAAGTGCTTAGCAGTTGAACAAGCAAAGGACCACAACTTTACCTCAAAGCGTGAAGTCGCATCCGAGCTTCCAATTTATGCCTTCCCTCCCACGAATCAGGCATCTGCTGATTGAACCCAACGTGGATGGTTCTAAGCCCTGACTTGGCTATAATTGAAGCGGTCTCATTGGTGGTTCCTCCAGCCTCCACCACTATCCACACCAAATCGTACGGCACCAGCATTAGCGAGTGCATCACACCGGTCAAGTGAAGGGTCTGAAACGTCCGCACGTAGGTCGGTGTCACCGCAATCACCGTCCTAGGGTTCTTGACACCAAACTGAGTCCTCTGCTCCCTCTGAACTCTCTCAATTATCCGGTGAGCCTTCATGACCTCTTCCGGATTCGGATGTGGCCATGGTCGGATTCGGATCCCATGTCGCCCGACGACCACCCTGCTGGTCGAGCTCGCAACAGTGGTTCTATTAGCTGGATTTTCAAAACTCGTTATGGAATTTGAAGTACGAGAGGTTTGAACATCGATGGGTCGAGTGATTCCACTGGCACTGCGGGATGGAACCATATGGAGGTTGGTGGATGAAGTGGAGAAGAGAAAGAAGAAGACGAGGCGAGAGAAGCGGAATCCAAGGATAAGACTAATGAGGCAGCAGAAGCCATGAAGGAGGAGCCAGAAAATGGCGGCTGGCGATGACTTGACGGAACCGTCCCCAGATGAATCCAACGGAGGCGATCCTCTGAAGCTGTTGCTCCGACGGTTGATGTAGCTCTGATGCAAGGCCGAGAGCTTCATTACCTCTCTGTATATCAATCTGTTGGGGCCCCTCCTTGTCACAGAATCAAAGGAGAGAAAGTAGAGACAATGTTAATATTTGGTTTGAATTTAAGATGTGATTTTTAGGTATAGCAGTGTATGAGGAGAGAAAGGGGACAAGGAAGAAGAAGAAGAAGACGGAGGTGGTTGTTTAGGGTGGTGGTGGAGCTTAATCATCCAGCATTTCTTTGGGTTTACGGATAAATCAGTTTTCTCACAGTCTTCTTTTTCAGTCTAACAACTTCAATGAAAGAGGATGAGAAATTAAAAATTAAAGAAAAAAACATGCGCAGACGGAGAGGGTCAGAGACACTAGCCCTTGGGTTTTATTACAGTGGAGCCACACGTGGATGAAAGGTATTGGTTACAAAGGTTATCATTTACATTTAGTAATTTCATTGATTTCTATGCATATAAGTCTAACCCATAAATGTAGGAAATTAATTATACAGATCTCGTCTTTATTATGTTATGTTAAAAAAATTATATAAATAAAAAACTACACTTTAATTAAATTGCCCAAAACTCAAATTTTGGAATGTAGGATAAGCGAAAGTCAACCGGTAAATAAAAAAAGAGCATTTTTTGTTGGGGCCAGAAAACAAGAGCATAGATTGTTTGTCATCTCCGTTTATCATAACTTTGTCTCGTGTAAACAGGGGAGCAAAAAGGATATGAATGCTGAGCTGATAGTCCAAACAGATTCAAAAAACAAAATTAATTACCATTAATTCAATTTTCTTTTTCTGGATAAACTAAAAAGGAAGATGTAATACGATATTACTATGGAAATTGTCTATATTTTCCATTTTCTCCTCAACCAAATATATGGGAGATTGTCTTTTCAATTTCTCTCTTGAATTAGTAATACTACTACTACTTGACGAGATTGTCTTTCCTATATATAGTAATAAGCTTAGGGGAGATATTGCCTATGAAACAGAAAAATTAAATTTAAAATAAAAATCTACATTACACAATTTATGTTATGTCAATTTGGGATTGTAATATGGATTTCCCCTTGCCAATTAATGCATAACCAGGAAACAAGTTGTATTGGTTCATTAAATAATTTAATTAATATTTAATGGTAATAGAAAGAGAGAGATTACAATTTATATATGATGTATTGATATATAGAGGATAGAGCAAAAGAGAAAACAAACCAAAAAAGAATAGTGATGAGACCAAATCCGGCCACATTAGGTGCACAAGAGCAACAAAATGATTTGGGGTTGGTGGGTTGGGTACCTAGCCTTCAACCAAAGCCCCTTTTTAAAAGGATTAAAATTAAATGTAATTTTTTATATTAAATTTTTTAATAAAAATAAAATAAGTAAAAAAAATAATCATAAAAAATAAATTGTACAAACTACACATATATTCTTTTTTCATTAAAAAATGTGATAGGAGAATATAACCCGGCTATTCCTATTTGACTCATTCCTTTGTTAGGAGTTTGATAATGATCTGTGAAAAATAAGAGGGAACAAAAGTAATATAGCTAGTTTGGTAAGTTGAAATCTGTCAAATCAAAAACAATCGTCGATGCAGCGGCACAAACTTTGAATTAAAGCAACTTTTGTCTGTTAAATGTTAATTGCTAAGAGCTTGTGGTACAAACTCAACAGATTACGATTGGGACGCATGCTTATATAATCAGCGTCGACTTATTATCGAACGCTCGCACTTGATTACTACGTCCCAACATTCGTGCATAAGTAAATGACCTGGTCAAAGCCTAAATGCTTTAAATTAAATTACATTTTACTGAATATTACTTTTTTGACAGTATTTAAAAATTTACTGATATTTAATTAATTAATTTTAGTAAAAATAAAAATTTTTCAACAAAAAAATTTTATATAAAAGATTTAAATTTATAAATTTACTTAAAAAAATAAATTATTTATTACTCTAACAATCTACGTTGTACTAATATAACCTCTAACTTGTCACTCTCAATCTACTTTACCTTCTCTTTTTTTTTTTTTTTTTTCACAGAAGAAGATATTGAATAAGCAAAGCAAGCATCCAAAATATAACCAAAAGAAATCTAGCCAACACTTATTCTGTGGAGAAACACCCATCCCAAGAAGATTGGCCACAAAAACAGAAGACAAAAAGCTGAACTATTACAAAATATGAAATATGAGATGAATTGCATGTTTGGCCAGGCCATCCGTACAGGCATTAGCTTCTCGATGCACATGGTAATAGAGATTTGGATGAAGTCTCCATAATTGACCTGCAAGAATCAATCAAGGAAAAAAAGAGGATGAGTGTGAGAAGTATATATTAATATTCAAAATGAGATCAATAGCACACTTTGAGACAGATTCCACTAGTAAGAATTTGCAGTTGGAGGATTTAGCCATAGAAATGTCAATGTAGATAGCCCAAATTTTAGCTAAAATAATATTGCACTTTCCCAAGAATTTTGAGAAACTTCTTGTCCAAAAACCATTGTGGACTCTAATGAGACCGCAGGCCCTCCTCCGTTGGAGTTTTCTAACTAATATTAACTGTACTTTCAGCAGTATTGCAGTGAGTAGAGTCAGCCAAGTAGTGGAATTTAATAGCTCTATTTCTTGCCAGCTTCCAAACTTCGTTTGGGTCGAAGCTTAAGTTCTGAAAGATTTTCCTGTTTCTAGCACCCCATATGTTCCTTATGATACTAGAAAATATAGCATCAAGAGGAATATCAAAATTAGAGTGATCAGCGCAGGTACAGTTTCTTTTGATCCATTGGAAAAAATTTTGATGGTTTTGGAGAGAATGCATTCACGAAAAAGGTGATCAAGAGACTCTCCATGTTGATCACAAAGTGAAATAGATGGATGAGTTTTAAGTATTTTTTTTTTCTAAATCTGGTTAAGGCCCATCAGTCGTATTATTGTCATGAATCATGATACATCACTAGCCGTCATCATCTTAAACAATGAGAAACAGTAAGAAGAATTAGGAACCAGTTTAACGCAACGATGGTCTTTAAAAAAATAAATGAAGTGTCACAAACACGAAGAATTAGAACCTCTTGTCACATTCCACAAATGTTAGGATCAAATGGCAAACTCATCATAATGTTAGATAATGGATATAAAAGGTTCTCTCACGCCATACATGATGTTTGTTTTCTAATTCCGTTCATTCTGCTATTATTCTGATAGATCAGTAGTACCATCAATTTTGACAAGTGTGAAAGGATCAGGCTCCCTCATCTCTGGTTTTCCTTAATTATTGATATAATTGAATGGTTTTGATAAGCTGATGAATGCTTATGTCTAGAAGTGTGTTTGAGAGTGAGGAGAGAAAGAGGAAGGGAAGAAAAAAAAATAAAGGTTAAGTTATAATTTTTATTTTTTTTATTTAAATTTTTAAAATTTTTTTAATTTAGAGTAACTAAAATTAATAAAGAGAAAAGATTAAGAAAGATTAAAATAAAATTTTTATTTTTTTAATTTTAAAAAATAAATAATAAAAATATTAATATATCGTCTTCTATTTTCTTTTTTTTTTAAATATCTTTTTCAAACAAATTCTAAGCTCCAATCACAAAAGCCTTGCAAATAGAGGATTAAGAGGGGGGATAAGTCTTATAGATTAACCTCTACAATCAAATTAATCTCTCGTAGATCAAAATAACAGTATAATGATTTAAAAATCTAATGTACATACTTGCAAAAGAGAGACTATGACAATTAAACAATGGAGAACCATACGAAGTATTTAAGAAATCATAATGATAAAAATAAGTTATAAGTCCTATGTAATATTTTTTGAACGAAATTAATTATTAATGAATAGAATGAGGAATTGATAAGTCCCTTAGCGAAACATGAGATTGATAAGTCCATCTCTAATTTTATATTATCAATAGTTATATATATTTAATTCCATTTTTTTAAATTATAATTTGTAATATTTTACAAGGGCTGCTGCATAATAATTTTTTCGAATACCAAAAACGTTAGTATGATTATAATTAATTTTGTGCTTGTTTTGGAATAAAAAGCTTAGAACTTTATACGTGAGGAAATATGTCTTTACAGAAAAACAAAACAATCAGACGATTAAATCAATTATTACATTACCTGGGGCCACAAAAAAAAAAGAAAAAGAAAAAGAAAAAGAAAAAAGTGTCACCTCACATTGACACTTGTGTCCTAAAAACGTGTCTCCTGAGACCAGATTTTGTAGCTGCATTTCATTTACTTATTTTTTTGTTGGTTGGCAGCAGCACTGACTCAGGAACCTTGATCCATTCTAATAAATTATAAATCTCAAATACTTTGTGTTCGGTTAATTTTCTAATAAATAATTTTAATTAATTATTATAATCATTTTTATATAAATTTTTATTCTTAATTAAATAAAATGTAAAAAATAAAATCACAATAAATATTTTAAAATTTTTTTAAAATATAAATGCATAGAGAATCAAAATTAAACAATGTTTTCTTGATAACATTGCCTTTCACATTGTTTCCTAGATTTAAGCGTCGTTATGTTGGATGTGGTGAGCATTGGACGACAGCCAGCTCTGAGCTTCTGACACGTGTCTCATCATACTTCGTTTACCAAAACGTCAAGCTTTTCATCTGTTGACTAATCCCTTCCAATTTTCAAATCATTTATTTATTTATTTCTTTTCTTATTTGATATAATAAAACGTTCATGGATAACGATGACCTTTAGTCTTCATTGCCACCGCAACTGCAACTTGAGATCCTTTGTGCCTCTTGCATTCTACATATGGCTCTTGCTAATGCTACAGTTAGGTATATATAGTGGCTTTTAAGTTTTAATATAATTAATTATGTTAGCCATAAAGGTATACTATAATTCACGAGTTCTGTTCTATGTAATGTGCTTTCACAAAGTGGATATTTCATATCTTAGTGCTGTTAATTTCTTCTCGTCATACTTCTCTTGAGCGATACTATGATATGATGTTTGAAATGCCAAAGTTATAATTAGTCGGAGTTTAGAGAAGTGATTAAAATATTTAATGTTTAATTTATGTAAGATAAATTCTTATCAATATGAATTATTTATTTATTTTTAATATAAAAAATCCAGAATCAATTAATAGAGAGATTCTATGAAATGCAACACTTATATAGTTAGTTAGTAGATAAAAAGCAGGGAGAATAAATATAAAAGAAAATGTAGAAGTATTAAGAATTTGAGGTGGTGAGGTGAGAAAACACGGGGCAAAATGACAGGAAAAGAAAAACACCGAGAAAACAACTAACTAAAAAAGCATTGGTCAATTTTTCTTATTTCAATTCAAACTCAGAAAGCTTGCTTCATTCCTAAGTGTCAATCCAAGTCAACTCTACGATATGCTGGCAACCAAACCATCCACTAACTTTTTCAAAATTTCCTCATTAATCTCACGGCTAAAACAATAGGTTTGACCTCATTTTAATGCCCCAACTCCAACGTCTCTCAGTAAACAATAATTATGCCCCCTGGGTCCCATATTTCATAATCAAAATTGTTTAAAATTCGATTTTATAAAATCAACGTATTGTTTTCCTTTGATTAATTGTTTACACACTATTTCGACCAATTACGGATTACCTGTGTTTGATTCAAATTTTTGTTCTCCCTTGCTTTTACACACTAACTTTTGTCGGTTTTTATGATTTCTGTTGACTACGTACAAACAAGCAAATTAAAATGGTAACAGTAGGCATCTAGGCTTTTTCTCTATAGCCGATGGCATCAATTTGACATTTTGACATTTTGACTCTCTTTAGTCTTTATCACCTTCATCACATCAATTCCTTCTTTCTCTTTCTCCTTCTTCTTCTCATGGTTTTGCAAGTATGGCCGTAGAGCTCATGATGGGTCTCAAGAGTGATAATTTCACAGCCAAACTTGAAGAAAATGCGGTTCAAGAAGCTGCCTCTGGGTTAGAGAGCATCGAGAAGCTCATCAGATTGCTTTCCCAGACTCAACACCAACACCACTCGTCTTCAACTTCAAAATCCTCCATGGACATCGAGGTCGACGACTACAAAGCCGTCGCAGACGTCGCCGTTTCAAAGTTCAAGAAGGTGATTTCACTTCTGGGTCGAACACGAACCGGCCATGCGCGGTTCCGACGAGCCCCCGTGCCTCCCCTGCCCAATCAAAACCCAGAACCCAAAGTTCACCATGCGACGACGCCGTCACAGCAGATCACTCCCAAAAACGAGATGACTATAGAGAGGAAGGAATATTCCACCAACACCATAAATTTGGCTTACTCCTCTGCTGCTAATTCCTTCATATCCTCTCTCACCGGCGATTCTGATCATCATACCAAGCAACGACCAGCGTCATCGTCGCCTGCGACAACTTTTCAGATCACGAATCTTTCTCAGGTCTCGTCGGCAGGGAAGCCTCCGCTTTCCACGACGTCTTCGTTGAAAAGGAAGTGTAGCTCTGAGAACTTGGGTTCTGGCAAGTGCGGTAGCTCTTCTGGTCGCTGCCATTGTTCCAAAAAGAGGTATAATTAATATACCCTGTTTTTCAGAATCCTTTCTTTTGGAGATTTCTTGTACTTATAGACTCTGTTTTTCGCTTGGTGAAGAAAAATGAGGTTGAAGAGGGTAGTGAGGGTGCCTGCTATAAGCTTGAAGATGGCTGATATTCCACCTGATGATTATTCTTGGAGGAAGTACGGACAGAAACCCATTAAAGGATCCCCTCATCCAAGGTATAATATTATATATATATATATATATGTATGTATGTATGTGTATGTTCATCGAGTTTCTAAGAGTTTTGAGAGTAAATAGTGAACATTTGTGGAACAAAAACAGGGGATATTACAAGTGTAGCAGCGTGAGAGGGTGTCCAGCGAGGAAACATGTCGAGAGAGCTCTGGATGATCCGTCTATGCTAGTAGTGACATACGAAGGCGAGCACAATCACTCTTTTTCTGCATCCGATGCTACTAATATTATCCTAGAATCATCTTAGATAGGAACACTTTAATGTTCAACGCATTGATAGTGCAGTTTGGTTCCATTTTCTTTACCTTTCTGTTTCCTTCAAGACTTAGACAACTGTGAATCCATTACATTACAATTTAAAAAATTTAAAAGAAACAAGTGTAGGTGGTGGATTTGGTAACGGGTTTAAAGCTGCAAGAAAGAAAGAAAAAAAAAAGAAAAAGAGCGGGGTTTCAATTTCATTCGTTTTCAATTTTCTTTTCATTTATTTGTTCAAAGGAGATGATTTCAGTAGCCAGAGTATACTAACACTGCTCATTTCTTACTTAGTATTAACGTAAATCCCAATGCCGAAGAGTTTTATTTGAGGAAAAGAAGAAAAAGAGGAATGGAGTTAAAGAGTTGGACAGAAGAAGAGTAAGATGTCGTATTGAGGACGGTTGACCAAAAGAGAGAGAGTGTGTGTGTAAGGAGATGGCAGTTTGGACGGCTAAATTAGCGAAGGAACAAGACGTGTGGTGGGTTAGGACTTAGGAAATGGGAAAGAAAGAGAGACATGTCTCGCTTGCATTTTTAATGCAAACATGGTTGGACTCTGTGTTTGGACCGTAGGAAATAGGTAGGCACGATTTTTGGAGCGAGTGTGAAGAGGGGAAAGAGAGGTGGATGATGCCGTAGGAATTTGGATCTCTTAAAAAATTTTAAAATTATTATTTTTATGCACCTTTTATAAATTTTAAATAATTAAATATTAAAAGATTTTATTAATATTTTAATTTTTTTAAAATATTGACTAAAAAATTAAAAATTTAAAACTATTTAACAAATGTATTAATAAAAAAATTAATGTGTATAATATGTTAAATTTTAAAAATTATTTATATAGTCATTAATTTTTATAGAAGCAGGAAATATCTATATTAGTATGTGTGTTAAATTATTTTAATGATATTTGATAGAAAGGTTATCGTAAATAATATTTTAAATTTTTAAGATTAATTTATATAATTAATATATTTTTAAAATTAAATAATAGTCTATTATAGTGAAATTTTAGCCAATACTTTGAGGAAAACCTTATTATTTTGGGAAAGATGATGATGGCATTGGAGGGTGAAGTGAATAGTGTAGATGAAAGAGAGCGTGGTGTGGGAAAAGCAACGTGAAAGGGTCAAAAGAAGTGGGTGCGGTATTGATAAGTTCCAGCGGGGGAAGGGTCCCACCTTGTTGGCTAATTTGTCGTTTTGCTAATTTGCTTGCTGCTCCTTGCCTTTGCCTTAACGTCAACTTTGTTATTCACATATACATATGGTCCCCCCGCTTGCTTATTCGTCGTCTTTCATTTCGATATTCACATGCACGTGCCTAACTCAATCTCAATGATTAAATAGTAAATATGTTCTAATGACTTGAAAGAGTATATATATATATATATATATATTAAAAATAAAAAAATTTAGTAATTATTAATTAAGTACTACAAAGAGACGTAAAATAAATTTTATTTATAAAATTTTAAAAAAAAATAGATGGCATTTTATTTTTTATTAATTAAATATTAGAATATTATTAATAGAATGAAATAAGTTAATAGAATAACATTTTTAATTTTATCTTTGTTATATTAATTATTTTAATAAAATAGATGCAAAGAATGTTAGGAAAGTAAATAATGAATTATAAATATTTTAAATCATGTTCAAACCTTCAATTTACAAGAATTTGAAAATTGAGGTGCTGGATAAATTATAATGGTTTTTAAACCATTCCACCCACTTTCATTTTAAATAACAAATGCAGAGTTTAAATGATTAAAACAATCCAATTTATCCAACCACTTTCATATCTCGATTTTCTTTTATCAATTTAAATATATTTTAAAAGATAAAAAAGTTATATTATATTTAAATTGAAAAATGTCAAATTTAAAATTTTACTTCACTTTCCTTGTCGCCCTTAAAATTTAAGTCATCAAATTTGATTAGATTTATATTTTTTTAGATTAACGATCAAAGTAATTGTTTTTTAAAGATGCAAATCTTAAACGTAATTTAAATAAGCATCTGCGCAATTTTTTTAATCTATCACTCAAACTAATTCAAAATAAGTGGATGGCAACCTGTTTTATTATTAGAAAAACATGCAATTTCTGCCATTGATCGATGTTCAACTAACTTTTCGGTCTGAAGCTCATGTAAATAATTACATTGGGATTTTTTCTTAGAAATATAGCCTTTTATATTTTTTGGAAAATCTTTAAATACGTACAATCATATAGGTACTAATTTGAGAGTGATGTCACACGTTTTTTGTCAATTTTGATTCAAAGAGTGTTGTTATGAAGATACATGCACCTAAAATTGTTCAATGTATATTGTTGTCACCTTTGTTGGAACTTGGAAACCCACGTTGAAGAAAACAAAAACAAAACAAAACAATGACATGTTAAAGAATTCATTTATTCCAAAAAGATCTCTAAGAGACTCTAACGCACGTTCAAAAGTAAAATACATAGTCCTTTAATAAAATTTAATGAAATTATATTTAATATTTTTATTTAAAAATTACACTAGACATTTTAAAGTTTGAAATGTTATATAAATTGATTTTTAAATTTTTTATTAATAAAATTAATATTTTATATTGTATCTCAAATTTAACTATATTTATTGTTATATTAAAAATAAAATATAATTTTATTATAAATTTTTTTAATAAAAATAGATGGAACAGATGTAATTTTTAAATTAGACAAATAATAAGTATAATTTATTTCAATTTTATAAGAAGTTGATGTAATTTTTTAAAAATATGTTTTTGTAATAAAATTTATTGTAATATAAAGAGTAAATTCATTATTTAGTCCCTAAATAATATATTTTCTCTCAATTTAATCATTGAAAGATAAAATATTTCAATTTAATATCTAAAAAATTAATTTTTAATTAATTTCACCATTCGATTAATGAGATAGATAAAAAGTTAATTTACAGTGACATTAAGAGAGGTGTCCATATTTAATACTTGATAATACTTCAAATAAGATTGTCTCTAATAGGATACCTGTGAGAAATAAAAAAAATAAAAATTAATTTGATTGTTAAATGATTAATTAGATAATGTTCATTAATTAAAAAAAGTATAACAAATTATATTTACAAATTACACTTTATAAAAAAATAATGTTTGTATTTTTTTGCTGAATATGATTCAATTTATCATTAAATAATTAGTTAACATCTATTAATATTATTTTTAACTAACTTTTTATCCATTATATTAATTAAATGACGTAATTGATAAAAATTTGGTTTTTCAATGACCAATTTTTTTTACCAAATTACAAAATTTCATCTTTTAAGAATTAAATTTCAAGAACATGCATATTTCAAATACTAAATCATTAATTTACTTTCATATAAATTATAGATGTGTAGAGAAACATTTTTTTTTTTGTAGTGGAAATTTAAGTAAGGGAGTGACCTTTCAAAACCATGAACATGTATGTCCATTGAATGTAACTTGACTGCAACCAGTGCCAACCACAGCCACTCATGTTCAACTTTCTTATCCCTCTCAAAAGAATTTCTTTGTTCATATCTTCATCTCTGATCTCACTCATAAAATAGAATAAAATAATAATTTAATCCATAAATACTATTTTTTTTTAAATTTATATTTTTATAAAAATAATGTTGACTTTAGAACCAACAAAATAAATAACTTATTCTAATAAATAAATTTCTGTACAATGTGAGTAAGACCGAATTCACAAAGACTGGTGACTCAATCTCTTTTTAAAGAATAGTATCATGAGTTAGAGAACCCACAAGAAATAACAAAAAAAGGGGTTTGAGATTAAATAACTAAAGGCTAAAATACATATAATTCACCTGAATTATATGTCATATACAGATAATTTCCTTCAACTATAAAAATTGATTTACAACCCCCTTAAACTTTGTAATTTGTGTAAAAAAACCCCATATGTTAATTTTTCATCTAAAACTATAATGGAGGATAGAACTATCAAATTATTTAAGGAATTTTTTGCACAAAGCCTAAACATTAGGGAGATTTTTTACACAAAACTGAAAGTTCAAAGGGGTTTTCTACACAAGGACAAAAGTTCGAGGGGTTTTCTCCATTTTAGTACGAATTGATTTGGCTAATGTGTCGTTTTGCTAGATTTTGGGATGAAAAAGTTAACAGAGAGACATCTTGCACAAGTTGTAAAGTTTGAGGGGATTTTATTTCAATTTTATAATTGAAGGGAGTTATTTGCACATAATCTATAGTTTAAGGAATTTTCTACATTTTAACCTAAAATAAAAGACAATTAGTTAACACAGCAAAAACAAACCGTGAGCATGTCTAATAAAATAAAAACAAAACATAATGAAATAAAAAATGAAACAAGACGTGGGCACGTCTAATTTCAAAAAAGCAAAATAAAAGTGAACCTTTAATAGAACGTTTTAGCTAAAGGCCACTAAATTCTATAACTATTATCGAGTTGATCATTGACTTAAATTACTGTTCTTTTACAAAACATCAAGCACAATAATTGTTTTTAACTAATTACTAGGTCTCTTCCGTGGTAATAAGTTAAAAAACGTTCTTTAACTTATTCTAATTAATTGAAAACTTAAAAAATATATCTAACTTTGTTCAATCAATAACATTAAGATCCAAAAAAAAACACATTAATTAAACATAATGAAAAATGAGAAATTTAATTTAACTAAACTGTCCTCTATTAACTTGACATAAAAAAATTATAACATACAACTTTCTTACATCAATTGCTACTATAGTGTAATTTCTAAAAATTACGAGTCAAACTACTAGCTAAAATTCATAAAAAATATAAATGATTGGCCATGTCACTTATACATTCAACAAACTCATAATTATAATTGAAAATAGAGAATTTTATGAACTGAAAGTACAAAACATAAGTAGAAAATCGATCTCTCAACTCTCTTGGGTCCTAGAACTTAAGTTTTTAGCTGGAAGAAGGAAGTTAGCCACTCATGGCTTGGAAAACTACAACAACTTTGTTCATCGATCTCTTCTCAATCATTCAGCAACTAAGTTCTAGATTATGTACTATTTCTCTCTCTAACTCAATGAAGAAGATGAAGTTCATAAGTGAGAGAAAGTAGGTGAGATTCAAGATGCCAGAGATGTCCTTAATCGTGCTGTTTCTCCTTGCTATATTGCCTTGCTTCCTATTCTCTTTCTCCCTTAACACGTGTTGCCTCACATCTACCTAAGAAAATGAATCTAGCATCGTGCGTGGAAGAGAAAGAAAACGGGATCCTCTTTTTAATTGATGAGGTGGACTTCTCACTTAAAGTAAGATCAAAATTGTATTTTTAGGCATGCCCACGTTTAAGTTTGCTGGCAAGGAAAAAGCTACATAAATCAAGTCAAAGTTATTCTTTTCAATCCTGCATTGAACCAATTTGAGCATTAAAAACCCATATTTTTGGACCAAGAATGCAGAATACACAGTAAAAATTAATTGAAATCCATGCAATATTTGAACTTAACAAATAATGACTGTCTTAAGAAAACTTTTACCAATTAATAAATAAAAATCTATATTATTAACTAATGATCCAGACTTATAATTTTGATGACTCTTTCTCTCAAAATGATGTTATTTAAGTTAATTTTTGTCTAAATTTAAATCATTTTAACAATGATTTAACTTTACAAAAGTTGTCTAATGCAATTATTTTGAGGGAAAACGTGGCTTACACAAATTTACATCTAGAGTTAATGCCCAAGCCAATTTTTATTTATTAATTAAAAAAACTTAACTAAAAAACATATTCTGATTAGGAGAAACTAATGTATATTGTAATAATATACGTTTGTATTAAAATTTACGAATAAATATAAAAGTTAATGCACCTTAAAAACATTATATATATATATTTATACAAATTTTTCATACACATATGCACATATTAATTTAGTTTAATTTTTATAAGTGTATATATATAAAATATATACTATATTTATATTATTGTTTGCCAAATATTCAAACTTAGCTAAGTTTGGGTTCGACTTATTTACAACAAAGTAATATATTATATTGTGAAATTTGTATACCAAAATGGTTACTACATTATAATGTGAGGTTTTAAAAAAATTTAAATTGAATATTAATATACTAAAAATATCATAAAAATATTTCATGTTACGTCCATACTAATTGAGGTTAGAACAAATTTGTACCATTTTCATCACAAAATCTTGGTTTCGATTTTAATTTTTTCCTAATATTTCATTCAACAAGTTTGTAAACTCTTTCAATATCATTCAAAATACTTACAATAATTGTTGAACATTTTCTTTTTTGAGAAAATTTTTGAACATATTTTAAGATAACATGTTAATGATGTTTGATTCATATTATTGATATGTTATCAGCAACATTATCATAATTGTTGAACAAATTAGCTTAACCTATCATACACATAGCCTTATAGATTTACCCACTGATTCATTCACTTAAATTGTATTTGGATGAGATAATTTAATGGGAGAAAGTAATTTTTTGAAATATTTAAATTACCTCATTATTAAATCTCTTATTCGGATTAAAAGAAAATAAAATTTAAAAATTTCAAATTAATTACATCAAGTAATTTAGGAAGACTTTAAAATTCCCTATTCATGTGAAATTTAAGAAGACTTTAAAATTTCACATGAATAGGTGAAATTTTAAAATTTCCTTCTTACTTATTTTTAAAATATTAGTTATCTATGTTATTTTTTCATTTTGGTCAATGGTATCACAAAATAATATATTTTATAATATAAAATATAAAATAAAATATTTGATGTGTGAAAATAAAAAAATAAAAAAACAAAAAGTTACAAGAGATAAATAGATTAAATAATATTTTATTATTTTATTTATTATTTCAAAATTATAATAATAATAATTTTATATTATATTTTAAAAATTACAAAAAAAAGACTTGCACATTTGTGCACGTGTTTCTAGTATGTATGTATGTATGTATGTATATATATATATATACTAATTTACATATAAATATGTTTATAAATATACACATATACATAAATGAATATACATACACATGTATGTATATAGATACATATATTGATATATTATACATATAGTTACAATTATTATGATTATCAAAACAAAAAATTTAAAATATAACAAATTAAAATTGTGACAATTCAAATTTTTTACATTTTAAATTTTATAAAAGTTTGAATATCACAATCCAAAAACAGTTATGTAGTATGAATAAAACACCTATAATAACCAACTAGGAAGCAATATTAAGGGACTCTAACGATAGGCCTTGTATATGACAGATTAATTATTTTTATTAAATAACTAGAAATTAATAGAATTTAAGTAAGTATGAAATTTTTTTATGAAAATGCAAAATAAAGAAAAAATCATGATAAAATTGAAACTAATCCCAAAATTTTAAAACAAAATAGTTGTTTGTTATGATTCAATCAAAATAAAGTATATAAAATTTTTAAAAAAATTAATTATAAAAAAAATAAATTATATAAATTATATATGTATCAGTCTCATGTTAAAAAATATAAATATAAAAATATAAAAATTATACTATAAGTCTTTTTTATTTAACCATTTTAAGGAAGGAAATGGCACGCCGTTTATTTAAGTATAAAATTGCATACTCGAAGTCGTTTTATTGAAGGAAAGATTTCCAAAATCCCATTCTATTCAACATAGCGTCAATAATCACCTTCAACCACAAAACCTTCAAACGAAACCGTGCAATACTCCTTGTTGGCGGCGATGGGTTGCTCTGTGAAGCCCATCGTTCGCTAATGAAATTGAAACCCTTCACTACCTCCCTTTTCTCTTTTCACCATTATTCTCATCTCCATAGATATTTCTCTGTAGTAACCCATTCCTTCATGGCCTTCCCTCTCGCCAAAACTCCGACTCAGATCCAAACCCATTCTCTTCATTCAAATCCACCCGAAGAACCTGAGAACCTAATTTGCTCCGGTCAGAATCAAGAAGAAACTCGAGAAGAGCAAGAATGTTCTAGGTGCGAGCCATCTTGTTTGGATTCTCCGGCACCGTGCTTGACTGGGGTTTCTCGGGTCGAACGCGCTTGGGCTCATTGGATGAAGTTGGGTCGACCCAAATTCTTAGTCGCCCCGATGGTTGATAATTCGGAGCTACCATTTCGAATGCTCTGCCGCAAGTACGGTGCCCAGGCTGCATACACTCCCATGCTGCACTCTCGCATTTTTACTGAGACCGAAAAGTACAGAAAGGAAGAATTCACCACTTGCAAGGTAATTTAAAAGTCATATAATTGTTTACTTGAAGTTAAAGGAACTTGTTTCATTTTTGCATCTACTGAGTAATTTTTTTTTTAAACTCTGAGAGTAACTGCAGGAGGATCGACCATTGTTTGTCCAATTTTGTGCGAATGATCCAGTTACATTACTGGAAGCTGCAAGGAGGGTTGAACCGTATTGTGACTACGTTGACATTAATCTTGGGTAATTATTATTCACTCAAATCTGCTTGATGGCTGTTGTGATTGTTATTTGTGCCAGGGGTCCAACCAAGTACTACTCACGGTTTCACAAAGAACTGTTTTTACTTTTTAGGGAGTAACTTCGTGGGAGTAAACATAGGAATGAAAGGGAATTACTGAAAATAAGGAATAAACCTGAACATGCTTTAACTCTACCGCTTGGTGTTTTGACTCCTTCCTACTTATTTCTCTCTTTTTTTTCCCTTGTAAAACTCACTTCAACTGTCAAAAGATGTCTTAGGTCAGTAAAAAATAAAGTATATATCCCTTGTCTGAAGAATTAGCCCTTCTACAATTTGAATGACAGATTTTGCATGAATGCAATCGACAGTTATCCAAGAGAACAATTTGCTTCCACTTTCCCAATTTTGGTAGGAAAAAGTTAATGATATATGGACTAACAATGAGAGTATACAGAAGTATCTAACCAGGTATCACTACCATGAGGTTTTTAGATTGCTTGTCTCAGATTGAGATAATATTCACTTTATATTGGATGTAGCCTATATTGATGTGAGCTTTCTTACACTCTTAATAAAAATTTTGATGGAATTATATGTGTGTCTGTAGGTGTCCACAGCGCATTGCTAGAAGAGGAAACTATGGTGCCTTCCTGATGGATAACCTTCCTCTTGTAAGATCTCTAGTGGAAAAATTGGCTCTCAACCTCCAAGTTCCTGTTTCATGCAAAATTAGAATCTTTCCAAACCTGGAGGATACGTTAAATTATGCTAGGATGCTAGAAGAGGCTGGTTGTTCGCTTTTAGCTGTCCATGGCAGGACAAGGGATGAAAAAGATGGGAAGAAATTCAGAGCTGACTGGAAAGCCATCAGGGCAGTGAAGAATGCTGTTAAAATTCCAGTCCTTGCCAATGGGAACATAAGGCACATGGACGATGTTCATGATTGCTTAGAAGAGACTGGTGTTGAAGGGGTGTTGTCTGCTGAGACTCTGTTAGAAAATCCAGCCCTCTTTGCGGGATTTCGAACAGCTGAATGGGTGGTGGGGAGTGAAGCAGCCAATGTGGATGGGAAACTGGACCAGGCAGATTTGCTAGTAGAGTACTTAAAGCTTTGTGAAAAGTATCCTGTGCCATGGAGAATGATTCGTTCTCACGTTCATAAATTGTTGGGAGACTGGTTCAGTCTTCAGCCTCACATAAGAGAAGATCTTAACAAGCAGTCTAGACTGACTTTTGAGTTTCTTTATGACATGGTTGATCGGGTTAGGGACACAGGTAGAAGAATTCCACTTTATCTCAAAGATACGGAAATGAGACTTGCAGCAGACGGTTAAACATATTTATACGGTTGAACAGGCCAACGATTGGAGCACTAAATTAAACTAGAACCTGGAAGTAGTCTTTAGTCATTCATCCTGGCAAAACCAGCTTGATTACCCATATTCTTTAGATACAATTTTGTGGTGATTACAGATCAGATTAGTTCAAATTACTAAAATTTTTTATCATGTTGTAATTGACTTCATTCTCAAGTTATTTGTCAGTGTTGTACACGTTATGGTGTTAAGTCGATGATTTTTGCACTCAGCTGAAAAATGTATGGATTGGTTAATTGGATTCATGCAGCTTCCTGTTGGATGGTGGATCTGGATTCTCTTTATTTTCTTAAGAAATTGACAATGTTAATTTGGGACCAAGAGTGAAATAGATGTCTGATCCCCATAGGGGATTGTTTGTGTATGTCTGTTTCCTCTATCACTTTGTCCATTTCTTACTGCGCCTTGTGGAGTGTAAATGTCTAATAGGAGAATCAAATCTTTGGATGTTGTTTTATTTGCTTTTATTTTCTTGTTTATTTGTTTATATTGACTTGAAAGAAAGTTTAAGCTTAGCAAATAGCATATAACAAATAAGAGGCCAATTCTAAAACAGTAAATGTTTTTTCACACCTATCTGATGACAATTTAATTGATATTATTTGCCCACAGAATATTTTTGTAATAATTGTGATCAAAGTGTACTGAGCAAGTGGTAGTTAAGAACTTGAGAAAGAACATTTTAGAAAAATATTATTTGCTTCTAACTTACATTCCATGTCATCATGAAAGCAGACAATATGACCTTAAATTTTCGCTTTCCGGTGCGCCAACTAACAATAGTGTGAAAATTTCTCAGCATTTTTTTTTCTCCCTCTATCATTCCTTACTGTTGGTGCCATCATTACTATATTTTACCACCAACCTTGCGAATATTCCATTTTACTACGGTCTGGCCAATAATTAAGGCCCAAACAATAAGCAAAAAGATGAAGGGTATGTTTGAATGTTATTTTAGAATTTTATTTTTAAAATTATTGTATAAAATTAGTTTTGAGAATTTATACTAGTATTATTTTTATGAATTTGTATTATTAAATTTTTTTTATATTTTTATTTTTAAAAATTAAAAATTAAAAATTAAAATAATTTTTAATTATTTTGTATTTTTTATTACCAGAAT
The DNA here is from genome assembly GCA_031216115.1 of Senna siamea. Taxonomy (NCBI): domain Eukaryota; kingdom Viridiplantae; phylum Streptophyta; class Magnoliopsida; order Fabales; family Fabaceae; genus Senna; species Senna siamea. Next base: position 15,787,583 of record CM062358.1, read on the forward strand.
ATATTCTAAATTTTGTGAAAGCAACTTCTAGAGGCTCTAATCTATAACAGTATAGCTAATGTGATTATTAACTTTTAAGCAAGTGAGCTACTGCGTCCATTGTTTGTTTGTATCTCACCCGTAGTTTCAGGAGCCAGATTAATCTTGCCGAATAGATCAGGGAATTGGCGACTCAAGCACTAAATCAATTCGGGTTCGGGTCTTATAATTAGATTATTTATGTAATTAAACTAAATTGAATTTTGATTTAATGATTGAGTAATTGAACTGATAACTTGGTAATTGTACCGAACTTTTTTTTTTTAAAGAATTTTAGATTAGTTTTAATATAAATTAATCAAATTTCTTATAATTTTAAATTTATATATTAATTATGAAAATAAAAAATTATATTGATTATAATATATAATTATATCAGAAGTAAATATATAGACATATTAAATTGTGTATAAAATATATTTTAAGATAATTATTAGTATGTATTGAAATCACTTTTTATAATATAATATAATATAAAAACATGTAGTATAGGGTGGTGGAAGGAGTGATATTACAATCTAAATTCTTATTCACGGACAATTTAGATTGTAAAGCGTATGATTATAATTATAATATCATAACAGATATTATATTTAGTCTTCACAATTAGAAAAATTTATTATAATCAATTTACATTGATTTTGGAGAATTTGTTGACTTTTTAGCAGTAATTTTATTTGTTACTAAAGTGTATTTTAATATTATTATTACTATAATTTTTATTTAAATAATTAATTTAAAAAAATATAGTAATAATAATATTTGTTACAAGAAACTTTAATAATAAAAAAAATCACTGCTAAAAACTTAAACAGAGGCCAAAGATAAAACTCCAAGCAAAGAATTCGGACGCCTTTACATCATCATCACTTCATAAAGAACATCAGAGCATACAACATAATGTTTTCCTTCATTTCAATGGGGGAAGATTGACTATTCTGTTAATGACGGACAAGGACCATATGTGTTTAGAATGCACGGGCAAAATATGCACCTTATTGGAAGCCTATTGCCTGGTTCTGGTGCTCCTCCACAATTTTCCCAACTTAGTATTTATGATACATCAAACAAGGTCTCAAATTGAATAAATTCTCGAAGGTACAAACATTATTTGTATTTGTAATTTGTTATGGCTTTTTACGTTATTTAACAGCACAAATGTGTAATATAATACAAAGGTAACTTATAAGTACTTTTTTTATATATACAATGCACATATTGATCCAGATAAATATAATAGTAATGTCGTTTTATTGTTTAAGAATATGTTAGATTCTCACAATTCACTAATAAAAGTGTTTAGGATGGCTGCAGAACATTTTAGAAGTTCACCATTATCTAATCTTAAGCTAAGGTTAATCAAGAGAAGAGGGTCAAATGGTAGAATCTTTAATTTTCCCACTTATGATGAGATTACAACTCTTATTGTTGGAGATTTTGTGTCAACTAATATAAAGCGTGATATTATAGTTGAAAGAAGATCAGAGCTACTTCAAAAAATTCATGAATTGTATCCACTTTACCTGCCCTTCCAATATACCTTGCTATTCCCTTACGGAGAAGATGACTATAAGGATGATGTTCAACTAAGGGAATCAACAATTACTTCATCAAGGAAGAGAACAAGGGTGACTATGAACCAATACTTTTCTTATAGGATGAAAGATTGATTAACTGATCAGGCTAACTCAATCGTATCATCTGGAAAGTTATACCAACAATTCATTGTTGATGGATACTCTATGATTGAATTTGAACGCCTTTTATACATAAGGAACCACTAGAAGAATTTACGTGCTGAACTATATACAAGTCTATCTCAAGCAATATTAAGAGGGGAGTTAAATCCATGTTCTTAGGGTAGGTGCATCATTTTGCCTTCTTTTACTGGGGGTGCAAAATACATGTTTGAAAATTATCACGATGCTTTGTCAATCTGCATGTGGAGTGGGTATACAAACTTATTTATAACATTTACATGCAACCATAAGTGACTAGAATTAATGAAACAGTTGGAGAGTAAAGGTGCAAAGCCTGAGGATAGGCCAGATTTGATGTCCCAAATATTCAAGATTAAACTTGACAAGCTTGTGAAATACCAAAGACGTAGCAACTTTTTTGGTATGTCTAAGGCTGGTAAGTAATAATGGTTAGAACAAGTTTAAGTTGGATATTGTGTGTGTTTTATAAAAATATTTTTTTGGATATATCATAATTTATTTTACAATGAATAAATTTGATATACTTGTATTCATTGTGTCTTTATTATATATACATTTAATGTAAACATAGATTTTTTTGAAAATTTTTTGTAGAGGTTTACACAGTTGAGTTTCAAAAATGTGGTCTCCTGAATGGACATATTCTAGTATTTCTACAACAAGATGACAAGTTCGTTGATAGAGATCAACTAGATGAAATAATATCTGTTGAAATCCCAGATCAGAATTCAAATCCTACATTGTATGAAGCAGTGAAGAATTTCATGATTCATAGGCCAAATTCTCTTTGCATGAAGGATAAACGATGCTCAAAGCATTTCCCAAAGAAATTCAGTCTAATAACAAGTTTTGACGAAGATGGATATCTTATGTATCAACAAAGAGGCAATGGTACTACCGTTGAGAAGAATGCTGTGTTGTTAGACAACATATTTGTTGTTCCTTACATTCCAAGACTATTACTCAAGTATGATGTTCATATGAACATTGAGTTTTGCAATCAATCTAAATCCATAAAATACCTTTAGCCTTAAACCTTAAACTGTAAAACCCTAAACTTTAAAAATTCTAAAACTCTAAAATCTTAAATCCTAAAACTTTAAATGTTAACCTTAAACCCTAGAACCTTAAACCTACCCCAAACCCTTAAAACTACCTTAAACCACTTACCTTAAAACCTTAATCCCTTCTCTAAAACCTTAACATTAAAATCTTAAGCCCTAAATCCTAAAATCTAAAAGCTAAATCTTAAAATCTTACATCTTAAATCTTAAAACTTAAACCTTAAACCTTAAATCATATGCCCTAAAACCTTAAGCCTAAAACTCTTAAACCTTAAACCTTAAATTTTAAACTTAAACTCTAAATCCTAAACACTAAACTTAAACTTAAAACCCTAATACCTAAGAACTAAGCCATAAGTGCTAAACCTTAAAACCCTAAACCTTTAACCCAAATGCTTAGCCATAAAATTTTGTTCCTTGGAGTACCATAAAAAAGGGAACTTTCCTCTGCCCAGCTATTTTGGCTTAAGAAGAAGTGAAAGTGCCTTTCTCTCTATAAGGACAATGTGTTTCGATATGTGAAGTGAGAGAAGGGACTTCATAATTATGGTTTTGAATAAGACATCATTTAATTTGGAATGAATTAAATCTCCCCAAGTAGGATTTGAACCTACAACCAGTCAGTTAATAGTTGATCACTTTACCATTGAGCTATTGAGGAACAACAGGAAATTAGACCTCATAGAGTTCAATTCCAGTTCTCAACCTATGACACAAATAGTTCATGGTAGAAAATTCTTTGAACCGAATGGCGACAATAACGAATGTTGGCTCAATCCAAAGGAAATTATATGGAAGCTTTACTAAATTATTATAAAGCTATGAGAGTGAAAATTGATCCCTATGATTGAAGTTATATACTTTATAACATAGGCCTTATCCACACAAGTAACAGAGAACATACAGAGACTTTTCTTCATAAAAAAGAAAGAAAAGACTTACTATCTTTGGGATCTGATACTACACCGTTGCAAAAAACCCTTAAACAATAAATTCTTAACCTTAAACCTAAGACCACACACCTTAAATCCTAAATCCCTAAACCTTAAATTTGAAATATTAAAATTTTAAATGCTATACCTAAAATATTAAAACCTTAAAATTTGAAACCATAAATCTTAAACTCTAAAACCTTAAAAGTAAAACTCTAAATTTGAAAGATTAAAACCCAAAATCCTAAAACTCTAAACAATAAACCCTAAAATATTAAAACATGAAAACCTTAAATTATAAATCCAAAAATTCTAAAACATTAAAAGCTTAGGCCTCATTCTTTAAAATTTAAATAAACTAAACCTTAAACTATAAAACTATAAAACCTTGAAACCTAAAGACCTAAACATCACCCTTAACCTTAAAATTATAAATCCTAAACCTTAACCCGAAATCTTAAAGTCCCTAAACTCTAAACCTTTAAATCTTAAATCTTAAATCTTAAACCTTAAATGACTCGAAAACCTTAAATCTTCAATCTTAAACCCTAAACCCTAAACACTACCCTAAATTATAAAACCTTAAAAATGGCATTTACCCTAGGAAGAAGAAGATACAGATTAAAGAAGAAAACTGATTCGAGGGTCTCTTTTTCACATGAAATGCTCTCTATATAACTAACTTCCACCTTAAAATGGTAATTGCCTAACTCTTAACATCTTTCCTTTAAGAATCACACATGTGGCTAACGTCCAGAAGAGCTAATGAGCATTTCTTGAATGATAAGTTGGGAAACTTAATTATATGGGTTAAAGTTAGTTCAGTACACCTACGGCTTAATTTTCTATTTAGAAAACTATTTCTGTTAGAGGGCTTTTGGTACACTTAGATTAGCTTGACCAGGAAATCACCATTAAGTACGTGGATTGCCCCTTGACCAATCAACCTTAGGCAATTATCACTAATTGACATATGAAGGCCCCACACTTCCTCAGGCATAAACTATAATGGAGCAACAAGTGCCTCTCCTTTGGCATTGCCTTTGCAAGTACTCAACATTCTCATAATTATCCCAACCAATTCAAATATCATTAGTGGCGACCTTTATGGGGCTTTCTTTCACCATCTTGAGAAGATTTCCCAAGAAACTTTCAAGACTTTAATAAGACTTCCTAAGAACTGCAAGATACAGACCCCGTGTAACCATCCTTGTTACCTCATGCGGCGAGCCCTCATGACATTCACTTTTGTTAGGGACAACAAGATGTCATCATCCCCAATCCTAGAAAACAAGATCCCATAGGAAACCAACAATTAGTGGATGTCCAAACAGCCACCCCTCTACTAATTCAACACTTGCTAACTCGTGCAGAGAGCGTAGTGGTCCAATGATTATACTTTTCCATAATCCTGACAATGTATCAAGGAGGTTAACCTCAAAGATGAAGTTTTTACCTTCTACTAAGAACTTTATTCCCTTCGACAAAGTCTTCACAAACCCACTGACCCTATAAATTTTGTCCCATGGTCTTTGTGGTAATGAATGTGGAACCTCGACCTCCAAGATTTGAGTAGTATCGACCTCTAAATTCGCCTAATGAGCCTTTGACATAATAAAGGGCATATGTGGCCTCGATAACACTGATCAGCTAACCTACTGGCCCTATGCCTAACCTTTACTATCCTTATTATTATAAATAGTGTAGATACCCTCCTTGTCCAACCATGATGACTCCTACCGCCAACCAGATAGCTATTGTGGAAATTGATTCTTCTTAGGGCGGACCTTTCAAGAAATGTCACCATCCTTTCCTTTCTCACATAATGGAGATACACATACTGATTGTGATTTAAGATGTTGATGAAGATTTGACTATACGATTAGGAGAAAGAATCTAGAAACTATGTTAATACTTTCATTTCTGTCATGTTTATCTTAAGCATGTTTGATGATCGACAATGCAAAATATTTTCAATTACACTGATAAGCCCTGCCTTGAAATGGTACTCTCAGCTACCCATGATCTCATTAATTTTTCCATGTTTATCCTACTTCTCTCAACTATCTGAATTATTTTTGAAGCACTTGGCTACCAAAAAGAAGACAAAAAATAGTTTAGCTAGACTAATTTAGGGAAAAAAATTAAACCTTGCAAAGCTTCATGGATAGGTTTAGTAAGCTAGCTCTTTAATCCTAGGGAACAAGATCCCATAAGAAACCAACAATTAATGGATGTCCAAACAACCACCCCTCTACCAATTTAGAACTTGCTAACTCATGCAGAGAGCATAGTGGTTCAATGACTATACTTTTCCATAATCTTGATAGTGTATTGAGGAGGTTAACCTTAAAGATAAAGTTTTTGCCTTTTGTTAAGAACTCTATGCCCTTCAAAAAAGTCTTCACAAACCCACTGACCCTACGAATTTTATCCTATGGTCTATGTGGCACAATAATTATGAAATGTTCTTCTGTTGTCACCACCTGCTTTAATGAATGTGGAACCTCTACCTCTAAGATTCTATAGTATCGACCTCCAAATTTGCCTGATGCACCTCTGACACCATAAGGGTCATAAGTGGCCTTGATAACACTGATCATCCAACCTACTGGCCCCATGCTTAACCTTTACTATCCTTATTATTATGGATAGTGTAGATACCCTCCTTGTCCAGTCATGATGGCTCTCACCATTAACCAGATAACTACTGTAAAAATTGATTCTTCTTATGGTGGATCTATCAAGAAAGGTTGTCACCCTTTCCTTTCTCACATAATGGAGATGCACATAAAAATTGTGATTCAAGATGTTAATGAAGATTTAATTGTACGATTAGGAGAAAGACCCTAGAGACCATGTTAATACTTTTATTTCTATCATGTTCATCTTAAGCATGTTTGATGCTCGATAAGGAGGATATCTATATTGACAGGCCATGCTCAACACTGACAGGCTATGCTTAACACTGATAGGCCATGCTCAACACTGACAGGCCCTTCCTTGCAATGCTACTCTTAGCTACCCTTGATCTCATTAATTCTGCCATGTCCATCTTGCTTCTTTCAACTATTTGAACTAGTTTTAAAGCACTTAGCTACCAGAAAGAAGACAAATAATGGTTTAGCTAGACTAATTTAGGGAAAAAAATGAAACCCTGCACAACCTCATGGATAGGTTTAGTAAGCTAGCCCTATAATCTTAAGCAAAAAGATCCCACAAGAAACTAATAATTAGTAGAGGTCCAAACAGCTACCCTTCCGCCAATTCAATACTTGCTAACTCCTACAAAGAGCGTAGTGGTCTAATGACTCTGCTTTACCACAATCTCGACAATGTATCAAGGAGGTTAACCTCAAAGATGAAGTTTTTTCCTTTTACTAAGAACTTTATATCCTTCGACAAAGTCTTCACAAACCCACTGACCCTATGAAGTTTGTCCCATGGTCTTTGTAGCACAATAATCACGACATATTCTTCTGTTGTCACCACCTGCTCTAGTGAATGTGAAACCTCTACCTCCAAGATTTGATAGTATCGATCTCTAAATTCACCTAACTCACCTCTGACTCAACAAGGGGTATAAGTGGCCTCGATAACACTTATCAGCCAACCTACTGGCCCTATGCCCAACCTTTACTATCCTTATTATTATGGATAGTGTAGATACCCTCCTTGTCTAGCTATGATGGCTCTTACTGTCAACCAGATAGCTACTATGGAAATTGATTCTTCTCATGGTGGACATATCAAGAAAGGTTATCACCCTATCCTTTCTCACATAATGGAGATACAGAGATCGTGATTTAAGATGTTAATGAAGATTTGACTGTACGATTGGGAGAAAGACCCTAGAGACAATGTTAATACTTTCAATTATGTCATGTTCATATTAAGTATGTTTGATGCTTGACAATGCAAAATATTTTTCATTAGACTGATAGGCCTTTCCTTGCAATGGTACTCTCAACTACTCATGATCTCATCAATTCTACCATGTCCATCCTGTTACTCTCAAAAATGTTAATTTCTTTTGAAGCACTTAGCTACCAAAAAGAAGATAAACAATGGTTTAGCTAGACTAATTTAAGTAAAGAAAATGAAACCTTGTAAAGCTTCATGGCTAGGTTTAGTAAGCTAGCCCTCTAAATCCCAAATATTTAAGGTGTATTGGCGATTCACACCATCAAACAAGGATTATGTCCTACACTTTTGTTCTTTTCCATTTTGGGTAATTGGCCTATGACATTCTCTGAACTAATCGATTGAGCTGACAAGCATATTGTTAGGTAAAATGCTTGCAAAGCCAACAAAGGGTTTAAGACCCACATTTAAGATGATAATAAGAAGAAACAAAAGAAGGAAGACATAAAGTGGAAGTGTGATATCAAAGATCAAAAGAGGAGATTGCCCTTTTAGGGTTGCTTTTGATCTTATACATCTCTTACCAAGTCTCCCCCTTATATCTTTTATAAGGTTTATAATATGGATGTCCTCCTCTTTTCTCTCTTGCTTCAATGCAAAAGTGATGCATGGCTGAGCAAAAATAAGTACTATCAATTCCATAAGGAATATGTCCAGACGATGGATAATTGCATCCAGCTTAAAGACAAATGAGAAGAACTTATTTCAAATGGAGGTTTTTTGCAAATATGTTCAGAAGGAAGTCAGGAATTTTGACTGGACACCCTTTCAAGAACACTCCAACGATCATGAAAAGAAGATCTTTGAGATCACCAGAAGGAAGAGGATTAGAACCCTTCCCTAATAGGTACGATTAATGTCATAGTAGGAGGAATTAAAAAGTGAAACTCCTCTTAGTCCCTATCCAGAACTAAGATTAATCGATTGATTATGGCGGTCAACTATTCATCAAAGAAAGGCAAGAGTTAATACATCCTCCAAGCACTCAAAAATAATCACTTTCACTTTATGAAATTTTGTTGAGATCGGCCTTGATCACGATCACCCAATGGTGATCACCACTATCATAGTTAATTATAAATTCAAGTAAGTCCTGATCAATCAGGGCTCCTCCGCTATCATCTTACATTATGACTCCTTCAAGAAGCTTTGTACTAGTAGTGAGACTTCCAAAAATTCTATGATTCTCTAATTATGTTCTCGGGTACCCAACTACCAACTAAAGGCACTATTAGAACCAATGTGACGTGGGTACTTTGACCAGCACGACAGATGTAGATGCAAATGTTATAATTGTTTCCACACCTTCAGCTTATAATGTAATTTTGCGTTGACAATCAATCAACAATATATAGGCTATTGTTTTCGTAGCCTACTTGCTGATGAAATTTTTCACTAAACACAAGATCAGATTAATAAGATCTTATAAAAAAATTGCTCAAGCATGGTACATCGTGAGCTTGACAAAGGTAATTAAGACTTTGAATGATTAAGAAAAATAAAATCCCACTACGGATTGACTGACAGAAGTAATAGAGATAGTTGATCTCTAGGATGAACTTCTTGGCATTTTCTAGAACCCACTAAAGACTTGATCTGGGTAAAGATCTATGGGGAAGAGGATCGGTGGGAGATATTCTTGGGAGTTTTACTCACCCTGAAATTGAAAATACATCACTGAATTTCGTAAAAGAATACCTCACTAAGTTTTAAAAATGATATTTAATATTCTTAAAGTTTAATATAATATTATACAATCTTTTATTTGAATTTATTTTTTATCAATAAAATAAATAATTTTTACACAATATATGTTCTTTTTCAGAATAATAAAATTATTTAATTTTTTTTATTGTTATATTAAGAATATCAAATTGAAACTTAATATGAATTTAATTGTATTTATTATTATATTAAAAATAAATCTTATCATTTAATAATTTATAAAATAATTCTCATTTTATTTAATTTCTTAATCAATCTTTACTGTTTAAAAATTTAAAATTGAATATTTAAATTTTTTAAAAGATTTAATTTGGTCCTTGTCACTTGCTATAAACCTTTGGATGACATGGACCTTGAAAATATTTTCTAACTTAATTATTCAATAAATAAGTTGAGTTGTGCATGCTATTTTCTTTGATTGTTTAAATATATTATAAAATAATAATTATTAGATTTTAAAATAATAAATTAAATAATTAATTTTTTTTCAACTCTCAACTATTCTTTTTCAACTTTTTACTCTCTTTACTTTCTCTCTTCCTTCTCTTCACATCACATATTTTACTTTAAATTTTAAATTATATAATATATAATTTTTGAAATCAATGACCAAAAGACTTCACAGGCATTAAACACATTGAATTATTGTTTTAAATTATAAAAAATTAATTGCAAATTTTTAAACTATAAAAATTGAGTAAAATTTTACTACTAATTAGCAAAATGAATAGTTTGATACTAGCTAACTAACTTGTTTATTATTCTTTTCGTGAAGGAAAAATAATATGAGTGCCAATTATCATAAAATGGTTTTTTTTATGATAATCTCTAATATATGCAGGGAATATATAAGAGAGTGGGAAGAAAATTTGGGTTCATAAATTTGCCATCTTTGTGTTGTCTTCCAGGAATAAGAATACTTAATTCAAATAAAAATTGTAGTTGCTTTCAACAACTCTCAGAGCTTGCACATTTACACAATCAAGCTCTCTCTGTGGTTCTGTTACAATTGGAGAAGCAACTAAAGGACTTTAAGTATTCTCTCTATGATCTCAATACTGATGTGGGAAGAAGAATCAATCATCCCTCAAAATATGGTAAATATTCTAAATTCGCTTCTCAATTTCACTCCTTTTCAAATTTTCTTTTCAAAAGTTAGAGTAATTTAATATTTTAGTCCCTTTCAATTTAGCATTTTAAATATATTCTCCTAATTAGAATGGTTCATATGTTAAATAGTTTTTTTTATTAGTAAATGGAAGCTAATATAGCTATTAACTCATAATTAAAGTTTGTCCAAATGTCATTCCGTCCCAAAATGATATTATTTGAGTGAATTTTTACTTAAATTAAAATTATTTTGGCAATCAATTAGATTTATGAAAATTTTCTAAATAATATTGTTTTGAAAAAAAAATACTACTAGGACAAATTTAGGTCATGAGACAATAGTCAAAAAGACCATTTTGATTGGAAAGAAATTTTTTAGAGACTAAATTGAGAGACTTCATCTTTAGAGAATTAAATTGAAAGAAATATAACATTTCAAGAACAATTTTTTACTTTTTAAAATAAATTTTTTAAATGTTTTGATTAGCTTTAAATCCAACATTTTCTATGAACTTGTTGGTAATCTTAGGAAATAAAAAGGGAAACCATAAATATATATACAGAGGGTTTGTTTATTGAAAAATTCTACTTCTTAAAAGAATTGAATTCTTTATGATTAAATTTTTTGAGATTTTGTAAAATATTTTTTTATTATATACACATATTTTGAAATAATTTAATTATAAAAAAACAAAAACACCTTTTATGTCCCTAAATTTCACATCAATTTTTAGTTTTGTTCTTAAAGTTTTTTTATGGTCAATTTTATCTTTAAATTTTTAAAACGGCCTAACATTGTCTAAATTACTAATAAAAAATAGTAATGTGATATCTGACATAATGTTAACATATTAAAAAAAATATGTTCACTCACAATAACTTGGGGGACATATTTGATAGTAATTTAAACTTTGGAGACACGTTTGACAATAAAATTTTCATATTATAGCATTTTCACTTTTATCCAATCATTATTAGAGGTGTCAAAATTCTTTAATGGCGACTTTGCATTTTTTACCTAACGCAATGTCCCTTGAACAATTTCAATAGAAGAACTTTACATATCAATGTTTATGTCTTGTAAATGTCATTCATGTTACAGAGTTCCTCTCCTTGTCAACGTATAAGTGATGCACAGCTGAACAAAAATAACTACTTTTAGTTACATAGGGGACTATGGCCACATGATAAATGAATTCCTCCAACTTAAAAGACAAATGAAAAAAACTTATTCACATAGGGAAGTTTAGGAAATACGTTCAAAAGGAAGACATAAAGTTTGACCGAACATCCTTTAAGTAGGCTCTAAGGATTGACAACAAGAAGAGTCTCGCGGTCGCCATTAGTGATCATCACTATCATAGCCAATTATGAAGTTAAGCAAGTCCTAAACAATCAAGGCTCCTTTGTTGACATCTTATATTATGATGCCTTCAAGAAGCTTTGTCTCAAAAAGTAAGACTTCCACAAGTTCCATGATACTCTAATCAGGTTCTCGGGTACCCAGCTACCAACTAAAGGCACTATCAAGACTCATATGACTCTAGATATTCTACCTTGAATGATGGATGTAGGTTTAGATTTTATCATTTTTTTTTCTCCTCATTTTAGGTTGACCATCACTCAACATAATAGTGGTTATGGTCTACATATAGCCTACTTGCTGATGAGATTTTTCACTAGGTATGGGATTAAACTAATAAGAGCAGATCAGAAGACAACTCGAGCATGCTATGACGCAAGCTTGGCAAAGGTAATTATGACTCCAAATGATCAAGAAAAAGAAAATCCCACTACAAACCGACTAGCAGAAGTAATAGAGAAAGTCAATCTCTAGGATGAAATTCTTGGTGTTTGGCAAAACACGTTGAAGACCTAATTGTTGTATCAATATGAATTTAATTGTATCAATTTAATATTTTAAATAAATTCTCCTAATTAAAATGGTTCATATGTTAAGATACTAATTAGTAAATGGAAGATAATATAACTATTAATTAACTCATAATTGAGACTTGTCCAAATGTTATTCTCCCCCAAAATATTTGAGTGAAATACTTGAATTTGAATTATTTTGGTAATCAATTAGCTTTATCAAATTTGTCTAAATAATATTGTTTTGAGAAAGAAATACTACTTGGAAAAATTTAGGTCAACAGTTAATAGTCACATGAATTTTTATTTATTATTAACTAAGAAAAAATTGTTTAAAAAAGGACCATTTTGAGTGGAAAGAAATTTTTGAGAGAGTAAATTGAGAGAATTTATCTTTACAAAATTAGCTGGATAATATTTTACTAGTATTAAAATAACGATTTCAATTTAATCAGTCTTCATAAAATATTTAAATGCTTTCAATAATAAACTTGTTCATCATATTATTCAAGTCATATTTACATTATTAGTTTTGTCAAAAATTAAGATTAAAACTATGACAATGTAGTTTATTATCACACACAATTTTTGAAATATAAAGATTTTAAAGTAAATTACATTTTCCTTATCTTAATTTTAAAAATCTATACCCTCATTTTCTGAAAGAATATAAAACTATAATTTTGGTCACTTTCATCAAATTAACTTGAGTGATAATATTAATTTTTTAAAAAAAATTAAAATTTATTAAATAATATAATTTTATTTTATTATAATTTACTGGGTAAAAAATAATAAAGTTAATTTAATTTAAATTTTTAAAAAAGAATTTTTGAATTGTTAAATACATATTTAATTGCATGGAAAAGATTAACAGGGGCAAATAAAAGTGATGGTTGAGAGTCAAGAGAAAAGACACAATTTTGAAGTTTAATTAATATATTGTCCGTAGTTTAATATTTGTAATGAAAAGATTTAGAACGTCGCATTACAAAGCTCACTATGTTTAAAACAGATATTAATCAAAGAAATAGTTCATTGGAGTTTTCTTCTGCATACAACGATTTGTATTCATAGCAAATTCAAATTTTTGTACCGTTGGCATCTGAACGTTGTACGCACCCTCTCTTATAAATGTGTCTCGCTTTCAAACTTCTTGTTCGATCTCCTTTCTTCTTGTAATTTTAGTTCCGTTCAGTATTTTCTGTTTTTCTCTGAAATCACCATGAATGGCGAGGGAAGGTCTTCGCTCTACAGAGATCAATGCTGTTGACGCCAGTGCTTGTTAGTGTTTCGCCGTTCATGGTGGATTCGCCAAGGCTATCTCTGTCTGGTGATTTCATGTCTCTTTAATATGTTATTGTATTTTTCTAGCACTGAGAATTAAGACTCTGTTTTATGTTGCCAGAAACACGTATTAACAAGTTCAAAATCAGAAGTTGTAATTTAATCTGTAGAATCACATTTTCCAATTTGTGGCTCTAGAGCATTTGTTATTCTTGACCTTTTTGTTCGTTGGTGTTTTCTTTGGGATTTCAGAAACTCTAGTGTTTCTCTATTTGCCTCTGTTTTTTGTTGCCTCAAAGACGTCTTAGAAGTTCAACCTCTGGATCATCCCACCGTTGTGTAGCTATTTGATTGATTATCAAAGAAATGTTGTGGAGCTGTGAAGACAAAAAATGTGATTTTGAACTTAGGTTTTACTTCTCTTTACTTCTGCCTTAAATTTATTGCCATCAATAATCGCATGCCTTTAGTATATACTACTGTATGAATGCAGTTTTTTATTATTTTTTTCCCTGATTTGGTTTAATATTGATTATATTTGAAATAAGCCTTGCCTTTTTCTGAACATCACTGAGTTTTCTTATTTTGCTTTCGTTCTGCTTCTGAACTCCATTTTGTTTGCTTTGTTTGTTTGTTTGTTTCTTATTTTGGATGTTTAATGAAGTATTCTGTTGGCCAAAAGATGGACTTCTTATGCAATATTTTGCATTCTGGTTGTTGCCGATTATTCAAGTTATTATTTTTATTTTATTGCAGAGAGACATTTTGGTTTTGTGAGTACAACAACATCTAACTGTAAAATACTGAACATATCTTTAACAACAATATGTTATATGATTGTCCTATTATCATTTTACAGATAATGCTGATAAGCTAGAATCGAAAATCAGGATGCTATTGATGCTGCCATCGTTAATATGTTAGATGATCCAAGAAGGTAATAATAACCATCTTACTTTGATGCTGAAGTTTTTCAACCCTACATTTTGATATATATGGATTGGTATTTATAGAATAGAAATTTCTCCTTTTAGCACTTCCTTATTCCTTATGAAATCAACCTAATATTCCTTTTTTAAAAAAAAGATTATGATTATCATCTTTTAAAATAAGATAAATAAATCTTCATGATATAGAGATGAAGCATCTAGGCATTAGACTTAAGGCCCTTAGGTTTTAATGATATAATGTTACTGTTGTTTATCATAATGGCTAAAGATAGAAAGATCACTTGAATCTTACTCACCATATGCTAATTAGGTATGTGGCTATGGTTTACAAAAGCGACAATTTGAGAAAATAGGTATAGATTTTGAGGGTGTTAGAATTTTGATTGAACTGCTTGGAGACTGTGAGGTAAATATTTTGATAACTTTATCTAGAACTTTTAGCATAATGTGTAAAACCTCTTTAAACCATGATTTGATTTGGAGGAGTAATGGCACAAACCTGTCAAAAGTGAAATGAAATTTAATCTATCAAAAGAACATTGCTATTTCACGCAAGTTTAAGGATACCTAAGATGCCAACATTTGTAGGCTTAGCTATGCCCACATTGTACAACCTAATAGGTTTTTCACAACACAAGGTGTTGGATGACCTAAGGAAGTATGACTCAATAAGCTAGTTTGTGTGATCCATTGAGGTGTGGGGTACATGACGAGACTTGAAGGGTCACGCAACGGAGGAGGTTTTGTGAAAATTGAGATGGGTTTTGCGAGTCTTGAGGTAGGGGGAAGGGGTTGTGTAACCTTAGAGGGGAGGCCCATAGGACTCGAGGGTGGCTCTTGCAACTCGATTGGAGGCTTTCATTACCCCAAAAGAGCCTGTATGACTAGAAAAGAGGTTATGCAACTTAAGGGAGGCTTACTCAACTTGAAGGGGACAGCTCATTTGACTTAAGTGGATTGCATGATCCAAACTTGTGTAAACATAAGATAGGTCCCACTTAACCCAAGAGGGGTTAGTGTGACCTAATATGGGCTTGCAAGACCCGAGGATTGCTGCACAAAACTCCCTTTGTGTGTAACCTTAAAGCAGTGTGACTTGATAAGGGAGTCTATGTGACCTATTGAAAGGTCCTCAAGACATGGAGGGTTTAGGGGGCTGTAAACCATAAAGGGGGTTCCCTAAACTCTAAAACCTAAATCCTAAAAGTTTAAACTCTGAACCTTAAACTTTAAAATCTAAATGTTAAAAGTTTAAACTCTAAACCCTAAACCTTAAAACCTAAATCTTTAAATCTTAAATACTAAACTTTAAACCTTAAATTCTAAATTCTAAATCCTAAATCATAAACTAATAAACTTAAACCTTAAACACTAAAACCCACTAAACCCATTAAGTCAAAAACTATAAAACCTTTAACCTTTAACCCTAAAAACTTAACCATAAAATTATAAAACTAAAATTATATAAACTATAAATCTTAAATCCTTAAACCTTAAACTTTGAACCTTAAATCCTAAAACATTAAGCCTTAAGTTGCCTACACCTTAAATCTTAAACACTAAACCTTGAGTTATATGCCTCAAAACCCTAAGCCTAAAAATCTTAAACCTTAAATCCTAAATTTCAAACTTAAACTCTAATCCTAAACATTAAACTTAAACTTAAAACCCTAATACGTAAGAACTAAGCTATAAGTGTTTAAACCTACCCTAACACTTAACCATAAAATTTTGTTCGTCAGAGTACCATAAAAAAGGGAACCTTTCCTTTGCCCAACCATTTCAGCTTAAGAAGAAGTAAATGTGCCTCTCTCTATAAGAACATTGTGTTTTGAGATGTGAAGTGAGAGAAGGGATTTCATAATTACTATTTTGAATAAAAAGACATTGAATTCGAAATGAATCAAATCTCCCCAAGTAGGATTTGAACCTACAAGCAGTCAGTTAATTGTTGATCGCTCTACCTAGCTATTGAGGAACAACAAGAAATTCGATCTCACAGAGTTCAATTCCAATTCTCAACCCATGACACAAATAGATGGTAGAAAATTCTTTGAACAAAATGGCGACAATAACAGATGTCTGCTCAATACAAAGGAAATTATAGGAAATTTTTACTGAATTATTATGAAGCTATGAGAGTGAAAATTATTCCCTATGATCGAAGTTATATACTTTATAACATAGGCCTTATCCACATAAGTAATAGAGAACATACGAAGACTTTTCTTCATAAAAAAGAAAGAAAAGACTTAAGCAATAAATTCTTTCGGATCTGATAATACACCGCTACTTAAAACACTTAAGCAATAAATTCTTAACCTTAAACCCAATATGACACAGATTAAATCCTAAATCCCTAAACCTTAAATTTGAAATCTTAAAATTTTAAACCCTATGCCTAAAATCTTAAAACCTTAAAATTCAAAACTTCTAAATCCAAAAGATTAAAATCCAAAACCCTAAAATCTTAAAACATTAAAACCATAAAATTATAATTCTAAAAATTCTAAAACATTAAAAGCTTAGTGTTAACTCTAATATAGTCTTGTTGTTAACTCTGATATAAACAGATAGGTTCGGTACATTATCTTTATAAAAATTAATGTTTGAGCAGTCATAACATTAAATTAATTTAAACGAATTAGGTTCAGGATCTTTTGCTCAAATTAAAACTTACATACACAATAGATCAAAATATACTAACTACACAGTAGAATTAAAGCATCCATGTAATTCAATTAAATACATAATTAATAGTGTCCATTACATTTCTATAAGCACGTATCAGGATATATGAAGTACCCGTCCATAGGAAGTCAGGAGACAACAATCCTGTCACTCAGACCCCTTTAAGAATTTCAAAGATGGACCGGTCCTTCAAATATCCTATGTCTGTTGCCCAAAAGAATAACCCTAATTCTAAACCAAATAAATCTGAACTAGGACTCAAAAATAAAAGTTACAAGGTTTTCCTCAGACCAAAAAGAAACTCCTATCTCCCTGCCCTACTAAGCTTCCGCATCTAATACACATTAGCATAATAATGAGAAACACAAGTTTCCCAATAGTTTAATAATTCAAGTTTTATTTTAAAATAACTAATATGTATCAGGGTGCAAGCACTAAAACATAATGTTACCCATAAATGAAATCAGACAAGCGTTACGTGATAATTTAGATGTTAACTCATCGAAAATAAGACATTCTCTTTCAATGAAACATATCTAAATAATATTATACCTGTTATCATGATATTATGTAATTTAATTATTTATTAGCTTTTACATTTTTCAATCTAAGTTAATTGAACGCTTGGGGTGTTACGTGGACACAAGGCCACCTTTATGAAATCACCGTGAGCCCTAGTTCATAGGTATAGAGTACCTCTGGCCACACCTCACTAGGCCGCCCGTGTGGAGCACTTTTGGCCACACATCATAAATCATGGTCACTCGGTCACATACATAGCGTAATCGCAAACACTAGGTCATAGGCATGGAGTATCTTCAGCCACACCTTGCTAGGTCGCCCGTGTGGATCACCTCTGGCCACACATCGTAAATCATGGTCACTCGGCCACATACATAGCGTAATTGCAAACACTAGATTATAGGCATGGAGCACCTTGGGCCATACCTCGATAGGTCGCCCATATGGAGCACCTCTGGCCACACATTGTAAATCGTGGTCACTCGGCCATATACATAGCGTAATTGCAAACACTAGATCATAGGCATGGAGCACCTTTGGCCACACCTTGTTAGGTCGCCCATGTGGAGCACCTCTGGCCACACATCCTAAATCGTGGTCACTCAGCCACATACATAGCGTAATCATGAACACTAGGTCATAGGCATAGAGCACCTTCAGCCACACCTCGCTAAGTCACTCGTGTGGAGCACCTCTAGCTACACATCGTAAATCATGTACCTATCTATGTTTTCCTTTATCAATTGCATTTCCTTTCTTTTCCTTTTTGTCAGTGTACAACAGATCGTTATCACCTTTACCTACGACTCTTATTTGCCTAATTTAATTTAACTTTATTTTCATAATTTTGGCCAGCGAACATAAATAATATCAAAAATGTAAGTTTGCAATAACGTCCTATCTAAGCTGATAAAAACAGACATGCTTATACGAAATCGTAGGATGCTATCTTCAAGAATTATGAAACTACATAGAGAATAACTAGAAAAAGCTGGTCTTGGCCTCCCTTCGATCTCCTTCTACACCTCACTTCCTTTAAATTCTTATTTCTCTACAATAAATGCCAAGTTCTTGCTTCGGTTCAATCATCAAGGAACATTCGGCATACAAACTATAGGAAAACATCAAATTAGGG
This sequence comes from Senna siamea, assembly GCA_031216115.1. NCBI lineage: Eukaryota > Viridiplantae > Streptophyta > Magnoliopsida > Fabales > Fabaceae > Senna > Senna siamea. The sequence goes on from CM062358.1 coordinate 15,806,558, forward strand.
TATTTTAAATTATACCAGAGGCTCCGGGGGCTCGAGATCTAAATTCTATGATTTTTCAACAATTTTGACAGCATACGACGACAGATAGCGACTGGGGTCAAAAAATACACTAGAATGTAGCCCGCAACTCGAGGAGGCCAGATCTTGGGTCAGTTTGGTGAGACATGGCCGTTTGGATGGCATTTTTTGGCGGATGAGTTTGACGCATAGCGGATAAATTTTTCCTTCATTCTAGGCGCGTGGCGGCGGCGTTCACCGGTTGAAAGCTGTCAGAAAAAGCTCGTAGCTCAGGCTTCCCAATGGTGGTTACAGTGTCATCAGAAGGCATCGGACAGCGAAGGAAAAATGTGACGGGAAGGAAAAAAGGGCATTTTTCGATGGCTATGGCGGTTATTGGTCGCTGAAGTGGCTTACAGTAGCGTCGGGCTGAGCTACTAGACCTTTTGACAGCAATAGGCGGCCGTAAGTTGGCCAGACGGTAGACAGGCGTGGTGAAGGTGGTGGACATAGGTGACGTGCGCGGGAGAGGAGAGAGAGAGTGAGAAATGTTGCATGAGAGGGAAAAATAGGAAAAATGAGAGGGGTTTGAGTATTTAGAGCCTTCAGGGGCATTTTAGTCTTTTTTCCTTTCGCCTTAGCTAAGTTTTGAACGTATCTCTCCAATCTAGGCAAGATCTAGGCAAAATTTATGATGATATAGAAGGAAATTTGAAAATTTTCAAATGATTGCAAGTGTCGCAAAATTATCCGCAAAATTCTTTTGACAAATCAAAATCTCGCTATCAGATATAATTTAATTCTGAAAAATTCTCAAATTTTAGCTAAAAATTCAAAAAAATTTCCATAATTCAATTTCAACAAAGATCAACATTTATTTTACCTAATTTAATTTATTTGAAAAATTGGGTTGTTACACTTAGACCTCATACTTTAAAATTTAAATACCTTAAACCCTAAACTATAAAACCATAAAACCTTGAAACCTAAAGACCTAAACATCACCCTTAGCCTTAAAATTTTAAATCCTAAACCTTAAACCTAAAAGCCTAAAGTCCCTAAACTCTAAAACCTTTTTTAATCCTAAATATTAAATCTTAAACCCTAAATAACCATAAAACCTTAAATTCTTAGCCTTAAACTTTAAACCTTAAACACTACCCTAAATCTTAAAACCTTAAAAAAGACGTTTACCCTAAGAATAAGAAGAAATAAATGAAGGATGAAAAATGATTTGAGGGTTTTCTTTTCACATGAAAAGCATCTCTATATAACTAAATTCTACCTTAAAATGGTAATGGCGTTTCTCTTAACATCTTTCTTACCAGAATCACACACTTGGCTAACATCTAGAAGTGATAATGAGCCATTCTTGAATGATGAATTAGGCAACTTAATTATATGGGTTGAAGTTAGTTCAATACACCTGTGGCTTGATTTTTTGTTCCAAAAGCTAGAGGGCTTTTGGTACACTTGTATTGGCTTGACCAGGCAATAGCCATTAGGTAACTTGATCACCCTTTGACCAATCAACCTTTGGCAATTAGCACTAATCGACATATGAAGGCCCCACACTTCCTCAGACATAAACTATAAAGGAGCAACAAGTACCCCACATTTGGCATTGCCTTTGTAGGTACTCAGCATTCTCTTAAGAAGATTTGCTAAGACTCTTTCAAGACTTTAATAAGACTTCCCAAGAACTACAAGATACATACCCATGTAACCATCCTTGTTACCTCATGCGGAGAGCCCTTGTAGCATACACCTCTATTGGGGATAACAAAACGTCATCATCCCCAATCCTAAGGAATAAGATCCCATAGGAAACCAGCAATTAGTGAATGTCCAAACAGCTACCCTTCTGCCAATTTAGCACTTGCTCACTTGTGCAGAGAGCGTAATGGTCCAATGACTCTACTTTGCCACTATCCCGATAATGTATCAAGGAAGTTAACCTCAAAGATGAAGTTTTTTCCTTCTGCTACTATACCCTTCGACAAAGTCTTTACCAACCCACTGACTCTACGAATTTCATCCTATGGACTTTGTGGCACAACAATCGCGACATGTGTTTTTATTGTCACCACCTAATTTAATAAATATGGAAAATTTACCTCTAAGATTTGACTAGTATTAACCTATAAATTCACCTAACATGCCTTTGACACAATAAGGGGCATAAGTGGCCTTGATAACACTGACCAACCAACCTGCAGGCCTCATGCCCAACATTTACTATCCTTATTATTATTGATAGTGTAGATACCCTGCATGTGCAGCCATGATAGCTCCCAACGTTAACCATTGTAAATAACCTGATATAATGAATATAGAAAATTTACCTCTAATATTTGACTAGTATCAACTTAAAAATTCACCTAACGTGCCTTTGACACAATAAAGGGCATAAGTGGCCTTGATAACACTGACCAGCCAGCCTACAAGCCTCATGCCCAACATTTACTATCTTTATTATTATTGATAGTGTAGATACCCTGCATGTGCAGCCATGATAGCTCCTAGCATCAACCAGATATCTACTATGGAAATTGATTCTTCTTATGGTAGAACTATTAAGAAAGGTCGCCACTCTTTCCTTTATTACATAATGGAGATGTACATACTGATTATTATTCAAGATGTTGATGAAGATTTGACTGTACGATTGGGAGAAACACCCTAGAGACCATGTTAATACTTTCAATTCTATCATGTTCATCTTAAGCTTTTTTGATGCTTGACAATGCAAAATATTTTCCATTACACTGATAGGCCCTACCTTGCATTGGTACTCTTAGCTACCTATGAACTCATCAATTCTACCATGTCCATCTTACTTCTCTCAACTATCTGAACTATTTTTAAAGCACTTGGCCACTAAAAAAAAAGACAAACAATGGTTTAGATAGACAAATTTAGGGGAAAAAAATGAAACCTTCAAAGCTTCATGGCTAGGTTTAGCAAGCTAGCCCTCCAAATCCCAAATCTTTAAGATACACTAGCGATTCACACTATAAAACAAGGACTATGTTATACACTTTTCTTCTTTTCCATTTTTGGAAATTGGCCCGCCACATTCTCTAAACTGATTGATCAAACTGATAAGCATATTGTTAGGGAGAATACTTGCAGAGCTAAAAAAAGGGTTAAGACCCACATTTAGGATGATAATAATAAGGAACAAAAGAAGGAAGGCATAAAGAGAGAGTGCAATCTTAAAGATCAAATGAGGAGATCGCCCTTTTAGGGTTTCTTTTAATCTTATACATCTCTCACCAATCCTCCCTCTTATATCTTTGATTAAGTTTATAATATTAATATCCTCTGCTTTTCTCTCATGGGTTAATGTAAAAGTGATGCACGAGTGAGCAAAAATAAGTACTTTCAATTCCATAGGGACTATGTCCACATGATGGATGATTACAGCTAACTTAAGGACAAATGAGAAGAACTTATTTCAAAGGGAGAACTTTAGCAAATATTTTCAGAAGGAAGCAAGGAAGTTTGACTAGACACCTTCTTAAGAAGATTCCAAGATCATGATAAGGAGATCTTCGAGATCACCAGAAGGAAAAGGATTAGAACCCTCCCCTGAGGGGGACAGTTGATATCATAGTAAGAGGAATTAAAAAGTACAACTCCTTTTAGTCCCTATCCAAAACTAAAATCAATTGATTGATTATGGCAGTCATCTATTCCTCAAAGAAAGGCAAGAGTTAAGACATCCTCTAAGTACCTAAAAGCAATCACTTTTACCTTCTGAAATTTTGTTGAGATCGATCCTGATCATGATGACCCAATGTTGATCACCACTATCATAGCTAATTATAAAGCAAGTTTGGGTCAATCAAGGCTCCTCTGATGTCATCCTACATTATGACTCCTTCAAGTAGCTCACTACCAAGTAGTGAGACTTTTGGTCATTTTGAAGGAAAATGAAGGGCAAAATGGTCATTTTGCCATGAGGGGCAAAATGGTCATTTCCTCCTTCACCTTCTTAAACCGTCTTCTTCATGAAGAGAAAGAAAGAAAGTGACGAGAGAAATAGAGAGGGAGAAAGCCAAGAAGGAAAAGAGAAGAAGAGAAAGAAGAAAAAGTGAAGGAAAATCCAAGGGGAAACCATTTATATTGGCAAATTAAGGTAGCTAAATAATCCTATGCCCTTTATTTCATGGTTTATTATATCTTTTGAGTGTTTGAAAAATTTCCATGGCTGCCATGAATAGTAGGGTTTCTCTTTCTACATTCTTTCATGCTTGAAAATATATTAAGTTATGCTTATATGATTGTATGGATGTGTTTATGAGTGCTAAATTGATTGATTGAAAGAGTTATGACAAGATTGTGATTTTGGGTTCACCATGTTCATGAAATCCCTTTTTGTTGGATTGATTATGTGATGGTAAGAATGGCATGATTATAATAAGAAAATGTTGTTTTCATGCTTGTTGTTGATAAAAATAAGAAGAATTGAGAAGAAACCTCTTTGTTTCTCTTCACTTTGCTTCTTGTTCGAGAGCATGGAGAATTGTCATGAAGGAAAATTTGCTCAATTTTAAACCATATATGTGTCCAAGGTCTCGACCATAAGCAAGGGAGAGGGAGGGATTAATGTTTGATTAAAACTCTCTTGTTCCCCTTTTTATTCTCCTTGACCGAAAGCTTGCTTGCATACCATGGCTGAAGTTTTGCTTGACTTTAGTCTAAATAAGTGTCCATTATTTCAGCCAAGAGCAAGGGAGAAAAAGTAATTGAAGCTTTTGGTAAAACTCTCTTTACTTCCCTTATGCTTGCATTTGGCCGAAGTGTCATGGCAAGGAAATTGCAAAATTTAGGCCATTTGTGTGTGGGTGGGAATTTGGTCACATGTAAAGGAAGGTAAGAGATTGATAGCTAAGATGGAATTTCCCTTGTTTCCCTCTTATTTGCATGTTGGCCGAGAGCACTATGCGAAAGAATGGTATAAAGGAATTTTATATTTGAATCATTGCTTAGGCCACAAGTAAGAGGTAGGAATAAAGGGATGTTTATGATAAATTGATTGATGATTTACCTTCCATAACCATGTCATTTTAATTATGAAAAATATATGCCAATAAAAGGGATAGAATGTATTTATATATATGCATATAAGCATAATGTGAGAGAGGAAATGCTTATATGTATATATAAATGTATGAAAATGAAAGAAAGAATATATATATATATATCCTTGTGTTAGGAAAAAAGTCTTATGGCTATGAAAGAAAAAAAAAGGTATATATATATATGATTAAGTAGTATCATGAAAAATGAATGAAAGGAATTAGAGATGAAAGGAAAACATAGAATGAAAAGAAAGAGAACTTCAAGGAAGTATTTTTAATGTATGTTATAAGATAGATAGGCTTGTAACCAAGTGACTAATTATCGGTATGGGACGGCTATTGGGCATTATATGGTTGTGTCATAAATTTGGATGATTAAACATCCACTCAGCATAAGAAGTTTAGAAAACACCATGATGGTTACAAATTCTAAGTTAGTGTAACCTAGAGTGGCCAATAAAAAGGAAAAATTTACTTAGAATTTAGCATAATCATGCGTACAAACCAATCATCCCAGACTACATACATAGGAAATAGCATACTGGGAATGTGATCCAAAGGGGTGGTGATTCCATAGCATCATGATCTGCCCAAAAGGGGAGAGAAAATGATTTGGCTAGAGTTGACAGTGATCTCGTGAGCTTAATTTTTAAAATATTAGCGATCTGCCGAAAGGTAGCGACCATTAAATGAATAGGTTCTTAGATCCACTGGAGGATGCCTCAAATAGTACTAATGGCAGAATTGTGACATTATATATAAAGGAAAAATTATCTCACTCATGTAAGTAGTAGTACATGGAGGAGTTCATTGGGTGACTTTCTCGATACTCTTAAGTTTCTTTTATATTGATTATGGCTTTTAGCCAATGATTGTTTTCCTTATGAATGATGAATGTTTTCCCTATTTATGAATGGAAATGTTTTATACTCATGATACTGGTCTAGCATATATGGTGAACTTTTATGATGCATTGTTATACTACATATTCATAAATACATGCCATACACACCCATGGAATTGACATGTTGCATCCTAGTAGAATACACTATGTTTTAAAATAAAGAATGTAGATTTTTTTTTCATATCACTATAGTGGTATATACTAGAGTTTTTAAAAGAAAGTGAATTTTCTAGCTACTGAGAATCTATTTCTCACAATTATATCTAATATGTATCAAATGACAAGGTATATGATCTTGCTTAAAATAGAAGTGGCACTGGTAGAGATTCTTTGGCTTGGATCCTTATTGTAGTCGAGAATATTTATGTTGTGACTATGATGGAAGTCCCTCCTCTTTAAAGGGGGTGGGGATGATGTCTTTTTGGGAAATATGTAATTAGGTAGAATGTAACCCTCTTATCCTAATTCACATATGTTTTTGGAATAGAATTAGGATAAGTCCTTTTTTGGATGTATATAGTGAAAAGGGCATATATAACTAGATATGTTAGAGTTTTATCCACTAGTAGGTAGACCTTTTTTCTGTCAATGAATAATTTGTCCAATTAATAGATTGAATTGGAATGGCTGATTCATAAATCGTTGGATTACTGTTACTGATTGTTGAATCTTTTTGAATTTCATTCAATTCATATATTTTTCTCAATCCAAATATAAATAAAAAATTTGATAGTGATAGATTTTTAATTTTTTTCTTTTAGAAATAGAATCCTTTTGATGGGTCTTTGAGATTTTCGATGACCTATGTTATGTTGAAGGGATATCTATATGATCTGATATGATCTGATCGATTGCGTAAAGCCCGCGGTAGCAACGAAACCAGGGAGAGTATATAGAAAAGAAAATTCTATTTCTATTAGATTAGTATTTTCTATTCTATTAGTATTAGATTAGTATTAGTTACTAATCTCGACTCAGTGAGTCCTTTCTTTCGTGATGAACTGTTGGCACCAGTCCTACATTTTGTCTCTGTGGATTGAGGAGAAACGGAGCTCAGCAGGAAGAGGATTGTAACATGAGAGAAGCAAGGAGGTCAACCTCTTTCAAATATACAACATGGGTTATGGCAATGCAATGTGGTTGGACTCTCATTCGGAGTTTGAGTGGCAGGCTTGTTACCTCCTTACCCTAAGAAACTGAAAGAACTCCACATATCCAGAAATATATGTATGACATTGTAAATATTAATGTATGGAATATATAAATGAAGTTTATTATCTGCTGCGTTATTAATAAAATAATGTTTATTTTATTTAGTCTTCTGTTGTACAACGTATGAATGAAATACCTGAGAAATGAACCCCAAACCTAATTAAATATAAAATGAAATTTTAAAATTATACTCAGGTAATAAATAAGGACGAAAGTAAAGATAATATGCTAATCTTATAGCTAAATGGTTTGAATAAATATTTATAAAAGAAAGCTATAAGATTGGGGTGTTATATGTAGGTGTAGATTTTATCATTTTTTTCACTCCTCCCTATAATGCAATTTTGGGTTACTCATCACTTAACAGAATAGTGGCTATTGTCTAAATATAGCCCACTTGCTGATGAGATTTTTCACTAGGCATGGGATTATACTAATAATAGCATATTAGAAGACAACTTGGGCATGCTATGACGCGAGCTTGGCAAAGGTAATTATGACTCTGAATGATCAAGAAAAAGAAAATCCTATTACGGACTAACTAGAAGATGTAATATAGATAGTAGATCTTTGGGATGAAATTCTTGGCGTTTGGCAGAACACATTGAAGACCTGATTGTTGTATCAATATGAATTCAATTGTATCAATTTCATATTTTAAATAAATTCTCCAAATTAAAATGGTTCATATGTTAAGATAGTTGTTTTTCTAATTAGTAAATGGAAGATGATATAGCTATTAATTAACTCATAACTAAGACTCGTTCAAATGTTATTCTCCCCCAAAATATTTGAGTGAAATACTTGAATTTGAATTGTTTTGGTAATCAATTAGCTTTATCAAATTTGTCTAAATAATATTGTTTTGAGAAAGAAATACTACTTGGAAAAATTTAGGTCAACAGTTAATAGTCACATGAATTTTTATTTATTATTAACTAAGGACATAAGAGATATCAAGTGGACTATGAGATAGTTGTATGAGTTTCTCAAGGTAGCCTAGTATATTTCAAATGTTGAAGATGAAAGTGATGAAGTTGTGACTGTTGAAATGGGTTTTTGTGATTATCATTATGTTATTATTTTAATGAACTTGTACAAAGAATGATGGTGTTAGGTATCATTGTGGTCAGTCAAGAAAAAGGGCCTACCTATAGAGCAAGGAGTTAGAGTTATAAATGAGAGACAATTTCTAATTTTGCAGTCCTAGGGTCCTTACCTTTAGTTGAAAAAAAGAAATCATTGTTTATGGTTAAGGACCCTGTGTCGTTGATGCGAATAAGAGAGTCATTACTAATTGTTAAGGAGATTGCCCAGAAAAGAAGGCCCAAGGTAACTTTATTTGTAAAGAGTGAACTTGTTCAATTGCCTGCTAATAAACCTATTGCATTAATCCATATATCAGCCCCTTTTCCTTTCAAAAGTAATCAAGCGATCCCTATAGAATTATGGCATCAAGGTAGAGCAACCTTTAAGCCAAAGTGAAATTCTAGAGTTAAGTGTGAAGTGGGAGAATCTACTCAAAATAAATGAACAAACCAATAGATAGGGATTATGGCTAAAGAAGTTTTGAAATCAAAGGATGTCATGGAGTAAAGGCCCAAAAATTTTCAAGGACGTCAAGGACCCCATGTCTATGATACAAACAAGAGATTCACTACTAATTTTCAAGGAGACTACCCAAAAAAGAAGGCCCAAGGTAACTTTATTTGTAAAGAGTGAACTCGTTCAAGTGCCTACTAATAAACCTATTGCAACAATCCATATATCGGCCTCTTTTCCTTACAAAAGTAATCAGACGATCCCCGTGGAATTATGGCTGGCATCAAGGTAGAGCAACCTTCGAGCCAAATTGAAATTCTAGAGTTAAGTGTGAAGTAGGAGAATTTACTCAAAATAAATGAACAAACCAATAGAAAAGGGAACAATGCATAAAGAAGTTTTGAAATTAAACTAAGTTGGGACTTCATAGAGTGAAGGCCCAAAAATCATCAAGGACCCCATGTTTATAATGTGAACAAGAGATTTACTACTAATTGTCAAGTAGACTACCTAGAAAAAAAAGGCTCAAGGTAACCCTATTTGTAAAGAGTGAACTCATTTAATTGCCTACTAATAGACCCACTGCATCAATTTACATACTGACCCCTTTTCCTTATGAAAGTAATCAGGTATGTAGTCTCTATGGAATTATGGCATTAAGGTATAGCAACCTTCAAGCCAAAGTGAAATTCTAAAGTTAAGTGTAAAGTAGGAGAATCTACTCAAAATAAATGAATAAACTAATAGATGGGGGATTAATGCCTAAAGAAGTTTTGAAATCAAACCAAGCTAGGACTTCTAAGAATATAAGGATGAAATCTTGAAAATTATTAAGCAAATTGAGTACGATGTGTTAGATCAATTAAAGAAAACTCCTACTCGTATCTCAATATTGTCATTAATCCTGTGCTCTGAAAACCACCAGAAGGCTCTACAAAGGGTGTTGAATGAGGTGTATGTTTGACTTGACATCTTTCCTAAAAGGGTGGTGGTAAATGGTCAATACTGTGAGGAACTAGACAATGATCACATTCTCCAAAGAAGAAGTTGTACCAAGCTTGGCTGGATGACTCAAGGTGTTACATATCACTCTAAATGCCATGGCTATATTGTACCTAAGTCCTAATCGATGCGAGATCTGCACTCAATGGTTTATCTTTTTCCAAAATAGGGTAATTTCTTGAAGAAACTTCAAATTTGCAAAGTGGTGATATGATTGTGAAGGTATTTTGATGAAAATCACAAGGAGGTACTTGGTAATATTCACCTTCAATTAAAGATTGGCTCAAGTGTATTTTACAGTGAATTCCAGGTCATGGACATTAACGTCACATATACTATGATTTTGGGATGGCCAAGGATTCATGCTGTTGAGGCAGTATCCTCTTCTGAAGGCCATCAAAGGGTAAAAAAACTTTGATCATGACAAGTAATCGCTATTAATGATGAAGAAGAAATTCTGATTAGTAAATTGAGTTTTGTGCTATGCATTAAGAATGCTAAGCCAGAGAGTTTTTTTCAAGGCCTAGAAATAGTTGAAGGCCATAGCTTTTACTAAAGATGTGAACCATATATTTGATAGAATTATAGAGAAAAGTGGATTCGAGAAAGGCCTTTGACTAGGGGTAAAGTTGCAAGGGGTAAAACACCTCATTGATCTTCTTGAGAACCCTAGTCATTAGTTGCAAGCAGATGATGATCAAGTAGGAAGAGTTAGGGAAGACCAAGGTGAAAGATGAGTCTGGGATCCCACATATCAAGAAAAATTTCCCATCTCCATCAAAAATAATTAATCTAGCCAAAAAAAGTGTCTATGACAAACTTGAAAGGAGTTAAGCAAGAAGAAACTCTAATTTGGCTCAATACCACCAAAGAGGCGTTAAGAACTTGTGAGTCTGAGATGATCCCAAATGGTTGTTTATTTAAAGTAATATTTCAAAGTGTTATTTTCTTTTGGTTATGCCCAAAGAACCATTTGAATTGTATAAAACTACGTTAAAAGGGCACTTATTGTACTTATTGAGAATGACAACACTTTCATATGATATTATATATATATATATATATATTCAAAATATTAAAATGACATATATGTTAACTAATAATACATTGAATTATTTTTTTAAATCATCAAAAAAAAATATTTTGAGTGCATTTTTACTTAAATTTGAATTATTTTGGCAATCAATTAGCTTTATGAAATTTTTATAAATAATATTCTTTTTAAAAAAACTACTTGGACAAATTTAGGTCATGAGTTAATAGTCACATGGATTTTTATTGATTAATTGAGAATAATTTACCTATAGAAATTACCATTTTTTTATTGGAAAGAAAATTTTGAGAGCCTAAACTGAGAGACTTTATCTTTAGAAAATTAAATTGAAGTTATGTAACAAATGAAGGTTTAAAGGAGCTAAAGGCAACATTATATGGATTAGGGCCATCAAGAGGAGAGTTCAAGTGCGGAGGAAGAAGAGGACAGAAGCATTTTGAATTATGTGAGAAACCAATTGATTTTTTGTTTTGGGATTCACACCATTTTACAAAATTTGCTTACAAACAATTTGCTGCTCAAATGCGGGGCCGCACACCTAATTCACACTTAAACTCTCAGAGTCAGGGATCTCTTCCAATCCTTGTAACTTTTTTTTTTCTTGCTCGTGTATTTTTATCCCTTTAACTTTCCCACAAAAAAAATTAATAAACATATTTATGTGATCTAGAATTTATAATATCAAACCTGTTCTTCAATAACTTTTTTTTATCCTTCTTTCCGTGATAATTATATTATAAATCTTGTTAGAGACTGAATTTTAAATAAACATAAAAGAAAAGTACATATAATTTTTTTAACTATAAATTGATCAAGATTAGTTTTTAATTAATATTTTGGTACTTCGCTCAATTCTCAAGTAATATTTAATTTTAGAAAAATAATAATGTGAATGTTAAAATGATAAATAATTTAATTATTAAAAATTCATTTGATTTGGATGATGAATTTTTTTATCCTTTTGAGGATTTTACTAGTATTAAATTAAAAATTTTAATTTTAAACAATATTCATAAAATATTATAAAACTGTTTAAGATATAAGTAAAACATGGTTTTAATAATAAAATTGTTCATCATTTTATTCATTCAATATTTACATTATTAGTTTTATCAAAAAATAAGGTTAAATTATTACAATGTAGTTTATTAACGATGAAACAAATTACAGTAGTGGAATTGAACATTTTAAATTGTTAGAACAAGCTAACCAGTATACTAAATTAGAAGAAGCGTCTTGCTCAGTATTGAATAAATCTCAGACATTAGCTTAGAAAACTAAGAGAAAATAAAAGAAAAAGATATAAATAAGAAAGACCAAAACTCTATTTTTGTCCCTCAAATCTAGTCATTTTCTCAATTTGATTGCTCATATTTTTTCATTTTTAATTTAGTCCCTCACATCTAAAATTATTATCAATTTGATCTTCTTTTTACACACCGTTAAAATGTTAAAATATTTAATAAATATGCTGACTTGGACAGTTAAAAGCTAAATGTGCATTCTAGGTGGCCAAACATGTGGATTTTGCTTCTTTTTTTTCTTAATAATCAGCATTTTGAAATTGCTTCTCCCATGTCCGAGATTAAGCAACCTTAAGAGACGCAAGAAGTCAACACTGTTGCAAAAAGGACCACGTTAGTTTTCTGCCAATGACACCATATGAAACAAATAGTAATTGATGAACCAACACTAGCTACACAAGAATGCCTCTGTATGATCTCCAAAAATTATGCCCAATCATAAACCTTATCTACTAAATTCCAAATCCAAAGCAATCTAGAATTCTAGATTAACTTTGCGTAAAAACAACAGAAAAAGAATAGCCACTGCGATTAGTAAAGACAAAAGATGGCAATTTCTACTAAAATTTATTTTGAAGCCATAAAGCACCAAAAACCAAAGATGGCATCCCTACTTTTGAAGGTTATGACATGCCATTGAATACAAAGTTTATTTCATTATTAGAAAATGCAAGAAAACTCCTTTTCAACTTTTCATGGATTCAATCAATATATTACTTCAAACTAGTTAACAAAAAAAGAGAAACTTTTGATGAATTCATGTTGAAAATCGATGTCCAAGACCCATCCATACACATAAATCATAGTTTCACAAGTGGATCTCACACTACAGCTGAGCAAGTGCTATCAAGTATCAACGGAGGTTTTAAGATAAAATGCGTCGACAAAGCAAAACTAATTTAGCAAGGCCTTACCATTGGCATGGCAATATCCAAGATTTTGAGCACATACGCAATGAAAATTTCTAAGAAAATAAATCTCCATCAACATGCTAGAAAGAGAATTCTACAGAGAGGAGAAAAGAAATGCAAGCCAAAAACGTAATTGTGGAGATGTATTTCTAAGCAAATAAATCTCCATCAATCCATAGAAATCATCTTCCTCTTCCATCAGTTCTGACAATCTCATCATTGTCGTTCTCAATTGCCTCCTGATCCTCCTTGCTTGAGAAACCCCCTCATCTTGCTCATCGACGAGCTGAAACCAACAAAGCGGGCTTGAATTTTGGTGCTCCAGCCAAGGCGTAATGCAATAGGAGTGGTACAAATGCTTACACGGACGCCGGTGTCACTGCAAAAAAACAAACGAACTCATTGCTACAACATTGTTGAAGGCGTGAGTCTCTTAGGGCTGCTTCAAATCTCAGACGTGGGAGAAGCAAGTTCAAAATGCTTATTATTAAGAAAAATTTTAAAAAAATGCAAAATACACATGTTTGGCCACTTGAAATGAACACTCAACTTTTAACTATTTAAGTCAATATATCTCTTAAATATTTTAATAATGTGTAAAAAGAGAATTAAATTAATAATAATTTTAAATGTGAGAGATAAAATTAAGGATGAGATCAAATTAAAAAAAAAACTAAACTTGAAGTACTAAAATGAAGTTTTTGTCAAAAAAGAAGTCTGATGAAGGAGTTAAATGGCTTGTGACTGGGATTTAAGTCTGATGCATAGCTAAGGGAAGGAAACACGTGCTGATTTTTTAGCTAACATTGGACAGAACTTAAACTTGAATCTAATCTTTTATGATCTGCCAGAAGGTCTTGAGAGATTGATTGGTGAGATCATAGAGAGGCTTTGTTGAATCGTTGGGTGTAGTATGCTGTTTTGTTTCTTTCCTATTATGCAAAAAAATAAAAACATCATTATGACACAATTTTCAAAACTACTATTAAAGGTATTTTTTTTCAATTTAATAAAGGAAAAACTAACTTTTTCACGTGTCATTTTTTAAAATTATTATTTTTAAAAGTACTTTTTTGTCAATTTACCTTTTAATCATTTATTTAATGCATTAACATTTGATAATTTCTTTTAAAGGAATAATCATCCTTGCCACGTATATTTTTTGGAATTGTTACTCTTAAAAGTACTTTTTATTAATTTACTTTTTAACCCTTTATTTATTCACATTTGACAATTTTTTTTTGTTTCTACATCCTTTTAAGATATTTCTACTCTAAACTAATCTTTCATAACATTTTTACAGCATTTTTTCTATAATTAATCTACTTTAATCAACATATTAATTTATGGTCATTTATATTGATTGATTAGCATTGCCCAAAAATTGATATATGGAAAAAAATGAATTCTGAATTTAAAATTTTTAGCACAAAAGATAAGAAATATTTATTTTTAATTAAAAATTATTTTTATTACATTAAATATAAGATTAAATATTATTTATTCATATTTTTAGAAATTAAAAAAAGAAAAAATATATTTTTTAAATGTATAACCCTATTTAATCTTTGAATATGTCACATACAATATGGCAACAACAAGCACCGAAAGAAATTCCCAAATTAAAAGCATCATTTTCTTAATTTGGATTGAAAAAAGAGCTGTTTAACATATTACACATGGGAGGATTCATTTGGGCCTAAATGATCATATTTTATTAATTTTTGGGGTTTAATATTAGTGCCAAAATTAATATTTAGTTGGCATATTTGACTTTTATAATTTTTATGATTATTAAATTAAGTATTTAAAATTTTTTTAGGTTAACATTTATTATTTTGAATCTCTAGGTTTATGTTTCTTAGGTAAGTAAGTCATATTTTTAGTCTCTAGGTTTAATTTAAGCATGTATATATATATATATATATATATATATGAAGAAGTTATCATTTTTAAGTAAAAGAAATTATTTTTAAATTTAAAATAAATGCATAATTAATATGAGATATTTAAGAATAAATTTTGTATACAAATAATTAATAATTAATATTCTATAATTTAATGTAGATATGCATGTTTTTAAAAAAAATTAAATTGCAATAAAAATATTTTACATTATTATTGTTTTAAATTATTAGAAGATGTGAAAATATCTCATAATGACAAAATATTATATTTTTTTACTTTAAATGTGTCCAATAATCTTACTTTAAAATAAGATATTGGTACTCAATATTATTTTTTAATAATAATAATAATTAATTTAAAAGTTTTAAATATGATCCGTCCATAAAAATATAAATAAAATAAAAATATTTCAACTTTTTTTTGTATTAAATGTCTAAATAATCTAAAAATATTTTTTTTACAAATGTATCTAATAACTTTATTTAGTATAATTCAACATATTAATTTTTACTTAAGAGTATTTGAATGTTAGGTTAGTTTAAGTTGAGAGGTTTTTCTAATTTAAATCAATTCATGTGTGATGAGTTGGTTGAGATAAGTTCTAATGAGTTTATCATATAATTGGAACCAAGATATACAATATCAAAATGAATTATGGGTTGGTTAGGTTTGGGTTGCAGTTTGAGTTTTTTTAAAAAACAAAAATATATATTTGTATTTAATTTTTTAAAGTAAATTATAAATATAAGAAATGAATGATTATTTTATATCTATATAGGAATTGAGATAAATTAATACTAAAATTATATCATTTTCTTATCTATAAGTAGTAAGATAAATTAACATAAAAGTCATGTTATAATAATATCCAATTTGTATATGCTATATTTTGAATGATGATATTTTCAATTTACTTTATCACTTCTCTATATTATGTAAAGTAATGATTGAATGAGACTAAGTGATAAATGTGTATAATTTTTTAAGAAAATCAATGCTTTAGGTTAGAAAAATTATTTCGAGTTGGAATGAGTTAATTTTATTTAACCCATAACCCAAACTAATAGTATCAGGTTGGAAGAAAATGAAGATGTATCAACCAATCAATCCATCAATCCAATTATGTGAATTGGTTGAATTTGACGATTTTGTAAGTTAACCCAACCTAATAAATATCTATATTTTTATTCATTTATATTGACTAATTAAAAGTATTTTTTTTTTTACTAAATACTCCTTCTTTCCAAATTCAAACATGAAAGTTTATTTTAATTATTTAATCTTATGCTACTATTAAACATATTATACGTGAATCTTTACATCTAAATGTATGCATTAATCTTTAATATGTTTTACCTTAATTTTTCTATCTCATGCTTTAATATAGATATAGATATATATATATATATTGTATTTTTATTTTATTTATTATAATCTTTTGTCATAATTGATAGGTCAATAATTTTCATAAGAACTTTAATATATATAAATTTAATTTTATTTATTACCAAACATACCAAGTTATGTACTAATGACTTGTGAAGTTTTCTAATTATTTTATGTGTGAAATAAATTTATCATTTTTTAACTTAAAAATTTTTGTACATTGGCATATTTATATTTTGATTTGTAAAGTAACAAAATGTAAATTGATATATCCATCTCTCTACTAAATATTTCTATAAATTTATAATTTATAATTTTTCAATATTGTATTTTTTCTTTTGTATTTATTTAGAAGTGTTACTATTTTTTAACAATATTTATTATATTTTATTATTAAATATTAAATAAAAAGTTAGTTGCAACGCACGGGTGGCTTGCTAGTGATTCTTACATTTTACGTAGAGATAAAATTAAAATTTTATTAAAAATTAATGGATAAAAAGTTAGTTTTGACCTAAATATTTACTTTCCAACCTTAGTATTTTTTTAAATAACTAATATTTAAAAATTTATTAAATTAATTAACTTTATTCTAATTAACTGATATTTTATAATGAGAATAAAGAATTCTTATAGAAAATTTTTTTGATACACAAAAAAAGACACAAACTCAATCCAAGAGTTTGTTTAATTTATTATATATCATTTTTTTATATTGTGTATCTTTTTTGTATTTATTTTATAAGTTTTAATATTTTTAACAATATTTATTACATTTTATTATTAATTATTGAAGAAAAAATTTCATGCAACGCATGAGGCCACACTAGTAAATTACATTTTTTTATCTCAATTTTAAAAATCTATGCTCTCATTTTCTTAAACATTATAAAATTACAATTTCGGTCATTTGAATCAAATTAAATTAGTGGTAATATTAATTGTTTTAAAAAATATAATTTAATAATTATTATATTAATAATTTATTTTAAATAGAAACAATTAAAAGTGATGAGTATCACTAGTTATAACGTTCACATTGAGAGTCAAGAGACAAGACTTAATTTTTTAACTTTAATTAATATATTATCCGTAGTTTAATATTCTTATTAAATTATTAAACTATTTAAATATAATTAGACACAATTTTGTAATAAAAAGATTTACAACGTCCCATTATAAAGCTCCCTATATTTAATACAGATGTTAATCGAAGAAATAGTCGTTGGAGTTTTTTTCTGCAAATGAACAGAAAACAAATACAACGATTTGTATTCATAGCTTTAATTAAGAGTCATCGCCAAAAATTCAAATTTTAGTACTGTTGGGATTTGAACTTGGTACACACCCTCTCTATATATATCTCTCGCTATCAAACTTCCTCTTCAATCTCCTTTCTTGTAATTTTAGTTTCGTTCAATATTTTTTTTTCTCTAAAATTTTCATGAATCGCGAGGGAAGGTCTTCACTCTACAGAGATCAAATCAATGCTATTAACACCAGTGCTTGTTAAGGTTACGCCATTTATAGTGGATTCGCCATGGCTATCTCTCTCTGGTGCTCTCTTCTTTCTTCAATATGTTTTGATGTTTATTTTCTAGGATTGGGAATTATGCCTCTGTTTTTAATTGCCAGAAATTCGTATTAACAAGATCAAATTCAGCAGTTGTAATTTAATCTGTAGAATCACATTTTCGATTTTCAGGCTCTAGAGCATTTGTTATTCTTGATCTTTTTTTATTTTCGTTGGTGTTCTCCTTTGGATTTCAGAAACTGGTGTTTCTTTATTTGCCTATTTTTTTTGTTGCCTTAAAGACGTCTTAAAAGTTCAAACTCTAGCATAAACCACCGTTATGTAGTCTGAGAGAACAAATTTTAGACATAATTGGTCACCAGACAGATATTTGATTGATTCTGAAAGAAATGCTGTAGAGCCATGAAGACAAAAAAGTGATTTTGAACTTAGGTGTTACTTCTCTCTACTTCTCTACAATATGATTGCAGTTTTTCTGAACATTATTGAGTTCTCTTGTTCTGCTTCTAAACTTCATTTTGTTTTCTTTGTTTGTTTTGTTCTTCTTCTGAACTTTATTTTGTTTGCTTTATTTGGGTGTTTAATGAAATTTTTGGTTGGCCAAAAGATGGACTATTTATGCAATATTTTGTAATCTGGTGGTTGCTGATTATTCAAGTTATTATTTTTATGTTGTTGCAGAGAGACCTTTGTTTTTTTGGGGGGTTTTGTGATTACAACATGTAACTGTACAATTTTCCAATACCTTTCGTGTGCTTCTGATTATTTTCTTCAATTGATTTTTCTTTTGAGGATTATCCTTAGTTTGAATGTCTGGATAAATTAGTTTTCAAGTGTATGTCAATTTTTTATCCAAAAAGCAAAAAAGTGTCAAATGTGAAATGTGATATATGGAGTCAAATGTAATTCAATCTGATATGTCCTTCAAAAGATACCAGATATACAAAAATATGATGAGTTAGTTTGCAAAGTAAGTCTAGGCTTAGGATTTCTTCGCACTCACTAAGTATAAAGATGATAATTTGCTTCTCTTTATTCTAGATGATTTGGATAGAAACTGTTGGGAGGCACTGTACTTTGGTTGTCTAGTATAAATATTGAACAGGTCTTTTAACAAGAAATATAAAAAATCACGATGCCATTGATGCTGCCATTAACATATGCAGAGACTTAAGGCCTTTTCAGTCTTTAGTGATATAAACTTCACAGATTATAATATTCTTGGTTCTTACATCACACTTTCACTCTCTTCTTTATGTTCTTTTCTTAAACATGAGCCAAGAGAAAGATGAGATTGCCAGAAAAGTTAATACATTCATTGAAAAATATGCTGAATTAGGGTTGTGCGATCTCTTTTAGTTGCTTTTCATGTATAGTAGCATACCTATCTCCCTCTATCTTTTGTTTCTAACTGAAAGTAGAATGCCATGAAACAAAAGGATATCAACATGTTCTTGAGAGAGAGAAATTCTGAAATCAAATTTCATACTGAGAAAAGTTTTATAATAATCCTTTTCAAGGAGTTCCTAAAAAGTCCAAGGATAGTCCTACAGGTCCTGAGATAGTTCCAGAAAAGTTTTATAAGCTTTAATAATTTGACCTAAGATATATACATAATTTGGCTGTATAGATTTTGTAACACCCTTTAGCCTATAGTTCATTTTGTATTAATTAAGAAGGTATCATATGTAAATATCATAATAATAGTGTGTTACTATTACTTTTACCTGAGTAAATTTTTAACTTTTATCAAGTTAATTAATTAAGTACTATTTGGATCGGGTTCTACACTCGGGTTCTACACTCGGGTTCTCACTCAAGACTTGCAACAAAATATCCCATCATATATATATACATAATTAACTCTAAATAACTATACACAAACATGCCTACTAAATCTATTAATTATCCTTAAATAACTACTGGGCATTAAGGCAACATCCCTATCACTTATGACCTCGTCAATTTTTCTATTGCCAATCACTAGTTAATTCATATACATCCAAGTTAATATATGTTATACAAGAGAAAATCTATACTAGCCTTCCTCAAAAATCATAAAGATTAGTACAAAATGAATATATACCTGTGCTATCTAAAATAAACATTCATTGTATCCCAAAAAGGATACTTCTCTTCAAGTTACCTTCATCTCTAGTCAAGGACCTACACATCTAGTACAGGCCAGCAATTATGTGAGAATTTAATCTCAGTAGCAATGCAACCTGCTTTGAAAACTACTGAGCTGTATCACCGTACTTATATAAAAAGTCTCTACATTTTTTTCATCATAAAAACATAATACATACTAGTTATAAGGATGCAGTGCATATAGCATACTCTCATGATGACCCAGGGGGTCACCCTAGGTTGTGGGCACTGCGATGCCTGAATGTGATGACGCCCTAATCGCAAATCTATATATCCTCTTTTTGTCTTATTCATCAAAATCAATATATGTCCCATCCCATTACTTTTTGTATAAAGGGAGGTAGAAATAAAATTCAGGCAGCTCTTACAAAAAAAAAGTGAAAAAGTGTTGTGTGAGTACCAATAAGTGTATACCCAAGTACAGATGTTGTGGTTAGTTGTTTTACCATAACTATTAAAGGCTGCTAGGTTCATCCCTAAAGTAGATTAGTTCGATCAGCAAGATCTATTTATACAACATTAGAACCAAGATCGAGCTTGGAAACCCAAGGGTGGCTCTACGATAGGGCACCATGACAATCGAGGGAGGTACCACAATGCCCTAAGAGGTTGCCCTTGGGGGGCAACACAACGACTAGGGTGGCTCTACGACACCTTGGGGTGGCATTGCAATGTGACACCTTACAGGGCAGGGTATTCACCTTAAGGGATCATCGTGACACCCACACCCTACGTGGCATGTAGCACCATAAGGCTTGAAGGAGAGGCATTGCAATGACACCATTAGGGTGGGCATCATGACAACCTAGGGTTTAGGTTGAGGCCCTAAGATGCACCCCATATGAGGCACTTTAATACCCTATAAGAGGGCACTGCAATGCCCTGTGACAACAAGTAAGGCGCTGTAGGTGAGGTTCTATGATAATGGTGGGGCATTGCGACTCCTAACGCCTAGTTGGGTGCTGTAACGCCCTCATGGGTGTAGGGTGGGGCTACCACAAAGCCCAAGTGGGAGACATCTTAAAGGACCCTATGGGGTACCGTAGGGGTAGCCGCAACTCTCTAACGCCTCAAGGGGGTGGGGTTGTTGTAATGCCCTTATGCTCTAGGGAGGAGTTCCACGTCGCCTTAGGTTGTCATGCCTAATAATTAATTTACTAATAATTACATGAAAAATTATAAGATCAATATATTAATTATGCAACTCATTGGATAAAGTGTGCCAACCTTTTGACCAACTTCATTATGGAATGAAGTGTGTCAACAATAATAAAGGATTAACCTATCAATATGAAAGATTTTAAAGATAAAGTGTGCCAAAAAAGATGTTATATGTGCCAACATTTTAACCTATCATCATAAGAAGCCAACATTAAGAGTAAAAAATAAAGGTTAGAAACCAAAATAATTTTAACCTTATTTAAAGTTGAATGAATTTTAAATATTTAGATTATATATGAGGTTTAAGATTATATATAGGAAAATTATCTAAAAAAATCCTAGAGAGTCAACTAACGAGGGAGGTGGATTAATATAATAATACTGATATTGAATTTTTTTTATTCAAACTAGCAAAGAATATTGGGCCTAAATTTATCTTTGGAGCTCAGAATCAGTTTCGATGTTAAGGTCAAGAAGATCATTACTATTATGATTAAGAGTTAAGAAGGGGATATGGTTAGCTGTAGGTACCATCCAAAATGTTTCCAAATCTTACACTTGTAATTTATCCCCATTTTCCATTTCCTCTAGGTCAGTTTCTATAAGTGACCAATTTTGACTACGATCTGAATATTCTTGTAGTTATTCTCCTTTGGGATTAAGGTCAAAGGTCTACTTATGTCCTTTTTTATTAAGTACTCCTTATGGATTAAGCTCGATTTAGAGGTGGGTTGACCATAGTCTATAGACTACCCCATTCTAATTCTCAACAACCAAGACGATCGTGGAATGCCTGCTAGCTTGATTGAGAAACCTCCTGGCATCAAGAATGAAGTGCACCTAATAAATCCTAAGATCAAATCTCAACTTCAAATTAATTCTACAATTGTTCCATTTGATTTTCTAGTGCAATTGTACTCCTAACCTGTGACCAATCACACCGAGGATAGGTGTGACCAATCCTTTTATAGGACTTGCAAACTTGTACACCCTTTCATATATATAAGTCACCCAAATGTGATCTCCTAAGTCCAGGCATAAGAGTTTTACCATCAAAAGTGTTAAAGTCCCTTCTGAATTGGAAGATTCTAGAAAGTTTTAGAACTTTTTAGAGAAGTATATAATTTTCTAGAACATTCTGGAGAATAGTAAAGAAGCATAGAATTCTCTAGAAGCTTGTATAAGAGTGTAGAATCCTCTGAAATATTCTAGAGATGTATAAAAATTTTTGGAACCTTATGAATGAGTACAGAAGAAAATAGAAGGAAATGAAGGAATGTAGAGACTCTATAGAAATCTCTAAAATAAAAAGATATATTTAGAGAATTGTAGAGTGCTAGTCTCCACCCTTGGATGCAATTAATCTCCACCATTCATTGTGAAGGTGTAGTATAAATAGAGGTAGAAGTCGTGATTCCTAACTAATCCAAGACAAGAGAAACAAGTCACTTCCTAAAATGAGAGTTAGAGAGCCTCTTTGAGAGATAAGTGAGATAGTTTAAGAAGTCTTAATCCTTAAACTTGAGTGAGCTATTGAAGTGTGAGACAATTTTGTAAAATAATAATTCCTTAAATCCTACTATTCTTTTATATAGTGGAAGAACCTCCAAATTAGAGGATTATAAAATTTTATGCTCTCATTACCATCTTAATTTCTAAATGCCCATCTTAACTTCACGAAGCGAGAAAGGTCAAGTTTTTCCAAATAATGGTATCAAAGCCAAGTTCATTTGTAATTGTAAATTGCTCATGCAGTTTAAGATAGAGGATAACATTACTCACGATGGAGACATGTTCAAGCTCACAGCCAACAACTACTCATATTGGAAGTCAATGATGGAAGACCATTTATAGTGCAAAGATTTGCATAAGCCCATCATCCATAAAAATAAGGTAAAATGAAATACTGATACAAAGTAAGAGCTGCTAAACCGAAAGACAGTCACTATGATCTGTAAGTACATTGATAAAACTCTCTTTGAATATGTATCTACTTATATAAATGCTTATGAACTATAGACAAAGCTTGAGTCTATGATTCAAAAGAAAATGCCTCATAATAAAGCTCATTTAGTATGACGATTGGTGAAGTTGGAGTATAAGAATGGTTAAAGTATGATTGAGCACTTGAATAATTTTAGGAGGCTCGTAAATCAACTATCAAAAATTAACATTTGTATAAGGATGGTAGGATGAGAAGAAACTTCCATGGGGAGTGACATGAAAGGAAGCCCCAGAATCGATAATCTAAGAACTATCATCATAAGCAATATTTAGGATATTACCTTTTTCAACGAGATAAAGTAAACCTTCTTTTGAAACCACGACAGTAGTACTCTTTTCTTCTTCCTTCTTTGTTGGATTGATTTGGTCTAGTTTAACATTATCAATTTTTTAATCTCTCTTAAAGGATTGACAGTCTACTTTCTTATGACCTATCCTATAGTAACACGTAATCCTTAAGTGTGAATTTAACCTACTTCGAGATTGGTTTAAATCTCGTCTCTTACTATTTCCAAAAGTTTCATTCCTACCCTAGTTCTTAATAACATTTGCCTCAGGATGGATAGACTTGCCTCATTCCATTCTCCTTACTTCTTCATCGAGAAGGCTATCACTAAGATATCTATGGTGAGCTTTCCTTTCAGAGCTGAGTTACTAAGTGTAACCATGAGAGTGTCCCAACTTTCTGGCAAGGAACTAAGAAGTAGAAGGGCTTACAACTTAACGTCAATCTTCATGTCAATTTTTGTTAATTGATTTACGAGCCCCTTGAAATTATTCAAGTGCTCAATCATACTTTGATCATCTTTATACTCCAACTTCACCAACCATCGTACTAAATAGGCTTTATTACAAGGCGTTTTCTTTTGAATCATAGACTCAAGCTTTGTCCATAATTCATAAGCATTTGTATAAGTGGACACATGTTGAAAGAGAGTTTTATCAATGCACTTACGGATCATAGCAATTGCTTCTGGCTTAGCAGCTCCTACTCTGCATCGATCTTTCCTTCTACCTTATTTTTGTGGATGATGGGCTCATGTAAATCTTTGCAACATAGATATTCTTCCATCATTGGCTTCCAATATGAGTAGTTGTTGGCCATGAGCTTGAACATGCTTCTATCATGAGTGAATTTATCCTCTATTTTGAACTACATGAGCAATTTACGATTATAAATGAACCTAGCTTTGATACCATTATTTGGAAAAACTTGACCTTTCTCACTTCGTGAATTTAAGATGGGCACTTAGAAATTAAGATAGTAATAGGAGCACAAGAGTTTATAATTCTTCAATATGGATGTTCTTCCACTATATAAAAGAATAGTAAGATTACAGAAATTGTTATTTTACAAAATTATCTCACACTACGGCAGCTCACTCAAGCTTCAGGATTAGAACTTCTCAAACTATCTCACTTCTCTCTTAAAGAGGCTATCTAACTCTCATTTTAGGAAGTAGCTTGTTTCTCTTGTCTTGAATGGTGGGGATTAATTGCATCCAAGGGTGGAGATTAGCTCTATAAAATTCTCTACACTTGTCTTCTCATTCTAGAGATTTCCATGGAGTCTCTACACTCCTCCATTCCCTTCCATATTCTTTCATACTCTTTCATAAGGTTCCACACATTTTTAAAACATTCCAGAGAAGTCTACACTCTTTTAAAAAATATTTCTTAGGGTAGAAGGTGTCTATTCGACCTCCCCCACTAAATTCACCAAGCCTTTAGGCAACTTTGGGAATTTGATATTATAAAAGGTGATCCCAGAATTCTACCCAAAAGGGCATTTCAATTACACTAATTTTACTCACAACTATATTTGGCTCCCATGGAAACAGTGTTAATAAGGCAACATGGATTGACTATAGCCTTGCAGCTAGTTTTGAAAAAATACATGTCCTCAAGCTGTTGAAAATGAATTATGTACCTATTTTTGTCTCTACCAACCACTATGACATGTTCTTAACTAGGCCAGCTGTTATTTATAATATTTTAGAGCCACACAACTATGAGCTTCTAGTAATCTACTAGGACTCCTACTAGTCATCGTGACCAGTATGCTCGATTAGCCTTAACAACAAATAGATTAATTTCTAAAATTAGGCCTCTAACTACTCGACATTGAGGAGGAGATCTAGGTTAAGAAGTTCTCTTCAGATCATTCAACTCCTTCTAGTCTCCATCAAGGTTAGATTCATTAGACTCGACCCAACCAATATCACATACATTATCATCCATAATGCAATTAGTTTTCCTCTGCTTGTGAAACTAGATTTTATTGTCTATGTTTAGTGTAAGACTTTATAACCAGAGGAACTGAAATGATTCTTAGCTACAAAGTAGTAACCCTTAAATTATGGTTTAGTGAGTGTTAAGCCTTGTTCTACTTAACTAATGTTATCAGCGAAGCTTCATGCACCAATATTTAAGATCAAGCACCAATCACCTAATAGGAGAAGCAGAGATTTGTTTGGAAAAATAGAAAAGAAATTTAAACACAGCTTCTATATATTCACTTAATCACATTAAGGGATTTATTAGGTGTTACGAGTAGAGCTAATGAGTAGTTTTCCAAGATAAGTTTTAGGTGTTCTAGGGTTCTAATGAAGAGTTATCCTAAACCTACCGATTGATCTTCCCTAAACAAATGGTAGACATAAGTAAGGTAAGTATTTTTAAAAGATTGCCACCCGTTTTAATGCATAAATGACAAAAGATATTGAGAAGGACTTGCTAAATGCATTTGAGCGGATCCTCGGCAGTCCAAGGACCCTGCTGTCCTCGGATGTCGCCCCAAAACAATGTCGTTTCGCCTTGTTTTTTTCAAAATTTTTCAAGTCGAAATATATCATTTTGGTCCATCCAAAATAGTGCGTTTTGACTTGGAATTTTCAGAAGAAAAAAAGAAGAAGAAGAAACGGCCAAATCCATTATCACCTTCTTTGAATCCATTAAAGTTCCAACCCCGCCACCACATCTGAAATAGTCGTCGCCAAAAGGATGATCGCCACCATCACCAAAGAAGAAACCTTCATCTCCAGTGTCCCTCGAGTCATCGCCAGATAACTTGCACTTTGCACGTCATTTTCTATAGAGAAGGGATTTCGCAGAGACATCTACCTCACAATTTTTGACATCCACAGAGACGTTTACCTCACGATTTTTGGCATCCTCTGCGTTTTCTAGTGAGACAACAACAATGCGGCGTCGCAAGGTGCTTAGGTGCAGCATGCGAGCGTGAACCTTAGGTGCGGCATGTGCGTCGTGCTATGAATCGAGGATCACGTCTTCATATGCAAAACAAGGCAGCCATTTCTTCTTTTTTTTTCCTGAAAATTCCAAGTCAAAAAGCACCATTTTGGATGGAACAAAACAATGCATTTTGACTTGAAAATTTTTGAAAAAAAAAAGTGAAACAGTGTGGTTTTAGGGCGACAACGAGGACAACGAAGTCCTCAGACTGCCAAGGATCCGCTCGCATGAATGCATACCTATTTGGACACATTCCTGTGTCACATGCTAGTAGCTCACTAATGGAGTCTATATTGATATTGATGCGACTTGAAAAAAAAGAAGTGATTGTTGAGGTCTCAATGAATAAAAAAAAGGTGATTGTTATGGTTGAGGAAGGGAGGCTACAATTCGGTATGCGTTTGTCCTTACGTTCTCAATGTAAATGGCTAAATGTGTCTGAAGGATGAGTCATGTAAGGGACACATGACTATAAAAATTAACTCTTATTTAACATTTTCACATTTTTTATTAGTTGAGTATGGTAAATTGTTACAAATAAAAATTTAGGTAGGTAAAATATTATTTAAGCATAGTTTTAAAAAAGTGAAGTATACCTATTCCTATAAAATATTATTATATTATATTATTTTTCTTAATTAAAATTAAAATTAATCACTTTTATTTTTCTTAAATGGCAAGTTCACTAAACCAAACCCATAGTTGTTGAAGCCACTCACTCCCATCCAAATCCAAATGACCTTTGATCATATAAGCTTATTTAGCTAATACACCTAATCCTTTACTAGGAGTTGAGAATAGAACCTTCCCTACATATAAGACAGCGATAGAAATACAATTTCGATCTAAATTGTAAGCAACATTGTCAATTGAAATTTGAATGATTGGATTCAGTGAACTGAAAGGATTACATAATTCTTGGGTACAAGAAAATGGAATGGAAGGATAAAAAAGAAAAGGAAAAGAATTATTTTTTACAAGCCCCAACCAAGAAGTGAACAAAATGTAGCAACAATCATAAATACCCATATGGACCTGTTTGTGACTAGGAGGAATCGATTAACTGAGTGGCTTTATGGTAATCTGGACATGACGATGACTAAGATGATGAAGATGATGACAATGACGAAGAAGATGACTGAATCTTACAATACTGAACACTACTCTCGTCCATCCTTTCCAACACATAATGCCCCAAATTCCCATTCTCCTCCACCAAATTCTCTCTGCACAGAAACTCATTCCCACACACCATCTCCACCTTCCCGCTAAAGTCATGCACAAACACGTGCGTCTTCGGATTCCCGCTCTTCTTGCTCCTCGCCAGCACGCCGGCGGTGAATATTGCGGACATCCTCCCCGGCGCGTCCGGCCAGTCGCCACGTGGTCCATCCACCAATATCACATCCCAATCCACTTCGTACACGTGATTCGGCAGATCGTTCAGCCCTAACTTACATTCCGAAAACAACAAATTCTGTACTGGCCTACACTCATTCGTTACCTGCTCTTTCGCCAAAGCTATGAGCTCCTTCATTTCACTTCGTTTGGTGGTGTATTGCACATCGTAGGCGTCGATTTCAGGGTGCAATTCCTCGAAATACGCAGCGTAATAGCGATTCTCATCGATGAACACCGTTCTGCCGTAGGGGTTTAGGGCTTTCCAAAGCAGGGTCTCGTGGGTGAGGCCGAAGACCAGGAAATTGCAAGGGGAAGAGCACTTTCGAAGCACGTCGGAGATGGGTTTGAGGTCAGAGTATGGCATGTGGTATGTGTCATTGGACTTTGAAGCATAATAAAGGATAGTGTTTATCACAGTGACTGGTAAACCAGGAACAGGCGATGAAGAGGAAGACGAAGCGATTATGGAGGTTTTGGCGGTGATTGCAGAAGATGATTCGCGAGTGTAAATGAGGGTGGCGAGGAATGCAAGAGTGAAGAATGAGATAAAAGCTAAAAGCCATAGGCGATTGGAGCTTCCTTGTTTTTGGATATAAGGGTGGAGGAGGATGAGCTTCGTGTTACTGTTGGTGTTCTTCATTTTTCTTTTTCCTTTGGAGAGAGAGAGGAGATTCTGAGCTCTGAGACAGAATTGGCAAAGAAGGTTTGATTTAAAGAAGCAATGTGAAGGGGAAGAATATTGAAGAGACCTTACATTACAATGACCCTTTTTCACGATTCTAGAATTGAAAACAACGTTAATGAGAGAGGTATGGTGATTACAGTCTAAATTAAATTAGGTATTACTTGTCTACATCTGATGCGGTTGGTTATATTTGAACTAATTTAGCTCCTAAAGTGAACTATTTAATTGATGAAGGCATGGTTTATTGCTGAACCAGAATGAGAAATGGGGGTAGGAAGAGCAGGAGGAGGAGTGTGCTGGAGTGGTTGGACCTGAGATGAGAGGGATGGTAGAGGCAATTGCTGTGGCGACCCAATAACTAATTACAAGCCACATGTCGCTTTTCCTTCTTGATTTGAGCTTTACTTCCTACGTAACCTCTATTTCTCTCTCTAGGAATATTGGCAATAATTTTTTTTAAACATGTAGCTACCTTGAATGAGACAAAGTACCTGCAAGGCTGCAACAATTTCCTTCTTTGAAATAATACATGTGATTATCGTTTGTGTAATGGTGAGTGGATATATAATTGTATACTTAGAAGACTTTGGAAGTAAAAGCCAAAAGGTAGGCTTGTAAGGTAGAATCATATTTTCAACCAGGTAGCTCATAACAGTGAGAGTATGATGGAGAATGGAGAATTATAACATAAACCTGTACTTTCTTTGTATTCAATTCAGCAACTACTTCTGCTTGTGACCTGATATGACTTATCCTTACTCCTCAGGGTTTTTTTTTTGGTTGTTTTTCCTTCTGTGTTTGGTCAAAGGACTATGCTTCTCAACACAGCAATCACAAAAGGACAGCAGAAGCAGACAAAATAGACCTGTACTGAACAAGAGTTTTGTCTACGCACAAAGTAAGATAAAGTGTTCTATAGCCTCTTCTTCTGAGGCATCACTGCTGAATAAACAAACTCAGGCACCAGAGTAATAGAATAGGATATCAAACAGGATGATGCTGTCTTCAAAGGTACAATTTCCCCTTTCTGTCAAATATTTAACAAAGTATTTTACTGATAAGGCTGATTTGTTATGTGGCTTTTACTGTGAGTGATTGATTTTGTGATTAAAAAGGTTTTCTTTGCATATGCTTTATGGTTGACATGATCTTTGGGGAGAAACAGAGAGGATCCTCCATGTGATAAAGGATACAACATAATTTAAGCATTACCCTACTATAGATGGTAGATAATTGGCTTTCTTAAAAATATGCTTTCTGGAGTCAAATCTTAAACAGGGTACGCTTTGAATGAGAGCCACACATAATCCCGGAAAAATATAGATTCATGATATCTAATTTGCGATTGTGTTTGTTGGCAATTGGCTTGGTTCTGTTGTCACCACTCACAAAGGAAAGTGAAAGTCCCCCAGAGCACCATTTCACCTTCATTTCTATTCTTTTTTGGCTTAAATACATTCATCTCTAAAAGTAGAGTGCATTTTCATTGTCTATTTATTATTTATTTTGTAAAACGATTTAATTCATACCTATACTATATTTTAAAAGATAATTTTATCTTAATTTATTCAA
Source organism: Senna siamea (assembly GCA_031216115.1). Classification (NCBI taxonomy): domain Eukaryota; kingdom Viridiplantae; phylum Streptophyta; class Magnoliopsida; order Fabales; family Fabaceae; genus Senna; species Senna siamea. Next base: position 15,836,631 of record CM062358.1, read on the forward strand.
TGTCTTAGTTACTTCTAAAGATTTTATCCTTATTAATATGATCCTTAGAGGGATTGACGAAAATTTAACTAAGATGCCCATATGGCATTAACCTTTGTTTAAGTGGCAATTACATGCACATCAGCATGTAAAATATACTTTTAGTTGATTGAATGTTAAAATGGAAGCCCAAAACTTTAATGAACTTGGCTACAGAAGTCTAACATAAAAATAATCAATCTGGAGGCTTCACCAACATTCTGTGGCAATGGCAAAGCCATTTCATAGAGTTCAATGTATTCCACATATGCTTGAAAAATAACACAAAAACAGAGGCTGTCTCGATATCACAAGTTACATACGTACGCATGCACGCACGCTTGTCCTATATCACAAGCTCTGCTCGGAGCTCCAGCGTTCCTATGTCGAAGAGACGACGCTGTCAAGTGAGCTGTGTGAGATGATATCCAAACGTTTCGTTTCGTTTGTCTGACTGACTGAGACTCTCATACCCATTCCAACCTTACAACCGAGTATAGTGATCCTAATTTACAACTCCCTCGTCTTGCATAATTTTCTTTTTGTCCTTGTTTTCTTTGTCCTTTTAATTGAGTAAATTACAGTAACTCAATTATATTTAATTACTTCTTATACACAGGACGCTCGTTAAATTTATTTTTTTAATAAAATCAATTTTTACGTTAATATAAAAAATTATATTTTTGTAATGTTTTTAAACTTTCGAAAATTAATTTATATATTTATTAAATATTTTATTTAAATAATTAACGTTTTATATTAATATGTATATAGTATTTTAAATTTTTAAAAATTATTTTATATAATCAATATCTTTTAAAAATTATAATGTCTGCATATTTTTAGAGATAAAATTGCTGGTATTGTTTTGTTTTACATCAAACAAAAGACAAATAATTTAATGTTAAAATTTAATATAAAATTTTTAATAAATTAAATTATACTCTATTTTATTTTACAAATTTACATGCTTTTTTAAGAGATTAAAAAATATTTAATTTTATCTATTTTGATCAAAATATATTTAATACTAATTAATTTTTACAAAATTATAATTTATTAAAAATATATTACTTCATTATTATTTATTTTGACATAAAATTGATAAATTTTTTAAAAAAGTTATATTTTTCAGATATATATTTAATTATATAAATAATTAATATAAAAATATTTTCATTAAAATGAGCAAAGTTTAAATTTTTTATTAAAAAAAGGTATAAATTTTTAAAATAAAAAAATAATAAGAGTGTAAAAGGAAGTCTATTTTATTATTTTTAATACGATAACATAAACAATAAACTAATTTTATTGTTTCAACAATTACTTAATATAAAAAATTTTATCTAAATTATTAAAATATAAATTAAAAAAAATTATAATATTATATAAAATATCACGAAAATATAAGTTTTAAAACACATCCAAGATAAAAAATAGTTTGTGTTAAAATTTGTTAGGAGTTTGGGTGTAATGTGAAAGCGGTCCAATCACATAAATGCTCGTAGGTGGAGCTCATGATTGTTGGACGAGAAACATCAATGAGTATATCCAACTGCAACGAGAATTGAAATTAAGACTTTTGCTGCACTTAAAGTTGAAATCTTTGAATTTCACATCATTATTGCATGCGCAGTAACGTGCAGTTAAAGTTCACTAGTTTGTCTACTGCACTAACACATGGTTCTTTGTTATGACTTGTGTATGCAACTATTCAACAAATGGAAAAATTACTGTCCAGAATTCATGGACTTGGAATATTGTCTTCTTCAATTATATTATATGTTTAATAATAATTGTGAGGTTTTCTTCTTTTTTTTTTTTAATATTGCGAGCAGCATTTTTGTTGATGTGATATACATGTTCTCGTGGTGCTATAATTATAAAAAATGATATGCACTATACTGCATGGGGCTCACGGGCTTGCAGTTCCATTCCTCTCTCAAATCTCAATTATTAACAACACTAACAATTTTGAATCATCTTCATCGTCCTCGGTTTCTGTTACTCTCTTTTTTCCTATTCCTATTCCAATTCGAAACTCATACTCCACACGCTTTCCAATTCACACTTACTATGCCTCATTCCCCAATACTCTTCCCTTTCTTTCTCTTCTTTTACTGCACTCTTACTGCCCTCGTCTCCGTCGCCCATCAATCTCCGGCTTCCTCCAAATTGCTCCTCTCCTCCGACGCCGTTTCACTGCTCTCTTTCAAGTCCAAAGCCGACCTTGACAACAAGCTCCTCTACGCTCTCCACGAGCGCTACGATTACTGTCAATGGCAAGGCGTGAAATGCGCACAAGGTCGAGTGGTTCGCTTCTTCCTTCAGGGCTTTGGTCTTCGTGGTGTCTTGGCTCCAGACACCCTCACTCGCCTCGACCAGCTCCGAGTCCTCAATCTCCGAAATAATTCCCTCTTCGGTCCCATTCCTGATTTCTCTTCCTTCTTCAACCTCAAAACTCTCGTCCTTGATCGCAATTACTTCTCAGGTTCCTTCCCTCATTCCTTCTTGTTCCTCCATCGCCTTCGTACTCTTTCTCTGTCCCATAACAATCTCACCGGTTTTATTCCGGCTGAGTTAGCTAATTTGGACCGTTTAATTTGTCTCCGCCTTGATTCCAACCGGTTCAATGGAACCGTTCCCCCATTGAACCAGTCCTCGCTTCGAATCTTCAATGTGTCCACCAATAACCTTACCGGCCCAATTCCGTTGACACCAGCTCTTGCTCGCTTCCAGACGGCGTCGTTTTTGGGGAACCCTGGTCTCTGTGGGGAGATCATCCAGATAGCGTGTGATCCTCGATCTCGACTCTTCGGTTCCTCCAATGCCACTGCCTCCTCGGCACCACTGGGGCAAAGCGCAGAATCACAGGGAACCCTGGTTTTTTCTTCACCGACTAGTAAGAAACATAAGGGTACCGGCCTCATTCTCGGATTCACCATTGGGGTATCGGTTTTCATAGCGTCTTTTCTGTTGGTAATCGCATTGGTTAGGAAACAAAGCAGTTCAAGACACATAGAAAGCCCAAAAATGTCGGCATTGGAAGCCACGGATGCTCCTCCGGAGAAGAAAACCGAGGAAATTGAAGGAGCTCATAAGAGTGGGAATCTGGTGTTCTGTTGTGGGGAGGTACAGTTGTACACGCTGGAGCAGTTGATGAGAGCCTCGGCGGAGTTTATGGGGAGGGGCAGCATTGGGACTACGTATAAGGCAGTACTGGATGGGAAGTTCCCTGTGACGGTCAAGAGGCTAGATGCTGGTAAGACTGCAATAACGAGTAGCCCGGTGTTTGAGCGGCACATGGAAATGGTGGGTCAGCTTCGGCATCCGAATTTGGTACCGGTTAGAGCTTATTTCCAGGCTGAGGGAGAGAGGCTTGTCATCTATGATTATCAATCTAATGGCAGCCTCTTCAACCTCATTCACGGTATTTCCAAGGCTTATCCTTTTATTTATCTATTAATTAGAGTTTGATTAATGAGGTGTGTCACCTATAAATCATCAATACTTTAAAAGTTAAGTTGACGTTCGTATTAGAGTACTTCAAATTATATTTAAACAGTGTATATATTTATTGTCGTCATATCATAATGTTTCTATCATGTTCTGCATCTACTGGTATGCAGTTTATGATCTTTCAGATTGGTATGCCTATCTTGTTTCTTGTTTTTTCTTTCCTCTGCCCTCTGTCTTGGGGCTCCTTTTGCGGTTGACTTGCCTATCGTCCCGTCTCTATGCCCAGAATCACGGGGTTGGACAATGTGAGATTGTTTTTTGATACTGTGGTTGAACAATTCAAGACTATTTTTGGTTCTCTAGTTGGATTTTTCAAGACTATTTTTGGGACTGGTTGGACTATGAGTTAAATGTTTGACTGAATATTTCAGGCTAGTTGACCATACTTCATCAAGTTGAGTTACAAATAGCAAGCCATTAGTTTGTCATTATTTAATCTAAAATATAGATATATTATTCTTCGCTGAGAATATTACACTGCATGACTTCAGTTGTATGCAACGAAATTCTGGTTTCAAAGTTGTAACAACATCACCATTGAGAGTGTTGAGCAAATTAAACATTTGATGTTTAATGATTGTTTCCTGACAATTAATCTTCTATATAAACAGGTTCAAGATCATCAAGGGCGAAGCCTCTCCACTGGACATCATGCTTAAAGATAGCTGAAGATGTAGCTCATGGACTTACTTATATTCACCAAACATCAAGATTCATTCATGGCAACCTAAAGTCCTCTAATGTCCTTCTTGGGCTGGACTTTGAAGCCTGTGTTACAGACTATAGTTTGGCCCTCCTTGCAGATTCTTCATCCAGTGATGATCCTGATTCTGCAGCCCACAAGGCACCTGAATCTCGAAATTCTAGCCGCCCACCCACTTCTAAGTCTGATGTCTATGCCTTTGGGGTGCTTCTACTGGAGATTTTGACAGCTAAATATCCTTCTCAACATCCTTTTCTTGTGCCAATGGATTTGCCAGATTGGGTGAGAGTAATGAGGGATGACGATGGTGCCGAGGATAAACAGCTAGGAATGCTCACAGAGGTCGCAAGTATTTGCACTGCGATATCACCTGAGCAGAGACCAGCAATGTGGCAAGTCTTGAAGATGATTCAGGAAATAAAGGAGAGTGCAACGATAGAAGGCAATACGTCTGCTGGTTCAAAAAACTGAAAGCATAAACATTAAACAATCATAAAAGGCAAATAGCTAAGATTATAACACAAGATTTGGGGAAATATTTCATCTCCTGTACATAACCGGTTTTCTTGCTGTTTAGTGATGATGGTTTACAAAATCTAAAAGGAATTTATTTAAAAAAAAAAAAAAAGGAGCGAGGGGGGTGAGGAAGGGGAGGCGTCATGATTTTTCTCCTCCCTCAAGCTCAAACTTAATTTGTTAGTTCAATACGTATCAGTCATAGTTGGGTGGTGAGGATACATTAGAGTACACTTTACTTATATTGGTGCCACTGTATCTGTGTTCCTCTTCTAATTCCGAACACGTCCCTTCATTATCTTTTATGTTATAGAACTTGCTAGCTTTGTCAAATTCCCAAACTGCGACCACATAATTGCCTGGCCTTACATCTATCTTTGCTCTTCTCGGGGTCAGTTTTAAACCAATTATCAGCATGTCACACGAGATTGCTTTGACAAATGCTTCATATTTGTGCCTTCTAACTGTTTGACCAACTCCCCAAAGGATGTTGATAAGGGATTAAATTATATAAAAATTTAATGTATTATATAAAAAAAACATTTTAAATAAATTTTTAAAAATTTAAAATGGAAAGTTTAATTTCATAAAATGTGAAATTCTTTTATGTCAACTTCTTTGTAATATTATCCACTTCAAAAAATGCTTTTAAAAACAGTTTAAGAAAATTTATTTTATACATGACCCAAACTGTTAAAATTTGTATACGCTGTTGTACCTTGAGTTTTGATGTAACTTCTCTGAATTTTAAAGCATGTGCATATAATCTTAAACTTCAAAAAATTGATTCAAAGCTCTCTTAAACTTTTCATTGTTGCACATAATATCTCCTGTTAATTTTTTCGTTCAAAATTTAACAGAAGACTCCACGTCAACTTTAAAAATGCCACGTAAAATGTTTAATTCCACTTTAATCTAAGGTCGAACCGGGGCAAAATAATCTTTATATTAATTTTTCCTCGCAACTCGCATTCACTCAATCACCGTCTTCTCCGTAAACTGTTCGAGGAAGCAGCAGAGCACCATAACATTACCCACGTCCAAACGCAGAGCATCATTGGAAGCCACGAGCATCACCGGTCATGGCGGAGAGGACGATTTCCGGCGTACCCACCATCCATCGCGGTGGAGACAACCACTGGAAGAAGGAGAGCATCGTTTGAACTCGCCGAGAAAGGATAGAATTCAAAACCGGAGACAACCATTGAAGCTGCCGAGAACCAATCGCGCCGGAGAGAACCGCCGACAACCATTTGAACCCGCCGCAAAAGGGGGAAGTGAAGGTAGGAATTGGGGCTCTTTCGTTGGACTTGGATTTTCCTCCACGACCAATTGGTACAAGGTGCTACAAACTTTACATCCAAAGGTTAAGTGGTCAGGGAATGACTATTTGGATGCTGAAATATATCACATGGATATTGGAACTTGGAAAAGCAGTGGTTATGCACCCTGTGTTCTGGTTGTTCCATCTTTGAATTCCTTTTTATGTGGTTCTCTTCATTGGGTTCCTAGTGCAGGTAACAGTTCTTTTCTTTTTCTTTTTCTTTTTCTTTTTTCTTTTTGGCTAAAGGGCAGGTAACAGTTCTAAATATATATATTCTTTCAATTTTGAGACTGAGGAATTTGGGTCGGTTCATCCACCTCCATGCCTTGATGGAACTAAAAGGCAAATCTCAGACTATCTCAAGTTGGGGGTTGTTGAAGGTTGTCTCTTTTATTTATATCTTTGGTGACAGTAGAAAATTTGACATATGGGTTATGAATGACTACGGGTTAAAGGAATTGCTAGGTAATACTTCTCCCTAGTTTCTTATTCTAGAATTGAATAATTGTCTTGTCTTATGACATAGATGTTTTCTTCTAGTACTTTAGATAATTTTATGAGAATGCAGATTGAGTTATTTCATCTATATAGTTCATGGTTCATGCTCCAACTGCGTAAGTTTTCAGTAGGCTTTTCCTTTTTAACAAAAGGAACATTAAAGCTAGCGCCTTTGAGGACCTAGTGGTGCCAAGGAAAAATAAAAACACAATCCCAAAATGAACTCACTGTAATCTGATTAATATCAATAAAAAAAAAAGGCACACTGAATCAATACTCAAGCAGTTATATGTGTGGACTGCAGAAGTTCAAACTTAATCGCATTTTCAAATAATGTCCTAGGAATGGATCATATATTACGTATGTGGTTCTCTGTAATAGCTTCATTCTCTTAGTATTTTGTAACCTTTAGCGCTCTTGTATTGGGAAGGGTGGAATTAAAACTAGAAAACTAGTCATTAATTTTGCAGCTTTGTAAAACGAAATGTCAAGGCTGAATAACGACACCATTAACCTCTTCGGAGAAATTGAATTGAACTGTAAAGTATGGACTTTTTAGAAACAGATGTAAAGGATGATTTCTCGTAAGTTGTAAAATTGCACATATTTTGTTTTAACTTAACCTCATTTCTGGTTAATTTGACGAGAGAATTTGGCTCTGAGTAACCATTTTGTGCACTGTGCAGAATTAGTTCCTTATTTCCCTTTTATTTGGTTTTGTGTAGAATTTATCTTCCAGTCTGTTTGCTAAGCTGTGGTCACATCTTAACTTGATGTTTGATGTTCTGAAAGTAAATTAAAACATGACAGCTCACCAAAATAAAGGACTCTCTCTCTCATGGACGTTAGTGTGAGTGCAGTAGTAGAATTGAAGATTTGGGAAGATATTATGATATTTTTAGGAATTTTCTTTTAGGGATAATGATGCAAAGTTAATTAGAGAAAAGAGAAAGGGTTTTTAGGGACTTTTAGGGTAGCTTTTAGGGAGATATATATATTCCCTCTTTTGATATTCTTGGACCTTTTGATCTTTTGGCTGAATGTTTTTAGAGGCTAAGTTCTGCAAGGAAGGAGACTCTATTTCAAGAACATTCTTCTTCTTTATAAACTTATCTTTAAATCATTGAATATTTTTTATATGATGCTTTGTAGCTAATTCTCTATCTAGTCAAGCAGTTTCATTATGCAATATCTATTTAGTTGTGAGATTGTTATATTTTTTATTTATCTTTACTCTTCTTTATTTTTGAGTTTCTGATTTATTTGATGAATATCATTTAATGAATAAATAATATGATTTGTTATTTATTTTACTTGATCATTTTCTTACCATTCAATCCTATTGAATCTATAATTATTTGAATGGGTATATCTAAGTGGTGATTAATATAAAAAAATGATTATTAAAATGTTTTTTTGTGTTTTAAGAAACTTAGAATCAAAATAGATAAATCATTTATAAGTCTTGATGCTCTATGTTGGTATATCTTTCGAAACTTCATAGTTTCAATTTATGAATTCTAGAGCTTGCTCAATGTGACTAATTGATTAGAACAAAATTATAGAACATCTCTTAATTTTATTAAAATAGAAAGAATTGTGGTAGTTGACACGAAGTTACCTATTACAATCAATGCATTGTAATTTAGAATAATTTATTTTGATAATCGATTATTGACAATATTGAATAAAAACACTTCTTAACTAAGTTCCTTTCTCACTTGAAACTCATTTTATTTTGTTTTGTTTTGTTTTCATATTATTGCAATTAATATTTTTAATGTTACGTCATTTTCGTCTAAGCTAGTTTTCATTTAAATTTTGTTTTTAACATAAACAAAACTCTTTATTTTTATTTTTATTTTGTAGTTTCTCTTTATTATTATTTTGGCTATTGAAAATTTTTAAATTCATCAATTATTGTGAGTTCGATCATACTTATTCTATACTCAAATTTAAATATAATTAAAATTAAATATATAAATTAATTTGTTAAATTCGACAACCAACACATTTTGAATCAGTTTGCTCATATTTAACTCCTACAGATTTCTTTTACAAGAGAAATCATGGCCCGGTATCAATACTCGATGTCATTGAGAGGTTAATATCTTGATGATGACTCTGCTGAAGTAGTAATGTCATCCTTGACTTGGTGATGATCAAGGGAGGTGAGTCTGTTTTTATTTGGTCTTATGAATGGTAATTATGTTTTGAAAGAATTTGATCATGTCATCTACTTTTAGTTAAGTAGTAGGATGCTGTATTAATTTTTAAGCAAGATTGTACACAATCCTTTTAGTCTACTCTAATAAATAATGAAACAACTAACTATTTGGGAGTCTGAACTATGAGTAAAAAAATCTAACATTGGAACCTTCACCCAACGTTTTCTTTCACCTTTCTCTCTCCTTTTTCCCTATGTTTTACTTTGACGCTTATATATGATTGTTACACTATAAGAATACAATTCTAAGTCTGAGACGCAACGGGATCCTTTGCTGTCACCTAAATACGCTGTCTTTATTGTCGGGATAATCCTAATCGTTTGCGCGATCAAAACGTCCACAACTTGCCACATCAACTCTAGCTTTTTTCTTTTCTCCTTCCCATTGTATGAAATGGTGCGTTTCGTTCATTTGCTTCATTTCCTAAGCCGTGGACGAGAAGCTATAAGTGATTGCATTTATCAAACACAGATAGAAGGCCACCACATCCAAGACGATCTGGGTCACTCCATTTGTGACGACAATCCCACCATTACATATGTCCGCTGTGACGTCTCAAGCAAATTCAATGTGAAAACTGCAATCAATATTGTAAGTTATCCATGTTTTTGGGAAGTATTGATTGCAAAGGAAGTATCCATCTGTAATCTGATGTGAAAATTGCAGTCAATACTCCAATCTTCGACGCTGAGCTTGAGGTGAAAATGATACTTCCTTTCTTTTGTGGGATCATTACTTTAGTGGCGTGCTTGGCTACAAGGAAAGAGTCGTACACGTTCACCTCAAAAACTCTCTTCAAGTCCTCCATATCAAGGGAAAGGATGGACAAGTTATCCATGTTACTGGGGATGCCTATGTTGCTGAACACTATGTCAAGCTTCCCATCCTCAAAAACTCTCTTTGACGTGGCAAACTGTGGATGCTTCGATCGCGTGAACGATCAGGATTATTTTGACAGCAAAGACAGCGTGATTCATCGCATCTGAGACAACACTTGTCTGGATATGTATAGCAAAGACAACGTGGAGTGAATTTATGAAAAATAAAACAAAATCGATAACTTATTAGCACAGGGTACCAGAACATTCTCACCGCCTGATTTGAATCTGATTAATACAAAATAATTAAAGTATTACCATTATAATAAATAATTATAATATAATTTTAACAAATTAAAAAAGAAAAAGAAATCATGATGGACAATGATTCCACCTCCAAGCAAAAAAGCTAGCCAAAGGTTAAAACTTGAAACCAATTCAACATTTTGTCGTCTCTATTCCTGTTCTTGTTTCTAAAGTTCTAATCTTTGCAAGTTTTTTTCTTTAATTTATATAAGCAATCATTTTCTCAGCTGAGTGATCTGTTCTGTATACGAGATCATTTTTTATCTTTTTTCTCTCAAGTTCTAATAATCTGTTCTGTATGCATCAATTTCAATTCTGGTGGTTTGTTACTTTATAATGAAAATAAGTTCTCGTCGTTTTCTTGACAGAACTTCAACTTTCTCTTTTGAGTTTTGATACTGAGATTTCCTCTCAGAGCTGAAGCGTAATCTGGTTCAGCTATTTTCTAGCTTCTCGTTTTCTCTGTGTGAATAGCCAATTGCGTCGCGATATGGATGCTAATGATGCTAACGGTGGAGACAATAAGCCTGTAGCTTCTTTAGATGATCAAACGGTTGAAGATCAAGCTTGAGATTTCTTAAAACGTGGCTTCTGCGAACAGCTTAGGGAAGAAGACGTTGACTGAGTGAACATGAGGTGGAAGGAAAAATTAGGAGATGACTATTTTACCCCACTCTACATCATATTAAAGTGGAATTAAAAATCTCATGTGTATTGTCCAAGTGCATGTGGATCCGGTACTGTTTGTGTTGTTCAGTGAATCTTGACCGCCTACATAATTTGACCGTCCACAACGTGTTACCTCTTTTTTTTTTTTTTGAACCGCCTCGAAACATATTGATAATTTTGAACGCAAATGAACATTTCAAAATGTCACAAAACAGAGAAAAAAAGAAAGAGAAAATAAAATTACCATTATTCGTAGAGGAAACAAGAGCTACGAGCAACAGAGCAAAAAAGGTAAAACTCATAGCAGTATAGCTTCTTCATCATTATCTCCAAAGATAAACAAAAATGAGTTTTGCTTTACTAGGAGGAATACGTGATAACCCTAGTCCGTCCGAGGGAAAGGGATTCAAAGCCTTTTCAACATGATAATGCTTGCTTCATGGAAATGAAAATAATATTAAAGGTTGATGGTTTCCAGGCGAAAGGAAGAAAAGGAACAGAGGAAAGCGCTTGATTGTTGATAGTGCTGCAAAAATTAGGAACCAAATGCGAGTTTGAAAAGAAAAAAAAAAAAAAAAGACATAGCATGTTGTTGACAATCAGATCATGTGAACGATCGAGATTTGTTGGACAGCACAAATAGCACCCTTCCTTGGACAGCATCGGATCTGCACGCTTGTCAAAGTTGATGTGGCAATTTTATGTCAAATTTCAGATTAAAAATTTAATAAAAGATGTTTCGGGTAAACAATAAAAAATTATGAGAATTTTGGTCAATTTTTAAAAAAAATTATGTATATTTTAACTTTATTTTAATTATATAAGTGAAAAGAAAGTAAACTCAAATATAAAATCTAGTATTAATTAGATTTTTTTCAGTGATTATTTTCTGTGTCTTTTAAATATTAATATGTTATATTACCTATTTTATTAAAAATTAATGATATGAGATTAACAGATTAAATTTTAAGAACACTTAAATACCAAATTGTATATTAAAAAAATTTAATGATTTGTGGATGTTATCTCTGTGCAGGGTCATGCTAATTTTCTCTATTTCATACAATGACGGTAGGGTCATCTTCAAGGCCCTTATAACTCTTCCATCCATTACTACGACGCGTACTTATCTCATAGACTGCATCAATTATTTGCGGTACGGAATAATCGTGATTCATGAACAAGGGTCAATAGCCCCCCTCTGAGTCCCTGCTACTGTAACGCCATTATCTCAAAGGATCAGCCTAATATAATTAAAAAGTACTTCTTCCGATTAATTAATCTAATCAAAAGCAAAAATACTCTTATAGGAATCCACAGTTAATTTTCTCATCAAAGTCACTTTTCTTAATTAATTATGAGATATTTTTTTATCAACATGTCCAATAATTCTTTTTTTGGAATCAAAGTCAAATAATTTAATTTAGAGTAAATTAATAATTTAATTTTTAAAATGTATATTTTTTTAATTTAGTTATTAAAAAATAATTTTTTTTAATTTTATCATTGATAAATTCTTAATTAATTTAATTATTTAATTAATAAGATAAATATAAATTTAATTAATAATAATATTAATAAAGGTCAACAGACTATTAAATATTAAAATAAGTTATATTCAACTAAAAAATATAAATAATATATTTTGATAACACGTAATATATAAAATAAAATGTATTAAATTTATAAAATATACATAAAAAATAGAAATAATATATTTTGATAATGTTTAATTTATAAATATAATATATTTTATTATTATTATTATTAAATGTAATTTAATTTATTATTTAATAATTAATTAATTTCTAGTAATATTATTATTAATTAAATTTTTGTCTATTCTATAAATTAAAAAATTAATTTTTTAAAAATTAAATTAAAATATTTTATATTTAAAAGGTGAAATTGAAAGATCGTACAATGATTAATTTATTTAATCTTGTTTTATTACCGTCATGCGCTCGAACACACAGGCCATGCTTACTGGGGGGCCCCAGGAAGGACAAAAGATGCTAATGGATTTCACCATCCATGTTTCCTGTGGGCTCAAAGCCCAGTTCATTTCCTCACGTGACTTAGATTGCCTCCCCTTTTTTTTGTCTTCTATGGTTCACTACCGCGCACTCGAGAGAAAGAAGGAGCATGTGTTATGTCACGTGATTGCGTCTAGGCTTCGGAGGCGTGATTCTCACGCAACGTTAGACTAAGGAAATTAAAATCTTTGCATTAAAAAGAAAATGCATTGACTTTGGAGGGGGGAATTTTAGTTTTGTAATCCCAAGAGATATAAAGGACAAGCAGGTGCCTCTCAAGATCAATCAGGACCGTACGTTGGCTGAAGCACTAAATAAAAACAAATAAATTATGACTTTTCTTTTATTTTAAAAATCTATCCTCACTTTTTAAAAAAAATTAAAAAAATTATTATTTTATTTTCAAAATATATTTAATAATATTATTAATTTTTTAAAAATCTTATAATTTATTATAAAATATATTTTCAAAAATTATAATATTTTTTATTATTTATTTTGAGTTAAAAATAATAAATTTATTTTATTTTTAGTTAAAATATATATATTTATATTATTTAAATATATATTTAATTATATAAATAATAAATATAAAAATAATTTAATCAAAATTAAATAAATTATAAATTTTTTCGTCTCTTAAAAAATATATAATTTTTAAAATGAAAAAAAAGAAAGTGCAAGGGAAGTGTAATTTTACTCTGAAGGAAAAGTACCATGGGCCTCTGTTTCTTCCGTTAAAATAAGCAAGAAAACAAAAGGCAATAGATACTGTGCCTGGCTTGCTTGGGAGCGAGTGAAAGATAAAGAGAGAGAGTTTCAGTTTCAGAGAGAGGAACGAGGACGAAGGAGACATGTCCGGTATTGCTCGTGGACGCCTTACAGAGGAACGAAAGGCTTGGCGTAAGAACCATCCCCATGTCCGTACTGTTCCCCTTTTCCTTGTTACTTCCGTCTTCTCTTCCCCTTCCTAAGCTGATTCAGTAATTTTGTAGAATTGTTCTTTATGCTACGGATTCATTCTGATGATTTTTTATTTTATTTCTTCTGTGTAATCTTGTAGGGTTTTGTTGCTAAGCCGGAGACCTTGCCGGACGGAACGGTTAATTTGATGGTGTGGCATTGCACTATTCCTGGCAAGGCTGGGGTGCGTTCTCCTGCATATTTATCACTCATAAAAGTTGTGTTTGTATGATTAATTTTATGTTTGATAGGTTTTTCAACAGTATGATGTCAGTTGCTATGTAGAGTTTGGCTAAAATCAGGATCCAAATGGGAAGAGGGGCGGGTTTTTTTTAATACAAGTTTTGCCAGGTTTGGGCAGATGATTAGAGGTCTGTAATGGATGGGAACTAGAGGTCTAAAGCTTTACTATATATGTATTTAAATCTGTAAAGAGAACATTAATATCTGTTTACAGCTCTAAATATATGTATACCAATGCTTTAATCTCTGGTTTCCTGTCTCTTGTTTGCGTACTCTCTAAACCCTCGTACCTGCCTTTCTAAATATAACCATAATTCATAAATCTATTACGTATGCACTGTATGATAATTTAAGCAAAGGTTGTTCTTGGCTCGAGCTTGACAACCGTTCGAAAGTCATTTCAGTCCACAGAAAATGAGGGTAGAGCCTCTTGCATTGCTCCATTTGAAAGATATGCATGCTGAAATCTTTAAACAGTGAATTGAGGTAGCACATACTCTGGATTCTTGCAAGTGACCAATCTGGTTAGAATGATAAATACACCAACGGGGCAGGAAAAAAGAAGGGAAACAAGTTCCATAAAAAATCCAAAACTTATCCTATTTTCTGATACTTAAATTTGCATTTAACAGATATAAGCTAAATATTTTAGCCTTGAATGCTTTTCGTAAATGAAGCATGTCTTGCTTTCTGACTCTATGTATCCAAAGTTCTGCAGACTGATTGGGAGGGTGGCTTTTTCCCACTTACCCTGAACTTCAGTGAAGACTACCCTAGCAAGCCTCCAAAGTGTAAATTTCCACAAGGTTTCTTCCACCCTAATGTCTACCCATCTGGAACTGTCTGCCTTTCCATACTTAATGAGGACAGTGTAAGTGCTTGTCTTTGTCTCATAATAAATGTGGGATTATTTGAAATTCTGTTAGATAGTATAGTATGGTATATATACTTCCGAGTGAATGGAATATTAGAATATATGCTACATGTAGGGGTGGAGACCAGCCATAACAGTGAAGCAAATTCTTGTGGGCATACAAGACTTACTTGACCAGCCAAATCCTGCTGATCCTGCACAGACGGATGGCTATCATCTCTTCATCCAGGTATTTAACCAGGAAGGATCCTACCTACATTCTCCATTGGAAATCTTGCAAGTTATAATATGTCGCAAATGACAGGGAACAGCTGATAAATTTGATTAAGTTAATTAAGACAAAGTGGGATGAATCTGCATTCTATTTTTCAAAGTGTTCAAATATGCAGGCCTTTTGGCCAGGGGTTTTTTTTATATGACAATTAATTAAGGAAAGTGGGGTGAATCAGTAAAGGACATGAAAGTGTCCCGATATGCAGCCCTCCTGCTGAAGTGTGCAATAGGAATAGGCGTTGAGAAGTGGTCATCTTTGTAACATTTACTTGGGGGTTATTTTTTATTATCAAAGGCATGTCTTTACAACTCATCATACTTTATGCAGGATGTGGAGGAGTATAAGAGAAGGGTCCGGCAGCAGGCAAAGCAATACCCAGCTCTTGTCTAGTGCTGTATCAGCTCAAGTTAGGAACTATTTGTAATATGGTAGATGTCAGTTGCTATTATTATTCTATCTTGAAAATGCTTTTTGATTGTTGGCTGCCGTGATCTGTAGACTTCATGATTTTAAGTTTTAACCGTTTCTGCATACTAAGTTATGGATAGCAGAACTTTATTGTTATATTTGTACATGAATCGATATTTTACTGTCTCTTGCGTTTGCTACATTTAACGAAATTAGCAAGAGCAAGCAGGCGGAGCATATACTTCTGAGTTCTGTGCCCTCTCCTGGCTTTTAATTTGATCTTGATTGCGAAAAAAAAATTAAGTGGACAGGACTTAGCATGACAACTCATATATATCGTACTGAGTACTGATAATGCAATCTGGTAGCTGTTCCTACTATGGCATACAACAATACATAGTTCGATTTGCTCCTTGGAGTATTAATAATCTCAAGTTGATTTAAGAAGTCCCATAAGTGGTTTCGTTTTCTGTAATTGTTGTTTAATTCTTTCCTTGAATAAATTGGCGCTCGGAGATTATTTTGGATTGTACAAGGGTTTGGGAACTGGTGAGTGGGACTGTGGGAGCAATTGCAATTAAAGAAGGTTTGTGTGTTTGAGCACGGAGCATGAGGGCACTGAAGCTGGATTAGAGTCATTGATAAAATCGCGAGGGAAGCGTGTTATGCTTCTGTTATTTAATTTACGGATAATAGTGTGAAAGCTGTAGTGAAATTCTTGTTACGATTTCACATCTCTTATTGAATGAATTGTAGGTTATACATCTTCGCGAATAGTAACTAGTAGTTACACTCGTTATATAATCTGCATTAGTGTGGATTTCACCTGCAGTTATGAGAGCCGTTTGGAGATTAGAGCTAACGTATCATCAAATTGAAATGTAGTCCATTTTAACTTACAATAGTGAATATTCATTATGTTTATAATGCAGTCTATTTTGGTATATAATTTAATTTTTAAAAACATTATTTAATAACCTTCTTAATACTATTGAGTGTAAAATAGTTAAAATATATGAAATTATAAATTTTTTTAATCTTTTATATAAGAGGAGTGTATATTTCTAAAATAAAAAATAATACAATATTAATTTTAAGGAAACCAAGATACTTAGAGTGCGTGAATTGAAAAAAAAAATAAAAAGAAAAGAAAGGGAAGTAAAATTTTTATTTTAATATTTTCTTTCATTTATATTTAAATGTAATATTTTATTTCTTCTCATATCAATTATTCTTAACAAATCAAAAATATTTTTGGAGTTAAAAATGTTATATTTATATTTAAATTTAAAAAATTATCAAATTTAAAATTTCACTTCTTTTCCCTTCCTTTCAATTTTACTCAATTCAAATATAATAGTATGTTTGCATCTCTAATGATACTCTACTAAAATAATCTGAATACTAATTTAAGTTTCAAAATGTTTTACTATTATCTTTCGAGAAAATATGCTTTTTTATTATTATTAAATACACAAGTCGTAAATGTTTAAAAATTAAATTTTATAAATATATGATCTCATTGTTATATTTATTTTAATTTCCACTTATTAATCTCATGTAATTTGCTTTTTATTTTTGATAAAAGATTAACAAGTACCAAGTAAAATAATTTTAAAATTTATAGAATAAATAGTTAAAATATATCTTTTTTTTTCATGCGTCAAAAAGTACCTTCATGCCCTTTTTCGCTCAAATTAGTCATGTAACATGAGGATCTCTTTTGTTCCAGGAATGAGAGTTTTGAACTTAAAAGGTATAAAGTAGTTAAGAAACCAATCACTAGGAAGTTCTTAATAAGGGAAAAGTGAAGCGCTCCAAACAAATTGTAAATAAAATAAGAGAATTTAAATCTTAATAAATGTAATATGTTCTTACTAAGTTCATGGATTCAGAAAGTACTATGCAAAAATTTATCTTTTGCTTATGTGTGTTTGTCGAAAAAAGGGTCCCCACAAACATTTGATGAGGGTCTATTTATAATAAGAGGAAGAGTAATCGATTATTAACTGATAGGTCATATCTTGAAAATAGAAAATAACTATATACACGTTTTATAATAGGACGTAAGGTTCAATAATGAACTAGAGTTAAAGGGGTGAAGGATCTTGGATGATCAATAGGTGGGAGGTACTTAAGTGATGTCAACTATTGATGACGTGCTTAATGATTGGATGTGAAGTAGTCAATGCTAAAAGATTTACTCCTCAAGAAGGCTAAGGAGTAATCAGTATCATTAACTTAAGTAGGGAAAAGAGATTTGAGCTCAATAGAACAATAATTAATTTATTAAGTATTAAACTCTTACCTAACTTACCTGAAGTGATTGCACCTAGGTACGAAGAACCTTTACTTCAATCCTACCAAGCCACTCTTTATGATTGTTCCTGAAAAAGAAGGATGAGAATCACTCCTTCACGACATCATCAATCTTATCTAAATTGGATGTTACAGATGACAGTTGACCTATGCCAAACCTACTTCAAGAGCATTGTTTCCTCATGAAGTCAAAGTAACTTTGGCATAGTTCTTCTCAAGTCAACACTGCACTGGCCTTGAAGAAGGGGATGACCTTGTTACACTCTCTACTATCTCGTACTTCTTAAGAGAAAAAGAATGAGGTATCTTAGTTTATTGTCTAAAGGATGAATTCACTAAGCATTTTAGAGCACTTTGCTCAACAAGAAATTTATCATTAGGAATTGCACTGAGACTATATGATGAGAATCATGTGATATAGGAAACCTAAAGGCAAGGTTCTCTGTATTAATTTATGATATCACATAGTTAAATAAATTAAAGTCTTACTTATGTTTATTATCCAAATGATAGATTATATAGAGTAAGAGAGATAGATGTACTTTATCTTCTTAAGTGAGGCATCTCTATTAAGTAGAGACATCACTCCTTCTTAGATGGAAGCATTTACTTTTAAAGGGAAGAGTCCTCTTAGGGAATATCCTTACCTCTTCTTAAGAAAAGAGGTTATCGCCTTCTTTTAGAGAAGTATCGTCATATTCTCTTAAAAGTAAGAGTCACTTCTTTTTTAAGAGAATAGTCAGCTCCTCTTATAAAGAAGAGTCATCACTTTCTTTTAAGAAAAAAGTCATCATCTCCTTTTAAGATGAGAGGTTTTTTCTTATTAAAATAAAAAAAAATCACTTTTATTCTTAATAATATAATTATTAAATTTATTAAATTTTAATTAAATAAAATAAATAGATATTATTTACAAATAAACTAACAAAATGAAATTCACCTAGGAACACCTTCCTAGAGCCGAAGTAATATCATTATAGGAAAACATTAGACAACAATTACAGAAATACATTCTAGTCTTGCTCACATGATTGAAAGCCTACACTTTGAAACAACACAAGTTTATTATTTCATGCAAGCCTTCTCTGCCACCTTGCGGCTCTTGAATGACCTAATCTCCTCAATTATTTCCTTAACATTGTCGTGAGAAGACCCTCCAAGCTCACCACATCCACAAGCAGCTTCTCATTCCCAAATTGCTCTGCGAACAGAGGCCATGTCACCATCGGCAGTCCTGTGTTCCACCCACAGTGTGTCACAAGCCCTCCAATTGCAGGATGTTCCAGGATCACCAATTGCAGGGCCCACCCTCGTATCAGGTAGCCCTTGTTGGTTTCTTTCACTCTCTGTTCAAATTCTTGTAGGAGATCTACACCTTCTTCGCCTTTGTCATTTTTGGGAACCACTCAGATGAAATCGTGGCGGCTTGATTCGGGGCCGTGAGCTATTTCCATGAGTTGAGATGAAGGAAACTTGTTCATGCTTCCAAAACTCACGTAGATAACAGAGTCCTCTGTTTTTGAGTTAAGCCATCCTCCTCCTCCTTCTTCTTCTTCTTCTTGGGCATTGGAATTTCCCCTTCCCACCTTATCCTCTTTTTGGTTTGCCTACAACGAAACTGGACCAACTCCCCATGTCTTGTTCCCCATGATTTTCCTGTAATGCTCTATGTAAACCCCTTCAAGAGCAGAGAAGCTATTGAACAGAGACCCGAAGCTTTTTCTCTCTGAATCTTTCACCATGCTCATCAAATTGGTGAACCCATTTGTTGTCCTCAGCCAATCTGGTACCTGCAAATGTGCCATCTTTAACTCGTGAGGCAACCCAGGAATAGTAAACTTATCAGTCTCGGACTCTACTTTCGCATGTGGTTGGTGCTTCAGGATGGCGTGTTCTGCAGCGTGAGCGAGGTAGCTTCCGTTAAGGAAAACCAACCTCAGAATCCTCAACTTGGCTGCTGTTTCGACACTCCATGGGAAGAACATGTCAGTGACGATGCAATCAGCTTGGAAATCCTGAAACAGCTGCTCGAATTGTGGTGTGAGAAGAGAGAGTCCCTCTGAGGTCTTGGAGGTCATGTGGGGGGGAATGTGGACGTTGAAGGTCTCGATTCGTTGGGGAAGACCCACTTGAGGGAATGGGAATTGCAGAATATGGGTTCTGATGGGTCGACCACGACCCGAATCGCGGTCAATAGATTTCTGGAAGATGACGGCATTGGCTGGGGTGGTGATGATGGTGACATGGATGCCATGCATGGCGAATATTCTGGCTATGTCTGCGAGAGGGATGATGTGACTTGTTGATAAGAAGGGAAGGAACACAAGCTTTAGCTGAACGGAGTCAATGAGAGTGAAAGAAAGAGAATCTTAGTATTTGAGTATGCTTTGAGGTGAGATGGCTGGGTGCTTCTTTATACATTAGGTATTTAAAACTCCACGTGAGACACGCTTGACTTGGTTCATGTATTATTTTATTCTTTTTCTCCGGTACGTATGTAAACATGCATTGAGAATTGGAATTTGTACTAAGAGAATTTTATGGATTCAATCGATTTAAAATAATCATAAAATTAGAAAAAAAATCGATCAAGAATCAATAAAGTTGACGAAACTAACAGTTTGATCAATTGATGGATTCACTTAAAACGATGCAGTTTGATCTTTATTCCTAAAGAGTCCTGCATCAAAAAATACTCGAACAGATCAGAAGTAAGAAGCATTTTTCATCAAAGTTTCTTTCTAGCCATAATATCTCCTCTCTCGCAGTTGTTGCTGTCGTGGATGAGCGCGGTTGCGTCACTGTGAAGACTTGTCATTGCTGTGAAAGTCGTGAAGACTGGTATATTATTCTGTTATTGATGAATTTAACTCGTAGTTAGATCTTATGATGGCTGTGCCTATATCTTTTGGTGTTTGTGAATCTCGATATCTGTATGCATCTGTATAAATATATAGAATTTGTGACTGCATATTTGGTGGTGCCTGAGGTTGGAATGTTTGTGAATTTTACCTTTGGATCTGATCCTATTAGGGTGACAAATTGCAATTCAACATAGCACTATCATGGCCTCTTGATGTGTAGGGTTATAAACTTTGTACTCGTACTAATTGTATCATTATAATTTTAAATCTCTTTCAGCCTGGTGTTGTGACCGCAAGAAAATCTGTACAGGTACAAACACTTCCAAAGATAATGATATTGCATCTAATGAGTAATGAACTAAACTAGGGAATATTGACTATATTCAAAAATCTTAATGCTATTCTGTTTTTGGGTTTTTTTATTGAATTATTGTTCTAAATTTTTAATTTTAGTATTGGTTATAATTAAGTGTGTTGAATTTATTTTATTATATATAATAATTTTATGTAATATTTTTAGTATTATTTATTATGTTATATTAAAAATTAATAATATATTATGATATAAAGTAAAAAATATATATTTAATTATTATCGGTTCAATTACAATTCAATTATAGTTAAATTAATAAATTGTAAATTAATATTTAGACTGATTCAATTATCGATTTAATTTTTAAAATATTAGTTAAGACACAGAAATCACTATAATTAGAAGCAAAAGTAACCATTGAAAGTATTTATTTATGAACTAAATTTATACATATTTGTTTATATTTTTATTATTAAATTTTTTAATTAAAATGAAATGTGTAAAAAAAATTTAAAAAATTAATTATATAAATTATATACATTCGATAATAAAAATATAAAAATTAAAACTTAATGTGTTTTCTTTTATTTATCTTCATTCACTTATGTACAATATACCTTCACAAAATGTTACTCATAACTTATTGCACACCAAAGGGAATTTATTTTACAAATTGAAGGTACAACGAGTACGGAGAGTTTAGATGCCTTCTTATTTTGTCTATTGTAATTGTTATTAACTATTATTTCCTTTGTGTCACCTTATTTAGTATCACTTTTCCAAATAACACTTGAAGAAGTTCATGGAGAATTTGGATTGGCTGAAAGAATATTAGGGTCAAAGCCCAAGCTTATGAAATCCAGACTGTCTTCTAGCCCTCTAAATAAGGGCCTGAGGCTCATGGGTGATGTCATATAAGAACTGTCAATTACTATTACGGGCCTTTTTCAGTGCAAGGTGTGCTTTGCATTTCTCTATTTTTTTATTTATGATAAAAATATTTTTAAAAAAAGTTTTGTTAATCAATGTCTTTAAAAAATAAGACATTGGTTAAGATTTTACTTGATTGATTGATGAAATATTTAATGATTTAAAATATTTGAGTCAATAAAAATGATAATTTTTAATGTCTAAATATTTTATTAATAAATCAGTTGAAATTTTAACTTTAAATTAGAAGTTAACAAAATTCTTTTTTTAATATCTAAAATTTAGAGTTATTGTTAATCTTGTTTCTAAATTTATTAACTCAATTGTGCCCCTAAAATTTATCAAAGCCAACAATTTCATTCTGAATTTTAATATTATCTATTATACTAATAAAATTTTCTGATTTGACGATATACCTGAACTTAACATACTAACAAAAGTAAATGTTCTTTTATGAATTTTTAATGTAATTTTCAAAATTTGGAAGACTTTCAATTATTTTAACATGTTAAATCCATGTAAATTATCAAATAAATTATTTTGTTTCTAATATAAGATTTAAGAGTCCATATATTATAATTAATAACAATATGAATAATTAAAGTTTGTTTAGTTAGATTATAGTATAGTAATAACTAAATATTATGATCAATTATTGAAGTATATAAATTTGAATAATTTTTTTAATTAAAAGTTATAATCATCTTATACTTTACAAAAAAAAAATTGTTATTGATACCATTGCATGTAAGTATAAATAAAAATTTAATTTTTAATTAAACAATGAAAGAATTAATTAATACATACATTTGAGAAGAACTATACCTCTTAAATTTTCATTTTTACTTTTAACTTTTTTTGTGAGGTAATATTATCTACTACTTCATCAATTCATAAACAAAAAAATTTATTTGGCAATCCACATCTTAATGTACTAAGATGATTGAAAATTCTCCGAACTTTAGAAACAAAGTTAAAATTATATTGTTAAATAAGTAAATTCTATAAGTATAACAAACAGCCTTAGGTTTCAGATCAAATCGACAATTTTGATAAATTTTAAAGATAAAATTAATAGCGAATAACATTTAGGGACTAAATTTTTTAGATAAAAAATTACTTTTGCCTTCATTTATTTATTGCTTTTTTGTGTTTCTGTTGTACGAATCTGATACACCAAAGCTTAATTATGAGCACACCGCTTGGGAATGTTTCTGTATCACCCTTTG
This sequence comes from Senna siamea, assembly GCA_031216115.1. Taxonomy (NCBI): domain Eukaryota; kingdom Viridiplantae; phylum Streptophyta; class Magnoliopsida; order Fabales; family Fabaceae; genus Senna; species Senna siamea. Next base: position 15,859,683 of record CM062358.1, read on the forward strand.
GTCACCTTTATTTCATCTCTCCGGCAACATTTTCAGATCATTGAATTTGTGTGCTTCATTTTATATGACACAGAATAAGGCTATTAATATAGAAGTCCCCACCGGAGTTAAATCTAATAACAAAAATTAATTTTTTATAATATAATAAAATTTAAATTTAAATTTTTATTAAAAAATACAGTTGACATTATCTTAAATAGATATTTTCTCCGAATAATAAGTATATAAAGTTAACATAAAGTAGCAGTGTGGCATTAATTAGGAGAGTGGACTAAATTTTCAATGGCTTGAAGTGTGAGTTTGAACAATATATTTGTTATAATGGATTATGTATTTGAGTTTGACTGCCTTCCCCTCTGCCCAATCAAGCACCAAGGATTTCACTTTCAGACAGGTTGACCTAAATATCAGGACAGACAATAATTTCTATCCAACACTCAATACCTTCCATTAAAAAAAAAAACAGTTTTTTTCTCAGTTAAGACCCCACCCCTTTATGACGACGATAACGGTCTCTCTTTCTTTCTTTTTTTGACTTCTTTTTACAATTAATTTACTCTCAATTTAAAAAAATAATACACCATAATATAAAATAATAAATTAATCATCTGTCATTTTATTTTAATTCCTAATTTTTTTTCTCCTATTCTCATAATATTATATATTGTACTTTATATTTTATACTATAGAGTATATAAAATCAATTATCAGACCCCAAATTCTTAACATTATATATATAGAGAAAAAAATTATATTTATTTTCTGTTAATAAAATTCATTTTTATATAATATATTTATTTTTAAAAATATTTAATTGTATTTACTATTATATGAAAATAAAACTATAGTCTCAAATTAGAATTTAGCATCTACTTAACCAGCATTTTAATTATTATTACATTAAAATTAAATTATATTTGCATATTTTACAGATAGTTAACCTAATAATCGGAAAAAAAATTATAAAATAATTGCAATTTATATAAAATATTATGGGAGTTAAGTAGAATATTTAAAACAAGAGATGTACAAAATATGATTTAACTAAATATTATACGAAATTAGTATAATTTACTTAAAAAATTACATATTACGCATAAAAAGGAGTAAGCTGCGTCAAACAGCTCCGCCGCTCTAGTTTTTGGTTGTGTTTTCCTCAGTCGTACAACTTAATTAAATATTTCTAAATAAAAAAACTTAATTATATATTTCGACATATTATGGCAAATTCAACCAGTAAAACTTGTTAAATATTATACAGTTATACACATATCCATCTCAAAATATACACATCCTTACAATTATGCTTTGCAACTTGTTTTCTTTTCTTTTTTTGTTAAAAAAAAAAAGAATTATCGCTGTCACAAAAAAAGTTTAGGTATATGTATTATATCATTTTATTGAAAATATATTTTTTAAAATATTAAAGTTTTTTAAATAAAAAATAAGAAAAAGATAAATTAAAAGATAAATAATTATAAAAGACTTACTTTAAATAGATTATGACTCGCTTTTTTTATTTCTCTTCTATTTTAAAAATTTTATTTCTTTCTCCTATGTTAAAGAATTTGAATCTTATTTTATTTATGTATTAATTTATAATAATATTTAACTAATTTTTTATGTTATATAATCTCCTTAGTGTAATGTAAAAAAGAACGTATATGCATGTAAAATTTCTCCTTGTCTGTATTACAATCAAAACCTACCAATCCATATAGAATGAAGAATGAAGATATTATCATTCAACCACAACAAAGTCTTTTGGATTAAATTTTCACATGCATTTGACTTTTTCCATCAATCATGCTTCCCCTTCAACACTAGACATGAATTGCAATAAAAAACAAATTTTTTTTATGCATTTATTTTGTCACTCTTTTTAAATATTGATCAATAAAATTTAATTAAAAAAATATTTTATATATTATGTGAATATTTAATTTAAAATAAAAAATTAAATGAATACTATTAATTAATAATTTAATACATAAATAAAATAAAATTATATATATAAGATTTTTTATAAAAGAAGGATTAAATTAAAATATCTAAGAATATCTCGACCTCCAGCATCTTCTGACACATTTACGTTATCTTAGGCAACAAAGTCTTGGGATTTATTTAGATGCATGCATTTTTTATGTCATTGTTCTCTTTATCTGAGCCATGCAACAAGTCAAAACATGGCCTCTACTAGATAACTACTCTCTTCATTTCCAAATTAAAGCAAGTTCTTGGTTATTGCCTTTTGTGTCTTGGTATATAGTATTTCTGACGAATGCAAGACGTCCCAACTCCAACAACCAAAGACTTGCACTAGAAGGATTATGAAGGGAAGAAAATTCGATAATCATCGCAGAGGGGCTATATCTGCTAAGTAATGCTGAGAGTTTGGTAAAGAATCATCATAAAAGAAATGGATAGCTCGTGTATGATAATAATTTTTGTATGAAATTAATTAATAATAGATAAAATAAAAAATAGTGAGTTTGATAACTAATAATGATGTTTAACAATATAATTGATTCAATAAATCAATTGATAAATATAAATATTAAAAAAAATTTATATTTAACTTTTTTTGTAAATTATATCATGAACTATAATAACATAAATAATAATAATAATAATAATAATAATAATGATAATGATAATAATAATAATAATATAATAATAATAATGTAAACGATACTTCCTCTAGCTCCGATTATCCATTGCATCCATTATCCACATGTCTCAAAAAATAGCTATATATATATATATATATATATATATATATATATTAGACTTTTATTAACAATTTGATCTCCAAAAAAGTATCTTCTTTTATTTTTTCGTTTCGCGTATATAAGTATATTCTATGAGACATATTCTTTTTTGAGACGTTAAATATGAAAATATTTTTTTGAAAAAAAATTAAACTATAATTTGTTAAATTGTAAATAACTAATTACTTTCTCTATATCTAATAGCTCGGTTGGTTCACTCTTATTTAATTTCTAAAATTTTAATACTACTTAATTTAGTTCTCAAAGAAAATCTTTTCTTTTTCTTTAGAATCTAAAAGGCTAATATTGTATATAGTTCAATGGTTATAAGTTTAAAATTATATATACTAATCTTTATAATTTAACATAAATAATGATGATTACAAAGAAATTATATACTATATAGAGTTTAAAATTTATAAATATCTGTTAATATTTTAGAAATTAATATGATTAAAAAAAATTTAACGGTTAAATTATTAATATTATATTTCTTAAATGAATATACCATACTGATTAGGAAGGCGATGGAAGAAATTTCTAGACACAAGCAATAATTATGGGCTTGGAGACAAGAAGCATATCTTTTGGAATCACACGTCAAAGAGAAGCATTCTTTCTCTTTTTCGCTAATTCAAGGAGACACGGGGATTAACAAGAACAATATTTATTTATTTAATAAAAAATTAATACTAAAAATAAGTCATTAATCAAGAGAGACCAAAATTTGTGTGGATCAAAATAGAAAATATAATTGAAATTCTTTTAACTAATTAAATGGACATGAATTGATAAATGATTTAATATACACATATATAATAAATTGGATTAATAATTCAAAAATAAATATTTTTAGAGTATTAATTAAATTTTTTTATTAACTGATAAAATTTTTGAACATTAAAAATTATTATTTTTATTAATTTTAAATCATTAGAAACATATAATAAAGCCGCCGCTCAATATGATTAGACGGACGCCCAAACTTTACTAATTTACTCACTGGGCCACAATAATCAATGAAATCTCGAAAATGTACCTACCCACACTGAAGACAACAAAGACACATAGAAGGGCAAACTTGACCATCTATCCCTATCGTGATTGCGTGGAGGGAAAGTCAATTCCTAATGTCATCTCTCCACCGACTACCGACCACCGACCTACCACTCTGCCCTTACCGTTCAATTATTAATATAAATAAAATTTTGATAAATTTCTATATTTTTATCATTAATTTTTTTATTTAAATAATATTTACCATTTATAAAAATTTTAACATTACAAAATATAAATAAATATTCTTATAATTTAATATTTTATGATTAATTTTTTTTACATATTTTATTTATGTTAAAGAATTTAATAATAATAATTTTAAGAAATTGTATTTAAATAACAATTATATGTCAATTAAGTATTAAAAGGGACTTAATACCCCTTACGTATATGTTCTTATATTTGATTTTTAAAGTTATACATGTGTGTAAAACAAATACTATTAAAAAGAATCATATTTAGCTAATTAGAAAGATTAAATGTTGACTTATTAGATAGGGATATTTTGGATTTATTAAATAAAATTGTAATAAATAATTATTTTAACTTGAAAAGGAGAAAAGGATTAGAATTTGCCCTATTGGTGACCAGCAAACGACGTTATCGTTCACCGCCGCAGAGAAGGTATTAACATCTAACTTATTCAATTATGTCTATATTATTTATATTATAATAATTTTTAAATTTGTTAATTATTGATCTCATAATATATATTATATAATATAAATTATAAAATAAAATATTTAATGTGAAGAATAAAAATAAATAATAAAAAATTAAAAAATAATAGTTGAAAGTTAAACAATTTTTTTAATTAATTTATTATTTTAAAATATAATTATTATTATTAGTTTATGATATATTTTAAAAATTAAAAAAATAATATATATTTTTGTTTATTTTAAACATTTAATAATTTATAATTTTTTAATTATTTTAGTTATTGTGTTTTAAAATTATATATTTAGAGATTTTATATGTACAAAAATGAATGTAATTTTTAAAAAAATTTTAAAATATAATATAAAATAATTATTATTATATTTTGAAATAATAAATATCCTAATAGGAGGCTGTTTTGGTTTAACTTTCAAAATATGTGATATATAAAGAGATATGAAAAATAAAGTAAAGATATTAAAAAATTATAATAAAATAATAAATAATTAAATAATTTTTTATTATTTAATTTATTATTTTAAAATATAATAATAATTTTATATTATATTTTAGAATTTTAAAAAAATTAAATACTTCTCGCAACAGTAATAATATGTAATACTGCCTTTTTTACTTTAATTTCCGAAAAATACAATCTATTTGACTATTTGCCAACGAGACAGGGAATGACATCAAAGAAATAAGGTACATTCTCCTAAGATGAATTCCGGTGCCATTCTCAAATACGGAAAGGGCAAGAAAGTCATTAACGTTTAATATATTATGTGAAGGCTAAGTTTACATGTGATGTGATGAATCACGTTGTGAACAAAAATTTTTCTTGGACATAATATAAAAACAGTATCAACTCCTGATATATTTTGATTTAATTCTTATTCTTTTTTTGTTTTTGGACATTTAACTTTTAAAACTTCATACTTGTAAAGAAACCAAAAATGAAAAAAAAATCTTTTACTATCTTTTAAAATATAAAATATTTAATTTTTTATATCTTATATCTTATATTTATTATTAAACTAAGTTATACTTGATATTTTTTATTTTAAAAATTATATTTAGCTTCTTGATATTTGCTATGATGTTGGAAAAAAAATTTGTTTTAAAAAAATTATTTTCTGTTAAGATAGTTGACTTTTTACATAAATATGTGTTCCTTGTAAATTAATAAAATTACTTAAATATTTTTACAATTATATTAAAAATTTTATACTAGAACTTAACATTACCTTAGCTACATTTATTGTTATACAAAATCATACTTTTATGCTTTGTGAGATATTATTAACCACAAATAAATTAGAGAAAATTAAATGTAAATTTTAAAATAAAAATATATTAAGTATAATTTAATAAAGTATTAGAAAAAATTAATTAATTTACTCTTATTATTATAAGAGGTATATAAAGTGAAAAGAGTGATTTATGCAACACGTACCCACTCATTTAAACTGTTAATTTGTAAAATAATAGTAATTATTTATTTCTCTTACCTCTCACATGAGACACTTTAATTATTTTTTGTCTTAATCAAGGTATTCCAACACAATCTGAGTGTGATCTAATCTTATCATTTATCAGACCCTATAATGATACGATTTTTTGCCATATTTAACCCTGAACTTTTCTTCTCTAATAATTACAATTCGCTTCGCACTGAGACACCTCTGGTGGGTATACTATACAAGAAGATCAGTGGATACTTAAGTTTAAGGAGATATTATTTGAACTAAGAGTATTTTAGGTAAGAACTAAATTTATATATAAATTTATATTTTTTTTTTATTGTCAATTAAAATAAAATCTGATTTTTTAAAAAAATATATTATTTAAAGAATAAATTATTATTTTAATTCTTAAAAAATATAATTTATTTTAATTTAATTATTTAATCATAAAAATATTTAATTTAATTTTTAAAAGATATATTATATTTTAATTAAGTATTTAAAATCTTAAATTGAGACCTACAAGACATAAAATATTTTTATGTAAAAATTAAATTAAGATATAATATATTTTTAAAAATTAAATTAAATATTTTTATAATTTTAAGATTAAATTAAGATAAATTATATTTTTTAAGAATTAAAATAATAATTTACTTTTGTATAAATTATATATATTACATTATAATTTTTTTTATTTTTATATATAACAATTATATTTAAGATATTATTAAATATTAATATTTTTTTAATAAATATTTAAATTTTAATTGATTACTTTATAAAAAATTATCTCTTTTCTACACAGCCTCATTAATGATTATAGCATGATTGTTAACCCCACAAAATTAGTTTAGGATTGAGATATTTTATAAAAAAGAAAGAAAATAAAAGAGTGAGCTTGTCGGTGAATTCGTTTTTTTTTGGTTAATTTTGAATTAGTAATTATGTGTTGTTAGCTTTTAGGTATAAAAAATAAAATGGGTTGAAAGAAACAGACGTGGAGGCTTACCCAGATGACAAAGCTTAGTGGCCAAATCGCATGAGAGTCTCTCCAAAAGGCATCACTCCTTCTCCCCTCAGCTGCCGTGTCTTGTACTCGTTTTTCATTTCTCATAAACATTCACTCTCTTTCTCTTTCTCTTTCATTTACATATCACACACAACAGAAGCGAAAAACATAAAAGATTCAGAGAAAGAGAGGTTTTGTTTATTGCAGACATGGAAGGTGGAGGAGGAGAGAGAGAGACGAGCACAAGGAAGAGAGGGTTAGAAGGAGAGAGAAGGTATAAGGGAATCAGGATGAGAAAGTGGGGCAAGTGGGTCGCTGAAATTAGAGAACCCAATAAGCGCTCTAGAATATGGCTCGGCTCCTACTCCACCCCCGTTGCGGCTGCTCGAGCCTACGACACCGCCGTTTTCTATCTCAGGGGACCATCCGCTCGTCTTAATTTCCCGGAGCTTCTCGCTGGAGAAGGCTGCGGCGGCGGTGGCGATTTGTCGGCGGCTTCTATTCGGAAGAAAGCCACGGAGGTCGGTGCCAGAGTGGATGCCCTTCAAGTGGCTCTCCACCACCATCATCACCATGCTGTTGCGGCTGCGGCATCGTCGCCGGAGCTCCTGCCACGTGGCGCAGGAGAGTTTGTGGAGCGGGTTGACCTTAACAAGATACCCGAACCCGAGAATTCGGAGTGCAACTGAGAGGATAGATGATGAACCTCCGTGGCTAACATGCGCCATGGAGGTTATGCGGCGGCTGAAGCAAAGGGGATGTTGATGAAGCCTTCCTGTGGATTACTGTACTGTAACTTTTTTTCCATATCCCTTTCCTCTGTCCTTGGTAGGCTTTCTAGGTTTAGATTTTACAGAAGAAATTTTGACGCTGTAAAATACATGTTAAATGTAAATTAACTAGCTAAGTAGCCTCTTTTATGATTGATTTTTCTTCAATTACGCAGCTTTTGTCGTTTTTTTTTGGTCCAATAAAAATAATGATTATAATTTCCCTGTGTGTTGAGATTGGAATGAATGAAATAAAGAATGAAACAGTTGAAGGGTGTAGTGGAAGAGGGGACAGGAGTGGCCATGGATGAAGAGGAGTTGGGTACAAAGGGAGAGAGAGAGATGTAAGTACTAAAAAAGCGATAAGATTGAGAGTTAGGTATTTTTCTGGTTTTGCACTGTTGTTGCTGATTATGAGTTGGGAAGGGACCAGTGAGAAAATTGCTTTGATCGTGGATAATGATGGATGATGGGGTCGTTTCATTGGTTTGGTCTTCTCACATTTCTTTTTAATTTTATTATTGGGTCAAATCTCAATGTATCCAACAAATTAATTTTTTTCTGTTTTTAAAAGGACGTTAATTTCTCCATGTTGAAACCAAAATTCAAAAATTACATCTTCTCAATTAACTAATATGTTGTGTCGAGGATTTTGATTTCAGTCTGAGCTGTACCCCATATTTGGTTGTCCACTTGGATCCGAGTTATTAAGGTGAGGATTAGTCCATGATTAACGGAGAGTTAGTGTTTTATTTAATTTTTTTCTCATTTTATTAAGTTGAAGCTAGGATATAGCATAGCTTACGGCTAGACGAAAAGCGTGCAATTAATTTTTAAAAAGCTAGCCTCCCAATAAGTAAAAGAGGGAGGCTAAATAAAGAAAGGCAAAGATTATTGCTAGAAGACAATCAAAACATTAATGGAAAAGAGAAAACATAAAATAAAATAAAAAACTCTCGAGTTTGTTGCTCCAAGCAGAAAGCATGCCAAATATCGTGGAGATTAGAAAGAAAAATCCCACTTAATAGGTGTTTCTTGTTTTTTTTTTTTTTTAAGACGACGAAGCATATGTTTAAACATAAGATATATTGTTAGCTATTCATCACTGAACTACACCTATGGTTTATTAAGAAGTACTTATTGTATAGTACTTTGGGATCAATAACCATAGCCAAGGGGAACTAAGCAGAGTGAGAACTAATAAATGAAGCAATTCTCGTATCCCTATACAAATAATATACCCAATTGAATAAGGAGCCGATGAATATTCAGGAATTTCTCCATATTAGGAATCCTAAAAAGATAATGATGACAAAATAAGTCAACGCTGCAGCTCAACCACTGTCTAATTGAAATTTGTTCAAGATATAAGATACAACAGATGAATGACCAGCAGATAATATGAGTTCCGGATAGCATCAGAAAATGATATAAAATGCAAGTTCACACAAAATCATTTTCAACGATCATTTTACGAGATTCTAAATACAGGGAAAATATCAGAGTTGGATGTGTCATCTTCAATTTTCTAAATATTTCATATTCATGTAACAACAAAACAACGATGTTATAATTTATAAAAATATGCATGCATTAACAAAGGGAATTTTACTCTCTCCAAAATAGACTTCCAAATCCTATCGTGCTTTCTTTTCGAAGTCTCGTTTAATCTGAAGCGCAGCTCTTACAACATTTCCTCTGGTGATAATCCCGACCTTCCAGATCACTAACAATGGTGCCTTAGAAACCCAAAGAAACATGCAGACAGAAAAATTACAGGCTGGAAGAATAAATCTCTTACCAGCTTTCCCTCATCATCTACAACAGGGAGACGTCGAAATTTTGTCTCCAGCAATAACCTAATAATAAACATTTAACAAAAATGTCATCTTTTGTTCTGTGGCAGCTTCAAAAACAAAAGAAAAAGTAGGTGAAAAGTGAAGAGGGAGGGTGAAATTCAACAAAATGGAGAATACGAGACAAAAGAACCTAGCAGCATCCTCAAGATTGGTGGTTTCCCGAACAACCATTGGGGCAGGGGTCATTAATTCACCAATCAACTTCCCATTGGTCTTGCTCAACAGCTTCTGAACCTCATTGAAAGTCTGCAAGCCAAAAGGAAATTAATAATTAAAAGTTAAAAGAAAAAAAGAAAGAAGGTCTGCAATCCATTAAAACATTTACAAAAGCCTGCTTTTACTAGTTAGCCCAATCCTAAACCAACTAGCAAGCAGAAAATTTGAACTTCCATAAGCAAAGCAATGCATCCTGCAAACATTTTTCTTCCCCTTTCCACCCATCTTTCATGGGATTGGGATGAAATTGTTCCTGATAAATTCAATACAAGGTACCTCAAATTGTAGTCTTTAACCACAATGGAATGGATGGATTACTGCGACTCCATTACTCTACTGATGCTATGAGGAAGGATAAAATGAGTTTTAATAGGGATTCTAAAGGGGAATCATTTAAAATCTTTTATAGAATATATCCGAACATTTGAAAATTATACAGGATATCCCCCCAAGAAAAATGCATACAGATTATATGCATCATAGAAAGCAAGTAATGAGGCCAGGCTCAGACACAAGATTTACAAACACTTCGTCAGAAACTGTCCATTTATTTCATTCCATTTTTTGAAGGGAGGAGGAGAGGTAACTGCAATAGAGTTTAACAGTGCAATCTTTAATATCTAAGATTGTTTACGAAGCAGTTATAGAATGCTCAATTACAGTAAAATGTATTGGCTTTGTCAGTTCAAGCGAGGGACCAGGTTAGGATCATAAGTCATTAGACTTCCTCTCAAGGTAGCTTTATGAGATTTGGTTAAGCATATATACTGACATGGATAGTTGACACAACATGGACATGTTCAACTTAAGAAAATATAAGACACAACATGATACAATATATATATATATATATATATATATATTAATTAAAAAAAAACCAGTATTATTTTATATTATAAGCAACTTAAACTATTATTTTCTAAATCAAATATACTAAATCAAAAGTTGTTACTTTATATTTTTAAAAGTAGTAATGTACAACAAGAACAATTAGAAAAGAACTTTAATTATCTCATTAAAATGAGTTCTCTATTCTTTCATTCTACTTATATTTTGGTCTTTTTCCCTTTTTTAGGGGTCATCTTGAGCTTGAGCTGTGCTTGGTGTGCTCAGTGTGTACCCAAGTTATATTCGGTGCATGTCCAAGCCAAAGAAAATAATATTTTTTATTCTACCATGTGTTGGTTGTGTTGACAATGTATCTTGGTCAAGTCAGTGTTAGACTCCTGACACTCCTGAAGATAGGCATCTTCAAGCATGTCCGTGGGTAAATGGTCCAAGACTATGAGGAACAGAACACCTGCTCAGTAAACTCAACTTCTCCAGTAATATCTAGTACTAACAGCATAAACTCTTCTTTCCCCAAAGAGGAGTTCTGTCAAAGTCCAGACAATTAAAAATGAAATTTAAGATGAATGAACCGCCAAAGGGAGAAATGTTTCTACATACTTTCCAAGTACTATCAACCTCTGGAAACATGCTGTTATCTGTTAGTCCATGACCTGAAACGATCATTGCATATTGTTTGAGATCGAATAAGTCCCCATCTTATGAGAGGAAAAAATAAAAAGGAGTAAACAATAGGGATGCCCAGAAATTGTGTGTGTTTTCTTGTTCTGAACAATTACCATTAAATTTTGAATAAGGAGAAAAGTAAACTGTCAAGTTTCAAAAAATGAAAAAGTAGCAGATAAAGTTCTTCCAAGTGAATTTACCTGATATAGAGTCCAATGCTAACAAGTCATAATCTGAAACAACACCAACCTGAAGGGTATCAAAGAACATCCATAAATCATTTCCATTATGAACAGTCATGCAATACTTTTTTCATTTCAGCCACTAATCATGCAATATTATGATGAAGCAATTACGTGAATTAGGCCATGCAAACTTAGAATGGCAGAAATTGAAAGGATATTTGATTATTAATACCTTTAAAGTTGAACTGATTCTATTTTAACTTTTCAGTATAGCTCATAATTATTGAGCCAAATAAACAAAATAAGAATATAGTAAAAAGCCCTCGGTAATTTTCATAGAGTCCCCTTATTAAATATTAGATAAATGTATTAGTCTCTAACTAATCTTTAGCCTGATCGTCACTAACTATAATAAACATTTAGTTTCTTGTTCATAATTTCACATTGAAATGAGAATTAGTGGATTTTGAAAATTTTGTGCAATAAATATCAAAATGATGAAGGCATATAATTACAGCGGTTATGGTACAACAATAATGGGGTAATTAAAAGAGAAATGGAACAAAATAAAGAGCATCAAAACAGATGAAATAGGTTTTAATTAATTCCGATGATAATTTATGGTATATAAGTTATTATGTATATAAACTTATTCTTTTATTGATTTATTTTACAAACTTAAGAAGATAAGAGTTTTTCTTTAAGTGTTTGACACAGAAAAGGAAGTTGAAAACCATGAGAGCATAGTAGACAATGGGTCAAAATGACTCACTAATTTCCAGTCATCATCAATCACCGGAAATCCAGTTATTCTGTGTTCCACGAGACTTTCAAGAGCTGTTGCAAATTGAGGGGCAAAAGTTAGTAATTTAAATAATAAATCCCCCAAAAAATGGTAGCATGACATGACATATATCCCATAAAGTTAAGTATGAATCATACCTTCATCCACAGTTGTTGTAGGCTTTACCACATGCAAATCCTCTTTCCTTGTCATAAATTCACCAACAGTGTAAACCACACTTCTTGGCTGCATAGTGTTAAAGAAGCGTACCATGTTAAAACCTGGTTAATACACTGATAACATCATATAAACAAAAAGTGCTTAATTTGCTCGACTCCCGTACCCCCAAGAGTAAAGTGCTTAATCTGAAATTGCAAGAGAAAAGGTTATACTTTAGTTTAGCACAGTTCTCTCTCACTCTTCAGGTTAAGGCATCAAGTTAGAAATAAATAGGGCCGACCAAATGCTGCAGTAAAAAATGCGATTCTCAGGCGTATAGTTTTCAAAGATTACTGCTTCAGATTGGGGGCGATATATCATTACATTTTTAGTCAGCAGGGTTTAAACTTTCAACCATTTACACAGTATCTATCCTTCCGCCCCTCTCCAACTTTCTCTTTACCTCTAACACTGGAAAACAAGAAACGTTTCTCCAATTTTTTTGGGTGACTAAAAGATCAAACACCGCAACTACACTCTAGGAAAAGAAACAGAAAGGGCATTAGCCAACAAAAGCATAGAAACATCAGGAGGAGGGTCTTACCAAATCGAGTCGCCATACAAACGTTTCTCCAATTAAAAGCTCTATATCATAACTAATTATCACAGCGGTTAATGAAAATGCTCACTTAAACGTTAAATGTTGGAGATAGAGTTTCCTATTTTAAGCTCCTAATTAAACATATAACAAGCACAAACCGAATAAGCTAGTGCATGAAATTCACATGTAATTATGCAAGCACTCGGAAACCCAGTGGCACCAATTTATGATCTAAAGTTTAACTCGGTTTAATTGTACGGCTATACAACATAACTAATTATTAATTAATTAATTAATTAATTAATTAAGAACACCTTAATAGAGAGTATAGACAAATCAAAAGGGAAAAAAACACCTTTTGACTTGACCTCCAGATATACAAAACTAGAGAAGTAAGAAGACAAACTGGTAGAGAATTTACCGTGAGGGTGTTGGCGGCAGCCACGGGCAGGCAACGAGGAGGCCTGAGAAGTGGAGCGGAGCGGAGGAAGCAGCGAAAATGAGAGGCGGAGGAGGCGGCGTGAGTGCTCCGACGGGGTAGAGACGGAAGGAAGAGGGAAGATGGGTGGCGGGTGGAAGAGAGTGAGGTGGAGGTGGAGGCAACTAAGGGTAGAGTGTCGAGAAGGAAATTGGAGTCCATATTCAGCGATTACTGATTGACATTGGCGAAGATTGGGAGTATGTAGAAGGCGGAGAAACCAAATTGAGACTTGAGAGTTAAAAGTTGAAACTGAAAGGTATATATATAGCAAAGGGTTTTAGCTTCTGGGTTGCTGGTGAATGCTCATATAGATCATAGATGGAGAGAGACCCTTGACGGAGACCGCAATTTCTTGTTTTCACTGTCTCGTGTGATGGATTGATGATAATACACTCATATTTCTTAGATAGATACACATTCTATGTACCTCAACCTGAACTACCGCCTCCACTTCCACCAAACTGTTTTTTTTTTTCTTTTTTCTTTTTTCTTTTTTACATTTATGGGAGATAAGTGAGAAATAAATTAATAATTCATTATAAATAAATTAAGGTGTATTTATATTTTTTCATATTACTAAAATTTATTTTTTAAATCATTTATATTTAATAATTTTTTAAAAAATATTAAATATTAAATGACTCAATTTTCTTGATCTATTTTTTATTTTTTATTCTTTAATTATATTCTATCTCTTAAAATATAGAATAAATTACTACCTTTGTAATTCTTTTATTTTAAATTTTGTATTTTCATTTGTTTTAATTAAAATTATCTTATAATTTTTTTATATATTATAAAAAATTTATTTTTACATTAAATAAAATAAATTTATAATTTATGACAAAATAATTATTCAAAGATAATAAGTTGTTATTATTCTTAATTTTAAACTTTTATAAATAATTCGTCTTTAATCGAGAGTGACGTTGCCGCGTTGGCAGATGCCAATAATTTCATTAACGGACTGATTCTTTAACATTTGGAGCTTTGTGATTCTACACTTCTCCTTGTAATCTTTGCTTTTTCTTTAAATTAAATCCTTATTCTCTTTAACCATCCCTATTGAAGTAGATAAATCTTAAAACTATTACCAAGTTAATACCCTATAATTTAATTTTATTAATTTTTAATAAAAGATTACACATATAGATTGTTCTTACATGAATTTTATGAATTAATTTATTAATTATATTTATTTATTAATTTAATATAATATTTTTTAATAAATAATTTTTTTAATTAAAAAGATGTAGTTCATCTTTCTAAATAGAAGAGACAATCTTTTTCTTTTAACAAGAGACAATTTCTCTTTCTTAAGAGAAAGTCATATCTCTTTTTAAAAAAAGTGACCTCTCTCCCTAAAAAGAGATGAAAGAGGATACGATACGTCTTCTTAAAAGAAAGTGATCCCTCTTCCTAAGAAAAACTACGTCTACATAAGAAGAAGAGGTGCTCTCACTTAAGTAAAAGGATGTCTCTTCGTAGGCAAAAGGGCTCCTCGGCATTAAGAAGGGAACGTACGTCTACCTCTTTCTCTCCATATAATTTGTCTATTGGACAATAAATGTAAGACACTAGACACTTAATTGTGTGGTATCATGACTTAGCCTGGGCCATACAAAGTACCTCTTACCTTGAGCTCTATAAAGCATCTTACTTTAAGCTTTTTAATATTACATAGTATGACATTCAGTCTTAAAGTAATCCCTAGTGATAAATCTTCTGCTAAGCAAAGTATTTCAAAGCGCCTAATGAATTTGTTATTTGGACAGTAAACTAAGATATCTCACTATTCCCTTCCTAATGAGTATGAGATAGTAGAAAATATGATAGGGTCATCTCATCCCTCAAGGCTAGCCAGGGTTGACTTGAGAAAAATCATGCCAAGGTTACTCTGATTTTGAGAAAAAAATAATGCTCTCGAAGTAGGTTTGGTGTAAGCCGATCGCCACCCATGACACCCAATTTAGACAAAATTAGGGACTCTGTGAATGAGTAATTCTCATCCTCTTTTTCCTTGGAACAATCTTAAGGAGTGATTTGATAGAATTAAAGTAAAGGTTCTTTTTGTTTATGTACGATGACTCTAAGTAAACTAGATAAAGATTTAATACTTGATAAATTAATTATTATTTTATTCAACTCAAACCTCCTTTTCCTAATTAAGTTAGCTCTATTAACTACTCTCTAAACTCTTAGAATAGTCAATCCTCTAGTACCGATCACCCCACATCTTATCACTAGGTGTGCCATCAACAACTAGCATCACTCGCCAATCTCCATGCCTGGATCATTCATGATCTTCTATTTACTTGCCTATCTCCATGCCTTAATCATCCATAATCTCTCGTTTGCACACCTATCTCCACATCTTAATCATCTATGATCCCTTGCTCCCCTTAACTTCATGCCACTATCTAGTCCCACTGTCATGTTATAGAATTTTCATGCAATTAATCATTTTTTGAAGATGTGGTCTATCAATTCATAACTAATCGCTCTTTCCTCTACTATAAATAAACCCTTATTAGATGTTTGAAGGAAATTTTTTAACAAGCTTTTGGATTTACATCTGAATCCTTAAATTCAGTAAAAAAATATTATATTTATTAAGATTTAAACGTTATTATCTTACTTACAATTTTCTTACGGTGCTTTATTTTTTTACTACTAAGAGTTTTTCAATTATTGGTCCTTTAATTACTCTATACTTCCAAGCTTGAACCCTCGTTCTTAGAATATAGGTAACGCGACACATTTTTAAAAAATGCACAATTTTGATCCTCTAAGTTCCTAATATATTTTTTTTCAACATTTTTTAAGCTTTTTGATTCATTTTTATCCAACAAGTATTCTATATTTATTTATTTTAACACAACATTTGCTAATTTAAGATGAACTAGTACAGCTTCATCTTCACCCAAGCTTAAAAATAGTCCAAAAAGATTAAAAAAAGTATTGAAAATGGAGTATTAAATTTTTAGCGAATGAAAATTTTGTATAGAATATATAATAATAATTAATTTCCTCTGTTTCCTTTCTTGTCCAATCTATGCCTGTTAGCGGATTGAAGGGTTAAATTATGAAGGCCGGCCCAACAACGATCCCAAATAGCTGTTAGTAGCTGTCATTGATGAGTTATATTGGGCATAAGGCCCAATATAAAAGAATGATCCCATATAAATAGCCCAACTTGAACAGCCCACGACACCATTTTACCTTGTTTTCATGGGTCATTTCATCATCTCTGGCAAGGACTTTAAATTCGTTGCCTCAAAGAGGATTATTTTAGTAAACTATTTCTCACCGCAGCTAAAATATTTGGTTGATTATATATATATGAGTGTGCGCGCGCGTAAAGTTAGCAGAATTTATTTAGAGCAGAGAACAAAGTTATGAATAAAATAGAAGTCTTTGTTCATGTGTTGTTTCCGTAGAATGAAGTGACATAGGGGCCATTTTGAATGCTTGTTCAGTAGGGTTCACTCTTGAAGGCCAAGATTATTTGATTGAATTAATTAAAATGTGCCTAATATACATTGGATAAAATAAATCCTTTTATTAAACTAATTAAGTGGTCCTTGACGCATGTATATACGTACGCCAAACGTTGAAATTGGGTGGTACTAATGCAATTTGGAGGTAACATCTTTCCCTATCATCTATCGTGTCCTCGTTCATTTCCTAAATGGTTTAAATTTAAATTAATTTTAGTGAGTTCGAAAATTTGTGTTACCAAATAAAATCATGCACTTCAACAGTATTTCTTAATCGAGAAGAAATAATAGAAAAACAGCTTTTATATATTTTAAAGGATGAGACTTTGAGGAACTTTAATTTCTCTTAAGATGAGCTCTTCTTTCTCTCTCTCTTGCTTAAAATAGAAAAAAATAAAGAAAGAGAGGTGAGAAATAAAAGGAGGAGAAATCAACCTCTAAAAAAATTGATCTCTCGGTAACACAACCCTGTTTTAAAATATCTCCTTGAAACCTCTTAGATAGTTAGATTGTAAAGCAGTAGTGTATGATGCATAAATTTTAATTTTTAAAAATTTATTATATCTAAATATCTTAAACATATAATTGTTGGCACTTACATAACAAGTTCAAATTACTTAAATGGTTTAAATTTAAATTAATTTTATCTATATTTTCATATATATATATATATATATTACTAATGGACAACAAATATATATAGATTAATATTTTTAAATGTAATTGTAATATAATAAAAATAGTGACATGTAATTTTATTTTTTTACTTTTTCGTAACTTATTCTTATATATGACTTCTCGTTTACTTATCTTTTTATTTCTCTTTCATATTATATTATATTGTTGAAATTTGGATTGTATATTATATACATATATATCTATAAACACATTAAGACATATAAACATATATGTATTGTGAATTAATTATTATATACATATTATTATCGTAAAGTTTAAGGACCTATAAAGTAATCTAATTTAATTTAATAGTCTTTATAATAAATAATAATTTATGAGAATTAATAATATGTGTAGAATACATGAAGTACAAATTATTGATTAATAATGGGCAAATTAATAATTTGACACATAAATATTTACTATAAATAGAGTGTGGTCTTTGACTGAAGTATCCTGACATCAAATTTCAGTTTTTCATTTGGTTTCTCTCCTCATCTGCCTACAAGAAATTCAAAAGATACTATCAATCAAAAGATCTGCATTCTTGATCCAAAAATTTAATGATAAATTTTGGTACGTTTTCACTTTCATTACTATTAATTATTTCAAATAATTTCTAGAATTAAATTCAACATATATTATATAAGTAAAAATTAAATAGTAAACTACACTCTCCTCTTCTTAAATATATCAAAATTATATTCTCATTCTGTTAAATTTAAAAACTTATACACTCATCTCTTTTAAAAGATTAAAAAAAATTATAATTTTACTCATTTTAATTAAAATACTCTCAGTAACATTATTAATTTTTTAAAAATAGTATAATTTATTACAAAATATTTTTTATAAATTATAATATTTTAAATTATTTATTTTGAGTTTAAAATAATAATTTTATTTTATTTTAAGTTAAACAAATATTTTTATATTAATTTGTCAAATATAAATTTAATTATACAAATAATAAACATAAAGATAATTTAACCAAAATAAGTAAAATTATAAGTTTTTTTATCTCTCAAATCTAAAAAAAAAATGAGTATAATTTTAAAATTTTTTAAAAAGAAGAGAGTATAATTTTTTTAAAATTAAAACATTTAAAATAATATAATATAATATAAACGATATTTTTGGGCCACGAGGACAGAGTTGTCGTCCAAGTAGCTAACTTTGAATACACTCCCGGTCCTATGAGTTTTTTTTTTTTTGGGCCAAAATATACAGTTGAGTTGACCCTATAACGAGGATATATCAGACACAATTTGTCATGCGTTGTATGGTATATATATATGGGTAGTCATATATATATACATTTGTTATAACATACGATTTTGGACTTTTTAATGTCTTTAATTTCAAAATTGTATGTTAAGATATAGAATGCAAAATAAATTAAAAAGTAAAAAAATTAAATAAAATTTTACTATTATACTAAACATATAATAAAAATTGTTATAATTTATTTTATATTTAGAAGAAATTATAAAAAATATATTTTAATATATAACAAGCATATATAATAAACACACTAGAGACTTTAACTTACATGTACCAAAATATATGTTAATTTTTTAATTTATTATATTTAAAAATAATAAAAAATTATTTCATATTTTTGTTATAACTTTTCATTATTTTTATTTTAGCTCTTTCATTCTTTAATGTTTTTATATAACATATTTTATGTTATATAATATATATTTTTTAAAATTAACAATTAAAAAACTCATCCTTTGATCAAAAATCTCTAAAATTATATATTATTATAATATAAAATATAATATGTTATGTAAAAATATAAAAAATAAATGATTAAATAATTTGTTATTATTTAAAAATGATAATAATAATTATTTTATAATAGAATTTACAAAAATAAAAAAGATAAAAAGAGAAAGCTCCCGCGTATATATTAATAAGGAAAGTTTGGGAGAGGAGGCGATTGAGTTGGCAGCAACTGATTTAACGTAGAGGTTGCATTTCCTTTATAGATAAGGAGTGTCACAGCAACTTGCAACGTAAGCTGTCATGTTTTCCTATAAAATAAGCTGTCATGATCCCCACTTGCCAAAAACACCTCACACGGA
Source organism: Senna siamea (assembly GCA_031216115.1). NCBI lineage: Eukaryota > Viridiplantae > Streptophyta > Magnoliopsida > Fabales > Fabaceae > Senna > Senna siamea. The sequence goes on from CM062358.1 coordinate 15,879,492, forward strand.
CCCCTTTTCTGCCCCATCACCATTTACTTTTTCCATCAAACTTCAATTCAACACATATATTTTATTAGTGGTTTTAAATTTTTATTAAAAAAGATATTTATATTTAATATTTAAATTATTTTAAATAAGATTATTTTTAATAAAAAAATAAAATATTATCAAAATTATAATTATTTGACTTTATATTTTTTTATTTTTAAATCATATATTATAATATAATATAATATATTAACAAGAATAAATAAAAAAATTATAAAAAATATGAAGTTATTTAATTCTTTATTTGTATTTAAATTTTAAAAAATTATCATTTCAAATACAAATATTATGAGGATTAAAAAATCAAAATTTTAAATAATAAATTGATGCAAAAATATTTGAGGAAGTTAATTGATACTAAAATTATGTAACAAAAAAGAGCTTTTTTGTATCACAAAAGAAGGTTGCTATAATTTGAATAAGTCACAGAAAGAAAAAAAAGATATTACCTAATTTTATTTTAAAAAAAAAAAAAAAAGCATCGGCAAGGTGATAATGGGATCAAATCATGAGGCATGTGAGAGTTGTTTGGGCGCAAAATGGTACTGCCTTTTCCACCACAACTTTTAGGTTTGATGTTTCCATGATGGTCCCTCCTCTCTCTCTCTCTCTCTCTCACTCACTAAAGTTGACAAACGCATAAAAACAAACAACCTACCTCTCTAGATTTCAATTCTGGCACTGCCTCTTCCTTCATTTTGACTTCAATACACTACATGAAGATTCATATGTTGTTTGAATGCAATAATCTTATCTATAATTTTTTATATATTTTTTATTTACAAAATGATAAATTTTTATTTTTATAATTTATTGTTTTATATTTTTAAAAATATATAATTATTTGTTGAAATTGCTAATGTTTAACTGTGAACTGAATTTTGACAAATTTGATTCAAAATAACTTAAGTTTTAGATTAATATATAAAAAACTCTCATGAATATAAATTATATATGAATAATTTTTATCAATTATAAAATTTTACTTAGAACCCTCATACTTTATAATCTGTGTAAAAAAAATTTTCATTCAAAACTATAACAAAACAGTAAAATTTCAACAAAATTAAATTATACAAAAAGGTAAAAAATTCTCATAAACTTTGAACGTTGTATACAAAATTTCAATGAAAAAGTTAAAAGGAGTGAGTATTTTACACAAATTGCAAAGTTTAAGAAATTTATAAATTGAATTTTATAATTTAAAAAAATTATATACGCAATATTTATAATTTAAAGACATTATATGCATTTTATTCTAAATTTTATAATAAAGAGATAACTTTTTCAAGGAGTATTTTGTTTTTTAGCCTGGCAGTTGGGCTCGAGGTTTCCAGGCCCATTGGTTAACCAATTTGGGACGACGCATGGACTGCGACTACGAGAAACGTTACCATTCCATGATAGAGACTTCTGACAGCAACTGGGCTACGACTTCTTGTTTCGAGTGCAATGGAGGATTAGGAATCATGGAGATATCATGATATTAATAATGGGAATATAATTTTCCAAATTTTAATCTAGTTTTTTTTTTTTGGCTGTTAGATATATAAATCATGAATTTTCATTGAAACTTTTTTTTTATATGCCAAAAAATGATCGAATACCATAATAGGTGGATTAAATATATATAAAGTATAATTTTGTTTAGTTAAGATTAAAAAAAGTTAATGAAGTTTTCTTTAAGATTTTAGTTTTTTGTAATATATCTTATTCATTAATATTTTTATTTAAAAATTTATGTTAAAAAATTTGAGGTCATTTATAGTCAATTTTTTAAAGTAATTAAATGAGGTAAATTGTATGAGTACAACAACACTTGTTAAACATAAATATTAATACATGAGGCATATTTCATAAAATTTAAGTTTATGATAAATAAATTTTTGTCAACATTTAAATTTAAGTTGAGTGAAATTTTTACGTTTTGGCTTATATATATATTAAGAATATATTTTCTAGTCAATTATGTGTGCACTGAAACTGAACATGTTTTTCTAACTATTTTAGAGGTGCTTGATAAAAATGGTGTAATAGAGGTCAGACGATACAAAATGCTTGTGTATAATTAATCCTTAACGTTTTAATTTGGAAATTTCTTGAAAATTTTTATAGACCTCAAAATTTGTATGGGTAGTAATAATAAGATCACTCAAGCCAAAAATGGCATGCATATCTTCATTTAGTGAGCAAAGGTCTTTATTTTTTGTTTGAACTATGATAAATGAATATATGTGAATAAGTCATAATATATAAAATGATTAAAATTTTTTTTAACATGCTTAATTAATAAGACAAATTATAAATGACAAAACTTATATCCAATGACTTACATTTTTGTTATAAATATTTTTAATCAAAATAAAGAATGTAAACATTTTTTTAAAAAAATTAATTATAAACAAAATGAGTTATATAAATCACACACATGTCAATTTCTAATTAAAAAATGTAATAACAACAAATATAAAAAATAAATCTATATTTTTTTGCACTTATAAATTACTTGTTCAAGTTTAACCTAGAGTCAATTCATTAGACAATGGTTTAAGACGTCTCATTAAACTTCTCTATACTTTGTCTAAATACTATATTTAATGATTTTTTAGTATTTTTATCTAATTTTTTGACAAAAATGATTAATCAAATTTATGTTAAAGTCATGACAACTATTATTATTAAATGTGTGTTTTTATTTTTATCCCGAATGTTTACGTAGTATGTTGAGGCCGTTGTTGGAATTAAGCAAACATTTTTTAACTTTAGAATGCCATCTCAATCTTAGTAATAGCCTTACAAAATCATGAAACTGTTAAAAAATTGGGTAAAATATATTATCAATATAATAAAATCATTTATCATTTTTACTATTACATGACTATTTAAATTTAAGTTATAACAAACAAAACATTACTAAATTCATGAGAAGCTCAACTATATTTTAAAATGATAATTTTTTTAATTAGATTTGATGATTTTATATTTAAAAAGTATTAATAATAATAGACACGAACCTATAAGATATAAAAGATGAGAGTAAAAAGAGTTAAAGTTTTTATTATGAACTCTGATAATTAAATTAATTATTTTAAAGTTAAATAGAAATTAAAAATAAATAAAAAAAGATCTATAAGAGATTATAATGAATAAGTATCTAAAAAAATTAAGATGATACTTAGAATAAGAGTTGTATACATAGTTCAAAAATAGAGAAGTCATTTACCTTATAAGTTAGGTTTCAATCCAAACTCGTCAATCTACATGCTTATCATCAATATTCTTTTTAAATTTGTACGTAAAAAGTTATATTATTGATAAAATAAATTATTTATTAAAAAATATCAAAAACACTTTTTTTTGGTTGAAAAGTTAAAATACAATTATTGTGTTTACCGGTCAGTAGCTTCCGCAGAAAAACTGTCATCAAATAATCCGTACTTCTTTTGACAGTAGGGATCTTTGAAAAGATTTTAGAACAACTTGACAAGTCCTCTCATAAATCATTAAATCCTCAAAACCCACATTTTTTGAAACAATAAAAAGACCAAAATAAAAACCAAGAAAGTCATACAACAAATAAAAGGGAATGAGATTTGTATTTTGTAAAGGATTCCCAGATAGCTAGGTTCGTTGGCTTTCTAAAATTGTCAAATTTTATGATAAATGGTTGGAAAATGCTTCTTCCTTACTATAGTAAATCAGTAAAATATAAAACATAACAAATTGCACATCTTCTATCTCTCAAATCTTGATTCGAACATTTTAGTCTTACAAAATACTCATTTGGGTCAAAGTTTATTTGTAATATGCTTTTAATGCTCTTTAACTTAAAATATGTCATCCAATTAAATATTTCCATAATAAATAAATTTCTTATTTTTATATTATACTACGCAAAAATATTGAAACCTTTCTTTTGCCTTTTTTCTTTTTCAATTGCAAATGAAGTGTAAGATCTTTGAACTATTTGAGCCAAAACCTTTTGGACAAAGTGACCCATTTTTGCTAATTAAGAATTGTAATTTGAAAATGGAAGGAGGGTTTTTTTGCTTTTTGGGTCCGATGAGAAGGGAAGTTAGGTAAGATATATAAGTAAGGGGGTTAAAGATAATAAAGTTAGTAGGTCATCCATGTGGTCCTACACATATGAATATAGAGAGGTGGTGGGCCATCCATGTGGGCCTGGGCTTAAATAACTGATGGATACGAGAGAGAGAAGACCCACATATCTCTGGTACTGTTACCAGTTGAGGAAAACAAGCTGCTGAACAAAAGCCTCGTCCCACTTCCTTTATTAGAAGGTTGATATTAAAAATTTTGCTCCCCGCTCATTGGTCTCTCGTGAGAAAAAGGGTTAGACGAGACGACACGAGACGACACGGCACGAGACGACGCGATACGGTCTTCAGGATTACAATTTTATACGGACAGCATTAGCAATAGCCACCCACGTTCCTATTTTGACGAGGTTTTCCCGTTGTCCCACACTCCTCTCATGTGTCTTCTCACAACGTACAATTCTTTTCTTCATTTATTTCAATTTTCAAATATCGTTGAAGGAAATTCAACCACGTTAATTTGAATATATATATATTTATTCCTTTGGATAAAAATAAATTTTGATACAGTTAGTGAGAATTTTTATATCTTTTTTTTGGTTGTCGTTGTTATTTTTATATTTCATTACACGTGGATGATGTCAAGCGTGATGTGTTTTGTAATCTACGAATCTATCTTTCAATCTATCTCATGGTTTTGGAGTTGGGCTCTGTATTTCTCAGATAAGTTATAACTGAGAACCACGCTCCCCAACCTACTCCAACACTCGAGCCTAAAATTCCAACTCAGTTAGAATTTCTATTTTTGTCTATTAAATCGTTTATCACATCTGAAACTAAAATATTTTTATACAATATTGTTTAAAATATTATTAAATATTAATTACAGATTTTTTAAGGATTATCAATTAATTACTAATATCGAATAATTATTTGTCCACAAATCAAAATTAGAACAAGTTGTTTATATTTTAATTTAAAGGAACACCCACTTGTTCTTGTCACTTTTTTTTTGTTTACTCCTCTAATTTGTACAATTTTTTAATAATTATGATTATATACAATTACAAAGTAGCTTTGTTAAAGTTGGTTACAATTAGTCATAATCACTAGTTTAAAAACTCGTCCACCTTAATAGAATATAACATGAGTCTGAAAATAAATTTTTTTTTATAAGAAGTCCAACTAAAAAGTTAGGTCGGTTTTTTATTTTAAGTCCAAGATGAAAGATTGAATAATGTTTTAAAATTTATTTTAAAAAATTTATATATATTATAATATAAAATGTAAAATAGCAAAAATATTTTCATTTAAACTTAATATTTCTTTTTTAATTCACTTCACATAAGTATATTATATATACAAACTTTATGTTTACTTTTGTATGATTTTACGATGAAAAATCTAATTATAATATATTTTTAATTTATTAATTCTTATATTTATAATTTATCACCTGAAAATATTATGGTATAATTTAATTAAACCTATTTTCAATAAAAAATATAATATATTATTAATTTAATTATTTAATAAATTATAAATTTGAGCCAGGTTGACCCAAATAAATAACATTAAAAATAGATTGGGCCTATGTTTTTTTTTAGTATATTAGGAAAATTTGACCAATTTATTAACGACCCTAGTTAGTAATCAAGTCTAGCAACAATATTAAAATAAAAATATACAAATTTGTATAAATTAGAACAAATTTTTTATTTGATCCATAAAAGATACAAGTTTTTTTTTAAATTTAGACCTCTAAAAATAAAAATTATAGATTTATTTTTTTAAAAATGAAATTTCTAATCATTTTTATCTTTTCGTCAGAGTTAATGTAACTAATGGAGGGATCAAAATATGTAAAATTTGTATCTTTGTGGAACAAATTAATAATTTATTTATATCAATTACAAAGTAAACAATATTTCTATATTCTTCTACGTACCACCAAAAGAAAAATATAAAGAAACCAAATACAAGTCGGCTATTGAATAATATATATTTTTATTCTTTACTTTTTGCATTTATTTTTTTATGCAAATTAATTTTTCAAAGTTTATAGCCAAATTTAGTTTAATTCTTAAAAATTTTATAGGACAATTAAGGTGTAAAATAAGTAATAATTAAAAAATTAAATTTAATAATATGTTAAATAAGATTATTTTAACAAAAATAATAAGAAGAAATAAAAAAAAAGTGAGATAAGAATTTGGAGTGTTGAAGACACGCGCGGTTAGAGGAGAGTGATGATGGTAAGAAAGGGTCATAAATACGAGGTTAAGAGGAGGAAGGGCATTGGTCGCTTGGAGAACGAAAGAGGCAAAGGTGGCCCTCTTCCCGTACTCTTGGATTGGACATTTCTGGAAAGAGCTTCCTTTTACACTTATTATTCTCATTTCCTGTTCTGATACCATTACTATGCCTCCCTTCCTATCATTATTCATTACTATTCCATTTTTCTTTTCCCAAATTACCCTTCACTCCTCATCCTCATTACTTTCCTTATTTTGACTTTCCCCTCTGACTTCCCAATCGGTAAATTCTAGTCCTCATCCAAAACAGATTAAAAATTAACAAAACAAAAAAGAAACTGCTTGGAGACGTGGATGAGCGAATCAATCACCTACAGATTTCAACCTAATCAAACAAGATGTAATTTTGAGTAATTATCTATATATTGGACACCTTGCGCTGTCTATTTCCCTTAGTGGGTAATTTCAAGTGAGAGAAAATGAGACACAGAGAGAGAAATGGACAGGCAGACAGCCCAAGATGCTTTTCGATTTGGTTAACGTGGGAAAGTTGTTTAAGAAAGAGATTGTTCTTTCTTTCCCCATTTTCCCATCATGTAGTAATATTTTTATACGAAACACAGATACATATATAATTACTGGAGGAGAAGCAAAAAAAAAAAAAAAAGAGTTAATGATGAGGAGGGACAATTGAAAGAGAGAGAAAGAAGAGTGAATCATGACTGATTGAAGAAAAGAGTCAAGTGGTTAAAGAAAGAAAGAGGAGTGAGGAGAAGAACAATAGGTGAGGCGTGTTAAGGAGAGAAGAGGACGCCGAGATGCTTTCGGTTAAGCTTCCTTAAACTGGCCTCGTCTATGCAGTATTTGGCAGTTAGGCACATACAACACAAACATCTTCTTCCTATTTTCATTACTTACTCCCTTCTAGCTACCTTTAGTCTCCCTCTCTTCTCAAATCACAACTCTCAACCTCTTACCATCAATTATTTTCTTCTTACACAACAGACACACACCCCAAGGAACACACTCTAAATTTCATTAATTTACACTTACCCTCAGGAGTGTTTGTTGTGAGAGCGAGAATCAGAAACCTGTTTCTTTTTTCTTTTTTTTAAAATTGTGGGGAGGCAGGGGTAAAGAATGTGGGATCTCAATGACTGGCCCGATCGTCGAAACGACGACGAATCGGGGAGCTGTTCTTCCCTGAACGAAGACAAAGGGAAGCGGGTGGGATCTGTGTCGAATTCAAGCTCATCGGCGGTGGTGGTGGAGGAGGGATCGGCGGAGGAAGAAGGAGAGGGAAGCAGAGGAGTATCCAAGAAGCAGCGAAGCAGTAAGATATTCGGGTTCAGTGTGATCCATGATGAGTCCGTGGATAGTGAGGTGGACCCGCCCGTAATTACCAGGCAGTTCATGCCGGTGGAGGAGGCTGACGTGGCCGGTGGAAGCAGCGGCTCGGGCTCGGGCTCGGGCTTCCGACGGTCTCAGTGGGTGGGCCTGAAATTCCTGCAGTCAGAAGGATTTGGGGGAGAATCAGTGGAAGTAGTGTCATCGCAGGCGACGACGAAGAAGAGTCGGCGAGGCCCAAGGTCAAGGAGCTCACAGTATAGAGGAGTTACCTTTTACAGAAGAACAGGCCGATGGGAGTCTCATATATGGTTCGTACTTGTTTCCAATTTCCAATATATTCCATAAAATGCCAACCAGAGCAACTATGATTATGAATCTATGCTTTTGATTGATTTGCCTATGGCTATACTTGGGTTTGGTTTTGCTATAAATAATATATCTAATCAACTAATTTTCATTGTTTTTGGTTGTGTTTGTCCTTCATATTCCAGGGATTGTGGTAAACAAGTCTATCTGGGTAAGGCTATATTATGTTACGAATGATTGTACTATCCCACTTATTTTCCTTCTTGTTTTTAGTGGTCAAAACAACTTTTTTTTTCTTTCTTTCTTGAATTTGTTTGGGCGGGCAAATTTCTGTGATGACTGACGGGATGGTTTTGTCTGGGTAATTTGGTGCAGGTGGATTTGACACAGCACATGCAGCTGCTCGGTCAGTTTACACTTCAACTTAATTTCTCTCTCTTGTAATTTAAATTTGGTGTGGGAAACTTGAAGTTGAAAGAAAATTTATATATATTGATGACTGTGCGCAGTGCGTATGATAGAGCGGCAATTAAATTCCGGGGAGTAGAAGCGGACATAAACTTCAACATAGAAGATTATGAAGAAGACTTGAAACAGGTGTGTGTGTTTGAGAGAGAGAGAGAGAGAGAGAGAGAGAGATTCGTAAAGTAGGATGGATTTATCTTATCATCAACACTGATACAGTGATTGGTATTTGATTCCTTAATTATCTCGTCCAGCTATCAATTAATTAATTAATGTAAAATTGGTGTGGTGATCTGATTTGGTTGAATTAATGTAATATAGATGAGTAATCTGACGAAGGAAGAGTTTGTGCACGTACTTCGCCGACAAAGCACTGGGTTTCCGAGAGGCAGCTCCAAATATAGAGGTGTAACATTGCACAAGTGTGGAAGATGGGAGGCTCGAATGGGCCAATTCTTGGGCAAAAAGTACCCTCTAATTAATTATTTTCTATCTTCATCTCTGCCTTTATATATATATATACTCCTCTTAATTAATTTGATTCATCAATCACGTTTAGGTACGTTTATCTGGGTCTATTTGACACCGAGATTGAAGCTGCAAGGTATTTTTATTCTTTATTCTTAATCCTATCCTATCAATTTCAACGTATTTTTAATTCCTCTTCTCGTCTCTTCCAATCACGAATTAATTAATTATAATTAATGAATGCTTCTTGCTCGTATCTTGAATCTGTAGGGCTTATGACAAAGCAGCACTAAAATGCAACGGCAAAGACGCCGTCACCAATTTTGATCCCAGCATCTATGACAATGAGTTTAATTCTGGTAAGAAAATTGAGGAATGTAATATATTTTATTACTGATATTACTGAATTAATATATAGATATTGGTCAGAATCATCAGGTAACACTGATCACAGTCTGGATCTAAGTCTGGGGAATTCCAATTCCAACTCCAACCAAAGTGCCACTCATGCTCAAAATTCCAACTCCAATAATTTAAATTTGCGGAATAATCGATTCAGGCCTAAGGTAAATTCAAATTGAAAAACACTCATTTTTACACATTCCTTGCCTGCGCTTGCTATATTCTATGTGAACAATTAATTACCATTTTGTTTAATTTCTTATATTTTTAGCCCAATCTGGTACCACAACAACGCAGTAGAAACATAAGTCTGCTAAGTCAAACTAACCTTCAATCTGCGCCCACTGGACACCCTCAAATTCTTCACAGTTTTCCACATTTTCAGCAGCCAAATTTTTGTGTGAGTGACTCCTAATTATTATTCATTTGGCTTATTACTTAATTAATGCAATAATTGTGCATCAGTATAACGTTTGGTGTGTTATTTTTCAATGTAGCTTACTAGCAACAGTAATATTGAAAACGAAGGGCGTTTTGGCAGTGATCTTTCACTGTCGAACATGAGGGATCAAAATTTAAATTCTGCTGCAGCATCATCAGGATTCTCACAGCAGATGAGAAACTCATCCCATCATGCTTGGCTGCAGAAAAATGGTTTCCACACTACACTTATGAGACCCTCCTGACTGATCAACCTTACAATTTTCTGCCTCACCATTTATATACAAATACATTCTAATAATTTTCTATTTTCATCAGGATTCATGAATGTTAATTTTGACTGCTAGATTTATTTTAACTTTCTCATTTTATTTGTCAAAAAATTCAATTACAAATCTAATTAAAGTAAATCAAACGGTAAAAATGTTAAACCTTCCCAGAGGTTTTGTACGTGTGCTAATGAAAATTTGATGCACTTTTTACGCTTATCATGTCCAATCAACATGTAGGATGCCCACACACAACTATTTTTTAGAAAGGTAAAATAACAATGTAGTTATTGAAAAATTATATTTTTTTGTTTGATATTCTAAAGGTAAAATCTTTTAAGTTAGTATATAAAAAATTTTGTATTCAATCAAAATGGTTAGATAAATTTCACTCAATTAGGAAATAGAAGTTTATAAGTGACATTTTTCTAAAATGGTAATAAGTAAATTTTAACTTAAATATAAGTTACTCTATCGAGTACTAAAAATTTGTTAAAATGACGTGATCACTTACATAACTTTAGATAAGAATTTTTTTAGACTAAACTATTAATTTGTTCAAATTTTTAGTATTGAAGTGAAAGAGAATATAAGAATAGATCCAAGTTGGGAAACACAGGTGTGGGTCAAATCAAACTAGGAAACGAACAAGATTCGTGGGCTCTGACTAAAATCTCTTTGATTCATTGCTCTTCTTCCTAAATCCCACAAAGGAAAGATGCTATGTCTACTATTTAGGATGTTAGGTAGCTAGCTTTGGTTCTTCTCGTTGTTGGGTTTGACAAAACTATGAAAAAAATGAAGTGTAAAGAATATGAGAGATACAAAGTGAGTAATTTTTTTGAGAGTGTATTGGAAATAGAACTGGAAAGTGATGAGTAGTCTGCATCAATGGTGTCCTTTGAATCAGTTCTCTCCAGCAAATGCAGTCAGACAAAGTTATTATGATGAGAGGGACAGAACATATCCTACTTCCTCTAAAGCCTAAAGCTTTAGAAGAACAGTGATGACCCATTGCTTGGAGTTTAGGTTTGGGTTTAGGCTTAGTTTAAGGATGTTAGCTTTACAAGGAATTAATTAACATTGTAATTGTATAATAGTTTATTTGAAAAAGGTGGCAATAAAAAAGAGATGTATAGTATAGTGTACGTAGAATATTGAGGAGAGTAATTGCTGGGTGAATGGTTAGGTTCAATGATTCTAGACTTGTGCGTTTGGAAGGGAACAGAGACTGGCCAGGTCATGAATAGTCAGATTGCAATATTTAAATAAGTAAAATTGTGATTTGAATGTTATAGTTAGGAAAATGAATAAAATATTGTACGTGCTTCCATCATCATCACCGTCATCATAGATATTTTAGGAAAAGTGGTATTCAACTTGGCATGCTCCTCCTCATCAAAATTAATTAAAAAAATTGATATCAAATATGAGCGGATGTTAATAAATATTGTAATATATAGAAAAATACAATTGGGACATATACATTATGAACCAATAGAAACATTTTGAGTAATTACTGAAGACTCATCAATAATTGCTTCTTCAATTTTCCATTTAAAACTACCTGTTGTGGTTACTCTAATAATTCTGCAGCTATTGAATTGGGTTCGGATATTTTAAAATTGAGAAATATTAAATTTTTTTAAAGTTAAAAAAATAAAAAATATATATTTAATTCTTAACTTTAGAAATCTAAAATTCATTGAATTGGAGTATGTATTACTAATCCACGCAATATGACATCTAATATTGTACCAACTTGTGTCGGCAAATACAATTTCTTGTATCTAATTGTTTATAAAGATCTTTTGTGAGGAGCTCGAGCTCCTGTTGGAGAAGTTGTTTTTTTTTTTTTTTGAAGTTTCACAAAAAACGTAAACTTTGTGGCTAGGAAATAACTCGAGCTCTCCAGACTCTAGAGTCACTCCTTTTTTATAAAAAAAAATATATTTTTGTTCAAGCTTTGGCATAGCTAGATGAAAGCAAGAAGTACGAGACCTATGATAGGTTAACAGTGTAGTGGTCCAAAGAATTAATGCCATTGGTGTCGATTGTTCGTAAAGGAAGAAGAAAACAGAAGTAGAGCAATAATAGTAGATGTGGAATGGTGGACACAAGTGAAGCGATACTCCATTATATATATATGAACAACATAGAAAAACAAAGGACAGTAATTTCAATATTGCAGAGGTTAATTGTATGGAACAACTCTCCCTCTATACGTAATTGGATTCTCTATGTTTGAGTGGGATTGATCATTTTTGAGACACTGCAAGTCTCTGCAACACCCACTGAGATTCATGTCTCTCTGTGTATATAGTGTGTCAATATTGCACTTTTAATTTTTAGTTTTTTTAATACTAGGTTTTGTGGTATGAAGTTCAGGGTTTAAAATAAAGAGAGAGAGAGAGAGAGAGAGGGGGGGGGGTATAATAAGTGCAAAGAGTAAGACAAGGTCTGAAAAGAGAGTGAAAAGAGAGGGAATCAAAAAGAGTAAAGTATAAATCATAGTTGGGAGGAGGGTTGGATTCAAACCACCTTTATTTCCTTTTAAGATGATTGTTTCTATTTATGGGATTTCTTGAGCGGTTGGAAATTGAAAGCGGCCCACTTTAATATGATTGTTTCAATTTCTTTTTGTCCAATAATTTTATTGATTTAACTAATTAACACTTTCATTAAAATTTCATTAATATGTGTAGTTTTAGTAATATTTTGAATATTTATAATTTATGCAAATAAAAACATAAATTTTAAATAATTATTTTTAGATTAAATTATTCTTATAATTCTTATAATTTTATTTAATTTTTAATTAAGTTTCTATAATTTAAAAATTTATAATTAAGTCTTTTTAAGTTAACATATTTTTAAATTATTATTTATTGTCAAAATTTTATTGAAATTATATTAATTTTGCTACTATGTAATGTTTTAGAACTCTAAATATATATACTTTATATCAATAAATAAGAGATAAAATAAATAATAATAAGAAACTAACTTGCATATGAAATAAAATTTTTATTAAGTAATATGTGTAGATTGTCTTGAATTAGGTGAATTCATAATGTTTAGATGGAATATAATTAGCATATATCATCAAAATTTTGAAAAAAAATTAAATTTAAGTTTAGAGACTAATTTAAAATTTTGCTAAACTGTAAGGACCAAATTAAAAATTGAGTGAAGCTACAAAAATCACAAAAATAATTTAACCTTTTTTTTATAATCCCTATAATTTAATTTTTAATTAAGCTTTTATAATTTAAAAGATAAATGATGAAACTACACAGATCAACAGAATAATTTATATTCAAAATGAACATAATTTTTTTCATTCTCCTATATATCATAACAATTAATTAACAAGCGGCATGTGTTTGAAAGTTTGATGCATGACAAAATATACAAATAAAATATGAATGTAGAAACAAGTTAAATAGGTAATTGTAACTCTTGAGTGGAGGGAATAAATATATTGGTGCTTGCTATATGCACGTTGTGCCCTATACTTATTGTTAACCATCCCTCTCACCATTCACACACACAAACTTCTCCTTTCGTTTCCCTCTAGGGACGCCCTTCCTTCCTCTCTCTCTCTATAATATAAATATATATATATATATATATATATATATATATATACATTTAATAGTTTAAAACGTGTAAAAAATTAACATATACACACACACACACACACTTATATATATATATAGAATATTTTTTCTATAGGTTTTTTCGTGACGGTAGTAATATATATTCACCTGCACCCATTTGCAATTTTCAATCTTGGTATCCTTAGAATGGATAAATATTTAATTAATTCAGAGTTGTAGTTGTAGACCCTCCTCCACCCATGTGCAGTTTGAGACCAGTATGTTCCTTAGTCCTTATTTTATGTTATCTGTCTGGTTTATAAATTGCTAAATGCTCAGATTAATAACTTTAACATTGGAGTACTGGTTAAACGTTTGAGGAAAAAAAAGTTCAATTAAATTTTTTTTTTCCAATCGACCTAATTAATGTATAATTGGGTTTTTTAACAAATTTATCCAAACGTATATGTTATATTTTCATTAAAAAAGCCAATCACAAATTAAATTATTAATGAAGAACTTCGGTTATATCGCGTCTAACAATTTTGAACTTAATTTGTTTGGTGGGAGTTGGCAAAAAAAAATCAACATCACTATTATGTGTTGAAAAATAATTAATGCTAATGCCATATATGCCCATACAGAGATGGGGACCAAAATGGATTAATTATAATTATGGGAGAGATATAAAAGTCGTTTCACAAAAATGTCAAAACGGTAGCACAAAAATGTCAAAACGAAAGAACACGATTGAATCATCGTAATAAATATTTGAGTTTGAATTTTTTAAAAAATTATTTATGTTTAATGTTTGACAGTATTTTAAATAAAATTATTTTTAATAAAAAATATTTATAAAAAATAAAAAATAAAAAAACAGAAATCAGAGATGCAAGAAATTAAAGCAGTAATATATATTAATACTATATCATTAAATGTGATACACAAACTGCATCTAATATTTACTACCCAAAATTAATGATCCAGACAAATTTTTTGGAAATATGATTCGTATAGTTTAATAAAAAAATAAATTGAAAATAAGAAATGTCTACAAAATTGTTATTTTTATAATTTAAAAAATTAAAAAACTAAATTCATTTAACTTAAAAATAAATATGAACAATATTTTAATGTTTCATAATAAATATTTTTAAATATTAAAAATTTTAAAAAAACTAAATTCATTTAAATTAAAAATAAATATGAACAATATTTTAATTTTCCATAATAAATATTTTTAAATATTAAAAACTTAAAAAAACTAATTTTAAAATTTTAAAATTAAAAATATTTTCATAAACAGATTAAATGTGTGGATCAAAAAAACTGTAAATCAAGCTAGAGACTAGATTCGTGAGCTATACCTAGTTCATTAAATTGTCAGAGATGATCGATCTGAGGAGTTCTTTATAGTTTAGTGATCATATTATGTTGTTTTTAATGTTTTCAATACTCAAACACAATTAACATATATATATATATATATATATATATAGACATTATAAAATGACATAAAGATAAGGTCACATATATATGTGCTGTCGACATGCATTAATTATTTTATATTTTTTTCACTCATTTTGATTATTGAATTCTTAGGTAAATATAAAATGCTTATTTTTTTTGTAAATTTCTTAAATAAAAAAAGCGGTGGATGGTATTGGGAAAAACTCATTTATTCCTGGGGTCTTACATGCATTAAGCGAGAGGACCACATGTACGTATGTGTGGAGAGTGCTCTTCTGAATGTAACACCCATAAATGGAAGGTTGCCCAAGGTCCCCCACTCACTTATTTCTCCAAAAAGGTACGAGTCACTGCAAAAAATTAAAAGTATCCTTAGAAAAAAAAAAAACAACAACCAAAAGTTTATGATTATTTTTAATTATTTCTTTAAAATTTTGTTGTGTTTAATTTTGTTCTCCAAATTAACAGCTAACAAAATATAATTTATCGACCATATATATGCTCAAAAGTATTAGTGTTTTACCTAATTTTTTGTGACCTAAACACAAAAAATTAGTGTGTTTTTATCACATTTTATTTTTATAAAAATTTAAGATGTATTATCACTGCCATCAGAGTTATAAGCGTCCATTTATCTAAATTAATATTTATGCTTACATCTTCTAATGATCATTAAACCAAATGTTTGATAAATCATATATTTTAGTTACTAATTTAAATTATGTTGGCAATTAACAAAATTTGAGATTAAAAAAAACTTTAAAACCGAAATCAACAGCAAAAAATTTTAGACACAAAATTAAAAATAATTAAAAACTTTGAATTAAAAAAAAAAACTTTGGTATATGGAGATGACTTTACTTGAAATTCGTATACATACGTTTTCCCTCTGTGTCTTAATTAGCTTTCACTTTCTGATGGCTCCTCGTCTTCTCTTCTCTTTAGTGCCTGTAAATGTAATTACCTGTTCCAGCTGTTTGTCATTAAGTCTTGTCATTAAGTCAAGGTCAAGCATTTGGTTCATTTCTACACACAGAACGTAGTGTAGATTTAGTCAAAGTAGCAGGCTCATTATAATTATTTTATTTATATTTATATTATTAAGTTATTCAATTATTAAGGTAAATAATTTTAATTACAAAAATTAATATAATAAATTAGATGCATAATATATTTTATAATTTTTTTTAAAAAATATATTATGTTAAAATTAAATAAATTAATAACTTTTCATGACATGCACTATGATTTGAATATATTTAATATTATATCAATTATCATATATAAAAGTAAACATATAATTATTATAAGTATTATTTTATATAATTTATTTTATTATTATTTTTAAAATAAAATAAATTTATTAAAAATATATTTTTCTTAATTATTTAACTTTTTATAAATTATGTATAAATTACAAATTAAAAATTCAAAATATATTGATTATAGTTTGATAACAATGATAAGAAAAAGTCATTTAATCATAAAGTGTAGTTTGATTGTAATTACTTGAAAATTTGCATTTACCAATCCATATTGCTGACACCCTACGCTGTATGTTCTACTTGTAAAGTCAATTCAATAGGTGTAACCGTTAAGGTTTGAATGGGTCATTTATGTACATTTCACAAAAATATATATTTTTTAATATAATATATAAAATAAAATATATGATGTAAAAATTAAAAAAATAAATATAAAAGTTTAGTATATATAAATATATCTATTTAAAATATAATATAAAATAATTATTATAATTTTAAATATATTATTGTGTGAGATGATCCATCATAAAAGTCTATAATTATTATAATATAAATATAAACAATTATGTGTGGTTGAGATTGAATATTTATAATGAGCACCGTTGAAAAAAATTTTATCTTAATTTTTTATTATTTTTTATTGTATATACACTATAATATATATATATATATATATATATATATATATATTTGACTACGTACGTTACTATGAATTTCTTTTTCTTTTATTACACATCGCATTCCATTTAAGTTACGCAGCGCAACTGCTTCCTTAGAAAGAAAACGGATGAAAGGGAGAAAATTCAATGTCCCAACGAAAAGTGGATGTTCATAAATTAATAACGAATGTTTGATATGGTTGAGACGTGTGAAACCATATATGACACATACACATTCACGAACCCAGCTTTGAAAATTTAAAAATATAATAATAATTAAAAAAAATGTTGTAATGGAGAGACAAAAAAACGCCCTTAACGTTGGTGCTTGTCATGTCAAAGTTGCTTAATTTCCAAAAGGAAATTGATGTTCTTTTTCCTTTGGGTTAATTGGAGAAGTTACGAGTTTCTATCATTGGAATGAATCACTTTTTTCGCTAACCATTCATTTTCCTTCCAACAACGGATTGGAGTCTAATCACGCACTACTCATGGTGAGCACCCAAAAAAGGTAGAGCTAAATGCAACTTCTTTTTTTTTTTTTTTTCTTAAAATATGTTTCTTATAATTGTTTTATTAAAAATATTTAAAAACATATAAAGCATATTTAAATTTTGAATAACTTATGAATAAAAATATGAACAATTTTTAAAATAATAATTAGGAATATGAATTTTCACGCTCAACAAATATATTTTTATTTATTTATTTTTAGTAGTGTTAATCTACTTTTTATTTCAGAATTCACACTTATATGAAATGAATATTTGAGAGTTTTTTTTTTGTTTTTTAAATAGAAAAATAATATTAAACATCGGGCTCTCCAATACTCGAACTCTTCTCTTCTGTATTCACACTTTAAAATATAAAAAAAAAAATTAAAACATAAAAAAAGTGAGATGAACCAATGAAAAAAAACTCAAGCTAGCTCTCTAGAAAATCGTTGGCATAGCAAGTAGTCTATTGTTCGACTGAGCTTTTTATATATATTTTTCCAATATATTATATAAACTACATTTTTAAAAGTTATAATCATATTTGTATTAAGCAGCAAAAAATATTCATTTGGTCTCATTCTTAATATAAAAAATGATGATAAATATATATCTAAATGTTGTACTCAATGAGCCAAATTTGGAATGGTTTAAAATATTTCACGAGGTTCTTTTCTTCTTTAGGTTTGTTGGTTGAATGTGATGCACTTTGTGAGTGCACTATGTTTTGGCCAATTCTGTTAGTGGAACAACGTTGGTGTTCAACGCAACTTTTTTCTTTTCTTACGTACCTCACCACACACGTCTTCTGTCAACCTTTATGACTTTACAAGATGCAAAAATTATTTTTCGTTAAAAATATGTCTATATTTAAATCTTATAATATTTTAAATATAATTATTTTTAATAGTAAATACTTATAACAAAAATATTAAAAAATATGTGTTTACATTAATTTTATTATTTTTAAATAAAATAAATTAATAAATGATTTATTAAGATATATTAAAATAAGATCTAAATATAATTATTAAGTTATTAAGTTATTATTATTTATTAAATTTGGACACACATTTGAGAAAGTTTAATTGACAAAAAAAAGTTTAAGTCATTTTGTGTTATTGAAATTTGTGATAAAATGATCCAATAACATGTGCTGCACAATAACAAGAGTTATATATAGGGCTAGATCCCTTGTCTAATCTCATTAAGTGTGCCAAATTTATTTAAAAGTAGATGCTTAAATCTGTGGCATAGGGAAGAAGATTTAAGCATTGGTGTGGAACAACTCACTCATGACACAATAAGATATGCAATTTCATCATTTCAATTCATCTAATGTTGTATATTCTTGTAGATGAATTTTAGATTTAACAATAAATAGATGCAAAAATTACTATCTCATCTTTCTAAAAATGAGAAAAACTGATATTTTTATTTTTTTTTGACAAAAAAATTTATTTTATTTATTATTTACAAAATATAAAAAATATTATATATGCATAAATAATACGAAAAAATTATTTCTAAAACTTAAGATGAATTAAATTTAATATTTTAAAATAAAAATTTTAAAATTTTAATATTACCATTGAGAGTATTTTGATTTAAATGAATAAAATTATACATATTTTAATATTTATCTCTCAGAAGAAGAAACTATACTTTTTCAAAATAGAAAATAAAAGAATAAATTTTTTACATCTTCTCGAAAAGATAGTGTAATTTATATATATTTTTTTCTTTTTTCTGCCGAACACAGATTTGTTGCTTTTACTCTCAAATCGAAATACAGATACCGCAACATAAGAAGGAAAAAGTCAGGTATAGCCCAATCTCTCGGGCCCTTTAAAGGTGTGGGTTATTGAGGATGCAGGAAACAGATTGAGAATCTCCAAAATGCAACTGATTATTGTCTTGGTCGTTGATAAGAGGTTGACATAATAGCACTAGCCCACGGGCATCAGGTTAGGCTTTCTTCTCTTTAGGGCCCAAAAGAGAAAATGCATTTCATATCTAATATATATATATATATATATATATATATTTCTTGGTATACTTGTATATTTGTCTTGCATTCAATATATCTGATTTTAGATTTTTCTTAAATTTTAAAAATAATATATTTATCTAAAGTTAGAGAAAAAAAAAAAAGATACTATGACTAATAAGGATTTACCTTAAATAATTTTAAAGATTAACTTTTTTTAATTTTAAAAAATATATAATTTTTTAAATTTAGATGATGGGACCCTATATATCTATACGTGCGAATGAAAGTTAAACTAAATAAAAAAGCATAAACTATATATATATATATATATTATTTTTTATCATGCATGAATTTTTGTATTTGTTTAAAGTTTTTATAAAAAATATATATTATTACAATATATATTAATCAAAATTTTTAAAAATACGTTAATATATACTATATAAATAATATTTTATTTTTACCAATTTGTTCCCAAATTTAATAAGATAAACATTAAATATTTAAATTCAATTAATTTAATTAAATAAATTTAATATATTGATAAAATTTATTTATTTAATAAATAATTTGAGTTTAATTAAAATTTTTGATGAGTCAAATTTAAATAATTTACAAATAATTTAATTTATTTACATCCCTCAACTATATAATATATAATAAAGATATGTGAGAAAATAAAAAATTAAGAAATAAGAAGTTATAGTAGAATTTAAAATGATTTGATTTTTTATATTTAAAAAATTCACATACACGTTATTATATATAAACTTTATTAATATATGTATATATATGGTAAAAATTTATTAATATATATATATATTTATGAAGCTCAATTCCACCAAAAAAAATTATATACAAGAGTCTAAGTGCCAATTTGATTCTTTTTCTTATTATTTTTTATATTTTAAAATTAAAAATGTCCTGTTAATATTTTTATATATAAGCGCTTTTAGATTGTTTGTAGGCGAAGGATTGTCGGTGACATAACAATTTGATCTAGTCAATTGATTATAAGTTGTAGTGGCTAGTGGCTACTACTACTAGCTAGGCATACACGTTGATGAGAGGTTTATTAGGAGCAAAGTGAGACAATAATGCGAGAATCTCGGAATTTAGGGCGGTTTGATAACAATTTTTAAAAATTATTTTTAGTTTTTAAAAATAAAAATTAATTTTTTTAAATTACTGTTTTTAACTAAAAAATAAAATATATATTTTAAAAATAAAAATAATTAAAAAATATTATTAATTTTAATTATTTAAAATAAATGAATAAAAAATAAATATTTTTATTAATAATATATATAAATATATGAAAGTAATATTAATATAAAATTTTAAAATAAATTTTATAAGATAATTTTAAAAAATGAAAAAAATAAAATCACCTTCAAACAAGTACATTAATGTTTTTCATTAAATCATTTTGATTCAATAAAAATAAATTGGTAAAAATATGAAATATAGGTGAAGTTGTTTATTTTTAAAAAATTACTAAGCATATAAATTGTGAGATGTTATTTATATATTAATTAATAATATTTATTTGAAATTAAAATTTTGTTGTGTGTATATTCAGGTAGTGTTGGCCTCTAGATCCAAAGCGTCTGACATTTTTCGTAAAGAGAGCAATAGAGGAAGGCATCCACTAATTGATTATCGTGTTCATTTAATGACTACAACACCTTGTAACTCCCGCCAATATATCATGCACTCACATTCACACTTCGTTTCTCCGTTTTCCGATGAACAAATAGGCCTTGGATATTCTACTTTTAACAAATAATATAATTTTATATTTAGATAAATATAAAAATTATTTAATTCTTAGTTTATTTATAATTTATAATTAATTTTTAATAATATAAATATTTTTTCTGTTCATTCATATCTCTATTTAAAAATAAAAAATATAATATTTTTTAAACATATAAGATTTAAAATTAAAAATATTATTATGATTTAAATTTATCAAATTTTATATAAATTTATTGTATATTAATATTTAATTAGATAAACTTTAAAAAATAATTTAATATAACATATTTTTTTATAATTATTAATTTTAATTATACGTATATTTTTTCACACTCAATGAGTCTATATATAATGCATATAAATTAAAATTCATAAAATTATTAGCCTTTTACGTATCACAGTTCACCAACTTCATTCAGCAAAATACAAAAATTTACTGTTTTGAAGTTAAGTTAGTGGTACAAAGTCCCCACAAATTTTGATTATTTTTCTTATCGATGTTGACATCATAGCATCGATCACCATCACTTTAATGACCCAAAATAACAATCAGAGTGGTACCGATAAACAAAAGTACCGCTTGCTTTTTAAGCAAAAGAAAAATGGCACATGCTGCTTATATAATAATAATAATAATATTATTATTATTATTATTAAGATTTAATATAATATTATTTTTGTGCAGTTTTGATCTACAATATTATAATCTTTTTTTTTTTTTAAAAGAGATTTATAGTTAAGCTATCTCTCTTTTTTCTGGTGGATTCTCTTAAGTCCCTAACTTAGGGGCAGATTGGGGACCAACAGTCAGCTTTCTTAATCAAAGTGAAGAGACTAATTCATAAGAATTAGAAGAGTATAATCCACTGACAAAAGTTGGTTGGAGAAGATCATACGGAAAAAATAATATAAAAGTGTTAATAAAAGAATAATATATTTTTAATAAATTCTATATTTATATTGTTTATTATATAAATTGAGTTTATCAATTATCACTTAAGTAATTTTGTGATAATCTCTTCTTTTATATAATATTATCATATTATTTATTTATTTTTTGGTTGAAACTATCTTATTTAGCAATTCACTAATTCTGTCTAAGATAATTTGAACAATAAATAAATAGTCCCAAGGTTAAAAGGCTTTTTAATTTTTTGGTGGCAAAAGTGAATGTCTATTACCAAGTAATGCTTATTCGCTCAGTTTGAAAGGCCATTTTAACAAATAATTAGTTGCTGCTTGTTGCCGTTAATTGCTTATTATCTTTCAAAAGAGGCAATGCATGTCAACAAAAAATTAAGGATTCGTTTTCACTCAGTTTATTCTGTTTCTTAAGTAACAATCAAATCACAAATTAGTAGTAACATCGCATCAAATGGCAGGATACAACGCAATTAAATCAAATTCAATTGGGGTAAAAGGTTTTGAAAAAATAAGTTAAATCTTAGAATCAATGTAACTATATTTACTATTATATTTTGACGGAAAAAATAAAAACGAGGTAAGTATAATTTTTTAAATTAAAAAATATTAAATGTAATTTAACTAAAATTTAAAAGTGAATGGAATTTAATCTAAATTTTAATAAAGAACGAGTAGAAAAACAAAATTTAAATTACTTATAATTATTAACTTTTAAAAACCAAATAAAAAACATATCCTTTAAAAACCACAAAGTACATTTCATCGTATCTTAATTTGGATTCCACCGTAGAAGTGAGAGTTTGCAATCATGTGTGTAATGTGTTCGTGTAATTAGCGTGTGTTGGTGGTTGAAGTCAACATTATTTGACCCATAAATGGTGTATGTAAGTGAGGTATTGTTTGGGCGCGTGATGGTCCAACGAGGACAAACACGTGCACTCTTTAGGTCCGTCCGATCAAAACAAAATGAAATCGTCACCGAAAACCAACAAAATCCCGTCAACCCATGAATCGCCACAGTATTTGTCCGCTACTCGTGTGTCAGACTCAATCGGATCCACACTCTCCCTTTGATCTCTCTCTCTCTCTCTCTCTCCATTTTTCTATTGACTTCCACACTGTCTCTTTCTTTATTTTCCCATGTTTTTACTTCATTTTCTCGCTTACCAAACATAAGTATTCTCACTCTAAAAAGCTGTGGTGGTTGTTCTTGTGGTGCCCATTTGCCTCATCTTCCTCAACTCTCTGCATCGGTAAGAGATCAATCATCACTCACATTATTTGGTTTACAATCAATTATATATATTAATGCCAATCTGTACCTTCTCTTTCCTTCTGAGTTTCTGATTTTTCTTGCTGCTTTTGCCCTTCTAAGCTTCTTCGTCGTTGGAATTAAATTTTACACTCAGTACAGATTTCAATTTCTTCGCATTGGAACTATCGTCCTTCTTCTTTCCTTTTACCTTGGATGATCCAGACACAAGCGGAACCTATCACTTCGTCGTCAGAGGTGAGAAGCCAGACCACACCCTTCTTGGGATTTTAGTCTCTTCGAGTACAAATAGTTTTGTTAGTATACCTCAGTTTGCATAAATATTTTGTCATGTGCTATTAAAATTTATGTAATGTGGTATACGATAAAGCCAGGTATTTTTATTCCGCGCTGTGATGTGCAATCGATGTTTATGTAAATAATAACGCAGTTTGTTAGATGGTTGGACTTGAACATAGATTTGTGTACATTGGGTTATCTGTTGGTTTTTTTATGTTCATATCAATATCCGCAGACTTTAGAACAAAGATTTCTATGTCTTCCTTAGACGTAGTTGATTACAACTGCATTCTCTGTTACTATGATAATATGCTCATATGGTGAATTCACTGTAAAGTGGCTGCTCTGGTTGTACTTATACTGAAAGTTATCATTATTGTTATTTCGGTTCAGTCTTAAGATGATCTGGTCCTGCTAATTATTGTTGTTCATACCTTTTCCCTTGGCCAGACTCACATGCAGGATTCTTCTCATTTGAAGTCTTGTTAGCGTTATGGATCACAAGACGTGGCTGTGGAGGAAAAAATCCTCAGAGAAGACAATTAGTGCAGATGACAAAGGAAATCTTACTTCAAAAGAAAATGAACAGGTATTTCAGTCACATCTATTATTGATTCTTCTACTCTGATCACTCTATACAGTTTTCTGATAGAATACTGCACGTATATTCATTCAAAAACCAAAGATAGAGCTCAAATCAGCTCCTAGTACATTCAAACCAGTGTCTAAACAGCCACTGCAACCAAGAAAACACAGAAAATACCACATGGATTACAGAAAAGTAAACAAGATAGTCTAGCAATTCCAGAAGCTAGAATTCTCCTTCTTCATCCAAGTTCTTGCCTAAAGAACTGTTCCATTCCTTTCCAGCCTTGTATATCTCCTTCCGGCTCCTCTCCCACTCTGCTACTGGCAAAGTTGGTTACATGGTTGTTTCCCTTTTCTACCCTGCTGCCACCTGTCCTTTTCTCTTTCTGGAATATACCTTCAGCCCACTACTTTTCATAGGCCCATCATTTTCCCTTCTTGAAAATGACTAGGAATCGTGTAAACTCAAATCACAATTAACTTTAAGTTTCTGATAACCTTCCCTTTCATTTACTTGTCTTCAGAATGCATGTTTACATTTTAGAGTAATATTTTAATACTTCATGAATTGAAATTTTCTTACCTTATAAGTAAGATTGCTAATTTAGAAGCATCCCCCCTTCTTTTCTTTTTCTGGATCTCCCTATACTGACTTAGGTTATTGTACAATGGAAAACAAAAATCTGGCTGCACTTATTTGCTAGGGATCTGAAATTCAAATTACTATTTGATTTATGTCTTCTTTTTTAGGTTCAGGCACTTCTAGCTGATAAAGAAGAACTGGAGAAAGAATTGATCAAATTGAATGACAAGCTTGCTTTGGCACTTTCTGACTGTAATTCCAAAGATGAACTGGTGAAGAAACAAACAAAAATTGCGCAAGAAGCAGTGGCAGGTAAAATTTAAGTGTCTTTGTGTATTCATTTATACTTCCCAGTTCCCACACTCCTTGGAACATCAAGTATTTCTAGAGCATCTTTTTCCAGTTTGTGATAAAAGCTTCCTGTGAAGGTTGGGAGAAAGCGGAAGCTGAAGTGTTGTCTATAAAGCATGATTATGATGAAGCTTTGCAGCAGCAACTACTTTATGAGCAGAGAGTAACTCATTTAGATGGAGCCCTCAAGGAATGTATGCAGCAGTTACGTTTTGTCCGTGAAGAACAAGAGCAAAGGATTCATGATGCTGTGATGAAGGCTTCAAAGGAATTTGAAAAAGCAGTAATGGTTTTGGAGGAGCAGTTATCAGAGGCCAGTAAAAGGCTTGTTAAAGGTGGGGCTGAAAATGCTCATCTTACTAAAGCCATTCTTGTGAAAGAAAAAATGCTTGAAGATCTAAAAAGGCATTTGGTTCAAGCAGAGGCCGACTATAATGCACTGATGATTAGATTAGATTCCATAGAGAAAGATAATGCCTCTCTGAAGTATGAGGTTCGAGTGCTTGAAAAGGAACTTGAGATCCGAAATGAGGAGCGAGAATTTAGTCGTAGAACAGCTGAGGCATCTCACAGGCACCACTTAGAGAGTGTTAAAAAAATTGCCAAGTTGGAATCAGAATGTCAGAGGCTGCGTATCTTGGTTCAGAAACGATTACCAGGTCCAGCTGCCTTTGCGAAAATGAAAAGTGAAGTTGAAATGTTGGGAAGGGATGCAGTTGAAATGAGGAGAAAAAAGATGAACTCAACCAGTTTAATGGTGGAATCTTCAGTGGATAGTTCTCTGGAGACTACTGTAAAGAGAATCAACACTTTGACTGACCAACTATTTGCTGTGGAGGAAGAAAACAAGACTCTAAAGGAATCCCTTAGTAGAAAAACAAATGAACTCCAATTCTCAAGAACAATGCTTGCTCGGACAGCTGCCAAACTGTCACAACTTGAGTCACAGCTTGGGGAATTAACTAAAGGTCAGGTGGCTGTGGAGCAGCCTAGAAGTGTTCTCATGTCACATGAGTTCTCTTTGGCATCATGTTCTGACATGGACAGTGATGATAAGGCTAGTTGTGCTGAATCCTGGGCGGCTGCATTGATTTCAGAATTGGAGCACTTCAGAAGTGGAAAACAAAAGGAATCACTGTCATGCAGAAGTGTAGAAGCTTCAGACATAAACCTTATGGATGACTTCGTTGAAATGGAAAAACTAGCAGTGGTCTCCGTCGAAAAAGCCCCTGAAATTTCCCATGCTTCTTCAAAATTAGCTAATGGAATGAATGGCTTATTCGAGAATGGGCCAAATGATAGTTCCTCTGAGGTAGTGGGAAAGGAGATCATCCCAGAATCTGAGCACATGTTTGATTTCTCAAAGTCAAATCATGAAACATGTTATAATGACATATTGAAGGGTAATGTTCCTGGTTGGCTTCAGGACGTGGTAAAAGTGGTCTTGGAACAAAACCATGTTACTCATAAAAGCTATGATGATATACTTGAGGATATTAAAGAGGCTTTGAGGTATGTGAATAATTTTGACCAATTTGAGTTTGATTCAGGCAAAGGCTCAGGTCATGTTGATGCGTCTAAGTCTTTGGGGGTAGATCCATCCAGTGAAGTAACTAAAGCTGATATTGCATCTGTGAGAAAAAGCAAACAACAATCTCAGTCAGATCTGAGTAAATCATTAGGCAAGATAATTGAGCTTATTGAAGGGATCTCCTTGCCTGCGAGTGGTTATGATAATTTGGATCCCTTGTGCACAGATATAGAAATGCCAACAGGCTATATGGTTCGTGTTTTCCAGTGGAAAACATCTGAACTCAGTAATGTCTTGCAGCAATTTATCCACGTTTGTTATGATTTACTGAATGGCAAGGCTGACCATGAAAAGTTTACCAGAGAACTAACAACAGCTTTGGATTGGATTATGAATCACTGCTTTTCACTCCAGGATGTTTCTAGTATGAGGGACGCTATTAAAAAGCAATTTGATTGGGATGAGACACGAAGTGAAAGTGAAGCAGAGATTGGGGTGATTAGTCATTTTATAGATGCAGCTAAATCGTATCTTCCCAGAGAACAATTGGCATGTTTGCCTCCAGTAACTAATTCAGATGGCCATGATGAAGAATTTAAAGATAAATTGATCAATGTTGAACCTGAAAAGGATGTATTGGAAGGGACGCTTCAATCAGGTTTTGATAAGATCAAATCCTTAATGAATCAACTTCAGGAATCGGAGAAAACTACTGCCAACTTGAGACTAGAGTTAGAAACCTTAAAAGAATGCAATGAAGTACTTCAAGATCAAATACAAAATCACAAATTAATAGATGCGAACCTTGATGCTCAGTTTACTGAAGCTGAATTAAAAGAGGCTCATCACAAGGTTTTGGCATTAGAAGTGGAACTGGAGAACAAAAGCCACTCTTGTGAGGAATTAGAGGCCAGATGTCTTGAACTACAGCTCCAGCTTGAAAGGTATCGACCAGTAATCTTGATATACTTGTTCCTGTGCAATATGATTTCTTGAATATTTTGCTTTTAATTGCTTATTTGAGAATCTTAACATATCAAAACCAATTTTCTTACTTCTCAGCATGACAAATGACTGCTCTATTCAAGACACTAATCAGAAAGAGAAGCCAATGCGAACTGTAGGTTCATCTAATCTTGTTCTTTTTTCTCATTGATTCATGGTCATATTACTAGTTCCCTTTGGCATCTGGTAACTTCAATAATATTGAAGAGTGACTTCACTTTAATATTAGGAAAACTCTATTTTCATTTTTGACAGATTGTTAAAGTTTACATTTAGTTCTCTACAAATGTTTCAATGTTGTCATTGCATCTCATCTTTGTTCACAAATTAATGTTAGAAGCCAATAGATTTTTGAGTTAGACATTTTCTGCTTATGTTTCACTACTCAACTGACAAATGACACAGTCCACAAAAGATAACCCAGTAAATGAAATTATGGTTGACTCTGTGAACTTAGGGGTATGGAACTTTTGAATTTCATAAAATTAGGTTCTTAACTAGGGCTTCTTATACAACGTGGACTAAGTGTATATCAAGTGGGTTAACATTGAAAGCATTTAATGAATGATGGATCAATTGAAATTGCACCTGTCTGGGGACAAAAATAGAATTTTCTCTTAATACTACCTCTTATGCATATACCTTGGTTTTGAGTTGAAAAATGTCGATCCATTTTGCAGGAGTGGGAGATAACAGCTGCTTCAGAAAAGTTGGCAGAGTGTCAAGAAACAATCCTTAACCTTGGAAAGCAGTTGAAGGCATTGGCTGCACCAAATGATTCATCCCTTTTTGACAAGGTCATTGCTGCCCAGTGTAATAGGACCCACCCCACCACTGTGCCTCAGAAAGATATGAAAGTGAAGAATAGGGCTTCTCTGCTTGATCAGATGCTAGCTGAAGATGATACTAAAGCCAAGGATCTTAAGGCTCCAAGAGCAGTTGATGGCAACACCATCACCCCTACTACTACCACTACAATTCCTGGGCTTTCAGAGCCCCTGGAAAAGATTCTAGCTTTGAACGGATTTAAAAGCCATGATGAGAGCGATAAAATTGAGTCTTTGGACATTGTTCCTACCCAGAAACGAGGAGGTGGAAGTTTGTGGAAGAAACTAGTTTGGAGAAAAAAAAGAAGTGCCAGCATGAAATTAAAAAGACCCCAATAAATAGCAGTGTTGTTTAGCACCGACTGAGAAGGAAATAAGTCTCTTTCTTTCTTCGGGGGGAGAGAGAGTTGAGTGGTATTTGTGTTTTGCTACTGTATATAGGCGCAAGGACTAACGACTGAGAATTCATGCAATGAAGGTCATCTACCATTTCTGTTATTGCGTGCTGACAGAATGAGAAAGCTGTGAAGAAGATAATTGAGTAGAAAGAATGAGATGGAGAGGAATGAGAAGAAAACTTGGTGAACTGAGAGAAATCTGAATGAAGTGAAATTGTATTCGTGTATATTCCACTCAGTGGTTGCTGATACATATATAGCCCCCCTTTCAGATCATCCTCCTATACAATCGCTATAATAACTTATAACAACCTCCTAATCGACTTTCCTAACTAATACTATCCAGAACTTTCTACCTACATCAGTTCATATACACACTCCAGCTTTCATTACCCTCAAACTTAGGGGAGTGCGCTACACTAAGTTTGATAATCAAATCTTGTCACAGATAAAGGCTTTTGATAATACATCAGTAATTTGATCTAAAGATGGAACATGATAAACTACAATCTGACCCCTAATGACCTTTTCTCTTAAAAAAACAGATGTAACACCATGTGTTTTGTTCGAGAGTGCAAAACTGGATTCCTCGATACAACCAGAGTGCAAGTTTGTCACAGAACAGAATAGGTTTGTGTTGTTCTGAAACAAATTGAATCCTTTTGTCTTTAGATTCTAATTCTATCAACTTATGATGTGGCATTAGTCACGCATGATATAAATTTCTCATATTCATTGAAAAAGGTAGAGTCGTAGAGATGATGAGTAAGTTAGTATTGCAAAACATATAGTTGGATATATAATTTGGACGTGGAAGATTAGGGAAAAAAATTTATATGAAGTCTTTTTTTGTCAAGAGTATTTAGAGTTTCTTGTACAAGCCTACTACTTTAAAGATATCTTTGATGATGGCTCACAAAGTAGTTTAACGAAAAAAAAAATTCATGAGAAATGCCGTGTATGGATGCTAAAACTTGTGCCCTTCTGTGTGCCCGTATCTGTCTTGCACATTTTATATCTTCAATTTAATTACTCAATATGTACCCTTGGGACTAATTTTATATGTATTTTAAAACATCTTGAACCTACTTTGTAAATTTTGTCATCATTTCACTTGTTGAATTGTATTGTTTGCAGCTGCGGTGATGGCACTCTTGGGATTCCTATCCAAAGAGGTGATAATTGTGAATGTAGAAATATGAAACTTCTTCTCAAAGTGCCAAGGGTATTTTTCTGTCTTTTTCCTATGTTCCCTGTCAAACTTCTGCAGACAAAATTCTGATGAAAGCGAATGTTCCCTAATGATCCCACAAGGGAAGCAAAAGGCCTTGGGAGAAGGGAGAGGGACGCGTAAGAATTGAGCCTTTACATCTTATTCATCTCAATCTTAAAATTGAGGGTGATGCCATTGAAGTATGAACTATAATTTCAAAAGAAATTCTTCTCGTGTTAACCTTTCAGGTGGCACTTCCTTTCTATTCTTATATTTGCAATGATGGCAACTTATATCCTATATGCTTACAGGTTCTTCTTGGAAGGTCAGGTCTGATGTATCTGGATGGGGAGGCATGAATACCTTGGAGAGTATAGTGGAGAGTTAATTTCTCATAGAGAAGCAGATAAACGTGGCAAGATATATTACCGCGAGAATTCATCTTTTCTCTTTAATCTGAATGATCAGGCAAGTTGATAGTACTTTTTGTGGGAGACAACATATTTGTTCCAATCATTCCCCTTGGTAAGCAGAAATCTATGCAAGAATCTTATGGCCTGAATTGGAGAGATGTCAAAATTATACTTGATTAAAAATTTTGGTTGCTTATGAAGTTGATTTCTTTTTGAAAATAGTGTTTTGCTGAAAAACAGTTTTATAAAAATAAGCAAGTTAAGGAGCAATGAGAAAAACATTAAGGTTTATAAAATTTTAGGTTTAAATTTTTTTGACTATATATCTTCTCTTTGAACATGAAATAAGAGAGTTTATATTAATAAAATTAAATAATTAATTTACAACTGAGTAACCACACAAAGTAAAAGACTTGATACTTTTAAAGAAGAGTGACTTTAGAAAATAATAAATGTTCTCTTTCCTATTTCCTTTTGATTAGACATGATAAAACAAGGTAAAGGACAAACAAGGTTTTTTAATGAATCAATATCAAATTTATTCCTTCTATGGTGCAGTATATTCCTCTTTTTACATTTACTTTTTGATGCGTTACAAGAGACACAAAGAAAATATATGACTCGGACTCCGCAGAAGATGAGCTAAGATTTTACTAAACAAGATTTTTATCATCTTCTGGGCTTAGTAGTATTGGGCTTCTTGACACATTTATTGACAATTATCAGAAAAGTATATATGGGGGACAAAAATATTTGCTGTAACACCCCTTATCCAAATTGATATGCAAAGATATATAGTTGGTTGTTGCAGAGGAAGCTTTTCTCCTCTAGGAAAGATTTTATCCAATAGAAAAAGTTTTCACCTTCTATTAAGAGTGTTTTCTCTCTTGTATGACAATTTATTTTTTAAAGTATTTTGATATTTTGAAAATAATATTTTTGGATATATTACAAACTCAATATTGAAGAAAAATAATAATAATAAAGATTATTTTTTCAACAAGAGAAGAGTGGTGTGTTACCTTTTTTTGATATTTTAAGTTTTTTTAATTATGTATGAGAAATATTATAAATTAAAAAAATATTGTATATCTTTTCAATTTATATAAGAGATTTGAATCTTGTTTTCTTTAGGCGTGTTACCTAAGAATAATTTATCGTCTCCTATGTATTTGTTTGTCTTTCTAGAAGTGTTTGATTAGATTAGCATTCTTATATTTGTGCCTTATTGTATACCTATATCTTCTTTATATGACTTTGAGTCTAACTATTATAAATGAAAATTTCTCCTTTGACAAAAAAAGGGTATATAGTTAGTTTAATGTTTAGAACTAAATTTTTATATAATTACTTTGTTATTAAATTTTTTAATTAAAATAAAATATTTTAATTTTTTTAAAAAATTAATTATAAAAATATAAATTATATAAATCATACTTATATATTAATTTTTAAACAAAAAATTTAATGATAAAAATATAATTCTTCAGCAAACTTAATGTACTTACAATAAAAGATAATAAAATATTAAAATTGAATTCTTATAACGAATTTTATTGTAAAAATTTTAAGGTAACACTATGAAAAGGTACTTTATATTATAAAAATAAAATTTATTATATTTTTAAAACTTTATCTTGCCTTTAAATAAAATTTTTTTTATCACAACCCTTTACGTTATTGAATGCTTCGTGGTTAGAAGGACTTTTGTGTGTGAATCTAATTTACAATGTCATTCCGATTCGACATGCTGCGTCAGGTTGTTGTGGTTGCTGGGCATCACTGGGCAGAGGAATCATTCTCATTCACGAGTATCGATCGTTTAAAATACAAATTTTATTAAGGTGGTGAAATGTAAATTGAAAATATATATATATATATATATGTGTGAATTTTAATTTATTTATGGTAACTTTTTTTCTTTAGATTTTATTATTTTATCAAAATTTATACTTCAAAAATCCATAGTCTACGATCACGGCGGGAATTCAGTAATTCTGAGCTCCATTCTGTAGAGTGCCATTAATTATTGATTCCATAGGCAACGAATAACAACATGCTAAAAACATCATTTTCATATTAGCCCACTCTGTTACCTACCCCTATCCTTTATTTTTGACTTAAATCATTTTCCACATTTGACCATGACTCTTTTTAATAATTTGAAAATAAAAAATATTTGTTTATACAAATTAATCAACCACAAACTATTTCAAATTTTAAAAATTTTCCAAATCAAATGACCCTTAGTTGAATTAACATCATCTGTTTAGTAAAACCTAAATTTAAAACTGTTAAATCACTTTCCAACCTCTATAAATGCTAAATAGGGTTCTGTAATGGATATTGGTATATTGCTGTAATGGGCCGAGTCAATTATTAACACAAAACAACCTGAATTTAAGAAAATCATCAAAATCTCATATAACATCGATAGATTATTAGTTTGTAGAGCAAATTATTAGGTAGTTATATATATATATATATCCCCATAAAATTTTTATTATATGTACACTTTTGTTTATTAGTGTAATTTATGTATTTCTTAAGAATTACCACTCCATCACCATCACAATCACAAGGCAGTAGCAAAGTACCCCACCACGTGGAAAGCACAAAGAGAGATGGCACTATTAATATGAAATTTGGATCTTCTTTTCTGCGACAGTTATTTGGCGTAAAAGATTGATCACAAAAATAAAAATAGAAAATTTACTCTTCCTCGCTATAAAAAAAAAAAATTATTTATTTTAGAGATATTAAAATTATATTTTTTTAAAATTAAAAAATTTATAATTTTACTTATTTTAATTAATCTGCCTTAATAATATTATTAATCTTTTAAAAATATAATAATTTATTATAAAATATGTTTTCATAAATTATAATATTTTATTATTATTTATTTTAAATTAAAAATAATAAATTTATTTTATTTTTAGTTAAAAATATATTTTTACATTATTTAAATAAATATTTAATTATATAAATAATAAATATAAAGATAGTTTAATTAAAATAAATAAAATTATAAATTTTTTATTTCTTAAAAAAAGAATATAATTTTTTAAAATAAAAAATAAAATTTATTCATAAAAAATATATATCAATTTTTTACTACAAAAAAGTAAAACCCATTAGTATCTGCATCAGAGAGAGGGAGAGAGAGAGTGAGTGGAGCATTTACAACTTACGAGTGAGTGACCTGCACAGTGAGGCTAAGCCAAAACCAGAACCTCCCATTGTGCTTGGACAAAACGATGGCGTTGCACGCCTCCCAATAAAAAACATAAATGGTTAGGAAATAAAATAAAATAAAATAATTGAGGATTTAAGCCCGCGTCACGTCCCATTCCCCAAAACTTTAATCATCATCGTCCACAGTAAAATTCTCTTTTGCTTTCCAGTTTCAACCTCTCTAAGGTTCCCTTCTCTCTCTCTCTCTCAGTGCCTGTGGCTTCTAGCCTTCTGCATAGCGAGCTGCCATGTGCTCGCGTTTCTTGGAGTGCCGTAAGAAATGCCGAGCACCTCTCATTGCCTCCCTCTTTGCGTCACTCATCTCTCTGCTCTTCACCACTTCTATTGCCTGCTCTAATGGCAATTGCCAGGTTCTTTTCTTTCAAGAGATCCGTGGATTTTCTCTTTTTTTCTTTCTGATTGAACTGAATTTCATAATAATTCGCAGGTTCTGGAGTCATGTTCAGCGGCTACAGATTGCGGGCCAGGTCTCTATTGTGGCAACTGCCCTGCTCTCGGTAGGACGCAACCTATCTGCACCAGAGGTCAAGCCACCATTCCTACAGCTATAGTAAGCTTCTTTACTCATGTCGTTAGTGATCCGAGTCTTCTATTATTAGCTTTACTTCTTGAATTTGTTGTTCAGTTTTGTCTTTTTCGAATTTGGCGTTGGATGGTGGGAGCTTTCTTTTAGTTTTGAAGCGGACGAACAAGAAAGCTAGTTAACTGTTTTTCGCTACTTGTAATTTTTAATATGTAGGTTAATGGATTGCCATTCAACAAGTACACATGGATAGTGACTCATAATTCATTCAGCATCGTGGATGCACCGCCTTTGCCGGGCGTTCAGAGGCTAACATTTTACAACCAAGAAGACACAGTGACTAACCAGTTGAGGGTATGTCTTTGCGTTCTCTTGTCATCTTCTGAGATTCAGGAGGAAAACCAACAGAGAGGCCAACTTAATATCATATCTTTTTCTTAATGTTGTTTATCTGGTGCTTTTGTTTTCCTTGTCTCTTTAACTTTTTTGGGTTGCGTTTTATTCTTATTTAGCTTGAGGATTTCCTTTTTAATACGCCAATGATAACTATACAAAATTACAAAATCTTATTTCCCCATTCCTTTGTTATTGTTAAATTATTTCTTCAGTGATTCTTATACATTTGTTTGATGAATATTGCTAGAATGGAGTGAGGGGACTAATGCTAGATATGTACGACTTCCAGAACGATATCTGGCTCTGCCATTCATTTAAGGGGCAATGCTTCAACTTCACTGCCTTCGTAATCTAAATCTCATTCCTATTTATTTTAGAATCTAAATTTTCTTTCAGTTTTTAGTGGCACATCCTCTAATATGTCCATTTAATTGGTCTCAGCAACCTGCAATAAATACATTAAAAGAAGTGGAGGCATTCTTGACCGAAAACCCAACAGAGATTGTCACCATTATAATTGAAGACTATGTGCATACTCCAAAGGGGTTGACTAATCTATTTGTTAATGCTGGACTGGATAAATATTGGTTTCCTGTGTCCAAGATGCCAAAAAAGGGTGAAGATTGGCCCACTGTGCCAGAGATGGTTCAAGCACATCACCGACTTCTTGTTTTCACTTCTATTGCTTCAAAGGAAGCCGAAGAAGGAATAGCTTATCAGTGGAAGTACTTTGTTGAGAACGAGCGTAAGTACTGTATATTGTAACATGTGTATTTCTGTAGCACATAAGATGTAATGAAAACCTTGTTGATAACTTTCAGCTGGAGATCCTGGTGTTCAACAGGGGTCTTGCCCACATAGAAAAGAATCAAAGCCTCTAAATTCTAGGAGTGCATCACTTTTCTTGCAGAATTACTTTCCAACATATCCAGTTGAAGCTGATTCGTGCAAGGAGCATTCAGCTCCACTTGCGGAGATGGTGAACACATGTTACAAAGCTGCAGGGAATGTGCTTCCCAATTTTTTAGCAGTTAATTTTTATATGGTATTCCTTATTGTTCTCGACTTTTTAATTCATATTTAATTCTTGATTGATATAAAAGCAAAGGTCTTGCAAATCTACTTTAGCATTCTGAGTAAAATTTCATGCAGAGGAGTGATGGAGGTGGTGTTTTTGATATTGTGGATAAAATGAATGGCCGCTCATTGTGTGGGTGTAGCACAGTCACCGCTTGCCAGGTTTGTCTGCATTCCTTATCCAGATATTTATTGAATTCCATTTGTGAACCATCTTCTTTATTTTAATAATTTCATCTTCATATCTATCGCCTGGTCCTAAACTAGTGAGTGGAAACTTGAGTGAGTATACTTTTTCTTCCAAAATCAATTCAATTTCTATATGAACAAGAAATGTCAGACTTTGTAATGATATTCTTTGAAGGTTGCCTATATTCTTTGGGATGTAGCATTAACTTAATTTAGGTAGTCTTCCTGAATGTAGAACTAGACAATTGGTCATCTAGTCACCAATTTGCCCTACTTTTTCTTTATATTAGTAACACTTGTTTGTGTTTTTTGTATTCAACAACCATGCAAGAGGTAAATTGATCTTAAAGTTGAGATGATGGCAAGAAAGGTTCAGTAATTTGTGGGTGAAGAACAATTGTATGTTTGAAATCTACTTCATTAAGAATTCCTTATTTGGTTTAGTAAAGACTAAAGAATAAAATTTTAAATTACTGAACTAATTCAATCAAATAATTTTTTAAAATTCCCCCAAAATAGGTGGAATTTGAGAATTTCCTTCTCCCACATTTTTTGTTCAATTTAGTTTCTAGTAACATTTTAATACACAAACACTTATAGACACATGCATGTACACTAATACATACACACACATATATGTACATAGGCACTCGACCACTCACATATACATACATATGTGCGAACACGTGTATATACACATCTATACATAAAAAGGACTTATTAATACTAGGGTTATCCAAGCAAGGAATTTTAATTGCAAAAATTAAAATTCCTTGCGTTTGAAATGCCATGGAGTTCCTAAGTTACACAATCCAAACACAACATTATAGTTTATATAAAACCATGCAGCACACATATTTAGGCAAAAGTAGATTCAGATTCCTATTCACATCTCTGGTATTTGGTGGTGTTGTATCATATAACAAGGCAGAATCCTGTATGTGGGTTGATTTCTATCTTGCTGCAGTTTCTACCTGAAAATTTTGATAAGAAGTTCTAGAAGACTATCACATAATTATTGCAATTTTGCAGGCTGGAGCACCCTTTGGTTCTTGCAAGAACGTTGCTATACCTAGTACAAGTCCAGTGACCAACACTGCTGGAAGCTCTGGAAGCTTTACTGGATCTGTTCAGTTCTCTAAATCAGCTTCACCTGTCTATTCTTCCAATTGCATGCTTCTCCTCTTAATGTATTTCCCATTTATTGCAGTTTTATTACAACTGTAATGACTATTATAGTAATAGTATATCATATGAGAGCTAATCCTTTAAAAGGGGCAATTAGTATGTTACTATGTAAACTGTAGTCTAGCCTCCATCTATGTAATGTCATGCCACTGTTAAAAATGAGACAAACAAGTTTTGAGATTGATGAAGCTATATTCAAGGATCTGTTCAATCATCTGAGGTAGATACTAATCAAGAGAGACCAAGCTTGTACTGGGAGCTAGAAGCTGTTCAGGTATGTTGTATCAGGGCAGTATGTAGCTTGATTTTATGTTGCAATTCTGGATATAGACATATAAATGCCTCTCTCATTACATTTAGGCACATCAGTTCTGTTTTCTGATTTTCAATAATGTGGCTTGTAAGATGTCTTCATATGCTTTAATTGTAAATTTAATGACCTACTTCCAGTTAGGTGTTCCAATTTTAATTCAAGGGGGTATGTTAAGATGATTAAAAAATTGACTATTCAAAGAACGCCTAGCCTGAGATCCACCACCAATCTTCACTGTCATGTGGAATTAGGAAATTACTTTTCTCCAGGAGGGCTTGTGATTCAACCTGAAATACTTGGAGGTTATGGCACTGTGTGAGCTCTAGCTTAGTTTTCTAGCCAGGTAAGTGCACACGTGGTGGTGAACCTTATGACTAAACATGAGCCAGAAGAGAACTTTCGTGAGAAACCAAAAGGTTGGGAGGAGACTTTCAATTCCACATGAGCTAGAAGAGAACTATACCACTTTTTTGGATTTTTGGTAAATTTTTTGTTATGCTATCAATAAGGTTGCTGAGTCAACATTTCATTGTGGCTAGTTCTTTTATTGCTAGACTAGACTGATAAATTTGGTGCAAATGTGTGTTCTATCTGTGGTTGCTTTACTTTTCTTGTTTGTTCCTTAAACAAAATTCTTGTTCCAGAACTCTTGATATTTGAGAATATTAGAATTAACATTGTTGATGCAAAACTATTTAGTTTTTGTGGTTCATGTTTCTCATGCTGATTATTTGCACTAGTAAAATTATATGATCTCATTCTAGCCCTCATTAGTATTCTGTATTTCCTCCTATTGCATTTCAGGTTTCGTAACCAAGGGATTGCTAGTCAACGGCTGAATAGGGAATGTGCAATATATTATCAGTATAGGATGGAAGCCATCGGTCATTGTTAAGGTTTGATATGTTTGTATACTTACAATTTATATTTCCTGAATTTCCTTACACTAGTTGGTCCTCGAAATTGTATTGGTGTTGAAACTAAAGTGTTGGCTTGTTCATTATCTAATTATCATATCATGGATATGGAACTTTAGCTATTAAATTTAACAGAGGAACCTGAATGATGTATGCGTGCCATTAAATTATGAATATCTTGTAGATTTTTTGAGAGTAAATCCAATTATGAAGCTCCGAAATCTAAAATATGTTCCAATGGCTACTGGTTGACAGTTCAAATGAATATAACCATGATGTGAAATCAATTCTCTCTGACTGAGACTCAAGCATAATTGAACCTCAAAATGGGAGGTCCAAACATACCCTATTCGAAGAGGCAGTAGAATTAAAGCATGAAAATATGTTCAATGAATCTTGAAATGCATGGCTTAATCTATTTCATAAGTAGGAAAGCGTGGATGGTGTCGTTCTTGTCTAAACAGGATTTTCATGTCAGCAAACTTGGAAAATGGACGATCATGTTTGATTGCAAGGCCATGGTAGTTGCAAGACTGCAGGAGAACTGTAAACAAATGTTGCATCTTTTATTATTTAAACAATGAATTCATTATTTACAAATTACAATAAAACAACATTCATAATCACTATCATTTTTCCAAAAACAAAAAACAAATATTCTGTACACAGCAGGGTGAAAGGACTAATTTAAGAATCAGCGCTTAAGACAATAAACAACACAGATCTGAATTTAGACTTTTATGTGAAGAGTTGGACGTATGATGAGTATATTATTGAGGCAATGCACAGGAACTCCTGTTCCCCACAGATTCATTGATTTGAGGTCGTGACATTTATCAGCCAGTTCAAGAAGTCCTCTTTCAGTTACTTGACGGCAGCTCCAGAGGACAATGGCCTGAAAAAGAACAAAGAAGCAGTTATGTCTGACATGGGTTTATACCATGGAATACTAGAGATATGCTCTTCATTTACTCAGGCAGAGACACTGAAAGACATTAACCATTGGTGATTAGAGTAGCAAAGAACAAACAGAGAGATGAATGAGCACTTAAAGCCATTACCTTTAACTTGGGACAACTTCTTGCAATGGCAAACAAGGATTCATCTGTGATAAACGTACCACCAACATTCAGATGTTCTAAGGATTTGGTTCTGGATATCTGTTCAAATGATTGTCAGCGAAGAACCTAAATGGATCAAAATCATAAATGGACAGCATGAAATTCTAAATAGTCATGCAGTTTCAGTAAATTTGTTCTAGTCTAACAACGAATACCTCATATTTTAAAATGTAATGAAGATGCCCATTTGTTGTATTTTTGGTCAAAATTTTTAGAACAGATTTCATGGGAATCCAAAAACACAAAACTGTGACATACCAGTTGAATAACTCCTTCATCTGTAATCCCTGTCAAACCCCACAATGAGATGGATGTGAGATTGCTTACACACTTGGCCAAGGATATTTTGAGAAGTCCACTATCAGTTATTTGGCAACCCCAACAGCTCCTTGGGCTGAAAACATAATAAGAGACAAACAAATACGGTGCAGTTTAGATATTGAATGCTTGACATCATAAAGTTTAACCTAAAAGCTTATCAAGTATAAGCTATTGCTATTGGTTGTTTCTGGCGTTAGCTTTTACTGTTCATTGTCAACACCACCTTCAGATGTTACTTTCCACCTTTAAAGGTTAAATAGATTCGGCATGTCTAATCTCACCAAGTGCATCAGCATATCAACAATATTTAAAATGAGAATAAAGTAACTTTGTCATTGAAAAGCCGATTCTGATTGAGGCATATGACAGGACCATCCTATCATTAGTCAACTGAATTCTTAATAGTAAGTGGAGAGAAGTGGCCAAAACCCTTCAGTATAAAGAGTTATCATCTCAAATATTCTGAAGTCACCATAATTGCCACAATGCAGGCTTTTGCCTTAAAATAAAACACAATGAAGTCCATAGCGCTTAACCATCTTTGGATGAATAAGTATGAATCTTTTAAAATGTAAATTTTAATAAAATGGTAAATCCTAAAGAAAGAAAAAAAAAACAAAAATAGTGAGTTCTAATTCAAGGTCCTCAATTTATCTTTTTTATTTTTTCCTTCTTTTTTGTCTCTCTATTTCACAATTTCTCCAAAATTTATGCATCAGAGAATCGGGATGAACTCAACAACCTATTATCAACCTTATCCAAACATTGCTTGAACTTGAAATAGCAGAACGAGATGCACCAATTCTATGGCCTATTCATCCCAAAACCTATTGTTCGAAAATAGCATCTTGGTGGTTGAAACAAAAATTATTACAGCAGTGCTGGAAAATTTGAGAAAGACCCTCAAAAGGAAGATGTCAGAAACACTTCTTCCAAGTATCTTATTGATAATAACTACCAAGTATCATGGAATTATAAGATAAATATAACTAACAGAAGGAAAATATATTTATTTTTTGCAGTAAAACAGAGA
The DNA here is from genome assembly GCA_031216115.1 of Senna siamea. Taxonomy (NCBI): domain Eukaryota; kingdom Viridiplantae; phylum Streptophyta; class Magnoliopsida; order Fabales; family Fabaceae; genus Senna; species Senna siamea. The sequence continues at coordinate 15,920,510 of CM062358.1, forward strand.
CATACATGTCCAGCGTTTTGATGTTGTAGGCATGGCAAACGAGGCGAGCGGTGGAGTCATCATCCATTTTCCAACCCGCAAAGCTCAGATTCTGTTTCCTAGCTAAAGATTCCTTCACCCCTTGTTTCCAATTCTTGCACACACCACTTGCCCTTCAAAATTTGTGCACATCAATTAAAAGGGATAACGAAGGAAGAACATGATAAGCATATATGAATGATTGATGAAAGAGTAAGATATCCAGCAAAACTTACTGGGCCAAATCAGTGAAGGAATTGAAGAAACCAAAAATATGAGCCAGCAAGTCAATGGGTAAGCGATCAATCTTTGCCTCTTGTTCCATTACCCTATATTTTCTGATCTCAAAAGCTTAATTATGGAAGGAGAATCTGCAAAAGAATCGGTGGTGAAATGGGTTCGCGTGGCTTTTCCTTCCCCCAAGTTAGCACATATGATTGTATTTGTATACAAGGAAAGGGAGGAAAAGTGTCCTCATGTTCTCCTCATCGTTTCAACTTTCACGCAGTCTTCGAATTGCCACGTTCTTACACTACTATTTCATTTTTTTACTTTTCTTTTTCGCTTTTTTTTTTTTTTGTAAGATTCCGTTTCGTTATCTTTTTTTCAGTACACATGGCGATATTTGGTTTTTGCATTGCATTGATTTGTTTGTACATAGATTCAGATTCCAGCCTTGGAATCATGTATTTTTCAATTAACTAAAATAGTTGGGGTGCCTTTGATTCAGTTTTTTACATTGAAAGTAGAAAATATGTATGTTTGAAATAGTTTAAGAGAATATTATTTTTTAAATAAAATTATTCATGGTATTTTTTTTAATTTCAAGAAAGAAAAGTTTTAAATAATTGATATTATCATTTAATAATAACCAAACTAAAAACCTCATACAATCTAATTAATTAATCATAAAAGTAATTAGATGCCTTGTTACCTAATAAGCTAAGCTTGATTGACTAATTCTCATTATGAATTGCACGTAATTGAATTTTTTTCCTTCCTATCATCAAATTGATAACTATTACTTTTGGTCCACGGGTGGCTTTCTTACGCTCAAATTCTAATATCACGTGCTTTTGATTCAAATAGCCACTCAAACCTAAAGTATATATGCCTCCATAAACTATAACTTAATCATAAGAATCTGGTTGACCACGTCATTGTTAATATATTGTTGGCCACACCAATAAAATTTAAATTAAACACTCGAAAAATTCTAATATTATAGACTAAATTAAAAACATTTTAAACTATAATGATTTAGTTACACATTTTTAAATTATAAGAACCAAAACAAGGTAAAGACAGAAGAGCTGGCGATTGTGTTGGATTCAGATTTTTTAATGTAAGAGGGTAATAAGACGTACAATAATATGATAAGAGATATAGCTAGACAAAGAATAAATAAAATTACTTGAAATGATAAGTTTTGTATTTAAATGATAAATCTTACAAAATACATACTTGTCTGTCTATTTAGTAAGATATGAATCAGATTTATGTGTGCTTCTTTCGTTGGATTTGGAACCCTTCCTTTCCAAAAATATACCTCACTAAAATTTTAATGTAGAGTTCAGACTTAAAAACCATAACTTCATGCACTTTTGTATCCTAAAAATTAACTTCGAGAGGAAATGGGATTGTACATACATACATATATGGGTTGATTTTATCGAAAAAAAGTTTAATCCTTTGATAAATTATGATTTGAATTCATGTTAAAAAAAGATGTTCATATTTAATTCAAAAAAAAAACCTCTATATAGTAAAATATACTTGTAAAAAACTGAAGATATATATATATATATCAACTTAATTAGCAATTGAACAAAATCATAATATATTTTTAGTAGTTATGATTAAGAATATGTTTGATAATTGTTCGATAGTTAATAGAATGACGCATGTCCTTTGGATTTGGTAAGTTGGGCTATTAGATTGGTATTGTCATTTATTCACACGACAATTTATTGGAGACATGTAAACTTTAATTAGGGGTAATTATTTGTTCCATGTCCTCAGGAATCAAACAATAGAACAAATGAATAAGAAACAAAAAGTCAAACTTGCATGCTTTGGAAATAAAATAACTAAATTAAATATAGTATGAAATTAGGTAATGAAAAAAACAAAGTTCCGATGAAGGAAAAAAATGGAAATGATCATTGGACAACATACATGCATTCTGTTGAATCAATGTGCAATTTCAATAATGTATTATATTTATATTATCTAAAGGTGATTCTGATGTCGCACCAACATATATACCTATAGTAATAATATATACTTCTGAGTATATTAATAATAACTGTACATAAATATACACCGATAACAGAGCGGATTTAATTATATGTCAACTTTCCGAAAGTTGTCATTAATTAAAATATAAATCACTATTTGGTCACAGGATCAAATGTTTAACAACTTACTTTCGTAATTAGTGATAGATCCTCTGTAATACAAGAGAGGTGAGATTAAGTTTTGTGTAATAAAGGATAAATTGAAAAAAAATATGAGATTCAAAGTAATTTATTCTAAATAAATTAGAAGTTAAAATTTTTTATTATCTCTCTTGTAAAATAAAAAGTTTTACCTCTTTCTCATACGGGAGAGGATCTATTCTCCTACTTTGTCAAATGTTTAATTAAGTGGTCTTTAAATCATTTGTAATTAAGTAAAAGAGAGATATAAAAAAAAATAAAAAATTTTAAAAAATAAATGCGAACTTGTATAAATTAAAAGATAGATATTTCACTCTTATTATAGAGAGTTACTGTAAAAAATTATTGCTAGAAGATCCAATCTCAATTAAGTGACAATCTAGCTTCAATTTACTTGTAATTAATATATATATATATATGTTGTTAATATTTGTACTAAAGTAATTATTTAACTTTTTTACTTTCTTAATATATTTCAATTTCATATTTTTTATTCTTTTCACATATTTTTTAATTTTTAATTTTTATGTATTAATATATAATTTAGAGATTAATAATAGCAAAATTTAAAGTTAATTGTCTGTTGTGATTAGTTTTCAGTTAGGTTATTGGATGGTTGTTAGCCCATGCCCTGCCGCCCGATTCCCTTGCTAATAAGGACTAATTATATTAATTCTTCAAGGTTAATTTGACAAACACATTATATCATTAAAAAATATCAACTAACAGCAACAATAATTAGGATTTTTTTGGGTAAAAGTCTTAAAATTTTATTTTGTAGTTTTATCTTAATTAATTCAAAAAATTATTTGATTTAATATAATTCAATATTTTTATTGTTCTTATATAAATTAATTCTACTGATAGAAGTATATGACATGAGACATCACACATGCATGACTTTACAAGTTGAATGAGATGTTGGTGTGGATTAGTGTCTTTAATAAAGTATTTAATAATTTAAAATTTATAAAAATAATAACTTTTAATATTTAAAATTTTGATCACTTAATCAGATAAAACTTTAACTATTACTATAAGACAATAATTAACAAAAATCTTGTTTTAATCATTTCTAACTTCTCTCTCAAATTCATCCATTCATTAATTTCATTGGTGCCTTTCTATATAAAGAAGTGCAATTTAAACGTTAATTAATTTCAACTACAATACGTCAACGGTGGTGTGTTCAATTGGTAAAACCAAATGTACTTAATCCTACATTAATTAGAACTTTTATTAATAGAGTTGATTAATAGCATTAGGAAAAAAGATACAATATTCAACTCTTTGAAATTAATTATGATAATTATATATTATATTGAATTAAAATAAAATTTTGAGACTTAACGAAACTTGGAGTCAAATCCCAAAGTCCAAGACTCTTATGTCATGAAAGAAAAATCCTAGAGGAGAGTGTGGTATGAAAGACTCTGCAATATAATATAGTCCTCAAAGATTTTATTTAACTTGTCATTAGAGAGGAACTTGTACTCACATATTTTGGCTTGTGAGTTTTATGTTTTCTGAATAAGACAAAATTAAAGTTGCTTAAAATTTTAAACAGAAAATTACAATTTAGCAACGAAAATTAGTAATGAATTACAATTTTTCCTCTAAAATATTGAATTAGCAATAGAATTAGCGACGTCTTATGAAATCCTCTCTTTTTTTTTCAATAAAAATTTTACATTAACAACAGATTATCAATGTCCAGTCAGTTGCTAAATTTTAAAAACAAATGGACGCTGTTAAATCCGTTGCAAAATAAATTTTACTTTATTTTTACAATATCACTACTATTAATTTAATATTTATATAAAAAATTAAAACATTAAAATATTTTGATGAGTGACAATTCTTTTGCCACATCCTAATAAAGCATGGCTAATGTTTTTAATTTTCCCATCCCAACTTAGACAAACCACAGAGGAGACACACGAACCCACAACGAACGAAGACACAAATGCGAATGCGATTCGAATCAATAATGGAGAGACACAGCACGCACACAATCGTCATATAAATTTAGCAACGTCCCATACATGCTAATCCGTTGCTGAAAAACAATTTTCTTTTAATGAAATTTCAATACACTAAAAACAAAAGAAAACAGACATTTTTGGCTTAAGCAAAAAATGTGAAATAGCTTTTTATGCTCAAAATCTTAAAAATAGATACTCTAAAATATTTTACAAGATAGAGTTGTTGAAATATAATAGAGATTAAAAAATATATAAATAAAAGACTTTTCTTAAATAAACTAGGGCCCAGTTTTTTCTTAAAATCCTGAGGTACAGCATATAGGCACGAAAAGGAAAGGTGAACGTACACAATATCTTATAAATTAAGTATATTATTTTTCTATTCAATTAAAAAATAATTATTGACCTTAAATAATAGTTTAAATAATCAAAAATTTAGATTATAAATATTAAAAGGTAAACAAGAAGAGTTTTTATAGATAGAAATAAATTAAACATATATATAATGATTATTTATTAAACAATCCAACCTATTTGTAAGCTATTTAACACTAATAATTTAGGGTAAACTCAAAGTATTTATCAGAATGTCAAAAACCAAAATTTTGGAGCGCTGTTAAGTGCCTTAAGAGAAAGTTTTTTGTAATAATATTTGTTTCATACACATTATCCTCAAAAATCAAACAGAAGAGTAAGCGTCCAAAGTCACACATAATGGTTTTAGTACAAATTTTGAGTTGTCAAATACACTTAAAATTTTTTTAAATTGTTCATTAATTAAATTATAAATCATGAAGTTTAAGAAAAAGTCAATGAGTTCTTGGTTCAATCATACTAAAATTATTTGCAAAGTTAAAGAATTTTAGTTCAAATCTCAACTAAAATAGAAACAAGTCAAATAATGTAAATTATATAAATATATATATATATATATATCAAATTAAAATACATCTTTATTATGAGAATGTCTCTTAACTATTATTTCGTCGTTTTAATTAGCACACAACATGTTTATAAGGCATTTTTGCCAAACTTTATAGTTTAATAAAAAATAAGTCTTAAATTTGTCCTAATGTGAAATGATGATCAGCTGTGGATTTTAAAGGAAAGGTTTGGATATAAAAGATTGTAATAATTTATATTAATATATGTATTGTGAGAGTCTAATGCATCTAATTATATCTGAGTGAATTCGGTATTACATTAATCAATAATTATCAATATTATATTTTAAAAATAAAAAATAAGAAAAATTTATTTAACTTCCCATTACTTACATATTTTGTATTTTTCATATTATGAAAAATAATTTCATTTCCTGATGTGGCATTTTTCCTAATGAGATGACCACTACTTTAACCAAAAATTATTAGTATTATATTTAATAATAATATTTTTATTTAATTTTTTATATTATACTAACATATAGCTTTAAAAACCAATAATATAATGATGAAAAGAAGATGATGAAACACAATGATGAAAAAAGAAAATAAAAGAAAATAAAAGAAAAGGAGAGACAAAGTGAAGGAGTTGACCAAGAGAGAGACTTAAATGTTTAGGGAAGAGAGAAAAAGAAATAATGGGAAAAAAGACAAAGAGAAACAAATACAAAATTAATGAGAAAGAGAAAAAAATAAATAATTGGAAACAATATTTTATATATTAAATGCATCTTAATTTTAAAATGATTTTACTATACATATAAAATAATTATTAATATTAATATCAATTCTATCTTACTTCAAATACAAATTAGATTAATAAACTATAAATTACTTTTTTTATTAGTTTAATTATTGGTCCGATTTTTTAGAACATTACTCCAACAAATCACAAATATGTTTTTGAGGTAAGAAAATCAGAAATATTTTAAGGAAAGATTTTTTTAGAAAAATATTTTATTATATTTTCAAAATTCACACTAATTTTAAAATTGAACTTTAGTTGATAATAAGATATATATATATATATATATATATATATACAAATTTTAAAAAACTTCCGAGTTGTGTAATTTTGTTTTTTTAAATTTTAAAATTGATAAAATAAACTCTTAAGGAATATCTTACACACGAAATTAAGAATTTAAAAGAGATTTAAGTTAAAATTTTAAAATTAAGGTGATAAATTTCAAAACGTTAACAACATCTTTAGAAAAAACAACTTTAAGAAATGAGGTATACTGTAAAAAGAAAAAAAATTGAAGGAATTTTTAATTAAATTTTAAAATTAAATTGAGAGAGTAAATTGTATAATAAATTAACATGAGATTTTTTACATTTTATCTTTTTTTAAAAAAAAATATTTGAACGTATAATAAAATATAAGGTAAACCACCATATACGTGTGGCGAAAGCGAGCGTGTGAAGGCTTCCTTCTTCCCTGGCTGCTCGTATGGTAAAGAAAAAAAATAATAAAAAAATGATCTTTTGGAAAGTTTTGAAACGGACGCAGGGAAAGCGAAAGCTCTGTGCAATGCGGAGGGAAGAATGAAAAGAAGTGCGAGAGAAGTTTTTGTTTCTATGTGGATAATTAAGGGTTAGAGTCATGCAGGAAAAGGTGACACGGGGGTTTCGCAGGATAAGTGCACCTCACTATTCCAGTAGCGTTACGAACCATTTGTCAACAGCCAGCCATGACACCTTACTATCTGTGTTTTTCTATTCTTTCTGCCATAATGAGACCAATCCATCAAAGGAAATTTCAAATTTCCCTAATTTGCGTTCAGTGCACATTCTACCAGGCAGCTCATCAATACAAACTTCCAATTCACTGTACAAAAGTTACCAGTACCACCCGCTTTTTCAGATTGTTCTTCCAGACAACAGATACACAGAGTGCCAGAGAAAGAGTGAGAGTGACTCTGTCTATATTGAAGCTTGAGCTGTCTGTCGACTTTTTCTCGCCCTGCGCCGGTTCTCGTTATCTATTGGGTATATTCTCTTTTCTTCGCTCTGTTTATATGTTTCTTGTGTATGGGAGTCTAGTGTAGCAGAGCGTATGTTTATATGACTTGATTCCGTATGTTTCTTCAGTGTATGGGAGTCTAGTGTAGCAGAGCGTATGTTTATATGACTGGATTTTGTTAATTCGTGTGTTGCTTTCTACTGATTCTGCTATGAATTTTCTCTATCAAGTTTATTGGTTGGTGGGTCGATCTCGATCGTCTCAAAGAACCTAAATCTTTTTTTTTTTTTTTTTTTAAGAGTCAGTGTTATTTAGATCTGGTGCAGTGATTGGGGGCTTCACCTATCGGGATTTTTTCTTTTTGGGCGGGGGGTTTGCTCCTTTATGTTTCTCGTTTTTCAAGATTGTAAATCTTTATACAATAAGGCTGCTCTTGGACCCTCAGATCTTTTTAAAAAATCAAGGAAAAAAATGGGCAGCCAACTTTCATTTGATCCAATGGTGGCAGGAGCTCGACGTTTCTGAATCATTGTCCAACACCATAAATTGGGTAAAATATATAGCCTATTAACCCGAATGTCTGTAGTACTTGAAGTTCAAAATCATACAGATCACCCGACTTGAGCTTCAACTCACAACCCAGTCGAAGGCTCTTTTTTTGGCCAATAAGTCGAAGGCTTAAATATTGAAAAACAACCCAAAATAGAATGTAAATCCAAGATAATTCATAAGCTAAGAAGGCGTAATCACAATTGAAATCCCAAATGCTGCGTCTTGGTGGTTGAATTTTTCAAATCTTCGCTACAAAATTGAAATCATTAAATAAATTTGTAAACCAAACTATATAATTGATAAAAGAAAAAAGGATTGAAACTTAAGCAAAAGTAGAATCAAATCCATACTACACCAATTTGAAACTAAAAGCTCATTCATAGAAAGAACGGGGTGGAAAGAAGAAATACCTAATTATTAATCCAATCCCAACAACGATCACGATGACCTTCATTCCTAAGAGAAACTTACCTCAGGAAAATAGCCATAAATTCCCTTTGATCTATGATGCCAATAGAAAGACATGGTATGAAGCTCCAAAAACTGTCAAAGTTGCAAGACCTTGATTAGAATTCAAAATTTAGAGAGCCCCCAAGATACTTAGTATGGGTATATATTCTACCCATTTGGTTTTCTCTGTCAATGAACCATCAATTTCAATTTTGTTTACTATTGATTTGCTTTTATGATTTTGCTTAAATTTAAGCCCCTTTTTTTTTTTTTTTTTGCTTAATTCTAGTTTGTTATTGTTAATTTATGGAGTGATTTCAGTTCTGTAAGGATTGAATAATTTGATTACCATGACTCGAAGTTGGAGGTTTCAGCTTAGGTCCTAAGCCTGTAAAATTATGAATGCTCTTAGACTTTCATTTTGTTCTGGATTGGTCTTTGGTTTTTAAACATTTGATAGGTCCCAGCCTATGAGTTAAGTCTGAGTGGGGTGTTCTGAGCGATTTTGAATTAATAAAGTTGAATTCGGGTAAACATCAGGGAGGTTAAGTGTGTTTTACCCTTTTAGACCTGCTTATCACAGGAGAAAAACATTAAATTAACAGCCTGTTATTGTTTACACTTTTTGTGAAAAGTTTAGGAAGGGTATTTTGTATGGTTATTGAACTTCATGTCCTAAATTGTAATTTGGATATTCTTCATGGAGGTAAAATGTATTTTCCCTTAATTTGTTGATTGAAAACAATAAGGTTATCTTCTCTATTTAATGGTTAAGATGACCTTGATGATCTCGTATGTTTTTTCTTTTCTACATGAATTTTAAAAAGCGCAAAACAAACCATGGTTATTTAGAAGAGAGAGAATGAAACAGCTATCTGTTTTATTGATCCATCAATTTTTTGTTACTATTCCCCTCTCAACCCTTATAGATGATCATTTGTCACATGACTATCTTCAAATGCCATTCAATCATGAAACCATATATATTATTGAGGAATAGATTATTGATGGCCCTTTAGACACAGCCAATCAGTTATATGTATGTATGTTTGTTGTTTGTGCTTATATGTTTGAGCATGCATACATTCTTATGAATATATTGTTGGAAAAAAAAATTAACTGAACCATATTCTCTTTTATTATCCAATACCGTTGATTTGATATTTCCATTTGATTATCTTCAAATCAATGCTTTATATTGGCAAAAGTCTTAACATTGACCTTTTTATGTGGCTGTCAATAGTGGTATCAATATTATAATTTTCTGGACAGTGAGACGTAATTCCTTTTGGGAGATAGAATCTAGAAGCTAACTACATCTCAGTCCCATCAATACTTACGGAGAATTCTTTTCTTCATACCTTCTGTTTGATAATTTTTAGTCTTATGTAGATAACACAATAAGCTTATTATGCTCAGTGGGTTATAACATTTCAAGAATTAAAAATTATTTTATTTCTCAGCATCAATTTTCTTGAAAGATTTTTCTTCTGTAGAAATTGTTAATCTTATAGATATATCCTTTTCAATCTTTTAGATTGTAGTTAGATTTATTTAGCAATACATGCATGCTTATTCTCTGGTTTGAGACTCTCTCACCCTTCTATTCATGCATCAATGAATATAAGCTTCATTACGATTTATGAAACTGGTGAGTTCTTTTCAGCATTGAGGTGACTATGACATTTTCCTACTTGAATAATTTTTAATCATACTGCTTACTTGTTTTACCCTATCGTTACTTATTTACTAATCATGCTATTTGTGAAGTTTAGTCTTCGTTCATATCTAACATGTGGATGGGACTTCTTGGTTTAGCAAATTATATCTGTCTCTTTAGATAATGGATATATATTTTTTCCTTTCTTCAGATCTATTCATCCATTCTTTTCACGTTTCCTCATGCCATCTAGTTTTGTATATGATGCTGTTTATGTTGCATATGCATGAAGTATTGGGGTTTCTTTTAATTTAATTTTTCAGATTTTTTAAATATTTATGTTATTTGGGTTAAAACTGGTAGCTAGGTTTGTTTTTGTAGGTTTTCGAGTATTCGATACTGGATATTGTTAATATTTAAAGGTGCATGCATTAATCTGTTTAAGTCTAGGGTTTTGGGTTACGTACTTGGAAGTCTCAGAATAACTGTCATTAAGATCAGTTTATGTATTGGATAATGCTATTAATGTTTACCTTTATGTCCTGTGATGTGTCAGTGCTTGTCAATTATAAAGTGGGAAAGGGCTCTTTATTTTCTTTCTACGATTCATGGGCTTTATTATTTTTTTATTATTTTGCATGGTGTCCCTCATTTGTTTTATTGCTTAACTTCTGTGAAACCATTTATCATCTAGATCAATTATTATGCACTAGCTGCTTTGCTAAACAGTTGACTTAATAAATATTTTACCCCATTTAGATCTTCCGTCGCTGTAATTCAAGCTGTGATCATTGAAAAAGACATGCCTAGTTGTATTTTCAATTTTGTAGAAACCATATTCATCTTGTCTTTCTTGTCCTTCGATTCAAAAACTCTTCTGCATAAGTATGCCTACTCTTCTTATTTAACAGTAATGTTCACATCTCTTAGGGCTAGACTTGTACTACTATATAATATATATTTGCCAATCTCTTGTTTTTTTCCTATTGATTTTAAAAAACTGGACATCATAATACACCCCTGATTTTATCTCACTTAAGTTAGATACCGAATTGGATTAAGTTTATCTTTATTTATTCCCTATAAGTTGAGCTCCATGTTAATGTGTTTAATAGAGCTATTTGCTCATAACGCTTACTAGTTTTAGATAATTTGTATGCATTGGTTGCAAGTGAATTGAATAGCAGCTGCCTCCTTGTTTTGTTATTATCGAACAGAGATGCCTACTCTTCTTACATATATGTCTATTTATTGCTCATAATGCAAGACCATTATATTGTGATTTAGCTTTTGTGTTGGGATGGTTAAGTGTCTGTTAAATTGCTCTTTCAGTTACTGTTTGAAGCTGATTTCATTTTGGTGATCCTGATTGGGATATCATCATCATGGATGCTCTGTTTTTGTCATTCCTTTTTTAAATGCTTAGTCTTACCATTTTATTGATATCCCTGACCTCTTATCACTTATGAATTTAATTTCTATACTATATTGGTAACTTGGGAGTACTTTTTTAAGATTTTTGTTGCCACTAATGTTTTCCATGATTAGTATTGTTAATTGTGAGAGTAATGCTGGTAGTTGTGAATTGTGAGGTTATAAAAGACGGCTATTACTTTCTTTCATTTGCTTAGTTCTTATCATGCAGGTTGAGTGACTCTGCAATAAAGCCACATTACCTGGTCCTTTTTGGGATTTTTCTCCTGGATATTGGCCTTGAGGGGAAGCCTAAAGGCAATGACGAATCATCAAGGTAACACTGCCTTTTCCTCTTTTGGTCACTGCCTATTCCTTCTAGAAACATTTAAGATTGACCAAGAGCCTGATTTCTTGGGCTAATTAAGGATAAATGCTTTGTATATTTGCTTTCACTGCCTTGACTCGAGACGTCCTTGCTGTTACAGGAGGAATGGGTCAATTGAATTGCAACTCAAACAACCAAAACGAGGACAATCCTCATGCAAGTGGAGCATTAGGATTGCTGCCTTTCGCGATTTCCCCTACTGGAGGTGATCAAAGGTTCCCAGATAGGGTTTCAGGGTCCAATCATCTCCCTTATAAAGAGAAAGAGAGTGTTAATACTGTCCCAAATAATGATCACAGTGCTGGCATTTTTGCTCATGAATCATCTGAAGAACTGAGGCTTTCTTCTTCAAGTTCCCATACTGGAAATGTTCGAAGGTTTCCAGACAGAGTTTCTGGATCAAATGTTCTACATTTTCAACAGAGTAATACTATTGTTCCAAGTAATGCTCGCAGTGCTGGCGTTGTTTCCCATAATATAGACTCGGATGCAGAATTTGCGGGGAACAAGCATTACAACAGTCTCAATGTTTCATTGGGTTTATGCTTTCATCCAAATGGACCAGAAAATCAGAATATCAGCAATTCGTCTTTAACTGTAATTGACAGTGGATTATCAAGGTATATAGTGGAAGAACAAGGTCTGGATGGCAGCTCAGTGGACGTGAGGCGTTTATCCTGCAAGAGAAGATCTCCCGAGCATAGTGTCAGAGAATTGTTAATAGGGGAGAGTTCTAGCATGGCTGCACAAGCTGGAAATTCCAAACGGCAGGCTTCTGAAGTCAATGCCAATAACAGCTTAAACATATCCACACCTTGTACTGGTCCTGTAAGTCACCGTGAACAACTTGAGACTATAATTGGTCATGGTACTATAAGGCCAGTTTCTGACATGCAACATTTGAACGAAGCTAGACAATCTGAAAACCTCCAAAGTAATATTCATCTTCATAGAGCTGATCAACAAGCTTTTCTACATCCCAGCATATTGTCATCGGGATACTCAAGAGATGCTCGTGTTCAGTTACCCTGTCAGCCACCTTCGTCTTACCAATACAACCATCCTCCTTTCTCCAGGTCTTCAGAAACTCCAGTTGGTACAACTTCCTCAGTGCAGCCACTTGAGCATGTTCCTAATGTTCATGAAACTTTACAGGATACCCCCTCGATTAATATTACGAGCCAAATAAGTGTTTTTCCTTCATTTCAGCCTGTCTATACTGCAGTGGAAGGTGGGCCTGCGGTACCCTTTCATTACCCAAGAAATATAGCTGGAAATGGCATGCTTGGCCCTCAAATTGGAAGGGTAAATTGGGAACATACTGCAGGAAACTTGAGTTTTGTCAATGGAACTGCAAATTTCAGTGGAGATTTTGCTTATCCTTCTCACAGCAGTTCTGCTTCTGGTATTCATCCATCAAATGCTCCTACTTGGGCCCCAAGGTTCAATTTTGCTGAACACTATATGCAGACGGCATCAGGAATTATGAATCATCCTGTAATTACATCTATTAGTTTCCCAAGGCAAAGTAACAACAGAGCATCAGATTCAAATTCTTCAGCAGGGTCACAGGAGATTGACGTTTCTATTGAAATTGATAATGCTATATCTCAGAATCAGGGTACATCAGAAGAAAGATCTGAGAATCAAGTTGTTGGCAGTCCGGATGACCCTTCTTTTTCTATATGGTCACCTGCTAATGCTGAAAATAGAATCAGGATGATGATTGTGGTATGCTTGATATGCCCCTTCTTAAATGTTTTTCTGGTTCTTATGATGCTTAGAAATATGCTTTGCCCTGATAACATTTTATCTGAATATCTGTCGATGATTCAGTTATGACTGCTTAGTGGAAAACAACTGATTTAGTTGTAGTGTGTGGATACTGATGTGCAAAATTCTAAAATTGGAATTAGTACATGCAATTGTATCAGAGAAGCGAAGTTCATTTTTTTTAATCTGATATTGTGCTATAGTGCATGATGAGGTGATGATGATTATTTAATTGTATAGTTATTGTTATTAGAATTTCTAAATTGGCATTTAGGTTTTAAATATCACTTATTTTGGAATGGAGGGATGGTTGTCTAGGTTTTAGGATCTCTTTTTTTACTAGTTGGGCTATGATTCTATTTCTTTCCCTTTTTTTTTTTTTTAAAAAAAAAAAAATTAGGTTTCCATTTTCTTTGGGGGTACTTGTCCTTGGGGAATCAAGGTTGTTTGAGTTGCCTATATAAAGCTTATTATCTGTCCTAGGGTTTCTAGTCTTTTAATTGGAATTTATCGGTAAGAATTTGAGTGTTTGCTATGGCTCACATGATAGTGGCCTTATTTTTTTAAAGAATTGGGTGGGTTTGATGTGCATGGGTTATTGGGTTTGATCCTTACTCCTCTCCTCACGTTCTAGGACCCATCGTAGATTGTAACCAAATGAAGGAAAAAAATTGAGTGTTCTTCTGATGTTGCTCTTGATTTCTCCTGCCCTGCATCAGTAATTTTCTTGTAGAAGCATAATATCATAATTTTTTCAAATTGTATTATTTATGTAATTGCTTGTGGCATTGGCATCTCAAACCCTAATTAAGAAAATGGATCAATTTCAGCATTTGAAGTTTTGAACATGTCACTGACAGAATATGGTAATAGTTGACCCCATACTTGGTGCTTGATATATATGAATTATCTGCTTTAGGGGAATTTAATGGTAATATCAAGTTGATACGACAAGGAGTCGTTAAAAAGAAAATTGATTTTCAGCTGCTATAAACACTCTTATTTTGCAAATGGTAGCACTATTGTCTATATGTGAATGGGTTGCTGCAAATATATTTTTTGACTATATTTTCCCCTCATGCCATCTTAATTGATGTGCCAGTTAATGTGGCCTTCGCCTAGTGAAATGCTCTTTATGTTTCCATGTGTTACAGCTTCGCAATGCCTTGCAACATCTGCGCAGTGGTGGCTCCTTGCGGCGTCAGGTCGGTTTTTGCTGAAACTACACATTGTTTTTGCAAATCTAGTTTGATATCTGATACCAAAAGTTCAACCTTCGACAGATCTATTTTGTAGACTATCTTCTGTTGCCTTTTATTTAAAATAATAATAATATTAAGTATAATCTGTTGCTTTTTTTGCCTCATTGTGAGTGAGATATAAGGAAAACAAGATCATAGAATATTTAACCTGCTCTTCTAAGCTGGAATTATGAGTTGATTAATTTTCATTTTCGTTCCACTTTAAAAAGCAGATCAATATATAATCCTGTTTGCTTTAGCTATTAACTTCCGATTTATTGTTTACTTATGGTCTCCCACAGGATTTTATAATGCTTGACCATTCAATTATATTACATTTACTTGGGGAGATTAGCGATCAAGATGAAGTGCAGCTTGATGTAGAGAACATGGCATATGAGGTAAATGATGAAGTGAAGCTTCATTTGAATGGCATTTTTTGGATAAGTTCTTGGTTTAAGGGATGTATTATACTCATTTCCTTAATGAAGACTGCACTATTACATGATAACCCCAACTAGTTTATCATTTGGATAGTCTTTTTTCCTGAATATTGCTCCTAAAACAATGATTTGGAGCTGCAGGATCTCGTTGCGCTTGAAGAGCATATTGGCAATGTGAACCTGGGATTGAGTGAGGAAGCTATTCTCAGCCACCTTAGGCGGGAAAAATTCCAGTCCATCTCAGAGGGGTCTAATGAAAATGAATCCTGCTGCATATGTCAGGTGAGGCCTACTATATTAAAACAAATCTGAGCCAAGGATGAGATTTTGGGAGGTCTGGTCAGCTCAATAGATGAAAGCTTTTTCTAGTGATGGTTGTGAAAAGTAGTTTCTTCATCTCATCTCTACTATTCTGTTGACTTCTTAGACTTTTTTTGGACCTAAAAGTTCTCATCTTTTGGTCTGAGATCTTGATTTATATTTATGTTCTTGTTACCGTTTGTAGGAGGAGTACCTTGAAAATGAAGATCTGGGTAAGCTGGACTGCGACCACAGGTTTCATGTCGACTGCATCAAGCCATGGCTGTTGCGGAAGAACACCTGCCCTATCTGCAAGCAAATTGCACTAGCTTCTGCTGGACATGATCCTTAATCCCCGTGACTTCAGAGACAAAAAATCCTATTTCAGTAGTTTTCTTCTTGCATGGGACAAAATTTTATTTTACTGACTACAGGCCTAAAGATGCTGCTTCCCCTCCCCCCCCCCCCCCCCTACCCCGTAATAATTGCTTATTTTTATGAAATGGCTGAGATGAGACAGTCTTCTTGCACCTTCATCCATCTAGGACTAGAACTCTGCTTCTCTTTGTGAAGAAAAGTTGCTTTATTTGATGCGGACAAATAGTTTTGTTGGTTTCTCGGATTATGCTCAAAAGCCTTTACATTTCTTTTTTATAATAATTTTTTATGGTAAAAAAGAGATAGAAAAAAAAAAGGATTAGGAAACCCATCCTAGAAGATTGGGTACTAACTTTTTTATTTTATTTTTATCTCTTTTTTATTGCAAAGAATTTGAAAACATTATGCTCAAATTTCAAGCACTCTTCCATTTTCCATATCTATGCAATAGTTAATTAGTCCATCTTAATTCTGAGGAGAATATATTTATGTCATTAAAAGATTCATATTTTGATGGTAGTTCCTTACTAAATATGTTAGAAAGCTTTAATATTATTTAGAACAGCTAAAATCTCAAATAATCGCATGACAATCAACTAGAACTTCAAACAGTCAAGTAGCAATGAAATATGTAAACAATACTGTAATCTTTACAGTATTATAGTTAAACCATTATCATTTCTCCTCTTCATTTAGAAAGAAGTAGCAATTAGTGCAAGTGTGGTATAAATTACTTTCTTTTAAGATTTGTCTAAATTATATAATCATTTTCTTTGTTTTAAAAAATTATTTTTCTCCCCTAAATTGAAAGTTGGTAATTATTAAAAACAAGATAAGTTATAATTATATATATTTTGACCAAAATATCCTTTTGCCTAAATGTGGAATATTCACACCTTTTGTTAGGTAAATCCTCACTTTGAAGTGTAAACCAAGCAGATAAGGTCTTAATTTGATCAAATCAACTGTGACGTGTAAATAGTATGTTACTTAATTAATCTCTTCAAAATGGTTGCGTCCTCTAAGTCACGCACTCACAATCAACCAGCCATGCTTCTTCGTTCATCAAAGTTACTAAGTCAGAGTCAAAAAGATGTATCACAAGGCATTGGATACAACTGAACAGACTCCGTATATGACTATGCTCATTCACCTATCAGGCCACATGATGATGATGATGTTTAAGAACAATGTATAAAATAAGTTTTGATCATTATACAAATATATTTTGCGATAATTGAAGAATGAAAACTTTTACAAAAATTGAGGGTGCACCTATCAAATCACCGAAGATCATAGATGATATGATACACACTTAGCGTAGCGTGAATGATGATTGGTGTGTGTGTTTTGGTGTGACGTTTGAATTTGATGACATTGACGCTGATACTCCAGTGGTCCCATCCGCAGGACAGAAATGTGGATGTCGGATAGGTGATTCCCTAAGCCAATCAGCATTAGCCACGCCTCACGTACGAATAAACAAAGTTTGCCCCAACATATTACACGACATGTGTAACATCAGTGTGTGTCGGGTTAAGCTGACGTTGGATCGGAATTCAGACATCACAGTAATTGACGTGTTAACTGTGGCTGGAGAGAGACGTCTCAACAACTTGTCTCTTGACTACTTTTTTATATTTTATATTCAAATGGGTTCCAATTTTTAAGAAATATTATTAATTTAAATCATATATAGCTAGAATTAATCAACTCAAAAGGACTTTAATTGTAGAACCAAAAGATGAAATGAAACCGGTGTAGCCATGGAGAACTGTAAACGTAAAAATGTTTGAAAAGAAAGTTGTGTGTTGCGTTTGGCTTATAAATTAGAATGGCTTGGAGTCGTCCCGTCCAAATCAACTATCACTCACACAAGCAACTTGGGGACTGGGGAGCGAGGATTATCATAAAATTTGGCTGTTGCTGCTGTGTGTGACTCTGACCTCTCCATCTCACTTGTACTTTCTTCGGCTCTTCTTCCCTTTTTTTTTTTTAAGAATAAATTATATTAATTTTTTAAAATTTAGTAAAATTACATTAAGTACTTTTTAATCTTTTTTTAAAAAAAGTATGTTTGATATTCTTAAATTTTAATAAAATATCACAGAGATGTCTAAATTTATTATAATATAGATTATATTAAAAATAAAAATAACATGTTTTCCTTGACACAATTTTTTTAAAAAAACTTTGCATTCTAATCTCAAAACCTTCATATTTGAAGGAGTTGGAAAAATAAAAAGTGGGATGAGTTGAAATCCACCATAATCCCTTGTTTTTGAAGTTTTAATCCAACCTTGCAGAAACATTCCAATTTCCAAGGTTAAGGAGTGCGTTTAGTTTTTGACGCTCTTAATTTCTGCGAACTTTAAATTCACCGCGGCATTTAGAAGGAACGATGAGATGTTAATCAGAGAGAAGAGAATGATACATAATTAGTGCAGGTGCAGCCATTGGATTAGGAGCTCCACCACGTGTCACTTCAACTCGCTCTTGTGGCGCGTGGCCGGTGATGTGAGTCATAATTCTGAATCTGTTATCCTAAACCTGCGTACAATTTTCCATACATATCCTTGCTCCTCATCCTCAGTTTCTCATAGTACATCACTTATTACTCATCAACTATGGTTTATATTATATTATAAAGCCAAAGCAGCCCCTCCCAACTCTGAAGAAAAAGCAAGAGAAAGACATGGGGGATATGTACGGCTATGGTAGTTGTAACATTAATCACTCTTCCTCTCCAACCTTACCTCCTTCATCCTCCTATTCGTCTCATCAAGACGAATTCTCCCTTTTTCTGCGTCAGATTCTTCTCCCTCCATCCCCCTCCCTCATGCCTACAACTCAAACTGCATCCAATGCACTCTGCACTTCCAACACTATGCACGAACATGCACGCCTTTCATACTCATCCTCTCTATTCCAAGATGTAATCTCTGCCTCTTCAAACCCTGCTTTACTCTCGTCTACCATCAAGGGGACTTGTGCTGCTAATGTGTCTTCGTCCTCGGTCGGAGTGAGTGAGTATGAGACTGATGAGTATGATTGCGAAAGTGAGGTATTCCTCATATGTATTCTTAAAGTTTCAAGCCTTTACTCTTTCTTTTTCTTTGATAACATGTTAGATGAATTGGATTAGCCGTTTTTAATGTTAGGTCTGTCCATTGTCTGGATCTTTGAGTTTCTTAGGATTTGAAGTAAAAAAACAACTCTTTATGTACTATTAGGTGCCCACAAGGTCGGTTCCTCCGAGGAGTTCATCAAAGAGAAGCAGAGCTGTGGAAGTTCACAACTTGTCTGAAAAGGTTATTCCATTGGAAAAAATTTTCAAGTGCTTGACATCATATGATTAGATCTTTGAGAAAGTTTCTTCAACAAGTCATATGTTAATGACTGTTGTGCCTAGTTGGATTTTGCTTTCATTCGTGTAATTTTGAATCTTTCATTTTTTTAACGTTTGAAACAGCGAAGGAGGAGTAGGATCAACGAGAAAATGAAGGCTTTGCAGAATCTAATTCCAAATTCAAACAAGGTACACAAGTTTCTTTTTCATCCAAACAAGGAGTAGCTGTCATTGTTCTGCTGACAGGGGTGATTGCTTTAATCTGTTTGACAGACTGATAAAGCTTCGATGCTTGATGAAGCTATTGAATATCTTAAACAGCTTCAGCTCCAAGTACAGGTAAGCATCTCCTTCAAAACCTGCAATTTTGTCTTCGTGGAAGTTTCAGTTTGTTTTATGTGCTAGGTTCCTTTCTGTAACTGCAGTTTCTCATGAGTACCGGTATCATAATTACTTGATACTGTTGCAAGAAATTTTCAGAACATGGTGCAATGCTTTGTATGATTTTGTAAACTCCCATTGCTTCATACCGAAACACCATGAAACATGCAACTTAAGAAGACAAAGAAGAAAGCACTGAATTTAAATCTCAAGTGCTGCAACCATTGCTTCAAGAGTAAACAGTAAAAGTTTTGTATCTAAAGTAATACAAATACAAACAATTGTAGCATCATTGTTTATCTTTGTCGCTGAGACTGCATGTTAAGTGCGCTAATATGAGCTGTTCATCTTCCTAAGGTCCTGCTTGTTGGTTCTTTGTTTCTGATTCTTGGGTTGGTTGTAAAACTTGGGGTTTGATCATCCTTTTAGCAATATGCACCAACCAGTATTCAAGTAATTATGGGCTTATGAGGGATTATAATTACATAATGAATTTATTTTAGCTTGAGTTCTGTAAAATTGCAATATATATTCTACAGAGAAGTCAACATGAAACGCTGATAAGAGATCATTTACATTTGTATGGTTTTCTTTAAAACACTGCCAAAACATAAAAATTTTACTAATTATTATGATACATTAATGCTTCAGTGAAATGCTAGCAAGTATGTTTCTGATATATTTTAATGATTAATGCTTCAGATGCTGTCAATGAGAAATGGATTGAGTTTGCATCCTATGTGCTTTCCTCAAGGCTTGCAGTCTCTGCAATTGTCTCCGATGAGAATGGAGTGTGGTGAAGAAAACAGGTCCAGTCCTTTAAATTTGACTGCTACTACTCTGCCTCTTCACCATTCAAATATAATCAACTCACCAGAAACTTCTTTTGGGCTGGATTCTCCAATCCTAGGGCATCTTGAACTCACAAGATCTTCTGAGGTAAGCTCAGCCATTTGTTACGCAGGTAGATCTTTACAATATCACTCATTTCTACATTTCTTGTCTTGAATTATAAAGCAGATATGTAGGGAAGACGTAATGCAGCGTCAGCATTTAAACGCAAACAATTCAGACACCAATACATTTGGTTGTTCTCAAGGTGTGCATGTGTTTCTCGTACAAATCATTGTGTATTTCTTTTGGGTTAAAACTAGTTTATGATACGTATGATAAAAATTATAAGTTAAAGGATCAACTTGGCATGAATTAAACTTAATTAAAGGACAAAAATTTAAGGAACCAAAAGACTAATAAAGTATTATTATTTTTTGGGTTCTAAACTGTCCAAGAATTTGAGTCAGGCACGTTGGCTACAGCACACTCTGCTTTGATATGCAAGCAGCCGAAGTGAAGGACAATTGGGTACATGGATTGCAGGAAGAGATGAGTCAGAAGTCGTTCTAGAAAACACTGAATAAACGTAGTTTGATTCTTACCTCAAGTAATTACTGAAATATATGTGATGCATGAGATAACATATTGATATATCAGTATATCACATCTACTGGCCATGATTTAAAATTTGAAAGTATTAACTTTTTATTATACTAGAGAGGGGGAAATGTTCCTGCAGTGACGTTATGAACACAGGAAAATAAATTTAAACTTGCCTCTAATCTAAAACTGTTGTTTATCTAGAACCCCTTTGGTAATACTGTGGAGTATTTCCGCATACTTTTGAAACGATTTTTTTTTTTAAATGAAGTTTTATATTAAAAGAAAAAAGAAAACCACTTTCAGAAAGTGGATCAGGATCGAGAAATAAACAGAGAACAAACATATTATTTAGTGTAGTCATTTGTTATATAAATGAGATTCAATATACATGACAAATTTTCGTGTAAGAAAATCCGGAAGTGTGAGAAAGTACACTTCAATCAATGTTCAACAAGTGACAAGGAAGGTTCCTTAAAATTATGACAATGATATATTTAATATATAGTTTAGGTTAAAAAAGTTAAAAATAATATTAGTAATTGATTAGTAAGAGAAATGTTATAATTTTAAGCATTTTGATGAAAATATCTGTATATTTATTATTTATGTAACATAGTAAGTATTAAATATGCATTTAATTAATACAAAATAGTCAAATTTTAAAAATTTTAAATAAATTAAATTATGATTTTTAATCCAAAATAAAGAAATTGAGATAAAAATTTTAAAAATATGTTTTTCAGTAATTTATACCTTTGATAAGTTAATATTATTTTCAAAGACATTTTAATTTTTTTAAGCTTAAAAAAATTATGTAATTTTTGTTGTTATAATATGTGATGGACTGGACATTACTGATGCAGTCCTCCAACCTACGAACCCTCGTTAGGGACCGATTGGTTAACTCAATTGAACATTCGCTTTTCATTCTCTTTAAATAATGTCTGTTCTAATATAGTCGTGAATATCTTTCTTTTACCTAAAATTATACAAATCGTTATAACATACGTGTCAAATGTACTTTTTTTTTAAATGATTATCTCAACCTTTTACCCTTATAAATACTTGACACTCCCCTAAATCACTTAGTGAATATACGAGATATTGAGTTGTTACTTTGGTAGAACCATTATCTCCTCAATCCCGACAAGTTAGTTACCTAGAGACTACAATTTTTTTAAAAAATTGTCTATGAAATGCTACATAATATGCTAGCATCGTATTTGGTTGAGAATATTAGAGACGGCAAACTATTAAAAGCGGCGGAGTCAGAATTTTTTTTATGGGGAAACCACTTTTTTTTTTTAAATTTAGAAATTCAGCATTATACATATATATTATAATTATATGAAATGATTAATATTTAATATGATAAAAAGTAATAAAAAATGCATAAAAGAGAGTATATATCCAATATCATCAAAACACACAAAATTTAAAACAAATTTACAAAATATAAATTTATAGAGATAAAGAGCAATCACATAAATAAATTGATTACAAAAAAGTAATTACATATGTAAAAATTTTAGAATAATCAAGGCCTGAACATTAAAGACATATCTAATAATTTAAGAAGTTTATATTGAATGAGAAGCATGAATATATGTTTTTAGTCTTTATTAAAGATAAAGAAAGAAGACTTTAAAAGTTTTGAGATTTTAGTTTTTTTCAAATGTCTTTTTAACTTTCACATAATGTAAATGTAAAAAAATAAAAGAAAGAGACAAAGAACATAAAGATACAATATATCAAAAATAAAGTGGAGACATTAATTAATTACTAAAACTTATTTTACAAAACTACTCTCTCTCTCTCTTTAAGTTTAGGATGGTGAAATGGGAGCCAAAATCTTTTGAGAAGAAGGAGCCATAGTTAAATATATATATATATACTGACTATTAATCTAGACAGAAACTAAACATCAATCTTTATTTCTTCCCATTTATTATTTAATTTGGATAAATCATCAATTATGGCATAAGCATTTAACCTATGGAGTCCTCAATGAATGACAGAAACGAAATCTTCATATTCAGCCTTCCTAAAATTGAAGCCAACCTCAAAATCACCTTCTTCATGTCCACTTTCAACCTTTGTAGGCCTTCCAAATCCCAAATTAGTCTCATAGACTGTGAATACAAATACTTGTAATGGTACTTTAAAATAAGTTAACTTTAATCTTGTACCAGAACCAGTGACAACGAAGTCGTAGAAGAATATCCGAAATGCATACTGCATGCAATCATTCACATACTTCATTGGCCACGTTTTCGGCTCTTACGAAGCATGCTTAGAAGGGACCACCACCTTGAACCCTCACAAATGCTAGCACCTATCCATAATGAAATTTGATTAGTATATGTAGAATTCCATACACAAGACAAGAGGTGTTGGCCTAAGTTAATATTAAAACTAAATTTATATACATTTTGTAATATTTTTATTTTCAAGCATTTTAATTAAAATTAAGTATGTGAATTTTTTTAAAAAATTAATCATAAAAAAATAAGTTATATAAAATATTTGTATATTAATTTTTAATTAAAAAATTTAATAATAAAAATATAAAAATTACGTTTAATTATTTTTAATATTATTCTTATGATGCCTCCATATAAATGTATATTATGAGTCCATGATTATGAACAAATCCAAATTAATGGTTGTTAGCACTGATTGATGTCTTTCAGTATTATTCGGTCTAAGCCTTGCTTTTGCTGCTCCACGATGCAAAGTCCTTAAAAAGCACAATCTTCAGAAAAACAATGTATAGAATGCGAACCATACGTGTTTGGATCTTATGATAAAGAAGATGCATCGTGTTTGTCTTTGTTCCTTAAGGATACGTGTCTTCTGTTTTTTGATGTGACGACTTTTTTATGATTTTCTTGTCAATGAAAGAGCACGTTGGTCGTCAGTCTTGGTCTATTATTACGGGTAAAATTTGTTGACTATTCTAAAAGCGGGTCTTGTTCAATTGCCTTTTGTCAATTTAACGTCCCAAATACTGCAAATCTCTCGGTATAAAATATTTATTCATATATATAACTTGGTAACAATATTATGGGAAATTAAAAATATGAATAGGCAAGGCATATTACCATATCAATATAAAACCTATACAAGTAAATTGATATACAATTAGTTAATTATTAATATTTTAATCCTTAAAAAATTAATATTATATAAATTAAGTTTTGAAAAATATGATCGCTATACTCGTTTGTCTTTTCTTTTAATTTACTTATCTATATTTTTTAAAACATCACAAATAAGTAGTTATCTATGCATAGATTGTATATAACATATTAGAGAAAAAATTTAACTTTTACTTAACTAATACAAAGTTTTATTCATCTTATCTATAATCTTTTAAATCAAGTAGTCTAATTAAAAATATCATATCCTGCAAGCAAAATAAAACTTTTTTTCTTTATTCTGTATATAATTCATTTACAAGTAAAAACTTATATATTATGTTTAGGAAATATTAAATGATTATTTTGTTTAGTAAAATAAATTTGTAAAAAATATTTTAACTTATCTTGTTAGCAACTAATATTTCATATAGTAAATATTTTAATATGTATAATATTTATATTTTTAAAGATTAATTTGTATAGTATTAATTTTGAAGGAATAAAATATTAGTAAGTGAATATAAGGATAATCTAATATAAAACATTTAAATATACGTGAGAAAATAATGTGAATGTGGCAATAATGGAGGCGAAGTGCACGATGGTGGTCCTGGTCCAGTGGTATCGACTATTGACATATATACATGTATGTACGTACATGTGTTTGTGACACAGCAGATAGCAGATGGTGAAAAGCGGCCACGTTATAGGAAAGTCGTTAAAGAGCGGCGAAGCTAATGTAGTCCACAAAGCGTGAATTTGTTCCCTTACCCAAATGGCCAATTGCGTTGCAACAAAGTTCAGTCATCGTCTTCCCTGTATCTCTCGCGCTCGGTCCATTTCCGTTTCTTTTTTTCGTCTTTTTAATACTGGCTATTCTTCTTCTTCTTCTTATTGGTTTTCTTGTTTCAGTCCAAGTCCAACACCACCACTTGCCTAGAAACTCCAAGGAATCACCCCTCTACTTCTGTTTGTCTCCTTTCGCTCCGTGCGTGACGCTCGCTCTAGCTTGGCACCTTCTATATAAATACTGCGCGGGGAAGCCCATAATCAAAACGCAAGAGATACCGCAACGCACGCCCAAAAAAAATTATACATAAAAGAAGAAGAAGGTCAGGGAAAACCCTAGGAATCTGACGGAGAAAACAATGGAGGCGAAGGCGAACGGACCAAACAATCAGAATTCGGGTCGGGTAATTGATGCACCCACGAACCCAATGGTTACGCCTCTGCTTACGGATCTCTACCAATTCACCATGGCTTATGCCTACTGGAAAGCTGGCAAGCATCAAGAACGCGCTGTGTGAGTAATCTTTTTCGCTTTTCCTTTTCTTTTTGCCTTTACTGTCATAATTTCTGTTTGGTTCCCGAGGAAGTGCAACGGAAGGTGATGGAAATTCAGGTTCTGCATTACCTTCCACTTCTTTTTTCTTGGTCAACAAACCTCGGAAACAACGAAATATATATACATATAAATATGTTTATACCGAATTGCACGCGTTCAATATCCACTCCGATCATAGGCTTTGATTGGTCATTGTTTTGACTACCAAATAAATGTTCAAATGGAACAACATAGAGATGCTACTTAAGTCAACAGAAACTTTTTACTTCTTTTGGTTGCCTGATTCATTGGCTAGTTATGACAGTTCTCAGGATCCGGAGCGTGTCACTGCTCTCTTTCTCGGTGGCAATTGGCAACCTCTGACTAATTTTCTTTGAATGCTCAGATGCTCTTTATAATATTTATAAGAAGATTTTAGTAATAGAGCTTTTATGTTGCTTCAGGTTTGATTTATATTTTCGTAAGAATCCTTTTGGTGGGGAGTATACAGTCTTCGCTGGTTTGGATGAATGCATCAGGTTCATTGCTAATTTCAAATTCACAGAGGAGGAGATCAAATTCATCCGGCAAAATTTACCTATTTCATGCGAGGTACACCAAATTTTGATTATCACCTCAACTATCTTAGATCAGAAAGTGTTTTGCTGTACTTTTTCCACTTTCTGAAACTGAGCAGAAATTAATTGTAGCACTTGTGGCAACAGATAGATTAGAAGTAAGAACCCTAGCCTAGAAAGTTCTTAATTTGCAGTGTCAAGAAGAGTCTAGCTCTGTTTGGAATGTTGCAACCATCTTAAGATATACCAACTTAATATAAAGCTACAAGCCTACAATTATTTGGAGTTCTTGATAAAAAGATAAGCAGTTAACCATGAAATTTGTAGGAGCTGCCTTATGTATCTTCTTGTGCTCCTTAATAATATAGATGTTAGTCTTTGCATATAGTGATTTTGTGCAAAGCAAAAAGCTGCTGGCTTTTTTAATTTTAAATTCTCCCTTCAATGTAAATGGTTGACTTATTAATAATTGTTGATGAATTCATAGGATGGCTTCTTTGATTATCTTAGAGGAATTGATTGCTCCGATGTCGAGGTGTATGCCATTCCTGAGGGAACCGTTGTTTTTCCTAAGATACCTCTCTTGAGAATAGAAGGACCAATTGCAGTGAGTACTTGCTACCATTAGATATTGTCTGATAGTTTACAGTTTATGCAGTATCAATCTGAAAAAAAATATCTTTTTAATACTATTTCCTTTTGAAGACAATATATTTCTTATACTAAATTGACCTATATACTTGTACACTGCTCAGGTAGTTCAATTGCTGGAAACACCCTTTGTGAATCTAATTAACTATGCATCATTAGTTACTACTAATGCTGCAAGGCATCGTTTTGTGGCCGGAAAATCCAAAGTTCTCCTTGAGTTTGGACTACGAAGGGCTCAGGTGACTAAGTTTTTTAGAAATAATATTACATGAGTGAATCTAGGAACAATTAACCTTAATCTTTATCAGAAGAATCTCTTATTGTGAATGTAGGGGCCTGATGGTGGAGTAAGTGCATCAAAGTACTGCTATATTGGAGGATTTGATGCAACAAGGTATTATCTATTATTAAAGAATTGCAGTTCTAGCATGTTGGGTCTCAAATATTTGGTGGAGTAATTTTTATACTAGATCTTTTATTACATAATGGATGTCTAGCAGTTATCAAGTTTTCGTGCTTAAGATTTTGTGGACATAATTCATTACAATGCTAATCTAGTCAAGTGTTAGAATTAATGTCAATTGGATGTAGTTATAACTTTAAATGATGTTCTTTTATAACTTGCTTAACATCAAAGATACATGACTTCACAATTGATCTAAAATGGCACCTTTTTTTTTAACTGCTTGTTTATGAAATAAGTATACTCTCTTGCATAACTGGTGATTAATTTCTGAGTTTATACATAGTAATTTATTGAAGGCCTTCAACATGCTAGAGTGTTTCAAAATATTCTGGTAAAAACATGATTGCAGATCTACCATATTTGTCTGGATGGAGTTAAGCATTTTACCTCATCCTGTTTCCAATCATAAAAAAAAATCAGAAAATCCATCACTAGGAATGATGTGAAGAAGGGTAGGGCCCAAAAAGCCATTATCAACATATGCTTACATCCTTCTTTTATCGCCATTTCTGGGTGGTGGTTATCATGACTTTTTGCTTTTGATGGCATAAACATTGAACTAGCTGTTCAATTATAAGTGGGTCCATTTGTTGAAATGGTTGAGCAAACCAAAAATCATTTTAGTGTTGATTTTTTAAAAAATCTATTTGAAGTCGTAATTCAGATTGCAATGATGGATGAACAAAAATATGTATGTCCTTGTGTTGCTATTGGTGCAATTACAATCTAAGCTTATAAATGAGTCAAGATAGAACATGTTGACATTGCTTGATCCAATACTATCTAGGGTAAAAATGCTTTATTTGTTTTTGTATTCTCTAGTCTATTATTTAGTTTTCAATGTCCTCCATAATAACAAAACAGTATTCAAGTAATCCAAACAAGGACTTATCAATTATTGAGAGATGACTTAATCAAATCACCTATGTTTGCCATTCCTTACTTATTGTCTCAAATGTGCACTGTGCACACATTCCCATGCAATTAATTAGACAAAAATCACAATATTTCCCCTTAGTAGCATAATGCATAGATGAACAATATGGTAATGCATAGGCTATTAGACCATTAGTCATTTGAATGCCATGTTTGACTTTTGAGCTTTATCATTAAAACTAACTTAAATATGGGGTGCTAGAGGTGATAATGCAAACTCAACTATAGTTTTGGGATAATTTTCTTATGTACGTACTCGGGGAGAGACTGCATGAGAAAATGTGATTAGCTATTCTTTTTTTTTTGGTTTAGAGGATTTTTAGTAATTCATTGCCTTTTTATAACTTGATTCTTTCATGTTGTGTGTCAATAGTAATGTTGCAGCAGGAAGGAGATTTGGCATACCCCTTCGTGGCACTCATTCCCATGCCTTTGTTAGCTCATATATGGTGTGTGACCATTTCACTTGAATATCTGTATAGTTGGCTTATGTTTATAAAGAGCTTTCCAAATCTAGTATACTTTTCATTTGTGAGATATCACCCTATATATTTTGAAGCAGAAAGATTTCTGTTTAATCTATCTATGCAAAATACATAAAAGTGGTACAAAACATTATTTAACTATTTCTAGTTACTATGCCTTAGTGAATAGGAAAATCATGCATTGTATTGGACAAAACTATAAGTTCAGCAACAAGTGATTAGATGCTGTTTTTTACTGGAATTATGGTTATAAGCATATAACTACTAACTAAAATATAGAAAGGGTGCTATTTTTCATGTCCTTATTTCTAATTGTGAATTACAAAAACTAAGCAGTGCAAATAGTTCAGACATCTATAAACCTGTTTGAGATTGTAATGCTGAGAATTTAGGAATAAAAAAGAACAGTTCATTTTTGGAATCATGGTCAAGATTGTGAGAAAAGACAAACTGTACAATTAAGAGGGACTGCACCAAGATTCAGTTTTGAGTCCTTACCTTCTTGGTATTGGATGTGCTCACTGAACATATCCAAAAGGCAGCACTAACTAGCATGCTTTTTGTTGATGATATTGTCATTGTTGGAGATTCCAAAGAAGTAAATGAAAAAAATTAGAGAGGTGGAGACAAGTTCTAGAGAATATGGTTTTCATATAAGTTGAAATAAAACGAAATATATGGAATGTAAATTTAGTGGAAGGTACACTTATTCTAGGGTGGATGTGAAACTTAAAGATCATTCCATACAAGAAGTCACAAATTTTAAGTATTTGGATACTATAATACAAAATAATGAAGAAATAAAAGGGAGACATAAATCATAGGGTCTAAGCTGAGTATATGAAATGGAGGAAGGTTTCAAGTGTTATTTGTGATAGAAAAGTACTACTTGAATTTTAAGAAAAAATTTTATTGCACAGCTATAAGACCTATATTGTTATATAGTATTAAGTGTTGGATGATAAAAAATCAACATGAGCGAAAATTTAATGTCGTAGAAATTGGAACGTTGCATTGGATGAGTAGACACACTAAAAAAGAGGATAGGATTAGGAATGTGATAGAACCCCTACTGAAGATGGAAAATATCATTGATACAGTATTCATACTAGAACAGAAAAATCAGTACAGCAACACAAAACTCAGCAAACCAGCCCAAAACACAGCACAAAATAACCAGCACGCATCAAAACAGTAGAAAATAGCAGAGAAAAGATAAAACACTAGCATTCAAGACGATAGTACTTTCCAAAAGGTCCTTCCAAATTTTCCTTGCCTTCCTCTTCTCCGAGATGCTCCCAAATACCTTCCTCCACTATCTTGGTGGGCCCCAACCGCACACAAACACTGCCAAGTTAGTTTGGAATCTCTTCTCTCTCCTTTGCCACCTCACTCACCTTATTCCTTGTAGAATATACTTTTAATGTGGCTGTTGTACCTCCTTTTTTGAGGCCTTCCCTCCTCTTGTACTATTTGTAGGTTTTGGGTTTATTAGAATAACTGTACTAGAGAGAAGGTTGGGGTAGCACCTATCATAAAAAAGTTGGTGAAAACATGTCTTAGGTGATTGGGTTATGTACAAAGGAACCATTAGAGGCTCTGTACGAAGAATTAATCTGATGGAAGATAGTACAATAACTAGAGTTAGGTGAAATTAAAAAAAAAAACTATTATGATGAATTTAACTATAAATAATGTAACTATAGAAATGAGCCAAGATAGAACACGTAGGCGTCACTTAGTCTATGTAGCCAATCCCACCTAGTGGGAAAAGGCTTTGTTTGTTGTTGTTGTACAATTAAGAGGGACGAAATGAATATATGTAGAGAGAGATCTAGGAAATTAAGTAAACTCTTTCCCCTTTTCTTTTTCATTGAAGTGAGCATTTAGACATAAATTTGAAGTTAGACCAAAGGAAAATTATAAATTATGAGGTAAATCTCCTTTAAATAAGACAATTGAACTTCTATTTAAATTTTTCTTTTTTTAATTTATTTAAGAACAATTTTATCAGTTTCTAGCTGGCTTTATGTGTGCTTTTTTTTTTTCTAATAAATAAAATCATCAATATGTTATTGTACTTGGTTAGAAAATGATTTGTTGTGTTTTATTTACTTTGCTTACTTTCTTGTGTTCCTTGTCTATCCTATGATTTGCAGAGCCTCGATGAGATTATAGATAAATCACTTCGTAGAAAAGATGGTTCAAGTACATGTGAAGACTTTGTTAGTTTGGTTCAATCATGGCTAAACAAAATTCAGGTGTCATTATATAAGCCTTTACATCCTTTGTGTAACTATTTAGATTGTTCTCTATTACTTTTTGAGTCTATTGTTTTGATTCCCTATAGGACGTACTAGTAATTGATTGGTAAAAGTTGGAGATGTTAATATAATCCATCTGCCTCTAAGAGTTTAAGTATTGGGATAAATGTCTTTGACATGGTATCAAATTCTCCTTTCCCAGGTGGTTAAGAGTCTAGTCCTTGCCCCCTAGAATTAATATTTCTAATCATTTGGGTATGCTTGTGCTTTGTTCACATTTTGAGTCCAAAAGGCTTTTGCATGAGGGTGCTCGTTAAATATAATAATAAAAGGTAAAAACTATTCTTGATCCATCTCCTACAAGCTGAAGCTTTTGGGATATTCGATCTTTGACAGTGACCCATGACATGGATCATGAGAATGACATATATTAGTACATTTAAAATATTTTTTTTTTTAATCTTGAACTTTCATACATGAGAATGAAGATTTTTTTTTTTTCCTTTTCTTTTTTGGCTATAAAAATGAAGTTCATATAATAATATGCCCAGTGGCACTGTGAATTTAAGACCAGAGATTAGTACTAGAAAGGGCTCACATGATTAATGTAATGTATTGTTAATAAAAGAAGAGCAAAAACCTAATAAGATAGCATAAAGGTATTTTAAATCATGGTTATGTGCATCAAAAGGTCATCATTTTGAAATCTCCTTTAATATATATATATATATATATATATATATATATCTATATATGTATGTATATATATTCTTTTTTGCTTTCTTCCTTCAAAATTAATAATAATCATTTCATCCCAAGGTTAACAATAATGAAAATCTTTCTAGCATATGTTTATCTGTGGCATTGTTACATGATGAAATATAAATCTGTCTGTTCATGAGATAATGGATGTTTATACTATGCAGTGGTCAAATTCACTACGTGGCATATTTGGTGAGACCAATCAAAGTGAGTTAGCAGCATTCACATCATATGCACTGGCATTTCCTGATGGCTTTCTTGCCCTTGTAGACACTTATGATGTAAGTATTTTCCTAATAACTTTCTATATACACATGTAAAATGTTGGCATCACTCTAACTTGTGGGCTGTAGTCTCCAATGGTTGTGGGTAGATCCTGCTTATCCCTTGTAATGTCTTCTGTGAACCAGTTCTGGTTCCCTGATTAAGATGTTATACTTATGTTTCCAAAACATATGTACTAGTTAATAATATAGGAAACAGTACAAACTAATAAAGGCACATAATTGATTCAGTGAGAATCAGTTGTTGTAGAGTCTGATTATAATTTAGCTTTGACACACAAAAGATATGCATAAGATGCAATATACTTGAATACAGATGTACACGAATACCACATGCTTTGACATAGAAGTGGTTTCTAATGGCATGTCCTAGAAATGTGCTTAGTAGAAAACATAAGTGGGATGTGCAGGTAATTTTCATTGGTAATTACCAATAGTTATCACCAGTAAGTGTAAACCTTAATTACAAATGAAGATCGTGTAACTCAATTGGATGGGTAGGTCTTGTCCAACAGAGAGATACTAAAGGACAGATGCATAAAAGCTGGATTACATGTGTGGTAATTCATACTTAAGGTTCAAAATTGATGTGATAACCAGTTCACCTTGAATTTGTAATACTTAAATCTCTTTGAGTTGAGCATGCTAAATCATTCTATATCATATTCTGATATTGAATATCTGTTCACTTAGCAAAAACTGTAATTTCCAGTTATTATGTCATCTATGAAGTAAATTATTTTTTGTGGATGACATGTTAAATAGCAAGACTTTTATTATGTCATCTATGAAGTAAATTATTTTTTGTGGATGACATGTTAAATAGCAAGACTTTAAGTTTCTTGCATTTGACCTTTTTGGTTATTCTATATTACCATCATCCTTATTTTCCTCTTTAGTTTAAATATGTCTTCAGTTATGAAATTTAAATTTGTTTCGACAGGTTATGAGAAGTGGAATCCCCAACTTCTGTGCAGTTGCATTAGCTCTCAGTGACTTAGGGTATGTCAGGAAGTTTTTCATATTCAACATTATCACTTGATTGGAGGTTTTACAGGATTAAGAAATCAATGTATTTACATATTTGTTAGTTCTCCAGTTGTTTTTGAGTTGAGAGAGATTGAACTTTTTGTGGCTTTTTTCGTTTGGGTGCAAATAAATGAAAAATTATATGCTAATATGCAAGGCACTAATGGCCATAATAATGGTAGTATGACTGCAATAGCAATAACCACAGTGGTGATTAGAATTTACACTGCTATATCTGAACTCCTATTTCCATTTCCTTCCTCATGCGCCAATTGCTAAAGTTGCATACTTGCATATAATCACGGCGATGGTCTTTTTATTCTTCATTCAGCTAAATCAAGACAACAAAAACATAAAATTTATTTTTTTCCTATTTGATCTCTAGTTGACTCTTAGAAACCTAACCTTGCAGCTTAGAGATTTGTAGAATTATAAAAGCCAATTATGTTAAAGTTTTCAATTAGGATTTAAATTCTGATTAGTTGCCCTGCTAGGTCGTTTTTGGAGCATTATAACAAACATTTCCTCCTTATCTGTTGGTTTTATGCTTGTTTCTGTAAATAGCTTCCTCAATTATCAGCAGTGACTCTCATGTTGAGAAGCCTTTATCATTGTCAATTTATGAGTTATGCAATGGTGTTTTTTATTTCTTAAGATTCAAGTAGCTTGTTCCAAATTTACCATAGTGTTTACTCTTCTATACATTACGTCATAATGACTTGATTTCAACAAACCTTGTAGCCAATACCAGCGTGCCACCCACCAAAAGCAAAAGCAAAAGACCAACTCGTCATTTTCAAATAACCAAGTGATTGCCTTTCCTTGCTAATTTTACATGATGTCTTGTGTAGATACAAAGCAATTGGCATTAGATTGGACTCTGGCGACCTAGCATATTTATCTTGTGAGGTCAGGAAATTCTTTTGCTCCATTGAGAAGGAATTTGGAGTGCCTGGTTTTGGAAAGATGTCGATCACTGCTAGTAATGATCTGAATGAGGAAACTTTAGATGCTCTAAACAAACAGGTAAATATTCATTCCGAACTAGAACTTGTAAGTTTTTTCCTATTGGCTCAGAGTTTCAGGATTACTAGGATTACAGGCGTCTGATGTTCACATATTTGTGGTTGTTTACCCTACAGGGCCATGAGGTTGATGCCTTTGGAATTGGAACATACCTGGTTACATGTTTTGCTCAAGCCGCTTTAGGTGTTGTGTTCAAGTTGGTTGAGATAAATAATCAGCCTCGCATCAAACTTTCTGAAGATGTTTCAAAGGTCTGAACAAGTTGAACAGGACATTTAAGTAGCAATAATCTATTCATCTTTCTTTATATATAATTTTGTCTGCTTTTGTCCCTTTCTCTGATTCTAGGTATCTATTCCATGCAAGAAAAGATGTTACAGGTTATATGGGAAAGAAGGCTATCCCCTGGTAGACATAATGACTGGGGAAAATGAATCCCCTCCAAAGGTATTATGCTCAATGTCTCCATTTTTTGTTTTCTTTTTGTGCAAGGGCAGGGCATCTTGATTGCTAATAATTTCCCTAGCCTGCCATGTTGGTAATTCATGTTGATAGATTTTTAGGGACAGGCACCATGAAGTAGTATAAGGATCAACTCACGAGGATGCAGGCTGCATCATATTTTTGTCAAAGCTTGTAATGGTCTACTGTAAATGTATGATTGGGGATTGAAAAAATTATTTTCAGGCACACTTGGAAGATGCCTACTTCTTTTGGGTTTTCTTAAGGGTAGGTTGGATGAAACTCTACATGCAAAGGGTGATTGATGTTTATGCAATTACTCAGAAACCCAATATTTGCTGTTCTTGAAAGAAACCACATGTAACCACTCTTAACATAAACCAGATAATTGGCACATGACCTTTACATAATTTTGAGTCATCTTGTTGCTCTCACTATGTCAAGTTCTCTTGAGCAGTTGTGCAGTCTCACAATAAAGAGTTGGTTCCATATATTTTCGTCATGTAGGCTTAAAACATCTTTTCTATCATTTTATTATTTGTAGGTAGGAGAAAGAATCCTGTGCCGCCATCCCTTTCAGGAATCAAAGAGAGCATACGTGGTGCCACAGCAAGTTGAGGAGCTTCTAAGGTGTTACTGGAACGGGAGTTCAGGTGAGAACAAAAGATTATTGACATTGAAATCAATAGCACTTTTTATAATGACTATATTTCATAAAAAATTTGAAGTTTGTACCTCACAAAACTATTTATTAGCAATTCATGTAAGTTAATGCAGCTTGAGAGTCAGTTTTTATTTGTATGTAACATGCTGCTTGTTTCTTGAAGATAACAAGAGAGAAACTTTGCCACCTCTAAAGGACATTAGAGAGCGATGCATTAAACAACTTGAGCAAATGCGGCCTGATCACATGAGGAGACTTAACCCGACTCCATATAAGGTCATAAACGTATACCTTGCTCCAAATTGTTCTATTTTGTATGATTCTGAACATATTTGTTTCTTATGCAGGTTAGTGTGAGTGCTAAGTTATATGAATTCATTCATTTCCTGTGGCTCAATGAGGCACCTGTTGGAGAGCTACAGTAATCAGGTTGCATAAAATGGCATGCCCTGGTGAATTTATTGATCGTGGGCTAAACATGATTTCTGATAGAAATTGGAGAATCCCTTTCATACAGTCAGAATATACGTGTATTCAAAATGCATTTCAATTGTATGATTTTGTATTTTTAAGTTTTGTTACATAAGAAAATTTAGAGTTGTTTGTTCCTTACTCCCCAATAATGTATTGGTTTGGCCAAAGAAGAACTGGGATGCCAAAATTGTCAGAAAATTTAACAAGAAGAACAGCATGGTTGAAATTGCTAGTGTCGAACCAGGATACATCGTTACTGCACTGCTGCTTAAATCAACTTCAAAGGCAAACCGTTGTTGAGTTGTTGACCAGACCCACTAATAACCACCCTTATACTGCAGCTAAAATAATTACCTATTCAAAACTAGCATTGATTATGCAAGATAACCCCTTGTCCGACGGAATTGATTAACTTTTTTTTTTCTTTTTAAACAATATCCAAGTGCATGTCTTTTAAGCTTTGTCACCTTGTTTACCCCAAAAAGCAGTTAAGTGCATGTTTGGAATCAATCGCTAAAATCCGATTTAATTAGTTTAAAAATCACTTTCTAAAACCTTTTTCGTCTTTGACTCAATTAGTTTACCTTTATGTACGCTCCCAAAAAAAAAAACCTTCGACCCTCATCTCATACAAAATATCATAATATTTTTACAGTACTAAAATATTGATTATTATTCTTGTTTTCATGAATAAATAAATCTCACTTAAAATTTAAAATTTTAATTTAACAATAATTTAAAACTAAATTATATGATTATTACTCAAAAGTAAATTAATTTACGTGATAAAATATTTATAAAACTGTAATATTACATGGATAATAGAATAAACTTTCCTGTTATATTAGGATGTGTTCGGTTTATGAAAATATTTTTTATTTTTATTTCTTTATTTTAAAATTTACAAAAAATTTGTTATGTAAAGTTGAAATTTTGTTCATATTTAATTTAAAATTGAATGACTTAAATGACTAATTTTTTTATTAATTTTTAAGTTTAATTATTATTAAATAATAATATTTATATTATTGAAGAATTTATTTTTTAAAAATATTATAAAGATAACATTGATTATTATATAAAAAGGTTGAAATTTTTTTTAAAACATTTCTTGTTTTCAGTTTATTTTTTAAAATATTTGTTATTAAACTTTATCAGATGCATTTTCAATCATATTTTGTACGTACAATGAAAATAAAAACTAACAACGACAAACCAAAAGCAGCAAGGCCCCAATTAAACAGTGTTGGTATACTTTGTTTCGTTGTACAAAATTCAATGCAAGACGGCAAAAACTAGGTATTCCAGCATTACTACAATCCTGTGACTAGAGTTTTCAAGAATAGAATAGAATGGTAAAATATCAAGAAAAACGTATGCTACTCCAATCTTCCTCAAATTTCCTTCTAGAATAACCGCAACCCACGGAATGTTATTCAGCGACGAAAAGACTAGATCACAAACTACTATTCTTTTGAAAAGATTAGATTACAAAACGTGTGCCTACAGCCTTGCCAAACATGCTTGACATATTTTGAATCTGTTTTTGAACTCTTACTGTATCTGGTTTTTATAGTTAATGAATCGTTACTTAACTACTATTATTGGAATAACCAAAGTTACACGTTGGGAATGAAATTTGACAAAATTACAATTTATGTTCCCCTTGTCATCTAATCTAAGCACTTCACACGTAGCATTCTCGTACGGCTTTCAAAGAAGCAAATAACACCACGTACTCACCACTACAATACTGACCCAGACCAGCGTGATCACTTCTGCAAAATGATTGATTCCCTGTGCTTCCATAATGTCCCATGCCACTGCCACTTGCCAGTTCCTCCACCACTTTCTTCTTCTTCATTCACACACTCACTCCCTCACTCTTGCCTGTGCTTCCCTCTTTATGATCCTGCTCGTAAATTGTACAAGAGAAACGCCAACTTCTTTGCTCTGTGTTTGTACTAATTGATCATTCCACTGGCTCTGGGAGTATGAACGACCAGCTTTCGAAACCCACCTCAATCTTCGGACTTCACTTGTGGATCGTTGTAGGTGTATGTGTTGGAGTCGCCATTGTGCTGTTTCTCTTCCTCATCTCTATCTGGTTGGCTTCAAAGCGATCCAAGCGTGGACCCTCTATCCCAGTTGTTTCCAAAGAGATCCAAGAAGTTCGAGTTGACTATGCGGGTTCCCAAGATTCCAAGCCAAATGGGTCTCATATCCGATCCGACCCATCCCCTGAACTGGACCCGGTTCCCGCAATCGAACCTTCAGAAGACGAGAACCTTTTGGGGTATAACAGAATTCAGTTTGAGATTGGGAAGAATCATCTAATTTCATACCCTGAACGTGCCTTCGCTAGGTCTTCTTCTCCACACACAAGCGGGGAGGCTCGACCTGTCGATCAGGTGCCTACAGTGATACCTGAGGTTTCACATTTGGGTTGGGGCCACTGGTATACTCTGAGGGAGCTTGAGGATTCCACAAATGGGTTTGCCGACGAGAATGTCATCGGTGAAGGCGGCTATGGAATTGTTTACCATGGTATATTGAAGGATAATACTCATGTTGCTATTAAGAATTTGCTCAATAATAGGTGAACCTTTATTCTCGTATTTATTGATTCTTTATTGATGTAGTTATTTTTTAGACATGCTGAAATTGGTATATTGATAATATTTAACGCTAGGGGACAAGCTGAGAAAGAGTTCAAGGTTGAAGTGGAAGCTATAGGACGAGTTCGACATAAGAATTTAGTGAGGCTGCTCGGATATTGTGCTGAAGGAGCTCACAGGTACTATGTTGTTTTGTCTCTAACTACTACTGCTTCCTCATTTGTATATTGGAGTTATCTCAATGCCGCAAATACATTTGTTTGTTAAGGTCGTTTTCCATATATAACAATAAATGATATTCATACTTTTGACAGGATGCTTGTGTATGAATACGTCGACAATGGGAACTTAGAGCAGTGGCTGCATGGGGATGTTAGGCCTTGCAGTTCTCTGACTTGGGAGATTCGAATGAGCATTATACTGGGAACAGCAAAAGGGTATGTAACAAAATAAGTTAACTTTCTACGTCTGCTTTACTTTCTTATTTTCTTATCAATTATCATTATTTTAAGTTTTTGAAATTTCATTCAACTTCACCCTTACTCAATTGGCAATTTAATGATCTTTCCCTGTCTAACTGAGATGATTCAATAGATTAACTTACCTCCATGAGGGCTTGGAACCAAAAGTTGTTCACCGCGACATTAAATCAAGCAACATTTTGCTTGACAAGCAGTGGCATTCAAAGGTGTCAGACTTTGGCCTTGCCAAACTCCTCGGCTCCGAGAGCAGCTACATTACAACCCGTGTCATGGGTACATTTGGGTTTGTGCAATCTCCCTTGTTCCAGATGTATTTTATACAAAGAGTAAAGCAACAATTTACCGTACATCTCCTTTTGGCAGATATGTAGCTCCTGAATATGCATGTACAGGAATGTTGAATGAAAAGAGTGATGTGTATAGTTTTGGGGTTCTTATTATGGAAGTGATTACTGGCAGGAACCCAGTTGATTACAGTCGTCCTCCTGGAGAGGTTTGGCCTATCTCATTATTGTGAAACTACTGCTAAACTGTTGACTTTCATGAATCATCTCCCTGTAGTTGCCTTTTACTCTTACAACTGAAAATTCTATATTCTCAGGTGAATTTAGTTGATTGGCTCAAGAAAATGGTTAGTGACAGGAATGCAGAGGGAGTGCTGCACCCCAAGCTCCCTGATAAACCACCTTCAAGGGCACTAAAGCGAGCCCTTCTTGTAGCCTTGCGCTGCACAGATCCTGACGCACAAAAGCGGCCTAAAGTGGGACGTATCATACACATGCTTGAAGCTGAAGACTCCCCTTACAAAGTGGTAACAAGCATTTCTGCTTAAATTAATTTATGGCAGCTACCGATGCATACATATATTGGCAAAATAAACCATGACATGAGGCCAAAATGAAGACATTCTAAATTTGGAAAAAATAATAGATAATGCATCCTCAATTAAATTAAGTTCCAATATAGAAAATTTCCATTCACAACCTAATATGGACCATGGAGTATCAATATCTAAACTTAGTTCGAACATTAAGTTTTTTAACTAATTAAGTAGATACGTTTACTTATTTTCAACGTTACTATATCAGTTTTTTTGCTAGGTGTAATTCTACAGCTCATCTACAAATTGTTTGCAATCTTCATGGACTAATCTTCCCCTTAATGTTGTCTTCTTCAATACTATGTTTGACCCACCAAATTTTCAAATGAACTTATATGTAAAATGGTACCACTTTATATAACTCTGCTTCTCTGATATTTTGTTTTCCACTCCCCACAATGGAACCATTCTGTTTTTGCTTATTGATAAAGAACATATATTATTTTAGGATCGTAGTGTTAAGAGGGATTCAGTACATTCACCTAATGACAGAGCAGATGAACGGGTGAAAGTAACGGAGGCAATCGTATCTGGCAATGATCCTAGGCTTGAAAGTGGGATTAATGCTGATGAGACAAGATGAGACTGTCAAGAACAAAAATGACAAATTTTGTATAGCCGTCTCTTTAATGACCACAAAGCTTGTAGCTTTCCCTCCCTTCACAACCGGTCACGTGCGAATGCCATAACAGATTGTATCCATCGCATCTGAATTTCACATGTACTGCTCTAGACTTTCTGTGGCCCTTGTATCTCTGTTAATAGTTAATACTCTTGAGATTTCCTCATTTGTCCATAGCTTCAGATTGGTCATATAAATTTGTCATATAAAGAATGTTATACATCCATGTTTTGATGTACTTGAATACTGTAAACATACTGCCCTATAAACATGGCATTTACTGCTGGAAGTTCTAGTAGTGTATTACATTTATCTACACGTAGGTGACATGGGATTATACATTACTTTTCCTTCAATGCGTTGGAAAGCCTAAGGTCCCTTTCGCCTCATTCAGCATTGGATAGAGAGCTTATGTTGCGTTAGAAGGAGCTTGACAGCTGGGCAATAATTCCCTTTCCAGAATAATTAATTTCAGATAATATTTCCACAAAAACCAGAATCATTGTGCCCCCTCCATTGACGATTAACCATTACAAAGCCTAAGGTGTGATTTAACTTTGAATCTTTGCTGTAAGATTCTCTAGACTTTTTAGCGATAATTTTTTTTATTATTAAAGTGCGTTTTAATATTTTTACAATGAATATTATTGTTGTTATAATTTTTGTTTAAAAAATTAATTTTAAAAAAGTTATTACAATAATAATATTTGTTACAACAAATTTTAACAACAACAAAAATTGCTGCAATAAAGTTTGACAGAGGAGAGAGTCCAAACACTGTGTGATTTGATTTGGTTTTGTCCTTTGTATAAGACAAGACACCATGATTGATTCATCATCTTCTTTGGTTTTTGTCCACATTCGTGAAGTTGCTATTAAGGTGATCTGCAGAAGATGAGGGCATTTATGTGTGGGAAGAAAAAAGCGATAGGTTGAAATCTTAAATTTTAAATAGCTAGTAAAGATCCTTGTAATTTTGGACCCCAGATTTACTATGGCATGTGAAACTGTTTAACTAGGCCCCTTGGCCTTGTATTGGAATAAGGACAGCAAACACAGACACAACCTATGGCTATGTCACAAGCAGAGATGTTAGATGAAAGTTGAAAGTACTTCTCTCATGAACCAAGAACTTGATCAATTCTTGTGCATGTAAAGAAGGGTATAAAACAAATTGTATAATAAGGTTAATTTGGCCAAAAAATTCATATTATGAACTATTATGCTAAGTTGAGAGTAAATGAATAATTAACAGTTAGCAGAATAATATGTATTCTCTTTTATGTTCTTTTGTGTAT
Source organism: Senna siamea (assembly GCA_031216115.1). Classification (NCBI taxonomy): domain Eukaryota; kingdom Viridiplantae; phylum Streptophyta; class Magnoliopsida; order Fabales; family Fabaceae; genus Senna; species Senna siamea. The sequence continues at coordinate 15,962,077 of CM062358.1, forward strand.
GTGTGTGATTAGAGATGTTAAAATGGGCTCAATCCATAGCCCGATAAAAAATTTAAAGCTAAATTATTAGATTTTTGACCTGTTTAAAAATGAGATAATTCGACTTGACCCGTTAAAAAAAAGACGTTAAACTAAGTTAAGTCTGGTCCTTTTTTTTTTTACTTAGTCTTTCTTTTGTCAATTATTCAACTAATCAACGTCTAAAAGATAAACTTAAAGATATCTTGAGCTACACTACAGAGAGTTTGAGACACTAAGTTACACAGAACAGAATAGTTGTGAGATGTTAAGATGCTGTCGTTCAGCCATTGCTGTGAGCCTGCGATGCCCATCTGAGTGATACGAACTTGCGACGCCCATCTACTTGATCTGAAGATGCTGATCTGCTACTGCAGTGCTGCTAATTCTGTTCGCTGATCTGCTGCTACCCACTGCAGTGCTACCTGCTCTATTTGCTGATTTGTTCTTGGTAAGTTCTTTATAGTTTAAACTTTTGTTTATCTTGTTTCATCAACAAATTTCTTTGTTTTAACTTGTCCTGAAATTAAAATGAAGTTTTAGAAATCAAATGAAGGAATAGGGATGAAGTTTGTGGTTGTTAAAAGTTTGTAAATGGTAATCAAATGTAGGCCTCATATAGAATGTTGGGTCAATATGACATTGGGCCTACAACTGTTCTTGGCAGTGGGTGGATGATAAGAATTAGCCCAATAGACCCGTCATGACCAAAGCTAGATGAATGATCCTGTGATCTGATTTGGTTGACCTGATTTATTGCAAAACTTTTAAAGAAAAAATGCAGAGGTATTGGTATTATTATACGAGGAAATGATCAAATAGCAAAGCAGCGTCTGACAATGGACAAAGTCCAGCTTCTCGTATTAATTACGTCCCATAAACGAAAGGCGTCGTAAACAGTAAACAAAGGGAGAATCCGTATTCACAATTCAGCGTTCACTCACCCACCCTCGCTTGCTGTCCCCACAAGTACGGCCTGGGAATTCTACATCTACATGACAGTCACACACTCAAGTCCTCCTCTTCGCTTCTCACTCTTGTCCTGAATTTGAATCTGAATCAGTAAATCTAAGGCGTCATTTCAATTACATCTACGATTTCTACAATGTCAATGCTGGCTAAGACGGATTCGGAGGTGAGCAGCCTGAGCCAGTCATCGCCGGCTCGATCCCCTCGCCGCCCCGTTTACTACGTGCAGAGCCCATCTCGCGACTCCCACGAAGACGGCGAAAAGACCACGAACTCCTTCCATTCAAGCCCGCTCCAGAGCCCATTGGGCTCCCCTCCTCACTCCCACTCCAACTCCTCATTGGGCCCCCACTCCCGCGAATCTTCCTCCACCCGTTTCTCCGGCTCCCGCAAGACCAGTGGGTCTAACAGGAAACCCGGTTGGAGGCCATGGAAAGATCAGTTCCACGCCATTGAAGAGGAAGGCCTCCTTGACCCTCACGATGCTGCCACACACACCCTCCCTCGCCGCTGCTATTTTCTCGCATTCGTCCTCGCTTTCATTCTCCTCTTCTCTGTTTTCTCTTTGATTCTATGGGGCGCAAGCCGCCCTCAGAAACCCACCATAACAATGAAGGTAAGCTAGCTACCCACCCTGCATCTCATTCTTTCCATTGACAATTATTACATTTTGATTAATTTCTCTGTTCTGTGCTGTGCTGGACTTGAATTGAACAGAGTATAATATTTGATCAATTTGTGATTCAAGCCGGTGCGGACTTCTCAGGCGTAGCGACCAGCATGGTGTCCATGAACTCCTCTGTGAAACTCACATTTCGTAACACTGCTACCTTTTTCGGGGTCCATGTTACCTCCACCCCTCTAGATCTGACTTACTATCAGCTTACTCTGGCCACTGGGACCGTAAGTGTGCAATCCCATCTTTTATTTTTAAATTAGTTACTACAATTTTATGTCATTTTTCTCAAAATTATTTAAATGATTTGCAGATAGAAAAGTTTTATCAATCAAGGAAAAGCCATAGATCCATCAGAGTAACGTTAAGGGGGAGTGGTATACCATTGTACGGAGGAGGAAGTAGCTTGAGCAGTACTGTGAATGGTGCACCAGTGGATGCGGTGCCCTTAACCCTGAGCTTTATGGTTCGATCCAGGGCTAATGTTTTGGGGAAACTGGTGAAGCCCAAGTTCTACAAGAAGGTGGAGTGCTCAGTGCAGATGGAGCCAAAGAAGATGAACGTGGCCATTTCGCTCAAGGACAAGTGCACTTACGAGGAACAGTGATGAAAAGCGTGAGGAGAGCACGTTTTTCTTGTTTCACTCCCTCACTTCACTTCACTGTCAGAATCCGCAGTGTACGTGTTGCCTCATTGGCACTATGAACTGGTGATTTTGATTCGGTCGCTGCTTCACTATTTATTACTTTCTAATCACACTTTATTTATTTGCTTGGTTTTGATATCTTGCATGTTTCTTTCATCGTTTTGGAGAAAAAAAATAAAAGAACAGTATATAGTTTTAGTGGTTTTTGATAGACATGGTAGATCTTGATTAATATAAATCAAGAGTGATTACATCAACCAGCGAAAAGATGGATCTCCTCTGTGCTTACTTTATATATATATAGATCTTGGAGGTCTGTATGTACTCAATATTAAGGCAAGCTCTTATGTCATTCCTGATTGTGTCTTCTTTGCTGTCGTTTTGATACAATAATGATGCTGGAGCCTAAAAATTCCTTTCCTATAATCTAATTAAAATTGTAACCACACCTCATCTGTCAATATTTCTCAATCAATGGTTACAGTATTTCTTTTTATTTTCTTTTAAAGCGAGAAACTAAAGCTCTGTTACTTTCAATGGAGTTTAATACTTTTAATGCTTTAACTCTGTTGAAGAAAGTCTTCAACACATTATGATTAACTTTACGAGTTAAATAGTTCTAATGTGCCAATTTAAATGCAACTCGAACCTATAATACATTATTATTTTATTTATTCTAATCATTTTAACTCGAAAAAAAATTCATCTCTTCGTCAATTTCATTTTTATCTTCGTGAATTTCATTTAGATCTTATATTTGAGCTTCCGAGTTAGTGTCCTTCTAATTTGTTTATAAAGCCATGTTTAAGTGATACCGAGTTGGACACTTGGGAAAATAACATTATTTTTGTTTTAATTTCTAACATTATATTAAATTAATTTTTAAAATAAAATCTGAGTAAAATTTCTAACAATATTATTTTAGTTAAATTGTAAAGAACTGTTTTAACTTGGAGAATTATGAAATTTATCTCCTTAAACTTAAGAAATTAATAAAAGACTCCTCAAATTTTTAATTTTCTACAATATTTCCTTTTGTTAACAATGTTACTAATAAACATTATCAAAGTTGTACAACTTATTTTCTTAATTTTAAAATTTTGACAAAATTTTTTTAAGGTTTTAATTTTATATAACATATTCTATCAATTTTGGTTTACGTGAACAATTATTTAAAATATATATAAAATAAATAAGTCCTACAAAATTTAAAATTGGTAAAAGTAATTTTCTTGCCCCAAAATTTTATATTAATTTTTAATTTTATCTCTAAATTTTTTTATAATTAATATTGTCTTTAAAATTTTAAATTACAATCAATTTCATCTTAAAATTTAATATTGTTCAAATTATTAACAAAAAATTATGATGTAATATTTAACATTATGTTTCTAAAGTTAGTTTAAGTCAATATTTTATTTTTTTCTAATATTTTAACATTGTTTCAAATTTTACGTCATTATATTTTGTTAATAATTTAGACAATATTAGTTCGTAAAATGAAATGACTGTAATTCAACATTTAATAATATAATTGATTGTCAAAAATTTTAGGAACAAAATTAAAAATTAATATAAATTTTAAAAGATTTTTGTACAAAAATATATTATTTTTTTTAATATTTTTAAAATTATCTTATTTTAAATCAAATCTTCAAAAATATATTACTTTTCCTGTAGCACTTTAAATTCTCTAATACTATTAAAGAATTGTGTTTGAAATTTACTCTTACTAAAAATAAATTTGTTATTTTTACATTAAATTTACTCTTACTAAAAGCAAATTTAGTGGATTGCATTAATATTTTAATAAAAAGTCAGCAACTTTTTTTTATTTTGCAGAGCAACTTTTTAAAATCAGTTTTCTTCGTTTCTAACTGCATTTCAATATTTTTGCAACAACTATTATTGTTGTTATAAATTTTATTTAAACAATTAATTTAAAAAATAATAAATTTAAATTTTTTTTTCATAAATTAAGTTAAAAAAATTATAATTTAAACAATATTAAGATTAAAAACTTAAAAAAAATTTAATGAAATATTAATTATATAGTCATAACTTTAAAAATTATTTAAATAAAAATTACATTAAGTTTAAAAAGTTTTACTTATATTAAATTATTTTTATTTAAATAAAATCAAAATACAATATCTAAATATATTGATATTTCTATTAATATATTAAATAAATTGAATAATATATAAATTGAATTCTAAATTATTATATTTTATTAATTTATATATTAATTATTAAATTATTATATTTTTATTATTAATATATTAATAATAAATAAATGAATATTTAATATATTAATATATAACTAGAAATATATTAATTATTAATAATATTAATAATAAGTATAAATTAAAATAATTTCAAACTATTAGTTACTTGTAAACTTAATTTGTGAAACAAAATTTAAATTTGAATTAATAGCTTAAACAAAAATTATAACAGTAATAATATGTATTGTACATTAGCAAAGAATAAAATGCATGTATACAAAATAAAAAAAGTTTACAACTGTAGATTTTTTATTAAAATATTAGTGAAACTTATTAAATTTATTTTTAATAAGAGTAAATTTGGTGTAAAATAAACAATTTTATTTTATCAAGAAAAAATTTTTAATCAAATTAATTGATTTATAATTTGTTCTTAATGAATTTATATAAATTTTAAACGAAATTTGTTAATAGTATTAACGAATTTATAATGTTACAAAAAAATGATATATTTTTATAGATTTAATTTAAAATAAGTTGATTTTAAAAATATTTAAAAAAACAGTATATTTATTTATAAAAGCCAAATTTAGAAACAAATAAAAAATATTTTTGTCTTAAAAATTATATAAATTTTTTTGTTTATTTTTAAAATTAAAATGAAAATGAGATACAAGATTAAAGCCCTAATATTAATATGTCCGATCTGACCCACTCTAATGTAGAATGGGCCCTTGACCATCCTAAATGAAAATCACAATGTCTTAGCCTTTTATGTGATGCTGGACCTTTTTCGTTTGGTTCTGAGGAGTAAGAACTTCTGGGGTTTCCTCCAGTTATGTTTCCCTTCTTTCGATCAATATAAAAGAAATTAAAATAACAATAACAATAACAAACAAACAAATAAAACCAAGAAAAAAAAAATCTTTAGCTCAAGATTTTTAATGATTTTTACAAGTCAGTGAGTCACCATTTCAATTCGACTTGTTGTTAAGCAATTATTGTGCGTGCCTAACGCTGATAGCAATATCTACACTACTACGATATGGTAAAACTTGAAGTTAGCGTCTTTGATCTTTCTTGAATCTAAAAAACATGGACGCTGATGATAAGGCGTTGGCTATGGAGTCTCGGGTTTGTGTTGTGAGTTTTTGAAACAAGAATTTTACTTATCAATAGTATTAAATATTCTTAAAAATATTATTTTATTATACTACTTAATGTTCAAAAAATTGTGTTAAAAGGCTGTCAGATTTGTAAGGCTTAGGAATTTGAAGCTAAATATCCTAAAATTTCAACCAACCTAGTTAGTGAGGCAGCCTCTTCTTCCCTTGTTGACTGTTCTGTTTTGCCATCTCTCGCCTCAAAAACATACTTTGATCTCACTTCTGTAGTATATGGTGCCAAAATTCTCAAGTCTTATGTTATGTGTGCAATCGTGGTTCTTTATTTTATCTGGATGATTGATCTTAACTTGACAACAATTAGATATATGATTCAAACCAACCAACTTGAGAGAATCTTTTTTTTTGTGTGTGGGTATTTTAAAAACTGGCTTGCTTGAACAAAATCGTAAAACATATATCATATGTCAAAACCAGACGTTACCGTACTTTCGTGTCAAAAAACCACGATTTTCTATTATCAATTTTGCCCTACCTGGACTATTTACTTACATTTTTAAGGTTAAAATGTGTAGAAAATCTCGTGTTAATAATCTTATTTAATTATAAAAATTAATTTAAAATTTTTTAATTTGTACAAAAAATATATCATTATTTTTTATTCAAAATTTTAACAAAGGCTAAATTTTTAAATCCTCTCAAATTAAGAGATAAACCCTCATTGTTTTGTCATTATAAAACTAAAGCCCTCAAGTAGTCTGTACACCTCAGTTAAGTTAGAAGTGTGTATATATCCTATGTAATTTACAACCTAAAATTAGTCAGTGATTTTTGTTTTTTCCAAAAAAAAACCCCATCGAAGTAGACCTCTTTGATGTAATAAAAAACCTTCCAGTTGAGCTACCTCGTTTCTGCTACACAACCACCTGTGATATTCTATCTCACCTAACACCAACCCAACTTCCAGATTCCGATTCCAACCAACTAGGTCTCTCATCTGTCACCAGTTGCCGGAGTCGATCCACCGCCAAACATAAACTTGAAATATCAAATTTCCATTCACTCCATTCGTCGGATTCCGGCGAACTCGGAACAGAGGCCGTCGTACACGAAACCCAATCTGCAAAATCGAAGTGACTTCTTGGCGATGTCCATTGTTCATTCCCCGGCTTTAACGAAACAGTGTTACCAACGATGAATGGGTGCTTCAAAAGCATCTCCGCCGTCCATCTCTTCGTAGGATCCTTCACCAAGCACTTCTTTACAAAATCCTTCCCGTCTTCTGATAATTCATCTGGTATTTCTGGCAATTCTTCTCCTACACCAATCCGAAGCAACAACGAGTAGATATTATTCGATTTCAATCCCTTTTGGCTGTTCCAGGCGGGTTTTCCGGTCACCATCTCCACCACTGCGCAGCCGAGGGACCATATATCCGCCGGAGATTCATACACGTTGTCTTTCACCGATTCCGGCGACATAAACAGAGGAGTTCCCCTCCACTCGCACGGCTTCTCTCCGTTGCTCTGTTTTTCCTGTCCCTCTGTTTTCCTCGCAAGCCCGAAGTCCGCGATTTTGACGTCGCCATTGTCAAACAGAAGGATGTTCTGAAGCTTTATATCGCAGTGGACGAAGCCTTTCGCGTGAATATGCCTAATTCCTTTCACAATCGACGCCGTGTAGCGCCGGACATCAGACTCAGGCAGTCGACCACCGTGACTCTTGATATAATCCGCAAGACTACCTCCTGCAGCGTACTCTAAAAACAAATTATAGTACTCACCACCATTCTCAAAGCTATAATCATCCCCAAAACACCTTATGATTTGGGGGCAAAATCCAAGGCAATCCAGTACTTTCTTCTCGTTCTTGAGGGAAGAACAGCTGAAAACACCGGAGGATTTAACGGCTGTGGGAAAAGAAATCTGAGAGGTAGCGTTTGTGGGTATTGCTAAGTGAACGGTGGCGAAGCTTCCTCTTCCAATGAAGTGTCCTCGACCCCAATCCATGTGAGCGTTGCGTTACGTTGCTTGTAGAGGACGAGAGAAAATAGAAGATAATTAGTTAAGAACCAACTTGCTCTCGAAACTAAAGAGCATTGGAAAGGATTTATATATATATATAGAGAGAGAGAGAGAGAGAGAGAGAGAGAGAAGAACTTTAGATTTTAGTTGATGTTGAATGACACAAGGCATGAATAAAAATAAAAGAAGCACGTGATAATGGAGGATATTTTGGGAGGAGGAGTGTGCAGTGTGATTTCCTAATTTGGCTGAATGAACGAAGGTACTCTTCAGTTATAAACGTGGTTGATACAAGGTACACCTCAAAGATTTTTCTTTTTTCTTTGGTTTTTTCAGATCTCACGCGATATCAGATACTGACTGTTTATAGCAACGCGCGCGATTTACCAAGAGGTTACCGAACGTGGTTTTTCCGATTGAACTTGTTTGTTTCCAATCGACGTGACTCCTAATTGACGGCGCTTTGAAAAACCAAAGAGAAGTTTATTTCCATTTGAATTTGAAATATTCTGACCGACAATTGGAATATGCTTAATTATTCCTTCAAGTGTCAAAGTAGTGAGCCTCCATAAAATGGGAATGTAAATTAAATTAACTTCATCCCCACGAGATAACCTGCCTTTTTGATGCATTGTATTTAATTCTTCTTGGCAAAATTTGACGTCCATTTTATAATGGTGGCACTGTATATATTGTAAACTAGACAGGAAAAAAACACTAATTTCTGTCAATATACTATGTTATCGAACAGTGCATGCTATGAAAACATAAACAATTTTAACATCCCGTGCATATATAATTACTGTGATCTCTGTTTGTTTAAAACATAAATTGTTATTTAATCTATTAATTGAATAGTTATTTATGTTGAATTTATCTCTAATAACAACATAATGAATTATTAAATATAAAACAATATTTTATCAATTTTATTATATTTATACAATTGATTTTATTTTTATATCTAGAATTAATAAGTATGATTATGATAATAAATCGATCTGATAGAATATAGTAAATTATTTTATATGTAATAACTACTTTTCATAATTAAGATTACAAAATATTACTCTTATAATATATAATTCCACATTCACTTTAATTATATATGTTTTTTTTGTCTTTAATTCCAACGCTACTTGTTTATCAAAGGGTTAATTTAATCTTGGCGCTACGTGTATAAGAACTCAAATTTAATTTAATTAATTATTTTTAAATAGTTCCACAAATTAACCCTTACAATTTCTAGCTAGTTAATTACAAATTTTATGCGGCTCGTTTTGAGGTTAATTAATCTCGAATTTAATCTATTTTTTAGTGACTAATAGAAATCATATAGGCCAATGTGTTTGGCCAATCAGGCTAATTTTAATCCTAACTCAAATTTTGTGTGGTATCAGTGATATCTATCCCATTGGCCCCACAAATTGACATGGAAAAAAAAAAAAGACGATATCTACATCAAATCACCACTCTTCCTGTATTTAATCCTAACATAAATTTTGTGTGGTACCAAATCACTCGCTTAATCTTTTGGAAATTAAAGAATAGGTAAATACGTGCTTCATTTATCACTCGCAAAACGTGGACAGAGATTGACTAATTGCAAAGTGCAAACGTGTTTTTCATGGAATATTTGTGACAATTAAAATTTTGTTTATATTTATCACCTATGTTATCTGTTATATATGATATGCGTAAGAGATACAATTTATATTTATTTGCTAAATTAAAGATATTATAATTCGATAGATAATCTTTTTTAAAAAAAAAACAATATATTGTTACGATTTTAATTATTGGGCATCACTCCATGAGTATGAAGCAAAAAACGTAGCTGTCATTAGACGCTAAATTTAGAGGGCATGTCTCATACGAAGCGAGGAATAAGGTGCGCGTCTCCAATTCCATTGGTACCTAACAGAAATATAAATATAATACGAGAAAAATATCATAATTCATATATAGCTTCCCTTTTCTTCTTATTTTGCTCATTTTTATACATTAATATTTGCAAAAGAGTGATGATTGATCAAATCTACTGTAAACTCTAATTAAGTAATTAGAACAAATTAATTATTATATATAAAATAATTTTATTCTATTACGTTAAAATTATTACTATAATTGTACTTTTTAGTCTCATAGAAATCAAATTAATGTATAAATACGATTGATAAATATATAGTAATAAATTTAATCAATAAAATATTATTTTTTATTTATAATAATTTGTTATATTATTATTAAACTTACCATAAACTTCAGCTCATAAAATTAGGATTGTTTACTCAATATCAAACTTGAAAATTGCACCGACAATAATATGAGTTTGAAGGATTGTAGATAATAAAGCATGGGTACGGGATCGCGACAACTAAGGGAGAAAAAAAATGCTTATTTCAAGTTGATAAGGAGATCTTGATTAAATCAAAAGTATAAGCACTTTTGACATATGTGATGAGCTATTTTAAATTACCTGCTTATACTTGTCAAAAGATGGACTCTTTGATTGCTAATTGCTAGTGGGGTGGTAATGAGACTAGAAGAAAGATTCATGGGCTAAAATGGGAAACTTTGTCTTCCTAAAAGTTAGGGGCTCTTGGTTTTCGATCGCTCCCTGAATGCCTTTAATGATGCTCTTCTTGTCAAGCAATGTTGGAGATTAGAACATCATTCGAATGCTCGTGACTAAGGCATTTGAGGGGTGCTACTATCCTAATAGTAGTCTTATGGAGGCTAGAGTGTGTGGACAAGCTAATTATACATGGAAGAGAATCTTGAATGCAAAGTGGGTCATTGAGAAAGGTGCTAAGCGGAGAGTTGGTAATGGGGTTCATATAAATATATGGGATGATAGATGGATTCCTCCTAGTAATGGAGGTGGCAAAGCTCTTACCCGTCGGCCTCAAGATCCTAATATAAGGATGATGTCTGATCTTATTAATGCTGACCCTCATTTTTGGCATGCTGCACTTATCAAATCTGTTTTTTTATCATAATGAGGCTGAATTAATTATTTCAATAGCCCTCCCTTGGCACAATGTGGAAGACAAGCTAATTTGGCCATTTGAGAAACACTCAAACTTCTCAGTTCGATCAGCTTACCATTTTATAATGGATCAAAGAGAAGTGGAAGAACCTTCCTACTGTCTGCTGATATGCTTATCAGAAATTTTGGTCAAAGATTTGGCACTTGCAATTACTAGCGAAGATTAAAAACTTTTTTTGGCAGCTATGTCATTGTGTTTTACCAACTCGCATGAACCTTATCAATAGAGTTGTCTCTCTTTGGATGAATGCCCTCGGTGTTACTTGCACCAAGAAACCATTTTTCATGTTTTTGTATAATGTAATTGGGCAAAAGCAGTGTGGCTTTTGTCTCCATTGGGTTGTCATCCTTGTGTGTATAATACATATGAGTTTATTGATTGGATTATCAATTGTTTGCATCATGAAAAAAACTGATTGCTTGGAGGTGTACAATGCATTTCGGTCAGATCAGGATGTCTCTTTGATGGATATTTTAGTGCAGGATTGCTTATCCATGGCTCATGATTTCATTTCAATTAGCTTTAATCATGTTTTTAGAGAATGCAACAAGGTAGCTCATCATATAGCTAAGTCTTTATTCTATTATGCTCCTTCTGTCTGGTTTATAAACTGTCCAGATTCGGTGCTTACCATAGCCAAAACTAATTTAATGCATTTATCAATTTGATTGAAAGTATTTATATTTCCTATCAAAGGAAAATAAAAATCACTTAGATTTAAGATTAATTTTTATCAGATTATAAGAATTAGAATAAAACCCTCTTAATAAATAAACTTTTTAATATTTGAACACACGTCTTATTTTTTAGAGGAGTAAAGTTGTTTCCAGCTTACTTAATTAACAATTGGTAAACCAAATTTATTTTTTAATAAAGAATATTTGTGACACAAAAAATTATCACAATTAGTCCTCTGTTATTATTTTCTTCCATATATATATATATATATCATGACTTTAGATTTAAAAAATATTTTTCCACTCATTATGCTGCCCACTCTATATAGAAACGAATATTTTTTGGCTAGAAACATGTACTCTGTGTATTCTTTTCCCTTATAATTAATAAAATTAACTTGGGTATAAAAGGCAACACAACAATAATATATAAATATATAGTTTGCAAATCAAAACGAAAGACCTTGACATGGTGTCACAAAATCCCTGAGGAATACTAAGCATTGATATTGAAAAACAGATTTGTTTATTTGTTTTTAAATTAACCACCAAATTTTGGGATATCATACTAGTAATTAAAACACCAACATGTTCTGAGCATAAGCAGTGGATGCAAAGTGAAGCAATTAGGCTATTATATATGAACTAAGGTGGTTGTGCAGAATCAAGGTAAATTGGGTATATATATGGCAAAAGAAGAAGCTTGAATTCTAAGCTATCAATTTAATTTATGGTGAAGAACATAAAATATATATATATATATATATATTTAGTGGTGGAGAGAGTTGAATTTGATGGGAATGAAAGGATTAAGGGTGCGTTGGAAGTAGACAAAATGTTTGCGGGGCTTGGTGCATGAAAGTGATGAAACAGAGCAAATTGGCAAGTGGTACTCATAATAACTGATAAAGGTAACAAGATACGGTAAGAGAGATAGCGTTACCAAGTTTGTAACGCAGCATAACCGATGTCATTCCTGAAACATGGGCTTTTCTTACTGTCAGTCACTTTGGTTGGTACCACCCACTCCAAGCTGCAAACTTCACTTTTAATCCTTAAACTCACTTTTTTTATTATTTTAAAAACGTATATTCTTATTTCATTAAAAAACTAAAAAAATTATAACTTTATTATGAACGTATTTACAGTTGGTGGAATCCGTCGAGGTTGAGCGAATGCGACCCATCTAGAATACACGTGGTTTTGGGTTCTTTTATAAGACAGAGTCTAACAGAGGAGGAAAAAAAGAAATCAAAAATCACTATGTAAGCTTCGTACGTCAATGTTGAATTCCGAGTGCAAAACTCACTTCACGTGCTCCTAACTAACTATCTTTTAAATTTCTTTCTGAATGACAGACACTCCGCTAACTTCAGTATTCTGCCAATTACCGCATTAAATAATTAAAATACTTGAATTGACTTTTGTTTTCTTATGTAACACGATGGGATTATAATGATATATAGCTGTTTTTGGCAAACATTAATTGGTTTATTGCAAGACCACGTTCCAAAAGAAAGTCAGAAAGCAGGGATATGGTATTGGTATGGGTAGGTGGGTGAGGGTAGACACTATATACAATGGAAGCAATGAATTTAGAAGCCTCACTTGGATTTCCCCTAAATGAACCACGTTTGCTAATTTTGACGAGCATAATATCCGGTTAGGACGACGTCATTTCAATTGACAACTCCACTTTTGGATCATTCATCCTCACTCTCTTCTATTCACAATTCTGTCTTTGAGATGGAATATGAATGAATGTATGATTTCCATGTGAATGTGATTTATAAGATTTGATTCACACACTCATTTGTTTTATTTAGTTATGCAAATGCAATGAAAGATCTATTGACTGTCAGTTACAAACTCTATTTCTGCCGCAATGCATGCATCTATCTTCTCACTTCAGTTACAATTTGGTGGGCCTAATGGGGTCCCACTTCATTGGGCTAACCATCTGAGCCAACATCCATTGCATTTGTGTTGTACCTTTCCAATCATATACTTTCACATTGTTCACCTCCATTATATGTATCACAAGACTTTTACGTCTCTACAAATGACGTCTTTATTTTATTGTAATATAGTAAATCAATCTTACAAACATATTCTAAAAAAATAGGTTTAAATTAATATCTTCGTCTTTTAATTTTATTTAAAAATTTTAAATTAGTCCCTTAATTTTAAAATATGCCAAAATATTTAGTCCCTTAGCTTATATTTTGATGAGTAATTACCTTTAAGTGAATCTACATCTGTAAAATGGCAATCAAATTGCGCATAGATACTGTTGGTTTCACCAAAAAAAATTGTTGGGAATGGAAATCTTCACTTGGATGCGTTTGAAGGTAGAGAAAACAAGAGTGACATTAAATGTAATTTAGTTAAATTTCAAAAGAAGTTAGAACAATTTATTCTAAAATATAAGATTTAATTACAATTTTTAAGTTATTATTAAACTAACATGAAGTTTGTTATAAATCCAACACTCAGAAGGCTTTTTTTTTTTCTTTTTCGGACAAATAAGCTCAACATTCCAAGAAAACACTAAACTTACTATAATGATAACGATTTCAGATTCTTTAAATGTAAAAAATAATGTATAATTTATTTGTATTTGAAAATAAATAAAAATTTTTAATTGTTAATTTATTTAAAATAAATTTTTATTAGTATGAGTTAATAATTATTTTTTAAAATATAAAAATTGTATAATTTTTTAAATATAAAACATTCAAAATCTATGTTAACGGGAATGAAGGAACTTGGCCCTCTATGAGCCTCACATAAGTGGTCAGCTTTAAAGCCTACCATGTTACAACTTGTAAGCAGCGGCCCCATAACAGTAATAAAACCCGAACCATGCTTTGTTGGACAAAAACAAAAAAATAGTTCTAACCCCTTTAAAGCGTTAATATACACACAATTTTATTAGAAAAAAAATACATACAACATTTGAAATCCGGTGGATTTGACCCCCCAAAAACAAATTCCGTGGAGGCAGTGCCATCCAAATAGACAGGATTTAGCCTAAATAATATAAAGTCTAAAATATTTTTTTTAAAAAAGTTAATTTTTATTAAAAATATTATTAAATACTAAATATAAATACATTTTATTGTAAAAATTTAAACATTCACTCATTCCCTATGTTACAAGGGATTAGTCCTTCCGGTTTTTATCTTATAGTTTTTTCCCCACTTGTATAACGTGTCATCTTAACATTCTTCTACGTAGGCTTTTAACAAGGTAATTTTCATTACGGACAAACAAAATGATGAATTATTTTTACATTTGAGTATTACATAATTGATTTTATTTAAAAAAACTTACTTATTAAGTATCTACTGTAGTTAAATACGAAAATTGAGTGGGACTGGAGTGATCAACCTCACATGAAAAGGACGGTGGGTTATTAATGGTTGTTTTGAATGCTGTTCCCTTATTGATTTAGTTGGTTGAAACTTGAAATCCTACAAACCACCTAGTTGATGGCCGAGTGTGACGTTGCCGTTGCTCTCTTTTTAGGTTTTGGGTGAGAGTTTAGAGTATCTTTATACCTTATACATGGATCCAACATCAGATAACCAACAAATCTCGGATTATTCCATCCAATTTCTCATTTTTAAAAGGCCCAATGATACTCAACAAAAAAGGATTTTCATAAATGACTAATGATTAAGAATAATTCAAAGGATAATGTCTGCGATTTCAGATTCACCACCACTCAAACACATAATCTAGAACGCAAGATAGATCCAACAAGCCGATGCTCAACGCTAAGCAAGAACCACCACATTATGCGATTCGCTTCAACATTTCATTAATTTATACAAACGAATAAATATGATGATGAGATAACAAAAGAGAAGCAACAAGTCGATGCTATTGCTACCCAGCCCAGAACCCATCTTCTAATAATCCAACATCCAACAACCTCAAAGCCACACACTAATCATTATGGTATCACAAAGCAGGCAGCATTATTACGATTAAGGAGAGAAGCGATTCATCTTCTGCAGCGCGTGATCATAGAGCAGCCTCTGGAATAAGGGTGAACTGGGCCTCTGGCTTTGAAACAGTTATGAGTGTAGTAAGATCTGCCAGAGCGTGGAGGGCAGGGAATTCTGTTGGCGGAAAGAGCACCGTACGATATATAATACTTCATCCTATGCCAGAATAGAGATCTCCGCCCAAAACCACCTTCCATATCTTCTTCACCAGCATCCTCGAAAACCGACATTGTGGTGGGCCATTCCAACGCATCTGACATGAGCTTCAAGCTCGTTTCTTCCATCTGAGCGTCCGCCACAATGCTGATCAAACTCAGGCATACCATGAGTGAAAGGAGCAGAGTAAGCTTGGGAAGAGCCATGGCGGAATAGAGAGAGAAAGAGTGTGTATGAATGAGCGAGAGTGAAGGTGAGGTTGAGATTTAGTTTAAATGTGATGTTTTGTCAGTGTGACAGAGGAGAGAGAGAGAGAGAGTCACATGGTGATGGAGGTAGAGGGCAGAAATGGGACCTAAATGTAATTGGCTTACAGCTGTGCCTCATCAATGTGTGAATGAAGGCGTGCCTCTGTTATCGCGCCTTCTGTTCCCTGTCCTTGCGGTTCAAGTCCTATCCAGTGTGCTAAGCTGCACAGTTAATCCAATCAACGATGTCGTTTTGTATGGAAACACAGTTGGGAAAAATGCGTTAGATGCATCCGACGGTAGTGATTGAGGAAGCGAAATGAGAGGAAAAGGATGGGAAAGTATGGTAGAGAAACTTTTGGTTACCCTACACAAGGGTAGCGAGTAAAGACGCCGCGGATAGGACGAACGGTGCTTTTAAATTGCAAACAACTTCCCTCTACTACGCCTGTTCCTGTCCTGTGCTAAACTTTTTCTTTTCTTTTTCCCTCTCACTACCAAAAAAAAAAAAAGTTCACCACTTTTCTTTTAAAGGACAATAAGTGTAATTTAATTAAATTTCATGGGAGATTAATGTCATTTAGAAAAAAAAAAATTTAGTACCTTTTTAACTATTAATTTTATTTATATTATTAATAAAATTAATTGACATGTAAACTATATTATTATAATTATATTAGAAGATAAAAATATAAAAATAAATTCATCCAAATAGATAGTTATTTTGGATGACAATATTATTACAGTTTTATTTGTAATTTTTTGGAAGAGAAAAAAGTATATTATTTTTAAGATTTAGGTTATAAAATGGGGTTTGATATTAAAATTATTTTATTACAAATTTTACAAATTAAAGTTTTTGTCACTAATTTAAACAATGTTAATAATTAAAAAAGACAATAAAAAGACTTTAAAAACATATAAGATAAAATTAATGCAAAAAGTGTAAGATAAAATTAAAATAACTTTAAATTTAAAATTTCAAAGGCATAAAATTTTATCCTCATACTTTTTTTAAAAAATTTTATTTATTCATTCATATTAAATTTTTAGAGTACTTTACTAGTTTTAGTAACGTGACTTTAGCATTATATATATATATATATATATATATATATATATATATATAATTTATGTCAAAAAAATGAGAACAAAGTAAATAATCAAGTGAAAAAAATTCACTTATATGACATAAAATGCATTAGATGAATTGATTTGAATTATATATATATAATATTAAGATCATAAATATTTAATCACATCAATAAAATAGAGGAAAAACTTCCCTTTGTCTTTTGGACAGGAAAAAAAAAATAGTTAATCTTAAAAAAAAAAAAAGAAGAAAAACTCCATTGGTCTTTTGCTGATATATTCCGATCCATTTTAGATGATGGCAATGATTGACATTAATGGGCCACGCCCAATAATAAAAATTGAAGAATTACATAAAGTGGCGTAAGCGTGATTTACCCCGAAAGCCCACAAGTGATTGTTTGGATTGAATGTCCAATCATTAACCAGACTTCTTCATTGCCCAAAATATGGAAATTGGACTAAACCTGAAGCCCACGGTAAAATCATGATTCATATGACGCCGCTTCACGGGCTTTGCAAATGCAGTGATATCTATCGCCCCATCTTCAGAGACATAATTGATTTATTATTTATAATTTACAGGTTATATTATTCTAATAATTTTATAATTTCACTAATGTTGTTAATGTATATTATATTAACATAATAAATATGTATAATTTATGTTAACCAAAAAAAATAATAATGATGTAACAATAACATATTTTACATAAAATATAATTTATGCTAAGTAAATTGAATAAATTTATTTGAATTATGTATATTCAAAGTGTCAAAATGATATATAATTAATAGGCCAACAAAATATAACAAAAAAATTGAAAATTTCTAAAATATTAAGGATATAATTAAAAATTTTTAAATATAGGAACCTACTAAAAAATATGTGAATATATATACAAGGATCATAACAATAATTTAACATAATTTATAAATTATAATTGAGTTTTTATAATTTTAAAAAATTATTTAATTTGTGTCGTTAATTTTTTTAATGCTTAGTTAAATTTTATTAGAATAGCTAACTATATATCATTTAAACACTTTAAATATATATAATTTAAGCTAATTCATTTAAGTAGTTACCTTAAACAAAAGTACTTCTAGCTAATAAAAAATACTATGAGAAATAAAAAAATATAAATTATTTACAAATCATATGTTAAAAACATTTGCAAAACTTAATAAAATATTGACAAAAATTTAAATTTAAAATTATTAGAATTATGAAGAAAAAATTACAAAATTTTAAACTATCTAAAACCATAATTTATTTTAAAATATATTAAATACACTTTGACTGAGAGCATAATAACCAATATATATGTGTGTGTGTGTGCATGTGCGTGTGGATGGTGTTTTAACTATGTAGTAACATAATTAAACTATTTTTAATCTAGAAAATTAACATCTTCATTAACCACGTACGCACTATTTTTCCCTTCTCATCTTCTCCATCAAATCTACATATGATGCCATCAGAGGAGGATTCCTAATCTGACGCATTGTGTAAGAATGAGATGGGAAACGCTCTCCAGTCTCTACAAGATATATGATTCTTTGTAGTTTAAAGCTCTTGGATTCCTTTGAAAGTACCTAAAATTATTCTACAGTAATCTACACTAGAGTTTCATTGACCATGGATCAATGAGGGGATGTGTGCGATCCAGTGAAAGCTCCTGGAATAACTTGTTGATGGATGATATGAATATGAAGAAGGCAAAGGGATATCTTAGTAATTATTTAACATGGATAAGTAACGATTTTTCCATTTGAATCAAGCTTAACTTTAAATGCGAAATTGGATTGGGAGACTCTAGAGATAGAAGATGAGATGAATACCTAGTTACATACATGAGCTGTAACTTAAATTTTCGAGTTGACTCTGCACGTATAGCTTCGTAAGTCCCTTTCAGCCTTTCATTTTCATGAAGCTACTGCACATTGTAGTGGAAATAAGACTCGTCCATTATTTCTCCATAATTCCCTTAGTGTGGTCAATTACAGAAAGTTCTAGATGGTACCTAGTGTCATACTCTCTTTTTTTCTTTCTTTTCCACACCTTCTCTTTACTTAGCAACAACCATTATATAAAAACGAAATCCGGACAATTTAATCCTAATTAATTCGTCACATATGAATGGATGTAACAGGTAAGGGACCACTTTCTGTGCAATATAGTAATTAGCAGCTTATCTTCTTATCTGCACTGCCTCTGCCTCTCTTATTATAAATTACAATCCTCCAACTTTATTTGCTGTAGTTTTCAAACAGAGCATATGTTTTCCATATCACTCACAAATGGGTCCCCTGCAACAGAGAAGCTAAGATTTTAACCATTATTTATCTACAAATTATTATTATATATTAGTGATGCAAATCTTTCAAATTGTAGTTTGATAGTGTTCTTTAAAGTCATCATCTAAAAAATTAATGAACTTGCACACATTATGAAAACTGAAAAGCAATTAAATATAGAGTTTAGTTGCCAGTGCCACTTGCCAATGAAAGATGAAGACAATGCAACAGTAAGTGCAGTACTATACTGTGAGAGGGTCCACAAGAACGCCTCACCGCCAGCTCCCAATCCACCTGGGAGAGCTTGCCCACACACTCCTCTGATCTGAGGTTGATAAATAAGGTACTCCCAAAATGCAGTAACTTGTTAGGATCTAACTCAACTTGGAATC
Source organism: Senna siamea (assembly GCA_031216115.1). NCBI lineage: Eukaryota > Viridiplantae > Streptophyta > Magnoliopsida > Fabales > Fabaceae > Senna > Senna siamea. The sequence continues at coordinate 15,981,697 of CM062358.1, forward strand.
TTTATGAGCAGATTTTTTATTTATTTTAGAGTTTGTTCTGACACATTTCATGTGATAATGGGGCTATAAGGGGCTTTATACATCATGGAAAGTAAAAATTTGAAGGCAAAGCAAAGAACTTTGAGTCAAAAGGGTGGCATGTATGTACATATATAATCAATTTTTGAGGCAAGCTGGTTCATGCACCGGCATATATAAGCATTCAATCCATCTTTCTACCCTCCCTCTACCACTATATATATGTGTGTGTGTGGTCCCTCTTCCATCATAGCCGTCCATCTTGTGTGTTTTCTGCATTAACCTCTCACAAGTGCATGAGATCAAAGGTGGAAAATTACGGATAAAATGAAACCCCACACATCATGGGCGGTTTCTATCTGCAATAATTAATAAAAATATAACTCATTCATTTAAAAAAGAAAAATTTGGTGACAAGTTTCCATAAAAAGCCCAATTCCACTTTCAGTGTTGGTCGGTTCCAGAGATAATAACCCATTCCATATATCCAGCATCCAATATCCATCCTCTGCTATTATATTCTCTCTCTATCTCCTTAGCTCTCTGCTTTCTTTCTGATACAACAAACCCTACTTTCCCTCACCACATTACTTTTCTGACTCTCCCACACGCCATACTCTGTTTCTGCCTTTACTCACATCATCATCATCTCTCTGTCTGTCTCTGAAAAATTCATGGAGGTGGATGACAGAAGCATGGACATGATGGCAATGATGATGCAGGTGGAAAAGTTGCCTGTAGTCCCTGAACCTGTTTTCCTAGACCCTCAATTCTCCATCCCCACTCTGCAGCCCATACTACCAAATTCTTCAAATGTGGTAATTCCCTCAACTTTGATCAACAATAATCCACCCCCATCACCTTCCTTCCTTAATATTAATCCAATTCAAGGGAGGGCCAGGAATAATAACAATAATAATAATATTAACAATTATATCATTAATGCTCCCTACCCATCATCTTCATCAGAGAAGAGGAATAACTGCAATTCCATGGCGGCCATGAGAGAAATGATATTCCGAATAGCAGTGATGCAGCCCATACACATAGACCCGGAATCCATAAAGCCGCCGAAGCGGAGGAACGTGAAGATATCGAAGGACCCGCAGAGTGTGGCGGCGAGGCACCGGAGGGAGAGGATCAGCGAGAGGATTAGGATTTTGCAGAGATTAGTTCCTGGAGGCACCAAAATGGACACAGCCTCTATGCTGGACGAAGCCATTCATTACCTCAAGTTCTTGAAGAAGCAAGTGCAGACGCTGGAACAAGCAGGGGCTAACAGAGCCTTGGGGTTTGGGTTTGGGATGCCCAATACTACTGCTACTACTAATGCCAATTACTCTTGTTCCGCCATGAAAGCTGGTTACCACCAAGCTTCACACATGGTGGTGGGTGCTACTTCTATGCAAATGCTTAGCTGAGAATGGGACATGTAATATATATATTCTCTATTACTGTTGATTATCCTTGAATTAATGATTTCATATATATGGTGGGAATGGGATTAATTGGAAACTAGGAAACGTGTTTAAATCTAAATGTTGTTGTCCTTGATTATCTCAAGAATTTTGTTTTTCTCCTTTAGTCGAAAATGACTAAAGCAAAAAATGGAAATATTTATGCGTACATCTATTTTTGTTACATCCATCCAATGGAAAAGAAAAGAACCTTGTATTATATATTAAGCTGAATTTTAGCATAATAATCCATTTCTTTTGTACGTTCTACACTATTAGTGTACACTAACTGTATCCGTTAGATTAGTTAATTCAACAAAAATTTAAGGCAAATTACGTTATTTTGTCTTCTAAATCTAATTGGCCAGTTTTCTTTTTTGGATTGCAGTATCGCATATGGCATATGGCATATAGCATGCATGCATATAATATATATATATATATATATATATATATATATATTGATTGATTTTTTTATCTTCTAAAATTGAGAAATAGAACATTTATCTAAAGTTAAACAAATATAGGAAGAAAAAAAAAAGACTAACACTACTAGAAACTTATTTTAAATAGATTATGAACTAAATATTTTTTTTTATCTTTTTCTAAATGTAAAAAAATATATCATTTTTCAAATTTATAAAATACAAATCCAAAAGTTAGTATGGGTTTTATCTTTTTTTTTTTCCCCAATATCACATCATAATTAAAAGAAAATTCCCTACTTTAAAAAAAGATAGTATATTTGTTACATGTTTTTATTCTTTTAACTTCAAAGGTAAGCATCCCAACAAGGAGCAAACAAACTATGACTCATATATATATACGTTATTTTACTGAGAATATTAGAGCCAATATTAACTCATATGACACCAGTTTTTAATATATAAATTGCTGTAAGCTTGATGTCAAGTTGATTACCATCAATTTCTGCTCCTACCTCCTTTATAAAATGAGAAAACAACGATTAATTAGCGCTTGTTCATTACTTATGCCACAAAACGGACGGATGTAACAAATAAACTCATGCACTGACACCAAACACCAAACACAAACATGGGAAAAAGGGTGTAGGAAAACATATAGAGCAGGGCACGTAAATGATTACTAATATGTAGAAATTAAAGATTAACATGGAGAAGGAAATTAAGGATTAAGGGGAGAGCAATTAAGCAGACTCTCTTGCAGGCTCCCCTGGCTCTACCATTGGACTATATAATTTTTGTTTTGAAATACAACTGAGTTAATTTAGTGTCTAAATATTAGCTCTGATTTTTAATTTCATGGTATGGAAGATTATGTCACATTGTCTCATCTTTTATGTAAGCGAGTATACGTACTACGTACTTTTGCATAAAGCTGCTAGAAAATATTTGACTTGAGATGATGATATATATGGGTTATAATTTGGAAATTAAAGTCAAATAGTATTAAATTTAGACATAGGTATGGATGGCGATGAAAATAATAAAAAAGCATATTAATTGATCATTAATTGCGCTTTTGCTGTAACTTCTAACCATCCATGTATGTAGGGAGAGCAAATAATTAGATTTTGGATTCTATACTATTTCTTTACATATAGATAGAGAAAAAAAAAAACTCACACTGAAGACTTATCATAAATAAATTAAAGATTAAATATTTTTTATAATTTTTTAAATATAAAAAATATATTATTTTTCAAATTTAGAATACATGTACCAAAATAATTAAGAGAAAGAGAAGATACTTGTGTGTTTGTTATTACTGTAAATACTCTCTCCTCTTGTCTCTCTTGCACCCACCCAATGATCATGCATGCTCTCTCTATTCTAAAAGAGATGGAGAGGCTACAATGAGGGTTGCCTCCCTCCACGGGGTCGAATAATTTGAGTGTTCATGTTTCGTGGATCATGCCTCTCAAATACCCCCATTTCTACATTAATTCTATCACGTATATATCTCCAAAAAAGGAAAAAATAATAAAATAAAGAAAATGGGAGATATGGACAAGCCAGCCATATGATATCCAGCGAATTCCATGCATGTGAGATATTCGAATAGGGTCCCAACACAGCTTGTGAGATGAGCTTTTAAATAATTAATTATTTATATCGAGAATAAAGACTAAAGAACAAGAGGCAAGAGGCCCCGTGTGTACAGTGTCTGAATTATTAATTATATCCTTAGTCTCAGTCTCTTGTCTCAACCCTTTTCTTTAGTGCATTGTATCCTTCTCTGACACATTTTCCTATCCCCTCCATTTCATTCGTATACTCATCTTCAACGTACGTCTACCCCAACGCCCTCTAAGCCTCAATCAATGATCTTTCTGGTAATGTATACCGACATAGCTCAAGATTGATTCACCCAACTAACAGATCATATATATATACAGATTCATGCATATGTATATATATTCATATCATCGAACAAGTTTAAAATTAATGAAAATATAAACAACTATATATCACTGTTTTTATCAAGTTTTCACGTTTACTATTTTCGTTTATTCATCATATTTTTCCTCATCTTTGGGCAATAAATGTAAAAACTACTATACGTAGTATTATTTAAGGGATGATAGGGGATCGTAGGAGTAGCGACCATCCATGAATTCATATAACCAAAGTGTAAGCTTTCTATTGGGTTTTTAGTGATGGGAATATATATTGAATCTACAATGGTTGTTTGCATTGCTTGAGTTACATATTGACAGAGAGGCAGTAACAACAAAAGAGACTATATATCTAACTTCTTTATATATTAACAGTAACATTTCCTTATTCTTCGAATAAATTACAATTTTAATTCATTATTATATAATATATGCAATTTGGTTTTCTAAAGTATGGGCCTTCCAATTTCGTCTTTTAAATTTTTTTAACTGATTAATTGATTACTTGTACTTATATTGTAGTTATATAATCATGTAACTGGCGGCGTTTGTTACACTAGTACTATGGCGTATTTAGCATGACAAATTGGTGATATGTTATATTTTAGTGATGTAAAATGACAATATTTAATGACAAAAAGATTAAAATATTTGATTGTAAATATTAATTAATGCTATTTATTTCTTGAAATTTTAAATATACCATTTTCAATTTAAATAATATAAGTTTTAAAAATTTATACTTTTTTTACTCTTTTTTAATAAAATAAAATTAAAAAAATTAAAAGTTCATGTATAATTTAAAAAATTTCCCTAAACTTTTAGACTATATGCAAAAACTTTTATCAATTAATTTGGAGTTACCGTTAGTTATGATTTTGGATCAAAAAGTTAACAAAATAATTTAATTTTGTACAAATTAAAAAATTTACAAAGTTTTAGGTCAACAAAAAAGTAGAAAGTTAAATAATTATCTATTATTTAATTTATTATTTTAATATATAATAAATATTTTATATTATATTTTAAAAATAAAAAAATTGGTATATAATTTTGTGCATATGAAGCATTTAATATATTATAATGGTTCTGAAATTTTCTGATCATTAGTCTTTAAAATTATATATTATAAAATATAAAATAAAACCTGTGATAAGAGGAGAAGAGAGAGAGAGAGAAAAAAAATAAAAATAATAAAAAGTTAAAGTAAAAAGTTAAATAACTTCTCATTATCTAATTTATTATTTTAAAATATAATAATTATTTTTTATATTATATTTCAAAAATTTAAAAAAATTTCATCCACTTTTCTGCATGCAAATCTCTAGTATATTATAATGATTTTTGGGTCTTGTGTCAGTGGTCTCCAAATTTTTAATTGTATAAAATAAAAAATAAAATAAAATATGTGATGTGAAAAGAGCAAAAAAAGAAATAAAGATAGTGAAAAATTAGAATATAATAATAGAAAATTAAATAATATTATTTTATATTATATTTTAAAAACTAAAAAAGTGTTTTTGCGAAACCCATAGTACATTATAATAGCACTAGGATCTTTTGGTCATTGGTTTAAAAAATTATTTATTATATAATATAATATATAAAATAAAATATATAATGTGAAGAAAGAATAAAATAAAAAGAGTGAGAAGTTACAATAGAATAATGAAGAGTTAAATAACTTCTCATTATTTAATTTATTATTTTAAAATATAATAATAAATATTTTATATTACATTTTAAAATTTTAAAAAATAACATTCATGTTGCTTGAAAATTGACATAGTATGAGTGTACACAGTTAACAAGCAATATAATGATAAATAAGAGTATCGTCCTCAGAGAATTTTAGTCAGAGTTTGACTAAGTACCAATGTTATCATATTTGCCTTATCCAAACAACAATTATGTCTCAATGAAAGAAAGATATAAAATTTCTAAGCAAAGTCACAACTCTAAATAAAGAAACATTATGAAATAAATTCCTAGAATTATAATATAACTTAATATTTCAATTGTGATATTGCTACTTTTTTCAACCTAATTCAATGTTTAAGAGTTAGCCTTAACTTTTTCTTCATTATAAGGATCTTTTAATATTTTATAAATTATATTTCTCTAATCTAACTCTTTATATTCCAGTGGGAATCCAAATTAAGGAAATGTATTAAATCTAACTAATAATGACTTCACAAGACCTATTAGTATATTTCTATCCTTTGGATGAATTTAGTTAATTACTTAATTAATTAACTAAGAACAAGTGGTATTCAGTCCTAAGACTAAATCCAAGTCTCTTTTTCAAGATGAACTCAAATTCTCATAATCTCCTTAATTGGTGATCAAGCAAAAAGGGGTACAATGTAAATAAGTTGAATAAACTTCATAAACATTGCATAAGAGTAGAGTAACAATAATAACAATTTACTTGTTAAGTAACTATAATTCTAAGGAGAGGAGAGTTTAGCTTCTCATAATTACAAGAAAAATTAGTCTCAAACCAGAAAACATAGCAAACTCAAGAATAAAAGGAGAAGAAAAGAAGAAACTCTATTTCTGAAGCTCAAATTGCCCTTCCTCACTCTTGAATTCATTTGAATTGATCTTGGGACTCTATTTTCTTGAAGTTCTTTGCTCCCTTTCGTGCCTCCTCTCTCCCAAAAAAAAGGTCCTTAAAGAAACCTTTACAAATACCTTTAAATAGCCTCCTAAAGTTAGTTGGACAGAAGTGCCCTTAATGAGGGTTTGCGACTTGGCGCCTAGGCGCCACGATTTTGGTGTCAAGATGCCAACTTGTTAGTGTTTATAGGGAGCTGTATACTCAGTCTGGCCCTTAGACGCCAGATTCTTCGCGTCGAGGTGCCAAGTTGCTAGATTTCTATGGCTTGCCGCATTCAATGGTGCCTTGTCTCCAGATTCTCACGTCAAGGCTTAGCCTCCTAGACTTCATTCATTTCTTTGCTTTTAAGGGTTTGAAAAAGGTTTAAACACCATGAGTACTTTAAAAAAGAAATAAAACACCTCCAAATAACGTTAAATCAAACTAGAAAATTTAGAAACAACTTAAAACCTATCTAAACAAAACTAAATTATAAAAACACATTAAAATAACTAACAAATAAACATTCATTCACTAATTTACTCAATGTTCCATAGAGTTATTAATTCACTTTTGTGTATATGAAGCTTTTAGTATATTAGACTTTGGGATCTTTGGTTCTTGTCCTCACATATCATATGATATAAAATATTCAATGTGAAGAGATGAGAGAATGAAAGTAAAGATTAAGAAGTTACAAGAGTGAGAAGTCAAGTAATTTATTATTATTTAATTTATTATTTTAAAATATAATAATTATTTTTATATTATATTTTAAAAATTAAAGAAAAAATTGACATGCACTGTAAGAGTGCATGCAAAGCCTTTAATCTATATTATAAGAAGTTACAAGAAGAGTGCATGTAAAGCTTTTAATATATATTATAATGCTTTTAGAATCTTCTAGTTATTGGTATTATAAAATATACATTATAATATAATTGAAATTTAAAATAAAATATGTTATGTAAAGAGATGAGAGAGAAGTAAAGATAGTGGGAGGTTGGAAGAGAGTGAGAGTTATATAAATTTTCATTAGAGAAGTGTCCATATTTAGTGTCTAATAGTTTCTCAAATAAGATTGTTCCTAGTAAAAAGATACTTATGAAAAAAATAAATTGTCATTATTTAATTTATTATTTTAAAATATAATAATTACTATTTTATAATATGTTTCAAAAATTAAAAAAATGATATGCACTTTTTTGCATGCTAAACATTTTGTATATTATAATAACTCATTCCTTTGATCATTAGTCTCTAAAATTATATATTGTATGATATAAAATATAAAATAAAATATGTAAGAGTTGAGCAAAAAAACATAATGAAAAGTTATAACAAAAAGTATGAAATTAGATAACTTTTCATTATTTAATTATTTTTTATATTATATTTAAAAAAATTTGAAAAAAATTAACAGGGAAATTTGTGTATAATAATAATAATAATAAAAAAAAACAGAATTATATTCTTCCAATCTCGGCTAGGAATAGTATCATCATAGATAATTAATGTTAAAGAAGGCCTAAAACTTTCACTTTGATAATTGAATTGCCCAACAAGAGGCCTTTTTTGCCTTTCATTTTCCATAGCCCATCCTAGATAACTAATTGGTAGTCCCAAAAAATGATTATCCAACAAGAAATTCTACATTTTTTTTTTATTTTTTGGGTCAAAAAATCTTAGGCCTTTTGTGTTTCACTTTTCCCTAGTACTTGACTTGAGTTTTAATTTTTTATTGAGCTTGATAGATTTTTCTGTTTCTTTTAAAATTTTTTTTATCAATAATAAAAATTTTTTTAATAATAAACTAGACTAAGGATTACAGTTAGCTTATATTTCATTGATTTAATAAACTAAGTCAAAGTTAATAACATATTTCAGTTAGCTTATGCTTGACATATATTGTTTGGAGTAAGAGAAAACCAGAAAAGGATTACGCTAACACTGCTTTTAATAACTACGTAAAATTTTTGTTAAAATTATATAAAATTTTTTAAACATTACCAATATATATTTCTTAGTACTTCAAATATATATAATTTGTGTTAAGATGGATGAAATACACAATAAATAATGATATAATTTGTGTCAACATGGAGACGAAAGCCACACTCTGACAGATCACAGTTCAGTAATAGGTGTTCCATAGTTTCAACTTTCATCAACCTTCATTTTGAGACTTTTGATTGAACACGTTGGGCTGATCAATGGAAACGGTGAAAGCATTACAAAAATCACAAGGTTTGGAATACTTAAATATCTTTGGGTGCACTTGAATGCTAATGGTTATTTTCATTCTTCTCTAATTTGCCAACGGTACAAATTATAACCGTTGGAACATATCAAAGGTCGGGTGCATTTGAATGCTAACGGCTATTTTAGAGACCTTTGACTAAGCCAACGCGGTGCTAATTAGAGCCGTTGGAACAGTACAATATATAGCTATCAGCCTCGTCTCATTCCTCTTGTTCAGTTTTGTGGGCAAAGCTTTGAGGATATGTCTCTGCGATTCTGAGATGGTAATACGTATTTGTTCAGTTGTTCCTATTCGAATTTGTCTTTGAAAATTCATAATCTAATTTTGTACTTTGGCTTCAAATTTCAATAGGCAATTTTGAAGGTAGCTCGATGGTGGGAATTCAGTGAAACGGCACTATGACAGAGGCAGTTCGTTCACTATCGAAGAGAAGTGCAGTTTTTGAATGGAAATTTTTGCTTCTATTCAGTGCAACGACGTCATGGAAGAGTCAAAGAAATTGAACTTCCTTTCTGCAATGGCCGTTTTTGCTTCTCGATATGCCAACGAAAACTCAGAGTCTTCCATGAAAACTCAAGCGAGGTTAGTCACCAACCTTTTCCTCTATATTTGTGAATTACAAAAGTTAACAATTTATAAATTAAATAAATCTGTCTTCGAAAAAAAAAAGCGGAATACCATACGTTCTGAAAACAAGAGGAATATCATATTCAGAAAGTTTTCCAACGGCTGTCTTTGTTTGTTCTTTTTCCCTTCATTACTTTTTCTTAGTCAAAGCATCGAGAAAAGAGCACAATTATTAATACAACAGATGCTGTAAAACTTATATCAGATATTGCTCTTTGGATGTGACTAATTTACATGTTCTGAAGCATTGATGCAGAATATTGACTTAATTTTTGGCAATTTGATTCATTTGTGAATGTTGTGGGAAATTGAACTTGTCTTTTTTGTTTTGGATCAAATTGTGATAGTGTTCTAGACTTCTTCCCCACTTTTTTTATGGTTTATACGTCATTTTTCTTGCTGGTTCTTAATTTGTATGCAATGCATGGCAAATCCTTTGGTAGTGTAGTTGAATTTGGTTGAATAGAAATGTATAAATGAATATTATGGCATTTTATGGTGTGTCTGCTCCAGTTTTGGCCGAGTGAAAAGAGGGGCTCTTTGAATTCATGGTTGAATTTAATTCGTTTTACCACTAAATTGAAGGGATGGATGCGGGGGTTCAATTTAATTGTTTTTATCTTTGTTTTTAATGGTTTTGCAAATGATTTGGAGGACTAAGCGTTTATCAAAATTTACACATTGAGATTAATAATTGCACATGAGTGGCTACTAGTTTGATGACACCACTAATTTATTGAATACATTAACTTATTGAAAAATGCACTCTAAGCAAGTGACTCTCTTTACCTAGTTTGATGACACTCAAATCATAATTGAAAAAAATCTAAGACATTAAAAAAGTGAACTTGTGGGGGTCATGCGACCTTGTGTGGGGCACTAACCCAAGGTTAGGGAGGCATTTGCACACATACTGGGTTGTAAAGGGACCTTCCATATAATGTATAAGGTTATTTGGATTTGGGTGGCGCTGCATAGTCCCAAAGGGAAGGTCACCGCACGTCCCAAAATGTGGGCATAACACGACCACAAGGAAGGGGGCGTTGCACGACCCCAATTAGGTGAAATGGCAACATGACAACACGATCTAGTGATGTGGCATGAGCTACTTAAATAGGTGACGTGATATGAGCCACTCAATTAGGTTACATGGAATTAGTATATCATGCATCATGGATGTGCCACGTCACTCAATCACGTGATGTGTCATGAGCACTAAAACAGGTGATGTGGTATATCTAGATGACTTTGCATATACCATGTCACTCAATTAGTCACAATCAGTTGATGTGTCACAATTAGTTGACATGGCAGCAACACATCAATCAATTAGGTGATGTGGTAGTGACACATCACTCAATCAGGTGACACGTCACTCAATCAGGTGACACGTCACTCTATCAGGTGACATGTCAAGTACCTTATCACTTGACAGGTGACTTGGCATATGCCATGTCATTCACCATGTCACTCAATCAGGTGTTGCGGCATGACATACCACTCAATCCAGTGAGGTGGTATGTGACATGTCACCCAATCAAGTGACATGGCATGCAACACATCACTCAACCAGATGAGGTGTGCGATGTCACTCAATCAGGTAAGGTGATATTCACTAGGTCACTCAATCAGGTGACGTGGCATGACACATGACTCAATCCATAGATGTGGCATGCAACACATCATGCATTTTGGCGACACGTCACTTAAGTCACATCACTCAATTACGTGATGTGTCAAGTGCCTTGTCACTTAATCAGGTGAAGAGGTTGGTTCCATGCCACTCAATTAGGTGAAATGACACATGCCATATCACTCAATTAGGTGACGTGTCATGGCATGTAGTGACATAATGTGGCTGCTGGACACGTCACTCAATCAGGTGATATGGCATGCGACACATCACTCAATCAAGTGATATGGCACTCTATCAGGTGATGTGGCATGACACATCATTCAATCAGGTGATGTGGCATTACTCAATCATGTGACGTGACATCACTCAATTAGGAAACATGTTAGGTGCCACATCACTCAGTCAGGTGACTTGGCATGTGCAATGTCACTATATTTGGTGATGTGGCATGCGACACGTCACTCAATCTAGTGATGTGGCAATCAAAGATAAAAATAATAATAAAAAAGAAATGAATTATTCTCCTCCCTATCCTTTCTCTAGTCCTTTCCATTGTCGCTTACTGCTATTATCTTTGTTGAACTACAGTGTTTTGAGCATTCACAGTTGCTACGTTCGTGACCACACCATCAAATCATGTCAAGCAAGAGCTGGGTGTTACTATTGGTAATCTTTGGTGTCATTGCTGTCACCACTGTAGATCCTCTCACTATCATAAGAAGTCGGGTAAGGTAATAGGGGATTGTGTGTCCCTTCTCCTTCTTCTTATCGATTTCCAATTTTCCTTGCTTCTCAAATTTGCCTACATCACTCTGAACTGGTATGAGTTATTGGTGTAATGTTACAAATTGAATTTAATTTGATAAGTGATAGCTACTAGAGTAATCTGATATTTTGGTACAGTTGCTTAGCATTTGAACTGAACTTAATTTAGATAGTTAATGGTAGAAATTTGGGAATTAGATTTATGGATTAAATTTCACTACTGATTTCTAGTGGAAAAAGTTTGATGATTAATTTCTTAAGATGCAGAAGTTGATCAAATTCAGGAACTAATGGTTTGCACTTGTTCCTAAAATATTGAATTAATTTCTTGATGCACTAATAATACCAACCAAATTGAGGAATTAATTTTTCTAGTAATTTTGTGCAAAAATAATTATTAATTTCTTAAAATGCTTACGATGATCAGATTTAAGAATTAGTTAGGACATAATAGCCTTAAGACATCGAGTTAATTTCTTGGTATACTGATTTCCACTGAATTAGGAATTCATTTCCCTAAATGATTTCTTGTTAGTTTTTCATAAAGATTTATATCAATTTTTTGCATTACTTATTTTGACTCTTTTTCATTGTTGGCACATGGGGCTGTAATCTTAAATAGTATTATTAATAATGCATTGTAGATATATTTGTGATACTAGTGGTCTTAGGAGCTTATGTTTATCATGGATTATGAAGGTCATCGACCCCAAGTTAGGGTGATTGGTTATTCTTTTCCCTTACGACATAAGAGATTGTCTCACTGTATGTTATTGTTTAGCAGTGCTAGTGGGAAAAAAAATGGTAATAGACATATATCTACTTGCATGCTTCATATTTGGGTTTTAATGACTCAATTTTATCTTGAAATTAGGAATTTAATTTTTCTCATTTTTTGGGGACTTTATCAAAAAATAATAATTTCAATTTCTTTAGAATTTCACGTAGATTTAAAATATCTCTTCCAAAAAAAATCCTAAAGTTAAAGAGGGGAAAAATAAAGAAAGAAAGAAGTTAAATTGGAAAAGGTTTTCAAAAGCAAAATCAAAATCACCCACTTGAGCAAGTTTTCTTTCAAAATCTCACGTTCGTGTTTCTTCTTATCTAAAATTGAACCAAATCACAATTATTTTTTACATTCAAACTATGTGGACTTTGATCCTTATTCGTAATTAATTTAAGAATATGATCTTTTATAGATGCACTCACTCTCCCATTTTTTGTTTTTTAGCCTTGAAGTAAATATATAATACAGTTATGGGTTTTGAATGGCAATCGTTGGTTATTTGATGTATAATGTGAAAAAAGTGAAATAGATCTTTAATTTGTCTGAAGGATGGTAATATGATACGTATATACGTATATAAATATATGCGCTAAAAGTTCTTCATTGTGAGATAAACACTTAACTGCCCCTAAAGTCTTTAGTGGCTATTCATATCGCTGCTAAAGAAAAGAAAAAATGCTAATGTCTATTCTTTATTTTTTTTTTGGTAGTGGTAATTAATCCTATGGGCACTTCATGCCAAGTCAAATGAAACTGATTCAAGAGTCATTGAAGGTGCTCGGGCTTGATAACTTTTCGAATATTGTTAGTTGTCAAGTTCTAATCTAAGGTCAGCCCTGCTCTTTTATTGGGGTTAGAGCAATTATAAAGTTAGGGAGAAAAAAAGAGAGGGAATGTTTGGTTAGGAAGAAAGTTTATTGGTTTGATAGAGCTAAGAAATGAGTACTCAAGGATTTTTATATATATAGAAATGGGTTTAGGGTTTAGGGTTTAGTCTAAAGGTTAATTTGGAATTCTTGTATATTATAATGGTTCTGCAATTTTTTAATCCATGGAATGTTTAATTTAAAGAGAGTAAAGAAAAAAAAATAGTGATAATGAAAATAAGTTACAAGATATGATCAGGGATGCAATACTTAGAGGCCTTTTACGAGATGTTGTTATTAGTGTTAGTGGCATACAAATTCGACAATATACATTTAATCAATCTCCCTTCCTTCTTGTGGTAGTTTTAACCATTGCTAAAAGTGGTCAAGAGTGGTTTACATTTAATTAATACAAGTGAAGATAAATGATCATGTAGAGAAGAAAAAAAATCCTCAGATTTAAAGATCTTTGTGGGGACAGTCATATTTGGAGACTCGAATATGGAGATTGTTTTCCTCTAAGGATAAGTGCAAAATTTTTTCATAATAAGTTGGTGGATGAAAATCATGCTCTCATCCCTACAGGATAGCATCATAAATTCACATAAATATTTTTTAAATTTATACATATTTATTTAAATTTCTTATTTCGTAACTTCTCCTTTTTGTTATTTGTTAATTAAAAAATAAAAAAATAAAAAACTTTAGAAAGTAGTAAAATTCTTGAAAGTCATATTCTACGGATCTTCATTTTATTTGAAAATTCTAAAATTACAATTAATATGTTATTCTCTTTGTAGAATTGAGTACTTTTCATTAACATCTCATATATATGTATATATATATGTATGTATATATATATTAATAAATTCTTATTGATATTCTAAGTCTTTGTAGAGACCTCAATAATTCTTGAATTTCTATGAACAGTGAGGAGGAGGAAGATTTCCTCCCCATGTGGGGAATAGAGATGAGGATGGAGACAATAATAGACACAAAAATGAGAAACAGAGAGGTACACCTTACCTCCACACTACCCATTTCCATCCCTATTCTTGTATTTGTTAGTACTTTTAGGGGCACTCGTGATGATTGCTATTAAAACTTATTTTATTTAGTGGCCAGTTATGACAACCAAGGTAAGGCCTACCATTGGGCTAAAAAGAAAAAAAACCTTCTAAAGTTACTGTTTTTAATTTTAGTACTTTTGTTTAATTTTATTTCTTGAAAAATTCACGTAGATTTCTACTTTAAATTTTTTCTCATTGGGTCAATATTGATAGAAATATTCAATTAAAAAAACACTTTGGTGGTCAAAGACTAGAAAGGTTTACATCAAATTAAATGGCTTTTGATTCAATACACCTAAGTAGTTATCATTGTGCCCTCAAATATTATATACATACATACGTACATATATACATATATACATAAATACATACATATATATATATATTGAGGAGGAGGAAGATTTATAAATTGTTGATTGTTTCATCACTAATTAAAATTCATTAGCATTAATTACATAAGATAATATTAAGAAGGTTCCAATAAATAAGTGTGGTGAGTCTAATTAGCGTGAGTTGACTTCGTTAGACTACGTAGTTGTTGATTTTTCTTGCATAATATATTTTTTCATTTTTGAAACAAGCTAGTGCATTTTAATTTTTTGATTTTTTAAAATTTTATTATTGTATAAAAGTATAGTTTTTAAAAACTTGTTATTAGGGATGGAAGAAATTTTACTTGATTTTTATTGACCATAACTAATGAGTAATGAGTAAAAAAAATTTAAACAAATTCAATTAATTCTTGGCATATTTAATTTCTCTCCCTAAAAATTCTAACAGAAATCTCACCAAGTATTAAGAATTTGAAAACTCAAATGAGTCAATTAGCCATATGTGTAAGAAAGTGGGAATTTCAAAGAAAGATTCCTTTTTAGATAGAGGTGAATCCTAGACAAAGTGTTTGTGTTATCACTTTGAGAAGTGGGAAGAAATTAGGACAATTGCCTAAAAAAATAAGTAACGAGTGTGCCTTAAGCTCAAAATCAAAAATAAAGGCTAAGGTTGTAGTGTAAAAACCAAATGAGAGTGCTTAAAAAGAGAAAAAAATTGAATCCATTTAATGATATGGTAATCATATTTCCTTTCCCATAAAGATTTGTTAATTTAGAAAGGTTTGAAGTCTAAGGTATAACATCTAAGTTATAGGGTCTATTGTCTAACATCTAGGGTCTAAGGTCTAAGGTTTAAGGTTTAGGGTTTAGGTTTTGGGTCAAGGGTCGATAATCGACAATCTAGGGTTAAGATTTGAGTTTTATTTTATGGTAGAAGGTCTAAGTTCGTGGATCGATGGGATGGTCAAGGGTCTTGGTTTTTAAGATTTTAGGATTAGTGTTTTGCATTTGAGGGTCAGGAGTCTATGATCTAAGGTTAAAGGTCTAAGGTTAACGATTGATGGTCATGGGTCAAGGATATTAGGGGTAAGGACTAGGGTTTTAGGTTTAGCTTTCAGGGGTGATAGTTTAAAGTAGAAGGTCAATGGTTGATAGTCTAGGGTTAACAGTTAATGGTTTATGGTTTAGAGTTTAAGGTCTAAGGTTTAAAGTTTGAACTCTAAGGTTTGAGGTATGAGGTTTAATGTCTAATGTTTGAAAGATTTAAGAGTTCTGGGGTTTAAGAGGTTTAAAAGGTCTAACATATGAATTTTAACGTTTAAGGATTGAGAGGTGTGAAAGCTGTGAGAGGTCTCTGAGGTTTATGGTCTGAGAGGCTAAAGAGGCTATAGTTTATAGTCTAATTTCTAAGGTCTGAGATGTTTCAAAAGCATAAGGTTTGAGGTTTAAAAGTTTTGATAAGTCTAAAGTCTAGGAGGTTTGATAGGTATGAAAAGTTTGAGATATCTAAGATTTAAGAGGTCTGAGAGGTCTAGTTTATGAAGTCTGAGAGGTTTAATGTATGAGGTTTGAGAGATTTGAGTTTTAAGGTATAGGGTTTGAGGTTTGAGGTCTGAAGATTGACATTTGAGAAGTTTGAGAGGTGTACGAGGTACGAGAGGTCTGATAGGTTTGAATGGTTAGAGAAGTTTAAGGTTTGAGAAGTTAGAGAAGTTTTAGGTCTAAGAGGTTTAAAAGGTATATATAAGAGGTATGCTTTAGGTTTGAGGTCTGAAGTTTCAATTTTATAGTCTCAAGTCTCAAGTTTGAGGTCTGTACTCTAAGGTCTTAGGTCTGAGGTTTGAGGTCTGAGGTCTACAGTACAGGGTTTAAGTTCTAAAATATAAAGTTTAGGTCTTATGTCTGATGTTTAGGGTCAATTATCTAGGGTGTCAAGGGTTTAAGGTTTAGGCAATAGGGTCTAGGTCTTAGGTCAAAGGTTGAGGGTTACGACTCAGGGGTCTAGGGTCGAAGGTTGAAGGTTAAAGGTTAAAGGTTAAAGGTTTAGGGTCTTGGGTCTATAGTCATAAGTCAATGGTTGAGGGTCTTATGTTTTTCGATTTTAGGATTAGTGTTTTGTGTTTTAGGGTTAAAAGTCTATGATATAGGATTAAGAGTTTAGGATCAACGAACGAGGGTTGTGGGTTAAGGATATTAGGTCTAAGAACTGAGGTCTTAGGTCTACAATCTAAAGCAAAGGTCTATAGTTGAGGTATAGACTCGAGAGTTGAGGTTCGATGTTTTAGGGTCTATAATTTAAGGTCAAAAGTCTAAAGTCTGAGTTCTAATATATGAGTTATAATGTCTAAGGTTAGAGGTTATGAGGTTTGAGAGATCTGAAAAGTCTAAGAGGTTTGTAGTTTGAGAGTTTTAAGGTTTAAGAGTTCTAATGTCTAAAGTCTGACATCTAATCTCTAAGGTTTATGGTCTAAAGTCTGAAAGGCTAGAGGTCGAAGTTGAGAGGTCTAAGTTGTAAGGTCTGAGATGTATAAGTTTAGAAAGATATAAGAGGTTTAAGGTATGAGAGGGCTGAAAAGTATAAGAGTTATAAGGTCTGAAAGGTCTAAGGTCTAAGAAGTATGAGAGGTCTAAAAGGTT
This sequence comes from Senna siamea, assembly GCA_031216115.1. Classification (NCBI taxonomy): domain Eukaryota; kingdom Viridiplantae; phylum Streptophyta; class Magnoliopsida; order Fabales; family Fabaceae; genus Senna; species Senna siamea. Next base: position 15,999,137 of record CM062358.1, read on the forward strand.
TGATGTTTGAGAGGTCTGAGTTTTAAGGTATGAAAGGTTTGTGTTTTGAGGTCTAAGGTCTGAGGACTAAGGCTTTAGAGGTATGAGGTCTAGCTTCAGAGGTTTAAGAGGCCTGAGATATTAGAGTTTTGAGAGGTCTGATGTCAGAGTTTTGAGTAGTTTGAGATATAAAAGGTTTGAGAGGTTTGAGTTCTAAGTTCTAAGGTTTGAGGAATACAGTATGAGAGGTCTAAGGTGAGAAGTCTAAGGCTTAGGAGGTCTAAGAGATTTGAGGTAAGAGGACATCTGAGGTATGAGATCTGATGTCTGAGTTATAAGGTCTAAGATCTAAGTTCATATGTCTGATGTCTAAGGTTTAAGGTCTGAGGTCTGAGGTCTATGGTTAGAGGTTTGTAGTTTGAGGTTTAAAGATTAAGGTATGAGGTTTTAGGTATAAGGTTTAAGGTCTAAAGTCTAGGTTTTGGGGTCTAGGGTCTAAGGTTTAGGTTCTAAGGTCTAGAGTCTAAGTCTTAGGTTTAGAGTCTAGGTTTTAAGGTGTGAGGGCTAAATTTTGAGGTTTGAGGTCTAAGTCTAAGCTCTAAGGTCAAAAGCTTAATGTCTAAGGTCTGTGGTAAAAGGTCTTAGGTTTTTGGTCTAAGGTATCAAGTATGAGGTATAACGTTTAATGTTTGAAGTATGAGTCTAAGGTTAAAAATTTGAGTTCTACGATCTATGGCCTGAGGTCTAAGGTTTGAGGTTTGAGGTTTAAGATCTAGCGTCTAGAGTTTTAGGTCTAAGGTATGAGGTATGAAGTTTAAGGTCTAAGGTATGAAGTTTAAGATTTATGGTATTAGGTCTAATGTCTAAGGTCTAAAATCTGAGGTTTGAGGTCTAAGGTCTAAGGTCTAAGGTCTAAGATCTAGGGTTTAGGATTTAAGTTCTAAGGTCTAGTGTCTAAAGTCTAGTGTAAGGGTCTAACATCTAGGATCTTATGTCTAAGGTATACGGTTTAAGTTTTATAGTCTAGGTATTGGGTCAAAGGTTGACAATTTAGGGTTGAGTATCTAGGTTCTAGGGTCATGGCTCGATGGTTAAGGGTCTTAGGTTTTAAGGTTTTAGGATTAGTGTTTTGCATTTTAAGGTTAAAAGTCTACGATCTAAGGTCAAAGGTCCAGGGTTGAAAATCAAGAGTCGTGGGTCGAGGGTCTAAGAACTAGAGTCTTAGGTTTAGCTTTTAAGGTTGACGGTCTAAATTTGAAGGTCCATGGTTGATGGTCTAGGGTCAAGGTTTAATGGTTTAGGGTCTAAGGTTTAATGTATGAGGTCTAAGGTGTAAGGTGTAAGGTATAAGGTTATAGGTAAGAGGTTAAAGGTTTTAAAGGTTTAAGAGGTATGACTTTTAAAGCTTAAAGTTTGAGGTCTGAGAGGTGTGAAAGTTATGAGAGGTGTTAGTGGTTTGAGAGGTCTCTGAGGTTTAGGGTTTGAGAGGCCAAACAGCTCTACAGTTTGAAGTCTGAGGTTTGAGAGGTTTGAGAATTTTTAGGTCTAGAGTTTGAGAAGTTTGAGAAGTATAACGTCTGAAAGGTTTGATAGGTATGAGGTCTAGGAGGTCTAATTGGTTTAAGATTTTTGAGGTTTAAAAGGTCTAAGAGGTTTGATTTCTGAAGTCTAAGAGGTCTAATTTATATGGATTGAGAGGTTTAAGTTCTAAGGTCTGGGATTTGAGGTCTGACATTTGAGAGGTATATGAGGTGTGAGAGGTCTAATAGGTTTGAGAATTTTGAGATTTAAGAGGTTAGAGAAGTTTTAGGTTTGAGAGGTCTACAATGTATAAGAGGTATGAATTTTAAGTTCTGAGGTCTGAAGGATCTGAGGGAAAAGGCTGTGTGAGATTTAATGTTTGTGTTTTGTGGTCTCAGTCTTGGGTCTAAAGTTTGATGTCTTAAGTTTGAGGTTTTAAGTTTGAGGTCTTAACTCAAAGGTCTTAGATCTGAGGTCTGATGTCTAAGGTCTAAGGTTTAAGGTCATTGTGTTTGGTGTCTAAGGTCAATTGTCTAAGGTGTCTAAGGTCTAGGTCTTGGGTCAAGGGTCGAGGGTTGAGATTCTAGGGTTTAGGGTCAAGAGTTTAGGGTTTAGGGTCTGAGGTCGAGGGTTTTGGGTTATGGGTCAATTAAGGTCTTGTGTTTTTTTTTATTTTAAGATTACTATTTTGTATTTTAAAGTTAAGAGTCTAAGATTTAGGGTCAAGAGTCAAGGAATGATAATCAAGGGTCATGGATCAAGGATCTTGGGTTTAAGGACTAGGTTTTTAGGTTTAGCTTATAAGGTTGATAATCTAAAGTCAAAGGTCCATGGTTAATGGTATGGGGTCGAGAGTCAAGGGTCAATGTTTTAGGGTTAAGGTCTAAGGTCTAAAGTCTGAGTTCTAAGGTATGAGGTATAAGGTTTAAGGTTAGAGGTTAGAGGTAAGAGGTGTGAGGTTTGAGATTTCTAAAAGGTTTAAGAGGTTTAAGGTATGAGAGTTTTAATGTCTTAGTTCTAAGGTCTGACATTTGAGAGGTAAGAGATCTGAGGTAAGACGTCTATAGTCTGAGATGTATGAGTTTAGGGAGTTATAAGGTCCAAAAGGTATATGTGGTGTGAGAGGTTTAAGGTCATAGAGGTTTGAAAAGTATGAGAGGTCTATGGTCTAAGAGGCTTAGGTTTAAGAGGTCTGAAGTTTAAAGTTTAAGAGGTTTTAGAGGTTTGAGGCCTGACATAAGAGGTCCAAGAGATTTGAGGTCTAAGTGGTCTGAGATATGAGAGGTTTAAGAGGTGGTGTAGGCTGGGTCCGGCGGTGGCGTAGGGTGGCGTTTTTGGCCATGCATGGTGACGCGAAATGGGAGGAGAGAAGGGAAAGAAAATGTAGGGAGGAGAGAGAGGGAAAAGAGAAAATGGGAGGGAAAAGTGGGATTTTGGAATTTTAAGGCCTCCAAAGGCATTTTGGTCTTTTTTCACTTCGCTCGGGATAAATTCTGGATGCTTTCTTCGATCTGGTCATGAATATGGGCCCACATGGAAGAAATTCAGACTCCTTTTAAGGATTTAAAGCCTGTCAATTCATCTGCTGATCCCTTAACACCGGGCTAAGTTTTTCTTTGTCAGATCAGATTTTGACTCCAAAAAATTTCCAATTTAACTGTAGACTCAAAAAATTACGCCAAATTTGATTTTAACAAAAACAAAATTTAATTAACCCAATTAATTTATTTAAAAAATTTAGTTTATTACAGCTGACCTTACATCAGGATTGAATCGCTGGCAAAATTCGAAAAGGTATTACACTCCAACACCTTCAATGATTCTTGAAGGAGTTGCATTTAACTTGGCATGAAGTGCAGTTAAGCCCCATGCAACTAATTGCCACTAAAAGAAATTGATAGTTCTTTGGCAGTGGTTTTAACCGCCACTAAGGACTTTAGGGGCAGTTATGTGTACCCTCATTAAACTAGGCTTGTCAGAGAGGTTTAGCGATGGTTATAGGTAACTACTGGAATAATCGTTGTTATATTATATTTAATGGCAGTTTTGCAACTGCCATGAAATTAGATCAATATGATATCCCATCTTTCCTGTGGCAGTTTTAACTGATGTTAAATGTGGTTAAGAGTGGTTTTGCATTTAATAATACAAAAAGTGAAGATAAATGCTTGTATAGGGATGACAAAATTCTTTAAATTTATAGATTTCTACAAAAATTGTCTCATTTGAAAACTCAAATATGGGAATTTTTCCCCCTGCAAGGATAAGTGCAAAATTTTTTCTAAGTTTGCGGAAGGAAATCATGCCCCCCTCCCTACAGGGTATCTATCACTAGAAATTTATATAGATATTTTTTTAATTTATATATATTTTTATTTTTTATTTTTTAACTTCTCATTTTTATTATTTGTCAATTAAAAAATTAAAAAAATAAAACAAATAACTTTAGAAATTAAGTAGTAGAATTTTTAAAAGTCATATTCTCTAGATCTTTATTTTATTTGAAAACTCTAAAATTACAATTAATATGTTATTATCTTAGTACAATTGAGTAATTTTATTAATATCTTTTATATATATATATTATGAAACACTTATTCTATTATTTTGATAGACTTTTATTGATAGATTAAGTCTTCGTGGATACCTGATAGTTTCTAAATTTCCATGAAAATTGGGGAGGAGCAAGACTTTCTACCCATGTAAGGAATATAGATGGGGATGGAGACAATGATAGATGCAGGAATAGGAAACAAAGAGATATTACTTGCCGCCACACTACCCATTGTCATCCCTATGCTTGTATTTGTTAGTACTTTTATAGGCACTTATGATGATTGCTACTAAAACTTATTTTCTTTCTAAAACTTATTTTCTTTAATCGCTAGTTATGACAACCAAGGCAAGGCTTACTATTGGTTCAAAAAGAAAATAGTCCTCACAAAGTTATTGTATTTCAATTTGTTACTTTTGTTTAATTTTATTTCATTGAAAAAGTCACGTAGATTACTACGTTAAATTTCCTTTCATTGGGTCATTGATTAGAAATATTCAATTAAAATATTTAACACTTTGGTGGTGAAATACTAGAAAGGTTTACATCAAATTAAAGGCTTTTGATTCAATACACCTAAGTTGTTATCGTTGTGCCCTCACATATTAAATATATATATAGTTGTAAATTATTGATTGTTTTGTCACTAATTAATATTCATTAGCATTAATTACATACAATAATTAAGATTAATAAGGTTCCAATAAATAAGAGTGGTGGGTCGACTCTATTGAACTACGTAGTTGTTGATTTTTCTTGTATAATGTATTTTTTACATTTTTGAAAAAAGCCAATGTGTTTTAATTATTTGATTTTTTTACCATAATTAATGAGTAATGAGTAAAAAAATTTAAACTAATTCAATTAATTCTTGGCATATTTAATTTGTCTCTCTAAAAATTAACTCAAAAATTTAAAAAAAAAAAAGGTCACCAAGCATTTAGAACTTGAAAAATCAAATGAGTCAATTAGCCATGTGTGTGAGAAAGTTAGAATTTTAAGGCAAGCTTCCTTCTTAGACAGAGGTGAATCATAGATAATGTGTTTGTGCTGCCACTTTAAGAAGTGGGAAGAAATTAGAATAATTGCCCAAAAAAATAAGTAATGAGTGTGCCTTTAAGCTCAAATTAAAACTGAAGGCAAAGTTTGTAGTGCAAAAACCAACTAAGAGTGCTCAAAAAGAGAAAAAAATTAAATCCATTTGATGATATGGTAATCATACTTCCTTTCCCATAAAGATTTTTTAATTCAAAAATGTTTGAGGTTTGAGGTTTGAGGTTTGAGGTTTGATGTCAGAGGTCTGATGTTTAACATGAAAGGTCTAAGGTCTAAGTTTTAAGATCTAAGGTCAAGGTTCTAGTGTCTAGGTTATAATGTCTAGGGTCTAACGTATAGGATATAATGTTTAGGGTTTAAGGTATAAGATCTAAGGTATAAGGTTTAGGGTCTAGGGTCTCAATCTTAGGTCAAGGATCGAGGGTCATGAGTTGAGAGTCTAGGTTCTAGTGTCATGGGTGTAACACCCCATAATTTAATTAGCTTAAATTAGTGTTCTTTAATTAAATGGATGGAATTAATGGTGTCATATAATGATTAGTATGAATTGCTTGCTTCATAATTAATTAGATGAATTTTCTTAAGGAGGGGCAAATTTTGCTTGCATAATTTAATGGGCCAAAATGGTTATATTAAAAGGTAAGCTTGCATGAAAATTAGGTGCTTTATTAATTAATTATTTTCCTTTTGAGTTACTTAGCCTAAGTACCAAGAGAAAAGTAATGTAGGATGCAACAATTTAAATATATGCATGTGTGTGCCTTGCATGTATCCTACACGAAAGAAGGGAATGGAACATCCCCCTAGGGACCCAAAGCGAACAATATCTGCAAGTGGGCAGCGAGACTGTTACATTGTTGAGTTATAACTCGTAGCATTGAAATAGGCTCATGATTCCCATGATGAAAATTTTCATTAGTAAAGGTAACATGTACAAGAAAGGAAACTTTGACATAAATTAATGTGGAAAAGATTATGGTTCGTACAAGGTTACAAATGAGTATGGAAAAATATTTGACTAGATTCATGAGAAATATTGATATTAAGAATTTAAGGCTAATAATGATGACCATTGATATGGGGAAATTATGGCTAAATTAATGGTGAATGTTGTCATGGAAAAATCATGCTTAGCAATGAGGAATAATGGTGTTATGGAAAATTACGAGTAATTAATAATGAACATTATTATGAAAAATTTATGGCTAGATAATGATGACCATTGTTGTGAAAAATTATAGTTAGTAATGTTGAATCATGTTGTTAGGGAAAAATCATGGCTAATAATGATAAACATTATTTTTATGGAAAAGGAATTTCCTTGTTTCAATAATATGATTTAAAGAATGGAAAGAGAAAAATTTAAATGATTAAATATGAAATTCTCTTGAATTTTTCTTAAGCCAAAATCATGGAAATTCTCCCCTAAAAAATTATTAAGGTTTTATAACTGAAACATATTATTCAAAATAGAGAATTAGATTGATTTAGGCAAAATTTGTTCTAAATAAAAATGACAAAAAGGTAATGTGTGCCAACAAAAAAAAGAAGAAGAAAGGCAACTAACATAGGAAAAATAAAGAAAGATTCACGAATTACGAGGTATGGCCAAAGATGCTCCATACCGGTGATCTAGTGAGACGTGGTCGAAGGTGCTCCATGCCTGTGATCTAGCATTCACGATGAATTCATATACGTGGTCGAGTGTCTATGAATTACGAGGTGTGGCCGAAAGCACTTTACACCGGTAACCTAGTGAGGCGTGGCCGAAGGTGCTTTATGCCTATGACCTAGAGCTTATGATTACTTTATGCACGTGGCTAAGTGTCCATAAATTACAAGGTGTAGCTGGAAGTGCTCCACACCGGTGACCTAATGAGGCATGGCCGAAGGTGCTCCATGCCCATAACCTAGTGCTTACAATTACTCTATGCACGTGGTTGAGTGTCTATGAATTACGAGGTGTGGCTGATAGTGCTCTACACGGGCGGCCTAGCAAGGTGTGGCCGAAGGTGCTCCATGCCCATGGCCTAGTGCTCGCGACTACTCTATACACGTGGTTGAGTTTTCACGATTTATGAGGTGTGACCAAAGGTACTCCGCACGAGGGACCTAGAGAGGTGTGGTCGAAGGTGCTCCATACCCGTAACCTAGTGTCCACATGATCTCAGAAAAGGTGGCTTAGAGGCTCGTAACACCCCAGAGCATGTAATTAATTCATAAAGGTAAGAGTAGGAATTTAATGTATAAGCACTCTGTTTAATTTTGCAATAACTCGTGTAATTTTATGATAATATGTGTCACTTGAAAAAGGGTCATCTGATTTTCTATTGCCCTTTAAATTTATCATGCAGTGCTTACCTGTTTACATTTATGAATAACATTATGTTTTAATACCAAGAATGTAAATTAAATGTTTTGGTGCTTACACCCTGGTACACATTGGTTGATTTTTAAACCCTGAATTGTTAAGCTACTGGGAAACTTGTGTTTCTCATCTATGTGATAATATGTATCAGATACAGACGTGTAGCAGGGTCGCAGGTAGCAGACCTTTTTGATTAAGTAAGATTTTTGTAACCCCTATTTTGGGTCCTAGATATATTTGATTTAGAATAGGATAATTATTTTTACTGTATACATAAAAGGTATATGGGGTATACCGGGAGGGGGGAACAGATATGTAAAGGACCAGTCTATCCTTACTTTGTACGGGAGTTTGAGTGACAGACTTGTTGTCTCCTGACTTCCGAAAGACGAGTACTTCATATATCTGGGAACATGTTTATCAGTATCTATTGGACATTATTAGACTTGTACTATTTGAATTACATGAAAGTCTATATTTTTACTGTGTAGTATAGTATTTCTTTATTCTGCTGTGCATGTAAGTTTTTAAGTTGAGCAAAAAGACCCAAACCTAATCTACTTAATTTAAATGAATGGTATAATTGCTCAGACATTAATTAAATAAAAATATAAGAATAATGTACCAAACCTATCTGGTTGTATCGAAGGAATGGTAATACTAGATAGGGGCGTTACAATGGGTTGATGGTTAAGGGTATTATGTTTTAAGGTTTTTAGATTAGTGTTATGCATTTTAGAGTCAAGAGTCTAAGATATAAGGTCAAAGGTCCAAGGTTGATGATTAAGGGTCGTGGGTCTAAAGAATAAAGTCTTAGGTCTAGCTTCTAAGGTCGACGGTCTAAAGTTGAAGGTTTATGGTTGATGGCCTAGGCAATGGTTTAGGATCTAAATTTTTAAGTTTAATATCTAAAGTCTAAGCTCTAAGGTCTGAGGTATAAGGTTTGAGAGGACTGGGGTTTAAGAGGTCTAACGTCTAAGGTCTGAAGTATGAGATCTACGATTTAAGAGGTATGAGATCTGAGAGGTGTAAAAGGTATCTGAGGTTTGAGGTCTGAGAGGCCAGAGAGGTCTATGATTTGAGGTTTGACATCTGAGGTCTAAAAGGTTTGAGAAGTTTCAAAATTTTGAGGTTTGAAAGGTTTGAGAGGTATGAGGTCTAGGAGTTTTGATAGATTTGAAGGATATGAGATGTCTAAAGTCTAAGAGGTCTAAGAGATCTAATTTCTTATGTCTGAGAGGTCTAATTTATAAGGTTTAAGAGTTATGAGTTCTAAGGTCTGACGCTTGAGGTTTGAGGTATGAGGTCTAACTTCTAAGAGGTTTGAGAAGTGTGCGAGGTGTGAGAGGTTTGATAAGTTTGAGTGGTTAAAGAAGTATGGAGTTTGAGAGGTTTGAGATGTTAAATAAGTTTAAGGTCTGAGATGTCTAAGAGGTAAAAGAAGTCTAAGAGGTTTGAGTTCTAAGTTCTAAGGTTTGAGGTTTAAGGTGAGAGGTTTGAGGCCTGAGGTCTTAAGTCTCAAGTTTCAAGTTTAAGGTCTCAATTTTAAGTTTTCAAGTCTAAGATCTTAGGTCTTATGTTTGAGGTCTGAGGTATAAGGTCTAAAATATAAGGTCTAGGTCTAAGGTGTAAGGTCTTGTGTCTAGTGTCTAGTGTCTAGTGTCTAGGGTCTAAATCTGGGCCAAGGGTTAATGTTTGAGAGTCTAGATTTTAAGGTTATGGGTCGATGGTCAAGGGTCTTCTATTTTTATTTTATTTTACAATTAGTGTTTTATGTTTTAAGGTTAAAAGTTTACAATCTAGGGTTTAAGTTCCAAGATCGACGATCGAGGATCAAGGGTCGACGATCTTAGATTTAGCTTCTAAGGTCAATAGTCTAAATTTGAGAGTCCATGGTCAATGGTATAAGGTCAAGAGTTAAGGGTGGATGTTTTAGGTCTTACATTTAAGGTCCAAGGTCTAAAGTCTGTGTTCTAAGTTCTAAGCTTAAAGGTTAGAGGTTTGAGGTCTAAGGTCTGAGGTTTAAAAGGTTTGAAGGTCTAAAAGGTTTAAGGTATGAGTATTCTTAAGTCTGAGGTCTAAGATTTAAGGTTTAAAAAGTTAGAGGTATGAGTTAAGAGGTCTAAGGTATGTGATTAGAGGTTTAAGGTGTATGAATTTAAAGAGGTTTAAGGTCAGAGAGGTGTGAGAGATGTCTGAGGTCTTAGAGGTTTGAGGTCATAAAGGTCTAAAGTTTTTGGTATTAGAGGTCTGAGAAGTTTGGGAGGTCTAAAATTTAAGGTTTAGGGTGTGAAGTCTAAGGTTTAAGGTCTAAGGCTTAACATCTAAGATTTAAGGTCTAATGTCTAAGTCCTACGATTTAAGGTCTAGGGTCTAGGGTCTAAGGTCTAAGGTTTAGGTTTTATAGTTTAAGGTCTAACGTCTAATGTCTTAGGTCTGAGCGTTGAGGTCTAAAGTTTGAGGTTTGAGGTAAGAGGTTATAAGGTATGAGGTATGAGGTATAAAGTCTAAAGTCTAAAGTATAAGTTTTACAATTTGAGGTGTGAGGTTCAGGGTTTAAGGTCTAGACCCTAAACCTTAAAGTCTAAGAACTAATGTCTAAATTTTAAGGTCTAAGGTCTCAGGTATGAGGTATGAGGTTATAAGGTCAGAGGTATGAAGGCTGAGGTCTGAGGTATAGCATCTGAGGTCTATAGTCTTAGTTCTATGGTCATAGGTCTCTGGACTTAGGTCTATGGTCTTAGTTCTATGGTCTAAGGTTAAAGGTTTAAATTCTAAAGTCTAAGGTCTAGCTTGTAATGTATAATTTGTAACCTCTATAGTCTAAATTAAAGTCTATGGTCTAGTGTCTAACAAGTAATTGCTAGGGTCTATCGGTCTAAGGTTAAGTTTCTTTGGTAGATGATCTAGGGTCTATGGTCAAGGGTCTAGGCTTTAGAGTCTAGAGTTGAGGGTCTAAGGTTAAGGTCTAGTGTCGTTACTCTAGAGTCTAAGGTTGAGGGTCTAAAGGCTACAATTTAAGGTTCAAAGGTAAAGGGTTTAGGGTTTATGTTCTAGGCTATAGTGTCTGAGGCCAGTGGTTGATGTTCATGCTCAAGGGTAGGTTTAGGGTCTAGAGTCTAAGTTCCTAAGGCTTCTTTCTAAAGTGTACATTCGAGGGTTTTAGGTTATGAGTTATATGTTTTGGGGTTTTAAAGGTTAGGGTTTAAGATTTCAAGTGTTAGGGTTAAAGGTTTAAATTCTAGGATTTAAGGGTTTAAGGGTTTAATATTTATAGTGTATGGTTTTAAGATTTAATGTTTAAAGTTTAAGTTTGGATTATGGTTGTCGGATTTATTGTTTAGGTTTTACAATTTTAGAGTTTTGGGTTTAAGGTTATAGCTATATATATATATATTTTAAATTTTTGGTTTTACAGGGTGTAAATTTAGCTTTTAGGGTAATTTAGGGTTTAAAGTAATTTATAGTAACTAGTTTAAGGTTTAGGGTTTTGCAATTTATAAGATTTAGGGGTTTTGTATTTAATATTTTGAAGTTAAAGTTTAAAATTTTAGAATTTATGTTTTAAAGATTAGGGATTAGGATTTAGGGTTTAAGACTTTAAATCTAGGGTTTTAGGATATAAGGTTTTAAGATGAGGTTTTTAAATTTTAAGGTTTTAGGTTTTAGGTTTTAATTTTTAAAGTTTTTTTTAGATTCATTATAAGGATAGGTTATGTTTTTTAGATTTAGGATTTTTTGATTTCATATTTGGAAGTTTTAGGGTTTTAGAATTTAGAGTTTATATAGATAGTTTGAGAGTTTTAAATTTTTGTTTTGAATTTTCAAATTTAAAGTGTAAGATTTAGAACTTGAAGATTGAGGTTTTAGGAATTTACAATTTTGACATATATATATACACATTAATAACATGTGATATTTATATAATATATATGTAATGGTTTCTCAAATACAATATTAATCTTAATATAAAAAAGTAAAGAAAACAGTTAATTCTTTATTAAATATACTTTTCCTATTATACTTGCAATCATGATAAATATCACATGTTCTTAATGTATCTCATATTATACTTCCAACGAATTAATAACATATATAAGTAAATTGAAAATCAAGTATAATCAACAAGTTATATATTTTAAATGCCATATTGATATATCAAGGATTTACTAATATAATATTAAAGTTTAAAATAAAAGCCCTAATCAAAATTTTCAAAATCTAACTATTTAGTACGACTCTTTACTTGACATGTAAGTTAGGGTTTACTCATCTCAAAGGAATTAAGATTTCTTATATAATTTGAGATCAGAATTATCATAGAGATTTTCCTATTCTGTGTTGATCTCCTGCTCCTCATTCTATAAGTAATGTTGTAGTTGATGAATTGTTGTTATATATATATATCATAGTGAGAATTGATTGAAATGTTATATATATGTCTATTCAGGGTTGTGGTGTGAATATTGTATACGTATGAAAGAGTGAGAAAGACAGGCAAACAAGTTATGGGCCGGGGACAAAAGAAAAAGGGAACAAGAAGACCCAAACCAGAGAAAGATAGCAAAAAGTAGGTCCCATCAGAAAACGGAAAGACAGAGAAATACACTATATACATATAGAACAATAAATATTAATTCACAAGTAGAATTGAAAACAGAAACCACATAAAAAAGAAAGAGTAAACAGCAAAAGCCCAAAAATCCATCAACCATCATTCTGAGAAATGTCGATAGCAAAAAATAATTCTGAAACTAAAATTATTAAATCATGAATATTAGCATTATACATGTTTTTCTTGCATGATATGCATCCACAAACGTTAAAACTAAACCTATAAACCAATTTTTTTTTGGTGATTATTATGTTCCTAAATCTATTCAAGATTGAGTTACACAAATTATGGAAGATGGTCGATCATAAACAAACCAATAACAAAACAGTAATAGGATGCGAGTTATATATATCATAGTGAAAATTGATCGAAATGTTATATATATGTAGTATATTCAGGGCTGTGAAGTGTGAATATTGTTTACGTATGAAAAAAAGAGAAAGACGAGCAAACGAGTTATGGGAACAAAAGAAAAAAGGAACAAGAAGGCAGAAACCAGAAAAAGACAGACACTACATAAAAAGGAAAGAGCAAACAGAAAAAGCCCAGAAATCCATCATCCATTTATCATTCTGAAAAATGTCGACGTACACAGCAAAAAGTAATTCTGAAACTACAAATATTTAAATCATGAAATAGCATTTTGTTTGTCTTGCATGATGATGTATTCATAAATGTAAAAACTAGCTAAACGCAAAAACCCATTGTTTTTCTGTTGATTATTGTGTTCTCAAATCTATTCAAGATTGAGTTACACAAACCAGTAAAAAAATAATAAAAGGATACGAGTTTCGATCATTGCATCGGATGGTAAAAGAATGAGAATAATGAAGAAAGAAATTATTCAAAGAAAGAAAGTTACCCAGAAACACTGAGCTTTCTTGAACCAATCTGCGTTGCTGCCATTCCATCTCTCCAGTACTCAACTCTGAGAATTAGCCCTACGCCCCTACCTCTTCTGCAATTCCTCATGGGCTGTGTGCTGATCATACTTATATATATATATATATATATATATATATATTTATGATTAATCAGTTCAATCCTCCAACGGCTATATGATTTGTATAATTGCACCGCTTGGCTTTCGGAGAACCTCCACTTTCAACGGTTACAAAATTGAAATTTCAAAATTAATCATGTGCTTTTCTTCTAATGCAAACACGTTTATGACTTTATTACGTATTGTTAGAATCCACATTGGTTTTATTACCATTGTATGGAAACTCTGTACCATTTTTATATTTATAAATTTGTAATCATAGTCACAGTTAATTTAATTTTCATACCTTTTACAAATTCGTTGTATTTAACAATTTTCTTCCCCTTGAGCTTAATTAGAATAAATGCAAGTTAAGTCATTTCGACCAAAAGTCTCAATTTCAGAAATAATGATATATAAATGAAGCAACCCTTTTAAATTTATAATAATGATTAATCTAAAATCATCAATAAATGATTTTAATAAAAAATTATTTTTTCATCAAATTAAATTTAATTATATCCCTATAGAGATTCCTGTAAATTTTTATAAAATAAAATAAAATTTTATAGTTGTAATAGTTTAAAATTTCCTTCCCTCACGTCTTCAAACACTGCAACTTTCCTTCTCTCCCACACAATTTCCTCCTCTCCTCTCTCTTTCAGCCCATCCTTCCTTTCCTCAGAACCACCGCCACGCCATCGCCAAAGACCGATCATCGTCATCGCTTGACCACCGCAAAGAACCTAAACACCCCGAAATTTGTGAAAATCTTCTTCCATCAACCCAAGTTTCGGCGTCTTGAACGGCCGAAAAACGCCTTCCTCCGGCCACACCACCCCCACCACCAGGTAGCCCAAGCCGTCTGCTTCCTTGACCAGCCTTCACCTGTCGAAGAACCGCCGCCACGCGCCCGGATCGAGGTAAAAAGAGTTCGCCGCTCTGTCCACCTTTCTCACCGAAAAAGTGCCATTAAACCATCGTGTTTCGCCAAACTAACTTCAGATCCAGCATCCTCGTACTCTGATCTACATTCTGGACAAATTTTGGACGACCACCGGCGTTGACCGTCGTTGACCACGTTGACCGCTGTTGACCACGTTGACCGACATTGACTACCATCACAGTGCCTTTTTCGGTGAGCTATTGAAGCCGATGTAGCCTAAACGCTTTGAAAAATACAATATAGAAGCGTTTTGTGACCTTTAAAGATTATTTTCAAGGCTAGGAGAAATTTTGGGATTTAATTGAAGTTCTGTTGGATTATGAAAGATATAATTATATATTTTGAGATAACAATGGACTCCATAATATGTTAAGATTTTTTCGATGGAAGTTAGTAGGTGATGAAGTTTGAATTGCAACTATCTGAGTAGTTTAATATTGATTAGGTTCCTTAATTATTTTAGGAATCTCGGAGGATACTAGAATCATTAAAAATTGTGCTAGATCGGTGAATTAAGGATTAATTTTTATTAATCCTTCCAGGTGAGTGTTTGATAAAGGAGATACCATTTTCAAATATCTTTTATCTGTTTTGAAATAAATATGAATTTAATTATGCATGAAATTGTGTATTTTGTCTAGAAAGCCATGGGAAACATTAGGACATTTATTGTTTCTGATTTTGTGATAATTTGGTGAATTCCTTGTTTTTATGATTGTTGTTATTAAATACAAGAATTTATCTATGTTTGACTATCTATGATTATTATTGAGATTTTGAATTTGAATGCATAATTGTGGATATTATATTTTTTGGATCTGATAAAGAAATATATTTTATATGATCTGTGTGATCTGAAATGGTGTTGTGGTGGAGTACCTTGTACGTAGGCGTCCTCGTGTGGCGGGAGGCACGGGGACTGGTGGCGCTGTTAGGTTATCTTTGTGTAGCCGAAGGCATGGAGACTGGTTAAGCGCGTGTGATGCACAGTGGGTTGTCATCGTGCAGCGGGAGGCACGGATGACTGGTGGCACGGTAGAGTTGTTCTGTGTGACTAAAGGCATGGAACTGGGTTCACGCAGCGCAGAGCACAGTGGGGTTGTCCTCGTACAAGGGAAAGAATACAGAGGGGGATGATGTGATGGGAAATATTAATTATACGAGATTATTACATTTGGATATTATGAAATACAGTTTATCAAGATTATTATTTCTAAATTAATTTATAAAGATTGATGACACGATTTTGAACTGTATACCTTGCAATTATTTTATGATAGAAACTATGTGTGGGCCTATTTCCCATTCTGTGTGTTTCTTTTATCTTACACTCACTGGGTCTGTGTGACTCATTCTCTTTACCTTACATTTTTTTCAGATCCTCCTCAGGTTGAAGAGTAGAAGAGAATAGAGTCACGCTTCTATCTTGGGTAGGCTTTTCCTTAAAGTCTCGCAGGCTTAATGATAACGCAGCTTATCCCTAACTTAGTATTAGATTAGTTTGCATGTGGATATAAATGAAAAAAAAACTTTGTAGGCTTGAAATAGCCAGTTGTATTATTGTGTTTCATAATGAATTTGATTGTGTTTTGGGCTGTTGTAAATTGAGGAAACGTCTTATTTTCAGAGGTTACTCTGTCAAAATTTTGTTGAAATTAGAATGATGGTTAAGGATTAAAGGTAGAGATTAAAATGTCTTAGTATTGTTATTATGGACTGCAAAAGAAGTTCTTAGGCTAGCTAGACCTAGTAGGTGTGAAAATAGGTCTATGCGCCGGTCACGATCTCAGAATTTGGGTTGTGACAATAGTTAAACAATGTCTTCAAAGATGTATGAATTTATGCAAGATATATATATTTATTAATTCTAAATAAAATTATAAATATGTTAAAAAGCAACTTTCATTGAAAAATTATAAATATATTTATATATTTATTTGTAATTAATTTAAGAATATGATCTTTTATAGATGCATTCAATCTCCCATTTTTTGTTTTTTAGCTTTGAAGTAAATATATAAGACACTGATCGGTTTTGAATGGCAATTGTTGGTTGTTAAAACTTTTGATGCATAATGTGAACAAAGTGAAATAGATCTTTAATTTTTTTGAAGGATGGCAATATGATAAATATATACTTGTATAAATACAAGCACTGAAAGTTCCTCATTATGTGATACCACCCCTAAAGTCTTTAGTGGCGGTTAAAACCGCTGCTAAAGAAAAGAAAAAAGGAAATTATCTATCTTTTTTTTTTTTTTGGTAGTGGTAATTAGTTTTACTGGACATAACTGCACTTCATGCCAAGTCAAATGCAACTATTCAAGAATCATTGAAGGTGCTGGAGCGTGATACCTTTTTGACTTTTGTCAGTTATTCAGTTCTAATCTAAAGCCAATCTTGTTCTTTTATTGCAATTAGAGCGGCGAGTATGAAGCCAGGCAGAAAAAAGAGAGGGAATGCTTAGCAAGAAAGGAACTTTATTGGTTTGCTAGAGCCAGGAAATGAGCACTCAAGATTTGCACATATATAGAAATGGAAGGCAGAACGAATCCAAAGGCTAATTTGACGCTCTTGTATCTTATAATGGTTCTTGAGTTTTTTGGTAAATAATTTCTAAAACTATATATAATATAATATAAAATAAAATATGCAATTTTAAGTGAGGAGAGAAAAAAATATAAATAACAGAAATAAGGTACAAGATATGATCGGGGATGCAATACTTATTGGCCTTTTACTAGATGTTGATTTTATTAGTGTTAGTGGCATACAAATTCAAACATATACAACTCCAATGAACTATATAACTTCAATGCGTTTGTTAGGTATTTCACATTATATATAGGATATGGAGATAAGCTAAAAAAAGAGGTGGTGTTTGAATTAATTTAAACATAATTCTTATTATTATTTTTACATGGGTTAATACTTCCTAGGAGTACTGTATTTAAATCAAAAATATGTCTAATTAACAATATTATATTCTATATATTTTTAAACACCTATATCATTGCTTAATTTATTAAAACATGATTTGGAAGTATTGATTCGTCTATGTTATTTAATTTATTATTTTAAAATATAATAATTATTTTTTATATTGTATTTTAAAAACTAAAAAACAACATATTTCTGTGTATCTAAATATAAAATATAATTGTGTATATGTACGTAGTGAAACTCTATTATATCTCAGAGACCCTTAAAATCTCTATAAATCCACAATTGACAAGAAACTTGCCTATCCCTCCATTTAAAGTTGGAGATATTATTATATTTTTCAGAATATATATCTCTTGAAACTGAGCTTATCACAGAGGATTTAGCGGCAACGGTTATAGGCTAGTGCTGGAATAATCGTTGCTGTATTAAATTAGATCAATATCATATCCCTTCCTTCTTGTGGCAGTTTTAACCGCTGCTAAATGTGGTCAAGATTGGTTCTACATTTGATGAATACAAGTGAAGATAAATGTTCATACAGGAATGACAAAACTCTTCAGATTTAGAGATCTTTGCAGGGATTGCCAAGGTTTGAAAACTCGAATATAGAATTTTTTTTTTTGCAAAGATAAGTGCAAAATTTTTTCAAAGAAAGTTTGTGGATAGAAATCATGCCCCCCACCTCGCAGGGTACCTCTCACCAAAAGTTTCCATAGATATTTTTTTATTTATATATATTTATTTAAATGTCTTCTTTTGTAATTTCTTATTTTTATTATTTTTTAATTAAATAAATTAAAAAATAAAACAATTAACTTTGAAAAGTAGTAGAATTTTTTAAAATCATATTTTAAAAATATTCATTTTATTTGAAAACTCTAAATTATAATTAATATGTTATTATCTTAGCAAAATTGAGTGCTTTTCATTAATATCTTATATATATATATATATATTGTGAAAAACTTATTCTATTATTTTGATAAATTTTTATTGATAGTTTAAGTCTTTCGAGGCAACCACGATAATTTTTGAATTTTTGTAAAAAATGAGGAAAAGGAAAACTTTTTCCCCATGTGGAGAATGAAGATGAGGATGGAGACAATGATAGACTTGGAAATGAGAAACAGAGGTACTCCTTGCCTCCTCACTACCTGCTGCCATAACTATGCTTGTACTTCTTTAGTACTTTTGGGGGCACCTATGATGATTGCTACTAATTAAACTTATTTTCTTTAATGGCCAGTTATGACAAACAAGGCAAGGCCTACCATTGGGCCAAAAAGAAAAAAGATCTCTCAAAGTTATTGTATTTCAATTTATTACATCTTTTTAATTTTATTTCATTGAAAAAGTAACGTAGATTTCTGCTTGAAATTTTCTCTCATTGGGTCATTGATAGAAATATTCAATTACAAAATTTAACACTTTGGTGGTCAAAGACTGGCAAGGTTTACATCAAATTAAAAGGTTTTTTATTCAATACACCTAAGTTGTTATTGTTGTGTGTCTGTGTGTGTATAATTTTCTATGGTTTTGTAACTAATTAAAATTCATTAGCATTAATTACATACAATAATATTAAGAAGGTTCCAATAAATAAGTTTGGTGAGTCTAATTAGCATGGGTTGACTCCATTGGAATACGTAGCTATTGATTTTTCTTGCATAATGTATTCTTTTCATTTATGAAACAAGCTAGTGTGTTTTAATTATTTGATTTTTTTTAATTTTATTACTGCATAGGAAGTATAGTTCTTAAAAATTGTTTACTTGTTGGGGATGGAAGAAATTTTACTTGATTTTTATTGACCATAACTAATGAGTAATGCATAAAAAGAAATTTAAACCAATTCAATTAATTCTTGGCATATTTAATTTCTCTCCCTAAAAATTAACTTAAAAGTTCCAAAAAAATCTTGCCAACCATTCATAATTTGAGAAATCAAATTAATGAGTCAATTAGCCATGTGTATGTGAAAGTTAGAATTTCAAGGCAAGCTTCCTTCTTAAACAAATATGAATCCTAGACAAAGTGTTTGTGCTATCATTTTGAGATGTGGGAAGAAATTAGAACAACTGCCTAAAAAAATAACGACTGAGTGTGCCTTAAGCTCAAAATAAAAACTAAAGGAAAAGTTTGTAATGCAAAAACCAATTGAGAGTGCTCAAAAAGAGAAAAAATTGGATCCATTTGATGATATGATAATCAAACTTCCTTCCCCATAAAGGTTTTTTAATTCAAAAAGGTATGAGGTTTGAGGTATGATGTCTGAGGTATAAGGCTTGATGTGAGAGGTCTAAGGTATAAGGTTTAGAGTCTATGGTTTAGGTTCTAGGATCTAGGGTCTAACTTCTAAGTTCAAAGGTATAAGGTTTATGGTCTAGGTCTTGGGTCAAGGGTTGAGCATTTAGGTTATAAGGTTGTGGCTCGATTGTTAAGGGTCTAGGGTTATGGATCGATGGTCAAGGGTCTTAGGTTTTAGTTTTACATTTTAAGGTCAAAAGGCTATGATCTAAGGTCAAAGGTCTAGGGTTGATAATAGAGTGTTGGGGGTCAAGGGTCTAAGGACTAGGGTCTTGGGTCTAGCTTCTATGGTTGACGGTCTAAAGTTAAAGGTACATGGTTGATGGTCTACGGTCAAGGTTCGATGGTTTAGGGTTTAGGGTTTAAGGTCTAAGGTCTAATATCTAAGCTTTAAGGTCAGAGGCATAAGGTCAGAGGTTTGAGGTTTGAGAGGTTTAAATGGTGTGACATCTAAATCTTAATGCTTGAGGTCTGAGAGGTGTGAAAGCTGTAAGAGGTGTTAGTGTTTGAGAGGTCTCTAAGGTTTGAGGTCTGAAAGGACAAAGAGGTCTACAATTTAAGGTTTGAGGTCTGAAAGGTTTAAGTCATTTGAGGTTTATAAAGTTTGAAAAGTCTAAGGTCTAAAATTTTTGAGAGGTATGAGGTCTAGGAAGTCTAATTGGTTTAAGATTTCTGAGGTCTAAGAGGTTTGATTTCTGAAGTTTGAGAAGTTTGATTTATATGGTTTGATATTTTTAAGTTATAAAGTTTGGGTTTGAGGTTTGATGTCTAAAGGCTAAAATCTGACCTCTGAGAGCTTTGAGAGGTATGCAGGTGTGAGAAGTCTGATAGGTTTGATATGTCTAAGAAGTCTGAGGTTTGAGAGGTTTAAAAGATGTTAGGGGTCTAAATTCTAAGTTCTCAGATTTGAGGTTTGAGGTCTAAGGTGAAAGGTCTGAGGTGAAAGGCAGTGTGAGGTCAGATGTCTGAGTTTTGTGGCATCAGGTCTCAAGTTTAAGGTCTTAACTCAGAGGTCTTAGATCTGAGGTCTGAGGTGTAAGGTCTGAGGTTTAAGGTCTAATTCTAAGGCCTTCGATCTTGTATATAGTGTTTAGGGTTAACTTTTTAAGATGTTTAAGGTCTAGATCTTGGGTCAAAATTTTAGGGTTTAGGGTCTAGGGTCAAGAGTCTTGGGTCATAGGTCAATAGTGTAAGGTCTATTTTTTAATTTTAGATTAGTGTTTTGTGTTTTAAGGTTAAGAGTCTATGATCAAGGGTCAAAAGTCCAGGAATGACAATAAAAGATCGTGGGTCGAGGATCTTAGGTCTAAAGACTAGGTTTTGATCTAGCTTCTAAGGTTGATGGTCTAAAGTTGAGGGTCTATGGTTGATGGTATAAGGTCAAGAGTCGAGGGTCGATGTTTTAAGGTTAAGGTCCAAGGTCTAAAGTCTAAGTTCTAAGGTATGAGGTATAAGGTATAAGGTATAAGGTATAAGGTCTAATATTAAAGGTTATAGGTATGAGGTCTGATGTTTGAGATGTCTAAAAGGTCTAAGAGGTTTAAGGTATAAGAGCTCTAATATCCTGGGTCTAACATTTGATAACTTAGGTCTGAGTTCTGAGGTTTGAGAGGTTAGAGGTTTGATATGAAAGGTCTATAGTATGAGATGTATAATTTTAGAGAGTTATGAGGTCAGAGAGGTGTCATAGGTTTGAGGTATGAGAGGTTTTACAGGTTTAAGGTCTAAGAGGTTTAAGGTTTGAGAGGTCTGACATCTGAGAGGTCTGAGTTTTAAGGTTTAAGAGGTTTGAGTTTTGAGGTCTAAAGTTTAAGGACTAAGGTTTGATGTTTAAGGTCTGAGAGGTTTTAGAGGTTTATGGCCTAACATATGAGGTTCATAATATCTAAGGTTTGAGTGGTCTGAGATATAAAAGGTTTGAGAGGTCTGAGGTTTGAGGTTTAAGAGGTATGAGGATTAAGAGGCTTGAGGTTTGAGATTTAAGGTGAGAGGTCTAAGGTTTGGGAGGTCTAGAAGATCTAAGGTGAAAAGATGCCTAAGGTCTAAGACCTGATGTTTATGTTCTAAAGTTATATGTTTGATTTTTGAGGTCTACAGTTTAAGGTTCGCATTCTGAGGTGTGAGGATTGAGGTATGACGTCTAAGGTATAAGGTTTAAGATTTAAAATCTAGGTTTTAAGGTATAGGGTTTTGGGTCAAGTCTAGGGTCTAAGGTCTCATGTTTAAGGTCTGAATTCTTAAGTTTGAGGTGTGAGGTTTACTGTTTGTCATTTGAGGTCTAAGGTCTGACGTTTGATACCTGACTTCTGACTTCTGTGGTTTAAGGTCTGAGGTATAAGGCCTAATTTTTGAGCTATAAAGTCTAAAGCTTAAGTTCTAAGGTACAACGTTTGCAGTCTTAGGTCTTAAGTTTAAGGTCAAGAGGTCTTTGGTCTAAGGTAGCCCGAGGTTTGAGGTCCTATGTCCAAGGTCTAATGTCCCATGTCCATGGTTTAATGTCCAATATCCCATGTCCAAGGTCTAATGTCCCAGGTCCAAGGTCTAAGTTATAACATACAATGTATAACGTCTAAGGTATAATGTTTATGTTATGAAATCATAGTTTTAAGATCTGAGGTCTGAGTTTTGAGATCTAAGGTCTAGGGGGTCAGGGGTCGAGGGTCGAGGGTCGAGGGTTTGGTGTCTAGCATTTAATATCTAATGTCTAACATATAATGTTCTAGGGTCTAGGGTTTAAGGTATAGGGTCTAAGATCTAAAGGTATAAGTTCAAAGCTTTAAGGTTCTATGATCTAATGTGCAAGGTGTAAGGTTTAAGGTGTAAGGTGTAAGGTCTAATGTATACGGTATAAGGTATAAGGTCTAACGGTATAAGTTCTAAGGTCTAAGGTTATATGATCTAAGGTGTAAGGTGTAAGGTTTAAGGTCTAGGGTCTAAGGTCTAAAATCTAATGTATAAGGTCTAAGGTCTAAGGTCTAACGTTTAACATCTAAGGTCGAAGGTCTGAGGTCTAAGGTCTAACGTTTAACATCTAAGGTCGAAGGCCTGAGGTCTAAGGTATAAAGTCTAAATTTTATAGGCTAAAGTATAAAGTCTATCATGTAACATCTAACTTTTAACTTATAATGTCTAATGTCTAGCTTTTAGCGTCTAGCATCTAACGTTTAACATCTAATGTATAATGTCCAACATTTAGGGTTTATGGTCTACGGTTTATGGTCTAGGGTTTGGGGTCTAGTGTCTAGGGTCTAGAGTCTATAATCTATGGTCTATGGTCTATGGTCTAAGGTCTAAGGTCTAAGGTCTATGGTCTAGGGTTTAGGGTCTTGGGTCTATAGTCTAGGGACTAGGGTCTTGGGTTTGAGGTCAAGGGTCCAGGGTTTGGGGTCTGAGGTCTGAGATCTAGGGTCTGGGGTCTAGGGTCTAAGTTCTAAAGGCTAAGGTTTAAGGTGTAGGTGTAGGGTGTAGTGTGTAGGATCTAAGGTCTAGGGTCTAAGATCTAAGATTTAGTGCCGAAAGTTGAGGGTCGAGGGTCTAGGGTATAAGATTTAATGTCTAAGGTCAATGGTAGAGGGTTTAGGGTATATGTTCGATGGTCCATTTTCGATGGTCTAGGATTGAGGGTTAAGGGTTTAGGTTATTAGGTCTTGTGTTTAAAGTGTTAGGTCATTGTGTATAATGTTTAAGGTTTTGAGTTTTAGGGTGTAGGTTTTTAAAGTTTAAGGTTTAAGTTTTAAGGTTTCAAGTTTAGGATTTAAGGATTTAAGGGTCATATGGTTTTAGAATTTAGTGTTTAGTGTTTAAGTTTAGAGTTTATGGTTGTTGGATTTAAATGTTTAAGTTTTACAATTTTAAAGTTTTGGGATTAGGGTTTTAGATATAGTTTTTTATATTTTTTTTTCAGATTTTTAGTTTTGCATTTAGGGTTTAATGTTTAGGTTTTAGGTTTAGGGTTTAAAGTGGTTTATCATGACTAGTTCAATTAAGGTTTAAAGTTTATATTTAATGTTTTGCAATTAATAGGGTTTAGGGATTTTGTGTTTAATATTTTGAGTTAAAATTAAAATTTTAGAATTTATATATGTTTTAAGGATTAGGGATTAGGATTTAAGGTTTAAGGCTTTAAATTTAGAATTTTAGGATGTAAGGTTGAAGATGAGGTTTCTAAATTCTAGGGTTTTAAGGTTTAATTTTTAAGATTTAGAGTTTAAGTTTTATTAAGATTAATTATAGAGATAGGTTATGTTTTTTAGATTTAGGATTTTTTTGATTTCACATTTGTAATTTTTTGGGTTTTAGAATTTAGAGTTTAGATAGATCAATTTAAGGTTTAAATTACAGTTTAGGATTTTTAGAATTTAAAGTTTAACATTTTGAACTTAAAGATTGAGGTTTTAGGAATTTATAATTTTGACTATATTTAATGGTTTCGCAAATACAATATTAATCTTAATATAAAAAGTAAAGAAAACAGTTATTTCTATATTAAATATACTTTATACTTGCAATCATGATAAATATCACATGTTATTAATGTATTTAATATTATACTTTAAACGAATTAATAACATATTTTAAATGCCATATTGATATATCAGTCTTACAATATAAAAGTCCTAATCAAAATTTTTGAAATCTAACTATCTAATATGATTATTTACTTAACATATAAGTTAGGGTTTACTCATCATACAGGAATTAGGATTTCTTATACATGCCAATCCATCAATTCTATGTATAATGTCATCTAGCATTAATGCGAGATCAGAATTATCATAGAAATTTTCCTATTCTGCGTTCATCTCCTGCCTCTGTTTCTGAAAGTATTGTTGTAGTTGATGAATTGTTGTTATATATATCATAGTGAGAATTGATCAAAATGTTATATATATGTATATTCAAGGGTGTGAAGTGTGAATATTGTTTACATAAGAAATAGTGAGAAAGACAAGCAAACAAGTTATGGGGACAAAAGAAAAAGGGAACAAGAAACCAAAAAAAGATAATGAAAATAGGTCCCATGAGAAAAGACACAGAAAGGCACGCATTCAGTAGAAATGGAAAAAGCACAAGAATTGAATATAGAAACTACATAAAAAAGAAAGAGCAAACAGAAAAAGCCCAGAAATCCACCATCCATTTATCATTCTAAAAAATGTCGATGTACACAGCAAAAGTAATTCTGAAACTACAAATATTAAATCATGAAATAGCATTATGTTTGTCTTGCATGATGATGTATTCACAAACGTAAAAACTAGCTAAACGCAAAAATCCAATCTTTTTTTGATGATTGTTGTGTTCTTAAATCTATTCCAGATTGAGTTACAAAAACCAGTAACAAAATAGTAATAGGATACAAGTTACGATCATTGCATCGGATGGTGAAAGAATGAAAATAATGAAGAAAGAAATTAGTCAAAAAAAGAAAGTTACCTAGAAACACTGAGCTTTCTTGAACCAATCTGCGTTGCTGCCATTCCATCTCTCCAGTGCTCAACTCTGAGACTTAACTCTACGCCCCTACCCCTTTCTTCTGCAATTCCTCATGGGCTGTGTGCTGATCATACTTATATATATATATATATATATATATTTATAATTAATCAATTCAATCCTCTAACGGCTATATGATTTGTATAATTGCACCGCTTGGCTTTCTGAGAACTTCCACTTTCAACAGTTATAAAATTGAAATTTCAAAATTAATCATGTGCTTTTCTTTTAATGCAAACACGTTTATGACTTTATTACATATTGTTAGAATCCACATTGGTTTTGTTACCGTTGAATGGAAACTCTGTAGCTTTTTTATATTTATAAATTTGTAATGATAGCCACAGCCACAGCTAATTTAATTTTCATGGACTTTTGCAAATTCGTTGTATCTAACCCTTTTCTTCACCCTTGAGCTTAATTAGAATAAATGCATGTGGATTTTTATTCAAGCTGTGATTTCGACCAAAAGTCTGGATTTCAGAAATAATGATATAAATATATATATATATATATATATATATAGGTGAAGCAATCATTTTAAATTTATAATAATGATTAATCTTAAATCATCAATAAATTATTTTAATAAAAATGCATTTCATATCAAAATAAATTTAATTATATCCCTAGAGAGATTCCGGTAAATGTTTATAAAAGAAAATAAAATTATATAGTTACACAGTGTCTTCAAAGAAGTATGAATTTATGCAAGATATATATATATTAATTCTCAATAAATATATAAATATGTTAAAAAGTTTCTATCATTAAAAACTTATAAATATATTTATATATTTATTTGTAATTAATTTAAGAATATGATCTTTTATAACTCTGATTAATCTCCTATTTTTTATTTTTAATCTTTGAAGTAAATATATAAGACACTTTTGGGTTTTGAATGGCAATCGTTGGTTATTAAAACTTTTGATGTATAATGTAAAAAAAGTGAAATAGATCTTTAAATTATATATTTATAAATTCACTTAAATTATATATTTTATTTTATATTTTATATTATATAATATATAATTTTAGATATTGTTGACCAAAACAATTTATAACTATTATAATATGCAAGAGTGTAAAATTAGCCGTTGGATTCATTAATCCCCATGCAACTAATTGCCACCAAAAAAAATTGATAGTTCTTTGGCAATGGTTTTAACCGCCACTAAGGACTTTAGGGGCAGTTATGTGTACCCTCATTAAACTGGGCTTATCAGAGAGGTTTAGCGATGGTTATAGGTAACTGCTGGAATAATCGTTGTTATATTATATTTAATGGCAGTTTTGCAACCGCCATGAAATTGGATCAATATGATATCCCTTCTTTCCTGTGGCAGTTTTAACCGCTGTTAAATGTGGTCAAGAGTGGTTTTGCATTTAATAATACAAAAAGTGAAGATAAATGCTTGTATAGGGGGATGACAAAATTCTTTAAATTTAGAGATTTTTGTAAAAATTATCTCATTTGGAGACCCAAATATGGGAATTTTTTCCTCCGCAAGGATAAGTACAAAATTTTTTCTAAGTTTGTGGAAGGAAATAGTGCCCCCTTCTGGTATTTGTCACTAGAAATTTATATAGATATTTTTTAAATTTATATATATTTTAATTTTTTTCTTTTTTAACTTCTCATTTTTATTATTTGTTAATTAAAAAATTAAAAAAAGAAAACAAATAACTTTAGAAATTAAGTAGTAGATTTCTTAAAAGTCATATTCTCTAGATCTTTATTTTATTTGAAAACTCTAAAATTATAATTAATATGTTATTATCTTAGTACAATTGAGTAATTTTATTAATATCTTATATATATATATATTATGAAACACTTATTCTGTTATTTTGATAGATTTTTATTGATAGATTAAATCTTTGTGAATACCCGATAGTTTCTAAATTTCCATGAAAATTGGGGAGGAGCAAGACTTTCTCCCCATGTGAGGAATGGAGATGGGATGGAGACAATGATAGATGCAGGAATGGGAAACAGAGAGGTATTACTTACCTCCACCCTACACATTGTCATTCCTATGCTTGTATTTGTTAGTACTTTTATAGGCACTTATGATGATTGCTACTAAAACTTATTTTCTTTAATGGCTAGTTATGAACACCAAGGCAAGGGCTACCATTGGTTCAAAAGGAAAAAAGTCCTCACAAAGTTATTGTACTTCAATTTCTTACTTTTGTTTAATTTTATTTCATTGAAAAAGTCACGTAGATTACTACTTTAAATTTCCTCTCATTGGGTCATTGATTAGAAATATTCAATTAAAATATTTAACACTTTGGTGGTGAAATACTGGAAAGGTTTACATCAAATTAAAGGCTTTTGATTCAATACACCTAAGTTGTTATCGTTGTGCCCTCACATATTAATTATATATATAGTTGTAAATTATTGATTGTTTTGTCACTAATTAATATTCATTAGCATTAATTACATACAATAATTAAGATTAATAAGAATCTAATAAATAAGAGTGGTGAGTCTAATTAGCGTGGGTCGACTCCGTCAGACTACGTAGCTGTCGATTTTTCTTGCATAATGTATTTTTTTTCATTTTTGAAAAAAGCCAAGGTGTTTTAATTATTTGATTTTTTTACCATAATTAATGAGTAATGAGTAAAAAAATTTTAAACCAATTCAATTAATTCTTGGCATATTTAATTTTTCTCCCTAAAAATTAACTCAAAAATTTCAAAAAAAAAGGTTACTAAGCATTCAGAACTTGAAAAATCAAATGAGTCAATTAGCCATGTGTGTGAGAAAGTTGGAATTTCAAGGCAAGCTTCCTTCTTAGACAGAGGGAATCATAGATAATGTGTTTTTGTTGCCACTTTAAGAAGTGGGAAGAAATTAGAACAACTGTCCAAAAAAATTATTAATAAGTGTGCCTTTAAGCTCAAATTAAAACTGAAGGCAAAGGTTGTAGTGCAAAAACCAACTAAGAGTGCTCAAAAAGAGAAAAAAAATTGGATCCATTTGATGATATGGTTATCATACTTCCTTTCCCATAAAGGTTTTTTAATTCAAAAATGTTTGAGGTTTGAGGTCTGAGGTCTAAGGTCTAAGGTCTAAGTTCTAAGATCTAAGGTCAAGGTTATAGTGTCTAGGTTATAATTTCTAGGGTATAATGTTTAGGGTTTAAGGTATAATATCTAAGGTTTAAGGTTTAAGGTCTAGGGTCTCAATCTTAGGTCAAGGATCGAGGGTCATGGGTTGAGGGTCTAGGTTCTAAGGTCATGGGTTAATGGTCAAGGGTATTGGGTTTTAAGGTTTTTGGATTAGTGTTGTGCATTTTAGAGTCAAGAGTCTAAGATATAAGGTCAAAGGTCCAAGGTCAATGATTGGGGGTCGTGGGTCTAAAGAATAGAGTCTTAGGTCTAGCTTCTAAGGTCGATGGTCTAAAGTCAAAGGTCTATGGTCGATGGCCTAGGGTCAAGGGTCAATGGTTTAGGGTTTAGGTTTTTAAGTTTAAGATTTAAAGTCTAAGCTCTAAGATATAAGGTACAAGGTTTGAGAGGTCTGGGGTCTAAAAGGTCTAACATCTAAGGTACAAGAAGTCTGAGGTATGAGATCTAAGGTTTGAGAGGTCTAAGGTCTGAGAGGTGTGAAAGCTATGAAAGGTGTTAAAGGTATTTAAGGTTTGAGGTCTGAGAGGCCAACGAGGTCTATGATTTGAGGTCTGAGAGGTTTGAGAAGTTTCAAAAGTTTGAGGTTTAAAAGGTTTGAGAGGGAGGTTTGATAGATTTAAAGG
Source organism: Senna siamea (assembly GCA_031216115.1). Classification (NCBI taxonomy): domain Eukaryota; kingdom Viridiplantae; phylum Streptophyta; class Magnoliopsida; order Fabales; family Fabaceae; genus Senna; species Senna siamea. Next base: position 16,027,680 of record CM062358.1, read on the forward strand.
ATATGAGATGTATAAAGTCTAAAAGGTCTAAGAGATCTAATTTCTCATGTCTGAGAGGTATGATTTATAAGGTTTGAGAGTTATGAGTTCTAAGGTCTGACTCTTATGGTTTAAGGTCTGAGGTTTGACTTCTAAGAGGTTTGAGAAGCGTGCGAGGTGTGAGAGGTTTGATAAGTTTGAGTGGTCAAAGAAGTATGAAGTCTGAGAGGTTTGAGATGTTAAATAAGTTTAAGGTTTGAGAGGTCTAAGAGGTAAAAGAAGTCTGAGAGGTTTGAGTTCTAAGTTCTAAGGTCTAAGGTCTAAGGTGAGAGGTTTGAGGCCTGAGGTCTTAAGTCTTAGGTTTCAAGTCTAAGGTCTCAAGTTTAAGTTTTTAAGTATAAGATCTTAGGTCTTATGTCTGAGGTCTGAGGTATAAGGTCTAAAATATAAGGTCTAAGTCTAAGGTGGTCTTGTGTCTAGTGTCTAGGGTCTAAATCTTAGGTCAAGGGTTAACGGTTGAGAGTTTAGAGTCTAAGGTCATGGGTCGATGGTCAAGGATCTTGTGTTTTTATTTTATTTTATGATTAGTGTTTTATGTTTTAGGTTTAAAAGTTTACAATATAGGGTCTAGGTTCCAAGATCGACAATCAAGGGTCATAGGTCGATGATCTTAGGTCTAGCTTCTAAGGTCAACAATCTAAATTCGAGAGTCCATGGTCAATGGTATAAGGTCGAGAGTCGAGGGTCGATATTTTAAGGTCTCACATTTAAGGTCCAAGGTCTAAAGTCTGTGTTCTAATTTCTAAGCTTAAAGGTTAAAGGTTTAAGGTTAAAGGTCTAAGGTCTGAGGTTTAAGAGGTCTGAAAAGTCTAAGAGGTCTAGGTCTAAGAGGTTTAAGGTATGAGTGTTCTTAAGTTTAAGGTCTGAGATTTAACGTCTGAGGTCTAAAAGGTCTAAGGTCTGAGATTTGAGGTCTAAAAAGCTAAAGGTATGAGTTGAGAGGTCTAGGGTATGTGATTAGAGGTTTAAGGTGTATGAATTCAAAGAGGTTTGAGGTTAGAGAGGTGTGAAAGATGTGAGAGGTCTTAGAGGTTTGAGGTCATAAAGGTCTAAGATTTATGGTATTAGAGGTCTGAGAAGTTTGGGAAGTCTAACATTTAAGGTTTAGGGTGTGAAGTCTAAGTTTTAAGATCTAAGGCTTAACATCTAAGATCTAAGGTCTAACGTCTAAGTTCTACAATTTAAGATCTAGGTTCTAGTGTCTAAGGTCTAGGGTTTAGAGTTTAGGGTTTAAGGTTTAACGTCTAATGTCTTAGGTCTGAGTGAGGTCTAAAGTTTAAAGTTTGAGGTATAAAGTCTAAGGTCTAAGGTCTAAGATCTTTGGTTTAAGTTAAGAGGTTATAAGGTATGAGGTATGAGGTATAAAGTCTAAAGTCTAAGGTATGAGTTCTACAATTTGAGGTGTAAGGTCTAGGGTTTAAGGTCTAGACCCTAAACCCTAAGGTCTAAGAACTAATGTTTAAAGTTTAAGGTCTAAGGTCTTAAGTATGAGGTTATGAGGTTTGAAGTCTGAGTCAGAGGTCTGAGGTTTGAGATCCTGATGTCAAAGGTCTGAGGGCTGAGGTATAGTGTCTGAGGTCTATAGTCTTAGTTCTATGGTCTAAAGTCAAAGGTCTAAATTTTAAAATCTAAGGTCTAGCTTGTAACGTATAATGTGTAACCTCTATAGTCTAAATTAAAGTCTATGGTTTAGTGTCTAACGAGTAATTGCTAGGGTCTATCAGCCTAAGGTTAAGAGTCTTGGTTTTATGTCTAGGGTCTATGGTAGGGTCCTGGATTAAGTTTCTTTGGTATATGATTTAGGGTCTAAGGTTAAAGGTCTAGGATTTAGAGTCTAAAGTTAAGGGTCTAAGGTTAAGGTATAGTGTCGTTACTCTAGAGTCTAAGGTTGAGGGTCTAAGGGCTATAATTTAGGGTTCAAAGGTAGAGGGTTTAGGGTTTACATTCTAGGCTATAGTGTCTAGGGCCAAGGGTTGATGTTCATGCTCAAGGGTAGGTTTAGGGTCTAGGGTGTAACGACCCCTAATTCAACAATACACTATCCTTTATTTGAGTAGCGGAAGCATATGGGCTTTCAAAATAGTTTTTCCTGATATGGGAACGTCAGGGGATCGCTATTGGTTGAGCGTAACCCAAATAGACTTTTTCATCATCCATTCAGATTTCATTCAACCCTAAGTCAAATTGCAGCTATACTAATATACATACAATCACCACAATAAGCTCTGGAACATTAAAACTAATAACCGTAAATCAAACATACATACATTCACATGTAATCCATCAAAAATTCTAAAATTCAATTATAATTTTCTGCCAAAAATCTGATAGAGTTTTCCCTGTATTTTGAACATCACCCAAATACAAACAGTCATCTGATTCCAATGTTTACATCGAATACAATCTAATCTAACAGATAAAACCATCAACAACCAGAAACTACCAGTAAATACATAAATCCAGTAACAGAATCATCAACAGTATATATATACAATCAGATTCAAGCCTAGAACTAAGTTGCACGTCTGTTTGTCATCAAATCTCTACCCAGCTATCTTCTAGGCCCCTGTTCCTGTTCATCTGAGCAAATAACTTCATGAGATATTTAAATCCTTGTAGAGTAATTTATAGTAAATAGTTATTTAAAAACTAGTCGAATGCTTAGCGGTGCAAGCACCTAAAATAACTTCCCGTGTTCATTTCAAAAATCAGTAAAATACCTTATCTTTTAAAATCGTTAAATAGCACGAAAAATGATGCAATTATCCAATGAATATAAAAGTCTATTTTCTAGAAATATGTAGCCAAAAATCAAATTAAATCCCATGCTCGATGTTTCTAAATACACGTTGGCCATAAATCTTATGCGACCGTATCTGAATCTATCTAATTGCATGTCGTCTAGAGAAAATCCATCTCTCATCATTGGGTGTGATCTATAACACCAATCACCCGAATATCGCCTATATTGTGAGTGTGATCTGTAACACCAATCACTCACTTTAGGACCGGGTGAGAATCAAAATCTAGGGTGTCCCCTAGCATGTGCACATATGCCAATTCTCATCTTCATACAGTCTATTCGGAATCACATGCATATGGTCGACTAATCCTCAGGGTTCTAGGGTATTACGCCTAAATCACAACGTTTTCCCGTATAGGCTATCCCCCCTTATACTCCTTAAACCTTCCTTATGGTTGTCCTAGTTTATCGCGTAATCCCTAATGAATGCAGGCTATATCAGGTTAAAACAAAACATTTATAAAATCCCCTGCACTCGAAATACTCAACGGCTGTCCCATACCGACTGTTAAGTACCCTACCCTAAGTTAATTCGTCCCTATGGCATATAAACCCGATAGCCAAATCATCTAACATGTAATAGACAATACCAGCACACAGGAATACAATTATATCCATCAAAAGCAGCATGTATTTCCATGCAATCAATCTAAATCGTTCAAGTATTCATAGAATCAATCTAAAGTTCGGGAAGCATAAATTACCCTACCTGGTTTCCATTTGATCCTAATCAATCCGAGACTTCTCGTATCCTCTAAATCTGAGCCTAATCAATTTCCTGGGTAATTTAATTAATACTTTAGTCCTTTATGTGATCAATTTCACTTTCTTAAGTCTAATTACACGTTTTTCTAAGCCTATAGGTTTCTATAGAGATTCAGCATCCAATTCAGTCAAAAATATGTTGAATTAGGGCAATTTAGATCATAATGGGGGTTCCGACAGGTGGGGATTTGCTTCTGGTATCTTTCTGACTTCTCCAATAGTGGCACACGATAAAGCACGGCAACGCACGGTGGCTCACGGCGATGCACGACGGAGAGGTGTGGTTGAGCTCAAAAATTACACCAAAGTGAAGCCCTCAAGATGAGGAGTCTAAATCTAGGGTTGGCGTGGTGGTTCTCGGCCATTACGATAACATTTTTCAACAACGAAACTTCACTCACGATGGACAAAAATCTCCTCGATCCGGGCTCGTGGCAGCTCCGTTCGATGGCTGAGAATTGTGGGAGGAAGCTGGCAGCTCAGCCTTCACAATGGCTGGGGCGATGATGGCAAATGATGCCGGATGATGGAGGTCACGGCGGCGCAAGAAGTTTACGATGGAGTAGGAAAATAGAGTTTTTTCGGTGAGGGTGGCGACCGTTGGTGGCCGTGGGTGGTTGTTGGAGGTTGAGGGTGGTGAGGTGCATCGGTTGGTAGGTTAGACGGTGGCCCAGGGTGGCGGTGGTGGCCGTGCATGGTGGTGAGAGGAGGAGAGAGAAAAGTGGGAAAATAAGGGAAATTGTGACGTGTAGGAAGTTTAAAGCTTTCGGGGGCAATTCTGTCTTTTGCCATATCACCTGGGATAACTTTTAGATGCCGTCTTTGATCTGGTCATGGGCATAATTTCCCATGCAATCGTTTTGACCTTCGTTTGAGGAACTAAAGTTCGAAACTCTATCTATCAAATTCTTAATGCCAGGCTGTGTTTCCTTACATCGGATCAGGTTTCTGACTTTGAAAAATTCTCCGATTTCACCCATTAACTCTGAAAATTGTGTCAAAATCAGTTTTAAAGAAATCACGATCAATTTTATTTAGTTTAGCTATTTTAGAAATTTCGTTCATTACATAGGGTCTAAGTTCCTAGGACTTCTTTCTAAAGTGTACGTTCGAGGCTTTTAGGTTATGAGTTTTAGGTTTTAGGGTTTTAAAGGTTAGGGTTTAAGATTTCAAGTGTTAAGGTTAAAGGTTTAAATTTTAGGATTTGTGAATTTAAGGTTTTAATATTTATAGTGTATGGTTTTAGGATTTAATGTTTAAAGTTTAAGTTTGGATTATGGTTGTAGGATTTATTGTTTAGGTTTTACAATTTTAGAGTTTTGGGGTTAAGGTTATAGATATAGCTTTTTATATATATATTTTTTAAATTTATGGTCTTGCAGGGTGTAACTTTGAGGGTATTTTAGGGTTTTGAGTGGTTTATAGTGACTAGTTTAGGGTTTAGGGTTTTGCAATTTATAAGATTTAGGGTTTTTGTATTTAATATTTTGAAGTTAAAGTTTAAAATTTTAGAATTTATGTTTTAAGGATTGGGGATTAGGATTTAAGATTTAAGACTTTAAATCTAGGGTTCTAGGATATAAGGTTTTAAGATGAGTTTTTTAAATTTTAGGATTTTAGGGTTTAAGTTTTAATTTTTAGAGTTTTTTTTTTAGATTCATTATAAGGATAGGTTATGTTTTTTAGATTTCGGATTTTTTGATTTCATATTTGGAAGTTTTAGGGTTTTAGAATTTAGAGTTTATATAGATAGTTTGAGAGTTTTAGATTTTTTTTTTGAATTTTCAAATTTAAAGTGTAAGATTTAGAACTTGAAGATTGAGGTTTCAGGAATTTACAATTTTGACATATATTTATATATATATATATATACATTAATAACATGTGATATACATATAATATATATATATGTAATGGTTTCTCAAATACAATATTAATGTTAATATAAAAAAGTAAAGAAAACAGTTATTTATTTATTAAATATAATTTTACTATTATAGTTGCAATCATGATAAATATCACATGTTCTTAATGTTTTTAATATTATACTTCCAACGAATTAATAACATATAAGTAAATTGAAAATCAAGTATAATCAACAAGTTATATATTTTAAATGCCGTATTGATATATCAAGGATTTACTAATTTAATATAAAAGTTTAAAATAAAAGCCCTAATCAAAATTTTCAAAATCTAACTATTTAGTACGACTCTTTACTTGACATATAAATTAGGGTTTACTCAACTCAAAGGAATTAAGATTTCTTATATAATTTGAGATTAGAATTATCATAGAGATTTTCCTATTCTGTGTTGATCTCCTGCTCCTCATTCTTTAAGTATTGTTGTAGTTGATGAATTGTTGTTATATATATCATAGTGAGAATTGATTGAAATGTTATATATATGTCTATTCAGGGTTGTGGTGTGAATATTGTATACGTATGAAAGAGTGAGAAAGACGGGCAAACAAGTTATGGGCCGAGGACAAAAGAAAATGGGAACAAGAATACCCAAACCAGAGAAAGATAGCGAAAAGTAGGTCCCATCAGAAAACGAAAAGACACAGAAATACACTATATACATATAGAACAATAAATATTAATTCACAAGTGGAATTGAAGACAAAAACCACATAAAAAAGAAAGAGTAAACAGTAAAAGCCCAGAAATCCATCAACCATCATTCTGAGAAATGTCGATAGCAAAAAATAATTCTGAAACTAAAATTATTAAATCATGAATTAGCATTATACATGTTTTTCTTGCATGATATGCATCCAAAAATGTTAAAACTAAACCCATAAACCAATTTTTTTCGGTGATTATTATGTTCCTAAATCTATTCAAGATTGAGTTACACAAATTATGGAAGATGGTCGATCATAAACAAACCAATAACAAAACATTAATAGGATACGAGTTATATATATCATAGTGAAAATTGATCGAAATGTTATATATATGTAGTATATTCAGGACTGTGAAGTGTGAATATTGTTTACGTATGAAAAAATGAGAAAGACGTGCAAACAAGTTATGGGAACAAAAGAAAAAAGGAACAAGAAGGCAGAAACCAGAAAAAGACAATGAAAGTAGTAGGTCCCATAAAGACACTATACATATAGAACAATAAAATACCAAGAGAAGCCCGCATGCAGTAGAAATGGAAAAGGCACAAGTAGAATTGAAGACAGAAACTACATAAAAAAGAAAGAGCAAATAGAAAATGCCCAGAAATCCATCATCCATTTGTCATTCTGAAAAATGTCGACGTACACAGCAAAAATTAATTCTGAAACTACAAATATTAAATCATGAAATAGCATTCTGTTTGTCTTGCATGATGATGTATTCATAAACCTAAAAACTAGCTAAACGCAAAAACCCAATCTTTTTCTGTTGATTATTGTGTTCTTAAATCTATTCAAGATTGAGTTACGCAAACCAGTAAAAAAATAATAATAGGATACGAGTTACGATCATTGCATCGGATGGTGAAAGAATGAGAATAATGAAGAAAGAAATTAGTCAAAGAAAGAAAGTTACCCAGAAACATTGAGCTTTCTTAAACCAATCTGCGTTTCTGCCATTCCATCTCTCCAGTGCTTAATTCTGAGACTTAGCCCTACGCCCCTACCCCTTTCTTCTGCAATTCCTCATGGGCTGTGTGCTGATCATACATATATATATATTTATGATTAATCAGATCAATCCTCCAACGGCTATAGGATTTGTGTAATTGCACCGCTTGGCTTTCTGAGAACCTCCACTTTCAACGGTTACAAAATTGAAATTTCAAAATTAATCATGTGCTTTTCTTCTAATGCAAACACGTTTATCTGTAGCATTTTTATATTTATAAATTTGTAATCATAGTCACAGTTAATTTAATTTTCATACCTTTTACAAATTCGTTGTATCTAACAATTTTCTTTACCCTTGAGAATAATTAGAATAAATGCATGTCATCTCATTTCGACCAAAAGTCTCAATTTCAGAAATAATGATATATAAATGAAGCAACCCTTTTAAATTTATAATAATGATTAATCTCAAATCATCGATAAATGATTTTAATAAAAAATTATTTTTTTATCAAATTTAATTTAATTATATCCCTATAGAGATTCCTGTAAATTTTTATAAAATAAAATAAAATTATATAGTTAAACAATGTCTTCAAAGAAGTATGAATTTATGCAAGATAAATATATATATTAATTCTAAATAAAATTATAAATATGTTAAAAAGCAACTTTCATTGAAAAATTATAAATATATTTGTATATTTATTCATAATTAATTTAAGAATATGATCTTTTATAGATGCATTCAATCTCCCATTTTTTGTTTTTTAGCTTTGAAGTAAATATATAAGACACTGGTGGGTTTTGAATGGCAATCGTTGGTTGTTAAAACTTTTGATGTATAATGTGAACAAAGTGAAATAGATCTTTAATTTATGTGAAGGATGGCAATATGATAAATATATACTTGTATAAATACAAGCACTGAAAGTTCCTCAATATGTGATACCACCCCTAAAGTCTTTAGTGGCGGTTAAAACCACTGCTAAACAAAAGAAAAAGGCTATTATCTGTCTTTTTTTTTTTTGTAGTGGTAATTAGTCCTACTGGACATAACTGCACTTCGTGCCAAGTCAAATGCAACTATTCAAGAATCATTGAAGGTGCTGGAGCGTGACACCTTTTTGACTTTTGTCAGTTATTCAGTTCTAATCTAAAGCCAATCTTGCCCTTTTATTGCAATTAGAGCGGCGAGTATGAAGTCAGGGAGAAAAAGAGAGGGAATGCTTGGCAAGAAAGGAAATTTATTGGTTTGCTAAAGCCAGGAAATGAGCACTCAAGAATTTGCACATATATAGAAATGGAAGGCAGAACGAATCCAAAGGCTAATCTGACGCTCTTGTATTTTATAATGGTTCTTGAGTTTTTCGGTAAATAATTTCTAAAACTATATATAATATAATATAAAATAAAATATGTAACTTTCAGATGAGAGAAAATAAATAAATAACAGAAATAAGGTACAAGATATGATCGGGGATGCAATACTTATTGGCCTTTTACTAGATGTTGATTTTATTAGTGTTAGTGGCATACAAATTCAAAGATATACAACTCCAATGAACTATATAACTTCAATGCGTTTGTTAGGTATTCCACATTATATATAGGATATGGAGATAAGCTAAAAAAAGAGGTGGTGTTTGAATTAATTTAAACATAATTCTTATTATTATTTTTACATGGGTTAATACTTCCTAGGAGTACTGTATTTAAATCAACAATATGTCTAATTAACAATATTATATTCTATATATTTTTAAACATCTATATCATTGCTTAATTTATTAAAACATGATTTGGAAGTATTGATTCGTGTATGTTATTTAATTTGTTATCTTAAAATATAATAATTATTTTTTATATTGTATTTTAAAAACTAAAAAACAACATATATCTGTGTATCTGAATATAAAATATAATTGTATCTATGTACGTAGCGAAACTCTATTATATCTCAGAGACCCTTAAAATCTCTATAAATCCACAATTGACAAGAAACTTGCCTATCCCTCCATTTAAAGTTGGAGATATTATTATATTTTTCAGAATATATATCTCTTGAAACTGAGCTTATCACAGAGGATTTAGCGACAACGGTTATAGGCTAGTGCTGGAATAATCGTTGCTGTATTAAATTAGATCAATATCATATCCCTTCCTTCTTGTGGCAGTTTTAACCACTGCTAAATGTGGTCAAGATTGGTTCTACATTTAATTAATACAAGTGAAGATAAATTTTCATACAGGGATGACAACACTCTTCAGATTTAAAGATCTTTGCAGGGATTGCCAGGTTTGAAAACTCGAATATAGAAATTTTTTTTTAGCAAAGATCAGTGCAAAATTTTTTCAAAAAAAGTTTATGGATAGAAATCATGCCCCCCACCTCGCAGGATACCTCTCACGAAAAGTTTCCATAGATATTTTTTAATTTATATTTATTTATTTAAATGTTTTGTAACTTCTCATTTTTATTATTTTTTAATTAAAAAAATTAAAAAATAAAACAAATAACTTTGAAAAGTAGTAAAAATTTTTAAAATCATATTCTACGAATCTTCGTTTTATTTGAAAACTCTAAATTATAATTATTATGTTATTATCTTAGCAGAGTTGAATACCTTTCATTAATATCGTTTATATATATTATGAAAATCTTATTCTATTATTTTGATAAATTTTTATTGATAGTTTAAATCTTTTGAGGCAACCATGATAATTTTTAAATTTTTGTAAAAAAGGAGGAGAAGGAAGACTTTTTCCCCATGTGGAGAATGAAGACGTGGATGGGGACAATGATAGACCTAGAAATGAGAAACAGAGGTACTCCTTGCCTCCTCACTACCTATTGCCATAACTATGCTTGTACTTCTTTAGTACTTTTAGGGGCACCTATGATAATTGCTACTAATTAAACTTATTTTCTTTAGTTGGCCAGTTATGACAACCAAGGCAAGGCCTACCATTAGGCCAAAAAGAAAAAAAAAAACCTCCCAAAGTTATTGTATTTCAATTTATTACATCTTTTTAATTTTATTTCATTGAAAAAGTAACGTAGATTTCTACTTTAAATTTTGTCTCATTGGGTCATTGATAGAAATATTCAATTAAAAAATTTAACACTTTTAGGGTCAAAGACTGGCAAGGTTTACATCAAATTAAAATGTTTTTTATTCAATACACCTAAGTTGTTATCGTTGTGTGTGTGTATAATTTTTGATCATTTCATCACTAATTAAAATTCATTAGCATTGATTACATGCAATAATATTAAGAAGGTTCCAATAAATAAGTGTGATGAGTCTAATTAGCGTGGGTTGACTCCATTGGAATATGTAGATATTGATTTTTCTTGCATAATGTATTTTTTTCATTTATGAAACAAGCTAGTGTGTTTTAATTATTTGATTTTTTTAAATTTTATTACTGCATAGAAAGTATAGTTCTTAAAAATTGTTTACTTGTTGTTGGGGATGGAAGAAATTTTACTTGATTTTTATTGACCATAACTAATGAGTAATGAGGGAAAAAAATTTAACCAATTCAATTAATTCTTGGCATATTTAATTTCTCTCCCTAAAAATTAACTCAAAAGTTCCAAAAAAAAATCTTGCCAAGCATTCATAATTTGAAAAATCAAATTAATGAGTCAATTAGCCATGTGTATGAGAAAGTTAGAATTTCAAGGAAGGTATACAGTTTATGGTCTAGGTCTTGGGTTAAGGGTTAAGGGCTGAGCATCTAGGTTCTAAGGTTGTGGCTCGATTGTCAAGGGTCTAGGGTCATGAATCAATGTTCAAGTGTCTAGGGTTGTGGTTTGATGGTCAAAGGTCTTAGGTTTTAGGATTAGTGTTTTGTGCTTTAGGGTCAAAAGTCTACGATATAAGGTCAAAGGTCTAAGGTCTATAATCGAGCGTCATGGGTCAAGGGTCTAAGGACTAGGGTCTTGGGTCTAGCTTCTATGGTTAATGGTCTAAAGTTAAAGGTACATGGTTGTTTAAGGTCTAGGGTTTAAGGTCTAAGGTCTAAAGTCTAAGCTTTAAGGTCTGAGGTATACGATCTTAAGTCAAAGGTCAGAGGTTTGAGAGGTCTGAGGTCTGAGGTTTAAGAGGTCAAAGGTTTTAGGTTTGAGAGGTTTAAGTAATGTGACATTTGAATCTTAATGCTTGAGGTCTGAAAGGTGTGAAAGCTGTGAGAGGTGTTAATGTTTGAGAGGTCTCTAAGGTTTGAGGTCTGAAAGGCCAAAAAGGTATACAATTTAAGGTCTGAGGTTTGAGAGGTTTAAGACATTTGAGGTTTGTGAAGTTTGAGAAGTCTAAGGTCTAAAATGTTAGAGAGGTTTGAGGTCTAAAAAGTCTATTTAGTCTAAGATTTCTGAGGTCTAAAAGGTCTAAGAGGTTTGATTTCTGAAGTTTGAGAAGTCTGATTTATATGGTTTTAGTGGTTTGAGTTATAAGGTCTAGGTTTAAGGTTTGATGTTTGAGGTCTAAAATCTAACATCTGAGAGCTTCGAGAGGTGTGTGAGTATGAGAAGTCTGATAGGTTTAAGATGTTTAAGTCTGAGGTCTGAGAGGTTTGAGAGATCAAAGAAGTTTTAGGTCTAAGAGGCCTAAAAGGTGTTAGGGGTCTAAATTCTAAGTTCTTAGATATGAGGTTTGAGGTCTAAGGTAAAAGGTCTGAGGTTTAAGAGGTCTAAGTTGAAAGGCAGTGTGAGGTATGATGTCTAAGTTTTATGGTCTCAGGTGTAACGACCCCCTAATACGTCATACGCGATGCTCGTCTGATTAGCGGAAGCATATGTGGCATTCTGAATGTTTATTCCCTATGTGGGAACGTCAGGATCGCTCTTTGGTTGGCGTAACCCAAATAGATTCTCCGTTATCCATTCAGATTCCGTTCAACCCTGATTCACACGCAGCTAACTAAGTACACATACATATATCATCAATAATAACTCTGGAATGAAATCTAAAACTGATATACATGTCTCATTATACATTCATACACATTTCAATTCAAATCCATAAGTTTACGGCTGTAAGTTCTACCGAAAATCCGGCAGAGTTTCCTCTGTAATTTGGTCATATCCCAAGTACAGAATCACCTGTTTAAAACGTAACAACCAGTCCAACAACAGCAGTAAACATACTAATATAAATCCATACATAGTAACATTAATTCATCGCTACAATCCATACATCTTTATGCGAAACGTCATATATACATTCACCTAGTCCATACATAAGTTACAAGAAACAGTCTGATAATTAACAGTGTCATCAAAGTATATGTACAAACGATTCAAGCCTAAGCTAAATAATCCTCTGCAATACATCCTCAAGTCACCGGCTATCGTGCGGGCTCTCGCCCGCCCTGTTCATCTGAGTACACAACCTAATGAGATATGAATCCCAGTAGAATAATTTACAATTTAAATATCATTCAAAACCAGTTGAATACTCAATGGTCGAACACCGAAATCGTCTTCCGAAATCGCCAAAAACAATGAAATACCTTATCTTTAAAATCGTGTAAACACATGGAAATTGCGGCAATATATCACAATCGAAATCCATTTCTTTTAAAATCGATCATAAAAATAAAATGAAATCCCATGCCTGTGTATCTCAATCCACGTTGGTTACAAATCCATCAGAACCGAATCTAAATCATCTTCTAATTGCACGTAGTCTAGAAAGAATACCTCTCTTATCGTTGGGTGTGATCCGTAACACCAATCACCCGAATCAAGCCTATATTGTGAGTGTGATCCGTAACACCAATCACTCACTCAAGGACCGGGTGAGAATCAACATCTAGGGCGTCCCCTAGCATATGCACATACGCCAATTCTCATCCTCATATAGTCTATTCGAACTCACATGCACTCGGTCGGCTATTCCTCAGGGTTCTAGGGTATCACGCCTAAATCACAACGTTTCCCCGTGTAGGTTATCCACCCTTATACTCCTTAAACCTTTCTTAGGGTCGTCCTGGTTTAACGCGCAATCCCTAACTCGGTACAGGCTAAATCTGATAAAAATAGTTTCGTTTAAAAACTTCCTGTACGAGGAATACTTAACTAGTCCCATACCGGCTATCAAGTACCCAACCCTAAGTAAATCCGTCCTAAAGGCATCTAAACTCGATAAACAAGGTGTCTAACATGCAATTAGGGTTTTCAGCACACAGGCATGCAATTTTATCCCATCGAAAGCAGCACGCAATTCCATACAAGTCGTCTAAATCAGTTAGGTATTCACTACATCAATTCTAGGGTTCGGGAAGTGTAAATTATCCTACCTGGTCTCCGGTCGCTTCAATTCAAGTCAGGACTCCGCGAAATCTCGGTTTCTGAGCCCAATTAATTTCCTGGACATGAAATTGAATATTTAGATTCGTCACGTCATCCAATTTTCAATCCTAAACCCGATTACACAGTTACCTAGGTTAATTAATTGCCTAATTACGTTCGGCAGCCATTTCAGTCATATAACATTAGTTTTTGGGAAAACGAACCTTACCACTGTGCTCGGATTATGGAATTCTACGTCCCGGTGATCTCAGTTTCTCGGGATGCACATCCAGAAACTCCAAAGACGGCCAAGACACTACGGCGCGGTGGTGCGGGCGCCGCGGTGGTGAGGTGCGGTTTGTCTCGAAAATCACACCACGGTGAAGCCCGTAAGCTCAGGAGTCCGAATACGGTGGTGGCATGGCGGTTCACGGCCGTTTGGACGGTGTTTTCTGGCCATGAAGAGTCTCGCCTGGCCAGGCGGCGTTTTGCCTCGATCCGGCGCGTCGGCCTCCTTCGGCGGCCGAAACTCGAAGCGGTGGCGGCTCGGGCTACGATGGTGGGGGCGGTGAGGGTCCACGGCGTCGGACGGCGGCGGATCGGGCTGGGGAAGCTTCGCGCGATGGAGGGAAAAAACAGCGTTTTTCCTGCATCTCCGGCGGCCGTTGGTGGCGGTGGTTGGTTGCTGGTGGTTGTGGGCAGTGAGGGCTGTCGGTTGGTACCCTTGGTGGCGGCCCACGGTGGCTGTGGTGGCCATTCACGGTGGAGGAAGGTGGAGAGAGAAAAGAGAGAAGAGAGAGAGAGTGTGGTGAGGAGAGAGAGTGAAATGAGAGAAATGGTGGGCTTTCGCGTAATTTAAAGCCTCCAGGGGCGATCCCGACTTTTCCCAGGCCACCTGGGGATCTTTTAGGGTGTCGGCATCCTTCCAGACATTGGCACGTATTTCTATGCGAAAGTCTTGGCCTCCGTCAACGAAAGTGACGCACGAAACTCCTTCCGTCAATTTCTGATCGCCGGATTACATTTCTTTCTGTTTGATCGTGTTTCTGGCTTCAAATGACCTTCTGTGTCAAGTCATTATCCTCGAAATACGTGTCAGGCTTCGTTTGATTGGGATTAGGGTTAAAATCAAGTTTTATCTTTTAAAATCCTAAAAAAAAACTCTTTCGAATCTTTTCCGTTGTTACATCAGGTCTCAAGTTTAAGGTCTTAACTCAAAGGTTTTAGATCTAAGGTCTGAGGTTTAAGGTATAGTTTTAAGGTCTTGAGTCTTGTATATTATGTTTAGGGTCAACTATTTAAGGTGTCTAAGGTCTAGGTCTTAGGTCAAAGGTCAAGGGTTAAGAGTCTAAGGTCTAAGGTCAAGGGTTTAAGGTTTAAGGTATGGGGTCGAGAGTCTTGGGTCATGGGTCAATAGTGTAGGGTCTTGTGATTTTTAATTTTAGGATTAGTGTTTTGTGTTTTAAGGTTAAGAGTCTACGATCAAGGGTCCAAAGTCTAGGAATGACAATCAAAGATCATGGGTATAAGATCTTAGGTCTAAGGATTAAGTTTTAGATCTAGCTTCTAAGGTTGATGGTCTAAATTCAAGGGTCCATGGTTGATGTTTTAGGGTTAAGAACCAAAGTCTAAAGTCTAAGTTCTAAGGTATTAGGTATAAGGTCTAAGGTTAAAGGTTATAGGTATGAGGTGAGGTTTGAGATGTATGAAAAGTTTAAAAGGTTTAAGGTATGAGAGGTTTAAGGTATGAGAGCTCTAATGTCTTGGGTCTAACATTTGATAACTTATGTCTAAGTTTTGAGGTCTGAGAGGTTAGAGGTTTAAGGTGAAAGGTATATGGTCTGAGATGTATGATTTTAAAGAGTTATGAGGTCAGAGAGGTGTCATAGGTCTGAGGTCTGAGAGGTTTAAGGTCTAAGAAGTCTAAGGTTTAAGAGGTCTGATGTCTGAGAGGTCTGAGTTTTAAGGTTTGAGAGGTTTGAGTTTTGAGGTCTAAGGTCTAAGGACTAAGGTCTGAGAGGTTTTAAAGGTCTAGGCCTGACATATGAGGTTCAAGATATCTAAGGTTTAAGTGTTCTAAGATATGAGAGGTTTGAGAGGTCTGAGGTATAAGGTTTAAGAGGTATGAGGACTAAGAGGCCTGAGGTTTGAGATTTAAGGTGAGAGGTCTAAGGCTTGAGAGGTCTAGGAGATCTAAGGTGAGAAGATGCCTGAGGTCTAAGACCTGATGTCTAAGTTTTAAAGTTATACGTTTGAGTTCTGAGGTCTATGATTTGAGGTTCACATTCTGAGGTGTGAGGATTGAGGTATGACGTCTAAGGTATAAGGTTTAAGGTCTAAAGTCTAGGTTCTAGGGTCTAAGGTCATGAGTCTAGGGTCTAAGGTCTCATGTTTGAGGTCTAAAGTCTTAAGTTTGAGGTGTGAGGTTTACTATCTGTCATTTGAGGTCTAAGGTCTGACGTTTAATGCTTGACTTCTGACTTCTGTGGTCTAAGGTCTAAGGTATGAAGCCTAAGTTCTGAGCTCTAAATTCTAAAGTTTAAGGTCTGAGGTACGAGGTTTGCAGTCTTAAGTCTTAGGTTTCAGGTCAAGAGATCTTTGGTCTAAGGTATCAGGTATGAGGTCTGAGCTTTGACGTCTAACATTTGAAATCTGATACTAAGGTCTGAAACTGAGTTTTGCAGTCTGTAGTCTGAGGTTTGAGGTTTGAGGTTCAAGGTCTAAGGTCTAAGGTCAAAAGTATAGAGTCTAAGGTCTAGGGTCTAGGGTCAAAAGTCTAGAGTCTAAGGTCTTAGGTATACAATTTAAAGTCTAATGTTTGAGGTTTGATATCAGTGCTTTATGGTCTAAGATATAAAGTCTAAGGTTTAACGTATGAAGTTTAAGGTCTAAGGTCCGAAGCCCGAGGTCTGAGGTCCCATGTCCAAGGTTCAATGTCCCATGTCCCATGTCCAAGGTCCAATGTCCCATATCTAAGGTTCAATGTCCAATATCCCATGTCCAAGGTCTAATGTCCCATGTCTTATATCCCAGGTCCAAGGTCTAAGTTATAACATACAATGTATAACGTCTAATGTCTAATGTCTAATGTTTGTATTCTGAAATCAAAGTTTTGAGATCTAAGGTCTAGAGGTTCAGGGATTAAGGGTCAAGGGTTTGGTGTCTAGCATCTAACGTCTAATGTCTAATGTATAATTTTCTAGGGTCTAGGGTTTAAGGTATAGGGTCTAAGATCTAAAGGTATAAGTTCAAAGGTTTAAGGTTCTATGATCTAATAAGTAAGGTGTAAGGTTTAAGGTTTAAGGTCTAAGGTATAATGTATAAGGTATAAGGTCTGACAGTATAAGTTCTAAGGTCTAGACCTTGAGGTATGATGTCTAAGGTATAAGGTTTAAGGTCTAAAGTCTAGGTTCTAGGGTCTAAGGTCATGAGTCTAGGGTCTAAGGTCTCATGTTTGAGGTTTGAAGTCTTAAGTTTGAGGTGCGAGGTTTACTATCTGTCATTTGAGTCTAAGGTCTGACGTTTGATGCCTGACTTCTGACTTCTGTGGTCTAAGGTTTAAGGTCTGAAGCCTAAGTTCTGAGCTCTAAAGTCTAAAGCTTAAGGTCTGAGGTACGAGGTTTGCAGTCTTAAGTCTTAGGTTTCAGGTCAAGAGATCTTTGGTCTAAGGTATCAGGTATGAGGTCTGAGCTTTGACGTCTGGCATTTGAAATCTGATATCTAAGGTCTAAAATTGAGTTTTGCAGTCTGTAGTCTGAGGTTTAGGGTTTAAGGTTCAATGTCTAAGGTCTAAGGTCAAAATTCTAGAGTCTAAGGTCTAGGGTTTAGGGTCAAAAGTCTAGAGTCTAAGGTCTTAGGAATACGATTTAAAGTCTAATGTTTGAGGTTTGATATCAGTGCTTTATGGTCTAAGATATAAAGTCTAAGGTTTAACATATGAAGTTTGAGGTCTAAGGTCCGAAGCCCGAGGTCTGAGGTCCCATGTCCAAGGTTCAATGTACCATGTCCCATGTCCAAGGTCTAATGTCCCATGTCTTATATCCCAGGTCCAAGGTCTAAGGTCTAAGTTATAACATACAATGTATAACTTCTAACGTCTAATGTCTAATGTTTTTATTCTGAAATCAGAGTTTTGAGATCTAAGGTTTGAGTTTTGATATCTAAGGTCTAAGGGTTCAGGGATCAAGGGTCGAGGGTTTGGTGTCTAGCATCTAACTTCTAATGTCTAATGTATAATTTTCTAGGGTCTAGGGTTTAAGGTATAGGGTCTAAGATCTAAAGGATCTAAAGGTATAAGTTCAAAGGTTTAAGGTTGTATAATCTAATAAGTAAGGTGTATGGTTTTAGGTTTAAGGTCTAAGGTGTAATGTATAAGGTATAAGGTCTGACAGTATAAGTTCTAAGGTCTAAGGTTATATGATCTAAGGTGTAAGGTGTAAGGTTTAAGATCTAGGGTCTAAGGTCTAAAATCAAATGTATAAGGTCTAAGGTCTAAGGTCTAAGGTCTAAGGTCTAACGTGTAATGTGTAACGTGTAAGGTCTAAGGTCGAAGGTCTAAGGTCTAACGTCTAAGGTCTAACATTTAACATATAAGGTCGAAGGTTTGAGGTCTAATGTATAAAGTCTAAATTTTATAGGCTAAAGTATAAAGTCTATCGTGTAACATCTAACTTCTAACTTCTAATGTCTAACGTTTAGCGTATAGCATCTAGCATAAAGCGTATAGCGTCTAGCGTCTAGCATCTAGCATCTAACGTTAAATGTATAATGTCCAAGTCTAGGGTCTACGGTCTAGGGTTTAGGATCTAATGTCTATTGTCTAGGGTCTAAAGTCTATAGTCTATGGTCTATAGTCTATGGTCTAAGTTCTATGGTCTATGGTCTAGGGTTTGAGGTCTTAGGTCTATGGTCTAGGGTCTAGGGTCTAAGGTTTGAGATCTAGGGTCCAGGGTTTAGGGTCTAGGGTCTGGGGTCTAGGGTCTAAGGTCTAGGGGCTAATGTTTAGGGTGTAAGGTGTAAGATCTAAGGTCTAAGGTATAAGATTTAGTGTCAAAAGTCGAGGGTCGAGGGTCTAAGGTCTAAGATTTAATGTCTAAGGTCAATGGTAGAGGGTTTAGGGTATATATTCTAGGGTCCAAGGTCTAGGGCCTAGGTTTGATGGTCCATTTTTTATGGTTTAAGATTTAAGGTTAAGGGTTTAGGTTATTAGGTCTTGTGTCTAAAGTGTCTGGTCATTGTGTATAATGTTTAGGTTTTGAGTTTTAGGGTGTAGTTTTCGAAGTTTAAGGTTTAAGGTTTAAAGTTTAGGATTTATGGATTTAAGGATCATATGGTTTTAAGATTTAATATTTAGGGTTTAAGTTTAGAGTTTATAGTTGTAGGATTTAAATGTTTAAATTTTACAATTTTAAAGTTTTGGGATTGGGGTTTTAGATATAATTTTTTTTATATTTTTTTTTAGATTTTTGGTTTTGCATTTAGGGTTTAATGTTTAGGTTTTAGGTTTTAGGTTTAGGGTTTAAAGTGGTTTATCATGACTAGTTCAATTAAGGTTTAAAATTTATATTTAATGTTTTACAATTAATAGGGTTTAGGGTTTTTGTGTTTAATATTTTGAGTTAAAATTAGAATTTTAGAATTTATATATGTTTTAAGGATTAGGGATTAGGATTTAAGGTTTAAGGCCTTAAATTTAGGATTTTAGGATGTAAGATTGAAGATGAGGTTTTTAAATTTTAGGGTTTTAAGGTTTAAGTTTTAAGATTTAGAGTTTAAATTTTATTAAGATTAATTATAGAGATAGGTTATGTTTTTTAGATTTAGGATTTTTTTGATTTCATATTTGTAATTTTTTTGGTTTTAGAATTTAGAGTTTATATAGATCAGATTGAGAGTCTGAGAGTTTGAGAGTTTTTTTTTTTAATTTTAGGATTTAAGGTTTAAATTAAAGTTTAGGATTTTTAGAATTTAAAGTTTAAGATTTAGAACTTAAAGATTGAGGTTTTATGAATTTACAATTTTGACTATATTTAATGGTTTCGCAAATACAATATTAATCTTCATATAAAAAGTAAAGAAAACAGTTATTTCTATATTAAATATACTTTTATACTTGCAATCATGATAAATATCACATGTTATTAATGTATTTAATATTATACTTTAAACGAATTAATAACATATTTTAAATGCCATATTGCTATATTAGTCTTACAATATAAAAGTCCTAATCAAAATTTTTGAAATCTAACTATCTTATATGATTATTTACTTAACATATAAGTTAGGGTTTACTCATCTCAAAGGAATTAGGATTTCTTATACATGCCAATCCATCAATTCTATGTATAATGTCATCTAGCATTAATGCGAGATCAGAGTTATCATAGAAATTTTCCTATTCTGCATTCATCTCCTGCCTATCTTTCTGTAAGTATTGTTGTAGTTGATGAATTGTTGTTATATATATCATAGTGAGAATTGATCAAAATGTTATATATATGTATATTCAAGGGTGTGAAGTGTGAATATTGTTTACATAAGAAATAGTGAGAAAGACAAGCAAACAAGTTATGGGGACAAAAGAAAAAGGGAACAAGAAACCAAAAAAAGATAACAAAAATAGGTCCCATGAGAAAAGACACAGAAAGGCACTATATACACACAGAACAATAAAATACCACGAGAAGCACGCATTCAGTAGAAATGGAAAAAGCACAAGTAGCATTGAAGACAGAAACTACATAAAAAAGAAAGAGCAAACAGAAAAAGCCCAGAAATCCACCATCCACTTATCATTCTGAAAAATGTCGACGTACACAGCAAAAAGTAATTCTGAAACAACAAATATTAAATCATGAAATAGCATTATGTTTGTCTTGCATGATGATGTATTCGTAAACGTAAAAACTAGCTAAACGCTAAAATCCAATCTTTTTTTGTTGATCGTTGCGTTCTTAAATCTATTCCAGATTGAGTTACACAAAACCAGTAACAAAATAGTAATAGCATACAAGTTACGATCATTGCATCGGATGGTGAAAGAATGAAAATAATGAAGAAAGAAATTAGTCAAAGAAAGAAAGTTACCCAGAAACACTGAGCTTCCTTGAACCAATCTGCTTTGCTGCCATTCCATCTCTCCATTGCTCAACTCTGAGTCTTAGCCCTACGCCCCTACCCTTTCTTCTGCAATTCCTCATAGGCTGTGTGTGCTGATCATACTTATATATATATTTATAATTAATCAATTTAGTCCTCCAACGGCTATATGATTTGTATAACTGCACCGCTTGGCTCTCTGAGAACTTCCACTTTCAACATTTATAAAATTGAAATTTCAAAATTAATCATGTGCTTTTCTTTTAATGCAAACACGTTTATGACTTTATTACATATTGTTAGAATCCGCATTGGTTTTGTTACCGTTGAATGGAAACTCTGTAGCTTTTTTATATTTATAAATTTGTAATGATAGCCACAGCCACAGCTAATTTAATTTTCATGGACTTTTACAAATTCGTTGTATCTAACACGTTTCTTCAACTTTGAGCTTAATTAGAATAAATGCATGTGAATTTTTATTTACGCTGTGATTTCGACCAAAAGTCTCGATTTCAGAAATAATGATATATATATATATAAAAGTGAAGCAAAAATTTTAAATTTATAATAATGATTAATCTCAAATCATCAATAAATTATTTTAATAAAAATGCATTTCATATCAAAATAAATTTAATTATATCCCTAGACAAATTCCGATAAATGTTTATAAAACAAAATAAAATTATATAGTTACACAGTGTCTTCAAAGAAGTATGACTTTATGCAAGATAAATATATATATATATTAATTCTCAATAAATATATAAATATGTTAAAAAGTAACTATCATTAAAAACTTATAAATATATTTATCTATTTATTCGTAATTAACATAAGATTATAATCTTTTATAAATCCAATCAATCTTTTTTTTTTTAATCTTTGAAGTAAATATATAAGAGACTTGTGGGTTTTGAATGGCAATAGTTGGTTATTAGAACTTTTGATGTATAATGTAAAAAAAGTGAAATAGATCTTTAACTTATATATTTATAAATTCATTCAAATTACATATTTTATTTTATAATTTATAATTTATATTATATAATATATAATTTTTGAAATTATTTGACTAAAACAATCTAAAACTGTTATAATATATACAAAAGTGTAAGGTTAACCTTTGGATTCGTTTTGCCTTCCATTTTTATATATACGCAAATCCTTGAGTGCTCATTTCTTAGCTCTAGCAAACCAGTAAACTTTATTTCTAGCCAAACATTCCCTTTCTATGTTCTCTCTTATTTCATACTTGCTCTAACTCTAATAAAAGGACAGAGTTGACCTTAGATTTGAATAATATAGCTGGCAAAAGTTGAAAAGGTATCACGCTCCAACACTTTCAATGATTCTTGAATGAGTTGCATTTGACTTGGCATGAAGTGCAGTTAAGCCCCATAGGACTAGTTACCATTAGAAAAGAAATGATAGTTCTTTAACAATGGTTTTAACAGCCACTAAAGACTTTAAGGCAGTTATGTGTACCCTCATTAAACTGAGCTTATCACAGAGGATTTAGCGATGGTTTTAGGAAACTGCTGGAATAGTTGTTGTTATATTATTTTTAATGTCAGTTTAACAACTGCCATTAAATTAGATCAATATGATATCCCTTCTTTCCTGTGGCAGTTTTAACCGCTGCTAAATGTGGTCAAGAGTGGTTCTACATTTAATTAATACAAAAAGTGAGGATAAATGATTGTATAGGGATGAAAAAACTTCTTAAATTTAGAAATCTCTACAGGAATTGTCCCATTTTAAAGCAAGGATAAGTGCAAAAATTTTTCAAGGTTCGTGAGAAGAAATTGTGCCCCCTCCCTGTATGCTATTTGTCACTAGAAATTTATATAAATATTTTTAAATTTATATATATGTATGTATGTATGTATTTAATTTTTTCTTTTATAACTTTTCATTTTTATTATTTGTTAATTAAAAAATTAAAAAAATAAATAACTTTAGAAAATAGTAAAATTTTTGAAAGCTATATTCTATGGATCTTCGTTTTATTTAAAAATTCTAAAATTATAATTAATATATTATTTATCTTAGTAGCATTGAGTACTTTTCATTAATATCTTTTATATATATATATATATATATACACACACACACACACAGATGAATACATACATACATATTATAAAAAACTTATTCTACTATTTTGTGGAGACCCGATAGTTTCTGATTTTCTATGAAAAAGGGGAGGAGCAAGACTTTCTCCCCATGTGAGGAATGGAGATAGGAAAATCCGATAAGTACTACTTGCCTCCACCCTACCCATTGCCATCCCTATGCTTGTATTTGTTAGTAATTTTAGAGGCACTTTTGATGATTGCTACTAAAATTTATTTTCTTTAATGGCTAGTTAGGACAACCAAGGTTAGGCCTACCATTGGGCCAAAAAGAAAAAAGTCCTCACAAAGTTATTGTATTTCAATTGATTACTTTTGTTTAATTTTATTTCATTGTAAAAGTCACGTAGATTGCTGCTTTAAATTTCCTCTCATTGGGTCATTGATAGAAATAATATTCAATTAAAATTTTTAACACTTTGGTGGTGAAATGCTGGAAACGTTTACATCAAATTAAAGGCTTTTGATTCAATACACCTAAGTTGCTATCGTTGTGCCCTCACATATTATATATATAGTTGTAAATTGTTGATTGTTTCGCCACTAATTAATATTCATTAGCATTAATTACATACAATAATTAAGATTAAGAAGGTTCTAATAAATAAGAGTGGTGAGTAGCTTTTGATTTTTCTTGCATAATGTATTTTTTTCATTTCTGAAACAAGCTAGTGCGTTTTAATTATTTTATTTTTTAAAATTTTATTACTGTATAGAAAATATAGTTCTTAAAAACTATTTACTTGGTTTTGGGGATGGAAGAAATTTTACTAGATTTTTATTGACCATAATTAATGAGTAATGAGTAACAAAAATTTAAACCAATTCAATTAATTCTTGGCATATTTAACTTCTCTCCCCAGAAATTAACTCAAAAATTGCAACAAAAAGCTCTCCAAGCATTAAGAATTTGAAAAATCAAATGAATCAATTAGCATTATATATGTTTTCTTGCATGATGCATCCACAAACATTAAAACCAAACCCATAAACCAATTTTTTTGTGATTATCGTGTTCCTAAATCTATTCAAGATTGAGTTACACAAATTATGGAAGATGCCCGATCATAAACAAACCAATAACAAAACAGTAATAGGATACGAGTTACGATCATTGCATCAGATGGTGAAAGAATAAAAATAAAGAAAGAAATTAGTTAAAGAAAGAAAGTTACCCCGAAACACTGAGCTTTCTTGAACCAATCTGTGTTGCTGCCATTCCATCTCTCCAGTGCTCAACTCTGAGACTTAGCCCTACGCCCCTGCCCCTTTCTTCTGCAATTCCTCATGGGCTGTGTGCTGATCATACTTATATATATAAATATATATATATTTAATCAATTCAATCCTCCAACGGCTACATGATTTGTATAATTGCACCGCTTGGCTTTCTGAGAACTTCCACTTTCAACAGTTATAAAATTGAAATTTCAAAATTAATCATGTGCTTTTCTTTTAATGCAAACACGTTTATGACTTTATTACATATTGTTAGAATCCACATTGCTTTTGTTACCGTTGTATGGAAACTCTGTAGCTTTTTTATATTTATAAATTTGTAATGATAGCCACAGCCACAGCCACAGCTAATTTAATTGTCATGGACTTTTACAAATTCGTTGTATATAACAATTTACTTCATCCTTGAGATTAATTAGAATAAATGCATGTGGAGTTTTATTCACGCTGTGATTTCGACCAAAAGTCTCAATGTCAGAAATAATGATATATATATATATATAAATGAAGCAATCATTTTAAATTTATAATAATGATTAATCTCAAATCATCAATAAATTATTTTAATAAAAATGCATTTCATATCAAAATAAATTTAATTATATCCCTAGATAGATTCCTGTAAATTTTTATGAAATAAAATAAAATTATATAGTTACCCAATGTCTTCAAAGAAATATGAATTCTTACAAGATAAATATATGTATTAATTCTCAATAAATATATAAATATGTTAAAAAGTAACTATCATTAAAAACTTATAAATATATTTATATATTTATTCATAATTAATTTAAGAATATGATCTTCTATAAATCCAATCAACCTCCTTTTTTTTTTTAATCTTTGAAGTAAATATATAAGACACTTTTGGGTTTTGAATGGCAATCGTTGGTTATTAGAACTTTTGATGTATAATGTAAAAAAGGTAAAATAGATCTTTAAATTGTATGTTTATAAATTCATTCAAATTATATATTTTATTTTATATTTTATATTATGTAATATATAATTTTAGAGGCTGTTCACCAAAACAATTTAAAACTATTATAGTATACAAAAGTGTAAGATTAACCTTTGGATTCATTCTGCCTTCCATTTCTATATATATGCAAATCTCTGAGTGCTCATTTCTTGGCTCTAACAAACTAGTAAACTTCTTTTCTAGCCAAGCTTTGACTTTTTATTATTTCTATATATGTTATTATCTTAGTATAATTGAGTAATTTGTATTAATACCTTATATATATAGATATATATATATATATTATGAAACACTTATTTTATTATTTTAATAAATTTTTATTGATAGATTAAGTCTTTGTGGAGACTTGATAGTTTCTAAATTTCCATGAAAAATGGGGAGGAGCAAGACTTTCTCCCCATGAGGGGGAATGGAGGAGACAATGATAGACGAGGGAAATAGAAATAAAGAGGTTATTACTTGCCTCCACCGTACCCATTGCCATCCCTATGCTTGTATTTGTTAGTACTTTTACAGGCACTTATGACGATTGCTACTGAAACTTATTTTCTTTAATGGCTAGTTATGACAACCAAGGCAAGGCTTACCATTGGTTCAAAAAGAAAAAAGTCCTTAAAAATTTATTGTATTTCAATTTATTACTTTTGTTTACTTTTATTTCATTGAAAAAGTCACATAGAATGCTGCTTTAAATTTCCTCTAATTGGGTCATTGATAGAAATACTCAACTAAAATATTTAACACTTTGGTGGTGAAATACTAGAAAAGTTTACATCAAATTAAAGGCTTTGGATTCAATACACCTAAGTTGTTATCGTTGTGCCCTCACATATTATATATGTATGTATGTATAGTTGTAAATTGTTGATTGCTTCATCACTAATTAAATATAGTCAAAAGTTTATGGTCCAGCATCTAACGAGTAATTTCTAGGGTCTAATGGTCTAAGGTTAAGAGTCTTAGGTTTATGTCTAGGGTCTAGGGTAAGGTCCTGAGTCAAGTTTCTTTGGTAAATGGTCTAGGGTCTAAGGTTAAGGTCTAGTGTCATTGGTCTAAAGTCAAGGGTAAAGGTTTACAATTTATGTTATAGGCTCCAGCGTCCAGGGCCAGCGGTTGATGTTCCATGCTCAAGGGTAGATTTAGGGTTTAGGGTCTAGTTTCCTAAGAATTCTTTCTAAATTATACGTTTAAGGGTTTTAGGTTTTAAGTTTTAGATTATAGGGTTTTAAAGATCAAGGTTTAAGATTTCAAGTGTTAGGGTTTCTGGATTTAAAGGTTTAATATTTATAGTGTATGGTTTTAAGAGTTAATGTTTAAAGTTTAAGTTTGGATTATGGTTTTTGGATTTAATGTTTAGGTTTTACAATTTTAGAGTTTTGGGTTTAGGGTTATAGGTATAGTTTTTTATTTTTATTTTTTAGATTTTTGGTTTTGCCAGGTTTAAATTTAGCTTTTTGGGTAGTTTGGGGTTTAAAGTGGTTTATAGTGACTAGTTTAAGGTTTTACAATTTATAGGATTTAGGATTTTTGTATTTAATATTTTGAGTTTAAAGTTTAGAATTTTAGAATTTATGTTTTAAGGATTAGGGGTTAGGATTTAAGGTTTAGTTTAAAGTTTAAAATTTTAGAATTTTTGTTTTAAAGGTTAGGGATTAGGGTTTAAGGTTTAAGGCTTTAAATTTAGGGTTTTAGGATATAAGGTTTAAAGATGAGGTTTTTAAATTCTAAGATTTTTGGGTTTAAGTTTTAATTTTTAGAGTTTATTTTTTTAGATTAATTATAAGCATAGGTTATGTTTTTAGATTTAGGATTTTTTTTTATTTCATATCTGTAAGTTTTAGAGTTTTAGAATTTAGAGTTTATATAGATTAGTTTGAGAGTTTTATATTTGTTTTGCATTTTAGGATTTAAGGTTTAAATTAAAGTCTAGGATTTTAGATTTTAAAGTGTAAGATTTAGAACTTGAAGATTAAAGGTTTAGGAATTTATAATTTACAATTATATATGTATATAAATATATATAATGGTTTCTCAAATACAATATTAATCTTAAAATAAAAAAGTGAAGCAATAGTTTTTTCTTTATTAAATATACTTTTCCTGTAGAAAATTATACTTGCAACCATGAAATAAATATCACATGTTATTAATGTATTTAATAATTATACTTCAAACAAAGGCCAAAAGGCAAAGAAACCCCTAAGGTTTAAAACTTAACAAGGAATCCTCCTAGACTTTCAAAATCAAGCAAGTAACATCTTCCGTTAAATTTTTCATCCAAAATCTAAAGGTCAAAAGCCACGTCAAAGAACGGCTAGACTTCACAGACAGCAGCAAAACTCCATGGATGAATGGCCATGGACAATTTTTGACAAATCCACAAATGGAAAAACTCCACAAAATGCGATCTATCTTCAACGAGGGCGAGCCGCAACAGATTCACAAATGATCAGCAAACATTTGCGACAAATTTGATTTATAAGGGCGAGGCGCGAGGGCTTGCGATTTTCAAACTTTCACCTCCATTAAAGCGGTCAGTCGATGATTTTGACTTTTTGCAGATGAGTTGCCTGAACAACATAGATGAACGAATGAGTTACCCTCGCACCTCGCCCTCACCCTCGCCCTTGCACACAGATGGGCGGGTTACCCAGTGGACGACTCGCAGAACCCTCGCACCTCACCCTCGCATCACTGATTGGCGACTCATGCAACGAAAATTGCCACGCGAGGATGAGTCATTTGCAATTGAGACAAACTCTATCTTGCGAGGCCGAAGGCGATGAAGGTTAAATATGACATATCTGGAGGTGAAATCTGTCATGATTTTTGGTGATTTTTGTTAGATGTATTGTAATTTTTGGCACTAATTTTTATGCAATGGTGACTGTGGTGGTAGTAAACATGTATTCAGTTAGATCTGTTGCAATTTTCAACCACCGGTGATGAAAGAGATGAGAGGAAAGAAAGAGAGAAGGAGGAAGAAAGAGAGAAATAAGAGAAAAGACCAAAATGCCCCTGGTGCAACTCGGCATATTTGCCTACGTGGAGTTAACGGGATCCAACGCGGGCTTTGACCATTAGCTTTTGGATGAAAAATTTAACAAAATGTGCTACTTGCTTAATTTTGAAAGTCTAAGGGGTTTCTTATCAAGTTTTAAATCTCAGAGGGTTCTCTGCAAAAGGTGTAAATTTCAAGGGATTCTGTGCATTTTGGCCTTCTATCAACTTACCATTAACATATATATATATATATATTATAAAAACTATATTTTATACTCATAAACTATGCTTATATAATATATCATTCACTTAAATTTTGATTTGTAACAAATCACCTTCCCAAATTATTCAAAATATTGAAATTGTTATCTATAAAACTAAATTCAGTAGAACACATGTTTTTTTCCTTCTCCAATCTTCCTTTGCATGGGTGCCTATAGAAATACATACTTTAAATTTTGAATTCTTAATAGATTAAATCTAAATCCAAATAAACTTGCATATTGTAAATTTTAATAACTTCTAAACACACTATCAGAAAAATCAAAATTAGTGATGGAATTTTGTTACAGACATAGTTTTCGTCACTAAGTTAATCAATTAGTGATGGATTTGTGACCACCATAAAAATTGGTCAAATTTGTAATAAAAAAATAAATCTAAGCTTGCTGAATCTGTTCTACCCTCTCTCTATATTGGATGTTTCCATTTTGATCTAAGATTTCAATTCTTATATGTTTTCGCATTAGCAAGGAGCTAAGGTTCAAAATATAGAAGATGCATGTTTTTCACAACTCTACCACCCGGTTAATTCTATTTCACTTAATCCATATTTCATGGTTGCATATGTTTTGGGCTAATGGGAAACTTTTAAATCATTTACAAGTGATATAGAGTTAATTAGAATTTTTGGATATGCCTAACCGTGATTTTTGAGTCCAAGAAAATGAACATTGTTAAGTTTCCCTATTTTGCCATTAATATAGAATTTTGATATATTTTTTTTATGCGTGAGACCTATCAAACTCCTAAAATAAATTCTACAAAACTTTGAGCTTCTATAAGCTGATAGTCAACTTGCAACCACATGGCAGTCGACTGTTAAGCTTCTGTAAGTTGATAGTCGATTGTTAAAGGGCCGACAATCAGTTGCCAAGAGCTGGCAGTCGATTGCTACCTGCGTTTTCTGAGAAATTCTAGGCTAAAGAACACAGAAATCGACTTGCAGGATCTTGACCTTCGATTTTGTTGCTATGAAATGTTACAAAATCTAGATTTTACCTATTTTCAAGTCTAGAAAAAGCATGATATTAGCTTCTAATACCTAATCATCTTTTATCCTACATCAAAACTCACTTATATGCTCAAAATCATCCATCACAATGGATTCAAACTCAAGTCAACCATGGTGAATAGTGCAAAGCATTTCACAAAATCTGGAGAAAACATTTCTAAGTATATCTAATCGGCATAAAACACCCAATAGAAGTTAAAAACACAAAAAATATAGGTTTAAATTCCTTTCTTAACTCAATAATATCAAAATCACCATTTTCAACCAAGTAAAGAATATTTTCAAAATAGAGGGAATCAGATTGTTTGCTACTTTAATCATTATTGAAGAAGTGTGTAAGTGATGCTAGACGTCTTCCTAAACTTTCCTGCTACTAATCCTCATTTCAGATTGCACTATAATTCACACTAGACCCCTTTTTCTTCTTAATGTATTTCTCTCTCTAGATCATTTTCTTTTTCTCTCTAGTTTTAAATTCAAGGTGGAAATGGTGAGGGTTCTGATGTTGGCCTCCATATATAGGTGGTCCGTGTGGTATGAGAAACTACAACCTTTATTTGGTGTCAGGGGTCGAGTTTTGATCATCCAGTATCAATTAGCAACTTCTTTGGCCATATAAAAAATTACCATTTTTCCCTTGAAACCTTGGCAGGAAATTTCAAAAATCTATTAGCTACAGTAACTCCTCTTTTGGCTAAAATTATGTTTTGCTACCCTTGGACTAATGAAAGTTCACATAGCTTCCTTAACATAATCTTTTCTTTTCATTTTAGCCCCTATCCTTTTTTTTCAGTTTAATTCCTTACTCTAATACAACTACATGTAATCTAATGTAACATACACAAGCATTTAACTTATGGCCAAAATGCATAAAACCTCCTTGAGGTTTGCACCTTTTACAGAGAACCTTTTGAGGTTTAAAACTTAACAAAGAACCCCCTAAACTTTCAAAATCAAGCAAGTGGCACATTCTGTTAAATTTTTTATCCAAAAGTTAACAGTCAAAGGCCACGTCGGATCCCGTTGACTCCATGTTGGTAAATCTGCTAAGTTGCACCAAGGACATTTTGGTCTTTTCTTTTTTTTTCTCTCTTTCTTCCTCCTCCGCTCTTTCTCTCCTCTCATCTCTCTCGTCATCGGTGGCTGAAAATCGTGACAGATCTAACCGACGACACGTCTGCTGCCGCCACAATCACCATTGTGTAGAAATTGGCACTGAAAATCACAACAGATCTAATGAAAATCACTAAAAATTGCGACAGATTTCACCTCCGGATTTGTTAGATTTCGCCTTCACTATCTCTGAATTTTGCCTTCGGCCTGGCGTGACTCTTCCTCAGTCATGAATGACTATTCCTTGCACGGTAATTTTTGCTAGATAACCCATTCGTCCATGCACAAAGGTGAGGGCAAGGGCGAGGCACGAGGGTATCCCATCCGTCTGTCCGTGTTGTTCAGGTGACTCGTTTGCGAAAAGTCAAAATCGTTGTGCGGTCGCTCCAAGGGAGGTGAAAGGTTGGAAATCGTGAACCCTCGCGCCTCACCCTCGCCGATTGAATCTATCGCAAACGCTTGCGGATTGTCTTTGAATCTGTTGCGCCTCACCCTCGCCATAGATCTATCACATTTCGTGGAGTTTATCTGTTTGTGGGTCTATCAAAAATCATTCGTGGTCATTTGTTCATAGAGTTTCACGGCTATCTGTGAAGTCTGGCCATTCATCTGATGAAGTTCAGAAAACTAGAAGAAATAGAAAAAAATTAGGAAAAGAATAAATTACCTTAGTTGAAGTCAATAAAAAATTTGACGTGAAGTCAACGTTATTTAACGTAATTTTTTACTATTATCTTTTGAATGAAAAATTTAAAGAATACATTACTTGCTTCATTTTAAAGATATAAGAGCTCCTTATTAAGTCAGGTTCTTTGCAAAAGGCGCAAATTCGGGTTCTTTGTATTTTAGCTTTTCGATAAAATAGTAACATACTCATCCGGTTTAAGCAGTTGGTTTATTAGCAAAAATATCCGACTCAATATTAAGCCGCTGAGTGGTCCGGGGAGGCCCCAGTTCTCCGATCCAATTCAATCCCAAATCCCAAATTCCCAATCCATAACCATTGTTGTACAGTATAGGGAGGTTGCGCAGAGTATTCAATTCTGAGACACGAGAAGGTGCGGAGCGGCGCGAGCTAGAGAGTTATAGGGATCTAGAGAGGGCGATCTGCGCTCTAGGGTTTTGATTTACCCAGATTTCCCAAGGTCAGTGAGCGCGTCGTCATCCAAAGGTTTTCCTCTAATTTATCATTTTTCAGTTTTGAGCTGTAATTAAATCACAGTTGAACTCCAGACACCAACCGTGATTTTCATTTGGTATATGATGACGAAATTTGTGTGTGAGAAAGAGGTGTGCTTATTATGTGCAGGAGGCGAGTGTGAGAGATTTAGAGAGAGAGGGGTGAGAACGCTGAGTACTGAGCTGAGAGATACCCTAAGAGGAGGAGGTGGAGAGAATTTGTATGTTTATTTAAGTGTTAGGGATTTCTCCCTCTGCAGCTGTCGATTCCCTTTCAGTTCATCTTGTCGAAGTTTTCCATGGAGCAGCGAAAACTTGTGGTTAGTTATACTCATTCAATTTGTTTGAATTATTTCTTACACATGTATTTACCTATTCATTGCAATGACAATTACACCACAGAAAAATATATATATATATTACTATGGAAGTTTTTCATATCTTTCCTTTTAATTCTATGTTGATAAATTAATCTTTTCTCTTTTGTCCTGTAATCGTCCTATTCTCAGGTTTTGGGTATTCCTTGGGAAGTCGATACTGAGGGATTGAGAGAATATATGAGCAAATTTGGTGAGTTGGAAGATTGTATTGTCATGAAGGTTAGCCCCTTGTTAATTGTTTTTCGTTTAATCAGTCTTATACATTGTAATTATATGGCTAAATTATTATCATTAACTATGACCAAATCAAATGTGATAATTTTATTTTATTTGTTAGTGCCAATTGTTATATCCACTGAATTTTGTTGTTCACAAATTCATCATGCCTATATGAACTGAAGTTAATTGCCAGTCAATAGTCTTTAATTATTCTGGAATATGGATGTCTATTAATGTGACCAATAATGATTGTACCACAAAAGCGCAGTCCCTTCCCCTTGTATGGTCTGAAGATTCTTACCTAGACTAATAAGTTCAGGCCTGTCTCAGTTCAATGAAAGAACATAAGCAATTTGATAGACATTGACATCCCTCATACTTGGAGTGTGAAGTTCCTTCATTATGCAGTTAAGACCTAGAACGATCAAATTTTATTCTTTGGACTGTAATGTACCTCAATTCTGCCTGATGTGTACACTAATCTATAAACTTTGGTGTAATATAGTTTATATTTTCTGAGTATGTGCAGGCTTAGAATCCTATTCTGAGTATCCTTTGTAGTGTCAACTGTCAAGTAAATGCTATGTTCTTCCTTTGTGGTTCTTGTATTTATCAAATGATTGGAGAGCAGAACTAACTTGCTTGGCCTTGGTGCCCTGAAAGAAGAAAGAAATGAAAAATGAAAAACAGAGTTTGTCTTCTGCTTTCTGACTTTTCTGGTAGAACATGAAAAATATTTTTAATCTATAGGTTTAGTTGGAATATAGTGTTATAGATCAACAAATTGGTTAGTTCATCATAATATTTTGTCCTTATTATATTAAAATTTTCTGGAGGTATATTTTAATCACCCTATTTCTTTATTTTAGGAGCGGTCAACTGGTAGGTCTCGTGGTTTTGGATATGTTACATTTGCATCAGTTGAGGATGCTAAGGTAATGAATGGCTTCTCACATGTTCATATTTATGGCTGATAATTTTAATGTGCTGCTTCTTGAGTGTGACAACATTATGGCTGCAGAATGCATTATCAAGTGAACATGTTCTTGGCAACAGGATGCTGGAAGTCAAAGTAGCCACACCAAAGGTTTTAATCAAACTGATGTTTGTGTTTCAAATTCTTGTGTTCTTACTTCTAGCCTGTTTTGTTTTTTTTAACATGTGTGGGTTGGTTTGCATGTCTGTCATATAATGGCCATACAGTGTGATTGTTTTACTGATTCTTGTATCCTGTTCATTTTAAAGGAGGAAATGAGGGCACCAGTAAAAAAAGTTACCAGAATTTTTGTGGCCAGGATTCCACCATCTGTAACAGAAGCAACTTTTAGAAGGCATGTGTTGGTTTCTTCATTAAAATGATGAGAAAATTTTTCTTCCCAAGCGTTATACTCTTAAAAATGCATCTATGAATTACTATGAGGAAATGAATAAGATAGTCTTACATTATTTCTTTCTTTTTTGGTGTTTTTTTTTTTGCAGTCATTTTGAGAAATATGGCGATATAACAGATTTATACATGCCAAAGGTAGGTTCCTCCCTGTGATTGTTATACATGTAGATGACGTTCATTTATCTGTACATGGCAGACTTATTTTTTATGTGAGAGAATGTATCTTAATTTATCTTTTATTTCATACAGGATCAAGGCTCAAAAACACACCGTGGAATTGGTTTCATAACTTTTGCTAGTGCAGGTTGAGCCGTTTAATTCTCTCTCATGCTGTACTTTTAACTGGCTGCAAATTATTATAAGTTTATAAATGTAATGTAGTATTTTATCTTTCCTTAAAATTATCTTGGTACTTATCTTTATAAACTGTGGAAAAAGAGAAACTTCAAAAGTACATCATTAGACTGGTGATATACCTTTTTACGGTAAAATATGAAAACAATAATTAGATTTGTTGTGCTTTGGTTAAATGCCAGCAATGGTTGGTTGCTGGCATAAACTGGATAAAGTTCTCATAATTGTTTTTCACTGGGTATGAAATCCTTTAAAATTAGATGACTTTCTAGAACAACCCCCCCCCCCCCCCAAAAAAAACAAAAAAAAAAGAACTTTGTTTAGAGTTAACATTGAAGTGGCACATTTTATTCAGATATATGCATGTTCGTAGCATATAACCTAGTAAAGTTTCTTTTATACAAGTTCTAACAAGCAAGAGGGAATTAAAGGAGAAAATAATATTCAGTAAATAGTAATAGCAGGCGCTGGGGAGACAAGTGATAAAAAAAATAATGTATTTTGTAGTCCAAAAGCTCTTTAAGTATTATTAGGTTCTATACCCTAAGCCTTCAATTATGTTTTAGAAGTCAATCGCATAATTAGGGGTCTGTTCATGCAAAAGTCAGTAAAAAATCATTGATAGAACCACTTTTGTTCAGTCTATTCTAGAAACTGAAAGGTTCTTTATAGATCTTTATTTTTTATTAAGATTAGCGAAGATTTCACCCTTGAATTATTTTTCCACTAAAGGTGTTTTCACTTCAAGTTTATTTAGGACCAATTTCCTGAACCCTCAGAATTCTGTCCAATGAGTTGGTCTCTTCCCATATCAATCATCTTTCTATTATTGTGCTCACATCTGATCCTAGTAAACTAACTAAATTCTCACTAAAAGATGTAGGAACAATATTGTTTAAAGTTGTTCTTTGAGTGATAAAAATTGAATTCCTTGCATTTTCAAGCCTGTGGTATATCTTACATACAATATTCTGCTCATTTCAAGTAATAGATTTGTCTTATGTTGCTATATTGAGATATGAGATGCCTTTTTGGAGCTAGTCTCAGTCTTACTTTATGACAAAACTTTGGAAATTCTTTCTAGTCTTTCCTTAGAGATGAAGTTGAAAGGATGAATTATTCACTGAAAGGAACATTTTCTGTCTTGCAGAATCTGTGGAAAATTTGATGACAGATACTCATGAACTGGGGGGTTCTACTGTGGTGGTTGATCGAGCAACACCTAAGGCAAGATTTTTATAGCTTGATATTTTACCCAAGAACAGTTTTGGTATAATTCCAAATACATGCATTTCCATGGCTATCTTTTAAAAAATACTGCATTAAATTTATGAAATTGCGTAGATGCATCTTGTACTAAGTGATTATCTATATTCATACACGAATCTGTTATTTAATCATGGAAGGATATCTAATCAAAGCAACTTTTCCTTGTGATTTTTAGTTGAGTAACATTAATTCCATTTTGGCAGGAAGATGATTTCAGGCCAATTGGTAGAATGTCACAGGGAGGGTATGGTGCATACAATGCATATATATCAGCAGCAACTAGATATGCTGCACTTGGTGCTCCTACTTTGTATGACCATCCTGGCTCAGTTTATGGAAGTAAGCTTGGAAGCAGCAGTGTACTATTTAATTGACTGTTTATATTACCTGCTAATTTCCTTATTCTGTAAATTTAGGGGGAGAACCAGCTCGTGGAGTGGGCAAAAAGATTTTTGTTGGCCGTCTTCCCCCTGAAGCAACAGCTGATGATCTTCGCCAGTATTTTGGCAGATTTGGCCGTATATTAGACGTATATGTTCCCAAGGTAGGATATATATAAACAAAGAAAGTCTTTTCCTACTAGGTGGGGTTGACAAGGAAGAATACATGTATTTTGAAAAAATGGCATATGCAATCTTTGAAAGATGACTTGTCCTTTTTGTTGTAGGATCCTAAGAGAGCAGGCCATAGAGGTTTTGGCTTTGTAACTTTTGCTGAAGAAGGTGTGGCAGATCGTGTCTCTCGGAGGTCTCATGAGATTTGTGGACATCAGGTACTTTAATTTTGCTGCTATATATTTTAATTGTTACTCCACTTTATTGTAATCCCCTGTTTGCCTCTTTCTTTTGAAGATGATTTTTAAACTTTAATTTGTAAGATGGATAGTAGAATGGACCTACCTCACAGGAAATAACATTCCCCTTTTTAAAATGTGTATACTTGGTCAAAGGTTGCTTTATTACCTATAGGTCTATATAATATTTGATCACCATGTAAACTTATCACATTACATAATAATTGACACTTAACAGACCTATATCAGTTTCAGTCATGAATATATATGGATTCTTTATCACATTACAATATTGACACCAGTGGTCAAATCTTTTTGTTACATATGCAAACTCTCATCTACACAGGTTTTGCAAATTTATTCTTCTGAAACATTAGTTGCTATATGCTTTGTATCATATACTTCTCTAAAAATACTTCTAGGAGTGTTATTTTTCCCTTCTTAAAAGTATAGTCCAAGTTACTATTAACTTGCACCTGCAGGTAGCAATAGATTCAGCCACACCTCTTGATGATGCTGGGCCCAGTGGGAATTTTATCATGAATACTGTGGATTCTTTTGGGGGATATGGCGGTCCTATGCGCACCTATGGAAGGATGTATGGGAGTCTGGACTTTGATGATGTGAGTGTATATGTCAATAATTTTATGAGCATACTATACAGAAAATTTCAAATTAGATAATTTACTGTTTTGTTATTATTTTGGAAATTTGGGCACGTAGTTTGTGTTGGTTGCCAGTCTTGATCATAGTAGTTCAGTAGTCAGTATCTGTTAAGATGAAAATCTTCAGCTTTGTATTTTTGTGTGTAAATAAATTGCTAAAGTGATAGACTCTTGAATCTAGTTGCATGTTATAAAGTTTTTGTTGCATGTTATTTGGTTTTGCAGTGGGGCTATGGAATTGGAAGTGGGAGACCATCAAGAGCAGATTGGAGGTATAGGCCATACTAGAAGGGCATGGTTTTGTTCTAGGGGTTGCCTGTGTCGTTCGCTTGAGTGTCTGCAATGTGCTGTGCAGCTCCTGGGTTTGGATTTATGCTCTCTGCTTTAAACTAGATAAATCCCTTGTTGCTTGAACATTTTATTATATTTTGTAGACCAGTAGATGAGCAGGGCATGGAAAAATGGATTGGCGTCTGTATGATAATTTTGCAGGCATGTATTATTCTGTCATTTATTCTACCACGAGTGACATTGGCTTATTTCATGCTATGAAGTGTTCATCCTTGATTGCCATGCTGATTGTGATGAAGCAGGATGTGGAATTAATTATTATTCTTTTACTCAAATGACTTGTTATTACGAAGAAAACCGGTTTAGCCATTCGGCTAATCTTGTAGTAGTGTTTCATTTGATTGTCAATTTATACCGATGCCGTTGCCCTTCTCATAAGCAAAATGATATAAGGGTGATTGAATGCATTGCACGATTAGTGGGAACGATTACACCTTATAAATTGTCTTGCTCTTAAAATGTGTATTGCCTTCCGATATTGGGACTTTCTTGACGAATTGAGTGATATAGAGCTGAAAATGACTTGACCTAAAGACTGATTCTAGCATCTCTCTTGTTCAAAACAGCTCATTCCCCCCCCCCCCACCCCTCCAAATTTAAAAAAAAAAAAAAAGTAAATTCCCAACGTCAACCTCATGTACTATGATGTGGTTAGTTTTCATAAAATGAAGTTGAAATTAATTTGTGTCTAGCTCATGACATGGTATTTTTAACAAAGGAAGTCGTTTATCATCAAACTGTATTGTTTAGGAGTAGGTAAAAGATATGGGGCATTACTTTGAGCAGACTGGGCTCCATGGGCTCCATTCTTTGACGAGTGTTCAATAATTGTCCGTAGTCCCCCGCCCCCTGTTACACGTGAAATATTTAAACAGCGGGTTGTTACTTTTTACTCTACTGCTTGGCTTGACCTTAGATCATCCAACAAAGTTCTGCTTTGCAACAGAGACATTCTCTGAAACTCAAGATTGCTCTCTGGCTTATAAATATTTTGGGGTTGTCAGGTGTCGAGCCTTTTATTCTGTACCCTTCCCCCAAAAGAAAGCAGAAACCTCCTCAATCATGGGGAAGCTGAAGCTAGAAATCCAGCTTCTACAACAGTCATCCACATGTCATCATGGGTTTTATTTAATAATTGCTGGTGATTCGTTAAGCAATTCCCTAACAATATATTGTCGCTAAGACTATGTCACACTGTAATTTCAGCAAAGCAAGTTAAAAGGGGATCATTGTCAGTTGTCAGGAAGGCGAGTGGATCTGGATCGTAAAACCAGTTGAAGAAATCAAGGGCGTTTGAGGTTTGATTAGTCAATTGAAGAGGCCCCAGGATGGGTACCTCTCATTTCTGTATTCATCAATCAATAATGTGAGTAATTGATTTGTGTTCTTTTACAGTATGATGACAAACCACAGACCAAAATAGGAGGAAGATGGATAAGCCAAAGCTGGTCCTACAATAATGCAACACAAGAAATGGACATATGAAAGAAACAGCGAGCGTAAGCATAAGCAGCGTCCCCTCTCGGCAGTCGCCTCTGGCAAGTATGTATATCGTATATCCTTCACGTTAGGGTCCAAAGTCCAAAACCAAACGGTGTTTGCCTCCCTTCGCAGGACAAAAAGAAGAGACGTTGAAAGTTGAAAGTATGAGAAGGATAGAGTGAGGGTGTGTTTAGGACACATAGGGCACCACCTATCACCCTATCACCCAGACACATGACACATCAACTTCACCATCCATGACAATGCCACGCATTAAAAAGCTTTGAACTTGAATGAAATGAAGCTTAGGTAATAGGAAATAGACTAATAGGTATAGGACTATAGCCTATAGGTATAGTTATAGGTATAGGTATAGGTGGTGGGCCATGGTACAAGTGCAGACACAATAGCAAAGGAAGAGGAAGAGGGAAAGGCTGATATTAATAATAAATCCAAGAGAGGGCCCATCTGAATATTTGGCAGGCTCATGGCACGTGGATTCAGAGCATGAGGCGGTGCCGGTGGGAACGCACATGACAGACACATGACGATTGACGAAGAAGAAGAAGATCAACATTCAACGGTGCTGGCAGTGACCGTTGGTCCAGTATTCATTCATTATTATCATGTGCATTTTTAGTTTTTTCTTCAAATTTGAAATTTTTGGAAGTTGGAACAGTTAACCCTTAATTACATGTGGAAGTTACTTGTAACACTTCATTGCATGACCATCAAATACAATCTAAGGAAAGAGGTAATTAAGATGATATGAGTTCAATTATTTTCAAGTTATGAATAGATAGATAATTAAAGAGATCGGAATAATGGGACACAAATTTGGGCATACCAATGGTAGACTGCATCACATGAGTAGAGGTGCAGTAGATTAGATGCTCCCCAAATGTTTACAAAACGAACAAAGACAAAATCAGAACCAAAACCAGAAGTACAATTTCAGCGTTCGTGGAATCATTTTTCTCATTACCCAACAAATTAGTAAAAGCAAAACAAACTGAAATTGAAACCGAGTTGAGAGTTGAGAAAGCTTAACGTTTTGTGAAAGAAACACTAACAGATGTCGTGTGACATGAAAGCCTCCAGTTGGTACGGAATCATCCAATCACGTGGTCCCTTCTTTCCTCTCACTACCTTCCAAACCTGCCTTTCTCTTTTAAGCATTTCTTAAATAATTGTTTGTTTAAAACATTTGTAAATACTATTTTGAATTTTGAACGAGTACCTTCTGTCATTCTTTAATTTAAAAACTAATTGTCATGTAATTTGCATGTGGCAATTAATATAGATGCTATTTTTTTTCTAATGTGATTGAATAAATAGTTTTAACTCAAATAAAAAAAATTGTATCAAAACATTAACTTAAAAAAAAAAATCGTCGTTTTATTCATTTTTGTCATCTTTTCTCGCTATCCTCTGCTTACTCTCTCCACCTTCTCTCTTTTTCTTGCAATAGGTACAAATCACTCAATGATTTATAAAGTAGGAATTTTTTTTTTCCACGGCACATCAAGGTATTCTAATTGAAATTAAATTATAAAGTAGGATTTAGACCTATGAATGGATGAGAGAGAGGGGGCTCTTCAATGATTGTCATGTTATGTTTCCTCTTTCTCTTTTTCCTGATGTTGTGAATTTATTGAAATCCCTTCATCAATTTTGAAGTTCTATCATATTGAAAGCAGACATTTGTCTTTTAGACTGAGGTCGCTTCCTGCTTATTCATGAAATTTCTTCATTTTGCGACGATCCACAAAGAAGATAAACGGAAGAACTCTTCAGACAAAATGTAGAGAAAGTGAGAAGGATGGCGGAGAAGAGGATAATTTTTGTTTTTAAAATAATGTTGTTTTGATACGAAGTTACAAACTTTTCTCTTTTTTATTTAATGAGAAAATGTAATATTATATTAGTTGTCACTCACTTACAGTTTTTGAACGGAAAATTAAATAAAAGTACTCATTCAAAATGCAAAATAATTTAGGATGATATTTTTTTATTTGAAAAGTTGCATTTCTCTCTTTCCTAATAATTTGTAGGAAGGGTAAGTGCAATATGTTCATGTCCCCTAAATTTATACAAAGTATCATCCAATTTCAGACACAACTCACACGTCTTGCCGTTAAAAAATTATTCATATACAACTAAAAACTTTATTAATTACTTTCAATTATTACAAATAATCAAATACAACATAATTTTACTGTAAACATTTTTAAAAATAATATTATTCAAAACGTTATAAAACATTATTTTTAATAAAAATTTAAATATTAATTCGTTGTATTACAGAACACTATTTTCTTCTCCTCAACCTAACTCCCTGAATCTAAATTTGAATTGAAAATGATACACATACATCTACGTTTTCAGATTATAAATAGGTGAGGGAAAAATTACTAAAAAAATGAAGATATCACTGTCCAATGTCCATGGTAGAAGCTTCTCAAAAGAAGAGACCCTTTCCCTCGTAGTCATGACTCACTCACACATAATACATTTACTTCTTCTCCTTCTATCCGTTGTCAGTTATCACTTTCGCTCATTCGTAGGATTTTTTTTTTCCATCTCGAAAGGAATGGCTTCCTAATTTGCTAATGATTTAGACGATTTCTTCCCCAGCAAAACGACGACGCTGTGGGATCGGAGGTGGAGGGCTCACCAAGGTTCCACGTACACTACTCACACGTGTACTGTTTACATTTCAAAATTCAAACTCACAAGATAAATTCACAAATTGTTTCTGAGAATATTTATTTGGTATTAACTGTACACAACAACAGTATATAAGCTATTTTTATTTTATTTATATATGATAAACATGTAATTTTGATTTTTGAACCCTTCGTCTATTTTGCACTTGCACTTTGTTTCGTAGTAGTACAACAACGGCACCGTTTTGTCCCTTCACCAGTTCCTCAATGTTTTTGTTTTGTTTTGTTTACCCTGAAATGCAGACGGCGTTAAATATACCAAAATTCATATGTTTTTAAGAATAAAGAAAAAGGAAAAATGTCATGACCCGGAACCCGAAACCGACTCTGCTAGTTTCCCAATTCTTTCCACTAATTCTGGTGATAGCTTCTTAGCCGGTTTTCTTTCCTTCTCCCGTCGAAAATCGAAGCCTAGAGCGTCGGATACCTCTTCGGAGCTCCACCCGGCTTTCCTAAGTGAGTCCGAGAACCGATCCGCTTTGAGAAGCAGAGCATCCAGCACCGCCTGATTATCCAACATCACCATCTCTCCCTCGAAGAATCCCGACGCTGATACCTCCACGATTTCGGATATATCCGATTCGTTCCACCCGCCTTCTCTCAAAACCGACCCGATTTGTTTTATGTATTCCTCAACCCATTTCGGGATTACCGACCTCGGCATCTCGAAGAATCTCTCCGGCGACGACGTGACCGACGACGATGAGTTCCTCCTTCGCCTATCAATGGCGGCGTCGCTCCAGAACTCCACCCATCTCGGTGTTCGCCCTCCGGCGACGATACCTGCGTCTAAGCTTCTTCTCGAGAAATTGGTTGAGGAAGAACCGGCGGATTTCTCGCTAACGGATCTCTGCTTCCTCAGCAGAAGATCGGATTCGGAGCTCCGGAAGAGAGATTCGCGTTCGAAGAAGTCTGAAAGATCGAACCCGCAGCAGAAGATCCTATTCTCGTCCACGAAGAATATGGGATTTCCAGCTAGAGAGGGATTACAGGGAATGTAGCAATGGTTGAAGATGGGAATCAAAAGAGGAGCTCTCTTGAGCGCATTCCTAGCGACTCGTAATGCCTTCTCCGGTTCGCATGGTCTCGGACCCCAAGATTTGGACCAGAGAGTGTTCCTTGCAATTTGAAAAGAAATCGCGGCGATTGGTAAATCTAGCGAAGCACGGAGATGGAGACGTGCTCCGGCAGATCGCCAATCGGGGAATCCGGCGCCAACAGGCAGACCGGCGGCGAGAACGGCTCTAAGGTCCGGTGGGAATGCGAAGCCAAACTCAGCCTCGGCCCGAGCAAACTCCGCATCGGAGAGACCAGGTTGAACCTGTATGCCTGAGTTTCTGAGGTGGTTTATGACTTTATCGGCTAGAGAAGAGAACGAGAGAAGACCGTTACGCACAGGGAGGGCGGAGGAGGAGGAGGAGGAGGAGGCGGTGGCCGGAACAGACGCCGCCCGGGCAGAGAGTCTCCGGAGGCCGGCTATGTGAGCCGGGTTTAGACCGGTCATCCTCCGGTCCACGTCAACCATTGTTTTCCAAAAGGAATAGAGATAGCTACTTTGCTTAGCCTTTTCGTTGGAGATTGATCTCTGCTCTCGGTGCTGTGTCCTCGTATCTCGTCTGTGTGTGAGTACTGAAATTATTGTTTTGGCACTTTTCTCGGTTGAGTTAGAATATCAAAATGAGAGAGAAAGAAGAGAGTCTGAGAATTGAAAGAGAGAAAAGCTTGGAACTTGGAGGTAGCAGAATGCTTTTTCCAGGAGACTTTGGCATGTGGAGAAAGCTTGGTGATTTATAACAGGTAAAGGAATGGACCCCACTTTGGGATTTTGGTAAATAGGATAAAGGATTTAATTAATTTCCCTTAATACCCTTATTCTTTTGTGATAATGACCATCTAAATTCAAACTTTTAAGTGAGAGAGGCGTGGTATTTTTTAGATTTTAAACTTTTTATATTTAAAAAAATAGTATTTCTCTTTATTTTAAAAAATAAATAAAATTTATCTTAAATAAATTATCAACTAAATAATTTTTTAATCTTTCTCTAAATACAGATAGAGGGGGGTATTTTTTAGATTTTAAATTTTTTATATTTAAAAGATAATATATTTTTATATTAAAAAATAATAGACATACATAAATAAAATTTATTTTAAATAAATTATTAACCAAATATTTTTTTAAATACAGTTATAGAGTATTGAGATGCTATTTCTTAGTATTCCCTTTAATTTAAAGAGTTGCAATGTAATGTAATGAAATGAAAGCATGATAGCTAGCTGTCGAGCAACGGCACATTGAAGAGACAAGTGTGAGTATTGGGAGTTGTTATTTTGTTGGGAGGCTGTCCCTTTATCAACGGGATATTTGTATTTTCCATTTTCCACTCCAAACCAACTTAACTATTCATGCGGTGCTAATTTAACTTACATTATAATTAATTCATTAATCCAAAAATCACAAAAAAAGCAAAACAAGAAAAAGTCCCATTGCTGTCTAATCATTCGGTCTGTTTATTGGTGTTGAACTTGTGCTTTTTGGGTATTTGGTGTGTATCAGCCAACGTATGGCCCATAAAGCAATGATGCATTTGTTTGGCAAGAGCAAAAGAGGTTATTAAAGCTAAGCACACAACACAATCATAGTATCACATTGTTGTTGTTGTACTCTTAACGTTAACTTTCTTCTTTCTCTATGCAATCTTTATTTCTTTCCGCCTCTTTCTTAAGGAACATGAAGAAAAAGCTAATCAACTAATCATTGGTCATTAGCATGCAATTAGCTTAACCAGGAATGTCTCTCAAATACAAGGCACACTTAATTCTGCCCATTCATCAATATAGCTTCCCTTTCCAAGTACCAATAAAATATTTATTATTTATTATCTCCTCACATAATAAAAAATACTAAATTGTCAAGTTATATAAAGGGTCCAAATGTCCAATATTAATGTGATCTATCAAAAATAATAATGAAGCTAATTAATTAATAGCCACATTCAATCTCTTCACAGGACGAAGGGTTACTTTCACAAGCTGCCCTCTGCTTCCCATTAATTCACCAAACCCTTAAAAAGCATCGGTGAGAAGTTACAATCACACACACATCACTCTTATGAAAGGTTCACGTTCCTACAAGCAATTTGGGGGTTGGGAAGCAGTAGCCTCTACCTCAAACACTCACATTTCTTTAAGCTTTTTCAGAATGGAGATCTATATTGGTGTGGTCACGTGGACCTACATTTTTATTTCCAATGCTTCACATCACAGCCAATAAAAGATCCCACTTGGTATAGAAAAAACAAATTAGATAAAGTT
The DNA here is from genome assembly GCA_031216115.1 of Senna siamea. Taxonomy (NCBI): domain Eukaryota; kingdom Viridiplantae; phylum Streptophyta; class Magnoliopsida; order Fabales; family Fabaceae; genus Senna; species Senna siamea. Next base: position 16,072,178 of record CM062358.1, read on the forward strand.
TATTGTGCATATGTTGGTTAAAACGTTGTTTAAACTCTATATAAGACTGTATCATATATTATTTAGCTGTTAGATCGTTTTTTTCTTTTATCCAAATGATGTTTGTGTGTGTCATTAATAATACAGTCATAAAGTCCATTTAACTTTATCCAAATGATGTTTATATGTGTCATTAATAATACAGTCATACATTGTTAAAGCATGACTAAACTCTTGAAGCAACTTCAAATTTTGTCAAAAGTTCTAAATTTGAGAGTTTGAATGATGAAGGTCTCATCTAAGAATCTCTCGTGACTCAAGCATACTTTAATTTGTAAAGATAAGGAATAAAATACAAATAAAAACAAAATTATAACTCATAATCTCATATAAAATTAAGAGGCAAAATGTTAATTTTGACATAATTTTATTAAAAGATGTTAATCAAACACTAAATGACACCATCAAAGTTAATTAATTTGTCAAGCTCTTTAATTTACTGAGGTTAAACCCTATCTTCTTTTGGAAAACGTCGTCAAACTATAGTCTTGAAAAAGGTTGCAAGGGGAAATTATGCAAGTACTAATAAAGATTAGGGGAATCCTAGAAAAGTAGTTTGAAAAATGCAAGATTGATAGATAGATTGTGGAGGGAAAACAGCAGGAAGAAGAATTTAATTTGCACCGATTAAAAAGGCAGCTAATTATACTTTGAAATATATAATTAAATTAGAAAGCCGGCACAAGAATTTTTCTCCTTGTTAATTTTCTTAACGTCTCTTCTTAGCCTTTGGATGCATGCACATGGTGGCATCCTTGACGGTGCCAGTAAGTAATAGTTCTATTTAAGGCAGTAGCATCAACTTCAACCGTCGATCTGACATTAAAGTGTTCATCAACACCGATGAGTCCACTAGTCAAACATATACAGACAACTCTAAAAAATAAACTAATATGGTGTGTATGTACGTACGTTTACTTCTTTTTCTTTTTTTAATTGGCTTTTTGGCTTCAAACCTCAAGCACAATAGTCCTCGAGTAAATATTATTCGTATCATTTATTTACTTAAGATGTCAAACTGCATATCAACGGTCACATTCTGAACGTAGCACGTGAGCGAAACACTGATAATATTCATTGCTACAAGTTACTGATCAGAGAGGGGTTTAAGTAATGCTTGACTTATGGGCTTGTACATTTATAAAAAAAAATAGATGTCATGTGACGAAGGCCTAAAATTTAGGTCTTTTCATGAAATAAAAGCGGTTATATAATAACAATAACAACAACAACAATAATAATAATAATATCAGTGATAATCATTTTGTTCGGTAAAGATGGAATGGGTCAACGGCATTGCATTTTGTGTGTGTTTATATCCAGATTATTCTTGAAGTTTTTAACAGTTTGAACATTAACATATATATATCATATATAATTAAATAATGGCATTTTAGTGTGCCCAAACCCCACCTTCACAGAATCCATTTTACCTCATTAGGCAAACTATCCATTTGAATCCATCGATCTTAGTTTGGAAGCGACTTGAACACCACTTATACCCCATCTTATGTAAAGTATATCTCACTTTGTTAGACTTTTAGGGATCTTCCATGGCCCATAATTTCACATTGCTTTATCAAGAAGGCTCCTCCTTTCAATACTCATCGTTTGTTTTTGTTTCTTTTATATTATATGTGTTATTCTCTCATCAACTTTATTCTTTTTTAATTACAACTCTTTCTGGATCGGATGGATATATAGAACTCTAAATACTTGATTAAATTAATGAGGCCCTAGAAATTATGCCCATACTTTCTAACAACACTTGTCAATTTAGTGAATTTTGTTAGTTTATTGTATAACAATGATATATCAAATAAAACATTATGGATGTGTATGGAGCTGCTATGTGTTGTACAAGTTGCATGCATGGTCTTTTTAACGTAAGTAATGTAGCACCAAGGTTTGAAATTTGGATTAGATCTGTAGGGCTTTTAGGGAAAGCATGGACCAAGGAAGCATGGTCACCGACCACACAGGAAGCCAAAAATGAAGAAATGTAGAAGCAGGAAAGGTAAAAAATATACAATATAATGGATATATATACGTGAATGATGTATGTACGTGGTTGTGTAGATGGATTTAGTGGGCAGTGTGGGGGTCCATGTTGAACAAGAAAATCATCTAAAATGATATTGTACTCAATGGAGGTTATGGGGTGCATCGCTTTCTTGTCTTCTTCAAACCTACTAGTATAGTTTTCCTTCTAAATTACTTATTTTTCAACAAATGAATCCTCTAATTTGTCATTTACTTTCCAATAATAGAGTTAATGTCTGGTGTTCATAGAAAATTTATTGGCCAATTTAATTGACTAAACACAATTGAGAGCATTATTACGAGAAATTTAAAGGAGGGACATTATTATATTGTCTGCAGTTTGTACTTTGTATTAAACTTTCCGTGTGATCTTATTACCAACATAGAGCAATAAGTTTGTGTTGTGTTGTGTTAATTCTCATAAGCAAAAATTAGTAAATTACAAGAGCAAAAATATTCTAATTAATTCTATCTTATAGTTGTGCTATATATGCCAGCGTACATCTTGATCCTAAAACAATTATATCACAGTAGGTGTGTGCATAGTGCACATATTAATTTCTTGATTACTTAAATAATTAATCAACGAAAAAATGATTCCAGAATGATGTTTATGGGTATATGTCCGAAATATAGGGAGAAAACGCGAGAATGATGATTATGCGTACATGTACGAAATATAGGGAGAGAGCGCGAGATTTATATATTTATATTATAATAATTTTAAAGTCTTTTAATTAATAATTTTTAAAATTATATAATATATAATATATAATATATAATTAAATATATAATATAAAAATATAAAAATATAAAAAATTAAAAGTAAAAATAATGAAAAGTTACCATAAAAAAGTGTAATAAATAAAATAACTACTTATTATTTAATTTATTATTTTAAAATATAGTAATCATTTTTAATATAATATTTTTATATTATATTTTAAAAATTGAAAATTAATATGTGCTTTTATACATGTGAAACTGCTAGTGTATCTATATCTATATCTATATCTATATATATATATATAATTTTTATCTTATATCAATTAGAGTTACACATTCTTCTTATGTGTTTTTAAAAAAAATGGAAATTTTCTTAAAGTTGAAAAATGACCAAAATCATTTTTAAATAATATTAATTTCCCTCATTAAAAGTATAAATTATAAAAAATCTATTTTTAAAAAATCTATTTCAATGCTATTTATTTCAATCTTTAACATAAAAAAATATAATTTATTTTAAAATTTTTAACTAAAAAGGATGGTACTTTACATAAACTTAAACTTGTTCTATATAAACTATTTAAATATTATTTTATATTATATATATTTAATTTATTCTATTAAAAAATATATGTAAATTATGCTATTTGTTTCATTTTCATCTATATGTAAAATAGTTTAACTTTAATATAAATTTATAAATTATTATATTTAATAATTTTTATAAAGATCAATTTGTTAAGATTTTATATTGATTATATATATATTTGAAGTTTATATAATATAATTAATATATCTTGTATTTTTTTATAAAATTAAGTGTATATAATTCATAATTTTTTTAAAAAATTAATCATTGTAAACTTTTTTTTATAAATGGGTCTAGAGATTTTACAGGTTTGTAGGAATAAAAATTTATGTTGTTACCTGTTCAAATCTAAATCTGAGAATAAGAATTATAATACCCTACCATTTCATTACTATGATCATCTCTAAATCGGAGTATTATTTATCTGTTTTCATACAAATTTTCGATGGAACATTCCTTTTCTAAATCATATTTATTTGATTATATCTATCAAATTCACGAAATTTATGTCCATTATTTTGGCATAGGCAACATCAAAGGGCAAACAGAGAGGTCCACTAAGAGGACTAGATTTGTGTCAGTGGAATTCCAACTCATAAAACAACTTATCCGATCTCCTTCTAGCACAAGGGGAAATTTTAATTTTGCAGGGATTTGAATGCAAAACAAAAGAAAGCAACATTAATATGCTTACTCAAATATTTAAGATAAAAATAAGCTATAATTTTATTAAATTTTCCCAAGTTAAAGTAATATTAGTTTTTCTATTAAAAATTATAACTGATTAGAAAATATATTTTTAAAATTTATATTTCAATATTATTATTTTGATTTAAAAATTATAAATATTTAATTCACTTTAAAATTTTTTAAACTTATTCTTTTATATTGATCAAATATTATACATATTTAATTTATAAATAATAACTATAAGAGTACTTTCATCAAAATAAGAGAAATTGTAATAATATATTTATCTCAAAAAATGTAATTTATCCAATAAATAATTGATATTATCTGAAAAAAGATGGAGCCTTAAACAATTTCATCACATGTCTCATTTTCTTAATTCATTTTTCAAACAAATAACTGAGATCTGCCTCAAATGTAGGCACTAATGTACAAAGTCGGCAACCTCCTCCCTCTTTCTCAAAACAAATAATGAAAGCAAATTTGAATTAATTGGTATAAAATTTATGAGTTTAGCAATATGACATGTGATATAGTTTATGTATCAGATGTGTGGTGCATGAGTAGAAGAATAAAATCATATGTAGGGTAAGGATCCATACCTACTTCTAAATATTATCTTAACACTACTTGATATTTATATATTGAAACATAATAAATGTATTAATCTGTCCAAGAAAAGATGCGTCACACCATGTGCTTCACTTAGTTAACTTTAAACCTACTTTATTATTTATATGTACGTGGGTCAACCTAAGTAAGGGTCTGTGGAAATTTAGAATTGTGATTTAGAAGTCTTTCGGATATAATTAGTGATTTGTGGTTTATTTCTTCATCGTACATATATAACCCAGAAAAAGGCTTAATCATTTCTAATTAAAATTAACAAATAAAAGTTCCTAAAGATGCAATTCACTAATGAAAATACCCAGTTTGTAGAAAGTTCGATTCTCAAGAGATAAAAATTTTTATTTTTAAATTTTTTCTGAGATTTATATGAAACATTTTATTATTATCCTTAAATTTTTTTTAAAAAAAGACTTTTTTCTGAGAGTCGTAGGCTCGTAGCCTTAGAGAAACGTTAGGTACTCAAGACTCAAGAGATAGGGGGAGAGGGTACTATCGATGTCGCTTGCATGCTTGCTAATAAGACATTTGTTGATGCTGGCTAGCTAGCTTATCTCTTAAGACTCTAACCTTAGCTTCTATGAGATTGTAGTTTTAAAGTAGATTACTGACCACTCGTGTGAGACTGAGATATTTTTATTTTATATTGGAAGCCTTTGTTTAATTCTCAAAATAAAGAGGATGGGGAATCAAGTAAAGAAAAGAATAGAAAGCTCAAGGCTAGATAGATCAATAAGCATCAATCACTTTCACTGGGGGAGATGCGTGGGGTGTGCTAATAAGGACAGAATAAAGTGAAGTTTTAGACGTGAGTTTGATAGGTTTGCTTTAAGGATCAGAAACTCGATAATGAAATCCACTACGGTCCAAGGGATGCTCAAGATGAAAAAGAGGGTCACAAAAGGTACCATTAATCTATACCCATTTACAGACAAATGAATAATTGTAGAAAAGTATGAGGGATTTGAATTTAGATTTTTTTTAAAATAACATGTGAATACCAAATCATTGGTGTTTCCATTATGTTGGTTATAAGAGCTCTTGTTTTTGGCCTGCAAAATAGAGATGGAAGAGGTAGACTAGAATCTGTTACTTCAAACCCACTTTAATATTTTATGGTCCACAATATAAAGTGAAGATGGTGTGTGCGTGTATTTGTGGATGGATAGATGGGAGATTAACTATCCAAGATTTTAATGTCCCTTGTCAATATAAATAAGTTGGAAGAAGCAGAGATCTCAAACCCATCACTATACTCTTATCCTACGATATTTACTCCAATATTCACTTTCTTTCTTAAAACTGATAGTAATGTGAGAGGGTAGACACAGAAAATGAAGATATCATCGTATGTCTCAGTTGTAGTGGAATCCGGAAGCAAACAAAGTTGTAAAACACATTCCTATCAGTTTTAATTTGTCTTTACAGAGAGGGTTATAGTTTGGTGCCTTTTCACTCTTTCCTTCCTTTTATTTTCTTTTCCTTTCTTTCACCCGCTGTCAAATCCAGTCCAACATTATAATCAATAATACAGGTATTTGGTCAAAAGCAAATTGCACTTAGAATACCTGTCCAGAATTCAATTTGTGATATATTGGCTAAACCTGATACCAAATTCTCCAATCTTTTTTAACTTTTGGACACTGACATAAAGTACCCACCCGTCTTAAATGCTATTGCTTTTCATCACAAACTACATCTTCCGTAAAATATCAACTATGCAGTTATTTGGTACGACAATTATCTTAGCCACCCTAGCGTGTTGCTCTAATGTTTCACTGCTTTAGCAAATGCTTTTAATGGTATTCATTGACACGCCATTGTAGACCAGACATTAATAGTTAGTACACAAACTAAGAAAGAGAATTACAAGCCTATGACTATAGTTGATCAGGGAAACGCCATGTCAATCTGTAGGATTCATGCTCAAACCGATTAAAATTAAAGACACAAGCACCCTCAATCACTTAATATCTCTCCATCTCTTCGACAAGGAAAATCTTGAACAATACCTTTTTTACTTTCTGGCCAAAAACCAAACCCCTCCTTGAATATTTACCCAACGTTATCCCAAATTTGAAAATTGCGGACTTGATTGATTTGGATCCCTCGGACAAACATAGAGAAAGAATATGGTTTCATTAATTGTTCAGTGGGCTGGGGACAGAAGGGTCAACCGCAAAGTTTGGCTCTCCGTGCTGTCTGGCTGTGATGAATCGATGTTAATGAATTCGGTTGCTTTACATTTTATTTTTCATCTAGTAACACCCTCCGACCTGTGATGTTAGCACATGATACCTGCTTCACTTTTTCCGTTCATAAAAAATCTTCCACCTTGCACTTCATATTTTAAAAGCTTCGCTGCTTTGATGAAGTACTTTATATATCATTTAATCATAAAATTTTCATTAATAATATCAAAGTAACTTGGATAAAAATATCAAATATAATAACTTCTTTAGTATATAACATTCTTCAATTATATTATATTTATTTTCAAGCATTAAAATATTTTTCTTTCTTCTCCACCCGTTGTTTTTTAAGGAAGCCTTCCCCTCTTTCTCTTGGCATGTATACAGACAATCCCTAAACCACAAAAATTGCCTCAGGCAACTACAATATGGGTGATACGCTGCCACAGAAAAGACCGTCACTACGGCAGGAATGAAGGTCCAGTACTGTGATCATTTTACCATATCAACTCCAGATAGATGAGATGTTTTTTGACAAAATCCTTCGGGCTTGGGTATGATGGGGAGTAGGACCCTGATCTGGACCTTGACCTGCTACACACAATTATGATCAAATACCCAAAGCCCAATGATGGGCCTCCAGTTATGAAGACCTACTATAGGAGAAAGAGGCCTGAGAAGGATAGGGTAGATCCAAGCCCAAGTGTCCAGGTTAATTCCAGAAGGGAAATGGAGAGGGTAGTAACAAACTCTCACTGACACTAAGGGTGGCTGACCTTTTATGGGAGGATTCCCGTTAGGAAGGTTAAGGAAAATATTGGGAAAAAGTGGAGAGAGCCTGCCCTCTCGAACGTCAGGCAACCTTTTACATTTCTTGCTATTGCTATTTTATTTTTCTTGGTGTGGTGCTCTGTGTGGATCTGTTATTCTGTACTGAGCTTATTTTCTTCTTCTGTACTGTGTGTTCTAAAATGGATGGAGTGCTGTACACGGTCCAGAGTGCTCGAGTCTGCTGGTGTGTTTTTCTTTTCTCTTGTACTGGCTGATCTGAACTATTTGAGGTGCTAATATATCAGAGAGGGGTTCTATCACCCAATAAATTTTATTTTACAGAAAGTACTATAAACAACAGCTACCAGAAAGACCTCAAAGGCAGGGCTATCTAAAACAAGAATAAGTTTCAGAAGTTGGACTCCGTTTTGTTTCCCTGCAAATATATATTGGTGTGCATCATCGGCACTGGTAGAGTATACAAGCATAACCAATCAAACCATTGGTCAGTAGGAGCACATGTTCAAATTTTCCTCAGTCAACCTTAATGGATGTTCAATATTCTCTACCAGTACGGATTGTGAGGCAGCACACGAATTATAGAAATATACATGCAGCTTCGCCCTTTCAATCTGTGAAGCCTTCCTTCTTTCCTTACGACTTAGAATTGCAGGATTAACTTTGATAGCCCCCTTTTGCCATTTTTCTTCTTCCTTTGTATTCTTATCCATAGAAACAAGCCAACCATATCTTTTGACCAGATATTCTTTTGCTATTATTCCCATTTCTTCATCGCTGCTATCATCATTGTTCAAGTCCTCTTCATCATTATCTTCAGATATATGGAATTCTTCTTTTCCGTTTCCTTCATAAGAAAATCCCACCTGCCAGTTAGTAGAAAAACTTTGCTTCCAAGATGCTGTGATAAATGAGATCTACAAGTGTGCATAACCACGAAAAAGAAAAAAAAAGACGACAATCTTTTATGTCATGTCTGAGTAGCCCGTTGTATTAAGTTGAAGAAGACAGTCAATAAACTACTGGTATAAATGGCAAGGTCAACCCCACAGTCTAACTGACTAATTACAAACGAGAAAATAAATTACAGCTTGGACCAGCGTAGCATCATACGTCATTGGGTAACATAGAGAGTGTGTATACTCTATCCACAGCTATTTTCACTAAAGACAACCCTAAATCTTTGTGCAGAATTAATGAACAACTGATTGCTTGAAGAATTTAGTTTAAGAAAAATGAAGCATACATTATATAGTATATAAACAATATAAGTTTTAAGTACTCTTAACAAGACTAAATTTGGCCACGTCCGTTTCCGCTCCGAAGAGGAAGGTTTGGATCTTTCAATCTTATGTCGTGAGGGATGTGGCCTATGTTAGGTCCATAAAATACCACAGCTTTTGGTGTTCTATGATTCACTTCCGAATAATGAGTAGGTAGTTCGATCCTTTTGATTCTTCTTCTCTTCCTAGTAAACTTTTGGGGGGATGCTAAGGAATACCAAAAGCACTACTGGGGTGGCGTGTTGGACCTTACTAAAGGCAAAACTCTGATAATAATATATAATAGCATAATTAATAATCATTTCTATTTGAAACACAATATTGTCACCTGAACTGCTGGATCATCTCATGCTTTCTGTTAAGAACCACAAGGAATAACCCCAAAGCTAACAATTTGGTTAATCTTATAAACTATCTTTATCCATGTATTACAATACTATTTCTGCTTCTCTCAGAGATAACTTTAAATGATTAAGAAATTTAATAAGAATTAAAGAAATTTTTATCTAACCTGTCTGATGCAAATGGAGCAGCTGCTTTGGCCTCCAACAAAATATCCTGTTTCCAAATCCAAGGAATCCTAAGACAGAAAAAAAAAATCATCAGCTCAACTATAAATTAAGTAGGAACTTCCCGAAAATTGAATCAAAAGATATAACAAAACAAAATCTTTTATATAATGATGGCAAAAATACAAAGATCATTCATACAGTAACAAGTACGACGATACACACACAGTCTACACCTCCCCCTCTCTCTCTCTCTCTTAAATTCTTGACTTTAAATTGTACTAAAAGAACTAAATTCTAAGATGTAGGTAATCAAGAACACGGGTCTGTTATAAATTCACAAATAGTTTAAGTTCCACCAATAATTAAATCTTTGTGCTAGCAGTGCCACTTTAAGCTAGAAATCAATGACAACTTCAGATCAACCAAGTTATTACTTCCCATGATCTTGATTCCAAATGAAACTTTGTTCACTAGTTAAAATATTATATTTCTAAGGAACAAAATAGGAAGAACATCGAAGTTATTCGTCTAACTTCCTAAAAGACTGTACATCTTCATAAAAAAATTGGGAAAATCTTGCCACTTTTAGTATCACGCAAATTTGATTAAATCCACCATAATCCTTAATGTCCCTCACAATCTTTTGAATCAGGACCCCCATGAAAAACAGTGAACAATAGAAAAATCCAACGCGTCAGCAAAGCATAATAAGCATTCAAGAAACAAAAATGTTGAATAATAGAAAATTAAAGAGTGAGAAACACTTACAGGCCCTCCTGATCCTGGGTGGCTTGGTAGATGCCATTGTCTCGATAGATTCGGCAAAGGAATATAAACCGCCTGAATGGATTGTGAGGATCACCTCGCCTCTAAGCTCTTTTTTCGAGCTGCGTCCATCATGCCGTCGACCTTTGTCTCCGACCTCCTCGCCTCGTGCAACGTCTTCACTCCTCACGGAGGAATGGAATCCCTAAGCGCATCAGAGAAACGTACCAGAATGGCACTGCTGGCTCCATCATTGTACTCGTCATCTTATGAAGTGAGTTTATGGAGTCTGAATTTGCCATCAAACTAATGGTACGCTACATCTGCAATATGTACTATTGTTCCTTTGTATTGGATAATGGATACGCCAGTTAGGACTAGGCCCAATAGAAAAGCCCACAAAATGAGCTCAGGGGACCAAAATTAGAAGGCCATACTTATGAACGAATGTCGTTTATCGCGAAGAAAAGCGGTCCGTTATGATGGTGTAATACAAGACGACCATTGAAATTGACACACTTGAATGTATGCAAAAAGTGTAAAGAGAGACGGGACACTTTCATATAATTAATGCCCTATCTTTGATACCACTCTCCAAAGTTTTGATTCCTCTTTACTTGACTTTACTCTCTCTTGTAAATGCTAAACAAAATGGAGGGCCAATATCCTAGTGTACTTCATCATGTTTAGCTTACATGGTGCCCTAATGAATAATTATGTGGGTCATTCCCAACCTTTCGCTACCCTCATATGATGCTGCCTCATTAATTAGGACCCTTGCAAAACGTTGGTGTTGTATGAGGGCGAAAATGATGTGAGCAGACCACCAGTCAAATCCAACGTCTCCTCTTCCTTAATTGGGAAGGCATTATGATATAGGACGATAAACTACTTAGCTCACCTATTTAGCCTTGGGGCTCTTTTATACTCATGATTATTCAAGATCAACGCATAAGCATGCAAATTAAAAAATCGACTTGACCTGTGTGTGTATAGTTATCATCGAAACAAAAGTAATTTTTATTCATTTTGCCAGCAATAATACAATCAAGTGATCGATCCTTTATAATATCCCCTAATTGGATGCTTTGCCCACATATGCAAACACTTTTTTTTATATGTTTTGTTAACATCACTATTATTTTAGTTTGTCTATTGCATTCGGCTCTTCCTGTTTCACAATGAAGGTGGGGTTCATAAGGTCTAATTGAACAATCGGGTATATATATATGAGGCACGTAAAATCAGATAATCTCAAGTAATTGAGGAACAAGCTTTAGTCTTGACTACTAATTCATAAGTAGGAAATATATAGAAGCTCCAAAATTAAGTAGGAAATATATATATACAACTTATTCTTTCCAAGGTCCTACAAAATTATAATTTAACTTTCCAACTGAAGAAAAAAAAATATATTTCTCAATGAAGTTTTTTAAAAATTTTAATATAACAAATGTCAATTAAGTTAGTACTCTTAAATGAAGCATGGGCAAGAAGCAATTATAGTATATGTAGGAGTATAATTTTTGTTAACAATAAAAGAATCAATAATAAGTAATCTAACTTGGCGTATAATCTATACATGGATTGTATTGTATATCCCAAGCTTTTTGCTTGGTCTGCAAGCTAATACTAATATACTCTTCCTCTTCCTTGCAACTCGCAAGGCGGAAAGAGATTCCAGGAATTTACAAAGGGAAAGGAGGGAAACACAGATCATTATGACGTGGACCAATGAAGCAGACGTGGTGGGTACTCATTGGCCCACCAGGTCACCACCTCACACCCTTAAAGCCCGTGCCCTCCTACCCATTCAAAACCGCCCAAACAATCCTCATAAGCGATAGCGTTACCTAACCCACGGTGCGAGGTCCCTGGACCTCCGCACAAACCCCAAACCAAAGGGGCTGTGCTCGGGGTCTCTCACTCTCACTCTCACAACTCACAACCCATGTCTGAACCCCACGCACCTCCGCAGTCTCGTATTGAATCCACAGCGGCGCCGCTGTACAAGCAGCGATCGTGGTCGCCGGATGCGTATCGCGACGAGGCATGGCTTCGACGGAAAGGGAACTGGAAGAAACGGCGCAGCAAGAGCGTGACAGATGAGGACGTGGACGAGCTTAAGGCTTGCATTGAATTGGGTTTCGGATTCGGGTCGACCCCTGAGGTTGAGCTAGATCCGCGTTTGTCCGATACTATACCGGCTCTCGGACTCTACTATGTGGTCAACAAGAACTACAACAATTCCCTCCTTCCCAAGTCAACCATCGCAACGACGCCGTCTTCGTCCACGGCATCCGAGTGCGACAGTACTCCATCTCCACTGGATAGTCCCCACACCGCCATATTCGGCCGCGGTATATGCATAATCTTTTCATAATTTTGCATTTATTACCTTTTTCCGTAATGGTAATCTGACGATTTTGATGATGAAGGTGATAATCCCCAAACGGTGAAGACAAGGTTGAGGCAGTGGGCGCAGGTTGTTGCTTGTGCAGTTCGTCAAAGTTCATGCTGATGAATGGAAGATAATTATTAATTCATTAATCAGGATTAACCGGAACTGAACCAGGCTTATCAGACTTAACCAAACAAACCTCTCCATCCACCACGGCCTTAATTTAACTAACCAATTGTCTGCCAACCAATTTTTACAGAGATTGACTAGCTTGATGCTAATGTGGAGCTGTCGGCAGTTTAATTCTACTTTCCAAGCTATTGTTTGTGATTGTTCACTACTTTCCACATGTATGGTTAAGTTAGATTTTAAGTAGTTGTGTTGTGTGTCAGAAGCTATAAACAAGGTCAAAGGACGTGGTCCTTTTTTTTCCTTGGTACCTGTTTTTTTTTCTGTATTTTGGCTGGATGATAGCTACTTTGAAATTGGAGGCTTGCAAGTTGCAATTAAGGGTAAATGATGAAAATGTATATGCACATAAATAACAATCAATCTTTTTACTCTGCCAAACATTGATCTATTTTGTGAAACTCAAGTATTGACGCTGGAGTGTTAAACTAGGAAAAGTTTAGTCAAATAGGAACATTGGTATTGCGGTTCTTAGAAACTTAGCTTCTTTGTTTGTCCTCTAGCATAACGGGACCAATGTTGAAACTTGATGATAGCCGAATATGTTAAAATTAGAAATTGAAAGAAGATACATATGCATCTAGAACCCTTTGAATAATTTGTGTTGACTGTAGTTTAATTTATGTGCATCCCAAAGATGCGTCTATATGGTGTACTATCTTGAAAGTTTCAAGTTTCTTCCTCCATATTCTGTTTTGTATAGTGTATTGAAATAAAAAAGAAAAGTCATAGATGATATATATGTATTGTATCACAATCTGGTGAATTGATTGTTCTAACTTTAAGGGAGTCTGCTAGCTGGAACCACAAGGTAGAAGCTAGAAACCACTTGGCTGGGTTGCCTCTTCTATATGATTAGCCAGCCACAATGTACTACTCACTCATAATTGCCTTGGGTCAATCATGCGTATGCTAGTGACTCACTAGGACAAGGGCTCATTCTAAATCCAGGACTGCTTGTGTTTGGATTAGTTTAGAAATCAAACTAGGTTTCTACAGTTCAAACATAAACCCCAGAAAACTTTTCAGTGGGTTACATGGGCTTCAGCGGCCAATCTTTCCTATCAGTTATTACGTGGCAACTGAAAATTAAGGATTTTTAATTTTTTACAAATTGAATTATCTGTAATAATTTTTTATGATAAAAAAGAGATAAATTCTGATCTATACAAGTTAATTTCTAGTTTGTGTGTATTTTTATTTTTTTCTATCTTGCAGAAGATTTAAAACGTTTTCTACCAACCATTTGTGTTAAATGCAGGTTAAAAATTAAAGTTAAACACGTAACTGGAAATAGGAAATAAAAAATAGGATGAGTATTTGAGAGATAGAAAAGGGTGATGCTTTGGCAGAGGGGAGCCGCAAGATATAAAGACAAGGGGAAAACAAGTGGTTGTGTGTTCAAAGTGAGTAGAAAAATATAAAGTTTGCTCGGAATTTTCAAACCCGCAGTTAACTAAACGTTGAAATGGTATTATCGGTGTCACTTTTATGTAGTTGTAAATATCTTCAAAACTGATAATAACCCTTTGTATTTGTCAACTTGATACAACTGTCTTTTCTTTTTTAAGGAAAAATATTGCCTATGCAATTGTACTTGTTTGACGTTGGCACATCCTTATCTTCTTTCATACGTTCTGTTGTTTTATAAAGACTCTCCTGTTCCACAAACTGCTAAACTACTTGTTCACACATACCCGCCACTTATTATTAAGTTTTTACGTATAGAGCTCTTAAAATTGTTAAAAAATTTTAAATTTAAATTAGTTATCGTTATGTTTATCTAAATTGTAAAATAAATATATATTCTATTTTTTATTAAACTCATTATTTTTCTGGCTATTTATTTTTTAATAAACAATTTTAAAGTAATGGAAAATGTAAACTAATGTTATAAGGCTGATGAAATTTTTTATGTAGTTTTCAAAATTTCAGACTCCACAAGATTTAATTTCCTAGGAGGCTGGTAGTATGATCTGAACGTCTAACCGTACAAGGGATTCATTTTTCAACACTTTTTACCGAGACGGAATTTCAAACCGAAAAGGACTTTCAAAAACAAAAGAAACAAAAATTGCGTTTTTTCTTTGTCATATAAATTCTTTTAGAACTTTAGAAGAATTTTAATCCAAACCATATATACGCACAGTTTAATTTGGTTAATCTTTTGGTGCCATTGGTCGTGCATCACAATTTTTAAGACATTGGCCAATAATTAATTTTTCTTTTGCTATATAAAATAAATTGAAAAGCAATAAATAAAGTGTTTCAGAGTGTTTAGAAGACTTGAGAAATTCACGCGTCTATCACATGTGTCATGACTAACTGATAAAAATTATATATAGACTTTAATGCTTCTTCCTTTCTCAATGATTTAAGATATACAACTCTACTTGATTTTTGTTTTTTTAATAATGTAAACTTTCTGTGTAATTGCACAATTGTTTAAAGATACTGTGATTGTCATGTTTTGGTTCAATGGTCCGCAACTTTATTATTGTTCGGGCGGTTGCAAGTGCCAGAAAGGTCCAAAAATTAAGGAAATTACAAAACTAGAAGGCACGAGCAATTGAAGAAAAATGACAAGGTACTAATATTGTAATAAAAATGAGATTATGAACGATAACGATGAATAGAAGCAATGGAAAATTTGAGAAATGGAAAGTGTTAGGTGGGGGAGCAAAGAAAAGAAAAACCCACCTTACCCACTCTTTCCATTTTATTCTTCTAATATTTTCCATCCTTCCTTTGGAAAAAGTAAACACAGATTGAATGGCAAGCCCACGCGTCCATGTTCAAAGTAAAACACACTCCATTAATTAATAATTATCTCAAAATTAATTAATAAATTATATATACATTAATACATTTATTCCCACCTCTAAATGCATTGGAAGCTTCCTTTTCGGAAAAATGACTCTAGTGGAGGTGGGGCTGGGGCGCCTGTGTGTAATTGATTTTTTAGATTTTGGTGTTTCTCAAAATTTCTAGAACCCACGTCACCTTCTGGTTTGGAAATTGGAATGATATTCCTTTATCCTCTTTTATATATAAAAGGAGTCTCGTGCAAGAATGGAGAAAGAAGAATATTTACACATACCTCATTCTTCTTGTTCTTCTATTTGGTGGGAGAAGTTATGGTATTTTTTGTCGCTCAATTCGAAAAACTGATTGAGGTTTGGATCCATGGATTCTAATCAACGCAGAAAGCCTTCCGATAACTTACTTCACTCTCGCTTCTTCCTTTCTGGCTTTTATTGCTGGGATTGGGAATTCTTGACAGCTCTTCTCCTTTTTAGTTCTTCCTCCTAATTGAGTTTCCGATTCAGGATTTTCTGCTTTCTTTTCTGTAATTGCGTCAAATAATTGATATAGAGTTTAGATAGGGATTTTATTTTATTTTTCTTTATCGAATCGGAGGTAGGTGAAGGTCAGATATATCCGGAATTAAGAAATGTCACAACGATCGGTGCCGGCGCCGTTTTTAACGAAGACATATCAGTTGGTGGATGATCCGAGCACGGACGACGTGATATCCTGGAGCGAAAGTGGCGACACGTTTGTGGTGTGGAAGCATGCGGATTTCGCCAAGGATCTGCTTCCCAATTATTTCAAGCACAACAACTTCTCTAGCTTTGTCCGCCAGCTTAACACCTATGTATGTTTTCTGCCTCTCTTATCATTTTCATTTCTCTTTGTATGCTTATCTTATCATATTGTTTTGGATGATTTGCCTTGTATGTATTCTGTTGGATGGATCGATTCTTAAGAAAATATGATATATGGTTCGGTTTGGACTTGATTAATCTTTATGACGTATTATCATCTGAGCACGAAGATTCACTGCTTTTCGAAAATTTGATTTTGACAGCTTAATTTCTCGAATAATTATTTGTATGGAGTGTAATGACTAATATGCGTTGTCGAAATTTTTCCCCAATTTGTGATTTGAATAAGATGCTTCACCCTTGGCATCTCACGATATTCTTTATCTGGGATGTATATATGTTCCAAAAGCTAGTCAAAAAGTAAAATAGCATAGCGAGGGAAAAAAAATTTTCTGTAATCATAGTGGTAGAAAAGCACGTGTAGCTATTGCGTTCTTTTCCGTTAGGTGGCCTGGTTGTGGACTAGTGGTTGGAATTTATATTCAGTTTTCCTACAAAAGTATGCAGAAGGCTATTTGATATTTTCCCCAAAAAAAACATTTTTTTTTATTTTGATGACAAATTTTTCCAAACATATATTTACAATATATATATTCCTAGTTTAAAATGATTTTTTTGTTGGTTTTACACTTTTTCCAAACATATCAATTAAACATTTTTTCCTTCTATAAAAAGTTAACACTTTGCTTTTCAATCAATATTAGAACTATTGAGTTTAATATGTATTATATGTATACGCTAATTTTATTAAAATTTAATTTTAAATATAAATATAAAAAGTTAAATAATTTATTATTTTTTTCTTAAATTTTTGTTATATATTTATATTATATATTATAAAATATATAATTTCACATACTAAACATATAGGATAATGTAAATAAGAAAATAGAGATAAGAATATAGAACAGAAGTTTATAGTTACTAATTTCCCCAGAATTATTGCACATCAGTAAATAGATTCATGCTTAGAAAGTGACTTATTTCTTGATTCGTGTACTTATTTTCGATGACTGGTGCTAAAGGTATTTGCGCCGTCTCATACTTAACTCGGCAAGGGACGCGTAGGATGAGAACAATGTGTCGTTTTCCCTTAATTCTACGTCTCAAGTTGAAGAATGAATATTCTATTTACGAGAACAAGAAATTTCATCAATTCAATTTTTTTAGCCGGTTCGTCACAGAAAATACGAAATGACCATTAATCGATGATTGGGTTTTTTTAAATTTTCAGGGATTCCGAAAGATAGTACCCGACAAATGGGAATTCGCGAATGAATATTTCAAACGAGGACGCAAGGAGCTCCTATCCGAAATCAAACGCCGGAAGACGCTGACACAACCGTCGGCGTCGGCCTCAGCCGCCGGGAAGTCCGGCGGGGGTGGCAATTCGGCATCGAACTCTGGTGGGGACGTCGATGTGGGGTCCACCTCCACATCGTCGACTGATTCGAAGAATAATCCGGGATCAGTGGAGACGACGACGGCTTCACAATACGCAGAGTTGTCGGGAGAGAACAAGAAACTGAGAAGGGATAATGAGATTCTGAGCTCGGAGCTTGCGGAAGCGAAGAAGCAATGCGAGGAGCTGGTAGCTTTTCTGACGGAGTATCTGAAAGTGGGACCCGATCAGATCAATCGTATAATGCGGCAAGGAAGTAGTGGGTCCAGCCGCGAAGAAGAAGAAGAAGATGATGACGACGAAAAGGCGGTAGGTGAAAGTGGAGAAAGTTTGAAACTGTTTGGGGTTTGGTTGAAAGGCGACAAAGAGCAGCAAATCAGCACCAACAACCGCAAGAGGAGACGCGAAGATCAAATGGGCTTTGTTGGGCCTCACCAGAAGGAGCTAAACACTGTTGAATATGGTGCTGCCCCTGTGAAGGTGATGATCAAGTGAAGCCATGCCACGCCATCTTGGAAATAAGAATTTTATTTTCTTTTATCTTCAGAAGAAAAGAGGAGCAAAAGTAAAGCAGGGTGCATGTGATGGTTACGTTATTATCAGTAGAGATCAATGTTTGAACTTTGAAGTTCGTTATTTAATAACACGTGTTAAATAAATGCTAAGAATTAAGCTACGACTGTTATTGAGTTTGCTTTGTCTTTAGTAAAGATTCTTCATTCGACCAAGAAAAAAAAAAAAAGCTAGGACTGTTGGTCGGTCATGTATGGAAGTTGAACAGTTGTTCAATGTATAATGTGTAATTCCGTAGTTTGATGTTTCTGTTTTTCTAAAAAAAAATGGGATGGTGTGGAAAATGAATTACGGTGTGTTCATATTGTTTGGTGAAAATTGAAGGCACAAGAGTAGAAGAAAGTGGTGGGCATTAGGATGAGAGAGGGATTTAGATTTTTATAGTTTATAATTAATGTATGTTTTTTATAATAAGAGAAAATAAAAATAAAAAAATTTTAATTTTTAAATTATTAATTTTTATTAACGTGAGTTTTTTATTATAAAAAAATATTAATTTTAAAATACAAAAAATTTAAAATCAAAGAGAGCAGGTGTTGCTTTGACATGTAGTTTCGTGACTTGCCTTCTTTCACCGAAAAGTCAACCAACCATATGTCAGGTCTCAGAGAATCGCCCAAACTTGCAATTGTTTCCATTATTAAATTTAAAACCAAGTTATCCTGATTTCCTAATAAGGGCTATCGTGCGGTGATAAAAAATTAATCTGTTTGGAAATGAAAGAGGGCAAGCTAAGAAAAGGAAATGAAGCAAAAGAAAGAAGAAGAAAATAAAAATTAAAGTGACAGTTACAAATATTTTAAAATTTTTTAATTTGAGGTAATAAAAATTAAAAAAATTATATAAAATTTTTTAATATAATTTTTTAAAAAATTTAAAAATTAAATAAAAAAATTATTAAATTTTCTTTCCCTTCTCTTCTTTTTCTTGCTTTCCAGATCCAAGTTTCAGAAATGGAGGACGAAACAGGGAACCTGACTTTTGTGGTCATGGATTAGCGAAATTCGGCGCTCAGAAAGTGAAGCGTTTTGTGACTCTCGATACTGTACCTGATATTTTGTGGCTTAATGATGTAAGGGGCAAACGATATGCCAGTAGCCATGGATGGCACTATTTTTTTTAGGTCATTTGTCGGGGACGCCGTTGTAATGATTACCTACTAGCCTAATACTTGCCCAACCAAAGCTGGTTGGGAAGAAATTTTATGGACAAAAATTGTTTTTATCTTATAAATTTAATAATTTTTTTAATTTTATATTTTATATTTATTTGGTATTAATTTAATTTTTTAAGTTTAATATTTTTTTTTATTTTTTTTTTAAAATTTAATCTTTAAAATTAATATATCTATTATATATTTTAATAATTTATAAATAAGAATATTAAATTAATACTAAGTTTAAATATAAAATATTAAATTAAAAATAAATAAATATGAAAAATTAAATTAAAAATAAAATATTTTGTCAAATTTTATGAGTGGAGAGCAGCATTTAAAGTTTAAAGGATGGGTCCATTCGTGGGTTGTGGTGGATTTCCATCTCCCACCTTGGCTGAACCGCTCCGTTTGGAGCGTTGTCGTTTTGATTAAGTTTATTTCATTCGATTCATAAGCTAATGCAAGTCTGGTTCGGTGGTTCTTTTAGTTTAAGGATAAGAATGAGCATTACAGTCATTCATTCCCCTTCTGAGTAATAAAAGAAAAATTAAAGAAACACGTATTGGACTTTCTCTGAAAAGGAAAGTCAATGTGCCAGAAGCTTCACTTTCCACACCACACAATTATATAAAAACAAAACAAAAGGTGGTTTCGGACGGCATTCCGCCAAAATCTAACGATAATATTTGATGCCCAGTTTCAGTAAAATAAAGGAAAGAGCAAATTATACCTCTTTTTTTAATTTTAAAATTTATTTTTTTATTATTTTAATAAATTATACTCTTTTATTTTAAAAGATACAAAACAGAAATAGGTATCCAATACTAAAAATAGATTATTATTTATTTTAAGTTAAAGTAATAAATTTATTTTATTAGTTAAATATATATTTAATTATATAAATAATAAATATAATATAATTTAATTGAAATAGATAAAATTATAATTTTTTTTAATCTTTTAAAAAATACAGTATATATTTTTAAAATAAAAAATAAGATGAGTATAATTTTGATTTTTTTTAAAAGAAGAATATAATTTATTCTAAAAAACATGATTACTGAAACATCTTTTTTAAATTAAGCAACTTATCTCGTATAACATACTTTGGCTCCATGTATACTTTGCAATTTCACATACAAAATTATTTTCAAAATTTTAGTTGGTAAGATTAAGGCCCAGATCATGTTAGATGGATGACATTAAGAAAATTGTAAGGCCTATGAGAAATTGAACTAGAAGTGGTTGATTAAAATAACCTACAATTTTCCCACGTTGCCTTCATCACGAGTAGCATACATTACCTTCCACCCCCAATACCGTATCAACATTAATTGAGGCAACATTGACTATTTTTCTTTCGGCTGTGGCATTCTCTAAGGTCGCTCTCTCTCCTTACATTTTTTGTGGTTGCTGAGAAATGATGCAAACCTTTCATATTCAAGCAAGGTCTCATTCTTTCCCATCTTTGTTATGTGATGATATCATTATGTTTGCAAAGGGCCATAAACAAAAATGATTTTTAAAATTTTTCTCTATTTATTCTAGCCTGAAAATTAATCTCCAAAACTCAAAAGTTCAATTTTCTCGCAACATTGAGGAGGATACAAGATCTGTGACTAACGAAGTACTGTTTATGACTTGCGAAACTCAAATACTTTTCTCTTCCGGATATCGAATCACTCTTATAAACACTCATTTCTCTGGAGAAGTTCAGGAACTAAGAGAAGAGTCTAGATAATCAATTAGGAAAAGATTACAAAACTGAAAGAAAAATCTAAACTTGGGATCGTATATATTTATGCAGGTATTGAATGAAGAAATCATCTTGTGAAAATACTTTACTTTTCACTGTTAATAGCCCTCTCTTAAATTTATAAGTCATGACCTCTCTGAATTCAAATATGCCATGGATTAATTAGCGTAGGAACAAGAAGTAGTTTTAACAGAATGCTTTGTTTTTGTCTTCATTTGTGGTAGCTTCCATTTTTTAGTTTAGTTCTCGGGTGTTTACTGTTTAGTTGAGTTGTTGCATTTACTATTTATGCTCTAGTTTTCAGATATATACCATTTCATTTTTTTTAATATATGTCTCTTTTAACCACAAAAAAAATTCTTTTTGGGGAATTTCTTTTAAAAAATATTTTTATATATACAAATCTATAAAATTATACATTAATCTATCATATGTTAATATTTGAACTGATAAAATTAAAAATAATATAATTTAAATTTTTTTAATATAATTTGATTTCTTTTATAATTGCAAATTTTAAATGAATGTTATATATATTTTTTATTTTTTCATTAAATTTTTCATACCACAACAGATTAATTAATATATGATTTATATGAAGTCCAGTATATAAAATCACTACTCTTTCTTTTAAAAAGAGTGGCCAAGATTCAAAGATTGCCCACCAAAAAAATTAGATTTTTTAAAAGTATTTATATATTTTTAAGTTTTTGTAATTTTAAAATTCACTATTAGGTTGTTATTATAATGACTTATTATTTTTTATAATTCATTACAATTAATCATCTTTAACAAGATATATATAATCATAAAACTATATACTTCATTATTTTATTTTAAACATTATCATAAAAAACTTATATTTTAATTTTTTTACTATAAATCTTTTAAAATATAAATATTTGTAAAATAATAAAATGCAGAAATAAAAAATTTATCATAAATAAATTAAGATTCACTTATATTTTTTTTATTTTTTTTACACTTTACTAAAATTTACGCAAGATTCAAGCTCTTCTTCATTCATTCATTTTTTTTCTTACCTTTCTCATCCTCGGCAGTTTCCAAATACAGCTTTTAAAAAAATTAAAATTAATAAATAAGAGGAAAATACTTAAATATATTAAAAAAAAAGTCCAGAAAGTCGGGTCGGGCCAAAACAGAGTCGGAATGCTGTCCTAGTCTAGTACGTTTCCAACCTGATAAGTTGCTGAAAATTGAAATATCCACACACCAAAATTAAAAAAATTGCATTTGCATCTTTTCATTTTTCACGAAAGATCCCGTGTCAAGTTAATTTCTCATCGTCGCGCTCAACCCCTGTAATTGACACCGGCGAAACTTGTCCGGAGAAATGGTAAGCTTCTTCTCTCTCTCTCTCTCTTTTTCTGTGAATCTATTTGGCTCCTAATTAGCATCGTCGAGGTTGATTGCCACCCTTTCACATTGAAATTTGGTTAGATCTGTATCTTAGCCTGAATATGCTCTTACCCCACTCAATTTTTTTTTCCAGCAATTTTCTATGTTTTGTTGATTTATTACCTATACAAACCCTTTCATGACTGAGGCTCGGAGTTTGGTTGTATGAATTTCACGATTTGATGTTTCTCCAACTTGGTCGTGTTCTCTTCTGCTTTTTGCTATTTTTTGGTTTTTTTCCTTATTCGTTGGTTTGGGATGGGACTGGACTTTATATTCATCGTTTAGGTAAGCATCTGTGAAGCGGCACTGTTTAAGCAACTCATTAAAAAAAAAAATTGAGGGAAAATAAGTATATTGTAAATTGCAAGTTTAATATATGATGATTACCTTCCGCAAAATGGTAATCTGGTATGCTGGGTTAAATGATGGACCTTTGATCATTATGAAAGAAAAAAGAGTGGCGGGTTCAAAGACGATGGCGTCTCTAATATCAAATACGAAAACTTACATATCTCAACTATAGATGCCTGTGAGACTGGTGACTGTTCATGTATAAACATATATATGAATAAGAAGACGATTTTCCTTGGATTAATTGGTGGTCATTGACTCTTTTCTTGGTGTGCAATTTTCTTATCAGTCAACTCTATTTAGTGGGGAATTTAGGAGACATAATAAAGGAAGAGGACGCCATGGATTGACTCCACAGAAGAGGCAGGAGATTAAGGAAGCATTTGAACTATTTGACACTGATGGCTCAGGTTTGGTAAACTTTTAGTTTCTTAGTTTCCTTGTGTATCCATAGACTTTTTTTAAAAAGAATTGTATACTTTAATGAATTTTAGGCACTATTGATGCAAAGGAGCTAAATGTGGCCATGAGGTATGATTTTCATTTCAAAATTTTATAGGTTTTTCATCTTGAGTTACCATGTAGTTCTAAAACAGACATCCTCTCCTGACAGGGCGCTTGGATTTGAGATGACAGAAGAGGTATATCTGGTTTATGTATATCTTTGTCTGGGCTTTTGGGACTCATTTCTATTAGATTTATGCTTGCATCTCTGAAAGACGATCCATTTTGTCATTTCAGCAAATTAACCAAATGATAGCAGATGTGGACAAGGATGGCAGTGGAGCAATTGATTATGAAGAATTTGAGTACATGATGACAGCCAAAATAGGTGAAAGGGACACCAAGGAGGAGCTCATGAAAGCATTTCGTATTATTGATCAAGATAAAAATGTGAAGTTCGACTCTGTCACACATCATTTATGCAGCTTCTGCTTGATTCTCATTGTTTGGTGTCAATGCAGGGAAAGATATCTGTTTCAGACATTAAGAACATTGCAAAAGAACTAGGTGAAAGTTTTACAGACGCAGAAATTCAGGAAATGATTGATGAAGCAGACCGAGATCGTAAGTTATAATATCCCATTTTCAACTTTGAAAATTTACTGGAAAACTGTTAATTTTCATCTTGTTGCACATTTGTTTTCTATGATGAAGCAGACCAATATCATATACACTGTCAATTATATAATATATATTGGTTAAACCATCTTAGTTTAATTGAATCATTTTGATTCTCATTTTTATTGATCTTCACTTCTTATCAATGCATAGTTTATGCCATGGAATGGGTCTTTTGGAGAGATACCTTTATATTTTTTTTAAATAAATTAAATTCGTAATTTTTCCCCAGTATTTTCTACTAAAAACTCTTGCTTTCAGATCATGCCGACAATGTGTTTTGTAGTCATGATATTTTCATCCTTGCATCAGTCAAATTCTTGCCTTTAAATTCACTTCCAAATGGAATGGTATCTGTTTGTTGGTTGACTCTGTTTCTCCCTAAATCCATGAGAATCATTTTGATTCTCATCTTATTGCTCTTCGCTTCTTACCATTGCATAGTTTATGCCATGAAATGGGTCTTCTACTCTTCCTTAGAGATACCTTTGTATTGTTTCAAAATCGATTATATTCTGAATCTGAACTGTGCATTCTTCCCCAGTAGTTACTACTTAAAAACTCTTGCATTCCAGATGATGTGCTTCTTATGGGTTGGAATAGGAAAGACATAGTACTATTACATGAGGTTCTTTGGTTGGCTATTTCTGCTTTAGCATCAACCAATAATATGTTTGTATCAGAAATATATGCTCAAAGAACTTCGTTTTCTTTTTTCTTTTGTAACAAAAAAAAAAAAAGAAATATATGCTCAAAGTTAATTTATCATCATTATTTTTTATAAGCATAATATGTAGGTAACACTCTAGGGGCAAATCACAGTGGAAGTAATCATAATATTATTCATAGTCATGATGTTTTTCATCTTGCTTCAGTGACCTTCATGCCTCTATTCACTTTCAAATGGACTATTATCTGTTTGTTTGCTGATTCTATTTCTCCCTATAAGGATAATGGTTGAGGATAAAATCAATGATTTGAAAACCCACCACGTGTATACATATGTGAGCTATGAAATTGAAATTTGAAAGGACTGAACTGAAAATGGAAAAAGATTTCAAAATCCCACTACTTAGAGTTTTTACTTGGTTCTTCATTGCTCTATTTCTTACTGTAAGAGGTAAAAGTGCACTAAACCATATGTTCATATCTATGCAAAATGAGAAATAGCTTCCTGTTTTCATCTTACGATAAATTTTATAAAATAAATAGTAAATATGTCATTGCCATGATTGGATTAAGTATACGACTAGCAAATTTTTCTCTTTTGGTCTTCTAATAATTTCTTGGCACTTAAGTTGGAGTATTCTTTTACCTATATTTTCCATTTCTCCAACAATTTTATAATTGGTTGCCCAATTTACAAAGATTTGGCAACTAATTCCAAAAGTTTGAAGTATCTAGTCTCATTACCATATTTGATCAGTAACTGTATATAATTTTTTTTTTTTGCTTTAAAATATGCAGGTGATGGAGAGGTTAATGCAGATGAGTTTATCAGAATGTTGCGGAAAACGAGCTATGGTCACTAGTTATATCCATGTAGAGTGGTCTTTTTTATGGAATGTGCTTCAACATTGATGAGTATACTTGTATCAGTGAAGTTAAAACAAAGGAGAAGTACAAAAGGGAGAGGAATATGGTTATGGTTATGATTTCATATACTATAATTGCCTTATGTTTATATCTATTGAGATAGTTTGTCCAGATTTTTACTGTGCTATTCTTAAAATATGTTTAAATTAAACCAAGGGGTAGAGACAGCGGCAAAGTTCACTCTGTTTTATGTGCGAATTGCATTATCTCATATTATTAGGGTATATCACTTCAACGAAGGCTTTGATTCACGTTAACGCATTTTTCCTTGTATGCCTAAGCTACACTTAGCTTGAATATTAGTCATGTTGAGTGTTTATAAGTTAAAGCAATATTTGGTTTATTCTAATACATTCATGTATTTGTTAGACATGTGAGTAGATGATGTGTTTGGATCTTCGGCTGTCCGGGGATCCTGTTCTCCTTGGCTGTTATTACGAAATGATGCTATTTTTTGTAATTTCTTTTCAAAATTTTTGAATTTGAAATGTATCATTTTGGGTTAGTGAAACGTTGTATTTTAGCATCTTTGTTTTTTGTTGTTGCAACTTAAAATAACGCTGTTTTGGAGCACTCAAAATGGTATGTTTTAAGTTATTTTTCTTCCCTCAGTTGGACTTTGAGACGGTGCTGTTTTGGAGGAAGGAAAATGCACTGTTTCGAGTTGCAAAAAATGGAAAGCAGTTTCTCTCTGGTTCCTTATATTATTGCAGAACTTGTTTTTTCCTCATGCTGTTTGCACTATATTGACTACGATTGCTACACTGCCCCTTTCCCCTTTAACCTGATTGTACATTTCAATTCACTCATGAAGCATTATTATTCATGTACGCGGGGTGGCTTCTTTTCCCTCTCTTATTTTCTGTCCGGCATGAAAAGGAAAAGGAAAATGAAAATGCAAGGAGTTAAACAACAGTTGGAAAATGCAGAGAGCAGCCTGCCCGAAAATATAAAAAAAAAAAATTTAGTGGGAAGCATCAAACAGCAAAAAAAAAGTGATGCATACATTATCAAATGGAATGGATAAAAATGTAACGATTTTGTTGAATTAGAACGTAACAAAAATGCACAAAAACAGTAGTTACAGCAACAACTGAGAATGGCACAACAGCAGCTTCAGAGGTGGTTTTACAACAACAGCAATTCACTTAGTTTTTCAGCACCGACACGGATGGTTTTCAAGTAGCAACCCAGATGAAAAAATCTGCACTCTAAATGCAGCAACAAATCCGAAGCAAACGTAGCTTCTCCTGAACTTCACAATGTGTCTTCCACGAGAAGGGAAGAAGAAGCTTTCGTCTGTTGCTGTATGTTTTCCTTCTTCCAAAATGGCATCGTTTTAATATCCAATCAAGGGTAAAAAATAATTTGAAACACATCATTTTAAGTGTTCCAAAATGACATCATTTCAAGTTGCAGCAGCAAAAAAAAATATCGAAACGCATTGTTCCACTAATTCAAAACAGTATGTTTTGTGTTCAAAAATTTTGAACAAAACATAGTAGGAAATGGCATCGTTTCATAGCAACAGCCAAAGATAACAAAATCCTCGAACAGTCGAGCATCCGGCTAGTAGATGATATGTCTTAACAGTATTAGTGTTGAACACATAATATGGCTGAAAATACATGTATGTGTGATTTATAATCCCAGTGTCGAATCCTCCGCTTATCAAACGTGGCAGGAAGCAAACGTGAGTGAGTGCAAGATCAAAGTCTTCAATTAAGTTGGATTTGGGCTGGGCCTTCGTTAAACATACTGGTGACCCAGGATGGTGTTTGTAAAAGATCCAACTATCCCAGAACTTAAGCCTCGAAATGAATGTATAGTAATAACTTTAAAATTAAAAAGAAAAAAAAAAAAGCTTCTTGCGTTAATTCTAGTAGCAATTTTTGAGGCATGCAGTTAACAAGAATAGAACCTGGGGACCCGTACTTACTCCTCATTCTCACTCCTGTCGCCAAAAAGAAATATCTTGAAATCCCAAATATAGAGCTGGCCCTATGTTAGTTTCAAGTTCAACCATTCTCAAAGACAGGATATTTTCTCAAGAATAAAAATAAATAATTATTAAAAAAAGGAAGGGCAGTGCTAAATTTTAGTACTGAGTACATATTCTACTGCGAAATTGCTTAAATTTGCAGTAGATAGAGTGTTTTTGGTTGAGAAACTCAATCTCAACATGCTAATATTATGTGCTTACAAGTGGTCGTGCGAATTTTGAAATCTGAAAACATAGCTTATGGTGGCGTTTTATTCTATCCATGTACAATCAGTGTATACGGAAATTGAAATACGTGGAGAAGGCACACAGATTTTGGGTTTTGGAGAATGTAATTTGATGCATTTTATGGGTTTGCTTCACGAATCACGCGTAGTGATTCTTGCACAGCTCGAATATAGGGAAATTTTCTGGGCAACCAACCTTTAACCAAAACTTTTATTATGTTTACTAGATTTCTTGGGCAGAGTAAGAAGCTAAGAGGATAATATAGTTTTGTTATAGAAGGGTTGTGTAATTCAGTTTAGTTGAGCCTCTCCTTCACATTCCTAATTTATTTATTAATTAATTTTGCTCACATCCCTACTCTCTTCTCCTTTATTTTCTAACGTCTTTTCAGCTTCCCCGCTTAATATTTCATTAGGACTTGTGAGGCCTACTGTCTGTCATATTTCAAAAGATTTCAATTGCAGGTAAATTAAGGACAAATAATCGGTAATAGCATTTTACTATTTTAGCCCCTACCGAGCTATTCCTTTCATACTTTCCCAATGGAAAATTGTGACTTTATTAGGTTCATATTGGCAAGGTCAAAGTTATATAGGAGAGATGATACTTCAAAAAAGGAATGGGCTGCAGAAAGAAGAAGAAGCAAGCAATAGCATGTTCTGGACTGCCAATAACTTGTTTCAATCATCAATCAATTATATAGGAAAAAGCAAAAGAAAAGAAATAAAAGAATTTGAAGAAGTTTGAGATAAAATTATCAAAAAGGGATAAAATAAAACGAATTAAGGAAATATTTCTGAAAACATATTTTATATACAAACCAAAATCTAAGTGGGTACCAAAATTAATTTTTATCTCCTTGTTAAATCTTTAAATCCTAGATTCATACCTATTTACCTAAAAATATTTCAAAATAAATTTTTTTTAAAAAAATTGAGACTCATCTATATGAAATTCATTCATTAAAAAATAACAAAAAAAAAAGTGTCTGTCCATCATTATATTATCCATACTTTTAAGTGTAGGGAACATGAAGTTTTCAATAACAACTTACAATAAATATTATAACTACAACTAGCCAATCTTATACATAAAAAAAGAGTAAATTACACTTACTTATTGTCTATTTTAAAAATTTATACTCCCTTCTAATAAAAGATTAAAAAAAATTTACAATTTTATCTCTTTTGACAAAAATATCCTTAATAGTAATATTATTTTTTAAAAAATTATTTTATTATTATAATTTATTTTGAGTTAAAAAATTTTAAATTTAATTTATTTTAAATTAAAAAAATAAATTTTTTTCATTAGTCAAAATTTCAAATGCATATTTAATTTTATAAACAACAATATAAGGGTGTTTTGGTCATAAAAAATTGTAAGTTTTTATATTTTAAAGAAGTTTAATGTAAGTTTTCAAAAATAAAAAAAATGTGAATATAAGTTTAGCATCTCTTTAAAAAGAGAAAAGTAATTTACTTTAAAAAATGAAGATGAATAGTCCTTTCAACACCCTAAAAATACATAAATTAACCATTTTGTATTTGAAATTTCATAATATATATGATTTAGTGTCTAAATATTCTTAAATGTCAATATGATAATCTTTGCACCAGTCTTCTCCTTGACACTTTAACAATCGGTGTTTTTTCTACTAACATAAACATTATTTATTGATTGGATGCTGAGTTACTATCTTATTTTAGCAAATATAAATTATTACGAGTATGGATGGCAATGCCAAGGCAAGAAAAAATCCTCCCTATCCCTATCCCTATCCCAATCCCAATCGTCCACGGCTTGTGCTATGCTTAAAATGTTAAACAAATAAATAAATATTCATAATCTTTTAAAAATGATATTAATGAAAAATGTCAAATTTTCCTAACAAAATAAAAAATTCAATAAAATTTACAATTATTAAATGAGGCAAAGAGTAAGAGAAAAAGGGAAAGATGCTTTAAAAATCATGCTACCTTCTCCGATTCCTTTAAAATTATATCATTTTTCTATTTATAAATGCTAAGATAAATTAATTTTAAAATTATGTCATGATATATAATTTATGTATATTATTTTAAATTATAATTATTTTAATTTTTTATTCTTTATTCACATGTGTAAAAAAATAATTTATTTGAATTAATTGATAAATATAAAAAAATACTAAAAATATATCACACATGCTTGTGTGCATGCGTACATATATATATTTCAGGTTAAATAAATTAATTTAAGTTAAAATAAGTTAAATTTTCTTCAACTTATAATTTAAATTATTCATGAAAATTTTAAAAAATATAAATTAAAATTAATTTATCAACTCAATTCTATTATACAGATTGAAGTAGACAAATTAAGGAGTTGAGATAACTTAATAAGCATCTATGTAACGACTATATATAGTCTTTGCCTTCTTCATGACTCTTGGCTTGGCTTGGCTTGGCTGAAATATAAAACAACGACTCAACAAGTAGCTGAAAGGTCATATCTATCAAAGAATCACAGATATTTCTTCCATAAGTAAACTTCCCAGAAGGATCGGCGTACTACATATAAATATAATTACAAGTCCAGTTTGCATTTTACTTTAGTTTTTGCAGAAGATTACAATTTTCTTAATCCCCTCAAGTTAATTAGTACCAATTAACGGAGTAGAATTAGCAACCTGCTAATTAATTTGTTCTTTCTCTCTTGTGATCTGACATTGGAAGGCGAGCAAACATATCATTAAATAATAATAGTAATAGAATAAAGGAGAAAAGAGGCGAAATGCTTAAACTTGGGTTTTGATAGTATCACAGCCAATAAGAAGCAAGTTGGTGCTAACTAGATGGGAGACCAAAATCAGGATCCATACTCTATATATTCAGCCCAATTCCAACACTCACACACTCTTCCTATCAAAATTATTAGGGACTACTATTCTCTCACTTCATTTTATTTGTATATTAATTAATTAATTATTTTAATTTTATATATTATATGAATTCTTTTTAATTTAATTTATTTTGTTAAAATTTTGTTAAATTGTATTGATATTACCAATATGTATTATTTTAATACTCTAAATATATACATTTATATCAATAAAAAAAATAAATAATGATATAAAAGTAACTTTTATATATATGACATAAAATATAATTTATATTAAATAACTCAAGTAATTGTCAAAATAGCATACAATTAGCACATCAACAAAATTTAATAGAATATTGACAAAAATTTAAAGGTATGATGAACTAAATAAAAAAATTTTAAAATTGTCCAAATTTAATTACAAATTTTAAAATTATATAGATTCAATTAAAAATTAAATAAAATTGCATGAACACAGAAATAATTTAACCTAAAAATTATTAACTAATATATAAATAAAATCACGCAATATATACACCTAAAAACTTGTATCCTTTCTTTTATTCTCCAATTAAGCACCAAGCGTTTTCCCTTTGTGTTTGACTGGTCCATGTTTCAAATTGCTTTCATTTGTAGGAAACCGCCACGTGTCACAACCCCATTAGGCTCACCCACTCCCACCTTTTAAAAGGTTTGAAGCACGTGGGTGACAACCATGTACCTTGGCTACAACTTTAAAGATTTTAAAGCACCTCTCTCTCTCTCTCTCTCTTATCGTCTAGTCCTTTCCTGCATGTTACCAGACTTTTAAACTCTAGTCCAACACTATTTTATATATATATCCTCTTTTTATCTTCAATTTATTTTCAGTACTCAGCCCTTAGATTATCCTTGTCTGTATGTTGTCTTGAAGCTTGATATTTCTTTAATTAGTGTGTATATTTGCGTTATTTAAGAAAAATGTGAATGAAAATACAGATAAAAGCTGAAAATGATGGTAAGTGAGTGGCGCTTCTACGAAGAAGACAAAGGATCAAATCCTAAAGAAAATATTTATTGAGAGGTTTTCAAGTATTGAATATTTTTCGTCTCTCTTTCTAACCTCAAGGTGCCAGCCAGCCACGAATTGAAGAAGGTGACAGAGTTAAAGTTAACTGAATCACAGACCATTTGCGAATAATTATCAGTGACATTAATGCATGATTATAGCTGTCGAGTTGTTGAGGGATTGCGATTTGTTAATTGTTTTAGATGTATTTTTTTTATAAAAGACAATTTTATTCAAGATAGTGCTAAATATAAATGTTAACATTAAGAATTTAAATTTTCATTTGTGAGTCATTAATTTTTTTATTAAATTTAATCTCGTTAACTTGAAAAAATAAAAGATATTTAGATGATGATAATAATAATAATAAAAAGAGGGCACGTGAAAGCTTCCAGAGAGAGAGAGAGGATTGATTCAAAATGCATGTCATCTTGGAAGATATATAGACAAAAAGGAAATCTTTATTGAATCATCCATCTTCAATTCTTCATGTTCTCTCATCTTTCAAGTCTCAATTTTGTAAGTAGTGAGTGGTGATATTTTAGTTATCTTCTTGTTTTGGAGTATGAATGAATGAATGAAAAATTTAATTAAAATTGAGTTCACGTGGTGAGTGAATATGGACATGGCCAGCTCATTTCACTTTGGAGGGTCAAAGCTTTGGTCAATTAGCAGAGCTGTGCATGCATGGCAGAATCCTCTCTGTAACTCTGTCACTGTGTGGCTCTGTCTCACTCTGCCCTCTCATGCCATTTTACCTCTTAACATTTAAGCCATTTAACTCTTCCACACCAAATCAATAATATATATATCTATTTCAATCAATTCTATTTCATGTTTGCATCCTTTAATTTTTTTTAAATCCTTACAATAATCTTAAATTTCATGAACAAAATACTTCACCTAAAAGCAAGTCTTAAAACTGGAGGATATATTTATTTTAATAATTTTTTTTTTACAATCTTTAACAAAAACACAAATTTTCAAAAAAAATTGTCTATTATATTTTGAAAACTTAATTTTACAATCTTTCCTTCTTTAATATGTCACTGCTGTTGCTTTCTGGACCACAAATATGGTTACTGTTTATAACTTTATATCAACTTACCATCTTCAGAGAGCCTCTGCTCATCTGCTTTCTTGACTCTCTGTTTCTCACACACTCATTTATGTATATTTTGACCATTTAATCTCTACCCTGATATATGAAGATGGGGCACTTTCTTATATTCTTTGGTTCACCATCATACAAGTTGGAATATCCAAGTTTTTCACGAAAATCCAAAAAAACAAAAAAATTGTATAATATTTATATGTAAGAACTAAATTAAAATATAATATATTTTTTAAAAATTAAATTAAATATTTTTATAATTCAAAAATTAAATTAAAATAATTTATATCTTTTACAGATAAAACAGTAATTTATCCAAAAAAAAGAATGAAAGAAAAAAAAAAGCCAAGGATAATGCATGTTTTGTTGGTATGCATTGGATGTTGAGATGACATAGTTAAAAGTGCAAGTTCTTAGAATCTTCCCAAAACTTTTATTTACCATTTAATAAACATGAAACATAAAGGATTGGCCTAAAAAGACGAGCTTTTTCCAGCATCAATTACCATTGGGGTTAGACGAGAAGGAAGCAAAGAAAAGTTGAATAAATAATTAAATAAAAGACTTTCTTGGCAGTTTCATGTGTTCACTTACATCCAAAGGTCAACAGAGGAACTCAGAGACAGTGGTATATCCTGAACCTTCAAGCTTGGCCGTCATTCAACGCCAAATTAACATGTCAAGACAAAATACCCAAGTATAATTTTTATTTTTAAAGCATTTAACTTGTCATAAAAAAATATATATTTAACAATTTTATTAAGGAAAAGCAAGTGAACAGTGAATAAAAATATTTAGAATTTAAATAATTTACTTTTAATATATAAGAATTAAATAATTATAGATGTATTTTCATGAATCAAAAATATATTTCTGTCTCGTCTTTAGAGAAAAGTAAAAAAATCCACATAAAGATCCTTTTCTGCGATATAAATACTAACAGCTTGTGGGAGTAATGGATTGTATTGTAACAGAGGAAGAAACCAAGAGGCGTCCCCAGTAGAATTTATTAGGCTTTTGTTTCTTCTTCTTGTAATCCATCCATGTTGTTTTGATAACCCATGGCATGCTTAGACATGTATAACTCAGAGCACAAAGGTCATCACCACCATCATCATTGCCCTCCAATAAGCCCAAGAATCTCATTCTCAAACGACTTTGTAGATTCTCATTCACAGCAAGCCTCCATTATTAAGCAAGAAAGAAGCTCCAGAGATGCCCCCGTTTCCTCTGACTTTGAATTCTCTGTTTCTAACTATTCCATGATGAGTGCTGATGAGCTTTTCTTCAAAGGCAGGATCTTGCCCTTTAAGGATACGCAGATGCAGAGGACTACCACCACTTTAAGGGACGAACTTCTTGTGGATGAGGACGATGATGAATTTCAAGATTTCTCTCTAAGGCCACCAAAGGGGTCGTCCACGAGCTGGAAGGGATTTCTGGGTCTCAGAAAAAGTCACATTGGATCTAAGAGAGCTGATAAGAGTGAAGCATCTTCGGACAAAGGAGCTGAAACAGGAAGAAGGTCTAGATTAGTCAATGAGGGAGCTCGAGTTAATATGACCTCACAGGTCAGAAAAACTTGTTCCTTTTATATTGCTTAGATCTTGTTTGTGTCTTTTCAGATCACTCTGTTTTTGTTTATTTTTTGCTTTGAATTTGTTATTCATGTGTTTGCTTGGTTTTGTGTTTCAGGAAGGAGGGTCAGGTTGCAGAGACGTGGAGATTGGGATATAGAGTCATTGCTGAAGCTGTTAAATTTGTAGAGGGTTGGATCAAACTTCTAGAATTTCCCTTTCTTTTTATTTTTCTTTTTTCTTCTTTTTTTAAGGGGTGACATATGGGATGGTGTTTATTTTTATTTCTTTCTTTCTTTTTCTTTTTTTTTCTTCAGCGGGTTGGGATTATTTAAGGTAGTGATTTGGGTTAGGACTGCACATTTTGCCCTTTAAATTTATTCATCCTTCTTCTCTGATCTCTGTTTTTATCCTAGGACTTAGAATTTGGCTGTTTCTTGTACAAATTATTTGCAGATGAAGGAACTTCCTTTTGGCCTTTTGAGTACTGATATTTGTCTCCTAACAACAACAAAAAAGAGCCTCTATTTTTAGTCATGACCTTTATATATCACTTTCGGCAAAGAATCTTGCATCTTTTTAGCAAGCAGAGCAGATTGCTAAAGGCAATTCTGTTCTGCGATGGTGAGACCTCTGGATGAAATAAGTTTAAGTTTTCTCCTTCCAGTCATCATATCAAATCTCTCTGACCGTTTTATCTTTAAATAATTTTCTTGAATGTTATTTGGTGTCATTAAAGCTATTGGCATATAATTTTTAGCAGCTCTCATTTTTTTCTACTGTAATTAGTGATTTTTCATTTTGGTTGTGATGTGATGATGGCAATTTTTCAAACTAAATTTTAAATGACATTCAATAGTCATATTATGCAATTATTGGATATTTGGATCATTATAATTAATGTAAACAATTATTTTAAGTGATACAAGGCATACAGCTTCGCATTCATTGATTATTATAAAATTTAGCGCGGACACTCATTCCCTCAACACTTACTAAGCAATAATGGAGAGACCAAAATGTTTTCACATTTCTTTTCTCATAGTTTAATTTATCATTATTTATATTACACAGAAAGGCTATTAATTTTTATTTTAAAAAAATACACTTAGTGATTTGCCATGCTTAATTCATTCTCTTAAAATCTGTGAACTAATTCTTATGGGTCACAAATTACGAACTATTTTGACACCGACGCTCCACTAGTCCTTATGTGAATTCACTAAAGTAAATATGACAGTTTGATAGTAAGTTTATTCAATACTCATTAGCGGCACAAAACTCATAATAAGAAATGCATACATCTCAAATCAGAACACAATATCTTCCTTGTTTTGAGTTCAAGAGACTATATTTAACAGCAATGCACAATCCAAAATACTTACATAAAATTATATTTATATTACGTTACAATGCTAAGGCTTGACCAAGGAGGAGCGACCTCTTCCTGAAACTTGAGTTGGTAGCATTATGATTTGTACTTCAAACTATCAAGATAAGCACCAAAACCATTACATGCTTCTTTCAATTCCTCCAACTTTGTCTCAATGCTTTTTATTACATCATCTCCCCGATTGCTTTCAGTTCTACACTCCAAGTACTTTATGGTTTCAGGGGCACCTGTTTCATAGCTAATGCTTACAAGCTGGCGTATTCGGCGTCTTAAAAATGCAACCTCCATGCCCAAATGCTCAAAGGCTAGCAGAGTTTTATCCCATTTAGCAGATTCAAGACATGAAGTACTAAGCGTGCTAACTTTTATAGCATCAACGATATCAATAGTTTCAGATATAATACCAGCAATGAGTTTGTAGCTCATGCCCTCTATGAGATTGTCATGAATAAAAGCTTCCTGGCTGCAACAAAGCTTGTAGTACTTGTTTCGAACCTCCTTAGAAAGCTCAGCATCTATTGGCTTTCCATTAATTATGATGCTGAAATTTTCAAAACTATTTAAATCTTTGAATTCAAGCATTGGTTTGAAGCCCTCCAATACTTCTGAACGAACTTCCTCACTATCATTTTCAAATTTTTCTGCTGATTGCCTAACCTTAGGAACCAATCTTGACACTCTAGTCTTATTTTTCTTCGGGACAACTACTGAAACAGATTTATCATGTTTTCTCTTTGAGCTATGAGAAGCTACAGCATTATAAGTATGTGCATTATCTACATCTAAGAACACCAATGAGCAAAACAAACAGAATGTTAGTAAAGTTCACAAAGAAAACATGTCTCCTTGAACATTCATAAATGGTAAAACAGTCTAAAACATAGAGAGCCTTGCCTTCTTTTTTTGTATAACTGTCCAGATTCAGAAGGGAAAGAGCCCCGTCCAGTTCACTCAAATCATTAGCTCTTATTATATAAACCTATAAAATAAGCATAACAATGAGCTAAACGAGTTTTAATGAAGAGGGGGAAGACAGAAAGACAGTGAGATTCACAGAAGCATGACAAAGCTTGATCATAGCAATGGACACAGAAGATTCAGTCAGGACTGGACAGACAAGCCAAGTTAGTAGTTTCCAATATAGTATGACAGCATTTAACTACCAGCATTGTCTGTATATGGACTCCTAAGGTTCTCTTTTAGATACAAGTACTAACTTCATAGAATCATATGCTCAATACGCAGACAAAAGCACACAAGGCATAAGATCATATGAATTTGTTGTCTGTCACAAGACACCCGTTAGTCATGCAATCCTCAACTAAAGGATCACTGGCATTTGAAATTGATTGGTCAATTGCGTGGCAGCACCACCTACTTGTTGAAGTAAACTTGTCAAATTGTGATTCTTCATTTATTGCATACATGAAACTTTAGTCTATATATATGTGTAAGAAAAGGCTCCATATTACGTAAGGTAAGGAAGTGAAGTGAAAATAAAAGTAAGATGCAAATGTGGGAAAAGAATATTATAGAAGTGCTTTGCGTGTTAAAAAATAGTGTAGGAGAAAGTGTGTAAAGCCTTGTAATTTGTATGAATGTTCGAGTACAAAAAAGAAGAAAATAGTGAAAGTTTTTTGTGTATGTTATCATAAATATATTTATTTTCATATATCTACTGTCATACAAATTTACCAACAAAAATTCATCATAATAATCCCACCACATATTTCCAACACTACTAACCTTCACAGTTTTTGCATTGAGGTGGCTTCCTGTTGCTCCTATTGCGACAAAGATCAACTTCAAAAGAAAATTCATTTGTTCTCACGGATAATCTTCACTCGCAACAAGTTTAAGTAATTTTTACTATAATATCTACCTTTTAACAATGACTATGATAGGGAAAGACACAGAATATAATCAGTTGATCCTGATGCAATAGTACTATGATTTTCTGTCAAAGGATATAGATATGCCCATGTTCATTGCTTTGGTCACTCTACATATGACTTTTTTTCCAACCAAAAAAAGCTTGTAGATGACATTTAACTCCCCCATTGACTTATAAGACTCTCATGAAAAGAGATAAAATGGCGTACCATAATAATAGGATAACTTATCAGGAATTCCTTCCTCAATGAATTCTAAAAGACCATTCCTTAAGATCAACTGATGACACAGTCTCTGTAACCTAAAAAGTTAAGTTTGGCTTGCCTTGAAATTGGATTTTATCCAGGTCATTCGTATTATATTCCTAAAAAGTTGCAAATATTTTCCTCGTTTGTCACTGATTGGTATATTTTACACCAAAATACTTACAGAAAGTAACCATGCTATGGAAGAGTCAGTGACATACTGACATGCTATCCTTAGTTCCTTGCAATATAATCCTCATATTGCCACTAAAATATAAAAAGAATCCATATATGAGGCACTGAAAGGACATTCAAGTTAAGAAAATAAGTTCCAAACCACTACATTAAATTTTATAAGTTTAACTAATTGAAAGATCAGAACATCTCCCTCTGCAATTTGTGCATGGCAGAAAACTGTCTCCAACCAGCACTCAATCCTGTCTTATAAGCAATATATTTCAACTTGTATTCTTTGCCCGATTCATCTTCCACAGTGATTGTTGTATCTTTGTCCGGTAAGTGGGTTTTACAGAACAAACCTGGCAGGCCCTATAATAAATTGAGAAGACATGGCTCTAAAGCATAATGTAATTTGGTTTCTGCACTAAAGTTAATCATATTTCAGTCTATTACAATGCTTACCATCCAAAAACAACCAGTGACATGTGATCTGACTAATGACTTCACAAAACTAGGGAATTCTGGTTCTAAATTTAATTGAACCTCCTCTGCGCAAATAGCAGCAGATGACTTGGCCTTCCCCCGAGAGGATCTCCCATCTACTGCAACCTTAATGAAGCTTCAAGCAAAGATGCATCAGCAATAAGTGACTTAAAGAACCAGTGAAGGAACGTTATCTTTGCATAACACTTGGCAAACCCCACTAACCTAGCAAAGTTATTACTTGCTTGACCAGATACAACCTGTAGATGCATTTGTTAGAAATTCCAATCAAACAGACTTCAACTTTACAAGGAATGATGCCGTTTGATTCATATAGTTCTTCTTGCAAAGCAGTAAAACTTGTTAACATAAGAAAATTGTGAAGCAGTATAATCAAGCAAAAGTCTAGTAAAGCCATGTTAAGACATCCATTTACAGAGAAGCTAATAGGTAATTTAGAGATTAAGAAAATCTATGGAAGATGATTATCTATATGAAGGTAATACTTAGTGACACGCAAATTCCACAAATGTGTAGATGACAGATCTTGCGAGACTAGTCAATCTTCAAAGCCACCAGAATCCAAAGATTGAAAAGGAAAAAAAAAGCTGAACCTTACTTTCTTAGTCCTAGAACTCAAATGCTTTGATCTCTCCCTAATCTTCAAGAGCTTGTGCTTATAGTCCATTGTCTCTTTTCGTTTGTCCTGCAAACAATGCAACATAGCTACAAGTGGTGTTCATGAACTCGAAAAATGCAGACCTAAAGCCAATTACAACTGGAACCCAATAAATCCTGTGTTCCCTGACAAGCACAATACAGAATATTTAACATTTTAGGAAACTTGAGGGGATGTATAAAGAAGAGAAGAAAGAAACCATGCTTAAATGAGAGTGGGGTTTGGAAGTTTTACTCAACTGAGCGAGGGTTAAATTATCATCTGATTCGTCTTCCACATTCTGCATCTGCGAGCCCAGAGTTGGGGCTTCTTCGCTATCCCTAGAATCTTGAGGGTAGTGCTGTTCCCAAGGCGTTTGATTGGCTTGCATTTTCACAAGGAGATCGCAAGCAACAGGATGTGTGAAAAGAAGGCCTTCAATGGATTGCGAGAATGGCTTTGATCAATTGACGTATATTATTGCTACGTTTGATGGGGCTAAAATGTTCGTTTCTGAACTGTTGCAAAATGAGCTGCTAACCAGAATTAGTTTTGTAAAAGTGAATTGTTCTTTTTTAATGCTTTAAAACCATTCACAAATACAATACAACACTAATCATCAATGATCAAATCTGGCTTCGGTTTTAATTCCTTGAATCTAAAATCTTTTGGGGGCCTTTCGGTTTTGTGTTATATATCCTAAAATTGTTAAAAGCGGGAGCTTTCAGAATCCAAATGGTGGATCGAAGGCAGAGCATGGTGGCAGTTGAAACAGACAACAGAATAAGGAAATGGCACCTACCAGCACTTGTTATGCGGATCCTCTCTCTCTCTCTCTCTCAAATTATATTTACACTTATTACTATTTTAATTTAAAAAATTATATTTACTCTCTTTAATTTATTTTTTATTCATAAAAATAATTTTTTGTAGAAAATAAAATTATAATTTTATTTTTAATATAACAATAAATATAATTAAATTTATATTAAGATTTAATATAAAATTTTTAGTGTAATCATAAAAATAGTTAAATAATTTTATTATTTTAAAATGAACATATACTATATAAAGTACTAACTTCATTTGATTGAGAATTGAGTTTAATGAAAAAATTATTCTCTGATAATATAATAAATTAAAATTAAGAAAAATAATTTTTAATAGACGATACTTATGAAAAATATATAAAACAAAATACTAATTTCATTAACAAAAAATAAATTAGAAAAAGAATTGTATAATATAATATAAAACTTTAAAAACAATAATTTTTAAAATTAAAAAATTAATAAATATAATTTCACTAAAATTTAAGAGAAATTAGTGTAATTTTTTTTTCCTTTTTTCCTTTTATGAGAAGCAACTCTTTTCATTTTTATGATTTATTACTACCTGATTAATTTTTTTAAAATTTTTTTATATTTTTATTTAAAAATAATAAAATTTATATTTAAGTCATAATTATAAAAAAATTGATGGAAAATTTCATATAATTTTATTGGAAAAAACTATTCATAGACTTTTAAAATTGTTAGTATTTATATAAGTAATTGTATACAGTGTTTAATGTAGATACAAATTATAGGTTATTTTAAATATTGCATAGAGTTTAATTTATAAAACTTTCTTGAATATAAAAAATAAATTATTATAATCAATTATAATTTTATGTTATAAATATTATTTAATGATTTAAGATATTATTTTTATAAAAAATAAACCCAGCTTTTAAGTCCTAATGTATAAGACTGGGTTGGATTGGATAAATTAAATTACGTCCTCTCAATTTTGAAGGTTGGTGTATGCTTTGTTAAAATGAATATGGCATAGTTGCTTTCATTGCAAAACTGAAAACTAATTACGGTTAGTACTATTTTATTTTTATTTTATTTGATCGACATAATTAATATTTAAAAAGTTATTATACTCTTATTAATTTAATTTATGTTAAAAGAAATTTCATAATAAGAATAAAATTTTCTTAATAAAAGTTTTTTATACATAAAATTTAAATTTAAAATTTTATTTTAAAAAAATAAAATACTTAGCAGTCAAACCTACTACTACTATTTTATTTTGTTGCAATGATGAAGTAATTTGAATTCGACATCAACTAATAAATAAACATGATAGGGCTCAGTATGAGTGTATGACGCTATCCACATATTGGCTAATCAATGGCTATTTGCCACGTTTCCTTTCACGATTCTTCCTGCCTAGTGCCTATTCAATTGCTTGAATCTTGAAACCTAAACACTCAAATTGAATGAACTGTCTTCTAGAATGCTTCATTATACAATCATCATAATTGAACCCCACACTTCAAGCTAACCAGAAAAAGGCTTTTAAATGTTAATATACATACATACCCGAATGTGATTTTTATTTGAGTTTGACCACGTCGCCGTTGCGTATTAAACTACAACAGCAATAATTTAGTGGAGTTTGATGATAGAATAAAGAGATATTTTGGTGAATGGTTTTCCCTGTTTTCCTTTTAATTGGCTTCTGCTTCAATTGCAACTATTTGCCCTAGCTAGCTCAACTGTTTAGAATGGATTTTCGAAGCTCGTTCAAAGATTGGATGAAGGCTATGTATGTGCTATTTGCTTTCTGCTCTGCTTTCTGTTTTGGTGCTTTAAAAGGTTCTCTCTTCTATAACTACTCCTTCTTTGCACTTATAATATTTATCATCATTTCCTTTTAATTCTTAAAAGTAATACTGTTTTTTCTTCCAAGGTGAATATATTCCTAAAATTATGCAGGATTAATTGTGGGTCCTATTGCTGGTGTCGTACTTATTATAGGGAACGTTGGGGTGATCTTGGGGTTGTTTCCTGCACATGTGGCCTGGACAATTCACACCCTTGTAAAGTAATACTTGTAATTTCCAAATTCTTCACACCCACGGCTAATAATTATAAATAATATTATTGTTGTTTTTATGTTTGCAGAATTAGCATGTTTGATGCAGCAACGAAAGTTGCTCTTTTGTTGGCTCTGCCTGCCTTGTTTGGCTTATGGTTGGGTGTAGGTGTAGCTGTAAGCGTTCTTGTTGGAGTAGGCTATGGCTTTTTCACTCCATGGATTTCAACTTTTGAGGCCTTTAGAAATGACAATGAGTCTAAGAAATTTTTGCACTCTGTCGTTGTAAAGTGTCTAACATCTTAATTAATTTTCTTCTTTTCTCACTTTTATATATATAATTCGGTGTGCGTTTAATAAACTTTAATTACTTGCCCATTAAATATATATTTAGGATGGAACATGGGGAACTATCAAAGGCAGTTGCACTGTAGTTAGAGATTTCTTAGATTTATGTTACCATTCGTATCCGAGTTACTTGAAGGAACTACGAGAGTCACCCCATCCAAATGAGCTTCGAAGGTTAAGGTGCGTAATAGCCATATATAAGCCATAGGTATTGATTAATATTATAGAATAGTTATCGTGATGGTTGTGTGTGTAGGTTAATTCATGTTCCTGGATGTATGATTGTTGGGATAATGGGAGTAATGGTGGAGCTTCCTGCATATGCTGCAATTGCTATAGTGAAGAGTCCGTATCTGTTGTTGAAGGGATGGTTCCGATTGATGCACGATTTAATAAGCAGAGAGGGTCCATTCCTTGAGACACCATGCATCCCAATTGCTGGTTTGGCCATAGTCATGTGGCCACTTGTTGTCATTGCATGCATTTTGTTAGCTATTTTCGCCAGCATTTTTGTTGGCCTTTATGCATCTGTTATTGTATATCAGGTTGGTTTTCATCACTTTTCATCTTCCTTTCAATATTCATTCTTCAATTACGTACTGTTCCTCCATTAATATTTCTGAACTCATCGCTATAATATTGTGAGTGAAGGAAAGATCGTTTGGTAGAGGTGTAGCCTATGTGATTGCAATGGTTGCTGAGTTTGATGAATACACAAATGACTGGCTTTATCTTCGAGAGGGAACTATTTTTCCTAAGTAAATATCTTTCCCATTTGCTATTATTGTCTCCTCTATGTGTGTGTGTGTGTGTGTGTATTTCATGACTAGCAAATAGCAATTAACCAATTTGGTTGATGCAGCCAGGCCCCAGTATCGAAAGAAAATGGTGTGTGAATCTTCAGAGTTTTGTGTTGAAGAAAAGAGTGTAGGGGAGAGGAAAATAAATAGTCCCATGGAGGCACCTGCAATGTTTATGCCAAGCTTAGCTAGCTCAAGATCAGTAAGAGAGACCATTCAAGAAGTCAAAATGGTGCAGGTGTGTCAAAGTAAATTAATTATTTTTTATTTATTAATTTAATGATTTAAAGAGAAAATATCTTTTCATTTAGTCTACGATCAAAAGATCATTTTTTCAAAAATTTTGATAATTTTTTTTGTTTAGAAAAAGTCCCTTAATCTTTTATCCTAATCAAAATATTGTATTTCCAAAAAGCTTTTGTGGGCTCCTTTTATGCACTAATATCTAGCCTTGATACGTAATGGCGTCATTTTGAAGGTTGAAAACTTAGTCAAGTCCACATCATTAATTAATGGTCATATATGATTCCATAATTTTGTCTGAAATATATCATTTTACTTGAATGAATATATATATATATATATTAAAGAAATTAAGATGAGACTTTATCTTTTAAAAAATATAATGAAAGATGAATAATCTTTTAAGAATAAATTAAAATATATTTTTTAAAGGATTAAATAAAAACTTTTTACGTTGTAAATAATTAAATTACTCCAAACCTGACCATTATCAATACATGTTTGGGGAAGAGCTCAAATTATGTGAATTAATAGGAAAATAGTCTTGCTCTAGTCTTGCTTGTGCTCTTAAATTACATTTTTGACCTTCAATTTTTCTCAATTTACAAGTATCACTAGTTAAGATTTAATTTATTAGTTGATGATGTTTTTAAACATTAAAAATTATTATTTTTATTAATATTTTGCAA
The DNA here is from genome assembly GCA_031216115.1 of Senna siamea. Classification (NCBI taxonomy): domain Eukaryota; kingdom Viridiplantae; phylum Streptophyta; class Magnoliopsida; order Fabales; family Fabaceae; genus Senna; species Senna siamea. The sequence goes on from CM062358.1 coordinate 16,116,706, forward strand.
GTTTCAAAACCTCAAATGCTCTATCAACTAATTAAAAAAAAAACCTTAATCAATATTTTAAAATAAGTAAAACCATAAGGAATGATGACGTAATTTAACTGTTGGGAAACTTGTCAATCTGTTTTTTTTTACAAAAAAAAATGTGACAGATATGGGGAAATATGATGAGGTCATGTGAGATGAGAGGGATGGAATTATTGGATGCAAACGTTGTAAAAGGTGAAGACCTATACGAGTGGTTGAAGGATAAGAACAGTGATGAAGCTATGGTGATTGGAGTTGGATTGCCTTGTTACTCTCTTCTACAAACTCTTGTGTTCTCCATCAACTGCAACTCAAATGGCTTATTGCTATTGGATGACATTGAGATAACCTATTTGAACAGACCAAAGGACAAATTGTTGGACTGGTTCTTCAATCCCATCATGGTTCTGAAGGAACAGATTAGGGTTATAAATTTGATGGAAGTTGAAGTTAGGTACTTGGAGAAACTACTTCTGTTTAGGAACAATATACAACGCATGCAAGCTTCGGATAATCATGGCTTTGGCTTAGCTCTTCAAGAAGATCCTCTAAGAGCTGCTCAAATCCAGGGGATTAGTAGAAGGTACCAACTTGAGTTTTAAAATATCTTGAGTAATTTAAAGTTTGAAAAATTATACGTACATTATTTATTAATTATCAACAAAAATAATGATTTTTTGTATAGAATAAAATTATATTGTAATTTTATTTCTAATATAACAATATGTAATATAGTTGATTTTATTTTGGGTTTTAACATATGATTCTTAATAAAATTGTAAAGATTAGTTAAGTGATTTTATTGTTTAAAATGAATACATACTTGTATAAAATCCTAATTTTATTGATAAAAATAAATTAAAAAAAATTGTGCAACCTGATATCAAATTAACCTCTGGAGTATCAAATATAATTTTTTAAACCAGACCTCATGAGAGGTATGAAAGAATATAATTTATTTATATATCTAAAATTGATATATTAATTAATGTTTGGTGTCTTTTATTTTAGTTTAAAATTTATGAATAAGTTATATTTTAAAGTGGATATAATAATTTTATAATTAAGTGTTAATTTATAAAGGTAAAATGTAATAATTTTCCATTTTAAAATTATGAGAGTAATAGTTGAAACTTTGTTATTAAAGAATCTGCTTATGCATGCACTTACAAAAACTTTGTAATTAGGATGATTGGAATGATTGGAAGTGTATCGAAGTTTCCAACATATAGAAGGAGATATGAGCAAGTGGTGAAGGCTTTGGTGACATATTCTGTGGAGAAAGAAAGTTTTGGGAGATTTATGACAGGGGACGTCTCAGATGAAATTGTCTAGAATATTCAATTATATGTATGTGTGTGTGTGTGTGTGTAACTTATTTAATATTGATTTCATTTAATATTAATTACGGTGTGATTCATGAAACCTTTATTTTCTTAATTTCCTCCAATTCATTTGGATCATGTAGGATACAATATAACATTCAGAGTTTCAATCTTGCTTTATCTATTAGCAAAGATTCAATTTTTTAAAAAAATTATTCAAAATCTCGTTTTATAAGTATTCTTTTTCAAAAATATCTCCTGATGTTTAAGGGTTAATTAAAAAGTTACAACAAATAAAATTACTTATGATTTAAGTTTATATAATAATATTTTGGATTGAATTTTTGTTAATTTTTTTAACATGCTACTATTACTTTATTTGATAGTATTAAGAGTATTTTATTATTATTATTATTATTTTACAAATAAAAAAAGAGGATTTCAGATTGCATATTAATTAAGCCATTCTTCAAAATTTTCAAAGTTGCAACCACTTGAACTGTACTAGATCAAATTTATTAGATAAAATCAATTTAATTTGATTTCAACTTATTATATGTATATATTATCCATAATAGCTAATTAATTAATATCATATCGTTGTCAAACATCAATATAATATTCCATGAATTAATTGTTCGAAATAAAAAAAAAGGGGCATAAATATGAAGAAAAATATTATCCAGAACAATAAAAGTTCTTTAACGTTAATGATTTCGAAGTACATACGACAACAAAATTATTTGTTAAACTTTATATCATTTACATGATTAACACTTTTTTTTTTAGCTGTTACAGTTTAACAAGTAAAAATTATCCAACATTCTTTTCTCTTCTTTTTTTTTTCTCCCAAACTCTGTTTAATTATAAGGCACTATCATATGTTAATTATTGAACAAACATATTGAGGAGGTATTAGAATAAAGAATTTTTCTAAGGAGTATGTTTAGAACACTAGTTATAGAAGCATTTGATAGGTTAATATATAGAGTATTTAGACAAAAAAAAAATTATCAATTTTATTAACTTATTTTAAGTTCAAAATCAATTATTTTATTAGTTTTTTTAAATACTTATTTACTTACTATGCCATGTCACAGAATAAGTTGATGATCCTCGTTTATAATGGATTATTATTTTGACCAGTAGTAAATTATTCTTTTATTTTTAAGAATTAATGTTTAATTTTTTTCAAAAAATCTATTTAATTTTTTAAAATTTAAAATAAAAAAAATTCTATAAAATAAAAAAAATTCTTTATTAATAATATAAACTTCATATATGTATTTTTAAATATTTTATATTAGTAAATCATATTTTTGGGCCAAAAAAAGTTAAATGCATATTTATTTATATATAAATAATTAATAGATAAATATTTTGATTAAAATAAGGTTAAATTATTAATATATGGTCCCTATATAGTTTCACCCAATTTTTGTATTTAGCTCCCCATAGTTTAAAATTTTGTAATTGAGTTCTTATATAGTTTAACTAATTTTTAAATTAATCCCTAGGCTTAAATTTTTATTAAGATTTTGTTAAATTTTGATAATGTACTAATTATATATTATCTTAAAATTATAAATATACTTAATTCAAGTCAATCTATTTATATTCTCTAATATAAATTGTATATCATTTTATATATATAAGTTACTTTTACTTTATATTTTTATTTATTGACATAAATCATACATATTTAAAATATCAAAATATTATATATTAGTAATATTAACAAAATTTAATATAATTTTAACAAAATTTTGATAACATAGACTAATTCAAATATTTGCTAAATTATAGATACTCAATTATAAATTTTTAAACAATAAGAATTTAATAAAAAATTGAGTGAAATTATAGGAATTAGAAGATTAATTTAACCTTAAAATAAAGAAAATTATAATTTATTTTTTGTTAATTTATCTCATCATGGTCGCACCAGTTCTAAAGTTTCCATTAAATCATCAAACGGTGTTGGTGTCTTTGAATTCAACTCATAAATACTGTTAATTGCTCCGTACCTATATAAAGATCTTGAAATTCCTACTTTAATTTTTAATCTTCACTCTTTACTCCTAAACCCATATATAGTATTAATTAATTATGCCCATTTCTGTCAAGACACGTACGTTTTCAAGACTCAAGTATATAATATTAGGGCTGAAATATTCAAACAGAAAATTGATTACAACATTTTCATTTGTGAATCTCGATTATATATTGTGTGCCCTTTCATTGACCTTCCAATTATTTATTGACAGTTTGAGATATGACGATGACACATACGGGAGGAGAGACTAAATAAGACATTGAACTTGAATTGGACAAACTACATTTTAGTCGCTGAAATATATTTTTACATGCAATTTAGTTTTTTTAAAAATTATAATATATTATTTTTAGTTTTTAAAACATTTTGCAAAAATAAATTTATTAGCTCTTAGGGCATCGTACTCGAGCTATTAACAAATAACAAATAGGTTAATAGGCTATATTAAATACTAATATTAATTGTTAACTATTAGTCGAATAGCTAATTCAATGATGGAAGTGTATTAATTTTTTTTATATCACTTATCACTAAATTAATGTCACATTACTATTTTATGATTGTTACATGATAACTATTGAAAAAAATTAGTACACGAAATCATGGATCAAATTTTATAATGTTTTAATGATTAAAAAACATATTATAATATTTCATGAGCTAAATTATAAATAAAAATAGTTTTTTAAAAAACCAAAAAGCTCAATGCTTTACGTGTTACAGCCTTGGTAGAAAAATTAGGGCCATGTGAAATTTCCTTATCGCATAGAATTCTTCTCTCTCTCTCTCTCAAACTTTGCACCATGAACTTGACGTGTGCCATCGAACCAGACGCTGATGTTAATATATCACTGAACCTGCAGTACATCTATACACATCCCTTGTTTCTGTCCTTTTTTATATTTTTAGGCGCTCAATTATAAAGCAGGAGGAACAAGATTATAGAATAATGGGGATGACGGTGAGAGGTCTCTTTTACAGGGTGAGATGTTTCTTCTAACAATCAGGAATATGCCTTCCACTCATATAATACTCTCGCTTAGCAAATTGCAATTATTTTGTAGCATAACGGAATACAGCAATTGCTCAGGTCTATTGTGTCTGTGTGCTTGCCATTCCTTCCTCGTCTTGTCTCTCACACACATCATCATCACCACCATGTGCCACTGCCAACGTAGGATCAGTCTTCTGTAAAATCTTCAATTTCTAATGCTAAACAATTTCTTTATAAACTTACTAAATCAGTGTGTACGAATTTTTCTTATTAGTGACATTTTATAATCATTAATTTACTTTTTATTAATTAAATGTAAACTGTGGGATTCAACTAATAAAATAACAATATTATATAATATGGTAATTTGTATGAATAGATCCCCCATCCACTAGCAATAATTACCTTTTTTATAAAAAAAATATTTCTAGTCTTATTTAAAATAGTGTCAAACATTAAATATAAAATTCCTTTCAATAAGATTAAAACTTGTTTTATCATGTTGTCAAATATTCTTTTCGCTAAACAATTACTAATATATACTGCCCATATCATGCAATTTTTCTTTCCAAATAATTTTTATAAAATTTTATTAAAACAATTGGTGAGAGGCACATCCCTCCTACCCTGAGATTCTTTTTTTTTTTTTTTTGCCACACGCACAACAAATGGAATTTAATAAAAATAAATAATCAAATTCACTGCAGAATATGCTAAATGCTCATGCAGGCCCACCACACATATTTGAACTTCCTCCTATCCATCCTCTTCCTTTTCCCACTAATTATGAATATGATTACTTGTACGTTTGCCTCCAATTCATTTTTGCTTTTCCAATCAATAAAGCAAACTGCTAATGCGAATTATATAATTTCGAAATAGATAAACAGCTACCACAGTTTGAAAAAGTTTGCCAACAGCTAGTTTTTATTCATCAGATAAAACGCGACTTAGTGTGTGAGACAAAAGTATAGAAATAAAAATTATTGTTTTTTCTGTGATACCAATTTTGTTATACTTGTGAAAGTGGATTGGATTTGGATTCAAGGGAAAACTCTCGTCACATGGGGGTTAACATCAGCTGATTGACCCCTCAAACACGTGTCCGTAGCTTACACGGCATGGTGCCTACACCTAACACCTGGCCCTCCCTCTATACAGACCCTTCGCTACCTCATTTTCACCATGCCTGTTAATGCTACCTCTAAACTTCAGAGAATTGTGACTATGTGCGTTTTTCTTTTTAAGTTATTTAACATAGGAAATTTAAAATTGAAGTACCTCACCGGTAAACATGTATCAGAATTATCACAAAGAGTTCAGAAGAAAAGGCACAGTTTTTTCATAGTTAAAAATCAGGAAAAGACATTTCAGCACTTAACGGGAAGAAAGAGACAAGAAAGATGAAGGAAAATTAACGTCATGGTCATGGGGAAAAAAAGAAAAGCAGAAGACGAAAAAGAAGATACAGTCACTGGCGTTGCCAGCACTCTAAGCACGGTCCAGGTTGAAGCAAAAGGGCCTGCAAAGTTATAACAGCACGAAACAGACACGAATTTTCGGGTGCTACTAATTTTTTTGTTATTTGAACCGTTTGTTCTACAAGAAGAGAATTAACATTTCTATGCACAAGCTTCTCCGTATAATTAATTACCAGCACAAAGAACAACCGCAGCTCAATTCTCCCTCTCATGAAAAAAAACGAAAGCTATACATCAAACAAAAGAGTCCTAGAGGAAATACGAGGGAATTGCATTACCTAAGCTAAACGCAGGAATAATAATAATGTCAGGAAGTGGCATGTTTGGATCGTTATCTTCTTTCTTGAACCTTGAACTGGGTGAAGAGGGGTTTATGGCTTTATTTGAACCCACTCGTAACGTCCTTCCAAAGGCACGTCCTTCACAATATCATAATTATATCTGCAAATAATTTTACAATAATGCAAACCCATGTTACCCACCCCTTGTTAGTTTAGAAATTACAGAAGAGGTAAAAGAAAATATGCGCTACGCTTAACTTTCACGTCTGAAGTAGTTAGATATAATACGCTTAAAATAAGAATTCGTTTGGCGTTAAGAATTACTTACTTCTCTGAAAAGCGTTTCTGAATGTCATTCTCAGCGGAAGCGAAGAATTCTTCGAGCTCCAAGTCCGATGGCATCTTTTGCACCATTGATATACACCGAGTGTTCGCCTCCATTGGCGAATTTGGTCGAAGCTCGCTTGAAAGGCTCATCTCTCTCCTGTGCGATAAAGGCCAACACAATGGTTAAGAATTTAATAAAGTATCTATACATATATACATGAGTGTATGAGAGTAAGAAGTTGTTTGTATTCTTTGAATGACTTGGAATTTTATACGGAAGAAATTATGAAGGACTATTTATTTCACATCTTTTCGGAATTCAAATGATTTCATTTTTGAAATTTTGAAAAGATGTGGGAATTTATTATAACCTTTTGTCACCGGAATTACACGTCGATGTTTCAACTTGCGCGCTATTTACCTGCAAATATGTTCAACATGAAGCATCAAATTAAATGAAAAAAAAAATTGAATGAAGCGAAAGACGATGACAAGCAATATTTAGAGAGAGCTAATTACATAACCAAAGCTCTATACACGAAGCAAATTGAGAATTTGAGATACGAGAGCGGCCAAGAGATATGCATCTTTACGAAAATTGTCCAAACTGGAAGAATAAAAAACACTTTACCTCCAGATCTACGAATTCAATCCTCTCTTCATCAAGGCCGATGGATCCATTGCTGGAACAACAAGACACAGGGAGTTGATCGGAGGTAGGGCTAGAGCATCGGTCCTCCGACTCCGGTTGAATGACGTCAGCGCGACTTCTTTCCTTGAGCTGAACAAATGATGAGGATGGTGGGAATTTGAGTCCTTCGTTGTTGATCTTCCTTCTCTTGGATGTCCTTTTAGCTGAAGAATCAGTTGCAGCAGCTCCCATGGCTAACGCTGCTCGAGCTCTTGTCGTGACCCCAACCTGAGCCATTTCCATTACTGCAACCTGTACAATTCCTCTGCACTTGCTTGCCATCTCTTCCTTCCTTAATTGAGGATTCAGGTGCAGCGCTCTTCTGATTTTGTTATTGTAAGAAAGAGGGAGAGAGAGAGAGAGCGTAAATTTGTGGGCGCGTGTAAGTGACACGACGAAATTGTGATGATGACGAAACCTCTCAACGGTTGGGATAGGATAATACTGGTGGGTGGTGGTGGTTCATATGGTCCGTTAACAGTGACGGGGGAATCTAGAAACGGGGAAATTGACGGCGCCGTTATGCAGATGAAGTAGTTGAGAGATGCGCCGAAAAATGCGCCAATGGAGGAGTGCCACGTATGGAAACGGACGGTGGAGTGAATGGGATTCCAAGTGGAGGAACTCAAACGGAAATTAATTTGTTGGAAGAGCTAAGAGTGAAGGGATTACACCGCAAGTAACGCTAATAGGGGGTGGAATTCCGTTTGGGAAAGAACTGGTCCTAAGCAAAACAATTGTGTCCAAGATGGAATTACTTATATACCCTTCCTCGGATATCAAACTCCCAAAATGCCATTTCCATTCTTAATTTGCTTATGATTGCACACGAAGCCCACGGGGATTTGGTGTTTTATCATCGTCAAGTTTCCAATTCGAACACTAGATAATAGTGAAATTTTGATACCTAATTTTTTTCTTTTTATCAATCATAGCTAATCTTTGGTTTTTGGTGCTGCACTATTCCTGTTAGTTGAAGGGGGTAGGAGAGGGTGAGACATAGCACGCATGCATGAGTCATGACCATTGAATATCGGTCATAACGACTTAACTGTTAGGTTAAGTATAGAAAATAAGATGAATAATATATATACGAATGTGGGATATATTTATATATATAGGATTACACGTGGGGTGTGGGATGAATCCACAGGTAGACATGCAACATGGACCACTGCCATTAAAGTCAAGGTTTGTTTCTCAATTATGATCCTTCCTTCTTCCATTTATATGCCTACCTACGTACTTCACTCTCATGTTTCATGCAAATCATTCATCTCCCTCCATCTATATGTATATGTATTTCTGTTCTCATTGATTCTGCTTTTCAATTTTCTCCTTTTTATGTATTTCTACACTTTACTCTCTTTTTTTTAATATTTTTTTGTGGGTTTATTTTCTTAAGTAACGCTTGCCTTTTAATTTGTAAGGCTTTTGCGTGAGTTAAAGTTGAGTTGAACCAACAGCTAGCGAAAATCCAAAAGAAAGAAAAGAAACGTTAATTAACTTTCGGTATATCACATTTTCCACACAATATCGATAAAATCAAATCGAGCTTAATTAATTCTTTTTTTTTTATCTTATTTTAATTTAAGTAATATTTCCTCTTTGATTTTATTTGAAACCTTGTTTGTTCGGCGCTTCCAGGAGGGTCCATGCCGTGCAGTCTCATGTGTGGACAAGCGCAAAGTACTATCATTAACAGAGGGAGAATTTACTTAATTTTTTATAATTATAAATTTAGCTAAATAGCAGAAACCATGTCATTGTTTAATTCAATATCAAAAGTAGTTTATCCCAATCATGGACATGAAAATTTCAAATATTATCGGAACAGGTTGAGAGGGATAAAAGGACGACGAGGAATCACTTTGATCAATTCCAAGGTATATAAAGAGACAAAATTATTAACTTTATATTGCAACTTTAGTGAATGTTATTGTACCCTTGGGTTCAAACTAAAGGTGACCTAACGACATATTACTACCCCTTTAAATCAAAGCTGAGTAAAAAGTATAAAGTAATAATATTCGCTTGAAGATTAATAAAAGTGAATGGACAAAGGTACGTACATGCCATCTAACCATGGTTTAGTTTTAATTTAAAGATCGAGATGAGACGACACAGAAAACTAGAACAGATTTTGGAGAGTATGAGGCTTGTGTTTTTGGGCGGTAATCACTAGTCATTATGGCTAAATAGTGCTTTTTGTACACTTTAATTGAACTTGTGAACGCATAATTACAAAAAAGGTAATTGAATGATTAAAGGCAACCTTGCCGGCCCAAACCAATTATTTACTTTATTTAATTACTACACTCCTTAAATTTTTAAATTTTAGCTTTTTCGGTTTGAGAAATGTCATTTCCTGCAGGCTTTTTGTGTCTCGCGCTTTAGCATTAATTTTATTGGTTTTTTTTATTCCTTTCCAATTTTACACCAAAAAGAATTTACATATAGATCTTGACATTTACCATAATTATATCTGAAGGTAGTGTAAATAATTAAATACTAAATATTGATATATACAAGCGTAGCTGCAACGGCATGTAAATAGGAGTTTTCTGACATTGATGAGATAGTGTTTTCAAGATCGTCCCAGTCCTAATATTAAGTTATTATTATTTTTTAAAAGTCATATAAAGATTGGAGCCTGGAGGGTATTGTTTAATTTCTCTTTGATTAGGCCAGACGAAAAACTTTAATTAGCCGGTAGTGGGTTGGATTGGATCTAACAATGGAAAGAGAAATTAATTTGATCACCAGGAAGAAAAAAAAGGGGAAAAGTGGACACAATCATACAATATAATATATTGATAAACTTTAGCACGATGGTCGCAGTCAAATGGGTGAAGGAACTCAAAGTTGTGTGCGCCAATATTTCTGTGTGATGGTAGAGGGTGGAAATTAAAGACTTGGTTGAAGGAGAAAAGAGAAAAAAAGAGAGTGAAGGAAAGTGGTTGCGAAAGAAAGTGAAGAATCTCACATTAGTGAACAAGTCAAATGGTATAAATCATCGATCGCCAATTTCTAATCAACTGGGACAAAGCTGCGTGTGAATTAACACTTCAGAGTTCATAACTTCATATACATGTATGTTTGCTCTCGCTTAATTTTATAGATACATATTACATATATATGCTTGCTATTTGATTCAACCCATCATCAAGTATATATATTAATAATTCAATATGTAGTAGTAATAAGTGCATTTATTGGTTAAAAAAAACTAGTTAACTCTTACAACTTAAACCAAATTTAAGAGAAAAAAATTAATATATATCAGACGTTTAAATTATATCTATCATTATTAAATAACTCAAGTTATTGTAAGATTATACCATTAGTATTTTTTAGTAATCAAATTTTTTTTTCCAGCTTACTTCATGCTGTATTATTCATCAAGGCTAATGAGGATTGACTAATTTGACTCGTAAATTCAAATTTAGATAATCTTTTATCAAATTAATTGTTATTTGAACTTAAATACTTGCTCTGATGGATGGATTGGAGTGTTATTTTTGAATATGATAGTATCATGTAATAAAAAATATAAATATAAAATTAATTAAATAATAAATCTCACTTACATTTTATATAATAAAAATTATGAATAAATGATATATTTTTTTATGCATCTTTTTTTCTTTTCACGTGATATCATTATTTTATTCTTTTACATAAAAAGATTATGATGCATTATCTTCTCATCTAAATTTTCTGTTACAAAAAATATATTACCAGCAGGATCATTTTGGTAATTTTGTAATATTATAAATAATCGGTAATGCCATCATTACTCATTTATAAATTATATAAGCAATTCCAAATAATCTTTAAAACATGGTTAAATTAAATTTTGAATGTTAAATGATAATGCCTTTCTTTGGTCTTTTAGATAATATTAAATAATAATTACGTATTTATCAAAATGTAAATAAATATATTCCAAGTTTGATGACGCAGGTAGTTTCAACGTTTCAGAGTCAAGAAGAGCTTTTATGAAGATCTCTACACATTTGGCCGTAATTAGAAGGTAAATTTGGAAAAGTCTGACTTAGCAAAGTTAATTTAATATTTGTTATAATATTTCATTATTTTGGGTTAATCATTCTCAAATTACATGAACCTTTGTTTTCTTAAAAAAAAAACGAAAATTCTCTTGAAATTAAAATATGATCAACATATTCTTTTATAATAATATTAATAATTTTTATTAAAATATAAATTATTCAAAATATTTTTAATACTCTTATTTCAATATTATTAATTTTATTTTGAAAGTCATAAATTTAATTTAATCTAATTAAAAAGTGATTATTTAATTATATTATGGGTTGTAATTTTTTTAAAATAGAGAATCATATAACTTTTTTATTTCTCATGAAAATTGAGTGTAATTATATAACCACAGTTTTTATATAAAAAAAATAAAATATGTGAACATTTTTTAAAATAATCAACATTATATTACTCTAAAATAAACTTCTTAAAGATGATATTTCATCAAATCCTTCCTTTAAAAAAGAAAATTTTTCAGTCAATTCTTTATAAGAAACCCTTAAGGATTTTCTTCAAATTAAGGTTCTTAATTCAAAAAAGAAATCTTCTTTTTGTAGTAATCAATTCTCTTCCTTCAGATGAAAAAAAATTAAGTATTTTAATAAATTTAAGAAAACTATAGAAACTCCTTCTACATCAAAATCCAAACTTGTCCAACAACTAAAACAATATGATTTTACAAAAATTATAAAACATTTTGACAATACAATAAAACTAGTTACAATATCGGATTTATAAAAAGAAATTAATATATATTTTGAAAAATGAGATAAAAGAATTAAGAAATACTCAAGATCTTCATTCTTTGATAATAAGCCAAGTCTAAGAAAAAAAATGAAAATTTTTGAAAAAGGAAAAGAACTAGTAATTGAAGATTAAGAACAAAATTCTTCTTGAACCATTTCTGAACCTTATTTCAAAAATTTTTATTCAAAATTGATATATTCCAATCAAAATTATTATTCAAAATAAATTTATTTTGGAAACAATTGCTCTCTTTGATGTTAGTGTAGCTTTAAATTGTATTAGAAAATGGCATCTTCCTACCAAATTCTTTGCAAAAACTACTAAATCACTTAGCGCATCTAATGGTTCAAGATTGGATATAAATTATAAATTATCAAATGCTATTGTAAAAAATGATGATTTGAGAATCTCTACTCCATTCATTTTTGTAAAAAATTTATCAAATAAAATAATTCTTGGATCTCTTTTCATTGAACAAATTATGCCTTTCAACATTTCAAAAAAGGGAATTGAAACTAAATATTTCAATAAGAAAATTCTTTTTGAATTCTCTAACCCTCCTTTCACAAAATTTTTAAATACAATTCAATACAAAGAAAAACAAATTAATTTTCTAAAAGAGAAAGTTTCTTACAAAATCTTAGAAACTCAAATAACTAAACCTCAAGTTCAAAAGAAAATTAAAAATATTTTAATCCAAATTGAAGGATCCATTTGTTTTGACCTTCTAAAAGCCTTTTGGGAAAGAAAAAGACATGTTTTTCATCTTCCCTAAAAAAAAAAGATTTTGATGAGAGAAATATTCTTACAAAAGCTAGACCAATTCAGATGAACCAAGATCTCATAGATCATTACAGAAAAGAGATCAAGGACCTCTTAGAAAAGGGTTAATTAGAAAAAGCCAAAGTCCTTGGTCTTATTTTGCTTTTTATGTCAATAAAAATGCAGAATTAGAAAGAGGCACCCCTAGGCTTATAATCAATTATAAGCCATTAAACCAAGCTCTTCAATGGATTAAATACTTTATTCCAAATAAAAAAGATCTTTTTAATTGTCTATATAAGGCAAAATTATTTTCCAAATTCGACATGAAATCCGGACTTTGGCAAATCCAAATCTATGAAGCTGACAGGTATAAAACTGCTTTTATTGATCCGTTTGGTCAGTATGAGTGGAATGTCATGCCTTTTGACCCTAAAAATGTTCCTTCTGAATTCCAAAGAATTATGAACGAGATATTCAATCCTTATACTAAATTCATCATTGTTTATATTGATGATGTTTCAATATATTCTAAATCTATTGAACAACATTTTAAACATATTCATACGTTCATTAATGTTGTAAAAAGAAATGGTTTTACAATTTTAAAGACTACAATTATTTTTTTAAAAAAATTTAGATTTCTTGGTCATAAAATTCATCAAGGAATAATTGTCCCTATAAATAGAGCAATTTAATTTGCAAATAAATTTCTTAATCAAATTCTTGATAAAAATCATTTCCAAAGACTTTTAGGATGTTTAAATTATGTTAGTGACTTTATTTTCAATTTAAGTAACATCATAAAACCTTTTCATGATTGTCTCAAAAAATCTTCTCCCCTTTAGATAGATGATCATACTTTTATTGTTAAACAGATAAAAAATCATGTCCAAAATCTTCCTTGTATCTTCCTATTCCATAAGCATTTAAAATTGTTGAGATCGATACCTCTGATATTGGATATGGTGGCATCTTAAAACAACAAATCCATTCAAAAGAATCATGCATTGCATTCACCTCAAAGCATTGGAATATAACTCAATAGAATTATTCCATAATTAAAAAAAAAAATTCTTGCAATAGTTCTTTGCATAAATAAATTTTAAAGTGATTTGTTAAATAAAAAATTTTTAGGTAGATTTGATTGTAAATAAGCTAAAGAAGTTCTGAAAAAATGTAAAAAACCTTACTTCAAAACAAATTTTTGCCAGATGGCAAGCAATCCTTAGTATTTTTTATTTTGAAATCGAATATCTTAAAAGATCTTCAAATTTTCTCCTAGATTTTTTGACTAGAGAATTTTTACAAGATAAAAATGCTTCCCAAAAAGAAGGATAAAGAAAAAGGCAAAGGACTATACTTGGGTCTTCAACCTAATTTGGGTCATCTACCCAAAACCAAAAAATTGAGTCTTCTACTCAATCAATCCAAAATCCAAAAGACTTGTTTTGACCCTAAAAGCATTTTTGGTACTTCTAGAAAACCAAAGTATAACAACATTACCATCAACAACTTGGACAAAAATTGCTTAACAAAAAGGACTAATAGACTTCCCAATCAAAACTTTACTAGTCTTCTAGTCTAGCTAAAATATATCTAAAAAATGGGCAAATATTGTAGATGAAGATGACCCTACTTTAGCTAATGCTATTAAAAAAATTTCAACAAATTACTAAAATAGGAACTTCAAATGCCTTTGTCCCAATATCTTCTCAACAAAATCTCCCTAAAACCAATTACATTCAAAAGCTCAAAAGAGCAATGAATATCTTTCAAACTAAAATAGGATTTTTTTGATAAAAATCCCAACATCCTTGCCTCAAAAATCTTTCTTCCTAATTTTCATTATTAGCCTCCTCTGATAACAAAATTCCAAATATTTTATAAATTTATTCTTGTAGATTCTAAATCTGCCTAAATCAAACATTTCCCAAATCAAGGAGATAAGCTTTCTCATGCTTATTCTACCTTACAAATTCTTAAAGTCCTGTCACCCTTTGAATGGGGCCAAGACTTAAACAAAATAAAAAAAATTTGCTCAACCTTTTGATCCAGTTGGTTACAATTAATGGGATTACTGTAATGTCTGATTTTGTACCTTTTGGTATCAAAATAAAACATTTAGTCATTCTTGGTTAATCCTTTTAAAAAATAATAATCGTTATCATTTATCACAATGGTTTAAGAGATGGTGGAAGTTTTTCAGTCCTTGCCTAGAAATTCATTTGACTATTGTGATAAATGGTCATGATTATTTTTTCAAAAGAATAAATTTATTTGACAATCTCTTCTTAGTAGATTTTCATTTTTTTTTTCAAAATTTACTTTAATTTGGGTATTTAAATGGCAATATAAATATGAAGGACCTCCTTTTTCAAAATGTTCTCCAATGTTACAAAGAATCTCATCTATCAAGTGGTGGACAAAGTTTGAGGGTATAGACAAAATTTCTATACTGCTCATCAAAAAATAGTTCTCACAAAAGGCAAAAATCCAATTATGTTTAGCTTCTTCTACAAACAAAAAAGATTTGAGTTGTGATTTGGCTAGACAACTCAATGAAATCCTTTAGCTTCTCAAGATTGAAGATTCAACTTAGGAATCAAGTATCTCTTCAAATGCCTTAGCATCGTCTTTAAATTTGCTTCAGAAAAATAAAGATGACTGTTATGGCATCAATTTAGATGATGATAAATAGTCACTATTTTGCCAACTACTCTCCACGTCCACAAATTTCGTCTTAGAATCTTCTTGAAGGCAATAATTTCAAAATTCTTGTAGCACTTTTTTCTGTGCACAATAATTGTATATTTTACTATTACACTTTTCCTATGTACATGTGACCAAATAGTGCTTCTTGTAAAAGTCTATATATTAGGACTTCAGAGTATAAGCAAGAGTAAGCTCATATAGAAAGCTAAGATAGAGAGAGAATTTTAGAGATAAACTCTTTGAGAATTCCCTTTGTAAGTTCTCTTTTTATAAAATTTAAACTTCTATGTATTTTCTATTTTATTTCTCCCTTTTTTTTACCTAGTCAGTGCGAATTACCGCCGATTTAGATTCCCTTTTATTACTTTAATTTTTAAGTTTTATTTTTTTTTATTCTACATCAGCGTATCATGTGAACGATTTCGTGTTAATCCCTACTTCTCTCCTTCTTCCTTTCCCCATACCTTGATCCTTCTCTCTCTCTCTCTATATATATATATCATGGTTAAAAATGTAAGGGATAAATTTGTAATATCAAAGACCTATTTATTTTAATTGATGAATGCAATATACTAAAAATATAAACAGCTTTAAATAAAACAAATATATAAAAATGATCACTATATCAAAATATTTTTCTTTGTTCAATAAATTAAATTATAAATAAATGGTTGACCTTTTTTTAAGGTTGGAAAGATGACAGAGGAAAGTTTTAAATTAAGAAGCGAGCATGATTGAATCAGATTAATATTATTATAGTAAGAATAAGAGTACTTAATAATGAGATAGTGTAAGTTAAAGAGTTGCGACATAAAACGTTGACATAGTTTTGAAGTCAGAGAGTAGTTTTTCACTCGTGTAGAATTATATTTATTAATATTTTGATACATAATTTAAAATTTTCAATATAACTAACATGTCTAATTTTAAAGTATGATTAGGTAAGGATCCTAACTTTTGAATAAAAATTATAATTATTTTTCAAAATATAAATAATAATTTTTAATTAGTATTACGGAAGCATAGTATATATTTCTCTATTTATATATACCTTCAGTTGTAAGGGATCTAATATATATATATAAAAGCATAGTGTGTGTGTATATATATCTTAAGTAAATTAAACCTAATTTTTTATATTTGATAAAGACAATTAAAAGATAATTTAATGTTTCTTCTAAAAGTTTTGAATTTTACTCTTGCGCCTTAATTTGAGAATGGATTAGATGTAGTTATATTATCTTGTTGATATAAATTAAGGACTTAACTTTTGGATACATTCATATCATTCCTTAACTTTTGGTGAACTCACTAGCTAGTAGATTTGAAAAGTGTCATAAACAAGGTGAAAATTAAATGGATAAATTAAGCAAAAAGTATAAAGAAAAGAAAAGAAAAAGAGACATTTTTTTTTTCTTTTGGTAAGGGAAAAAGAGACCTTTGATCATGTTTTATTGTTATGAATGGGAGAAGCTTAATTTCTTCCGTGACTTGTGTGATGTATGGCTTTTTATCAACAAAACTATCGGTTAATTTTGTCGTTTGACACATACATAATGGTCGCTTTTCCAAATGATACGTGTTATAATGTTAATTTTTTCATGGATGTTATGTCAACCGCTACATCTATAGTGTTAATTAAATTATTATTCTATTTATAAGCAGCTTGGTTTAAAAGATTATATATTGTAATAGATAGGCAGTTGATGGAATGTTAGAGACTTCATTATCTTTAAATAAAATTTTTAATTTAAATTTTATGTATAAAAATATTTTTATTGAGACAATTCTATTCTTTATTACGAAATTTCAGCAATTAAACATGTTGAATAGAATGGCTAGTACCCAAAAAGTTTTCACGAACCTCAAAATGGAGTAAATTATAATTTCTAAATTTCAATTGGAAAGATTTTAAAAAACTCTAAATCTTTCAGTTCTTTTGATCAAAATATTTTTGAAAATAATATTAATTTTTTATTAAAAATATATTTTAATAGTGTTTATTTTAAATAAAAAATTATTTTTTAAAATGAATTTTACATCTCGATCAAATATATATGTGTATATAAAATACTTGTTATATTATATAAAAAATAAATATAAAAACATTTTAATAAAAACTAATAAAATTATATGTTTTTTAAAGTAAATTATAATCTCATTTTCTAAGACATAAGAAACACTTATAATTTAAATAATTTTTTAAAATTATTATTTCAATATTTATTTATTTTTAATTAAAAAGGGTGAAGCCAATTTATTTTAAATTTAAATCTTTGAGGGAAGCTAACTTTTATATATATATATATATATATATATGTATGTATGTATATATAAACACAGGCAGTATGGAAATGGAAAGAGATTAACCTAAGGTAAAAGTAACATGAAGTAGCTACTGATCATCCTTCAAGTACGAGTGGACATACATGGCTACTGCTGGAGTATTTAAGAAAACGAGGACATGGCAGACATAAGACCAAAGCTTTAGCGTGATGGCGAAGTATATATTCTTCAGTAACAATATTAAACCGCTTCCTAAGTCAAATAAAAAAATAAACCGCTTCAAATTTTATCCTCCCTCTGAAATCATCAACAGCGACTTTAGAGAACGCTTCCATTTTTAATTGGGGATACCTAGCGGTCCAACATGCCAAATTTGGTTTTATTGGGGTCACATAATTAATTATAAATTCATAGGAAAGGGGAAAAATAAAGTCAAAGCAGTCTTACAAGTTCACAAGTGTTACATGTATGAATATTTTTGGTAAGATCAAATTCATATATAGATAAGGCAACAGGATGATAGCGGCTGATCAGCAGTGTGTATATATATTTGTGGTCCATTGGGAGGTAAGTAGTAACAGAGTAGTGCAGTGGTGGGGTTATACACTTTTGTCTGTAGCACAAAATAACTGTACATGACAAAGAATTCCATCTCTCTCTGTGTCTCTTGCTAAGTTAATTACACGGTCATTTTTTAATACGTAAGTAATTAATCTAAAATATATGTACTTTGAAACAATAAAACAGCACGCTGTGTCGCCATCAAAACAGGGACGTGAACGTGATGGTGTCGTAACATAAGCCCCTCACGCGACCCTGTGTGACAATCCGACACGCGTCCTTTCATTCACTCTGGAGGCTGGACTCCAGGACCATCACGAGGTAAAGAAAGAAATAGAAATACTTGTACTAAACTAAAATCCAAAGAAGAAGAGTGGGCCGTGGGCCCTAGAATGGGCCAGGGGGAAAGTGAAAGTATGAGAGGGCCTGCATCGGATTCCAGAATTTGTCGCCACCAACCGTTTCAAGCAAAGGAGCAATGGTGGTAGAGACAGTTGAGTATGGTGGTGGCACCGGCCGCATTTGGTGGGGGCGGTCTTAACAAATCATTAATATATGAGTTTTACTCGCAGTGACACCATAAAATTGTCGTTTACCTCGTATCCTTTGGACGTTTTCGAAATTGGAAGCCGGGGCTGCTGCTGACTATGGCTAGTGAGTATCGTTTTCTGTGGATTTGTCTTCACTCGTGCCACCAAAGGCTGTGATTTGGTGTTTAGCGTCCCACTCCCTGTTGCGTACGACGTACTCTATCCACATGTCAATTACTTCTCTAGGATTTTCAGATTCTTTTCCTAATCACACCACTTAATTATTTTTACTACTTATCTAATTCACATTATGGCATTTATCCCTTTTGGGAGCTCAATTAACGACCATATGTTATTCTTTAACAATGCTTTGAATTCAACCTACATAAAGATACTAGCTTAGCCCTTGCTCTTGTTATCATATATATATACATGTTGCTATTAAGTTGAATACTGTTGTCATTTCAGGGCACAAGTAATGGCTGGGTGAAAAGAGTAGTTATAGAAGGGGATGATTAGATAGTGAGGAATATTCTAAAACTGATGGGTTTGTATTGTTACATGGGTTCAATCTGGCGAGTAGGCTAAAAAGTATAGACCTTACACTTATCCTAAGATCAATAACAAATGAAAATAATGGTTTTTTTTTTTTTTTTTTTGCAGTGAATGAAGAATGAAGATAAATTACTTTATTGAAAATTTACTCATTTTTTATTTGTTATTTTGTTTTAATATTTGTTATATTGACTTTGTAAATAAATATATCATGTATGTCATGATGTTTTATCAATGTGTTTTCTTTTGTGTTTTTTTTAAATATTTAATACATTGGCTTTGAACAAAAATGTATCATGTATGTTTGCTTGTAATTAATTTTCTTTTCAGTGTTATTTAATTAAATATTTGATTTTACTTGGACATTTTTTCTTTATTTTAGAAAATTGGAAAAAATGTTTTTAGGGCTAGGGTTTTACACTAACTCGGCCAACCCAATCAGCCTCAACTCGACTTGTCCATAGCAGGTAAAAAAAAAGGAAAAAGACAATGTTCTCCTCCCTCGCTGCAAAAGTTTGAGACTGAAATCACCCTATATAAGTGGGTTAACGGGTGAATTAGATTTACCCAAAAAAAACAAGAGCGACCAAGTAAAATTAACACCCAATTTTTTATCCATTAGCTATTAAAAAAAATTTAGATACATTTTTATATTTTTGTTATTAGATTTTTTAATAAAAAATTGATACTTATATAATTTATACAACTCATATCTTTTATAATTAAAAATTTGATGTCAAAGAGAAATAAAGTTTATAAACTAAAAAAAATAAAAAAAAATTTTAACCCTAATCTTTTTAAGATATATTTTTTTTCATATAAATCTAGTCCTTAATCATTTAACCTCAAGGCTTTAAACATCTTGATACATGGGCCAAAACTTAAACCGGGATCCCAAAATTTAAGGCCTCTCTATTTATAGCATTAAATTTGAATATTATAAATTTCAGATCTCATACAAATGTCGTTTTTGCTCCAAAACGTTGTTTATGGTTAGCCCAGAGGAGTAATCGACCATTTTGTTTAGTAAGATGTATGAGATTTTTAGTTGGGTCAACTTTGAATAAAAGAAATAAAAAAGTTGCTATGGAGTGTGGGCCGTTTTATAATTGTCTTGGTTTAAGCTCGCCGAAGCCCATCAGTGCTCGGGGTATGAGGGCAACGGGTGTCAAAAAATATTTGAAGCAGTGGACACTGAAAACGACTATTCGTTTTCGTACGACGACGTTATCCCAATTCCAAACGCAGGATGTAAATAAAAGTAAAATGGGTAGATTTGTTTGAAGTTTATTTGCGGTAGAAGTAGAAGCAGATTTTAACAGACACCTGGCAGCTATATAAAGTGCGATCCATATTTACTTTACATAGCCGCCTTTCTTGCTGTAAGCGAATCCATTTGCAAGTTTCAACGTGGAAAATCTCATCAACACAATTTCAGAATCTGGAGTTTTCTCGACGAAGTTAGAATAGAAAGAATGGAGTCGACGCCTGTTAATTGGGAAACTCTCGACAATCTAGTCATCGATTTCGCTAAATCGGAAAATTTGATCGAAGACTCCCCCTCCTCCTCGTTTTCCCCCTCCTCGTCTCCTTCATCGTCCTCCTCTTATCATTCAAGGCTGGTTATCCGCCAGATCAGGCGCTCATTAGAGTCAGGCGACATTGATGGTGCAATAGATCTCCTCCAGCTACACGCTCGTTCTATTCTCCATGATCATAGGATTCTCTTCCGTTTGCAGAAGCAGGTCAGTTCTCTCTCCTATTTTTGCTTACTCAGAAATGCGGACAAGTCATTTTGGTAAATCCCAATCCTAGAGAATAAATAGGTTAATGATTTGAGATATTATCCTCTGTACTTCGTCTTTTCTTGTGTTTCTTGCGGTCAAACTATTGTGCTTCTGCTTTTTGTCTCATTTATTTTATGCTTCGCAGGCTTCCTAAGTGTACGTCTTTTTTCTTTTGTTTCTTCAAATTTGTGTAGAAATTTATTGAGCTTCTTAGGAAGGGGAAGACTGAAGATCGTGACTCTGCAATTGATTGTCTGAGGACGGCGCTTGCTCCTTGTGCACTCGATGCCTACCCGGTATCTGGACATATATTGAATAAAGTTTCCTTCTTTAATTGTATTTTTTCTCAATGCTGGATTCTA
Organism: Senna siamea; assembly: GCA_031216115.1. Taxonomy (NCBI): domain Eukaryota; kingdom Viridiplantae; phylum Streptophyta; class Magnoliopsida; order Fabales; family Fabaceae; genus Senna; species Senna siamea. Next base: position 16,138,252 of record CM062358.1, read on the forward strand.
ACGGTTGTCTGTATATTTAAGGAAGCATACGAGGAATTCAAGCACGTTCTACTCGCCTTTATATATGACAAAGATGATCCAAGTTCTCCTGTAGCAAATGAGGTGGGTCTACCTTATACATTATAATTTCATTCAGGTAGAGAGGAACAAGTAGAAATAATATCACGAAAACTCATGCTTCTAACCTCTGTTTTACTTTTATTACACAATGCAATCATTGGATATGGCCATAAGCAGTCTTTGTTCTGGATGGTGGTAGGGCAGAATTCCATTGGGGTTTATGCTAGTAAAATCAAAATTGAATATAAATTTTCCAATAAAAAGTTTTACATTAGGTAGAAGCCTTTTCTGGTGAGTACCTCAAAAAATTTCTCAGTAGAACTGTAGTACCTGGAAAGTTTTCTTTACTGTCTGGATTGATAGTGCCTAGATGTCTAGTTCGTCCTAATGTATGATACATCCACTGCATAGCTGAATTTTAATATTGCTTTTAAAACAAGTACCGGATGTGTGAGGCGTCTTCTAGTTAATCCCTACCCTTTTCCTTAGAAGCATGTCATGTATGATGTATTGGCAATACGTGGCCAACATTAGTGGAGAGGGAGATGGTCTGCTCCAATCCATTACATGTCTCTGACTTGATGGTTGGTGATTAGAGCGTAGAGTCCACACTGCTGCAGAAATTCACCACTTTAAAAGGAAAAAAAGTATTATTGGGGATTGAACATGTTATTTTATTGATATTATAATCATTCATAACCTTATGAACTATGTTCAATATTTCTTTATTGATATTATAATCTGATGCTTAGTTTTTAGTCAGGACCACATTTTTCAAGGACATTATCATGGTTGCTTCATCTTTTGCAGTGGTCTGAAATGAGAAGGTTTGACCTAGCTGGATTGATGTCCTCTGTGTTAAGAGCTCATTTACATGCATATGATCCAATTTTTTCAATGGCTCTGAGATATTTGATAAGGTTAGATTATTTATCAACTTTTTTAGTCATTGAATTTTTTGTAATTAATCAAACTATGTCGTGTTTTCTTTTGTATTTAAATTTGTATAATTTTTATCTTGATTTATAATGGTATATATATATATTTTTTCTTTTTCCAGACAGTTATTTTATTATATTTTTCTCTTTTGTGCAGCATACACAGGACATACTGCTTTCGTCAACGTGTTACATCCCCAATCTCAGATCTGACTGAAAGATTGCTCCTAGAGGAACGTGATCCTCCTGCAACACCACAGGACACTTTATATGAATTGCCACCATTTGATGAGGTGAGATATGTATGTTTACTGTTGGCTTTAAAACCTTATAGGGAAGTTAAATGTAAGTTATTGTGGATGTTGCTGTGTTGTCACAGTTGTGCAAACAAGTTGATGCATATGCTTCAGCATGTTACTATGATGTGTCATTATCAATATGTGTTTATGCCTGCCCTCATGTATAAGCTAATGCTATTTGTTTGGGTCTGGAAACCAGGTTGACATACAAGCTCTTTTACATGCTGTAGAGCTTACAAGACAAGGGGCTATTGATAGCCTGCGATTTGCTAAGGGTGATACACTTCAGGCATTTCAGGTTTTATATAGTGTTCCTAGTTTCTCTGTTGAGTTTTCCTTGGATTCATTTTAAGCTGTCTTGATATTAGCCTGTGTAGAGTTACTTCTTCTACTTCAAAGTGATTTCTTCTAGCACTATAGTTGATGTTTGATTTAACCAAGTGTACATGATTTATTTCTTTTTAGGTAAATAAATTGTCTTGCACCATTTCCAATGGATTAACTTATTTGAGTCATTGTTTCTAGAGCAGTCATTTTGGGAAAAAAAAATCATTTTGCTTCACAATTTTGCATGAAAAAATAAATTTTACCTGGGAATTTTCAATAGTAACTTGGTTGAGCGCATATGCATTTGCATTTAATGACATACTCCATGAATGGGTGTATTCAGAAAGTTGTTTTTTGTTTAGAATGAAACTCTTCAAAATGCCGGCAAACAGAATTTTGGATTGAAATTTAGTTGACGTCTTAAAACCAGTGTAATACTATGCATATAACCTTCAGATGCACTACAAGTTTTGTCTAATCTCTATTAAAAAAATGAAATATTAATATCTCCTTATAGAGTTGTAGTAGATCTCAATTTCTTCTTTCACTTTTTGCCCATGGAACAGTCAAATCACTGTGTCGGAATTAAGTTTATAATATAACACAGGTAATATAATTGAAACACAGGAGAAGAAAGAGCAGAGATAGTTGCAGGTTGATGCATAACACGACTTAATATTTAAGCCCTTTTAATCTATAATTTTTGGCCATGTCCAGTGTTAGCTATATTGATACATACCAAATGGGGGTATGCTAGCAGAAAAGGCATATTGTTGCTTCATACTGATTTATTTAACTTTTTTTTGGTTTTTTCCTTCAAGTCATTATTGTTCTATTTCTCTTACACAGAATGAATTATGTCGGATAAGATTGGATGTTCCACTACTTGACCAGCTTGTTCGTGAGTATTGTGTTTACAGAGGCATTGTTGACTCTGGTATATCATCATCTCCTCTGCTGGACCTAAGATTAAGTGTTCTTCTGTTTCTCTTGGTTCCTTTGTGTGTGTAGAATTTCTTTCATGCAACTAGTCCCTTTTACTTCTGGTTTTTTTCTTTTTTCTTTTTTTTTCAATGGCAGTTTTTGCTCATGAATCTTGCATTGGATTTCAAGTTCTGCATTCTACAAATTTGAAATTGAAATTGAACTTTTTAATTTAGTTTTACCTCTACTATCAGTTATCCAGCTACGTGATTTATAATAAAATAGTGGGGTTTCCTGTAAATTGAATCCTATTTCAAATTACTATATACCCTTGTATATATTTTGATAAATTTTTTCTTTCTTGTCAATTTTTATGAACTTAAGCTCTTCCCAAGCACAGTACTCCAGAACCTGTAAAATTCAGTCAACAAGAGCCTGGGTATTGTTCTTCAAGAGATTGTTCTCTCGAGCTTGATTGCAATGCTGGCAAGCATTCAGATGGTGAAACTTCTGTTACCAATGCTCACATGGATGGTTCCCCTGAAAATAATGCTGATGTGACTAGCATGCAAGGAGTTGATGTTGAAGTACGATATGCTTCTGAACCCCCAAGCAATCATGAAGACTGTAGCACCAGTGGATCACAACAACTGGAAAATCTAAGAGTTTTGCAAAGCAGATTGCTTGGAAATGGAGAAAGAAATAAACGTAAGCGGTGGAGAGGACGATATGATGACAGTAGTAACATGCCTGATGCTTCTTTGGAAGAGCACAGCAAGCAAGACCATAGCATAAGTACCACTGTTTCTACTATATCAAAGGAGAAACAGGTATCTGTTTGATAGTTTTAATGTTAACCTGTTGGGAAAACAATTGTTGATTGAATAATATTTTGCAGGAATCTGAAAAGCTTTCTGTATTTGATATTAACAATATGGAGGATAAATTTGAGATTATGTTGGGAATGAAGGAATTAGCTAGAAAAGGAATGGCTGCAGAAGTTGTTGATGAAGTTAATGCTGTGGATCCAAACTTCTTTGTGCAAAATTCTGTGTTGCTCTTCCAGCTTAAGCAGGCAAGTGACTTATATATTGTTATTTCTTAGTGATTTCAAATAAGAAAATTTTTATCATCCTCTTACACCTCTTTTTATGGGAGAGGGGCTTTCTTTGGGCTGTGCATAATCGCATCCAGGATGTCATTTTTAATTGGGATTGTTGATTATAGGTTGAATTTCTCAAGTTGGTTAGCTCTGGTGATTATAATGCTGCTTTAAGGGTTGCTTGCTCTCACTTGGGTCCTTTAGCAGCTAATGATCCTGCTTTATTAAAGCCCTTGAAGGAAACTCTTCTGGCTTTACTTCGTCCTAATGAAGATGTTCTTGGAAATGCATTACCTCTACAAGCTCTAGCTGCTTCTCTCCAGGTGTTCTGTACTTGCAATTATCATATGTTGGCAATTATTTCATTTTTATAGTTTGTCTTTTCTACCTTTGCCACTTCACCTGTGGCCCTTTTCATTCATGGTGATTCCAGTTTGGGGGTCATCTTGCTAACTATCCAGAAAAATTATGACATGCTCTGATGAACTTTCTAGTTATTGTTTATAAGTACGACCTAATAAAAGAAGTTGGGAAGGGTGCTTATAGGTAGTTGGTGAACATCATTGGCATTGTTAGATGTTGGAATATGATGAAATTGACATAGACTGACTTAGTGGTGATAGGTAGTATCATTACATAATGTATTGACTATCAAGCTTTAAAGCACGGATGCATTATGTCACTGACACTGCAATGAGCCCATGCTTGGACATGTGCCAATTGTGGCTTGAACTTGTTGAATGTGGCTCATTCTTGAGCCAGAAATAACTTAAGCGCAGGATGACCCAAGAAAAAGGAGAAAGACCAAAAAATAAGTATAATGAAATACTTAAGAACCCATCTGGGTGAGGTAATTAAACACAACTGGCTTTGTATATTCTAAGTATCTTGTACTGTTAGTTTCCAAAAGGCTTCCATTTAATCAAAAGTTATTAAGCTCTATCATTCAGTTTATGCATGTACAAGAAAGAACATGAGAAAATTTTATGTGAGTCTGATCCATGTCTGGCATGAGTCTAAGCATGTTTGGCACGGTGTCTGAATATTTTTTTTAATTATTATAATTGTGACACATCTAGACACATTTGGGCATGTTTCAACTTTCAATAGTATGGCAGTGTTAATCTTGACCTCGTGTCCAACTTATGAAACCCTTGAAAATAGGTGCGTCTCTACTTTATAGCTTCGAAGTAGCTGTAAATGATCTGATGCAAAGGCATGCTCTGTGTTGACTTATGACTATAATCTTTCCTATGAGGTTATGACTGTGTTACACTCTCCTTCCCCTCTCCTATCCAAAAAATGATTCTGGATTACAAGGACATGGAAAAATTATTTCATAATTCATAAATGTAGTTTTTTTTAATTTATAAATACATGAATTTTTTAAGCCTTTTAATACTATTTGACAGCTTAAGCATAGTTGTAAAACATTTGTTTTGTACTGGATAGGTTGCATTTGGTAGGAGGCTTGGTGTTGAGGAACCTCAACTCATGAAAATAATGCGAGCAACTCTTTACACACATAATGAGTGGTTTAAACTTCAAATGTGTAAAGATTGTTTCGAAGGTCTTTTGAGGATTGATTCCTTGAAGGAAGTCAATACTCCTTTCCTTGCTGCTGTATCTACATCCAAGTCATCTGCAGATAGCTGCACACATGGATCTTCCCAGGTTACAATATCTTCAGGAACTAGAATATCAGAAGATGGAAGCAGTCCAACCCAAGTCTCACCTAGGGATGTCATCTGTGACGAAAGTGCAATACTCAAAGTAATGGTAAGTTGTGGATGGCAGTAATAAAACTATCAAGTACAGTGTCATGAATGTGATGCTCTTAACTTAAGCCACTGGTGGGCTAAGGTACCTAGTGTTTTAGTTTTAATTGGCATTAGATTATTTGTTTGCAATTGTCAAAGCAATGCGTTTGTATGGTCCCTTTTGTAATAGCGACTAAGTCATTCTTGAGTCATTAGAACAGTTCCCTTAGGTAGTACAAGATTGGTATTGACTAGCTGAAGCAAAACTACTCATCATTTAGAACTTTAAGAATTTCAATTGCCATAGCTATACACTTCCATGATTCCCATGTCCTTCCTAGGCCTAAAACTGTATGCCAAAGGACCCATTTCACAAATTTTGTATGATGTTGTTAGTTCCCTGATTCTTGCATTAGGCATCGATTTTAGGTTTGCGGTCCATTTCCCCCAAACAACAAACACGCCGCAACACGAATTTTTGCCCCTCTTCATTTCAATTGATGTTTTATTTTTTTTTTCACCTCTAATATGCTTTTTTTGTTCACATTATATTTTCATGTTTGGACTACTGGATGCATGCAGGAGTTTTTGGCTTTGCCTAGGCCGGATGCTATCCATCTGCTGGCACAATACAATGGAAATGCGGAGACAGTCATTCAGCAGATATTTGCCTAGTCTTATGAAATGCCGTACAAAATCTGAGTTTACTACTTTGAAGAAATGCCAGTTGCCAGTTAATTATTTTTAATATTATTTTAATTTCATTTCAATTCGTGATTATTTTATAACACGTGTACAGATAGCTGCCAAGGGAACGCCTCTTACATCTGAATTGGCATCAACATGTCCCTGTACAAAAGAATCTCTCATTTTTTATTTTCTCTCATTTTTATCTGAGAAAGCTGTCATCAAGTGAAATAATTAGTGGAATAATGCAAGTGGTTTATTAGAGGAGTGTTAACATATATTTTTTAATTATTTTGGTTTGAAAAATTGCAACCTAGTTGTAATATTCTGGAAGGTTAGATGGCAGTATTGATAAGATAGATAAGCATAACATGAAAAGGCACATATAGATTAAGATTCAAATGAAAATGATTTTGGACGATGAGACGGCAATATCCAAAATAGTGTAGTGCAACTGTTGTTATTGTTCAATTCTTCTTCCTTTAACTCTTTTATTTAATTTTTTAAAAAATATTTCTCTCTATGAAAGCGGTAGTAATGGTGTCCAGTAATTTTCATTCAAATATTTTCCTTGGTTTTTGTCAGGTCTAAGGCCAGTAAGGATTCAAGCTCAACTGTTTTTTTCTTTTTTCCTTTTCTTGTTGTGATTTCTTTATATATATATATATTAGATACAAGATATCCTTGAATCTGAACATCAGGGAGGGCGAGGCTAAGTTCGACGGATAGGGCTTGGATTTGGATTTTGAAGGGCATGAGCCGCCTGTTGAACATGAGTCAAAAGTGTGTTTGGGATTGTTAGAATATTTGTATTTTCAATTTGTGTTTTCTTTAAAATAGTCTTATAAAAATATCACAAGAGAAAAATAATGTGTATTTTGTTTTTTGGTAAAAAGAATTTATATTTAACGAACTTGTTTATTAATATTATTATGCTTGACATGTTTTCATTTTTCGAAAAATAATTTCTTTTAACCTTTATTTCTATTTTCATGTCAAAGCTTCAATGCCTTACTTTTGTCTCTACGTTTTTCCTTCTATGTTGTCTTCTTAGTTTTATTATGACAATCGCTCCACAAAACTTACGGCTAATTGTTTTTAAAATTGATTAAAACTGAACTTTCATAACCAAATCAATGAAACGTATCAAAACCGACCAATTTTTTATTTTAATATGTCTGTACTTTTTGGCTTGTTAGCTATTTGGTTCAATTTTTTATCTGATGTCACAATAAACTGAGCCAAACTGTAATACATTATTTGTATATAAATTAAATTTAAGTATAAAATGCTATTAGTGCTACTCTTTTGATTGGCTTATTTGAACTTGATTAGTAAATAATAAAAAGAATATTATAATCCGCATATTATTAAAGCGCTTTTTGTTTCTTTGTATAATTAATTTTAAACTTAAAATATGAAAAAATTTAATATATGGAAATTAAAGCTATGATAAAAATAGGAAAAAAATTCAAATCACTAAAAACTGATTACTTTTGATTCACATTTTTAAAATCAATTTGATCTTTACATTAAACTACTATCAATTGAGTCACCAACTCCACTTTAAAGTAGAGTGAGCATAACCTAATTTATTTATTTAAATCTAATCAAATATAATAAAAAATAAATGTACGGTAGGATTCGAATGAGTCAAATAAATTTAAACATATTTAATTTTTTTAAAGTCAGTCTCATTAAATTAGCCAAAATAACTCAATTCAACTTGATTACACCTCACCAGTTCAATAATAATTAATTTTAAGACTTTTTTAAAATTAAAAAAATATATATTTCATTATTTTGTACATTTCTAAAATACTTATTTTTTTTTTTGAGCCAAATCACTCTTTCTTTTTTTCTTTTTCTCAAATTCTAGTAAAAATGTAACAATAAATTATTATTATTATTATTATTATTTAATCTTTTATGACGTTTAAGTAAGTTATTATAAGTAAATAAAAAATTGATTGCACTTCTTTTTTATTCTTTAATTTCAAATATCATTTTTTAAATTTTAAGTAATTTATTTATAAAAAATTTAATTTTAAATATAATGTGATTAGTTGATATATATATTGTAGTTCTTTATATTCAATTTATTATTTGAAAAAAAATTGAAGTCATAACTCAATCAACCTAACTAAATTGAAACTGATATAATCTATATTATCAGGGTTTAATGAACAAGTTTAATTTTTTTCTAATATTATTCCACTTGATTAACTCAATTGAATTCACTCAAACCTGATCAATGTTCATCCCTACTCTAATCGTGACAAGATTTTTACTTTAAATTAAATTAGTCCAAACTTGATAGATTTTTAAATAATGATAGTTTTGAGAAAAATAAAAATAAAAATTAACCTGTGATTTTGTTAGCCAGTGTACAAAAAAATACCGAGCCGAATAGGCACTAAGGTAAACACCTCAAGCACTGGACACATTAAAGCACGCAGGCTTTTTGCCTGTGTTATTCTCCTCAGTCCTCAGTCCTCACTGTATCTTCTCTTTTGTGGTCTGAAATTTGGTTTTAAATTTGGGCTTTTCCAGTGGTCTGAAACACCTTTTTGCTGAGTCCCTGAACCCTTTTATCATCTTAACCCAATTCCCATATTTCATGTCCGCTATTCACGCCATTCCCCAAGCCATTCAATCCAATCCAATCCATTCAAATAATTAATCTTTGATCGTTTAAATTTGGGAAAAACACAAAAAGAACATTTAAACTTTGACTTACTTATAAATAATCTCTGATTTTTAAAATTAGTAATTAGATTTTTAAACTTCTACATTTTAGTAAAGAGGCTCTTGTGTTAAAATTAGCAATAGACTAAAATATTTTTAACAAATACTTTAAAGGCAACAATTATCAAGACCTTTGAAAGAACAGTTTTGTAGTCCCTATAAATCTACATGAGGCTCCCTATTCCACCTTGCATGTGCCAACAGAAACAAGCTGTACTAATAGCCAATAAGGCAACTTGGTGATATGAGAGATTTTTTAAGTGTATATACTATATCATTTTATTAATGTACTAGTTAATAATATTTAATCAATTTTTTTATTTATATTAATACACTCATATAACAAAAAATAAATAAAAAAATCGATTAAAGATTATTCAACTAATATACAAATTAAATGAGACTCTTAGCTAGTGTAGGACAAAAAATGGAAGAAAGTTAAAGAACATAGTTGCAATCTAGTTGGAAAGCTGCTTTTGTCTGTACGAATGTAAATTCTGTGAAACAACAAAATCAGATCGATGATGAGCATGCATTTGAAAACATGGACGGTTGGTATTAAAATGAATCAGTAAGCACTTCAAGTTGCCTTCCACATTCCTCTGTTCCATTAAATTTGTATAGCCATATACTCTGTAAATAGGATCAACTTGTCTCCCAACTTGCTATTTGATATCACATAAAACATGAAATACACACACACGCACCCTCCCTCCATCTTGAAATGCTTGCCTCAAAGTACACTTCCAGCTGTTGCCCTCTATATGGAAATATAATCATCTGAGTCTTGAATGCTTTGCATATACATCTTTTAATGCTAATGTTTTTAAAACTTTTTTTAATAAAAATAAGTCTTTTAAGATTTATAAATCGCTATAATATTAGTCATTATGTTAGATAAAATTATATATCTTTTCCTTTTTTTAATGTCTTTTTTTAGAGAAAGAAATAAATTGTGCCTTATATATTAAGTTGCTTGATCTGCATTTCTTTTGTAAATACAAAATTAATTATACTTTTTTCAAAATTTATTATAGGAAATAATCTTGGTGATGATGTAACCGCTCAACTATAGTTATTTTATGTTGGTTCATATTAGCTGGAACCCTAAGACGACATTAAGTTTTGGGTCATTTCACTTATATGTTATTGACATAGTCCAACTAATTTGATAATTAATTTAGAGACTTTCTCGGACTTGATCTTAATTTTTTAACAAATTTTCTCGGTTAAAATGTATTTTTAGTGCTTCTAATTTTATAACAGTTTTAATTTGGTGTCCTTGATTTAAAAATGGACAATTTAATATTTTTGTTTTTGTGAAATGATCCAATCTTGTCCTCTTTATAACATTCATCTAAAATCTGATGTCAAATTTAATAATTAATAGAATTAGATGTTAAATATGAATTAAATTAATAATTTTTTATAAATAAATAACTACTCATTCAATAAATTGTCAAATTTGGTATTACATTTTAGATTAATTATATATAATAAAAGAATAAAATTATATTATTTCACAAAATAGAATGATCAAATAGCCTATTTTTAAATTAGGAAACTAAATTAAAACTTTTATAAAATTAGAAGGATCAATTGATAATGATATTGCCAATTTTTATTGTCCAAAAAAAAGTTCCAATTTTTTCTCAAGAAACTTAATTGATAAAGAAATATTTAGATCATTTACACAATACATTAAATTGGCCAGGTTTTTTTAGTTGAAGCTATTTATTTTTCAAAATATGCTTATATTTTTTGTTAAATGAGTCTTTTTGCTCAACTTTTAAAAAAATATAAAAGAAAAAAAATTCAAAAGAAGCACATGACAATCCCGCAAAGGTTGCACCGTATAAGACTCAACTAATGTTGTCCTATATATTATAAACTATCATAGTACCTAGCTAGCTAGGGCAGGTAGGTGGAGAGATATCCCAAAACAAAGATTTCTCAGTACAACACAGCACGCACATGACGCTTTTGATCTCTATAAAAAGGTCACAGTGGGAAATGCCTAAGCAACTCAATTGTCTATTTCATGCTTCAGTTCTTAATATTTAGTCTTATCTTGCTTGCTTAGACATTTTGAGTTCAACATGTATACATAATCTCGTTGCTTGTTACTTAGTTTATTTAAATAACCTAACCATTCTAATCTTTCAGTGATCTCTACCTCTCGATCGTCTTCCCAAAACTTTGAATTAATGGCCCAAAACAAGCTCTTTTTCTCTTTGATTTTTCTTGCACTCATTTTGTGCCAGGGATTCCATTGCATTCATGGAATTAGGAACCTCAACTCCCAAGGCTACCAAAAGCTTGAACAACATGAACCAGACAACGTGCATGGTGGCTTACTAACTACAAATGCAAACGTATCTCCACCCACACCACCAAGTGCGGCGGCTCCAGGTCGCGAAGTCGATGATTTTAGACCTACAGACCCCGGTCACAGTCCCGGCGTAGGACACTCCACTCGCAACTAGGGCGCCTCGCCCTTGTTAGGGTCGGGGTATCCTTTAATTAATTGCAATGTGTTGTCTTCTAATGAGGAAACAAAGAAAAGAAAAAAAGAACAAGTAATGATGAGTTCCGTTTATGTGTCTGGTGTGGGTTTGATAGAGAGATTATGGTCTGTGTATCAATGCATGCGTCTAGATTTGATTATGATGAGTTCTATAACATGATGTGCTAATGTGCTGTACAACTACGTACTATGTAATGAACACATTTTCGTTTTTTATGGATTTCGTCTTGATTTGTCTCTTTATGTTGACACAATTTGTTTTGTTGTGGAATATGTTTGGGTGGAATTCAAAAATTCCATGATGAGGGAGAGAGAGAGAGAGAGAGAGAGAGAGAGAGAGAGAGAGAGAGACTTCCTTGTGCTTTCACAAAATATTATTGGGGAAAAATATGAAAAAACTCTTTCACTTGCAAATAAGTTCCTCGCAACTTTCAGAAAATAAAGTCATTTTATGTTTTTTTTTTCAATTGCATTAATTCGTTATTCATTTTTTCAAATTCTCATATGCCACCTAGGAAAGTTCTGTAGTAAAAAGTACAGTTCCAAGATATTGTTAAAAAAAAAAAAATTTTAAGTTATATTTCATGGACATACATGTAATGACTAAAATTTTAGCTGTACATATAAAAATTACGGACAAATAAAATTGTGACCATTGCGTACGTTTATAAAAGTGGATATCATCCATGAGGGAAAACGTACCGAAAATCCCCAGGTTAATTTGACATGTGTCAATTAACAACTGTATTATAATAACTTAGTAAAATAAAATATGTATTGTAAAAAGAGAGAACAAAAAATAGAAATAGTAAAAAATTACAAGATATGATAAAAGAATGAAAATTAAGTAATTTTTTTATGATTTTAAATATAATAATTATTTTATATTTTAAAAATTACATAAAAAAAATTGACATGTACTTTGATGCATGCCTCTAATATAAACATACATAGAATATAAATTACATTTAGTCTTTATAATTTTATTCAATTTTCAATTAAGTTCCTATAATTTAAAATTTTATAATTGAGTTTATATAATTTAATAATTTTAATTTAGTTTATACGCTTAAATTTTTTTCAAAATATTTAATTAAAATTTTGTTGATATTTTATATATATATATATCATTTTGACATTATAAAAATTGAAGTCAATGTACTTATATTATCTATTATAAATTACATTTACTATCATATAATCAAGTTATTTTCACATTATTACTTTTTTTACATAAATAATGTATATTTAGAATGTTAAATGCCTTGAACGTCGTCTTCTTTTTTTTTTTTTTAAAAAAAAAATAGAGAAGGCAGAATAGCTAGGAGCAGTTGGAGTGGAGAAAGGGTGAGTGAAAAAGAGGTTATATCTTATTTGGCCAAGCTTTCAAAATTTGCTTATTTTGTAATACTGTTGCCAAATAAAGTTTTAGGAAAAGTGTTATGAGAAAAAAAAAAGAAAAGAACTTTTATTAGTATTTGAGAATCAATTTGTATTTGGATAATTTTTATATAAAATTACCTCTGCCAAATTAATTCGGAGGGGATTTATTTAAAAAATTGATATTTAGAAAAAAAAATATTTTGAAGGAATGATAGCTAAAGAAAGAAATAAAGAAGATATGAGACAATTTTTTTTTTTTTTACAAATTTCTCTAGATATATTGACTTGTTACAAAATGAGAAGTAACATTCCTATTTATAGTTGGACACTTATTTTAACACTTTTTGATATAATAAATATCATTTATTATCCAGAAATTTCTAACCAAATATTCAAGATATTTATACAAAATTTTTTTACAAGTTGCTTAAAATTTTCTTAGGAATTTTGTAAAAACTTTTTAAGATATTTTTGTAAAATTATCTAAATTTACTTGATAATTTTGAAATTATCAAGATGATGGGCCTTAATTTGTTAAAAAACCTTTTGATTTATGGGCCCAAATCAAATATAATTTTCAACAAGTGAAATACTTTTTTTTAACATATAAGTACCCGTCTTTTTTTAAAAAAACGAAAACAGAATGGCCAAACTGGGCCAAAACCCATATTCATCCAAAACCCTTGGCCTTTTGATCTTTATCACTTATTACTCTCGAGTAGAATCAAATTTTATCACCAATGAGTGTTGAAGTTATTGAAAGGAAAAATCTTCCATATGTAACGCATTGTGATTCTAATTTTTACTCGAAAAGGTGTTTAAATTTAGTATCTAATAATACTTGAAATAGAATTAAAAAAATAAAAATTTAGCAAAAGTTGTAAGCTTGTATTATATTCACACTTCAAGTTTAGATTATTCAATGAAAATGTTTTGTAATTTAAATATCATGAATGTTAATGTTTAATGAAAGGGCCCGGAAGATTCTTCATCTTGCCCTGTGCTACTCTAATTTATTAAGCTTTGAAGCTTTTGATGATGTTAATTATACCACTCGTGCACTACAATGGCACAGCCTAGCCACTAACACAACTAAACTAATCTAATGCATTTTAATTTGCTTTGGTTTTATTACAAATAAACCACTTAAGCAAACAACAGTAATTTCCATTTCTTAATTAATATTATCATTTTTTTTCTTTATCAATTTTTTGAACTTCTAACCAAGAGACCCACAGAAAAGAATACCAACAATCCCGGGAACCAAACACTGCCAGATTCTCCATTTGGATTCCAACTTGGAGTGATAGGTTTGTGAAGCTTGGCACCATATGACTGCAAGACTCTGCCACTACACTGTGTTATGGCTCATCATTTGCCTCTTTGATTTTTAATTAAAGTTTAAACTTTATTATTAATTATATGGAAATATTTATATCAGACTGATTGTGTGTGTGACAAGTTCGAGTGGTAGGGCATGGAGATCCTGCACACAAGCATGTGGTCATGGCTCTTTTGACTTGACTTTTGTTTGGTCCTTATCGCGATCCTTTTTAATTGAGGCATATTCTTTGTTGTTTCGGGCACTCGCGCAAAGTTTGGCTTTGGTATGTTTTTTTTTTTGTGAAAAAAAATTGCAATTCAAGTGAATGGGATTGGAATAAAAATTTTTTATTGTTAAGTTGTGAGTTAAAGTAGAACCGACTTTATATTTATAATAAAGAAATAAAAATGACATTAATCAACATGTACTCATTCATTTTCTATTATTTTTATTTGTATTCATTTGAAATATTCAATATTTGAACCTTAATTTAATTAAAAAAAATATCAATATTAATATTTGTATCTAAAATTATTTAATATTTGAAATATTTAAAATATTTAAAAATAATAATAAATATTAGATACTAAATATTGAATGTTGTATAATCAATTAATCAATCTAATATCCAATTCTTGATATCTAGCCAACCAAAAAAATTTTAAATGTTATAAATAACTATAAAAAATAATAAAAGAATCTTACATAATTATTATAAATTAAAATTAAAAACAACAATTTCAATAATATTAAAATTGCATCAAATTTTATTTCATAATATATATATTAATTATATAATATGTATTATTTGAAAGAAAAGTTTAGTACGTAGTATTCTTTTTGTTTTATCTTTTAAACAATAATTGCTACTGAAGCATTAGTTAAGTGATCTAGGAAGTTTACTAAAAATAAACAGAACTTATGCCAATAATAGAAAGTAATCAAAGAGTGGCTAAAGGAAGATATGTGTTGACATTATATATATAATAAAAAGAAAATGGTGCCCATCAGCTGCATACATATTTTAATATTCCACTCGCCATGGATATCAACAAAGTAAAAGCCTACATATCTTTCGCATCAGGACTAACGAAACTAGGTCATTTTTTTTCCTAAACTCTCTACCTCTTGGGAGCGAGGTAAAGCTTCTCAAAATTTATTTGGTTCAAGTAAAATTCTTTTTGTTTTGTTTATATTTTGATTTTTTTAAAAAAAAATATTATAGAGAGAGACGTTAAAGAGATTGGGGGGGGGGGGGGAGGGTATAAACCATTTTTTTTTTAAAATGAATCATATATAATAACTTTTTCGACTTTACATTTATATTTTAACATTTTTTGTTTTATATTATCTGAATTAATGTTTATGATTTTGAAATTCATGATAAACAAGTCTTAAAGTCATAACCATGTAATTAATATTTTTCTCAAGAATCTGGTGCATAAGCAATTAATGTTAGTGAAGAGCAAAAATTCGTACATGGTGAAAGTTGGCTTTATGCAAACTTAATTCTAAGTGTTGAATAGATCGAGTGAGGAATATGTGAGAAGAAATTCAACGTAAGTTGTAGTGACACACGTACGTAATCTAATAATTCTATTCACCATTTTACTGTGTTCCGTAGTTCTCTACACCCACAGGTTAGATTTAGTTGTCTAGTTAATACGACTCCGAGCTTTAGTCATTAATATTTCACCATGATGTATAGTTCTAGTATTCAAATAGGCTGGCTCTGCACTGGTTTTTTAGCTCCGAGCAAACATTGCAATGCCTCGCATGATTGTGACTGAAATTATGGAAGAATGTCTTTAACGTAAACAAATATGATCTAAGTCATGAAAAGTATATCTTTGAGAATGTCTTATAATTTAAATACTATTTTATATATTCTATTTTATTAAATGTAGGACATATCACTAGTTCACTGTAGGTACTTTGGTTGCTGCAAATGCAATATCAACATTCACCACTTAAACTGCGCAATTGCAATTAGATTTCGTAGTAGAATATTGTCTTCACTCTTGACATTGCATATTGGTTGATGTGATACTAGTTTGGAAAAACTATACCAAAAGACTATATTAGTCTAAATTAAGAAAGCTATCTCACTCTGAGCCATCAAATTTGTGATTTCTGCGAGTCCCCAATCAAATTTACCATCAATGTAATTGTAATATGTAGTGCAGTACTACCAAATGGTGAAGCAAGAGTCAAAATGTCATTAGTCATTATGACTTACGAGAAGCCCTACACCATACATTAGGAATCTTTTTCTTTACCTCAGACTCGGACCTTGCTGGTACGATCTATTTATTTCTAAGTTTTCAACAAAGATGTTTGTTATTATCAATTGAACATACTGTTTTATGGAGGCGCTAGCAGAGCAGAAGTAGTTTTTAACTAAATTAGTTGTAAAGATTTCTCAGATTGAACAGAGGCCGTTCAGTACTTGCGGTTGAAAATGTTAAAAGAAAGAAATTTCATGTCAACTAATTAAAATAAGTTTAAGGTTATATAATGTGTAAGAATATTAGAATAAAATGCCTTAGACATTTTGGACATAAAACATCCTCTACTTTCGAACTTATTTACAAAGCCTAGTAACATAGATCAACACTTCACCATACCAATTTTGGGCGGGGATCGTCAAACTCTACCAATAGCAATAATAATTGTATATCTCACTGAGTGGAGAAGGTACATGAGAGAGAATCCCATGTTTCTAGGTCCTCCAGTTTGATGATGGTGGGCGATTCGACCTACCATTCTTAATTTATATATTATTAGATATATATATATATATATATATATATATATATATATTATATCATTAAGATTTCAGAATAGCTCTTCGCCTCTTCCTAGTTCCTGCCTGTTTTACAAACTAAATTCTCAAGGGTTTCTCCCCACTATGAAAGGTCATTATACATTTATACGACGATTATACTTCAAGCTTCTCCCGTAATCGCTACTTCACTATAAAGTATTATCTAATTATCTATATCATTCGATAAATCTTTGCGTAATTGTGTGTGAATCGTGATTATTCTAAATTCCAATTATGATCATACACATAGATATATCAAAATCATACGAATAAAGAACACAAGAAGAGGTGCAGATCAAGAGAGAAAATATTTATAATATATTATAGCTACACCGGATATATATGTTCTACGTACGTTAGAAAAATATGGGCTATGGAGTCATGAAACATATATAAGTCTTAACTCTTATGACATTCCAACTCAATAAATTAGTTTTTTGAGATGGGTTCTAATGTTCAATTATTGATTCAAGTCCCATTAAGGCATTAAAAAATATCAGGTCAGGACAATCTTATGTGGTCAAGGCACTATATACTTTTGACCTATAAATGGTCCACAATTAATTTGAAAATGTTTGCACGCCATATATTTAGTCAAATGACATGATTACATTACGACCACTAAGTGATTAGAATCTTAATAATGCATAGAGATCATATACTACTCGACCATGATTATAAATACCCTAAGATCTCAAAACTTGTCATTATCATTTGGATTCACATCTTCCTCTATTTACTCTCTACGTACGTCCTACCTAAATACATAATTCTCTCTACTCAAAAAAAACTTTAATTGGTCTTAATGGGTGAATTTCAGGCTGCACTACAAAAATATTTAGCTGTTATTGTTGTGGTATTATTTGTATTTGCATGCCATGAAGTTGTTTTAACTCATGGAAGGCAGATAAAGGCATCGAAGCAACGTTCCTCAGTGCACAAAGACAGCATTAATGATAATGTTCCTACTTCAGCACACAAGATAGTTGAAGATACTCGCCCCACAAAGCCAGGGCACAGTCCCGGGGTTGGTCATAAGAAATTTGGCGAAGTCGACGATAAAGATAAAAAAGCAAAGGTGTTTGCTCAGAGTGCAGATGTTAAACATTATTATTCTGTGACGTTTGAAGGATCCAAAGCTGAATCCAGACGTACAAAGCCAGGTCACAGCCCTGGTGTAGGGCATGCTGCTCATGATCAAAGCAACAAAAATTAATGGAGAGCTAACGCATGTTCAGTATCAAATAGCTAATTAGTTGGTTTATGTGCAATATTCTCAGTTTCGTTTCGTTATGCATGCATTAATTAGTAGAGTCTACGTATTCTTGTATGTTAATCACACCAAGTCACCATGCAAAAAAAAAAAAAAAAGGAGGACGTTGTCTGTATAATTTCTTATTTATTTTCGTTATTTGCTAATAGAATAAAAAATCTCTACTTTCATTCAAATAGAAAGGAAAATATTATTTGTGTTATCTTGAATATTTTCTTTTCGTATTATACGAGTTAGCGCATAAAATTAAAGTTTACATATATTTTTACTTTCTGCACTTGAAGCAATGAGGGCGAAACCTCTATCCAAAAAGTTAATGCATGCAGCTGACATGGCATGAACTTTGTCCTTTACAATTACGAATATATATATATATATATACACGCTCCAGCTCGCGCCTTTATTTTAATTAGAGTAAATTAATATTTTAAATTCTAAAATTAAAAGTATTCTTTTTTTCAATTTAGTTACTTTAAAATAAAATATCTTAATTTAAACTGCAAAATTTTTCTTAATTAGAATGATTTTTTTTCTTAAAGAAAATTACTCAATTAATAAATGGTAGCTAGTGTACACATAATTGTTAATTAACTCATAACCAAAAGTCCAGTTGACTTATAGTCTTTTATAAATACCTTAATTTGTTTGAAATACTCTTTTTTTCTTAATTTATTAATGAATACAGAATCTCTAGCGTTGCATGCAAAATAGAATGGAAATGTTTGCACATCGTGCATCACTGCATGACTCTTTCATGCTTCCTTGCTCAAACTATTCTTAGTACGTACTTTTTCGCAGTCATCCACTTTAATTTGCTAACTTATCAAAAAATAGTTATGATTAATATTCTTTCATTGATCAAGTGATTTTTAAGAAGTATATGATGGTCATTTTGCACAAGGCATATATTCTTTTTGTTTGAGGGGCATTTGCGCAAAGTTTGCCTTTTGCATTTTTTTTTTAATCTTGCAATTCAAGTGATAAAGAGAGGAGTGGAATTTCCTTTCACGCGCCAATATTGAACCATCATTCATTAGTACTTTTCATGACTAAAGAATGAGTTTCAAATCTCGATCTGATACAAAATTATAACATAAAAATTAATAAAAAGATAAAAATTTACTTTCAAATGAAAGAAAATTTTTGACGGTTTAAGTTTTTAAATATGTCTTATTCAATCAACGTGAGACTTTATATATCTTTATTTTTTTATATTTCAACATATATAATTAATTAATTAATATACACTAGACTTCATATTTTATTTTTATATAATATTGATCACTAGTCATTAATGGTGTGACTAGTTAAATATTGACATTTAAATATTTTCTGTCTAATTAATCATTTTTTGCACCTAACAATATTGAAAATGACCAATTAATAAAAATTAAAAAATTAAAAAAAAGAGAAATATTATAAAAACCAATCAAATTATCTCTGTTTTTTTTTGTAATACTCAAATATATATATATCATGCATGACAACAAGTTGCCACAACCAATATTGTGCAGCGGTATTGCATTAATTATACCTCTCTAGCATTAATGTTAGAGTTACTGACTAGTCAAAAACAAAAGATTTTATTGATAACAATTTAATTTATGGGAGATGAAATTAAGAATGAGTATTTATAAAAAAAACTAAATTGAGAAATACCTCATTTCTAAGGAATCCAAAAGAGATTTTAGTCATTATAATTTTTTGATATATATATATATATATGTATGAAATCCAGTGTTCACTAACAAAAAAAAAAAGAGAGGAAAGATTATGGCAAATTGGCAATTTAACGGAAAGTAATCAAAGGCTGGTTAAAGGAAGATTTGTCGTGAGATTACATAATAATCTCATAAATTAGTGCTTGCTAGATACCTTGGATGAAAAGAGTGTGAATGCTAAGGCGATAGTCAGAGAATGGCGAAACAATTCCAGAGTACCAGCCAATGACGCAACTCTAGAAAAATAGTCAAAATAAAGCTGCATAGATATTTTCGACGTCCATGAAAGGCGTATCTTTCGCATCATGATTAATAAGGAAACTATGTGCTCTCTTATAAACCATCCTTTTGAAATAGTAACATTTTCTTCCGTCCATCTATGCCTTTATATGTATGACATTTTCTCTAGCTAGAATTTGGTCCATAACCAACTGATTTAAAGAATTAAGAATAAAATTCCAAAGAGCAATTGAAACTATATATAGTGAAATATTTTAATGCTTCTTAGTAAGACATGAGTCATAAACTGTTAAACTAACAAAATCAATATACATTAAGGGAATATATAAGGAGAAATTAAACTTTAGAGAGTTCGAACTTTCACTCTCTCTCACAAGTCTCTATTTGGGATCTTGAAAAAGAATTAAAATAAAAAACTTTTGGCTCTTAATATATGCGATATATATATATATAGATATAGATATATATATTATACCCCAATCAAATAAACCATCAATGCAGTGAGCAGAGTCAAAATATCAAAAGGAGAAGCCTACAGAATATTCTTTTTCAAAGTTATAAATAAAGAATTGTGAGATTGAAGAGAGAGGTCATTCACTTGTATAATTAATACTATATACCTCTGAGTGGGGAAGGTACGACTAGCAGAATCCCCATTTTGATGGTGCGCACTGCACATGTCGACCTACCCTCCTTTATATTAGTCATTAGATATTGTCATCATAACTCTTCGTAGTTCGTAAGTATAGCTGTTTTTCTAACCAAATCAATTCTCAAGGGCTTCTCCCCCCCATGAAAGGTCACTCATTCACTCTATATACAGCCATAGATTATGCTTCAAGCATCCACCTTCCATTAGGGGTGAACATCGATCGGCTTCAGATGAATTAACTAACATCAGGTTGAATTTTTTGAAATTGAACTCACTCGCTCATCTCTACTAACTTGATGATATTGGATTATAATGGATTCAATTTAGTTATGATTTCATTTACTTAAAATAATAAATTGAATAAAAATAATGACAATGCACATACTAACCAATTACATTATATTTAAATTAAAACTTTTTTAAATAAAAGACTTACAAGTTAAAACATAATATTTGAAATTTAGAAAAAAAGATGCATAGTCATTTCTTTTTTGGTTTACTTATAATAATTTAGCTTAAACATCATAAAAGGCTATTCAATAACAATAATTTCTCTTAATATTTTTACTAGAATTTGAGAAAAGGAGGAAAGAAAGAGTGGTTTGGCTTTAAAAACATGATAAGAGAATAAATATTATATAGAGATCTACAAAATAAAGGCATTATATTTTTTCTAATTAAAAAGATTTTAAAATTAACTAATATCGGGTGAGTCAGATTTAATTGAATTAAGTCTGATTAATCCGACTAATCCAATGAGATGGCCTTTAAAAAATTTAAATTTACTTAAACCCATTTGATTCACCCGAATTTAAATGTATACATGTTTTTTGTTAGATTGGATCGGATACAATAATGATCTTACATATATCAAATCACATAGGAATAAAGAAACACATGCAAGTTGCAAAAGAAGAAGAGGTGCACTTCAAAAGAGTTGATCGAATGAAATAAATAAAGTAATCATTGGTCAGAATATTTATATAGCTACAGTGATAGGTCTCACATTGAGCAATCCTCAAGCTTTAAATTACATCAAATGGTATAAAAATAGTCTATATAGTCTCAATTTTATAATCATATATGTCAAACTGAGTGGTTGTGTCAGTATTATACTGTTCGCAAGAAAATTTAGAAAACTAGTGCCAAGTGCCAAAGCCAACTAATTATGTGGGTGCCATATATTGAAAGTAAAAGCTATATATATTTGACAGGTACACATTTGAAAATGCTTGCAGTTCACAAATTTAGTCAAATGACATGATTACAACTAATAAATAATTAGAATCTTAGCAAGGCACATATATCAAATAGTACTCGACCAAGATTATAAATACCCTAAGATCCCAGAATTTTTCATATCATCTTGTTAACATTTTCATCTCTTTCCATTGACCTGCCTAAACCCATTCTCTCTCAAGCAAAAACTTGAAGCCACCTGTTAATTGTTTCTTTCTAGCTAGTCATGGGTGCATTTCAGGCCATACCCAAATATTTAGCCATTGTTGTGTTACTATTTGCATTTGCATGCCATGAAGTTGTTTTAACTCATGGAAGACAGATAAAAGCAATGAACCAACATTCCTTGCTGAACAAACACACTAGCATTAATGGTAACGTTCCTACTTCAGAAAGGACGATAGTTCACTCACCCACCATAACCATACCAAATCGCCACGTGGCTGTTGCAGGGTTTGGAGATTCAAATGCAAAATACACAAATGCATTTCTTCGACACACAACACCTGGAGGCGTTGATCATAAGAAATTTGGAGGAGAAGATAATAAAGACATAAAAGCAAAGGTGGGGAGTCCAGATGTTAAAGAGTACTATCATTTGATTGAAGGATCCCAAACTGACTTCAAACCTACAAAGCCAGGTCATAGCCCTGGTATAGGGCATGCTGCTTCTCAAAACAACAAAAATTAATGGAGATCAGCTGCTTCTCAAGGCATTCTCTTTTTAGACTTTATGTAATTCTGTTATATATATGCTAAATAAAAAAGGTTGATGTTGTTTGTATAAAATTTAAAATCTCGTTTTTTACTTCAGTATTTGCTGATGAATAAAGTTTATCTAATTGCATGCAAATGTAAAAGAAAATATGTTGGTTTGTGTTGAATATCTTTGTGTATTATATGAGTTAGCACGTAAAAAAGTTTACTTATATTTTTATTTTTGTACACTTGAAGATATGAGAAGATGCAAAGCCTCCACCCAAAAAATTATTGCATGCGCTGCTGAAATGGCATGATCTTAGCTTTTACGTACATATATACCTTTCTCATAAATGCTTATATACAGAATACATCTTGAATTTAAAACGAATACTCTCTTTCCGAAGTATATATATACATGTATAAATATATATGATGGTTATCGCACAAGGCCGTACCTTCTCTATGTACATATAACTCTATATGACTATATGAGGCTAACTATTTAACGCCCTCGCATGTGCGAACTGTAAAAGGCTGTAATAACAGCCAATGATGCAACATAGTAATTTACACTGTAATTGAAAAGCTCACTAGTTTGTCTGAATGAATATACTATCAAAACAACAAAATCAGAAGAAGTCGAAGATGCATTTGAAAACGTGTGAATGGTTGTTATTAAAACGAATCGATAATTCAAGTTGCCTCCCCACATTCCTCTGTTCCATCAAAATAGTATAGGCTGCCTATACATACTCTATAAATATAGGACTAAATTGTCTCCCAACTTGCTATTTAATATCATATAAACTTGTTAGATGCAAGAAAAAATAAATAAATTTAACTAACACTAAATTTTATTTACTAAAATATGATTGAGTTTTTTATGTTTTAATTATTTATGATATTTATTTTAATTTTACAAAAAAAATTATAATGTTAATGATATATATTTATTTATATTTACCAATTTTTGTATAGAAATAATGTTAAAATTAAATAAAAAGTTAAAGATCAAATTTAGGTAGATTTTTTTTTAAAATTTATTCAACTTGTGTCACTTACTTGTATAAGACATACATTCTATTACTTGTATAAATGAAGGAGGTAAATTCACTCATAACAATATGTTTTAATTATTTATGACATTTATTTTAATTTTACAAAAAAAATTATAATGTTGATGATATATTTTTATTTTAATTTACCAATTTTTATATATAAATAATGTTAAAATTAAATAGAGAAAGTTAAATTTCAAATTTAAGTAGATTTTTTTAAAAAATTTATCTAACTTATATCACTTATTTGTATAAGACATACGTTTTATTATTTGTATAAGTGAAGGAGGTAAATTCACTCATAACAATAACCTTTATATTTTTCCTAACGTTAATGTATGGTACAGTAAATAAATACGGAGTATAATTAGTTAATCTGATCATATAATTAGACCAACGATATTTTATGAAAGGGCTAAAAGATTTTTCATCCATAAATTCACTACATGTTAAATAGACAATAATGTAATTTTAAAAATAGTTTAATAATTTAGTTATTTTCTAAGAACGACTAATTTTAACTGCACATTATTCTCTAGATCTATATATAATTTATATTCACTTAATAGTATAAAATTAGGAATCTTTGGTGAAAGCACTTATGTTAATTATACCACCCACGCGTGCACTACAGTGGTAGAGCTTGGCCACCAAAACCAACCAGCGTCATGCACCTAGTACTTTTGGTTTTACAAATAAACAACGTACGTAACCAAACAATAGTACTTCCATTACTTAATATATTATCATTTCTTTCTTTTTTTTGGCCAATTTTTTTATGTACTTTTAACGAGCAGATCCTGAAGTGAGGGTTCCACAATCCCAGGAATATTTGCCAGATTCTCCATGTTTTATTCCAACTCAAGAGTCAGTGGTTATGAAACTTGGCACTACATGACTCTGCCTCTACTATATTTTGGCTCATCATCATCTTTGATTATAAAGTATAAACTTTAGTTTCATTCATGGAATTAACGTATATTTATATTATAATAATTTTAATATTTTTTATCAACAATTTTACAAAATACATATATTTTATTTTTTTAATTCATGATCGATCTCATAAAATATATATATTATAATATACAATATAAAATAAATTATAAAAATTATAAAAAATAAATAGATTAAATAATTTTTTATTATTTAAAATAATAATAATTATTATTTTATCTTATATTTTAAACGTTAAAAGAAAATAAATATATATTTGTGCTAATATATATATATATATATATAATATTGTGTGTGTGACAAGCTCGAGTGGTGGGCATGAGGATCCTACACAAGCGCATGTGGTCATGTCTCTTTTGACCTGACTTTTGTTTGCTTCTTCATCATGTCATGATCTTTCTTAATTAAGGCATATTATCTTTGGTATGCCTTTTGTATTTTTGTATTTTTTTATTTTGAAAATTGCAATTCAAGTGAATAAGAGAGAATTGAAGTAAAATAAAAATTTTCCTTTCAACAATATTGAACAGTGATTGAGTAGTACTAAATTTTCTTTATGACTAAAGAATATATATTAATATATATATGTGAGTAAATTTTTCCTTTCAACAATATTGAACTGTGATTGAGTAGTAATAAATTTTCTTTGTGACTGAAGAATATATATTAATATATATGTGAATTCAAAGTTTAAATTAAATCAAAATAAATAAAAATAATAACAAGAATTCCTTTCAAGTGAAAGGAAATTTTTGCATCTATGTATATATTGACTAGCTATAGTAATGTGCAAAGTTTTATACACAATTAACTTCACATTTGATTTTTATTTTTTATTTTTTTAATATAATTAAGTTGCTACTAAAGTATTAGTCCAATAATAGAAAGTAATCAAAGGCAGGTTAGTGGAAGACTTTTGTTTATATAATATAATAATCTCATTAATTAGTTGTGCTCGCGTGATGCCTTCAAGAAAAAGATTGTCAATGATATATATTATTGAGATGGCCGCACTCGGAGTATCAAACAAATTACCGAACTCTATCATAAATAAATAAATAAATATATACATTGATTCAACTGTATCATACATATATATCACATTAATATTTTCCACAAGATCTCGGTCCATAGCCTTTATAATTGAGAGTAAAAATTCGACAAGAGGGTAACGTGTGTCTTTATGTAAAATTAATACAAATTGTTTTATTCATCAGTCCCGATTTGAGTATAAATTCAACTTAAAATTGTAGTAACAAGTTAGGGCTCGTTTAGATAGACTTTTATAAAACGTACTTTTTTAATGAACTTTTTAAAATAGAACTTTTAGAAAAAAAAAAAAGTTATTTTATATTTGGATGCCATAATAAAAGGTATTTTATATTAAAAAAATTTGTTTGTATGTACCACATATAAAAATACTTATTATGAATAAATTTATTTATAAAGAAATATATCTAAATATTATATTTTTAAAAAAAATTAAATTACACTTTTATTTTTTGAGAGATATCAACTGTTGGGTCATAAATAATCATAAAAGAATAAAAAATTTAAGTTTGTTTTTCATAATTATTTAATAAAATGATTATATTAATTTATATCACAATAAATATAATAAATTTTAATTTTAGAAATAAAATACATACAAACTAAAAAATTTAATAATTATATAATTATATCAAAATAATTATATAATATATACTAATATAATTTAAAATAACAATTATTAATTTAGTTATAGACAAAAAATTAGTTATAACTATTTTTATTAAAAAATAAAATATTGTTGTCAAAGACGCATCCAGCAGAGCGAAAAAGCGTTCCATTCTTTTCGGCGGCATCATTCCGCATTGGTGGCGAGTGGAGTTATTTTTTTAAGATATATTAAATAAATTATCATGTATTATATTTACGAAAAAAATATTGTATTGTAATGACAATTAATTTACAACTCTTTTACAATGTTCATGGTTCAACTCTCATTTTTGACTTTTTTTTATTGCTTCTACTTTTTTAAAAAGTCAATCCAAGCATGTTATATTTTTATCAGAAGTATTTTTTAACTAAAAAAATTATTTTTTTCAAAAAAAAAAAGTTAATCCAAATGCACTCTTACTCTTACGGAGTTAATTAAAGCCACTTTGATGGCGGAAGACAGTTAAGAGAGATTCAAGCCCTCAAAAACAATTAAAACAGGACTAGGTATATCTTAGCTAGAATTCATCAAGATATATTAAGCCATAAGATAGAGAATTCAATCCTTATCAGTTGCAATTGTATTATATTACAATAACACAAATAACTTGCTTACATCTATCATAGGAACTCCTATTTACAGTAAACTATACTAAGTATTAATTAAGATAAATGTTCATAATTATTAGAAATCCTAAATATATCATAAAAATCCTAAATTCATAATAGAAATCTTAAATACATTATAGAAATCCTAAATACATAATAGAAATTCTATATACATCATTATAGCTGGAATTGTCTTTTGGTTTCAACAAGGTGCATTAATCTTTTTTATAATAGTTAAATAATAAGATAAAATTTTTTTAATATTTAAAATTTATATTTATATCTTTTTCTTATGATTTGATTTGATTCATATTTATTTATTTAATCAAACTTATTTAATTTATCAAATATTTGTTTTGTCTCAATCAAACTAATCTAAATTAACTTTGGTCAATTTAAATTACATTAAATTGTTAACTTTTGAAAAAAAAAAATCTTATAATTTTAAATTTTAAGAGTACTTATTTTTTTAAAATGTAAACCATGATAAATGTAAATTTTTAATAATAAAAATAATATTAAAATTAATTAAATATAACTTTAAAATAAGTCAAATAATAAATAAATCATAATAAGGTATGACTAAGTTTTAGAAGGATAATTTAGTAATTTTACTAATTAAAAAAATTCTCATGCCAAGAGAATATAAGATTTCAACTCCCTTAGGTGAGAATAAAAATATGCAAAAATATAGGAATACTCTATTATTGAAAATGTATGTAGATGAAAATGAATTGATAGTACTCAGAAATTTGAGTCGTGTCAAGAGGGCATTGACTTAAAGAAATATTTTGTAACCCCTCAATTAATCAAGAAGCAGCATTCTCCAAGATAAAATGAATCTTTCTTTCGTTTGCAAGAAAACAGAATAGACAGAAAATAAAAGTCAAAAGAACTCAGTTATTTTATTAGTTTTTAACTGCATTTCTTTTCTAATAGTTTGTTGTTATATGCGCGAGACTCACCTTTCTCTTAACCTATTTTTTTTTTATTGTCACATTCTATTATTTATACTCTTATCATTATTCTTTTTTAAGCAATGTGAAACTTATTTAATACACTACATATTGAAATTCTCAACAAGTAAGGGTCTATTTTGACATTCTATTTTTTTGTTCTTTAGAAATATTTTATAAAATTAGTTCTAAAAATTTATATTATAGTATTATTTTTATGTATTTATATACATACTATTAATAAAAAAATATTTATTTTCTATCTTTTTATTGTTTTAAAAAATTAAAGTTCAGAACAAATTTTAATTGTCTTGTGTTTTCTATTCCTAAAAATTATATTCCATTTTTTTGTTTTATGTCTAAAACAGTTCTTCATATATGTTTTCTTATTTTTCTATTTTTAAAAATCAAACACAATTTTTAAAAAACTATAATCAAACAGATCCTATTGAAATTTTTTTTTAATCCTAATATCAAACATAGAAATGTAACATTTCAAACTTTCTATTTTTAAAACTTTTTTTGTTTTAAATCGTGTACAAACTCCTTATAGTTTTATTAGTCCCCAGCGAATAGAACAATTTCATCACTCATCACATCACCACCAACGAACATGGTGCGATTATATATAATTATCAGGATTGTAGTAAACTGTTTTTATATCAATTCAAGTGATTTAAGTGGAAACGAGAGTCCATCAAACTTATAGCAGGAGTTTATAAAGAATGAATTATAAATGGTAATATTCTTGCATCTTCATTTATGCTTAATGTGGCATTGCAACATGTTAGTTTTTCTTTGGACGGTGGTGCAGAACATCAGAAGAAATAGTTGTGAGCTTGTTTGATTGCAGTTTTTAAAAATTGTTTTTGATTTTTAAAAATAAATAAACAAAAAAAAACCTATTAGAATAATTATTTTTGACAGAAAATAGAAACAAGTGTTTTAAGAATAAAACATAAAATAATTAAAAGATGTTTTGAACTTTAATTTTTTAAAATATAAAAAATACATAGAAAAGTCTTTTTTATTAATAACATGTATATAAATATATGAAAATAATACTAATATGAATTCTCAAAACTAATTTTATAAAATAATTTTATAGAACAAAAGAACAAAACAACTTCTAAACTTGTAATTTGTGATTTCTTATTTATGTGACAAATGATATACCATAATCAAATAAATCATCAATGAGGGCTATAACACATGATGTATCCTACATTTGATAAAATAAAAGATATAAGATAGTATTTAAATTATGAAATATTCTTACTCAATAAACTATTCTTTTGGAATAAGTATTTTTTATAACTAAATTACATGTTCTGACGTTAAAAACATTTCTCTACCATTTCAATTATAATCGTGTGGAGTAGGTGTGGTGGTGTTGATGTTACAGTGTTTGTCTAAAACTAAAAAATTAGCATAAAATCAACCTACATGATCATGGAAACTATGCATATTAAGGTGGAAATGTTATTAACCAAGCTCTGGGTCGTATCTACCAAATCAGCAAATCTTGATTGATACAAGAGTCAAAATATCATTATGAGAAGCCTTAGGCTTAGACTATAGAAATCTTTTTCTTTAACTCGGATCTAGCCGGGTAATGATCATGCAACCCATTTATATTTCAAAGTGATAAACAAAAGATATATAGTTGATGTTTTATAAAATTGATATACAATACTATTTATGGAGTTAGCAGAGACGTATTTCACTAGAATTAATAATTATAAAGATTTCTGAGATTGAACAGAGACCATTTATTTATATAATCAATAATACTATATATATATATATATGTATATATATACTGACTCTGAGTGGAGAACAGAGAATCCCCATGTTATAATTAATTCTGGGTCCATTTTCATGCTGCTCAAGTCGACCTACCATTCTTTATATTATATATTTGTGGACCCGTGTTAATAAAAATTATGTATATTTAACATATAAACGGTTTGCATTTGAAAATGCTTGAAGTACTCCACATATTTAGTAATTAGAATCTTAATTAGTAAGGCATAGATATCAAATAGTACTCAACCAGATTATAAATACCCTAAGATCCCAGAACTAGTCATATCATCTTGATTAACATTTTCCTCTACATCCATTGATCTACCTAAACCCATGCTCTCTCAAACAAAAACTTGAAGCCACCTGTTATTGTTCCTCTCTAGCTAGTCATGGGTGTTTTTGAGGCCATATCCAAATATTTAGCCAATATTGTTGTGTTACTATATGTACGTATTTGCATGCCATGAAGTTGTTTTAACTCATGGACGGCAGATAAAAGCAATGAACCAACATTCCTTGCTGAACAAACACACTAGCATTAATGGTAACGTTCCTACTTCAGAAAGTAAGATAGTTCACTTGCCCACCATGACCATACCAAATCTACATGTTGCTGCTGGAGGGTTTGAAGATACAATTGCAGAGTACACAAACAGTTATTGGGTGGTAGTTCATAGAAAATTTGGAGAAGACAATAAAAATAGAGAAGCAAAGGTGGTAGGTCAGAGTCCAGATGTCCAATATTCTTTGGCCGCTACACAGCCAGGGCATAGTCCAGGGGTTGGTCACAAGAAATTCGGAGAAGACGATAAAGATATAAAAGCAAAGGTGGTTGTTCAGAGTCCACATGTTGAACATTATTCTCGGACGGTTCAAGGATTCAAAGCTGAATCCAGAACTACAAAAGCAGGTCACCGCCCTGGTGTAGGGCATGTTTTTCATCAAGAAAACAACAAAAATTAATGGAGAGCTAACACATGTTGAGACTTGAGTATTTTAGTTAATTTTAGTTGGTTTGTGTGTAATGTCCTCAATTTCGTTCTGCATTAATTAGTATTTTAGCTGGTCTACGTATTCTTGCATGTAATTATAATCTTACCATGTCACCATGCAATGCAAGGAATTCTCTCTTAATTTCTTTAAACTTTTTGTAATTCTGTTTTATATATAAAAAAGGAAAATGTTGTTTGTATAAAATTTTAAATCTCTTTTTTCTTATTTATTTACTTTATTTGCTAATATTCGATAAAGAATCTGTTCTTGCATTTAAAAGAAAAGGGAAAATGTTGTTTATCTTGAATTTCATTTCGTTTTATGTGAGTTAGTAGGAAAAAGTTTTATATTTTTATTTTTGTGAACTTCAACTATTGAGTATGCTTAACGAGGCTACCTATTTTACCCTTGCATTTGTCAAATTGCCAACAGTAAAAAGCTGCACTAAGAGCCTATGATGCAAGATGGCGACTATTAATTTTGGGGAGGGATGGATGATAGGTCCCTATTTATTTTATATCTTATTTTAAGATTTTTATTACATTTTATTGAGCTTAAATATATTTATGATGATAAATTTAGTTTAGGAGAGTTATTACATAAAAATAAATTTAAGAAGAGTTAAATTATTATATTTTTGTGATACTCTTCAATTATAAAATTTTTGAATGAATGTTTTTACGTTGAGTTTTTTTTTATTTTTTTGTTTTATAAATTATCTTAAAAATAAAAATTAGAGAAAAGGAAGAGAAGAAAAAAAGTAGAGTTTAAGATCCAAGACCAAAACTCAAACCCAAGATCGATGAACTAGTTACTAATGCTTCACCATCTTCACCAAATCTCTAGAAGGAAGTAAACACACTGCATTCTGATACGATCCTGATCAAAGATCCTGGGCTTTGATCATTAACACTTCATTATGATGCATAGTCTCAATGATCATGTAAACTGGCTTTGTGCTAGTTTTCTAGCCTTAGACGAACAATGCCATGTTGACATTACCACTTACGTCTTAAGATTACGACTGAGATTATAGAAAAATGTCTTTAAGGTAAGAAGATGTGACTTAAGCCATGAGAAGTATTTATCCCAAAAGATTAGCTTATTAGATGAGAATGTCTCACAATTTAAATATTATCTTATATCATTAATTCTATTCGATGTGGGACTCATCATTGCACACATCTTCGAAAGTTGACGTCTGCAATGACTCACTCTATCAATACTGATCCATTAATAATCTTTTCCACTCTTGGCAACTCTATTCAACTTTCAATATTTGGCATGACCTACTCTATCGACACTGGTCTATTGATAGTCTTTTCCATTATAATGACTCTATCCAACTTTCAGTATTTGGTACACCGTACTGCACCTTAATCCAGTTTATAGAGTCCATGTCTTAATCTAGTCTATAGGTCGTCCCTTCCGTGTTGGTTAACCTCAATGAAAGCACAAATTGATACAATCCGAAGCCTTGATCATTAACATTTCACTACGATGCACAGTCTCGATGATCACATAGGCTGACTTTGCTCTAGTTTCCTAGTCCTCGGCAAACAATGCCAATGTCATCGCCTACGTCACAAGATTGCAACTAAGATTATAGAAAAATATCTTTAAGACAAGAAGATATAACTTAAGTTATGAGAAATATTAATATCAAAAGACTAACTTATTAGATAGGAGTATCTCACAATTTAAATATTATCTTATATCCTTAATTCTATCCTATATAGAACATATCACACTCATTTTTTTCTCTCTTGGACACGGCATATTAACGGCTACCTCTCATTTCCTCCATCCATTCATCCATCCCTCACTTCATTCACTCTTTCATTTTCCTTTCTTTTCTAGTGAATAACGTGGGGCCCTCATTTATTTTTACTTCAAGCACCTCTTTTCCCACAGTGTAATCAAGTGAATCACGTTTCCTCTCTTTTTCTTTATGAAATATTTTGATCACATTCCACCATTGTGAAGAGAAGAGGAGAATCACGCCACTTTCACACCATTTCCTTTGTTTTTTTTTTGGCTTCACCATTTTCCTTCCATCAAGTTCACTTCATCTCACCTCTCTCCATCTCTTCTTCATCTTCCACCCCTTTGAACCCTATTTGAAGCGAAGAAAATTTCTCTGTTTTTTCTTATGTGTGATTACAGCTTGGCTTCTTAAAAATTTAGATTATAGCTTGAGTTCCTATACTAAAATTAAAGTTAAACACATCTCTATTATTTTTACGTTTGTACATTTGGTTTTCTAGTTTTAAAATTATTTTTATACAATTGTGAACCTTAAATTTTGGTTACATTGTTTATGTATATAGAAGAATTGTAGTTTTAATTGGCTCACTACATAAACAAAGTTTTTTGTGGCTCTTTTTAAGTGTTTAGTGGCGGTTTAAACCACCACTAAAGAATTTAACGACAATAAAAAAAACAGCCATTAAATTTTTAGTCACAAAGAATTTAACAGCAATTTTTGTAACTGTTAGAATAATCACTGCTAAATCAAATTTTGTGGTGGTTTGTGACTGTTGTTATTTTAGCTATTGGCAACCGGCACCAATTTAGAGATGGTTATTCCAACAGTCACTAACTGGTAGCGGTTGGTTTATTCGCCACTAAATTGGTGATGGTGGTTTTAACCGCCACCAAATCCAATGTAGTATTTTTTAAATTTAATTCTATATTATTTTACTTATAATCCTACATATTAATTAAAAAAATTACTTGTTAAATATACTTAAAATAAAAAAAATAGAAATTAAAATATTAATTTATATAATCAACAAGTATTCTTATACAAAGTTATTAATAAAAAATCAATTTAAATGTATCGTAATCTAAGTTAAATAGTCTAAAATATTATAAATAAAGTTAAATTAAAAACTACATGCACTACAAATTAGCTGATCCATTTGTTCCTCTAGCATTGATTATCCATCTCTTTGATTGCAAGAAGAGGAAGATTGTATCTCAAGATTCTTGAAATATATAACAAAATATTTTATTAATTATTTAGTAATATCACAATTAAAAAAATAATTTTATTCATTTGTAATACTAAAATATATCTTAAAAGAAATTGTACCTCAAGATTTAGTGAACTAAGAAGTTCAAGAGACAATTGCACTTATAAATTTTGAATAAAAAATGCCATGGGTCACCTTTAATCAATGATTTCGCTAATTGGTTTCAGTCATGGTCACCTCTAATTGATAATTTTTCTT
This sequence comes from Senna siamea, assembly GCA_031216115.1. Lineage (NCBI taxonomy): Eukaryota > Viridiplantae > Streptophyta > Magnoliopsida > Fabales > Fabaceae > Senna > Senna siamea. The sequence continues at coordinate 16,172,301 of CM062358.1, forward strand.
ATTTATTTCTTCCATAGCTCTTTTCATTTTTGTAATTTCATCTTGCAATTCTGCATTTAAAATCCCATCATAGGCACGAACTCCAAACACCTAAGAAGGAGAAGACTCTAAACTTGATCCTCAAATTCGGCCTAAATGTTCTTGGCTTCTAATTAAGTGCCATAACCAAAGAATCATGTTATGTGACTTCTTGAAGTGAACTTCCTCCAGTTTCAAAATTTGTTGCAATTTGATGATTGTATAGAATATTATCTTAATTTACAATACAATAAGAGAGTATTTTTCTATCATGTTTATGATTTGATAATATAATCTTGTATGCTTGTATTTAAATGTTTTGATTGAGCATTTTTTAGAAGAGGAACAAATTGTTTTTGCCCAAATTTCAATTACACATTAAGTGGTTCCTAAATTATGTCTTTTAAGGTGATTGATAGCTATGTTAGTTGGAGCAATCATTAAGAAAGAGTGAATATAAACTGCAACATATAAACTTTGTTAATTACATGTTTTTTATATTTAATTAGTTTAGCTTAAGATTTCAAATAGATGTTCATTGAGTGAATATGGTCGAATTGCATTGTTATATTGTATTTTAATTTTGTTTAATTTTGACCTGCTCCGTGGCTTGATCAATGGAAGAAAAGAGCGAGAAGTTGCAAAGCTGACTACTTAGAAAGAAAATTCTCTCAAAACAACAAATTCAGATAGTGACAACCTTGTATTTGAAAACTTGAACGGTTGGTATTAATTAAAATGAATCAATAACCAATTTCACTTCCACATTTATCTCTTCCATCGAAATAGTATATGCTGCCTATAAATACTCTATATATATATAATATACCTATGAACACCCTTCCTCCATTTTGCAACACCGATATAATTCATTTAGAAATTAAATATAAATTATTTTAGGTATTAACCCTAAGGTTTAACCTGACTAAATTAAGGTGGATCAATAATCAATAATCAATAATTTAAGGCAACCTTAATAACGATAATAAATGCACAGTTTATTTTTAAAATAAGACAAATTTAGTCTTATTAATACAAAATGCAAATTTTTAAATTTTAAATTACAAAATTATAAAACATAAATCCAAAAATATTTATATAAAAAAATTATCATATAAAATTAACAAAAATATATATACAAAAATTTTCCCAAAAATAAATGAATAAAACCACCAATATATTTATAGAGTTTATGTTTTTTAATTTCTAAATCTTAAATTATAAAATTATAAAATAAAAACCGAAAGATATATATATATATATATATATGTATGTTTGTATGTATGTATGTATTTATGTATGTATGCATGTATATATCTATGAAAATTAAAATATAAAATTAGCCAAAAAATATTTACAAAAATTATAAATACCTCACAAGATTTAAGATTTTATAATTTTATAATTAAAATTTAAAAAAATTAAATTTTGTATTAATAAGGGTAAACTTGACTTATTCTAAAAATAAATTGTGCATTTATTAATGTTAGTAGAAAAAATTTAAAAAATATTAAATATTATAATAAAATATTACTTTCAAGAGTATTTAATATTTTTTTAATATTAAATAGAACATTATAAATAAAAGTTTTGCTAACCAATGTTCTTAGAACACTCGTTAAGAAGTATGAAATATTTTTTAAAATAATATTTTATAATGCTACTTAATGTGTTTTTCTTTAAAAAAAAACCCTTATAAATAAATGTAAAGTTTCTTATAATTACATTAAAGCATAGAATAGGAATTAAATACGGAGCATAATGGAACTACTAAACTGAATGGAATCTTATGTATAATTTATGAGTTTTACTTTTGTATTTTGTTAATAAGTGCTCTAAGGAGTATTAAATTCAAAAATTTAAAATTCAAATTTTTAAATCTTAAATTATAAAATCATAAAACATAAACTCAAAAATATTTATGTACAAAAATTATCATATAAAATTAGTAAAAAAAGATATATACGAACATTGCCAAAGAAACGCCAATATATTTATGGGGTTTATGTTTTATAATTTTTTAATTTTTTAAATCTTAAATTATAAAATTATAAAACATAAACCCAAAGATATATATACGTACACAAATTACCATATATAATTAGCCAAAAAATATTTACAAAATTATCCAAAAAAATAAAATATATCATAAGATTTAAGATTTTATAATTTTATAATTTAAGATTTAAAAATTTAAATTTTATATTTATGAGAATAAATATATCTTATTTTAAAAATAGATTATGCATTTATTATTGTTTATTAAAAAATATTAAAATATATTAAATAACATGATAAAATATTATTTTCAAAATATTTAATACTCTTTAATTAGTGTCCTAAAAAAACTTATTAGTAAAATCCTTTATTTTTTATCCTCTTCTCTACAATTTTACCATATAAAATTTGTGAGAAACTTGAGGAGATTTCAATCTTAATTAGTGTGATCATTAAACCGTCGAGATTCACTGAAAGGGACCTAAAGGATTCTTCATCCTGTCCTGTTCTCATTTATTAACCTTGAAAGCTTTTGTTGAAAGGTCTGATTCTGATGTTAACTAATTATAGCGCTCGTACACTACAGCTTTGCCACCAGACACAACATGCACTTTGCTTCTGGTTTTACAAATAAACAACGTAACCAAACAATATAGTACATCCATTACCTAATATATTATCATTTCTGTTTGTTTAATGTACTTTTAACGAGCAGAACCAGAAGTGACGGTTCCACAAACTCAGGAACAAACCTTTTTCCAGATTCTCCATTTTGATTCCATCTCAAGAGTGGGTGCGTTGTGAGGCTTGGCACCACATGACTCAGCCACTACTATATTTGTTATGGCTCATCATTTGCTTTCTTTGATTTTAAAGTTTAAACTTTAGTTTATTTATGGAATTGACATTTATATTATATATGACAATGAGTGTGACAAGTTCTAGTGGTAGGGTATGCGGATCCTACACTAGCATGTGGTGATGTCTCTATCTTTTGACTTGGCCTACATTCTTTCTCTTTGGTATGCCTTTTGTATATGTTTTTTTTTTTTTTAGTTTGCAATTCAAGTGAATAAGAGAGAGAAGTAGAATTAAAAATATCACTTTCACAATATTCAACTAAGATCGAGTAGCACTGATGCTGTATTTATGACTGAAGAATATATATGACTTCAAATTTTAATTAAAGACAAAATTAATCAAAAAATAATAATAATAACTTCCTTTCAACTTCCTTTTTTCTTTTATAATTTTTGTAAAAAATAAGTTGGTACTAAAGTGTTAGTTCAGTGATTTATGAAGTTTAGTGTTTAGTAAAAAATAAAGAAATGTAATTCCAATAATAGAAAGTAATCAAAGGCTGGTTAAAGGAAGATTTGTGTTAACATACTATAATAATATCAAGAGTTAGTAGTGCTTGCCAGATACCATCTATAAAAGAATGTCAATGATAGAATTGATATGGCCGCACTAGGAGAATGTGTGTGTATATATATATATATATTACAATATCATTTTATTTAAGATAATTTTATTTGAAGTACTATCAAACATTAAATATAGATTATTTTTTTAATAAAAATTTAAACTTTAATTTATCATGTGATAAGAAATTAGTTTTTTTTATTAGATCTAACTTCTATTAGTTAAAATATAGATAGATATATATATATATATATATAGAAAGAGAGACAGAGACATACATATACATATATAAAGAAGTATTTTTTTTAATTCAAACGCTAAATTAGAGATCATTATTATGTTTTCTTGTATACCAACTTTTAGAAAAATAAAGAACAAGAATTAGTTCAAAGCATTTGTATATTTAAAATTTTTATTAAATATATATTGTTTTTTAATATATTATTGAAGTATTAAACAACGTTGTATTGATATCAAATTATATGTGTGTGTGTGTGTGTGTGTGTGTCTATATATATATATATATATATATATATATGAATTGGTTGCATTAAGGAGACAGCAGTTAGCATAAACTTTAATTGTTGAATTCTTATGACCGGTTGATATTATTTAAATCATTAAAAAACTCATCCTAAAATTAACTTATTAAATAAGAGTTTCTAAAGAATTAAGTGGTGATCTTGTAGCTTCATTTTGTTTAGGTTAGCACTGCAACATATCAATTTTTCTTTGGATGGTGGCGCAGAAGAAAGAGGCGTAAAAAAAACAGTATGAAGCATTAACCCGAAGAAGACTTGGTGAATGATGATCCATATAGCACAATCTTAGTTTACTTATTTACGATTATGCTATGGGAATCTTTTTCTTTATCGCAGATTGCGGCTCTACAAAATATTCCATGCTTCGATATAATATATGAAGCTAGCTAGCAAGGGCAGATCTATTTCACTAAACTTCATTACAAAAACTTGTGATCTATATTTAAGACAGGCCATTCACTTGCATAATAATAATAATTATAGAACTAAAAGTATAAGTAGTTACTTTTATTTTTACTATCAAATTCTTTAATTAAAATAAAATATGTAAATTTTTTTTTAAAAAAAATTAAACATAAAAAAAAGATAAATTATATAAACTATACACTTATTAATTTTTAATTAAAAAATTTGATAATAAAAATATAAAAATTGTACCTAACTTTTTTTTATAATAATAACAACAACAATAATAATAAATAGAGTTTTCACATTCATAAAAGTACATGTTAGTTTTTTTTAAATTTTTAGAATGTAATATAAAAATAATTATTATATTCTAAAATAATAAATTGTTTAATTCTTTTATTATAACTTCTTATTATCTTTACTTTATCTCTCCTCTCCTCATATCACATATATTATTTTATTTTATATAATATATAGTTTTAGATAATAATATTCTTAGCTACTTGATTATTATCTAATTTTCTATCATTCAGCAAATCTTTGCGAAGTTGTATTTGTTCTAAATTCTAAGGAATATAAACTTAGATATATCATATCATACGAATAAAGAAAGAGACATGCAGTAGAAGAAGAGGCGCATGAAAAGAGAAATCAAAATAATGAAATATATACACTAAACATTGACAAGATTTATATAGTTAGATTGATATGTTTAATATTAGAAAAAAATAATGATCTGAAATGGTATTTAATCTTTAGTCTTGAGACGTTCTTACAAAATAAGCTAGTATTCCTTTGATGGATTCTCTTTATTCAAGTGTCATCAACCAGTATCAAATTCAAAGCAATCATAACTCGTAAGCGAGCGTAATATATTAGAGATATAATAAACGATCCACATTTGAAAATACTTACACTCCACATATTTAGTCAAATGACATGATTACAAATCTAATAAGTCATTAAATATCAAATAATAGTACTCGATCCACCAAGATTATAAATACCCTAAGATGGTAGAACTTGTCATATCATCTGGATTCACATCTTCCTCTATTTCCTCTGACGTCCTACCTAAACCTATAATTCTCTTCTCTCTTCTCCTCGTCTCGTCATGGGTGAATTTCAAGCCCTGCTACACAAATATTTAGCTGTTGTTGCTGTGGTACTGCTTGTATTTGCTTGCCATGAAGTTGTTTTAACTCATGGAAGGCACATAAAGGCTATAAACCAACATTCCCCGTTGGACAAATACAGCATTAATGGCAATGTTCCTACTTCAACACACAAGATAGTTGAAGATACTCGCCCAACAAAGCCAGGGCACAGCCCTGGTGTAGGTCATTATTCCCTTAAACAATATTCTTTGATGTCTGCAGATTCAAAAGCAGATCACACAAATGCATTCCGACTCACAACACCAGGAAACAGTCCACGGGTTGTTCACAGGGAATTTGGAGAAGACGATAAAAGTACAGAGGCGAAGATTGTAGTTCAGAGTCCAGATGTCAAACATTCTTTGACCGATACAAAGCCAGGTCATAGTCCAGGGGTTGGTCATAAGAAATTTAGAGAAGACGACAAAGATGCTAAACAATATTATTCTGTGACGTTCGAAGGATCCAAAGCGGAATCCAGACCTACAAAGCCAGGTCACAGCCCTGGTGTAGGGCATGCTGCTCATGATCAAAACAACAAAAATTAATGGAGAGCTAACGCATGTTCAGTATCAAATAGCTAATTAGTTGATTTATGTGCAATATTCTCAGTTTCGATCTGCATTATGATTAGTACAGTCTACGTATTCTTGCATGATAATCACACCATGTAATCATGCAATATAAGGCATATTTTCTCTTTGCATATTCTGTAATTCTGTTTTATATATATAATATATGTGCAAAATAAAATTGGAGGATGTTCTTTGTATACAAAATAGAATCATTTTCTTTTTAATTTTTTTTGTTTTTTGCTAATATATATTGGATAAAGAATTTCTACTTGCATTCAAAATGAAAGGAAAAATGTTCGTGTTATATTGAATTTCTTTTGGTATATTGTGTGTGTCAGCATGATTTTAGCTTTTGCGTACATAGATATACCTTTCTCATTCCCACACCCACTAATATATGTATGCTAATATACACTATATATCTTGAATTTAAACCAAATAGTCTTTTTCTTTTTTTGCTTCATAACCACATAGTCTTTTTCTTTATTAGCCAATGAATGAAGAATCTCAGTGAAAATGTTGTTTGTATTATCATCAATTAATCAATACTCTTTCATACTTCTGCAAACTTTAGAAAATGGTCAAAATAAAGTAATTTATATATATTTATTATCAAAATTCTTTAATAAAAAAATAACATGTGTATGATTTATATAATTTATCTATTTTATAAATGATTGGTTTTTTTAAAAAAAAAATTTATATGTTTTATTTTAATTAAAAAATTTGATAAAAAAATATAAATAATTGTATATAAGTTTAGGTCTACATAAAGTTATAGGACAGATCAATTAACACCATCTCAATCAAGTTATTCTTGTACCAATAAGTAATTTTTTATAAAATTCACAGCTCATTTAAAAGTTCTTATAAAAAATTTTATCCTCACAAAATTTGACATTAATTCAAAGTTGTTTGATGGATCATCATTCATCAATATATGCAAAAATTAACGCACAATATAGATTTCAAACGTAAGAAAATAATAAATTTGATTGTACACTTATATATATCCAATTTTTATAATATTGAACATATATAGAATATCAACAAAATTATTATTTCTAATTTAAAGATTAGATTAATGAAAATCAATTTCTATGATCAAATATAGAGGGATGTAAGAGAGCCAAATTTTACACAAGTGTGAACTGATCCCTCCTCTATATATATATGCTAGCTATTATATTTTTGGAGGTTTGACCTTTGGTCTTTAATATTTTATTTTAGTAGAATTCCTTCAAATTCATTAATAAGACTTGAGTCATGACTCATGAGTAGCTCATTAAATGAGAGTACTCCAAAGTCTTACTTACCATATTATATATTATCATTCTTGATCACTCAATGTGGGATATATCAAAGTTGTAGGAGGTATTTCATGATAAGCTAATAAAATCTATAAGATATACATGGGTTTTGTTTTGGACGGTGGTCAGAAAAACAAACAGTGTAAAGAAACCAGTCCGAACCATCAAATTTGTGCTTTTCCTCATTTCTGTGATTCTCCTATCATATGAACCATCAATGAATTACAGTACCAAATCTTGATAATGCAGAAGTCAAAGACTCAAAGTATCATTACCAGAAGCCTTATGACTATAATACTATAGGACTCCTTTTCTTTATTGCCGACCTTATTGCGGCTGTGCAAGTGCAATGATCATGCGTGCGACCAAAGTTATAAACAAAAGATTTGTGAGATTGAACAGAGGCCATTCATTTATGTAATTAATACTATATATATACCTAATTTTAAGTGGAGAAGTTATGGTATAATACTATTATACTTTACATATTAGATATTAACATTATACGTCTTGCTATTCTCAAGTTGTCTATCATTCACCGAATCTTTGCGTATACTTGTGAATGTGATTGTTCTAAATTCTATTAATGATCATTTACTTTGATACATATATAAAATCATATGAATAAGATGACATGTAAATTTTGAAGCATTCTCAGTTAATATATTAGTTTTTAGATAAACAATCCTAATCTTCAAGCTTTAAATTACATCAACTACTATCAAAACATTTTACTATATATAGTCCCAACTGTAATTGTATCACGTAAGTGGGCGCCTTAAGTAAAAGCTATATATATTTGACAGGTACACATTTGAAAATGCTTGCAGTTCACAAATTTAGTCAAATGACATGATTACAACTAATAAATAATTAGAATCTTAACAAGGCATAGATATCAAATAGTACTCAACCAAGATTATAAATACCCTAAGATCCCAGAATTTTTCACATCATCTTGTTAACATTTTCATCTATTTCCATTCACCTGCCTAAACCCATTCTCTCTCAAACAAAAACTTGAAGCCACCAGTTAATTGTTTCTCTCTAGCTAGTCATGGGTGCATTTCAGGCCATACCCAAATATTTAGCCACTGTTGTGTTACTATTTGTATTTGCATGCCACGAAGTTGTTTTAACTCATGGAAGGCAGATAAAAGCAATGAACCAACGTTCCTTGCTGAACAAACACACTAGCATTAATGGTAACGTTCCTACTTCAGAAAGGAAGATAGTTCACTCACCCACCATAACCATACCAAATCGCCACGTGGCTATTGTGGGGTTTGGAGATTCAAATGCAAAATACACAAATGCATTTCTTCGACCCACGACACCAGGAGGCGTTGATCATAAGAAATTTGGAGGAGAAGATAATAAAGACATAAAAGCAAAGGTGGAGAGTCCAGATGTTAAAGAGTACTATTATTTGACTGAAGGATCCCAGACTGATTTCAAACCTACAAAGCCAGGTCATAGCCCTGGTGTAGGGCATGCTGCTTCTCAAAACAACAAAAATTAATGGAGAGGTGACAATGACATGCACATGTTCAGTAATCAGTAAAATTAATTAGCTAGTTAGTTGATTTGCGTGTAATGTTCACAATTTCGTTCTGCGTTAATTTGTTAGACACTACAAATTCCTATCACCATTCACCATGCAAGGCATTATCTTGTTAGACTTTCTGTAACTCTGTTATACTGTTATACATGCTAAATAAAAAAGGTGGATGTTATTTGTGTTATCTTTTATTTCTTTCCTCAAAAGGTTTACTAAATATTTTTAATTTTGTACACTGGAACTTATGCCAACGTCCTACAGCATGCATGGCTTTTTGCCCTTTTATTCTTTTTTTTTTTGGAACAATTTGCCCTTTTATTCTCCAAACTCTTTTGTTCCATTTTTCTATTTGGTATGGGCCTTTTAGCCTTTTAGGGCTTACATTGGGCTTTTTATTTTCCTCCACCCTTATGGATCTTAACCCAATACCTATCAGTTCGACTTTTTGTTTACGTTATCTCGGTACATTATTATAGATAATTGAAATTCTTAATTTTTTTTCTTCATTAGTGGTGATACACTTTACAATATAGGGCTGTTTGGTACTAAGAAGTTACTTTATTGTTAGAAACTATTTTTATTAACTTTACCTTTGTAACATATATATATGAATCTGAATTGAATTATTTGAAGTAGTTAATTTATTCCTAGCCATCAATTTGAACCGTTCGGAGTTAATAGCCGAAATTTTAATAAAATTATAACTTTTGCACAAAGAATATAAAACTGAATTCTAACTTGTTTAGATACGATCGATAATAATGTCAAGCTCCTTAAATTAAAAAAGAAAAAATAAAGAACTTTATAGTCTCTATAACTCTATGAGGCTACCTATTTCAGCCTTGCATGTGCCAGCAGTAAAAAGCTGCACTAGCTGCAACTTGGCGAACGGCGACTATTAACCGTGGAAAAAAATAGAGGTTTTAGAAGATGAGTTTTGTTAATTAATATCTTAAAGATATTGATTAATTTTTTTATTAGTTAACAGAGTTTGTAATAATTTAAAATTTATACAAAAATAATAATTTTTAATGTTTAAAATTTTATTAATTAATTAAATAAAATTTAACTAATATTTTTAAATACTAATTAATTAACAAAACTCTTAAGTAATAGTATGAGAAATTTTTTAAAAGAGAGTGATCTCAACACTTTGAGTTCATTAGCACTCCAGTTGGAAAAGCTGACTTGTTTGTCTGAATGAAAATTCTGCCAAAAACAGCAAAATCAAAAGAAGATGACCATGCAATTGAAAACGTGAATGTATGGTTGGTATTAAAATGAATTCATTAAAGCACTTCAAGTTGCCTTCCACAATCCTCTGTTACAACAAAATAATACACAAATATAAAATGATAACATCACAATATAGAGTGCTTTGATTAAAAAAGAGGCCTCTCTCTTCTGCTATGAGTAAGAAAAATTATAAGGAGGTCGTCTTTTATGGGTTTGTTAATGAATCATAGTTTGAAATTACATCTAAGAGTTGTCATATTAATAGGATTCCATAATAAATCATATTCTTAGAATTTGACGATTCCAATCCAAATCTGTATGGTAGAGTCCTGTTGATCTATATTGTTACGCATTGTGTATAATTTTTATGTAAAAGATGTTTTATAATTAAAATACTAAAATTAATTTAAGCTAATATTTTCATATATTATATAATTTTTAGACTTATTTTAATTAGTTGATGTGAGATTTTTTCTCTCAACATTTCTAACACATATTTATGGGTTTCTTAAGATTGACAATAAAGTAAAACTTAGGCTTACATTCTGAATATTTGAAGCCCGAGTTAATTAACCCTAAGCATAATCTTCATTCAAAACCTTGAGACAATAGTTTTATTGGTCATTCCACTAACAAATATTTAGGTCGTTTTATTGTTAATACAAAAATATATATTTAGGTTGTCTCCATGACACAATAAATTAATCATACACCAAGGCATCATTAATTATAAGACATTATTATACTGTCAAATTTATAAACTAAGTCCTATCATTGTACAGCTAGATAGCTGTATGGCACATTGCTTCTAGAGGAGAGAGAATTCACAGACAAAGATTTTCCACAACTTATAAGAATTTAAGTTATAAATAAGTTTGATTTCAGCAATTTAGATACATATATATATGTATATATATATCTTTGCAATATTTAGAGTCTGAACCTGTAGATAGGGAAAGATAGCTTCAATACCCTAAGCGAGAGATTATTCTCACACTCAAAAGTAAGTAATTAAAGATACTCATTAAAAAAAATCCCACCACTCTGGAGTTTAATAAATTAATATATAGGGCCCCACATGAGGCTTTTGAGCCCTATAAAAAGGTCACTGGGGAAGTGTGTCTAAGCAACTCAATTGTCTATTGCATGCTTCTTATAGTTCGTCAAGAAGCCATCCTCCTCTCTTGCTTGCTTAGACAATTCGAGTTTAACATATATACAGACATATATATACTCTTCGCTTGTTGATTTCTTCACTTAAACAATCCAAACTCTTCATGGCCCAAAACAAGCCCTTTATCTCTTTGATTGTCTTTGCACTCATTTTATGCCAGGGATTCCAATGCATTGATGGAATTAGGAACCTCAAGTCCGAAGGCTACCAAAACCACGTGCATGGTGGCTTGGAAACTACTACTGCAAATATGTCTCCACCAACACCACCAAGTGCGGTGGCTCCAAGTCATGGTGTCGACGATTTTAGACCCACAGTCCCCGGACACAGTCCTGGCGTTGGACACTCCGTTCACAATTAGGGTACCCCTTATAGGTTTGGGGTGCATGTCCTTTGATCTCAACGTGTGTCTTATATTAGGGGAAAACAAGTATGTGTATCATGAATGTTCGCGTACGTACGTCTAGATTTAATTATCATGAATTTAATTTGTAAAATGAGTAAGTGGTATGTAATATTCTTATATTAGTGAAAGTAATTTCTTTATTTATGAATGTTAATCTAATTTTTATCTTTACGAGAATTTCAGAACTTGGTATTACACTTATCTATTAATATTATTTTTTGAGAAACATTACAAATATAATATAATTTTAAATTATAAATGAGATTAGAGAATATTCAGTATCTTACAAATTGAGACATGCAATTATTACCAATATATTTTTAAAAGTAAAATTTCATAGAGCTAAATAGGTGATAATATGTCGCATTTTGTACAATAAATGTCCAATGTACTCAAGATGTAGACACATTTATTCTCCAACATAGAGATCCCATCGAATCAAACTGATTTGTATGTTAATCAAGTGGAGCAGATTGACTAACGGGAGTTAAGTCTTGTCAAAGATAGGAAAACAACAGTATGATGCCATGTTTTTGTAGAGTTATTTCATGGAAATTTTATAAGAATTTAGAAGACGGCATCAGAGCTTTGGTACCTAGCCTGCTAAGTGCAGCCAACGAAACACCATGAATATATATGATCATGAAATTGTAATCAATAAATACCTATTTTTGTAGAGACAAATCAAAAGATATAGCATTTTAGCGAAGCACATGCACTTTATAGAGTTCATCATAATCAAATCTAGACGCATGCATGATACACAGATCGTGATCTCTAAATCAAATGTACACCACATATATGAAACTTCACGCCATTCATCATTACTGCCTTCTCTTATTTCCCTAATATAAGACACACGTTGAAATCAAAAACATGCGACCTACCCTAGATGGGGGCAGGGTGACCTAGTTGTGACTTGTGAGGGTAGTGTGGAATACCATGCACGTTCTTTTGGTAGCCTTCAAACTCAAGGTTCCTAATCCCATGAATTGACTGGGATATCTGGCAGAAAATCAGTGCAAGGAAGATCACAGAGATAGTGGTTTGTTTATAAACAGTGTATTATATGCTAACCCTGTATGTATGTACAGTCTAATAACTTGAAATTTTAGAACATAAAAAAAGATATCTTTGAGTAAGTAATCAAAAAATAATTGTAAGCTTAAAGATTAAATTTGAAATATTCTTGAAATTAAAATTTTACAGTGGAGATTCTACATCTTGGAGAATTTCAAAGTTAATTAGCTACTCTTTGTAGATAAAACTCAAAAATAATTAATAGCTTTGTATTATATAATTTTTAATTAGAAAAAAAATATCAACATGCTACTTAAATTTTAAGTTACTTGCAAATAATTTCTTGAGGTTTTAAAACTGAAAATTGGCCTCCTAAAATTTTAGATTTTATAATAGCTTTGCCTTTGATACTTCGATTGCCATATAAGAATACCTTTTTCTTGTTTTAATTATTGCTGTAAAAGCGTGAAGATAACTTATTGTTATATTTTTCAGGAAAAATGAAAAAATGAATATCAAAGTTCCTGAAGAATATTCCATGTATATGTTGTTTCTGCTTCTTTTTTTTTTTAATTTTATACAACAAAACTTTAAAATTTAATAACAAATTTTTTTATCACATTTTTAGGTTTTAACAAATTGTACATGTTGAATATCCTTCTTCCTAGTTCCCAACATTTTTTATTTGGCATACATCTGAGTAAATCTTAAAAAACTCATAACATTGTCAAGTAGAATCAAAATTTTGAAGTAAATTATTATTTTCATCTCGAAAGTATGAGTCAATTTTTAATTTTGTCCTCCAATTTATAGCCTCTTAATCATTTTTGACATTTTTAAGGAACAATTTTTTTAAAAAAATAGACACATGATTTTTATAGATAAAAACCAAAAAATAATTGAGAATAAATTAGTGAGGGATTAACACTGAGAGAAACCAAAATGAGATGCTAATTATGTTTTAACCAAAACATTTGTTTCTCTAATTTTTGTTATATCATCTCTGATATCAGTCGACGATTATCCCAAGTGTAATGAACTTGTTATATATGACGAGTGCATATATACTTACACTGACCGAATGTATTTTAATAAACTAAATTCTTTCAAGTATTAACCCAAATTTTAACATGACTAAACTAATTAGATTTATAATCAAGATTTTTTTTTTCTTTTATAAGTATTTTTTATTAAAAATAATATTACTTAAAGTATTATTAGATACTATTTAAATATAAATATAAACATTATTCTCTCAATAATAATTTAAATATTAATTCGTCATGTTTAGAAGACTAATTAAACTCTTTCTCTATTGGTTTATAAATTTATATAATCAAGAATTTAAATCACCTTAAATGTAAATATAGTATAGGAAATAATCTATATACATATATATATAATTTTAACTTATTAAAGTTTCACTTAGTTGATAAAATATTTAGATATTAAAAATTATTTTTGTTGAATTTTTATAAATTTTAAATTATTTAATGTTCTATTAATCACTCAAGTAAAATTTTAATGTTTTAAATTATTTAATGTTCTGTTAATCACTCAAGTGAAATTTATATTTTAAGTACGAATAATTAATATGATCATTGGAGCTGAGATTCAATTAAAGGGACCCAAGAGATTCTTAATCTTGCTTTAATTTTTTAAGTTTAATTTTGAAGCTTTTGATGAAAACTCTGATTTTAACTATAACGCCCGTGCACTGCAGTGGGACAGCCTAGCCACCAAACACAGCAACCTAATGCACATTAGTTTGCTTTTTGTCTTGCAAATAAAAAATGTACAAACAATAGTACTTTCATTACTTAATATTATCATTTTAATGTTTTTATTAATTTTATATATACTTTTAACGAGGACACCGATAATTAAGGGTTCCACAATCCTAGGAACTAGCTTTTTGCCAGATTCCCATTAAGATTCCAACCTGGAGTGAGTGGTTGTGAAGCTTGGCACCTTATGACTTTAGTTATGGTTCATCATTTGCTTCTTTGATTTTTATTTAAAGTTTAAACTTTAGTTTTATTAATTTATGGACATTGACTGACTTGACAAGTTTAAGTGGCATGGCATGGGGATCCTACGCACGAGCATGTGGTCATGTCGCTTTTGACTTGACTCTTTTTTTATTTTTAATTAAGGCATATTCTTTTTTACCTTTGTGGTACTACTAGTGATACAAGTTGGGATCTTTTGTATTTAAAAAATAATTTTAAGTTTAATAGTATATTTTTTTATTAAAATAAGAATATAAAAAAATTTAATCTATTCAAAATATATTTTTATTAAAGCGTCTCTTTTTTTAATTTTTTTAAATAAAAAAATATAGTATTGTTCAAATCCTATGAACCTTTTAATTGGTTAGTTTTAATTTTTATTAGAATCGAACTTTTCTATAAAGATAATTTTAGTTTTACTAAAATAAAATTTATGAGTTTATTAGATCTGTTATTTATACACACACACTAGAGGTCTCACATGTGTAGATCTACATGTCTTATTGTTTTAATTTTTAAAACATAATACAATATAACAATCATTATAATTTTGAAATAATAAATTACACAGTTGATCTCACGATATTAGCAAGAACAAAAGTACATACTATTTTTTTTAAATTTTTTAAATATATTATAAAATAATAATTATTAAAATTAAAAATAATAAATAATGAGAAGTTATTTAAACTCTTTACTATTACTTTCAAACTTTTTATTATCTTTATTTTGTTCTTAACATCATATATTTTATTTTATATTTCATATTATATAATATATATATTGTAAGATTAATGACAAGAAAACCTCAGACAATATAATATAATATAATATAATATAATATATAATTTTGCAATTCAAATTAACAAAAGAGGAGTGAAAATTAAAGATTTTTATAAAAATAAATTCCTTTCAAGTAAAAGAATTTATTAACATATATTTAACCATTGATATATATATATATATATGAGGTTTTATGATTATTGGCATTTAAAAATTATATATTATATAATATAAAATAAAATATGTAATGTTAGAAGAAGAGAGAGATAAAATAAAGATAATGAAAAACTATATCAGAAAAATAGACTATATATAATTATATGGTATATATATTCATGATTTTGTCAAAATTAGAGTTCATGATAGATCCGAGTCTATAAGATCATTCTGTATTTTAATTTTGTTAGTGTTGAAGTTTAGTATTTAATTAATATATTATGGCAATAATTAATGGAAACTTTGTAGTATTATGAAAGGCAGTTTGAAGAAGATTGGTGTTGTCATTATATAATAATCTCATCAAATTAATTAGTGCTTTTATTGTTGATGCTGAACTGAATGTTAATTTATATATGAGCGGAGGATGGCGAAAGAACGAGACAATGACCGAACTGAAACTCTAGAAAATGGTTAAAAGCTGCATAGATATTTAAAAATTTCATGACTACAGAACATGGTCAAAAGTTGCATATCTATATTATTATAATTTTAAAAATTTTTTATTGTTAGTCTTAAAAATAAATATTATATGATATAAAAGATAAAATAAAATGTGATGTAAAAAAAAATTGTAAAATTGAAAGACAATAATAAAGAATTAAATAATTTTTTATTATTTTAAAATTTAATTATTATTATTTTATAATATATTTTAAAAAATAAAATTGATTTTTGTGTATGCCAAACCTCCAATGTATTAGATAGATCATGGATCCAACTACGAAAAGCGTATCCTTCACATTATTACTAACGAAACTAGGTCAAATATCTCGTCTCTCATATATAATCCATCCTTTGGTAATCATGATAGCTTTTTCTTCCGTGCACGTAAGAGCAAAAGTTAGGAGTGATGCATGTTCAAACTGTTGAATTGAGTCAGGATTTTAGTAGAAAATTCAACACACACACAGACACACACATATGTGTAGTAATAGTATATATAGTGATCCTAACAAGTGTATATATATATATATATATATACTCAATTTGTGAAGGTTGGTTTAATTACTTTGTTTTGATGATCTGTTGAGCATATCTCACGAGCTAATTTATTAAAATCCATAAGACATGGCTTTTTGATTTGAGTTTGGACGGTGGCGAAGAAGAAACAGGAATAAACTACAAACTATAAAGAAAAGAGTCTCAACCACCAAATTTGTGAGTTCGGTCCTACCAGAAGAAGGTCATGTGATTATGAATATAGTAATCATCGATGACAATCTCTAGTTTTCTGTTATAGCTAGCTAGCTGGGAATATCTTTTTGTTTACTTTGAGCTTGGGGCTGCGAAATGATGATAGTGAACAGTGATACAACCAATTTAGTTCAAAGTTATGAATAAAAGATATTTGATATATACTATATATGGAGTGGAGCAAAGGCATGTCTCTAGTGTTGTCGGCGAAATTATAAAGAATTAGTGAGATTGAACAGAGGCCATTCACTTAATTATATATAAAATTATTAATTAGTATATAACAACACTATAGCTCTGTAAGTGGAGAAGGTATAGAGAGGAGAGATAGCTAGAGAATCTCCATTTTAATTTCTGGGTCCCTTTTGATGGTGCGAATGCGATAGTATATTAGATATTACCATTTTTTCAAACCAAAATTTCAAGGGCCACTATACGACGATTAAGCTTCAAGCTTCCACCTGATCACTACAGAAGAAGAGGTGCACATGTAAAGAGAGAGATATAAATGAAAGATATAAATCAATATGGTTATATTATACACACACACACACACACACACATTCTAAAGAACATATTCACTCACGCACGTCATATCAGCTATGTATAGTTGACTTGATCTAGACATATAAACGGTCCACATTTGAAACTGCTTGAACTCCACATATTTAGTCAAACAACATGATTACAAGTTACAACTCATAAGTAATTAAATCGTAACAACTAAGACATACGTACGTACATATATCGCATTCATAATAGTACTCAACCACAAGATTATAAATACCCTAAGATCCCAGAACTTGTCATATCATCTGGGGATTCACATATTTCTTCTTACGTATATATATAATTCTCTGGACACAAACAACACCTTAGTCGTCATGGAAGAATTTCAGGTCCTGCTACACAAATATATAGCTATTGTTGTGGCTCTCTTTGTATTTGCGTGCCATGAAGTTGTTTTAACTCATGGAAGGCAGATAAAGGCGACAATGAACCAATTTCATTCCTCGCTGGACAAAGACAACATTATTAATGGTAATGTTCCTGCAACTTCTACACACAAGACAGTTCACTCACCCACCCTACCAAATCGCTATGTGGCAGCTGCAAGGTCTGGAGATTCAAATGCATTTCGCCCCACAACTCCAGGAAACAGCCCTGGGGTTGGTCATAGGAAATTTGGAGAAGACAATGAAGATATAAAAGCAAAGGTGGCAGTTCAGAGTGCACATGTTAAACGTTATTCTGTGACGTCTGAAGGATCCAAAACTGATTTCAAACCTACAGATCCAGGACACAGCCCTGGTGTAGGGCATGCTGCTCATCAAGACAACAAAAATTGACGGACCTTAATTTACGTACGTTTTCTTGTACGTTACATCATGTCACCCAAGGCACATTCTCTTTAGACTTTGTGTAATTCTGTAATATATCCAAAATAAAATTATAAGGAGGATGTTTGTATAAAAATTAAAATCTCCTTGTTTTTTTAATTTTCTGTTAATGTATAAAAATTCTCTACTTGCATCCAAAATAAGAAGAAAAATGTTGTTTGTGTTGATTTCTTTTGGTACCAATGTGAGTTAGCACATCATAAACTTAATTCCATGTGTATTTTGTACAAGCATGATCTCAGCCTTTATGTGTATATATATATATATATATATATATAACATATCAAGTGAAAGTAGTATTGTGAGAGATGAGATTAGTTATTTTTAATTGTTAGATTAAATTAAGTAATTAAAATTAAAATATTATTTTAAACATAAGTCATGTAAAAATTAAAATATATCATATAAAAATTATGTAAAATTAAATAATATTTTAATTTTAACTGTTCAATTTAATCTGACAGTTAAAAGAAATTTCTTATCTTTCAGATAAATAAAATGCTCTTAACTTGATATGCTCTATATATATAATGCTCTTAAATTTACATGTCCGTGTGGTTATGGCTTAGAATTTGGGTGATTAAGGAAGGAGTTTTAAGTTAAATATAACTTTTGTATGTTTAAAAAAGGATAACTAAAAGTCAAATATAATGGTAGAAAAAAGTTTTCTTTTTCTTTTTGCATGCTCCATAACTGATATTATTTTCGCTTAACACATATAGGTTAGGTAATTTATATATATATATATTAAATATAATAATTATATTAAAGTCAAATACTATCAAAAAATAAAAAAGGTCTCATTCAGATTAAAAATAATTTAATTTGGTTTAATATTATAATTGGTCAAAGTTATATCATACAGTACATATAGACGTATATATACGTGGATATTTTCATATATAATTTTTATTTTTATAACGAGTCAAATTAACAGTTAAGACTCCATGTGCTGCCATATAAAAGTTATAGTCTCTAAATTACTATGTAGATCTATATTATTTAAGCAATTTACTCCTTCAAATTTAAGGATTGACAATAATGGGTGAATAAAAAATGAGAAATTGTTCCATACATATTCTTCCTTAAATTCGTAATTCTTATACGTTTTTCTTCCGAGTTTATTTTTCTCGGGGCATTTTGGTTGAAAGCCCTAAAGGCTGTGTCCTAAGTACCTAACCGCTAAAAATATTCGATACAGTTGGCCGAAAATAAAATAAAGAAGCAGAAAGAGCCAATCAAACGCTTTTAGACAAAAAAAACTCCAGTGGAGCTCCCACAAGCACCTATGTGTGGGCTATGGCACATGCTATCCAATACCCATAAATCATTATAATTATGAAGCTTCCCATAATATTATATTAGTAATACATATGAGTCCCTTTTTTCTAATTAACTAGTAATTACGACGCGACGTCCATCAAACTCCATCATCTAAGCTAAAACGCCAACATATAGTAAGCATATTTAAGCTGAGAATTAGTGAGGTAACGACTATAAAAGCAATTGAAATGACTTATTAGTCCCAGAATTTACATAGGATTAAATAAAAAACAAATTATCAAATTAAGTGCATTTCTTTTACTTATGATATCAGATGCGAATCATCACATTTTTGGTGTGAAGTGCCGTAGATTTTGGTTAATGTGGTGAACTATTGAGCTGGGCTGCTAAGTAGTGGCCTAGGGTGAAAGCTAGATTCCTTTTCATTGGTACCGGGTTCGTTTCAATTTTTGTTTATTTTAAATTGACTAATTTTTTTACATAAAGTATTAAAAATATTTTCAGAAAAAAGTCATTTATTTTTAACAAAATTATTTTATAAATACTTTTATCAATATTTAAAAAGTAAGGGTCCAAACGACAAAAGGAATCACAAGAACGACAGTGTGCAGAAGAGCAGAGTCAAATACTCAAATCATGTGCAAGCAACACTGCTCTTTATTCAGTCTTTCTTTGGACATTTGTGGTTGAGATACCATGTAATGCAACTTGCACCACAAAGCTAAGGTGTTCGTATAAATTGCTTGCGAGTTAATATACAAAATAATAATTTTAGAGAAGAAAAGCTTTATTTTATAGAGGATCCAATTCAAAAGCTAAGCTTCCCCTGCCCTACTATTTTACTGTACGCCTTGATTCTAAGCACTGTCATGTCCTGTCCTTTGTATTTTTCTTTCACACTAATGAATACCATGACACCATCTTCTGCGCAGTCGCACTCATAACATTAACAAATTAAACTATAAATATAAATAAATTATCTCACGTGCGTAAAATTCCTGCGCTCTCCTTCAAATAACTTGTCATGCAATCTATTTAATTGATTTCTAGTCTCTCTAGCTTGTTCCTATATATGTGTGTGTGTGTGTGTATATTGGACATTCAATGATACAACCCTCAGAGTACTTTGGTCTTACTATTCCATTAATTTGGTTGTATAATCTCGATACCCTTATCACTTTTAGATAACAAATCAGTTGCTAAAATTTATACAAATAATATCATTAATGTAGAATAAATATCTTCTTTCATTACATTATATTTGACTATTGCAATGTTCCGCAACATTTGACACCATATATAATCTCTTAGCTTTATTGTAAATAATTTTCCCAATCATCTAAATTAGAATCTAACTGAGTTGGACATTGAACATGCTCTCCTTGTTTCGGACCAAGCAAAATGTTTCTTCTGCTCTTCCTCATATGGTTAGGTGTCTATTGTGCTAACTAGTTGATATAACATTAGAAGAGAATGAAAATGGTTAAATTTGTGAAGGAAAATTCCCATAAAATTACTTACTAGGATTTGCAGTTTAATTAGGCAAAATTTGTAAAAGAACTAATTCAAAGATGAATTTGGACAAAACTTGTGGTCCAAAGCACTCCCTCTCCTTCCCCCAAGGCTCCTTGCTTTTCTATGTGATTTTATGTCTTCTCTTTCTTTCAGATGAACGTACGTAATTTGAAGATCAATGTTTATATGTAATGGAATCTTCTTTGATGCTACAGGCTCGGCATTCTTTTTTCTATTGTCCTTTTACCCTCATGTTTCTCTATAAATACCCGTCAATTGTAGCCAGCTTCTTCAGTGTCTAACCTTCAATTCCTTAATTTCCTTCCATATAGACACTCACTTGTGGTTGCTCCAACCCCTCCCCTTCCAAACCTTTGGCCATGGCATATTCCACTCGCACTTCTTTATTCTTCTTTGTACTCTTGCTTTTGTCGCACGAGCTACTCTTTATAGAAGGAAGAAACCTGAGACAAAGCAATGAGCAGTCACCCAAGTCTTTTGCAACAAAAAGCACTAGTTCTGTTGAAAGCCCAACCCACTTGAACCCTCCTGCTAAGAATGTGGAGGGACATGTTGAAGCTTTTCGCCCTACATCTCCAGGGCACAGCCCTGGTGTAGGCCATTCCATTAAAAATTAAGTATCCATTAGTACCATCCATTACAACTAATATCCATGCATGCAATTGCTAGTATTAGTATTATGTACTCTTGTAGTTAGAATTAGATGGTGTATTTCCTAATTCCATTTCTTTTCATGGTTAACTAGGCTGTGTGTTGGAATCAGTCTGTATGTTCTTTTTTCTCCTTTTGCTGCTTATTGGTGTAGGTTTAGTTAGTATGATTAATCGATGCATGCATGCTTCAGGTATTGTAATGATAAGTTTTCTATCTTGTATAAATAAAGTAGTATGTTCGTTGTTGTTAAATCATGGGAAACAAAGAGAAAAGTTATATATATTCAGAAGAAGGGAGAAAAACAAAATCTGAGGACTGTTATTATGTGCACTATAGGAGTATATATAATATGCTTCAGCAGCTTAACCAAGTTTGATAAATAACATACTTCTTCTATCTACTTCTTCTATCTATAGCTACGATGAGCTAGCGTTGGTCCTGTTAGCGCGAAGTATGTACTACACCTCTATACCATAATCATTGACTTCATAATATATAAGGCAATGTCGTCGAGCATTGTATATATGTGGAGCTATTCTTTGGCAAAATATCAACGGTGACTTAATTAGTCATGTGCATG
The DNA here is from genome assembly GCA_031216115.1 of Senna siamea. Taxonomy (NCBI): domain Eukaryota; kingdom Viridiplantae; phylum Streptophyta; class Magnoliopsida; order Fabales; family Fabaceae; genus Senna; species Senna siamea. Next base: position 16,194,793 of record CM062358.1, read on the forward strand.
ATACGAATACCATGTTTTACTTTCAACAAAGAAAGAAAAAAAATCGTAGTTTTTGGTACGTACAGATCATTAAGCAAAAGAATGGTCCAAATTGATAACGAGATAAAATGAAAAAGGAATAAAATGGCAGGAAGTTGGACGCTTTTAGAAGTCCGAACTCTCTTTGAGCTATAGTAGCCATACGACTTTTCCGTTTCTTTTTTTTTTTTTTTTACAGAAGTTCACTTATAGTCCGGCAATTTTTTACCAAATTTTGTTTAAAAGTTTATTTTAACCTTAGATAAAGTTAAAAATTAAATAATACTTACAAGTATTTAAAAAAATTCTGCTAGAATATATTTTCTTCAATATTCTCATAATATATATATATATATATATACACCAGCTTTCGACACTCAGTATTTTGACTTAAACAAATCTAGTTCTCGTGCATTATCAATTCCTACTTAAATGCAATTTAGTAAACCAGATTCCAGAAGGTATCATATATCTATCATGTTCGAGAAGCATGCTAGTTGCTACGACTCTGGGGTGCGCCTTGTCTTTAACATTTTACCAAGATGTATAGTCCCAAGTCCCAACGCGTACAAAGGTTGGCACGCTTTGTGCTAATTTTCTAATCCTATTGCAATTTTGATATCGTCACATGCAAATATATCACGCCAACTTATCTATCAAGCAATGAATGTACGTCTTTCATGGTTTACTGTGTAGTTCCGTAAACTACCTAGACATGGAAATGAAATTACGTAAATAATACTGTAATTTTAGCATGCATATGAAACCTGTACCAGTAGTACAAGTGCCTTCTTTGTTTCTTTGATTATTAACGAGCAAAATATTATATATTATTACTGGCATGCAGTGGCAATCTGATTTAATTTAGTTTTTGTAATGCAGTTTATATTTATTTTATTTGCATGCGAGTCGAGGCGTAATGATCGTCCCAAGCTGAGGGAAAGTAGAAACACACCTTTTTGTTTAAATTTTTCATTGAAGTACCCAAGGGAATCTTGTATTTTTCTTTTGTTTTCTTGTTTACTCTTATTGTGTACTTCCTACTTAGCTTCGGAAGGGTTGTGTGATTAGATATATAATTATATGTCTGGCAGCGGAGCCAGACGGTTTCAAAAGAAAACCAACAAAATAACGAGTTGTGGTGAATACAGCAAATGCCCCAAGAAACGAGCAAGTGAAGGGCTATGCAAGTGGGACGACGCTTAGTGTGAAGGTGCACGTGGAACAGTAGAAAAGGTAGGGTCCCAAATATTATAGTTATTAATTATTTCTTAAGCAGTCCTTGAGGTGTATAGAAAGGGAAAAGACACTTCAATTTTGAGTGCATAACCAACATAAATATCTCTGATTAAATAATTGAAAGATCTATTAATAAAATTTTAGATAAAACAAAGAATTCAATGTTAAATGTTCCCTAGTCTAAGTTCGTACCGTACCTCTGAAATTCGAGCTTTGAAAATTTAAGAAAGAGAAAAAAAAATGAAATGTGGTACGTACGTATATTAATTTCAGTGATAGATATAGTTGCATGTTGGGGCAAGAGAGACTTAAAGAACGAGACAAGTAGACAACCAGAAAAGGCAAACATGATGGTCACTTCAGTACTCCTTTTCTCTAGTGGTTGTGTTGCAGTACAGTTATTACAAGCCACACACAATAAGTTCCTTTCTGCTCTAATTATTTCATATATATACATATACATATATATATAGCTAGCAGTGTCTCTTTGGAATCTTTCCTAGTGATGAGGAGTGAAGCCTTACAAAGGGCATCACACGCACTGGTCCAACGTTAAAATTTAATAAACATATATTCACTCATTTTACATTTTAACTAATGTCAAAAGTCAAAACTCATAAATACCAATGTACGTAGATGGACTAACTTTCAGTATCATCTACTATATATCTACTATGGCAGTATATATATATATATATATATATATATATAATATAATATAATCCTCCCCTGTTGATCTATCTCTGTGCATGGCAAACATGACGCTCATCCAAGTAGCCTTTTTCTTTCTTATTGTATAGATGAAGGGAGGCATTTGGGGTTGGGGTTGGGGTTGCGAAGACACAGCTGAAAATATAAAGAGCATGAAAGTAGGAGGTATGGACGTATAGTGGTGGAAGTGTGTACAGTACCAAGACAACACAGAACGGGAAAAAGACGGAGTGAAAAATTTTAGGCCCATATCGCCAGGTCACAGCCCAGGTTTTGGTCACTCCATTTATATATAAAGATAAATGGAGCTGTTTTTTTCTTCTATTTTCCCTTCATTTTGTAAGAAAGCAAAAAACAAACCTGTATTATTTTGTTAAATTCATCTTCATCCACATTTATATCTTCTAATGATTAATTTGAATAATTTTAGTAATTAATAAAATGATAAAAACTTTTATAAATACCAAAGATAAAATTAATAAAAAAAATTAAGATAAATTAAAATTAAAATCAACGAAAAAAAATCTTTTACCATTATTAAAGTATCAAGTTATAGTATACGTATTAGGTAGCTAGATACTGTTTAGTTTAATTTTATCTTGAATTGTTTTTAGTTATTTTGATTTGATTTTAAAATATAAATTTTATTTTATTTTATAATCAGTTCGGCTCATGCTAAATTAATATTTTTATTCTGAAATATATTAATTAAAATTTTAACTGTTTACATGTTTTATATATTTATAAAATTTAAAGAAATAATTTTAGAATGTTCAAAATAACAATATTATACTAATTAATAAATTTTAAATTTTAAATTAATATTTTAACAATATTAATAAGTAAATAAGCTGAAGTCATTTTAATTTTTTTTGTCCTTATCAAAACCATATTACTTGGAAAGAAAAAAGAGTGCAATTAATTAGTTGTACACGGAGACAGACAATCACTCCTGCCTTCTACTTTTTAAAATTTACAAGTTGTAGCATGCGCTGCGTACGGCTTATGTTTGGTTTAGTTGTCTTTTTCATCTTTCTTAAAAAGGTGATTATGCTAATTAATTATTTTATTTGATTTCTTGTAAAATAAAAATTATTTGTTTATCTTCTTTATAGTTGATAGTACTTTGTAAATGTTTAAGTTGTTCCCAGTGCTGATTAGTGATTACAAATATTTTATGTAACTCCATCACTCTACTTTTTTGAACTGCAACTCTGGAATTCATTTTATAAGTGCGTTTTTGTGGAAAATAAATAGTTTCCATTATGTATTAACACGTATAAGAATTAATATGTAAAAATATCTCACTTCGATATTTTTCGAGAAATACACTTCAGGTAATTTTTTCTTCTGACATTCTTGAAACACTGAAATATGAATGTCAGAGAACCTTTGCGGCTTTTTTTTTTTTTTAAAAAATCCTTCTAATTAAAAGGACGCCCTTTTTAATAACTCAATCTATTTATTAAAATAAAAAGTAGGAGGTACTTTACCAATAGTAAAAAAGAAGCGGAAGGGACAAAAGTGCTTATTATCATAATGAAGGAATTTGCCTTTATCCCGAATCTTAATCAATTTCAAGCACTTTTTATGTATTGTTCACTTTGTTCTAGATAGAGTTTTATACATGCATATCATATAATATATATAAGACATATTTCTTTGTGGAATTTAATTAAGATAAATTTTGAAACTAATTAATAATGAATCAAATCACATGCATCATGTCTAGATACATTGTAAACTTCATTTCCTTTTCCTAATCCTACTTTTCGGGTCTACCTCAGTCATTTCCTTCTAACTCTCCTTTCGTATCATTTTCTGATTGAGTCAATTAAGAGGAAAACAATTTTTCCTATGCACGTTAAATTAAACAACCAGCTCATTAACTAAATGGGCTGGACTTTGGACGTAAATACACATCCCCACACTTTATTTTGCCTACCATCACAGCGCCATAAAATATAAAAAAAAAAATTTAGCTACACATATTGTATCACTTTATTTATGTATTAGTAAATTATATTCATTAATTATTTTTATTTTTTTACAATATGAGAATCTATCAATATAAAAAAAATTAATTAAATATTATTGAATAATGCATAAATAATATGGCTAGTACAATTTATGTACTTAAGATCTCTTTAAAATATATAAAATTTAGATCCTCTAAAATAAGAGAAAAAAGTAAGAGAGGGAGAGATGAAGTTTATAAAGTAAGAAACAAATAAGAAAAAAAATGGACCTTATTTGTAATATTATGCTTCATTTTCCCTCACCTCAGCTCATCTTCAGCTTTCTCTCCTCCAATTTTTTTGCCTTTAGCTCTCTTTCACTCTCACCTCCGTCAACCACCGCCACGTTGTCACTAGCACCACACTGCGTTGTTTCCAAACTACAGGAGCTTCGCCGATGTCGTCTAGAGCTTCGTTGGACCATCGTAACGATTGAAAACTCCCAAAATTCGTAAATATTTCCTTGTATGAACCCAAATTTTGGCGTCCTCGAACGGCTAAAAAATGCCATCCTCTGGCCGTACCTCCCCCACCGCTAGGTAGCCTAAGATGTCTGCTTCCTCGATTGGCCTTCACCTGCCAAAGAACCGTCTCCATGCGTTCGGATTGAGGCAGAAAGCGTCTGCCGCTTCATCAGCCTTTCTCATCGGAAAAGTGCCGTTAAACCGCCGTGTTTTGGCAAAATAACTTTAGATCCGTCATCCTCGTGTCTCGATCTACATTTTGGATCAATTTTGGTCAACTTTCGCCGTTAACCATCCCCGTTGACTGTTGTTGACTGCTATCACAGTGCCTTTTCCGATGACCCATTGAAGCCAGTGTATCTTAAACACTCTGAAAAAAAGTAAAATAGAAGCTCGTTAGGATCGTAGAAGCATTTTGGTGGTCGTTAAAGTATCTAAATCATCGGTGAGGTGCCATGATATTTGGATAAATTGTTCTGGATGATTTGGATAGAATAATATTTAATGATATTTTGTATAATTTCATATAGGGAGGAAAAATAGAAAATTTAATAGCGGAAAAGATAAATCGAGATAATTAGTGCTAGACCGGTAAAGTAAGGATTTTGTACAAATCCTTTCAGGTGAGTGTTTGATAAAGGAGATATCATTTTCAAATACGCCTTACCCATTTGAATTATAAATAAAATTAATTGTGTATGTGTTTGTATTTATTGTCTAAACAGCCATGGAAAACAATTAGGACATGTGTTGTCCCTGAATTCATGATAAATTGATGATTTTATGTCTGTGTGACTATCGGTACCTGATACAAGAAATTATGTATTTTTTGACTGTTTGAAATATATTATTATTCGAATTTCAAGGTTAGATTGATGAAATGTGGAAATTGGTATCCTGGTGTGAGATGAATTGTGTCGTTGGATGTTATCTCTGGTGTTACCTTGTATTGAGGCACCTCGTGCAATGGGAGGTACGAGACTGGTCGCACGTGCATGCACAGTGGGTTGTCATAGTGCAGTTGAAGGCACAGGTGACTGGTGGCGCTGATGGGTTGTCACGTGCAATGAAAGGCACAATGACTAGAGCGCGTGCATGCACAAAGGATTGTCATAGTGCGGTTAAAGGCAAAGATGATTGGAGGCTCGGATGGGTTGTCCTAGTACAAAGGGAGAGTAGAGATTGTTTGATGGTTAATTGAAAATATTAAATATTGTGCGAATTTATAGAAATTATATAAAAATTGATTGACACTAAATTAACTTTTATAGCCTTTGAATTTTTTTTTACCATTATCAAAAACTCTGTGAGAGTCTGTTTTCCATTCTGTGTATTTTCTTTATCTTACACTCGCTGAGTCTGTGTGACTCACTCTCCTTGCTTTACATTTTTTTTTCAGATCCTCCTCAAGTTAAAGAATAGAAGTGAATAGAGTCGTACTTCTATCTTGGATAGGCTTTTCCTTGAAGTCTCGCAGGTTCAATGATAATGCAGCTTATCCATACCTTAGTATTAGATTAGTTTGTATGTGGATATAAATGAAAAACTTTGTAGGCTTGTAATAGTTAGTTGTATTATTATGCTTTGTAATGAATGTTACTGTGTCTAGGCTGTTATAAATTAAGAAAACGTTCTATTTTCAGTGGATACTCTGTCAAAACTTTGGTAGAAATTGAAATGGTGATTAAGAACTTAAAAGCAAAGATTAAAATATCTTAATATTGTAATTGTGAGATGAATAAATTGTTAGGCTGATTAGACCTAGTAGGTGTTAGAATAGGTTTATGCGCCGGTCACGATCTCAGAATTTAGATCGTGACATTATTAATGCATTTAGAGTGGACATCTAGCTAGTTAGATGTCCATTTTGGAGACAAGTTAGTATGACATTGGAGAGCCAAATAGAAAATGAGTGGATAAAAACATTAATGTTTTGATAAAGGAAAACCATGTGCAACGCACATGTGTTCACCTCAATAAATTTAACATATCTTTTTAATTGGACTAAGAAATTAGGGAGTCAATTATAATTTTTTAATGAATTAGGAAAACTGTAATTGAAAAGAAAGATGGTGGCACTGGCAGCTATGCAGTTTAGTTAGGTCCTTTGTAAAAGGGCTAATTAAAAGCTGGATGTAAACAAAACTTGTGGTCCAAATTAAGGCCTCCTTCTGACATTCTTCTCCTAAGGCCGCTTGTCGTACAGAATTTGAAGTTCAATTAATGTATATATATAATGGAATCTTATCTTCTATGATATAATATTAAGGCTTGAGTTTTTTTAAAAAAATCAATAAAGAGATAAATTTTATGGACTACATAAAATAAAATCTCTATCAAACAATTAGATATATCGTATATCCCCACCTTATATGCGAGTCAGGAGCTCATATTTCTCTACAAATACCCATCAGTTGTAGTGAGGTTCTTCAGTGTCTAACCTTCATTTCCTTCTGTTTAGAGTATAGACACTCAGTTGTTACTGTAACGACCCCCTAATACGTCATACGCGATGCTTATCTGATTAGCGGAAGCATATGGATTAGTTTACATAATTATTCCCTATGTGGGAATGTTAGGGGATCGCTACCGGTTGAGCGTAACCCAAATAGACTTCCCATTGTCCATTCAGATTCCGTTCAACCCTGATTCACACGCAGCTAACTAAATACATATACATACATCATCAATAACTCTGGAATGAAACTAAAGTCTATACATACGGCGTACAATCATTAAACTCAACATCCAAAACTCATATACATATACTGTCAAGCATTCACATACATTCTAACTGAATTTCCCAAGTTTACAGCGGTAAACCCTACCAAAAATTTGGCAGAGTTTCCTCTTTATTTTGATCATATCCAAAGTACAAAATCACCTGTTTACAATCAAACAGCCAGTCTAACAACAGCAATAAACATAATTAACATAAATCTATATACAGCAACGTCAATTCATCACTACAATCCATATACACTATCTGAAATATTCCATGTACATTCAGTCCAATCCATACAGAAAACATAAGAGACAGAACCCAATAAACAACAACGTCATCAGAGTATATGTACAAACGATTCAAGCCTAAGCTAAATCATCCTTCGGTCTATCCTCAAGTCAGTCTTGGCTATCGTCTGGGTTCCTGTCCTTGTCCCTGTTCATCTGAGTAAACAACCTAATGAGATATGAATCCTAGTAGAATAATTCACAATTCAAATATCATTCGAAAACTGGTTGAATACCCAGCGGTGCGAACACCAAAATCATCTTCCCAAAATCAGTTCGAAAACAGTGAAATACCTTATCTTTAAAAATCATTTAATTACATGGAAATCGCGGTAATTCCTTGAAATCATAAAATCCATTTCTTTGAAAATCAATCATAAAAATCAAATAAAATCCCATGCCCGGTGTATCTCAATCCACGTTGGCTACAAATCCTCTGTAACCAAATCTAAATTATCATCTAATTGCACGTAGTCTAGAGAGAATACCTCTCTTATCGTTGGGTGTGATCCGTAACACCAATCACCCGAATCAAGCCTATATTGTGAGTGTGATCCGTAACACCAATCACTCACTCAAGGATCGAGTGAGAATCAACATCTAGGGCGTCCCCTAGCATGTCCACATACGCCAATTCTCATCCTCATACAGTCTATTCGAACTCACATGCACTCGGTCGGCTATTCCTCAGGGTTCTAGGGTATTATGCCTAAATCACAACGTTTCTCCGTGTAGGTTATCCCCCCTTATACTCCTTAAACCTTTCTTAGGGTCGTCCTGGTTTAACGCGTAATCCCTAACTCAGTACAGGTTAAATCTGATGAAAATAATCTCGTTTAAAAGCTCCCTGTACTAGGGATACTTAACGGCCGTCCCATACCGGCTATCAAGTACCCAACCCTAAGTAAATCCGTCCTAAAGGCATCTAAACTCGATAAACAAGGTGTCTAACATGCAATTAGGGTTTTTAGCACACAGGCATGTAATTTATTCCATCGAAAGAAGCACGTAAATCCATGCAAGTCATCTAAATCATTCAGGTATTCACTAAATCAATTCTAGGGTTCTGGAAGTGTAAATTATCCTACCTGGTCTCTGAATGCTCTAATTCACTTCAGAATTCCACGCAGTCTCGGTTTTTAAGCCCGATTAATTTCCTGGACATAAAATTAAATATTCAGGCTCGTCACATCATCCAATTTTCAATTTTAAACCCGGTTACGCTAATACCTAGGTTAATTTATTGCCTAATTACGTTCGGCAGCCATTTCAGTCATATACCATTAGTTTTTGGGAAATCAGACCTTACCAATGGGATCAGACGATGGAATTCTACGTAGGGGTGGTCTCGATTTCTCCCGATGCACGTCCAGAAGCTCCGGCACGGTGGCACACGGCGGCACACGGTGGCGCATGGCGGAGGGGTGCAATTTGTCTAAAAAATCACACCACGGTGAAGCCCGCAGGTCCAGGAGTCCAAATATGGTGGTAGCGCGGCGGTTCACGGCCGTTTGGATGGCGTTTTCTGGCTACGAAGATTCTCGCACGGCGGACGGAGTTTCCCTCGATCCGGGCGCGTCCGGCGTCTGGCCTCCTGTCGACGGCGGCGAGCTACTGGAGGAAGATGGCAACTCAGGCTACACGGTGGTGGGGGTGGTGACGGTCAACGGCGACAGACGGCGGCGATCTGAGCTGGAGAAGTTTTGCTCGATTGAGGGGAAAAACGACATTTTTTCGACGGCTCCAGCGGCCGTTGGTGGCCGTGGTTGGTTGCTGGAGGTTGTGGGCAATGAGGGCTGTCGGTTGGTGTCCTTGGTGGCAGCCCACGGTGGCTGTAGCGGCCGTTCACGGTGGAGGAAGGAGGAGAGAGAAAAGAGAGAAGAGAGAGAGAGTGTGTGGTGAGGAGAGAGAGAGAAATGAGAGAAATGGAGGGAATTCGTATAATTTAAAGCCTCCGGGGACGATTCTGACTTTTCCCAGACCACCTGAGGATACTTTAGGGTGTCGGCATCCTTCCAGACGTTGACACGCATTTTCATGCGAAAGTTTTAGCCTCCGTCAACGAAATCGACGCACTAAACTTCTTCTATCAGTTTCTGATCGCTGGATTACATTTCTTTCTGTTTGATCGTGTTTCTGGCTTCGAATAACCTTATTTTTAGAATCACTATCCTCGAAAGTCATGCCAGGCTTCGTTTTAAAAAGGGTTAGGGTTAAAAGTCAAATTTTATCCTTTTAAAATCCTTTAAAACTCTTTCAAATCTTTTCGGTTATTACAGTTACTGCTCCAACAGTCCAACTCCAAACCAGTAGCCATGGCATATTCCACCCGCACTAGCGTCTTCTTCTTTGTACTCTTGCTCTTATCCCACCAACTTTTCTTCATAGAAGGAAGGAACCCTAGACAAAGCAATGACCACTCACCCAACTCTTCTGCAAAAAAAAGTATTAGAGGGATACGTCCCAATAGGAATCTGGAGGGATACGTCCCAATAGGAATCTGGAGGGATACGTTGAAGCTTTTCGCCCCACATTTCCAAGGCACAGCCCAGGTGTAGGCCATTCCATTAAAAATTGAGTAACCTCCATCCTTACTGCCACTGATATATATGCATGCATACAATTGCTAGTAGCTTATTATTATAATGTGCCTAACAGCCAGAGGAAATATATGTTCTTCATTATTCTGACATATATATATATATAATATAGAGTAAATTCTTATTTTAGTAGTTGTAACTTGTCTCAAGTTAGTTTTTTAATCATAAAAATATTTAATTTAATATTTAAAAGATATATTATATCTCAAAGATTAAATTATAACAAATTATATCTTTTAAGAACTAAAATAGTAATTTACTCTAGCTTTCAAGTTTCAACACTCAGTATTTAGAATTATACAAGTCTACATTCTCGTGGATTATTCATTCCTACTTATATTATATGCAAGTTACTTAGTTACATTAGTAACCCAGAAGTCAGAACATGTTATGTTCAAGAAGCATAAAAGCAAGAATATCAGCTAATCTATGAAGCATCAATGTACGTCCTTCATGGTTTGCTGTAAATTGTAATAATTCGATCCGTGAACTAATTTGACATGGAAATAAAATTACGTAAATACTTCAGTGAATTAGTGATATGTGATTTCTCACTAACCACTGGTTTTGTGTAGCATATAAAAACAGTCCTACTTTTAAAACAGTCCTGATTTATTTTACTATATATATTGTAAAGCAGTTTCATTTGATTTATATGCATGCGAGTCGAGACCTAATATTAGCCTACTTTTTTTGTTTTTTGGACCAAAGATGCTGGGAACCTGCTTTTTGTTTTATTAATTAATAGTTAAATCTTTCATTAACTGAAATACCCGAGGGAATCTTCTGTTTATCTGTGTTTTCTTCTTTATTCTTTCTGTGTACTTCCTACTTAGCCCTGAAGGTCGTTTCAGAAGAAAAGGAACACCAAGATTGGTACGTCACACAAACAAATTAAATAAATAATATATTAGACTTAGACTAATTATAAAATTAGTTACCTGTTTGTTATTAAGTTTTTTAATAAAATTTTTTGAAGCTTTAATTATGTAGTACGGAATTGTAAAAAATATTTACTTATCTAAAAACATTAATTACAATAAAAATATAAAAATTGTCCTTACATTTTCTTTCAAAAATAAGCTAAGGGTGACATATCCCACAAAGTGAAGGGCTATGCAAGTGGGACGCTTAGTGAACTAGAAGGGGCACGTGGAACAGTAGCAAAAGTAGAGACTGGAGTCCCAAAAGTTATAGTTGTTATTTCTTAATAAGCAGCCCTTGAGGTGTATGGAAAGGCAAAAGACACTTCTATTTTAAGCCCACAACCAACATATAAATCTGATTAAATAACTAAGAGATCTAATAAAATTTTAATAGAAGTTCAATGTTAAATGTTCCCTAGTCTAAGTTCGTACCGTACCTCTGAAATTCGAGCTTTAGAAATTTAAGAAAGTTTTAAAAAAAATGAAATGTGGTGTGTACGTATATTAATTTCAGTGATACATATAGGCTAGCTATAGCTGTATGATGGGGCGAGAGACTTAAAGAACGAAGACAACTAGAAAAAGCGAACATGATGGTCACTTCAGTACTCCTTTTCTCTAGAGGTTTGTGTTGCAGTACAGTTATAATTACAAGCCACGCACAAGTAATTTTTTTATTTAGTTTTTAAAAAATGTATTTATTGATATTTTAATTTATAAAAAATATAAATTATATAAATTAATTTTTAAGAACTTAAAACACACTATATACATTAGTTTTTTTATTAAATATTATTAAAATATTTAATATAGAGATTAATATATATAATATTTTAAATTTTTAAAAATTAATTTACATAATCATTAAAATGTTTCACTTAAAAAGTTAAACATTTTATATTAATGCATCTGTCAAATAATTTTAATAATATTTGATAAAAGGATTAACTTATATATTATTTTAAATTTTTAAAAATTCATTTGTATAGTCAATATTTTTTAATAATTAAAATATTAATAAGTATATTTTTAAAGACTAAATTATTAATATACTCTTATTTTATATATATATATATATATATATATAAATATATATATAAATATATATGGCTAGCAACGTCTCTTTGGAATCCCTGCTAGCGATTAGGAGCGAAGCCTTATAAAGAGCATCACATGCACTGGTCCAATCCAACCTTAAAATTTAATAAGCATAGATTCACTTGTTTTACATTTTAATTACTTTCAAAACTCATAAATACCAATGTAGAATTGTAGGTGGACTATCTTAATTTCAATATCATCTATCTACTATAGCAGTATAACGGTAATAATATTATATATCCAATCCTCTCCGGTTGATCTATCTCTGTTCATGGCAAAGTGAAGGGAGAGAGAGCTGCAGACCTAAAGAGAAGATGATGAAGGTAAGAGGTGGTGGTGGTGATCGAACTGTGAACCAAGACAACCCAAAACAGGAAGAAGATGACGAATTGAATAATTTTAGGTCCACATCGCCAGGAGATAGATATGGGGATGGTATCTATAAAATTTACGCTTAATTCGGATATAAATATTAAAAAAAGAAATTTACAAAGATTTTATATTGGTTCTATATTTAAATTTTACAAAATTTAATTAATATAACTGGTGGAATGACGACGAAAATTAATCAGTCTATCTGCTTAAGTTTGAATCTAAGGACGATAGCCACTGCAAAAAACACGGTGATTAAAGGCGGTTCTTTTGAGGCAGTACCAAAAAACGCTCCTAAATTCTGAACTTGGAGTCGATTTCAAAACGGCTTCTACAATTAAAGAACATACCATTTTTTTTCAAAGCAGCCCGTGTGCCTTCCTTTTCCCATTTCTTCTTATTCATTTTCTTCCTTTCAAAAGAGCTTCCTCCACTTTAGCCCTAGCGTCGTTGCTTTCTGTCGAGTGCCATCATCAAGTGTCTTCGAGTCTATTTGAGTGCCGCCGAGCCCTAACGAGTGCTGTCGAGCCCTATCGAGTGCCTTCGAGCCAGAAAAAGTATCGTTGAGCTGTCGAGTGCCGTTGTCGAGAGTCGTTAAAACCAGGTATTTACAAAGGTATAGTCTAGTGTATTTTACATTTGATCTTGTATAATCCCTAACTTAGCAAAGTTGTAACCATGGAGGTTATGTGGTTTGAGTTTGCTCTACAATGGCTTTTCGAGTTTCCAAAAGAGTAATATAAAAATAGTTTAAGTATGTATGTATTGCGAGGTAATTTGCTACCATTGGTGATAGAAAAGGTCTGTGCATATCCTTTTTGTGCTATATCATTTATAATATTAGCTTTCAATTTTTGTTACTGTTAATTAAAATGATTGGCTAAATAATAGCATTTATTTTGAACTGTTGCTTGCAGGTGTATAATTGCTTTTCCAGAAGATTATAAAATTCTTGTTCCAAAGCTGCTAAGTGAGACTATGATGACTGTAGGTTCCAGTTTCATATCTCATCAACCTTGCCATTGTAGATGCTGTTCCAGAAACAAAGGCACTAACAAAAGGTTATTCAGACTTTAGATCTTTTATAGTTACCTGTCAATTAAAAAATGGTAGCATGCCATAGTGATAGAGTGTTATACTTTATGATAATTGTTGCCCCGTTTTACCTTCCTGGACTTCCCATTGGGCTGTTTTCTCTATGTATATTAAAGATAGTTATGATTGTAGTGTTCTAGGTAGCAAGTATACTGGTTGCCATATCTTGTTTTAATTAATTGTTGTTTCTATTTTGAAAAGGTTTCAAATATAAGATATTTTGAAAAGGTTTCAAATATAAGATATTTTGAAAAGGTTTCAAATATAGATATATGGTCATTTTGCCATCTTCACAAATGGATCTTGTTTTTCCTTCATTTTTTTTAAAATTTTCATTACTTTCTTCTTATAGCCTGAAACTGTAAGTTTATATCTTTCATGATTCTTTTTTTTTAAAAAAAAATCTTTAATTTCATGGAATAGATGAATTCCATGGTTAATTGTATTTCTTTGTGTTGACTTTATAAGATATTTGATATTGTAGCTCATGACTGTATGTCCCCTTTTCTCCGTTAAGTTTATTAGATATTTTATCTGGAGATATGCAAAAGGGTATCAAGATTCAAACCAAGCATCTGGAGGCCTTGATTGAATTACACAATACAACAGGGTTTATGGACGTAAATTCTCCATATGAATAATTTAAACAGAGGTAAGAACTTGTAGTTCTAGTTAAATTCATAATTGCACAGATTTAATAAGTGAAGTTTTCCTGCTAAGGCTACTTGAGGCATAGCTAATTATTATGGTTTATGGAGCTATTGGGTTGGAGATAATCTTGACTTCATATCTCTCAAATTCTTTTATTTTCTCAAATGAAAAAGGAAGAAGAACATGGAATAGAAGATATTAAGGGGGAAAAAAAATTAGTAGTCTAGTCTGACGATACAAAGTTTGTTCGGAAAAATAGAAGTTATATTTCATCAAGATGTTTACATAACTTAATATAGAATTCCTACTCTTGTTTAAGCTGAACCTGACTTTTAATTATCTCTTTTTAGAACACCTATTCCATAAGCAAATAGAAAATTAAAAAACTCGGAATATTGAGAAGACTTAGCGAAACATCTAGAAATAGAGAATTAGAGTCCTAGATTCTGCTCTTCCTTTTTTATTGCTGGAATAGTTTGCCTGCTTTCTTATTTTCCCCAGACTTTAATTTCTTTAGCCAAGTTCTCTAGAGAAAAATCTCCTGCTAATCCTTTTAAGTTTTTCTCGAGAATGATAAAAGACTAAATTGCAACTATTCTCTCACTTCAATCTTTATATACTAGGGATTTAGTTTATGGTTTAATTCTTTTGTATAATGTGCAGCTAGTGTTGTTTATGTGAAGGAAAAGAAGTGGACAACACCTTTGGCCTGGAGTTGCAGTTGCTGTGGTTTATATATAGGAACATGCTTTGTTACTATTTAATAGTTCTTGTTAAATTATATTTTGTTTGTACAATAAAATTTTGGAAGCATATATTTTATTACTTTTCCATGGATGTTTGGTTTTAATTTGATATTTATATGTAACGATATCTTCGAAAGTTAATTATATTTCTCAATTTTGATTTACTTTAAAAAATTGAATATATTGCTTGCTTACACGTTAATAAAAAATGAGCAATTTTATTAGCAGCGGTTAGAAAACCGCCACTATGATGAAGAAAGCAATAGTAAAAGCATTTAGAACAAATAAAATAACTCCAGCCAATTTGTTTGAGGGCGCTTGACAACCGCTTTTAAAAACAATCAAGGGGCGGTTTATGCAGCGGTTACAAATAACCGCCCTTAAAATTTTTGTAGAGACCGCGTTTTTTGTAGTGAACTATAATATCCTATATATGGTCATCCCTTATGACAGTCCAAGTGTTGGTCGCTCCATCAACCATTAACTTCAACATCAATGCCTAGGTAAGAAGTTCTTAATTAAGGTTTACATATAAATAAATTAATAATAAATAATTAAATTTTATTAATTAATATACAAATAAAATGGTATAATATATATCTGTCTAAAATTTTTTGCTTAGATAGTAGGTATCTATTATTGTAATATTAATGATGTGAAAGTCTTAGTAACCGTATAGTCACTCTAGATTGTTAACTGATGTAATGAGTCAATAGAAACTGTTAAATGAGTTAGTTGTGCCTACAGCTATGTCAAGTTGTTAAATGTTAACTGAACGCTCACAAGTCACAAAGTTAGCACTGCGTACTATTTAAATGACTGCCTCTTTTTGTATTGCTCCTAATCAATTTAACAAAACTCACCAAAGTGTGTCAAAATCAGTTGATACATTATATAAATTTTTATTTTAAAAAAAATTAATTATGCTATAAACTTTACATTTTATTTGTAAGAAGCAGCGGGTACTTGCTAATTAATAATTTAATAGCTCTTATAACAATTAAAAACTGACACATATTTTACATCAAAAGTTCAAAATCCCTGCTACTATATATCAATTAAGGAAAAAAAAAAGGTAGATGAAACGACCCAAGTCTTAGTCATTAACATTTTACTATGATGCATAATTTTGACGATAATGTAAGTTGACTTTATATTATTTTTTTTTTCTCTTATACAAATACTGCAATACTAACGTCATTATATGTGTCGCAAGATTACAAATGAAATCATAGAAAAATATCTATCACTAAAAGATGTGATTTAAGTCATAAGGAATATTCATATCAAAATATTAACTTATTAAATAAGAATATCTCATAATTTAAATATTATTTTATATTTTTAATTTTATTTAATAAAAGACATATCAGTAAAGAGTTTGTTTCAACTCCTTTTCAATTGTGATTTTTTGGGTGACTCATGAATTCATGGGTTATTAGCTAACCCATATTCTATCTCCCTCTCTCTATTTTTTTCTTTTTTCTTTTCTGTTTATGATAGTTTTTATATTTTATGCACAGCATATATTTCATTTCAATCCCACTCACGGTAAGTGCTTTGACAAAGTAATGTATGCTAAATCTTATCATATATTTTAGTTTCTTAAGATTTTTTTATTACTTGATTTGTGTTATATTTATTGGATATTATACTAAATTTTCCTATTATTTATAATTAGAAAAAAAATTGTAAAAATTTAAAGTAGATATTTTTGTAGGCGAATTCAACTATCTCTCTCTCTTGAGAAACACAGAAGTTGCGCTCCTATTCTTTTAAAAAATAAGTATAACTGATAATTTGATTATTTTAATCAAAATATTTTATGTTTACTATTTATATAATATAAGCAGTAGTTAACTCAAAATAATTGAAAAGAACTTGACTAATTACTAATTATGGAATTCTTTTTTTCGTATGTGTTGTATGATGAAATTATCTTTTCACCAACTTGTATGTCAATCAAAATTAGTTCCATATCTCTGCGAGTGCATGTTTACATCTCACTGATGTATCTATAAAAATAAATTTATTAAGTATGATTTTAGATTTTTGTATTTAAAAAATAATGTACTTTTTTTATTTAAAAAAGATAAAAATAAATAAATAAATAAAGAGCTCATACTTATAGGAACTATTAAAGAATAAATGTTATTTCTTCTTATCTTTCTCTTAATGCAGTATTATTTTTTAAATATAAAAGATCTAGATCGATTAAGTATTAACCCCAGAGTTTAACCTGATGACCAAACATTTTTGTAGGTACCTAGGTAGCCTGACTAAATTAATGTAGCTAGCTGGATTGTTGATAATAAAAAACGAATTTTGCTAAGCAGTATTTTTAAAACATTAATTAAAGTTTTATTTGATTAATTGATAAATTTTTTAATATTAAAACTTATTATTTTTATTAACTTTTTCTAGGTTTGAGATTATATAATATTCTATCAACAAATCAAAAAAATCTTAACCAGTATTTTAAAAATAATGATTAGCTAGAATAATAAAAATTAAGTTTTGAATTTAATGTAAAGTACAGGAAATTAATATATGCGAAGTATGATTAAATCTGATCGTTAGACCGTTGAGATTCGATGAAAGGGACCCGAACGATTCCTCATATTGCCTTGTGTCGCTGTATACCGCTCGTCCACTACAGCTGTACGGCGTAGCCACCAAAAACGACTAACCCAATGCACTTTAATTATATGATTAATTTAGGCCTTTTCAAACAAACACAACCAACCAAACAATATTATGGTACTTCCATTACTTAATATTATCAAATTTAATTTTATGTACTTTTTTAATGAGGGGACCCACAAGTGAGGGTTCCTTAATCCCAGGAACAAACCCTTTGCCAGATTCTCTCCATTTTATTCCAACTTCAAGTGAGTGCAGTTGCCTAACTTGGCACCATATATGACTCTGCCACTACTCTATGTTATGCCTCATCATTTCCTTCTTTCATTTTAAACTATAGTATTGTTTATACAAATTAATATTTATATATATACTGGTATCAAGTTTTTTTAATAAAAATAAAGTATTTTAAAAAAACTAATCAGGAGAATTTAATACGGTATTTATTTATGACCAACTGTGACAATTTCAAGTGGTAGGGCATATCATATGGGGATCCCACACACAGGCATGCTGTCATGTCGCTTTTGACTTGACTTTTGTTTGCTCCTTCATCATGATCTTTTTAATGAACGCATATTCTTTGTTGTCTTGCGGGTATGTGTGTGTTTTGGGTGTTAAAGTTTAGTATTTAAATAATGTATATTTATATAGATGGCAATAATGCTAACTGGGAAAAGTATAATGGCATGGAAAGCGGATATATTAAGGAAGATTTGTGTTGTCATTCATTTATATAATAATCTCATGAAATAATAATTAGTGCGAACTGAATGGTAATTTAATTTACTTATGAGTGGAGAATAGCAAAATTGCTAGAAGATGGTCAAAAGCTGCATAGATATTTTAAGGCGTATCTTTGGCATTATCACTAAAGAAACAAGGTCAAATATCGTCTTATGTGAACCATCCTTTTGTAATCATTATAACTTGTTACTCCGTGCACGTATGCAAATATATTTAGTGCTTCAACTGTAACAAAAATGCCTAACAGCAAAAAATAATTAGAAGAGAGTGAAATGCATGCATGTTCCTTAATTTGGGTTATGCAAACTTAATTCAAACTGTTTGAATTGAGACAGGATTTGAGTAGAAATTCAACATAGCTGGTAATGATACGTAATTTTTTCAAGTTAAAGCCGCACACACTAATGTGACGGGTAAACTTCATTAACTATAGTATACTGTTTGTGGAAGTTGATGATTTCTTGAGTGAATTTAATTCGTTATTGGTATTTATGTAATGCC
Source organism: Senna siamea (assembly GCA_031216115.1). Classification (NCBI taxonomy): domain Eukaryota; kingdom Viridiplantae; phylum Streptophyta; class Magnoliopsida; order Fabales; family Fabaceae; genus Senna; species Senna siamea. The sequence continues at coordinate 16,213,637 of CM062358.1, forward strand.
AAAGATTTATCAATGAGAGTTAAATTTAGTAGAAATGATTAATCTTTTATAACATAGTAAATATGAATTTAAATTTTTGTTAAAAAAATTATAATTTTTAGTATCTGGCACTATCTCTAACAAAATTACTTTTATGTCAAAAAAATGAAAAAAAAAAAGCCAAGGAATTGATAGTTTCTCAAAATACGAAAAGTAGAAATATTGAAGTACTTTTCAATTCAAATACGCAACACACTGGTAATCGATGACAATCTTCGGTTTTCTGTCATACTCCAATATTCAAATAAACTATCAATGCATTGCAGTGACAAATGTTGATAAAGTCAAAATTTGGTAGTTATAAATATTTCCTCCTTAATTCCTTTGAGTTTGAGGCTGCGCAATGATGATGCAATTTGCAATTAACCCATTTATAAAGGAAAGATATTTGATATAGCGAAGGCTGATGTTCTTCAGTACTACACTTCACATTAAAGATTTGTGAGATCCAAGAGAGGCCCATTCACTTATATAATTAATACTATATACCTCCATAAGTGGAGAAGGTACAGCGAAATCCCCTGTTTCTTGGTCCATTAATATTGGTGCGCTGGTCCACTTACCATCATAGTTAGTACTAACTATTATTGAGTAAATTATATTATTCTTTTCTAAAGATTTTATTGTCATAAATCATAGGAGAAAAAACAGCTTATTTTTTTCAAAGTGCTCATTTTAAAAAACTTGTACGTTTAGCAAAATAAAGTATTTCTAAAGGGTAACAAAAACAGATTTTCAGCTGTGCAATAGAAGTTGAAAATTATAACTTCTGCTTAAAAGTTAAAAGTTAAATATTTTAGAACAAGAATATCTATATCAAAATTCCTTATTTACCATAGTACCTTTAACTTTTTCTTCTGTAAACCTCTTCACAAATACAAAATTCTTATGTATAAATTATGATTCTTATTTTTGGAGTAATTATATCTATTATTTTAAAACATATAGATTGGGGCCATAGAGCATTTATATATAAAATTATGTTCTTTAAAATATTTATTGTATTTTTTATATTTTAGTTAATTAATTAATTATAATTATAATAACATAATAAAAATTAACAATAATAAATATTTATAATCATTTATTTATTTAAATAACATTAATAACAAAATAAATTTATAAATGCATGCTTTTTTGGTAATTTCATAATTAAAATAATTTTTTTATATAAATTAGTCAAACACAAACTATTTTTCAAATAATTATAAAATTGCTTTTTAACTAAATTGACTAAACATAAACAGTTTTTATTTTCTCACGACACTTTTATTAAAACTCTATTTGAAAATAAATCATTTTAAAATAAACAGATTTTAAAAGTTTGATCAAATGGATTTTAAATTTCAAAGATAATGAGTGTAATTTTTTTACAAAAAAAATGAATACCAAAAAGGTAATTTTACTAAACTTTAAGTGAAATTGTTTTCTTTATATATATATATAAATATATATTATAATGACTCTAAACCTTTTTATTTAGTATTTTCATAAAATAATATATTTTATAATATAAAATATAAAATAAAATATGTTATATGAATATATGAGAAAAAGAAAATTAAAATAATAAAAAATTACAAAGTATGAGATAATTAAATAACTTTTTATTATTTAATTTATGTACACAAAGACTCTAATATAAATATAAATATAAAATATATATATATATATTATAATCTTGTTAGTTGTTGGTACCTGTTTTCAAACTAAATTCTCAAGGGCTTCTCCCCACCATGAAAGGTCATATCAAGCTTGTCCACTGTCACTAATTCACTATGACTATATTCAACAAAAGAATGTGATGGTACAGGTACACGTGACAATTCTACACAAGAGGTAATAGCTACGTACACGCCAAAGAACATATTTGGTCACGTAGGTGAGACACCATATTCTAAGTGAAAACTATGTGTAGTTGACAAATAAACGGTTCACATTTGAAAGTGCTCACACTCCACATATTTAGTCAAATGACATTATTACAACTTGGATTTAACTAGAATCTTATAACAAAGCGTACATATCATACAGGACTCAACCAACACTATAAATACCCTAAGATCCCAGAACTTGTCATATCATCTGGATTCACATCCTCTTCTCTATTTCCTACGTCCTTCCTAAAGCCATAATTCTCTCTACTCTAATTCAAACAACACCTTAGTCTCAAACAAAACTCAAAGATCCTAAACTGGTCATATATATCAACTTGATTGAATGGGTGCATTCAGGCCATACCTAAATATTTAGCTGTTATTGTGGCAAGCTTCTTCAGTGTCTAACCTTCATTTCCTTCCTTACAGACACGCGTTGCTCCAACCCCTCTTGTTCCAAACCTTTGGCCATGGCATATTCTACTCGTACTTGTTTCTTCTTCTTCTTTGTACTCTTGCTTTTGTCACACGAACTACTCTATACAGAGGGAAGGAACCTGAGACGAAGCAATGAGCAGTCACCCAAGTCTTTTGCAGCAAAAAGCACTAGTGCCTTTGGAAGCCCTACCCTCTTGAACCATCCCATTAGGAATCTGGAGGGATACGTTAAAGCTTTTCGCCTCGCCCCCCATCTCCAGGACACAACCCTGGTGTAAGCCATTCCATTATTGTGTTCTCTAATTGTTTTATGGTGTATTTCCTTTATTATGCCATTTCTTTTCACCGTTGAGTAGGTTGTGTTTTCAGGTCAACAAAAATTAATGGAGATCATAAGAAATTTGGAGGAGAAGATAATAAAGACATAAAAGCAAAGGTGGAGAGTCCAGATGTTAAAGAGTATTATTATTTGACTCAAGGATCCCAAACTGATTTCAAACCTACAAAGCCAGGTCATAGCCCTGGTGTAGGGCATGCTGCTTCTCAAAACAACAAACATTAATGGAGATCAGCTGCTTCTCAAGGCATTCTCTTTTTAGAATTTACGTAATTCTGTTATATATATGCTAAATAAAAAAAGGTTGAAGTTGTTTGTATAAAAATTAAAATCTGGTTTTTTATTTCAGTATTTGCTGATGAATAAAGTGTATCTAATTGCATGCAAATGTAAAGGAAAATATGTTGGTTTGTGTTGAATAACTTTGTGGAAGATTGAATAATATATACACAAATTTGAATAATATATATATATATATATATATATATATATATATACACAACTCTAATAAGAATGGACATTAATATCATAGGCATTTGTCTTGACTGGCAAGGCTAGGTTTATAGGCTTAGCAGATAAATGACATCATGTTTGGAGATCATGAGTTTGCTTTTTTTTCTTTTGTTTCGTATATCCACAAGTATTGCTATAAAATTAATTCTACACAAATTAAATCCATATGAACAAGTATATTAATTAGAATAGAATATATAGATAGGTATAGACTCATTCACGTGGTTTTGATGTAGCTAGCTAGGGTAGGTCATCCAGGGAATGTGCCAGACAGCTAGCTTACAAATTAACCATTTTTTCAACAGAGTGTTCTAGATTGGGAATATATATATATATATATATTTATATATATATATATATATATATATATATTCTTCAATATTCTCACTTATATACTTGCTTTCAACACTATCGGTATTTAGACTTACAGAAGTCTAGATTCTTGTTGGTTATTCGTACTTACAGGTTACAGTAATAATCCAGACGATGACGCTCAAGAAGCATGCAAGCTTTTATATATATATATATATATATATATATATAGCAATATTCAATGTACGTGTACGTCTTTCATGTTTACTACTTCGACATGGAAATGAAAATACGTAAATAATCCTGTGAATTAGTGATATACGTACGTGATCACTCTCCAACCCCAGCACATTGTAATTTTAGCATGCATATAAAAACAGTGCTACTTTTGATAATAATAATGGGTAACTTGGCAATTTGATTGAATTTACTACCGTAAATCACTTTTCATTTATTTTATATGCATGCGAGTCCGGGCCTAATGTTAGTCCCAAGCTGAGGGAAGGGGAAACCCACCTTTTTTGTTTCTTCGGCCAAAGATACTGGAAACCCAACTTTTGTTTCTTAATTAATAGTTAAATCTTTTCCCAGAGGAATCTTCTACTTTTCTTTGTTTTTTTTTTCTTGTTTAATATTTTTTGTGTAATTTCTTCTTAGCACTTGAAAGGCTGTGTGGTTAGATACATAAATTATATGTATGCCAGCGCAGTGAGACAAGGTTTCAGAAAAAAATCAACACTAACTTTGGTAGGTCACAAAAAATAAATTAATAATGGACTAAAGTAAAATTATTTATATATTTGTTATCAAATATTTTAATAAAAAATTATATGTAAATTGCTTTTTTAGAAGGCTTAATGTTGTAATAAATATGCTAGCTAAATTATATATGATACCCTTTAGTTTAAAAATTATATTTATCTCTTCTATAATTCTTTTAATGAAAATTAAATAGCTTTTCACTCAATTTTTATTTATAATATAACAGTAAATTCAATTAAATTAATGTTAAACTCCAACATAAAATTTTTAATATAATACAATTAAATAACTGTTATTATTTTAAATTATTTTTTTATTAAATATGTCATCAATTATTTTATTACTTAAAGTTATATCAAACATTAAGAGAATCAAATGTAATTTTTAAAATGAAAAAAAGATGTCAAACGTAGTTTCTCTAAACTTAAAAGACAAATTAGTGTAATTTATTCTAAATAAGATATAAAGGTGGGATGCTTAGTGGAAGGTGCACGTGGAACAGTAGCAAAACTACAGTCCCAAAGTTTATAGTTCTTTCGCAGCCCTTGAGGTGAATGAAAAGGCAAAGGACAATTTAATTTAAAGCCCATAACCGATATATACTTAATTAATCAAAAGATATAACAAATTTTACATGAAAGAAAAAGTTAATTGTTGCCTTGGGCCAAGTTCGTACCTCTGAAATTCGAGCTTTGGAAATTTAAGACAAGAAAAAGAAAGTGTGGTACATTAATTTACTAATTGGAGCAATATATGTGGTTGCATGCAATGGGATGAGAGACAAGAAGAACAATACGATTAGACAAAGCTAACACGATGCTCACTTCAGTGCAACTACTACTACTTTTCTCGAGAGGTTGGTGTTAGACAGTTAATACCAAGGTGACCTTAATAACAGTAATAAATGTACAGTTTATTTTTAAAATAAGACAAGTTTAGTCTTATTAATACAAAATGAAAATTTTTAAATTTTAAATTATAAAATTATAAAACATAAACCCAAAAATATTTATATAAAAAAATTATCATATAAAATTAAGAAAAAATATATACAAAAATTTCTCCAAAAAAAACTAATAAAACAATCAATATATTTATAGAGTTTATGTTTTATAATTTTTAAAAATTTTTAAATCTTAAATTATAAAATTATTAAATATAAACCCAAAGATATATATATATATATATATATATATATAGCTAAAAAAATATGTACAAAAATTATCCATAAATAAATAAATAAAATACCACAAGATTTAAGATTTTATAATTTTATAATGTTATAATGTTATAATTTTATAATTAAAAGTTTAAAAATTTTAATTTTGTATTAATAAGGGTAAACTTGACTAATTCTAAAAATAAACTGTGTATTTATTGATGTTTGTTGAAAAAAAATTAAAGAACATTAAATAATATGATAAAATACTATTTTCAAGAGTATTTAATTTTTTTTCTTAATATTACATAGGAAATTATAAATAAAAGTTTTGCTAACCAATGTTCTAAAAACACTCGTTAAGAAGCATTAAATTTTTTTAAAATAATATTTTATCATGCTATTTAATGTGTTTTTCTTTTAGTAAAATCTTATAAATAAATGTAAAGTTTCTTATAAGTTCATTAAGGCATGCATAGGAACTAAATACGGAGTATAATGGAACCACTAAAATGAATGGAATCTTATGTATAATTTATAAGTTTACTTTTGTTTTTTTTTAATTAGTGCTCTAAGGAGTATTAAATTCAAAAATATAAAATTCAAAATTTTAAATCTTAAATTATAAAATTATAAAATATAAATTAAAAAATAGTTATATACAAAAATTATCATATAAAATTAGTAAAAAAGATATATATAAAAATTGCCAAAAAAATGCCAATATATTTATAGGCTTTATGTTTTATAATTTTATAATTTTTTAAATCTTAAATTATAAAATGATAAAACATAAACCCAAACATATATATATGCACACAAATTACCATATATAATTAGCCAACAAATATTGACGAAAATTATCGAAAAAAATAAAATACCTCACAAGATTTAAGATTTTATAATTTTATAATTTAACATTTAAGATTTTAAAAATTTTAATTTTATATTGATGAAAGTAAATCTGTCTTATTTTAAAAATAAATTATGTATTTATTATTTTTTATTGAAAAAATAATTAAAATACATAAAATAACATGATAAAATATAATTTTTAAGAGTATTTAATGCTCGTTAACTAGTATTTAAAGACATTGATTAATAAAATCCTTTATTTTTTTATCCTTTTCTCTACAATTTTACCATATAAAATTTGTTAGAAACTTGAGGAGATTTCAATCTTAATTAATGTGATCATTAAACAGTCGAGATTCACTGAAAGGGACCTAAAAGATTCTTCATCCTGTCCTGTTCTCATTTATTAACCTTTAAAGCTTTTGTTGAAAGGTCTGATTCTGATGTTAATTAATTATGCCGCTCGTGCACTACAGCTTTGCCACCAGACACAACATGCACTTTGCTTCTGGTTTAACGTAACCAAACATTATAGTACATCCATTACCTAATATATTACCATTTCTTTTTGTTTAATGTACTTTCAACGAGGAGAACCTGAAGTGACGGTTCCACAAACCCAGGAGCAAACCTTTTTCCAGATTCTCCATTTTGATTCCATCTCAAGAGTGGGTGCGTTGTGAGGCTTGGCACCACATGACTCTGCCACTACTATATGTGTTATGCTCATCATTTGCTTTCTTTGATTTTAAAGTTTAAACTTTAGTGTATTTATGGAATTGACATTTATATTATATATGACAATGAGTGTGACAAGTTCTAGTGGTAGGGTACGAGGATCCTACACAAGCATGTGGTCATGCCTCTATCCTTTGACTCGACTTTTGTTTGCCTTCATCATGATCTTCTCTTAATTAAGGCCTATATTCTTTCTCTTTGGTATGCCTTTTGTATCTTTTTTTTTTAGTGAGGTTTGGCACCACAATATTCAACTAAGATCGAGTAGCACTAAAGACAAAATTAATAATAATAATAATAATAATAATAATAATAATAATAATAATAATAACCTCCTTTTTTCTTTTATAACTTTTGTGAAAAATAAGTTGCTACTAAAGTATTAGTTCAGTGATTTATGAAGTTTAGTGTTTAGTAAAAAATAAAGAAATGTAATTCCAATAATAGAAAGTAATCAAAGGCTGGTTAAAGGAAGATTTGTGTTAACATAATGTAATAGTATCATGAGTTAGTAGTACTTACTAGATACCATCTGTAAAAGAATGTCAATGATAGCATTGATATGGCCGCAGTAGGAGAATGTGTGTGTGTATATATACATATATATATATATATTACAATATCATTTTATTTAAAATAATTTTATTTGAAGTACTATTAAATATTAAATAAAGATATTTCTCTTAGCAAAAATTTAAACTTTAATTTGTCATATTATAAAAAATTAGTCCTATCTATTAGATTTAACCTCCGTTAGTTGAAGAATGTATATATATATATAGAGAGAGAGAGAGAGAGAGATACATATACATATACATATATAAAGAAGTATTTTTTTTTAATTCAAATGCTAATTAGAGATCATTATTATGTTGTGTATTAAACCACATTGTATTGATATCAAATTATATATATATATATATATATATATATATAATATTTATGTTATAACTTTCAAATTGATTGTGAATCTAGTGAAAATGTAATCTTAAAATAAAATTATTCAACACTATAAAGATATATAATTTTAATTAACATAGACTTCAATTTATCTTTTTAATATATATATATATTTGATATATATATATATATATATTTGATGGTGTGTATATATATATATATATTTGATGGTGTGTATATATATATATATATATTTGATGGATACAAAAAAAGGAAAGGCGTATCTTTCTGATCATGACTAAGGCTAAATTTGGTGCTCTAATATAAACCATATATACTTTTGAAATCGTTTATGTTACTTTTGGTCCACTCAATTTTTGGTGCTCTCATATAAACCATATAACATTAATGTTTTCCACAAGAACTTGGTCCATAACCAAAATCGATTATATATATGAATTGGTTGCATTAAGGAGACAGCAGTTAGCATAAAATTTAATTTGTTGAATTTTTATGACCGGTTGATATTATTTAAATCATTAAAAAACTCATCCTAAAATTAACTTATTAAATAAGAGTTTCTAAAGAATTAAGTGGTGATCTTGTAGCTTCATCTTGTTTAGGTTGGCACTGCAACATATCAATTTTTCTTTGGATGGTGGCGCAGAAGAAAGAGGCGTAAAAAAGACAGTATGAAGCATTAAATTTGTGATTTCGGTCCTACCCGAAGAAGACTTGGTGAATGATGATCCACATAGCACTATCTTAGTTTACTTATTTATGTGATATATAACGTAGTCAAATAAACCATCAATATTGCAGTGCAGTGCCAATTGCCAAATCTTGATCAATGCAAGAGTCAGAATATCTTTACGATTATGCTATGGGAATCTTTTTCTTTATCGCAGATTGCGGCTCTACAAAAAATTTCATGCTTCGATATAATATATGAAGCTAGCTAGCAAGGGCAGATCTATTTCACTAAACTTCATTACAAAAACTTGTGATCTATTTTTAACAGAGGCTATTCACTCGCATAATAATAATAATTATAGAACTAGAAGTATATACAGTTATTTTTATTTTTATTTTTATTATTAAATTCTCTAATTAAAATAAAATATAATAAAAGAGAAATAAATTATATAAACTATATATTTATTAATCTTTAATTGAAAAACTTGATGACAAAAGTATAAAAATTGTACTTAAATTTTTTTCATAATAATAACAACAACAATAATAATAATTAGAGGTTCCACATACATAAAAGTACATTTTAATTTTTTTTAAATTTTTAGAATGTAATAAAAAATAATTATTATATTCTAAAATAATAAATTATTTAATTCTTTTATTATAACTTCTTATTATCTTTACTTGATCTCTCATCTCCTCGCATAATATAGTTTATTTTATATAATATATAGTTTTAGATAATAATATTCATAGCTACTTGATTATTATCTAATTTTCTATCATTCAGCAAATCTTTGCGAAGTTGTATTTGTTCTAAATCCTAAGGAATATAAACTTAGATATATCATATCATACGAATAAAGAAACAGACATGCAATAGAAGAAGAGGCGCATGAAAAGAGAAATCAAAATAATGAAATATATACACAAAACATTGACAAGATTTATATAGTTAGATTGATATGTTTAATATTAGACAAAAATAATGATATGAAATGGTATTTAATCTTTAGTCTTGAGATGTTCTTACAAAATAAGCTAGTAGTCCTTTGATGGATTCTCTTTATTCAAGTGTCATCAACCAGCATCAAATTCAAAGCAATCATAACTCGTAAGTGAGCGTAATATATTAGAGATATAATAAACGATCCACATTTGAAAATACTTACACTCCACATATTTAGTCAAATGACATGATTAAAAATCTAATAAGTCATTAAATATCAAATACCCTAAGATGGTAGAACTTGTCATATCATCTGGATTCACATCTTCCTCTATTTCCTCTGACGTCCTACCTAAACCTATAATTCTCTTCTCTCTTCTCCTCGTCTCGTCATGGGTGAATTTCAAGCCCTGCTACACAAATATTTAGCTGTTGTTGCTGTGGTACTGCTTGTATTTGCTTGCCATGAAGTTGTTTTAACTCATGGAAGGCACATAAAGGCTATAAATCAACATTCCCCGTTGGACAAATACAGCATTAATGGCAATGTTCCTACTTCAACACACAAGATAGTTGAAGATACTCGCCCCAAAAAGCCAGGGCACAGACCTGGTGTAGGTCATTATTCCCTTAAACAATATTCTTTGATGTCTGCAGATTCAAATGCAGATCACACAAATGCATTCCGACTCACAACACCAGGAAACAGTCCACAGATTGGTCACAGGGAATTTGGAGAAGACGATAAAAGTACAGAAGCGAAGATTGTAGTTCAGAGTCCAGAAGTCAAACATGCTTTGACCGATACAAAGCCAGGTCATAGTCCAGGGGTTGGTCATAAGAAATTTAGAGAAGACGATAAAGATGCTAAACAATATTATTCTGTGACGTTCGAAGGATCCAAAGCTGAATCCAGCCCTAAAAGGCCAGGTCACAGCCCTGGTGTAGGGCATGCTGCTCATGATCTAAACAACAAAAATTAATGGAGAGCTAATGCATGTTCAGTATCAAATAGCTAATTAGTTGGTTTATGTGCAATATTCTCAGTTTCGATCTGCATTATGATTAGTACAGTCTACGTATTCTTGCATGATAATCAAACCATGTAATCATGCGATATAAGGCATATTTCTCTTTGCATATTCTGTAATTCTGTTATATATATATAATATATATGCAAAATAAAATTGGAGGATGTTCTTTATATACAAATAGAATCATTTTCTTTTTAATATTTTTGTTTTTTGCTAATAAATATTGAATAAAGAATTTCTACTTGCCTTCAAAATGAAAGGAAAAATGTTTGTGTTATATTGAATTTCTTTTGGTATATTATGTGTGTCAGCATGATTTTACCTTTTACGTACATATATATAGCTTTCTCATTCCCACACCCACTAAATATGTGCTAATATACACTATATATCTTGAATTTAAACCAAATATCTTTTTCTTTTTTTGCTTCATAACCACATAGTCTTTTTCTTTATTAGCCAATGAATGAAGAATCTCAGTGAAAATGTTGTTTGTATTATCATCAATTAATCCATACTCTTTCATACTTCCGCAAACTTTAGAAAACGGTCAAGGTTCTTTAATAAAAAAAATAACACATGTATGATATATTCCATGCATGTTTAGTTCTTTTTAAAAAGATTTTCATATATTTTATTTTCATTAAAAAATTTGATAGTAAAAATATAAATAATTATATATAAATTTAGATTTACATAAAGTTATAGGACAGATCAATTAACACCATGTCAATCAAAGTTATTCTTGTACCAATAAATAATTTTTTACAAAATTCACAGCTCATTTAAAAGTTCTTATAAAAAATGTTATCCTCACAAAATTTGATATTAATTCAAAGTTGTTTGATGGCTCATCATTCATCAATATATGCAAAAATTAACGCACAATATAGTTTTCAAACATCAGAAATTAATAAATTTGATTGTATACTTATATTTATCAAATTTTTATAATATTGAACATATATAGAATATCAACAAAATTATTATTTCTAATGTAAAGATTAGATTCATGAAAATCAATTTCTATGAAAGAATATAGAGGGGTGTAAGAGAGCCAAATTCTACACAGGTGTGAACTGATCCCTCCTATATATATATATGATATTATATTTTTGGAGGTTTGACCTTTGGTCTTTAATATTTTATTTGAGTAGAATTCCTTCAAATTGATTAGTAAGACATGAGTCATGACTCATGAGTAGCTCATTAAATAGAGTACTCCAAAGTCTTACATACCATATTATATATGATCATTCTTAATCACTCAATGTGGGATATATCAGAGTTGTAGGAGGCATTTCATGATAAGCTAATAAAATCTATAAGATATACATGGGTTTTGCTTTGGACGGTGGTGCAGAAAAACAAACAGTGTAAAGAAACCAGCTGTCTGAACCATCAAATTTGTGCTTTTGCTCATTTCTGTGATTCTCCTATCATATGAACCGTCAATTAATTGCAGTACCAAATCTTGATAATGCAGAAGTCAAAGACTCAAAGTATCATTGACCAGAAGCCTTAAGACTATAATACTATAGGACTCCTTTTCTTTATTGCCGACCTTATTGCGGCTGTGCAAGTGCAATGATCATGCGACCCATTTATTTCAAAGTTATAAACAAAAGATTTGTGAGATTGAACAGAGGCCATTCATTTATATAATTAACATTATACCTTTTTAAGTGGAGAATTTATGGCAGAATCCCCATGTTTCTGGGTCAATTTTTAATAATAATATTATTCTTTACATGTTAGATATTAACATTATACGTCTTGCTATTCTCAAATTGCTATCATTCACCAAATCTTTGCGTATATTTGTGAATCTGATTGTTCTAAATTCTATTAATGATCATATATATATATATATATATATCAAATCATATGAATAAGATGACATGTAAATGTTGAAGCATTCTCAGTTAATATATTAGTTTTTAGATAAACTCTCCTAATCTTAAAGCTTTAAATTACATGAACTACTATCAAAACATTTTACTATATATAGTCCCAACTGTAATTGTATCACGTAAGTGGCGTTGCCACTACTGCAGAGTTTACTAATAAGGAATTACAAAACTAGGGCAAAGGCAACTAATTATGTGGGCGCCTTAAGTAAAAGCTATATATATTTGACAGGTACACATTTGAAAATGCTTGCAGTTCACAAATTTAGTCAAATGACATGATTACAACTAATAAATAATTAGAATCTTAACAAGGCAAAGATATCAAATAGTACTCAACCAAGATTACAAATACCCTAAGATCCCAGAATTTTTCACATCATCTTGTTAACATTTTCATCTATTTCCATTCACCTGCCTAAACCCATTCTCTCTCAAACAAAACTTGAAGCCACTGTTAATTGTTTCTCTCTAGCTAGTCATGGGTGCATTTCAGGCCATACCCAAATATTTAGCCATTGTTGTGTTACTATTTGTATTTGCATGCCACGAAGTTGTTTTAACTCATGGAAGGCAGATAAAAGCAATGAACCAACGTTCCTTGCTGAACAAACACACTAGAGTTAATGGTAACGTTCCTACTTCAGAAAGGAAGATAGTTCACTCACCCACCATAACCATAACAAATCGCCACGTGGCTGTTGCAGGGTTTGGAGATTCAAATGCAAAATACACAAATGCATTTCTTCGACCCACAACACCAGGAGGCGTTGATCATAAGAAATTTGGAGGAGAAGATAATAAAGACATAAAAGCAAAGGTGGAGAGTCCAGATGTTAAAGAGTTCTATTATTTGAGTCATGGAAGGCAGATAAAAGCATTGAGCCAACATTTCTTGCTGAACAAACACACTAGCATTAATGGAAGTCCTACCCACCTGAACCATCCCATTAGGAATCTGGAGGGATACGCTGAAGCTTTTCGCCTCGCCCCACATCTCCAGGACACAACCCTGGTGTAAGCCATTCCATTAAAAATTAGATAACAACCACAATCCAACTACCAATAATATGCATGCATGAAATTGCTAGTATTATTGTGTACTCTAATAGTTTTATGGTGTATTTCCTTTATTATGCCATTTCTTTTCACTGTTGAGTACGTTGTGTTTTCAGGTCAACAAAAATTAATGGAGATCATAAGAAATTTGGAGGAGAAGATAATAAAGACATAAAAGCAAAGGTGGAGAGTCCAGATGTTAAAGAGTACTATTATTTGGCTGAAGGATCCCAAACTGATTTCAAACCTACAAAGCCAGGTCATAGCCCTGGTGTAGGGCATGCTGCTTCTCAAAACAACAAAAATTAATGGAGAGGTGACAATCACATGCACATGTTCAGTAATCAGTAAAATTAATTAGCTAGTTAGTTGATTTGCGTGTAATGTTCTCAATTTCGTTCTGCGTTAATTTGTTAGACCCTACAAATTCCTATCGCCATTCACCATGCAAGGCATTCTCGTGTTAGACTTTCTGTAACTGTGTTATAATGTTATACATGCTAAATAAAAAAGGTGGATGTTATTTGTGTTATCTTTTATTTCTTTCCTTAAAAGGTTTACTTAATATTTTTAATTTTGTACACTGGAACTTATGCCACCGTCCTACAGCATGCATGGCTTTTTGCCCTTTTATACTTTTTTTTTTTGGGGAACAATTTGCTCTTTTGTTCTCCAAACTCTTTTGTTCCATTTTTCTATTTGGTATGGGCCTTTTAGCCCTTTAGGGCTTACATTGGGCTTTTTATTTTGCCTCCACGCTTATGGATCTTAACCCAATACCCATCAGTTCGACTTTTTGTTTACGTTATCTCGCTACATTATTATAGATAATTGAAATTCTTAATTTTTTTTCTTCATTAGTGGTGATACACTTTACAATACAGGGCTGTTTGGTACTAAGAAGTTACTTTATTGTTAGAAACTATTTTTATTAACTTTACCTTTGTAACATATATATATGAATCTGAATTGAATTATTTGAAGTAGCTAATTTATTCCTAGCCATCAATTTGAACCGTTGGGAGTTATTAGCCGAAATTTTAATAAAATTATAACTTTTGCACTAAGAATATAAAACTGACTTCTAACTTGTTTAGGTACGATCGATAATAATGTCAAGCTCCTTAAATTAAAAAAGAAAAAAATAAAGAACTTTATAGTCCCTACAACTCTATGAGGCTACCTATTTCAGCCTTGCATGTGCCGGCAGTAAAAAGCTGCACTAGTTGCAAATAACGCAACTTGGCGAACGGCGACTCTTAACTGTGGAAAAAAATAGAGGTTTTAGAAGATGAGTTTTATTAATCAGTGTTTTAAAGATCGCTATTGATTAATGTTTTTATTAGTTAACAGAGTATCTAATTATTTAAAAATTGTAAAAAATTAACAAAATTTTTTTAATGTTTAAAACTTTATTAATTAATTAAATAAAATTGTAACTAATATTTTTAGATACTAATTAACAAAACTCTTAATTAATAGTATGAGAATTTTTTAAAAGAGAGTGATCTCAACACTTTGAGTTCATTAGCACTCCAGTTGGAAAAGCTGACTTGTTTGTCTGAATGAAAATTCTGCCAAAAACAGCAAAATCGAAAGAAGATGACCATGCATTTGAAAACGTGAATGTATGGTTGGTATTAAAATGAATTCAGTAAAGCACTTCAAGTTGTCTTCCACAATCCTCTGCTACAACAAAATAATATAGGCTGCCTATACATATACTCTATAAATAGAAACAAATTGTCTCCCAATTTGCTATTTAATATCATATAAAAGCTGAAAACTTTGTATACCGACACCCTTCCTCCATGTTGCAATGCTATATATAGCCTCGACAGCATTTCCAGCTGTGCTCTCTCTCTCTCTCTCTCTCTATATATATATATATACTAATCATCACAATCTTGAATAATAGCTTCCATGTTCATATAATTAAAATCACTTCAGTAGAAAAAATTCTTTATTTCATTTTACTTTTTTAAAAATATAAAATGCTCCTTATAATCTTCATTAAACATCTAAATATATATACATTTGGTTTTCATGCATATTTATATCTTTAATTAAAAAAATACTTGTTAATTTATATCTAATACACAAATATGAAATGATAACATCACAATATAGAGTGCTTTGATAAAAAAAAGAGGCCTCTCTCTTCTGCAATGAGTGAGAAAAATTATAAGGAGATCGTCTTTTATGGGTTTGTTAATGAATCACAGTTTTAAATTACATCTATGAGTTGTCAAATTAATAAGATTCCATAATAAATCATATTCTTAGAATTTGACTATTCCAATCCAAATCTGTATGGTAGAGTCCTGTTGATCTATATTGTTAAGCATTGTGTATAATTTTAATGTAAAAGATGTTTTATAATTAAAATACTATAGTTAATTTAATCTAACATTTTCATATATTATATAAGTTTTAGACTTATTTTAATTAGTTGATGTGAGATTTTTTTCTCTCAACATTTCTAACACATTTATGGGTTTCTTAAGATTGACAATAAAGTAAAACTTACGCTTACATTCTGAAAGTTTGAAGCCCAAGTTAATTAACCCTAAGCATAATTGATACGTGTAAAGAAGGAAAAAAGAGATTGGGTGAATCAGCAGAGGAGGGTAGGAAGAGTAACAGAATACATACTTTGCCTAGATGGATGAAAGACTACGAAGTGGCAAGCACGGACGTGAAGAGCACGGAAGAAAGTTAACCGAATCTTGTTAGGCACGTGAAGAGTTGTTAAAGTAGTTACGCAGAGTCATTTTACGTTGCATTTATAAGTAAAATGGATAGGAGTTGTAAGAGTGTTGTTTTTTTGAATTGAATAGTAACTGTGGGAGTTGCCTTCACTCGAAAAAGGTCTTGACGTGTGCATTTTCCGTCCCTTGGAATCTGATACACATTCCTCCATTTTTCCATCCTCTTCTCTTTCTCATCTTCTTTGTTTCAGACGTAACAAACTGGTGCTTTCATTGAGCTTCGCCATGGTTGAAGGAACTCGTTTCGCGAGATTAGAAGCAGTAACAATGGAACTACATAGCAATTTAACCATTATGGACGCGAAGATTACTAGTCTTGAAAACACGATGCAGAACTATCAAGAATCCTTAAGCAACGTGGAAGAGATGATATGACGAATAATACAGACACAGGTGATGCGCCCACCATCCCGTTTCCTAGATACAGGGAGCTCGCAGAATTGGTGTAATAAGGGTATGAAAGTAGAACTATCGCATTTTAATGGCAGTGAAGTAGAAGACTGGGCATTTAAAATTCAAGAATACTTCGATATGTATGAAACCCCGAGTGACCAGCGTATGAAGATTGCATCATTACACATGGAAGGCCTTGCGTACGCCTGGTATAAATGGGTAATGAAGAACAGATTGGTGAATGACTGGGAAGAATTCTTGCAAGCATTAATACTCATATTCGGAGCAACCCTTTACAATGATCCAAAAGCAGCACTTAGAGAATTAAAACAGACTAAGAAAGTGGCAGAATACCAATCGAAATTTGAAGCACTCTCTACCAAAGTCACAGGTTTGTCGAACCAGTGGATGATCAGTTTCTTCATAGCAGGCTTACAAGATTATTTGAAATGTGAAATCCTGTTAGCTCAACCAGATTCATACTACCAAGCTGTGTCCCTAGCAAAATTACATGAGTAAAAACACATCAAACTTCAGCAATCACTCAAACCATCAAACCCACGAACCACACCTTCATCCAATTCTAGAAATATCTCCTACTCCACACCTTTCTTTACCAACCATAACAACCACACCAAAAACACAATTACAAACGATAGCCAGGCCAAACAGTCATCATCTACGGCTGTGACAACCAACCATAATATAACAAAACCAAACACAAATACTACCAACCCTTTCAAAAGATTATCGGTGACCGAATTGAGAGCAAGACGAGAGAAGGGTCTTTGGTTACTATTGCGATGACAAATATTCACCCAATCATCGTTGTAAACCATTGTTTTCATTATTATTAGCGCGAGAAGAATTGGAAGTATTATTAGAAGATTCAATGATGAAGCCACCCATAACTACAGAGATTACGGATGACCAAAAACAGTGTGAGAAAGTTACGCCTGAAATAAGCTTCAACAATATGGAAGGCCAGCATCACCCGAGCACATTGCAAGTGTTAGGAAGATGTCGGAGGTTCATAAAAGCAAGCATGGCGTCAACACTAAAGTTACCGTTAACCCTAATTGCTCCCTTCAAAGTAGTGACAAGAAGCGGTAATTTCCTGGGGTCGAACCTAGTGTTAGGAGTCCAATGGTTGGCAGAATTGGGTCCTATTATTATAGATTATAAGCAACTCACGATGTCCTTCAAGTAGCAAGGAAAAGCAGTACAACTACAAGGGGAACCAATGTTACAAGATAATCCACTAAGTGCTAAAAGCTTGCAGCAATTATCAGCAGCCAATGCTATATCATGTCTATATTAGATTGAGAAGGTTGAGAGCCTAACCACACCGGAGGAGATAAAATTACCAGAGGAGATTCAGACAGTGATACAACAATATCTAGATATTTTTTAAGAACTAACAGAGTTGCCGCTAAGAAGAGAGATTGACCATCGAATCAACCTTGAGCCAAATACGAAACCGGTCAATGTACAACCATAACGATATCCATACTTCCAGAAACCAGAGATCGAAAGGTTGGCAGCAGAAATGAAATCGGCAGGCATTATACGAGACAGCCGTAGTTGCTTCTCATCCCCAGTACTCTTAGTTCAGAAGAAAGATGGAATGTGGTGTTTCTGTATTGACTTTAGAGTATTGAATAGTATCACTAACAAAGACAAGTTTCCCATTCTGACCATTGATGAAATCCTCGACGAGTTACATGGCGCATCAACATTTTCTAAATTGGATCTTCGTTCGGGTTACCATCAGATCTGAATGAAAGAGGAAGACATACATAAGACGGCATTCTGAACGCATTTGGGCCATTACGAGTTCACTGTCATGCCTTTCGGTCGTACAAATACTCCATTAACGTTCCAGGCTACAATGAATACTATATTTGCACCACATCTTCGAAAGTTTGTTACATTTTTCTTTGATGATATATTAGGTTTTAGCAAGAATATTGAGGAACATACCCAACACCTCTCCACTGTTTTGTAAATTCTACGGGATCATCAGTTTTTTACAAAAAAAACTAAAATGCTATTTCTGCAAATCATCGATTGAGTATCTGGGTCACATTGTAAGCAAGAAAGGCGTAAGTATGGACCCAAGAAAAGTACAGTTAATGCTGGAATGGAAGAAACCATCATCGGTTAAACAGTTGAGGGGATTTCTCGGATTAACAGGGTACTACAGGAAGTTCATTCATAGTTATGCACATATTGCCGCACCTCTAACAGAATTACTCAAGAAACATCAGTTTCTATGGACGCCGAAAGCAGAAAATGCATTCGAGTTACTTAAAAAGAAGATGGCGTCCGCTCCTGTATTAACAAGACCAAATTTTCTTAAGACTTTCACAGTTGAAACAGACGCGTTGACTATTGGTGTAGGAGCTGTGTTAACACAAGATAATCACCCGATAGCTTATTTTAGCAAGAAGCTTACCAAACAACTTTCTCTAGCCTCTGTGTATATTCGCAAATTGTATGCAGTCACCTAGGCAGTAATGAAGTGGCGACACTATCTTTTGGGTCGACATTTCATCATAAAAATGGATCACAAGAGTTTGCGTGAGTTAATGAATTAGGTAATACAAACTCTGGAGCAACAATTTTATCTAGTGAAATTGTTGGGATTTGATTACAAGATAGTATATCGGACAGGAAAATCCAACAAAGTCGCTGACGCATTATCTAGAAAAGAAGAGAGTGCTGTAGATGATTGCATAGAACTAGGATCATTATACACATTGTCGCAATGTCAACATGATGTGTTTTCCAAGATTCGTGATGCTAATGCCACTGATACAGCCTTACAACAGCTACATGAGAAATTCTGAGGTAATCAGTTACCACTAGGATACTCTGTAGATAATGGGTTGATTCGATTCAAAAGTAGACTTTTGGTTTCAAATAACAAGCAACTGAAGGAATCGGTGATGCAACTTTTCCATCAAAGCTTAATTGAGGACCACGGTGGAATTCATAAAACATATAAAGCAATTGTAGCGTTATTCTTCTGGCATAATATGCAATCAGATATCCATGAGTTTGTTCGCAATTGTTTGATTTGTTAGCAAACAAAATACATAGCGGAGAAAAAAAAGGGACTGCTGCAGCCCTTGCCCGTTCTGGATAAACCATGGGTAGACATTACTATGGATTTCATAGTCGGATTACCACCATCGTTGGGATACACCAGTATTTTGGTCGTAGTAGACAGGTTCACTAAAAATGCTCATTTTGGAGGTTTAAGGAAAGGATTCATGGCGTCTTCTGTAGCTCAGTTGTTCATCAATATCGTTGTGAAGTTAGATGGTTTTCCCAGGTCCATTGTTTCGGATAGGGATCCAATTTTTCTAAGTCACTTTTGGAAGGCCCTTATGCGACATAGTGGAACGAAGCTGCTCCATAGTACTACTTATCACCCAGAAATAGATGGCCAAAGTGAGGTGCTCAACCGATGTTTGGAACAGTACCTCAAAGCGTTCATTTTCCAGCAGCCTTGACTATGGTACAGTCTCTTACCTTGGGCTGAATTATGGTATAATTCAACGTATCACTCCACCATTGGGATGTCACCTTTTCAAGCCCTATATGGACAAAACCCAACACCAATTCCATTGTATAGAACGAGTACAACTAACTTAGAATCTATTGATGCGTTACTAAAGACTAGAGAAGAGGTTAAGCAACAGCTCAGTCCAGAATGAAGCGTATGGCAGACCGGAAGAGAAAGGAGGTCGACTATGAAGAGGGTCAATGGGTTTGGGTGAAGTTACAATAGTATAAACAAAATTCAGTGGCTAAAAGACTGAACTTTAAACTGGCTAAACGATACTATGGCCCGTTTATCATCTTGAGCAGAATTGGTCGGGTAGCATACCGTCTCCAGTTACCAGCAGATAGCAAAATTCACCCCATTTTTCATGTTTCCCTTCTTAAACCATTTGTTGGCGTTCCACCAGTAGATGCTGCAACACTTCCAGCTGAAATTCAACCATACACATCACACCCAGTTCGGATAGTGGACCAACGCTGGGTACAACGAGAAGGAGAATCCACGAAGGAAGTATTAGTAGAATGGACCAACAACCCACGGAAGGAAGCGACTTGGGAACAGTGGTCAACGTTGAAGGAAGTATTTCCACAACTCAACCTTGAGGACAAGGTCATTTTCAGAGAAGGTGGTATTGATACGTGTAAAGAAGGAAAGAAGAGATTGGGCAAATCAGCAGAGGAGGGTAGGAAGAGTAACAGAATATGTACTTTGCCTAGATGGATGAAAGACTACGAAGTGGCAAGCACGAACGTGACAAGCACAGAAGAAAGTTAACCGAATCTTGTTAGGCACGTGAAGAGTTGTTAAAGTAGTTACGCATAGTCATTTTACGTTGCATGTATAAGTAGAATGGATAGGAGTTGTAAGAGTGAGTTGTTTTTTTGAATTGAATAGTAACTGTGGGAGTTGCCTTCACTCGAAGAAGGTCTCAACGTGTGCATTTTCCATCCCTTGGAATCTGATACACATTCCTCCATTTTTCCATCCTCTTCTCTTTCTCATCTTCTTTGTTTCAGACGTAACAATAATCTTCATTCAAAACCTTGAAACAATAGTTTTATTGGTCATTCCACTAACAAATATTTAGGTCGTTTTATTGTTAATACATAAATATATATTTAGGTTGTCTCCATGACACAATAAATTAATCATACACCAAGGCATCATTAATTATATATAAGACATTATTATATTGTCAAATTTATAAACTAAGTCCTATCATAGTGCAGCTAGATAGCTGTATGGCGCATTGCCTCTAGAGGAGTGAGAATTCACAGACAAAGATTTTCCACAACTTATAAGAATTTAAGTGATAAATAAGTTTGATTTCAGCAATTTAGATATATATATATATATATATCTTTGCAATATTTAAGTCTGAACCTGTAGATAGGGAAAGATAGCTTCAATACCTATTCTCACACTCAAAAGTAAGTAATTAAAGATACTCATTAAAAAAAATCCCACCGCTCAGGAGTTTAATAAATTAATATATAGGACCCTACATGAGGCTTTTGAGCCCTATAAAAAGGTCACTGGGGAAGTGTGTCTGAGCAATTCAATTGTCTATTGCATGCTTCTTATAGTTCGTCAAGAAGCCATCCTCTTCTCTCTTGATTGCTTAGACAATTCGAGTTTAACATACACACACACACATATATACTCTTCGCTTGTTGATTTCTTCACTTAAACAACCAATCCAAACTCTTCATGGCCCAAAACAAGCCCTTTATCTCTTTGATTGTCTTTGCACTCATTTTATGCCAGGGATTCCAATGCATTGATGGAATTAGGAACCTCAAGTCCGAAGGCTACCAAAACCACGTGCATGGTGGCTTGGAAACTACAACTGCAAATATGTCTCCACCAACACCACCAAGTGCGGCGGCTCCAAGTCATGGTGTCGACGATTTTAGACCCACAGTCCCCGGACACAATCCCGGAGTTGGACACTCCGTTCACAATTAGGGTACCCCTTATCGGTTTGGAGTGCATGTCCTTTGATCTCAACGTGTGTCTTATATTAGGGGAAAAAAAAAAGTATGTGTATCATGAATGTGCGCGTACGTACGGCTAGATTTAATTATCATGAATTTAATTTGTAAAATGAGTAAGTGGTATGTAATCTTATATCAGTGAAAGTAATTTCTTTATTTATGAATGTTAATCTAATTTTTATCTTTACGAGAATTTCAGAACTTGGTATTACACTAATCTATTAATATTATTTTTTATAAACATTACAAATATAATCTAATTTTAAATTATAAATGAGATTAGAAAATGTTCAGGATCTTACAAATTGAGATAATATCTCGCATTTTGTACAGTAAATGTCCAATGTACTCAAGATGTAGACACATTTATTCTCCAACACAGAGATCCCATCGAATCAGACTGATTTGTATGTTAAGTCTTGTCGAAGATAGGAAAACAATAGTATGATGCCATGTTTTTGTAGAGTTATTTAATGAAAATTTTTTTGATGTTCTTTTTATAAGAATTTAGAAGACATCATCAGAGCTTTGGTACCTAGCCTGCTAAGTGCAGCCACCGAAACACCATGAATTTATGATCATGAAATTGTAATCAATAAATACCTATTTTTGTAGAGACAAATCAAAAGATATAGCATTGTAGCAAAACACATGCACTTTATAGAGTTCATCATAGTCAAATCTAGACGTATGCATGATACGCAGATCTTGATCTCTAAATCAAATGTACACCACATATATGATACTTCACGCCATTCATCATTACTGCCTTCTTTTATTTCCCTAATATAAGACAAACGTTGAAATCAAAAATATGCGGCCTACCCTATATGGGGGCAGGGTGACCTAGTTGTGACTTGTGAGGGTAGTGTGGAATACCATGCACGTTCTTTTGGTAGCCTTCAAACTCAAGGTTCCTAATCCCATGAATTGACTGGGATCTCTGGCAGAAAATCAGTGCAAGGAAGATCAGAGAGATAATGGTTTGTTTATAAACAGTGCATTATATGCTAACCTTGTATGTATGTACAGTTTAATAACTTGAAATTTTAGAATATAAAAAAAGATATCGTTGAGTAAGTAATCAAAAATTAATTGTAAGCTTAAAGATTAAATTTGAAATATTCTTCAAATTAAATTTTTACAGTGGAGATTCTACATCTTGGAGAATTTCAAAGTTAATTAGCTACTCTTTGTAGATAAAACTCAAAAATAATTCATAGCTTTGGATTATATAATTTTTAATTAGAAAAAAAATATCAAAATGCTACTTCAATTTTAAGCTACTTTCAAATAATTTCTTGAGGTTTTAAAACTGAAATTTGGCCTCCTAAAATTTTAGATTTTATAATAGCTTTGCCTTTGATACTTCGATTGCCATATAAGAATACCTTTTTCTAGTTTTAATTATTGCTGTAAAAGCGTGAAGATAACTTATTGTTATATTTTTCCGGAAAAATGAAAAAAGAATATCAAAGTTCCTGAAGAATATTCCATGTATATGTTGTTTCTGCTTTTGATTTTTAATTTTATACAACAAAACTTTAAAATTTAATAACAAATTTTTTTATCACATTTTTAGGTTTTAACAAATAGTACATGTTGAATATCCTTCTTCCTAGTTCCCAACAGTTTTTTTTGGCATATATCTTAGTAAATCTTAAAAATATCATAACATTGTCAAGTAGAATTAAAATTTTGAAGTAAATTATTGTTTTCATCTCGAAAATATGATTCAATTTCTAATTTTGTCCTCCAATTTATAGCCTCTTAATCATTTTTGACATTTTTAAGGAAAATTTTTTTAAAAAAAATAGACACATGATTTTTATAGATAAAAATCAAAAAATAATTGAGAATAAATTATTGAGGGAATAACTCTGAGAGAAACCAAAATGAGATGTTAATTATGTTTTAACCGAAACATTTGTTTCTTTAATTTTTGTTATATCATGTCTGATATCAGTCGATGAATATCCCAAGTCTAATGAACTTGTTATATAGGACGAGTGCGCGCATATAAACTTACACTGACCGAATGTATTTTAATAAACTAAATTCTTTCAAGTATTAACCCAAATTTTAACATGACTAAACTAATTAGATTTATAATCAAGATTTTTTTTGCTTTTATAGGTATTTTCTATTAAAAATAATTTTACTTCAAATATAAATATAAATATTATTCTGTCAACAATAATTTAAATATTGATTTGTCATGTTTAAAGGACTAACTGAACTCTTTTCCCATTGGTTTATAAATTTATATAATCAAGAATTTAAATCACCTTAAATGTAAATAGTATAGGAAATAATATATATATAATTTTAACTTATTAAAGTTTCACTTAATTGATGAAATATTTAGATATTAAAAATTATTTTTGTTGAATTTTTATAAATTTTAAATTATTTAATGTTCTGTTAATCACTCAAGTGAAATTTAATGCCCCAAAGATGGTGATTGGCAAAATCAATATACATATTTTAAGTGCGAATAATTAATATGATCATTGGAGCTCAGATTCAATGAAAGGGAGCCAAGAGATTCTTAATCTTGCTTTAATTTATTAAGTTTAATTCTGAAGCTTTTGATGAAACTATGATTTTAACTATACCGCCCGTGCACTACAGTGGGACAGCCTAGCCACCAAACACAACAACCTAATGCACTTTGCTTAATATTATCATTTCAATGTTTTTATTAGTTTTATATGTACTTTTAACGAGAACACCGATAATTAAGGGTTCCACAATCCTAGGAACTAACCTTTTGCCAGATTCCCATTAAGATTCCAACCTGGAGTGAGTGGTTGTGAAGTTTGGCACCATATGACTTTAGTTATGGTTCATCATTTGCTTCTTTGATTTTAATTAAAGTTTAACCTTTAGTTTTATTAATTTATGGACATTGACTAACTTGACAAGTTCAAGTGGTATGGCATGGGGATCCTACACGCGAGCATGTGGTCATGTCGCTTTTGACTTGACTGTTTGTTTTTTCTTTTTAATTAAGGCATATTCTTTTTTATCTGTGCTACTACAAGTGATACAAGTTGGCATCTTTTGTATTTAAGAAATAATTTTAAGTTTAATAGTATAGTTTTTATTAAAATAAGAATATAAAAAAATTTAATCTATTCAAAATAGATATTTATTAAAGTGTCTCTTATTTTTTAAAATTTTTGTCTAAATAAAAAAATACAGTATTTTTCAAATCCTATGAACCTTTTTATTTGGTTAGTTTTAATTTTTATTAGAATTGAATTCTTCCATAAATATAATTTTAGTTTTACTAAAATAAAATTTATGAGTTAGGTTATTGTTTCTTTTTATAAATCAAGTAAATAAAGAGGAATTGAATTAAAATCACAAAAAATACCATTTAAAGAAAAATAAAAATTTTAAAATCTATATATTTAGTCAGTGATAGAAATTAAAAGTTTCTAGTATTCAGATCTTTCAATGTATTCAATTATAGAAATGACTCAAATATCAATTAAATAACTAAAGTTTATTAGATCTTATATATATATATATATAGACACACACACACACACATTAGAGGTCTCACAAGTATAGATCTATACATGTCTTATTATTTTAATTTTTAAAATATAATACAATATAACAATCATTATAATTTTGAAATAATAAATTACATAGTTGATCTGACAATATAGATCCTTAGCATGAACAAAAATACATACTATTTTTTTTTAATTTTTGAAATATATTATAAAATAATTATTATTAAATTTTAAAACAATAAATAATGAGAAGTTATTTAAATTCTTTACTATTCTCTTCAAACTTTTCACTATCTTTATTTTTTCCCTTCATCTTTACATCATATATTTTATTTTATATTTTATATTATATAATATGTATTTTGTAAGACTAATGACAAGAGAGACAATATAATATAATACTATATATATAATTTTGCAATTCAAATGAACAAAAGAGGAGTGGAAATTAAAGATTTTTATGAAAATAAATTCCTTTCAAGTAAAAGAATTTATTAACATATATTTAACCATTGATATATATATATATATATATATATATGAGGTTTTATGATTATTGGCATTTAAAAATTGTATATTATATAATATAAAATAAAATATGTAATGTTAGGAGAAGAGAAAGATAAAGTAAAGCTACATCAGAACAATAAAAAGTTAAATAAATTTTTATTATTTAATTTTTTATTTTAAAATATATTATTATTTTTTATATTATATTTAAAAATTTTAAAAATTCCATGCAAAACGTCTAGTATAACTAATTAATTAATGTGACTTAATATGCATTAAAATGATGAATGTTAATTTTATAATTGAACTTTAAATATAAATGAGAAGTTATTATTCACTTCCTACTATTTTCTATTATTTATTATATATTATAGAATTTGGAAATAAAAAAACAAAGGCCTAAAACTATATTTATATATATATAATATTATATCATGTCGTAATTATATATATATATATATATATACACACACATATACATATAATTATATGGTATATATATTCATGATTTTGTCATAATTAGAGTTCATGATAGATCCGAGTCTATAAGATCATTATTCTGTATTTTAACATTTTTAGTGTTAAAGTTTATTATTTAATTAATATATTATGGCAATAATTAATGGAAACTTTGTAGTATTATGAAAGGAAGTTTGAAGAAGATTGGTGTTGTCATTATATAATAATCTCATCAAGTTAATTAGTGCTTTATTGTTGATGCTAAACTGAATGTTAATTTATATATGAGCGGAGGATGGAGAAAGAACCAGACAATGACCGAACTGAAACTCTAGAAAATGGTTAAAAGCTGCATGGATATTTAAAAATTCCATGACTACAGAATATGGTCAAAAGTTGCATATCTATATTATTATACTTTTAGAATTTTTGGATTGTCAGTCTTAAAAAAATATTATATAGTATAAAAGATAAAATAAAATATGTCACGTAAAAGAAATAAAAAATATAAAGATATTGTAAAATTGAAAGACAATAATAGAGAATTAAATAATTTTTTATTATTTAATTTATTACTTTAAAATTTTATAATTATTATTTTATAATATATTTTAAAAAAATTTTAAAAATAATATTTATTTTTGTGTATGCCAAACCTCCAATATATTAGATAGATCATGGATCCAACTACGAAAAGCGTATCTTTCACATTATTACTAATGAAACTAGGTCAAATATCTCGTCTCTCATCTATAATCCATCCTTTGGTAATCATAATAGCTTTTTCTTCCGTGCACGTAAGAGCAAAAATTAGAAGAGAGTGATGCATGTTCAAACTGTTGAATTGAGTCAGGATTTTAGTAGAAAATTCAACACACACACATATATGTATAGGAATAGTATAGTGATCCTAACAAGTATATATATATATACCCAATTTGCGAAGGTTGGTTTAATTACTTTGTTTCGATGATCTGTTGAGCATATCTCACGAGCTAATTAATTAAAATCCATAAGATATGGCTTTTTGATTTGAGTTTGGACGGTGGCGAAGAAGAAACAGGAATAAACTATAAACTATGAAGAAAACAGTCTCAACCACCAAATTTGTGATTTCGGTCCTACCAGAAGAAGGTCATGTGATTATGAATATAGTAATCATCAATGACAATCTCTAGTTTTCTGTTAATATTCTCCAATCTAATATGATTTCAAGAAGCCTTAGATATATAGGATTATAGCTAGCTAGCTAGGAATATCTTTTTGTTTACTTTGAGCTTGGGGCTGCGCAATGATGATAGTGAACAGTGATACAACCCATTTAGTATAAAGTTATGAATAAAAGATATTTGATATATACTATATATGGAGTGGAGCAAAGGCATGTCTCTAGTGTTGTCGACGAAATTATAAAGAATTAGTGAGATTGAACAGAGGCCATTTACTTAATTATATATAAAATTATTAATTAGTATATAACAACACTATAGCTCTGTAAGTGGAGAAGGTATAGAGAGGAGAGATAGAGAATCTCCATTTTAATTTCTGGGTCCATTTTGATGGTGCGAATGCGATAGTCTATTAGATATTACCATTTTTTCAAACCAAAATTTCAAGGGCTAGCTTCCACCATGAAAGGTCACTGTACGACGATTAAGCTTCAAGCTTCCACCTGATCACTACAGAAGAAGAGGTGCACATGTAAAGAGAGAGATATAAATGAAATATATAAATCAATATGGTTATATTATATATATATATATACACACACACACACACACACACATTCTAAAGAACATATTCACTCACGCACGTCATATCAGCTATGTATAGTTGACTTGATCTAGACATATAAACGGTCCACATTTGAAACTGCTTGAACTCCACATATTTAGTCAAACAACATGATTACAAGTTACAACTCATAAGTAATTAAATTGTAACAACTAAGACATACATACATACATATATTGCATTCGTAATAGTACTCAACCACAAGATTATAAATACCCTAAGATCCCAGAACTTGTCATATCATCTGGATTCACATATTTCTTCTTACGTATATATATAATTCTCTCTACACAAACAACACCTTAGTCGTCATGGAAGAATTTCAGGTCCTGCTCCACAAATATATAGCTATTCTTCTGGCTCTCTTTGTATTTGCGTGCCATGAAGTTGTTTTAACTCATGGAAGGCAGATAAAGGGGACAATGAACCAATTTCTTTCCTCCCTGGACAAAGACAACATTAATAATGGTAATGTTCCTGCTACTTCTACACACAAGACAGTTCACTCACCCACCCTACCAAATCGCTACGTGGCAGCTGCAAGGTCTGGAGATTCAAATGCATTTCGCCCCACAACTCCAGGAAACAGCCCTGGGGTTGGTCATAGGAAATTTGGAGAAGACGATGAAGATATAAAAGCAAAGGTGGCAGTTCAGAGTGCACATGTTAAACGTTATTTTGTGACGTCTGAAGGATCCAAAACTGATTTCAAACCTACAGATCCAGGACACAGCCCTGGTGTAGGGCATGCTGCTCATCAAGACAACAAAAATTGATGGACCTTAATCTACGTACGTTTTCTTGTATGTTACATCATGTCACCCAAGGCACATTCTCTTTAGACTTTGTGTAATTCTGTAATACATCCAAAATAAAATTATAAGGAGGATGTTTGTATAAAAATTAAAATCTCCTTTTTTTTTAAATTTTCTATTAATGTATAAAAATTCTCTACTTGCATCCAAAATAAGAAGGAAAATGTCGTTTGCGTTGATTTCTTTTGGTACCAATGTGAGTTAGCACATCTTAAACTTAATTCCATGTGTATTTTGTATATATATATATATATATATATATATATAACATATCAAGTGAAAGTAGTATTGTGAGAGATGAGATTAGTTATTTTTAATTGTTAGACTAAATGAAATAGTTAAAATTAAAATATTATTTTAAACATATCATGATAGTCATGTAAAAATTAAAATATATTATATAAAAATCATACAAAATTAAATAATATTTTAATTTTAACCATTTAATTTAATCTGACACTTAAAAAAGTTTCTCTCATTTTTTATATAAATAAAATACTCTAACTTAATGTGCTCTCTATATATAATGGTCTTAAATTTACATGTCTGTGTGATTGTGGCTTAAATTTTGGGTGATTAAGGAAGGAGTTTTAAGTTAAATATATGTTTTGTATGTTTAAAAAAAGGATAACTAAAAGTAAAATATAACGGTAGAAAAAATTTTCTTTTTGCTTTTTGCATGCTCCATAACTGATATTATTTTCGCTTAACACATATAGGTTAGGTAATTTATATATATATATATTTATAGTAAATATAATAATTATACCAAAGTCTAATACTATCATAAAATAAAAAAGTCTCATTCAGATTAAAAATAATTTAATTTGGTTTAATATTATAATTGGTCAAAGTTATATCATACAGTACATATAAACGTATATAAAGGTGGATATTTTCGTATATAATTTTTATTTTTATAACGAGTCAAATTAGCAGTTAAGACTCCATGTGCAGCCATATAAAAGTTATAGTCTCTAAATTAGTATGTAGATCTATATTATTTAAGCAATTTACTCCTTAAAATTTAAGGATTGACGATAATGAGTGAATAAAAATGAGAAATTGTTCCATACATATTCTTCCTTAAATTCGTAATTCTTATAGGTTTTTCTTACTAGCTTATTTTTCTCGGGGCATTTTGGTTGAAAGCCCTAAAGAAGCAGAAAGAGCCAATCAAACGCTTTTAGACAAAAAACTCCAGTGGAGCTCCCACAAGAACCTATCTATGGGCTATGGCACATGCTATCCAATACCCATAAATCATTATAATTATGAAGCTTCCCATAATATTATATTAGTAATACATATGAGTCCCTTTTTTCTAATTAACTAGTAATTACGACGCGACGTCCATCAAACTCCATCATCTAAGCTAAAACGCCAACATATAGTAAGCATATCTAAGCTAAAACGCCAACATGCATTTCTTTTGCTTATGATATCAGATGCGAATCATCACATTTTTGGTGTGAAGTGCCATAGATTTTGGTTAATGTGGTGAACTATTGAGCTGGGCTGCTAAGTAGTGGCCTAGGGTGAAAGCTAGATTCCTTTTCATTGGTACAGGGTTCGTTTCAATTTTTGTTTATTTTAAATTGACTAATTTTTTGGCATAAAGTATTAAAAATACTTTCAGAAAAAAGTAAATTATTTTTAACAAAATCATGTTATAAATACTTTTATCAATATTTAAAAAGTAAGGGTCCAAACGACAAAAGGAATCACAAGAACGACAGTGTGCAGAAGAGCAGAGTCAAATACTCAAATCATGTGCAAGCAACACTGCTCTTTATTCAGTCTTTCTTTGGACATTTGTGGTTGAGATACCATGTAATGCAACTTGCACCACAAAGCTAAGATGTTTGTATAAATTCGTTTTTTGTAAAATTTTGTGAAATTTGTCAAAATACATTATTAATTTCCTTGCATGTTAATGTATAATAAAACATAATTTATTTTTACTCTTTAATTGCTTGCGAGTTAATATACAAAACAATAATTTTAGAGAAGAAAAGCTTTATTTTATAGAGGATCCAATTCAAAAGCTAAGCTTCCCCTGCCCTACTATTTTACTGTACGCCTTGATTCTAAGCACTGTCATGTCCTGTCCTTTGTATTTTTCTTTCACACTAATGAATACCATGACACCATCTTCTGCGCAGTCGCACTCATAACATTAACAAATTAAACTATAAATATAAATAAATTATCTCACGTGCGTAAAATTCCTGCGCTCTCCTTCAAATAACTTGTCATGCAATCTATTTAATTGATTTCTAGTCTCTCTAGCTTGTTCCTATATATATATATATGTGTGTGTGTGTGTGTGTGTGTGTGTGTGTATGTATATTGGACATTCAATGATACAACCCTCAGGGTACTTTGGTCTTACTATTCCATTAATTTGGTTGTATAATCTCGATACCCTTACACTTTTAGATAACAAATCAGTTGCTAAAATTTATACAAATAATATCATTAATGTAGAATAAATATCTTCTTTCATTACATTATATTTGACTATTGCAATGTTCCGCAACATTTGACACCATATATAATCTCTTAGCTCTATTGTAAATAATTTTCCCAATCATCTAAATTAGAATCTAACTGAGTTGGACATTGAACATGCTCTCCTTGTTTCGGACCAAGCAAAATGTTTCTTCTGCTCTTCCTCATATGGTTAGGTGTCTATTGTGCTAATTAGTTGATATAACATTAGAAGAGAATGAAAATGGTTAAATTTGTGAAGGAAAATTCCCATAAAATTACTTACTAAGATTTGCAGTTTAATTAGGCAAAATTTGTAAAAGAACTAATTCAAAGATGAATTTGGACAAAACTTGTGGTCCAAAGCACTCCCTCTCCTTCCCCCAAGGCTCCTTGCTTTTATATGTGATTTTATATCTTCTCTTTCTTTCACATGAAC
The DNA here is from genome assembly GCA_031216115.1 of Senna siamea. Classification (NCBI taxonomy): domain Eukaryota; kingdom Viridiplantae; phylum Streptophyta; class Magnoliopsida; order Fabales; family Fabaceae; genus Senna; species Senna siamea. The sequence continues at coordinate 16,245,990 of CM062358.1, forward strand.
GTACGTAATTTGAAGATCATGTATATATGTAATGGAATCTTCTTTGATGCTACAGGCTCGGCATTCTTTTTTCTATTGTCCTTTTACCCTCATGTTTCTCTATAAATACCCGTCAATTGTAGCCAGCTTCTTCAGTGTCTAACCTTCAATTCCTTAATTTCCTTCCATATAGACACTCACTTGTGGTTGCTCCAACCCCTCCCCTTCCAAACCTTTGGCCATGGCATATTCCACTCGCACTTCTTTATTCTTCTTTGTACTCTTGCTTTTGTCGCACGAGCTACTCTTTATAGAAGGAAGAAACCTGAGACAAAGCAATGAGAAGTCACCCAAGTCTTTTGCAACAAAAAGCACTAGTTCTGTTGAAAGCCCAAGCCACTTGAACCCTCCTGCTAGGAATGTGGAGGGACACGTTGAAGCTTTTCGCCCTACATCTCCAGGGCACAACCCTGGTGTAGGCCATTCCATTAAAAATTAAGTATCCATCAGTACCATCCATTACAACTAATATCCATGCATGCAATTGCTAGAATTAGTATTATGTACTCTTGTAGTTAGAATTAGATGGTGTATTTCCTAATTCCATTTCTTTTCATGGTTAACTAGGCTGTGTGTTGGAATCAGTCTGTATGTTCTTTTTTCTCCTTTTGCTGCTTATTGGTGTAGGTTTAGTTAGTATGATTAATCGATGCATGCATGCTTCAGGTATTGTAATGATAAGTTTTCTATCTTGTATAAATAAAATAGTATGTTCGTTGTTGTTAAATCATGGAAAACAAAGAGAAAAGTTATATATATTCAGAAGAAGGGAGAAAAACAAAATCTGAGGACTGTTATTATGTGCACTATAGGAGTATATATAATATGCTTCAGCAGCTTATCCAAGTTCGATAAATAACATACTTCTTCTATCTATAGCTACGATTAGCTAGCGTTGGTCCCGTTAGCGCGAAGTATGTACTACACCTCTATACCATAATCATTGACTTCATAATATATAAGGCAATGTCGTCGAGCATTGTATATATGTGGAGCTATTCTTTGGCAAAATATCAACGGTGACTTAATTAGTCATGTGCATGATACGAATACCATGTTTTACTTTCAAGAAAGAAAGGAAAAAAAATCGTAGTTTTTGGTACGTACAGATCATTAAACAAAAGAATGGTCCAAATTGATAACGAGATAAAATGAAAAAGGAATAAAATGGCAGGAAGTTGGAAGCTTTTAGAAGTCCGAACTCTCTTTGAGCTATAGTAGCCATACGACTTTTCCGTTTCTTTTTTTTTTTTTTTTTTTACAGAAGTTCACTTATAGTCCGGCAATTTTTACCAAGTTTTGTTTTAAAGTTTATTTTAACCTTAGATAAAGTTACAAATTAAATAATACTTACAAGTATTTAAAAAAATTCTGCTAGAATATATTTTCTTCAATATTCTCATAATATAATATATATATATATATATATACACACACACACACACACACCAGCTTTCAACACTCAGTATTTTGACTTAAACAAATCTAGTTCTCGTGCATTATCAATTCCTACTTAAATGCAATTTAGTAAACCAGATTCCAGAAGGTATCATATATCTATCATGTTCGAGAAGCATGCTAGTTGCTACGACTCTGGGGTGCGCCTTGTCTTTAACATTTTACCAAGATGTATAGTCCCAAGTCCCAACGCGTACAAAGGTTGGCACGCTTTGTGCTAATTTTCTAATCCTATTGCAATTTTGATATCGTCACATGCAAATATATCACGCCAACTTATCTATCAAGCAATGAATGTACGTCTTTCATGGTTTACTGTGTAGTTCCGTAAACTACTTAGACATGGAAATGAAATTACGTAAATAATACTGTAATTTTAGCATGCAATTGAAACCTGTACCAGTAGTACAAGTGCCTTCTTTGTTTCTTTGATTATTAACGAGCAAAATATTATATATTATTACTGGCATGCAGTGGCAATCTGATTTAATTTAGTTTTTGTAATGCAGTTTATATTTATTTTATTTGCATGCGAGTCAAGGCCTAATGATCGTCCCAAGCTGAGGGAAAGTAGAAACACACCTTTTTGTTTAAATTTTTCATTGAAGTACCCAAGGGAATCTTGTATTTTTCTTTTGTTTTCTTGTTTACTCTTCTTGTGTACTTCCTACTTAGCTTCGGAAGGGTTGTGTGATTAGATATATAATTATATGTCTGGCAGCGGAGCCAGACGGTTTCAAAAGAAAACCAACTAAATAACGAGTTGTGGTGAATACAGCAAATGCCCCAAGAAACGAGCAAGTGAAGGGCTATGCAAGTGGGACGACGCTTAGTGTGAAGGTGCACGTGGAACAGTAGAAAAGGTAGGGTCCCAAATATTATAGTTATTAATTATTTCTTAAGCAGTCCTTGAGGTGTATAGAAAGGGAAAAGACACTTCAATTTTGAGTGCATAACCAACATAAATATCTCTGATTAAATAATTGAAAGATCTATTAATAAAATTTTAGATAAAACAAAGAATTGAATGTTAAATGTTCCCTAGTCTAAGTTCGTACCGTACCTCTGAAATTCGAGCTTTGAAAATTTAAGAAAGAGAAAAAAAATGAAATGTGGTACGTACGTATATTAATTTCAGTGATAGATATAGTTGCATGTTGGGGCAAGAGAGACTTAAAGAACGAGACAAGTAGACAACCAGAAAAGGCAAACATGATGGTCACTTCATTACTCCTTTTCTCTAGTGGTTGTGTTGCAGTACAGTTATTACAAGCCACACACAATAAGTTCCTTTCTGCTCTAATTATTTCATATATATATATATATGTATATATATATAGCTAGCAGTGTCTCTTTGGAATCTTTCCTAGTGATGAGGAGTGAAGCCTTACAAAGGGCATCACATGCACTGGTCCAACGTTAAAATTTAATAAACATATATTCACTCATTTTACATTTTAACGAATGTCAAAAGTCAAAACTCATAAATACCAATGTACGTAGATGGACTAACTTTCAGTATCATCTACTATATATCTACTATGGCAGTATATATATGTATATCTATATATATAATATAATCCTCCCCTGTTGATCTATCTCTGTGCATGGCAAACATGACCCTCATCCAAGTAGCCTTTTTCTTTCTTACTGTAGAGATGAAGGGAGGCATTTGGGGTTGGGGTTGCGAAGACACAGCTGAAAATATAAAGAGCATGAAAGTAGGAGGTATGGACGTATAGTGGTGGAAGTGTGTACAGTACCAAGACAACACAGAACGGGAAAAAGACGAAGTGAAAAATTTTAGGCCCATATTGCCAGGTCACAGCCCAGGTTTTGGTCACTCCGTTTATATATAAGGATACATGGAGCTGTTTTTTTCTTCTTTTTTCCCTTCATTTTGTAAGAAAGCAAAAAACAAACCTGTATTATTTTGTTAAATTCATCTTCATCCACATTTATATCTTCTAATGATTAATTTGAATAATTTTAGTAATTAATAAGATGATAAAAACTTTTAGAAATACCAAAGATAAAATTAATAAAAAAAATTAAGATAAATTAAAATTAAAATCAACGAAAAAAAATCTTTTACCATTATTAAAGTATCAAGTTATAGTATACGTATTAGGTAGCTAGATACTGTTTAGTTTAATTTTATCTTGAATTTTTTTTAGTTATTTTGATTGGATTTTAAAATATAAATTTTATTTTATTTTATAATCAGTTCGGCTCATGCTAAATTAATATTTTTATTCTGAAATATATTAATTAAAATTTTAACTGTTTACATGTTTTATATATTTATAAAATTTAAAGAAATAATTTTAGAATGTTCAAAATAACAATATTATACTAATTAATAAATTTTAAATTTTAAATTAATATTTTAACAATATTAATAAGTAAATAAGCTGAAGTCATTGTAATTTTTTTTGTCCTTATCAAAACCATATTACTTGGAAAGAAAAAAGAGTGCAATTAATTAGTTGTACACGGAGACAGACAATCACTCCTGCCTTCTACTTTTTAAAATTTACAAGTTGTAGCATGCGCTGCGTACGGCTTATGTTTGGTTTAGTTGTCTTTTTCATCTTTCTTAAAAAGGTGATTATGCTAATTAATTATTTTATTTGATTTCTTGTAAAATAAAAATTATTTGTTTATCTTCTTTATAGTTGATAGTACTTTGTAAATGTTTAAGTTGTTCCCAGTGCTGATTAGTGATTACAAATATTTTATGTAACTCCATCACTCTACTTTTTTGAACTGCAACTCTGGAATTCATTTTATAAGTGCGTTTTTGTGGAAAATAAATAGTTTCCATTATGTATTAACACGTATAAGAATTAATATGTAAAAATATCTCACTTCGATATTTTTCGAGAAATACACTTCAGGTAATTTTTTCTTCTGACATTCTTGAAACACTGAAATATGAATGTCAGAGAACCTTTGCGGCTTTTTTTTTTTTTAAAAAATCCTTCTAATTAAAAGGACGCCCTTTTTAATAACTCAATCTATTTATTAAAATAAAAAGTAGGAGGTACTTTACCAATAGTAAAAAAGAAGCGGAAGGGACAAAAGTGCTTATTATCATAATGAAGGAATTTGCCTTTATCCCGAATCTTAATCAATTTCAAGCACTTTTTATGTATTGTTCACTTTGTTCTAGATAGAGTTTTATACATGCATATCATATAATATATATAAGACATATTTCTTTGTGGAATTTAATTAAGATAAATTTTGAAACTAATTAATAATGAATCAAATCACATGCATCATGTCTAGATACATTGTAAACTTCATTTCCTTTTCCTAATCCTACTTTTCGGGTCTACCTCAGTCATTTCCTTCTAACTTTCCTTTTGTATCATTTTCTGATTGATTCAATTAAGAGGAAAACAATTTTTCCTATGCACGTTAAATTAAACAACCAGCTCATTAACTAAATGGGCTGGACTTTGGTCGTAAATGCACACACCCACGCTTTGTTTTGCCTACCCTCACAGCACCATAAAATATAAAAAAAAATTTTAGTTATGCATATTGTATCACTTTATTTATGTATTAGTAAATTATATTAATTAATTATTTTTATTTTTTTTAATATGAGAATCTATCAATATAAAATAAAAATTTAATTAAATATTATCGACTAATATATAAATAATATGGCTAATACAATATATGTACTTAAAATCTCTTTAAAATATATAAAATATAGATCTTTTAAAATAAAAGAAAGAATTAAGAGAGGGAGAGATGAAGTTTGTAAAGTAAGAAACAAATAAGGAAAAAAATGTACCTTATTAATGCATTTAGAGTGGACATCTAGCTAGTTAGATGTCCATTCTGGAGACAAGTTGGTATGACATTGGAGAGCCAAATTGAAAATGAGAGGATAAAAACATTAATGTTTTGATAAAGGAAAAGCATGTGCAACGCACATGTGTTCGCCTCAATAAATTTAACATATCTTTTTAATGGGACTAAGAAATTAGGGAGTCAATTATAATCTTTTAATGAATTAGGAAAACTGTAATTGAAAAGAAAGATGGTGGCACTGGCAGCTATGCAGTTTAGTTAAGTCCTTTGTAAAAGGGCTAATTAAAAGCTGGATGTGAACAAAACTTGCGGTCCAAATTAAGGCCTCCTTCTGACCTTCTTCTTCTCCCAAGGCCGCTTGTCGTACAGAATTTGAAGTTCAATTAATGTATATATATAATGGAATCTTCTATCATATAATATTAAGTCTTGAGTTTTTTTGAAAAAAATCAATAAAGACATAAATTTTATGGACTACAAAAAATACAATCTCTATCAAACAATTAGATATATCGTATATCCCCACCTTATATACGAGTCAGGAGCTCATATTTCTCTATAAATACCCATCAGTTGTAGTGAGGTTCTTCAGTGTCTAACCTTCATTTCCTTCTGTTTAGAGTATAGAGACTCAGTTGTTACTGCTCCAACAACCCAACTCCAAACCAGTAGCCATGGCATATTCCACCCGCACTAGCGTCTTCTTCTTTGTACTCTTGCTCTTATCCCACCAACTTTTCTTCATAGAAGGAAGGAACCCTAGACCAAGCCATGACCACTCACCTAACTCTTCTGCAACAAAAAGTATTGGAGGGATACGTCCCAATAGGAATCTGGAGGGATACGTTGAAGCTTTTCGCCCCACATTTCCAGGGCACAGCCCTGGTGTAGGCCATTCCATTAAAAATTGAGTAACCTCCATCCGTACTGCCACTGATATATATGCATGCATACAATTGCTAGTAGCCTATTATTATGTAATATGTAGTATGTACTCTAATAGTTAGATGGTTCTAGCTGTATTTCCTTGTGTTCGGATCAGTGAGTATTTTTTTTCTTGGTCCTTAGTGTAGAACTGTAGGTTAGTGGGTTTAGACGTTTAGTTAGTTGGATTTGTGCATGCATTCTTCAGTGTAGTTTGTATTGTAATAATAAGGTTGGTTTCTTGTATAAATAATATGTTCGTTGTATTCTACCAAAAATCTCTCATTAACTATACGTCTATACTCTATATATACCACAAATAATGACTTAACTTCATGGCAAGGCAATATCATCATATATATTTCAACATAAAGACTTCCGTTTGACTTTGTGATTGGATGGACAATTACTAAGACCTTTATATGGGGAAAAAAGATCAAACATACATAGTAATACGATTAAATCCGATTGAAGAATAAATAGGCATAGACTCATTCACGTGGATTCGGTGTAGCTAGGTCATTGAAGTAATTATAATGTGCCTGCAGACAGCCAGAGGAAATATATGTTCTTCATTATTCTGACATATACATATATATAATATAGAGTAAATTTTTATTTTAGTAGTTGTAACTTATCTCAAGTTAGTTTGTTAATTATAAAAATATTTAATTTAATATTTGAAAGATATATTATATCTCAAAGATTAAATTGTGACAAATTATATCTTTTAAAAATTAAAATAATAATTTACTCTAGCTTTCAAGTTTCAACACTCAGTATATAGAATTATACAAGTCTACATTCTCGTGGATTATTCATTGCTATTTATATTATATGCAAGTTACTTAGTTACAGTAGTAACCCAGAAGTCTGAACATGTTATGTTCAAGAAGCATAAATGCAAGAATATCAGCTAATCTATGAAGCATCAATGTACGTCATTCATAGTTTGCTGTAAATTGTAATAATTCGATCCATGAACTAATTTGACATGGAAATAAAATTACGTAAATACTTCAGTGAATTAGTGATTTGTGATTTCTCACTAACCACTAGTTTTGTGTAGCATATAAAAACAGTCCTATTTTTAAAACAGTCCTGATTTATTTTACTATATATATTGTAAAGCAGTTTCATTTGATTTATATGCATGCGAGTCGAGACCTAATATGAGCCAACCTTTTTTGTTATTTGGACCAAAGATGCTGTGGGAACCTGCTTTTTGTTTTATTCATTAATAGTTAAATCTTTCATTAACTGAAATACCCAAGGGAATCTTCTGTTTATCTTTGTTTTCTTCTTTATTCCTTCAGTGTACTTCCTACTTAGCCCTGAAGGGTCGTTTCAGAAGAACAGGAACACCAATATTGGTACGTCACACAAACAAATTAAATAAATAATATATTAAACTTAGACTAATTATAAAATTAATTACGTGTTTGTTATTAATTTTTTTAATAAAATTTTTTTAAAGCTTTAATTATGTAGTACGGAATTGTAAAACATATTTACTTATTATATTTTACTAAAAACATTAATTACAATAAAAATATAAAAATTGTCCTTACACTTTCTTTCAAAAATAAGCTAAGGGTGACATATCCCACAAAGTGAAGGGCTATGCAAGTGGGACGCTTAGTGGACTGGAAGGGGCACGTGGAACAGTAGCAAAAGTAGAGACTAGAGTCCCAAAAGTTATAGTTGTTATTTCTTAATAAGCAGCCCTTGAGGTGTATGGAAAGGCAAAAGACACTTCTATTTTAAGCCCACAACCAACATATAAATCTGATTAAATAATTAAGAGATCTAATAAAATTTTAATAGAAGTTCAATGTTAAATGTTCCCTAGTCTAAGTTCGTACCGTACCTCTGAAATTCGAGCTTTAGAAATTTAAGAAAGTTTTAAAAAAAATGAAATGTGGTGTGTACGTATATTAATTTCAGTGATACATATAGGCTAGCTATAGCTGTATGATGGGGCGAGAGACTTAAAGAACGAAGACAACTAGAAAAAGCGAACGTGATGGTCACTTCAGTACTCCTTTTCTCTAGAGGTTTGTGTTGCAGTACAGTTATAATTACAAGCCACACACAAGTAATTTTTTTATTTAGTTTTTAAAATATGTATTTGTTGATATTTTAATTTATAAAAAATATAAATTATATAAATTAATTTTTAAAAATTTAAAACAAATTATACACATTGTTATTAAAATATTTGACATAGAGATTAATGTATATAATATTTTAAAATTTTAAAAATTAACTTATAAAGTTATTAAAATGTGTCACTTAAACCAGTTAAATATTTTATATCGACACATTTATCAAATAATTTTAATAATATATGATGAAAGGATTAACGTATATATTATTTTAAATTTTTAAAAATTAATTTATATAATTAATATTTTTTAATAATTAAAATATTAATAAATATATCTTTTAAAAATTAAATTATTAGTATACTCTTATTTTATATATATATGTAGCAACGTCTCTTTGGAATCTTTGCTAGCCATTAAGAGCGAAGCCTTATAAAGAGCATTACATGCACTGGTCTAATCCAACCTTAAAATTTAATAAACATAGATTCACTTGATTTACATTTTAATTACTTTCAAAACTCATAAATACTAATGTAGAATTGTAGGTGGACTATCTTAATTTCAATATCATCTATCTACTATAGCAGTATAACGGTAATAATATTATATATCCAATCCTCTCCGGTTGATCTATCTCTGTTCATGGCAAAGTGAAGGGAGAGAGAGCTGCAGACCTAAAGAAAAGATGATGAAGGTAAGAGGTGGTGGTGGTGATCGAACTGTGAACCAAGACAACCCAAAACAGGAAGAAGATGACGAATTGAATAATTTTAGGTCCACATCGCCAGGAGATAGATATGGGGATGGTATCTATAAAATTTACGTTTAATTCGGATATAAATATTAACAAAAGAAATTTACAAAGATTTTATATTGATTCTATATTTAAATTTTACAAAATTTAATTAATATAACTGGTGGAATGAGGACGAAAATTAATCAGTCTATCTGCTTAAGTTTGAATCTAAGGACGATAACCACTGCAAAAAACACGGTGATTAAAGGCGGTTCTTTTGAGGCAGTACCAAAAAACGCTCCTAAATTCTGAACTTGGAGTCGATTTCAAAACGGCTTCTACAATTAAAGAACATATCATTTTTTTTCAAAGCAGCCCGTGTGCCTTCCTTTTCCCATTTCTTCTTATTCATTTTCTTCCTTTCAAAAGAGCTTCCTCCACTTTAGCCCTAGCGTCGTTGCTTTCTGTCAAGTGCCATCATCAAGTGTCTTCGAGTCTATTTGAGTGCCGCCGAGCCCTAACGAGTGCTGTCGAGTGCTGTCGAGCCCTATCGAGTGCCTTCGAGCCAGAAAAAGTATCGTTGAGCTGTCGAGAGTCGTTAAAACCAGGTATTTACAAAGGTATAGTCTAGTGTATTTTACATTTGATCTTGTATAATCCCTAACTTAGCAAAGTTGTAACCATGGAGGTTATGTGGTTTGAGTTTGCTCTACAATGGCTTTTCGAGTTTCCAAAAGAGTAATATAAAAATAGTTTAAGTATGTATGTATTGCGAGGTAATATGCTACCATTGGTGATAGAAAAGGTCTGTGCATATCCTTTTTGTGCTATATCATTTATAATATTAGCTTCCAATTTTTGTTACTGTTAATTAAAATGATTGGCTAAATAATAGCATTTATTTTGAACTGTTGCTTGCAGGTGTATAATTGCTTTTCCAGAAGATTATAAAATTCTTGTTCCAAAGCTGCTAAGTGAGACTATGATGACTGTAGGTTCCAGTTTCATATCTCATCAACCTTGCCATTGTAGATGCTGTTCCAGAAAGAAAGGCACTAACAAAAGGTTATTCAGACTTTAGATCTTTTATAGTTGCCTGTCAATAAAAAAATGGTAGCATGCCATAGTGATAGAGTGTTATACTTTATGATAATTGTTGCCCCGTTTTACCTTCCTGGACTTCCCATTGGGCTGTTTTCTCTATGTATATTAAAGATAGTTATGATTGTAGTGTTCTAGGTAGCAAGTATACTGGTTGCCATATCTTGTTTTAATTAATTGTTGTTTCTATTTTGAAAAGGTTTCAAATATAGATATATGGTCATTTTGCCATCTTCACAAATGGATCTTGTTTTTCCTTCATTTTTTTTAAAATTTTCATTACTTTCTTCTTATAGCCTGAAACTGTAAGTTTAGATCTTTCATGATTCATTTTTTTTCAAAAAAAAAATCTTTAATTTCATGGAATAGATGAATTCCATGGTTAATTGTATTTCTTTGTGTTGACTTTATAAGATATTTGATATTGTAGCTCATGACTGTATTTCCCCTTTTCTTCATTAAGTTTATTAGATATTTTATCTGGAGATATGCAAAAGGGTATCAAGATTCAAACCAAGCATCTGGAGGCCTTGATTGAATTACACAATACAACAGGGGTTTATGGACCTAAATTCTCCATATGAATAATTTAAACAGAGGTAAGAACTTGTAGTTCTAGTTAAATTCATAATTGCACAGATTTAATAAGTGAATTTTTCCTGCTAAGGCTACTTGAGGCATAGCTAATTATTATGGTTTATGGAGCTATTGGGTTGTAGATAGTCTTGACTTCATATCTCTCAAATTCTTTTATTTTCTCAAATGAAAAAGGAAGAAGAACATGGAATAGAAGATATTAAGGGGGAAAAAAAATTAGTAGTCTAGTCTGACGATACAAATTTTGTTCGGAAAAATAGAATTTATATTTCATCTAGATATTGACATAACTTAATATAGAATTCCTACTCTCGTTTAAGCTGAACCTGACTATTAATTATCTCTTTTTAGAACACCTATTCCATAAGCAAATAGAAAATTAAAAAACTGGGAATATTGAGAAGACTTAGCGAAACATCTAGAAATAGAGAATTAGAGTCCTAGGATTCTGCTCTTCCTTTTTTATTGCTGGAATAGTTTGCATACTTTCTTATTTTCCCCAGACTTTAATTTCTTTAGCCAAGTTCTTATATTTCTCAATTTTGATTTACTTTGAAAAATTGAATATATTGCTTGCTTACACGTTAATAAAAAATGAGCAATTTTATTAGCAGCGGTTAGAAAACCACCGCTATGATGAAGAAAGCAATAGTAAAAGCATTTAGAAGCGGTCAATAACCGCTGTAATAGCAAATAAAATAACTCCAGCCAATTTGTTTGAGGGCGCTTGACAACCGCTTTTAAAAACAATCAAGGGGCGGTTTATGCAGCAGCGGTTACAAATAACCGCCCTTAAAATTTTTGTAGAGACTGCGTTTTTTGTAGTGAACTATAATATCCAATTTATGGTCATCCCTAAGTCCAAGTGTTGGTCACTCCATCAACCATTAACTTCGACATCAATGCCTAGGTAAGAAGTTCTTAATTAAGGTTTATATATAAATAAATTAATAATAAAAAATTAAATTTTATTAATTAATATATAAATAAAATAGTGTAATATATATCTGTGTAAAATCAGTTGACACATTATATAAATCTTTTTTATAAAAAATTAATTATGCTATAAACTTTACATTTTATTTCTAAGAAGCTGCGGGTACTTGCTAATTAATAATTTAATAGCTCTTATAACAATTAAATACTGATACATATATATTTTATCTCATAAGTTCAAAATTCCTACTACTATATATCAATTAGGAAAAAAAGGTAGATGAAACGACCTAAGTCTTAGTTATTAACATTTTATTATCAAACACAATTTTAACAATCATGTAAATTGATTTTATACTAATTTTTTTAATTCTAAATAAATACTACAATACTAACGTCATTATATATGCTGCATGATTACAAATAAAATCGTAGAAAAATATCTAACACTAAAAAATGTAATTTAAATCATAAAAAATATCTATATCAAAATATTAACTTATTAAATAAAAATATTTCGTAACTTAAATATTATTTTATATTATCAATTTTATTTAATATAAGACATATAAGTAGAGAGTTTGTTTTAACTCCTTTTAAATTGTGGTTTTTGGGGTGACTCATGAATTTGTGGGTTATTAGCTAACCCATATTCTATCTCCCTCTCTCTATTTTTTCTATTTTTTTTTTGTTTATGATATTTTTATATTTTATGCACAGCATATATTTCATTTCAATCCCACTCATGGTAAGTGCTTTGACAAAGTAATATATGCTAAATCTTATCACATATATTAGTTTCTTAAGATTTTTTTTATTACTTGATTTGTGTTATATTTATTGGATATTATACTAAATTTTCCTATTATTTATAATTAGAAAAAAATTTGTAAAAATTTAAAGTAAATATTTTTGTAGGAGAATTAAACTATCTCTCTCTCTTGAGAAACACATAAGTTGCACTCCTATTCTTTAAAAAAATAAGTATAACTGATAATTTGATTATTTTAATCAAAATATTTTATATTTACTATTTATATAATATAAGAAGTAGTTAACTCAAAATAATTGAAAAGAACTTGACTAATTACTAATTATGGAATTCTTTTTTTTGTATGTGTTGTATGATGAGTTTATCTTTTGACCAACTTGTATGTCAATCAAAATTAGTTCCATATCTCTGCGAGTGCATGTTTACATCTCACTGATGTATCTATAAAAATAAATTTTTTATGATTTTAGATTTCTGTATTTAAAAAATAATGTATTTTTTTGTATTTAAAAAAGATAAAAATAAATAAATAAAGAGCTCATACTTATAGAAACTATGAAAGAATAAATGTTATTTCTTCTTATCTTTCTCTTAATGCAGTATTATTTTTTAAATATAAAAGATCTAGATCCACTAAGTATTAACCCCAGAGTTTAACCTGATGACTAAATATTGTTGTAGGTACCTAGGTAGCCTGACTAAATTAATGTAGCTAGCTGGATTGTTGATAATAAAAATTAAAAAAATCTTAATCAGTACTTTAAAAACAATGATTAGCTAGATCTATAAAAATTAAGTTTTGAATTTAATGTAAAGTATAGGAAATTAATATATGCGAAGTATGATTAAATCTGATCGTTGGACCGTTGAGATTCGATGAAAGGGACCCCAAAGATTCCTCATATTGCCTTGTGCTACTCTATACCGCTCGTCCACTACTGCTGTACAGCGTAGCCACCAAAAACGACTAACCCAATGCACTTTAATTATATGATTAATTTAGGCCTTTTCAAACAAACACAACCAACCAAACAATATTATGGTACTTCCATTACTTAATATTATCAAATTTAACTTTATGTACTTTTTTAATGAGGGGACCCAGAAGTGAGGGTTCCATAATCCCAGGAACAAACCCTTTGCCAGATTCTCTCCATTTTATTCCAACTTCAAGTGAGTGCAGTTGCCTAACTTGGCACCATATATGACTCTGCCACTACTCTATGTTATGCCTCATCATTTCCTTCTTTCATTTTAAACTATAGTATTGTTTATACAAATTAATATTTATATATATACTGGCATCAAGTTTTTTTAATAAAAATAAAGTATTTAAAAAAAAACTAATCAGGAGAATTTAATACGCTATTTATTTATGACTGACTGTGACAATTTCAAGTGGTAGGGCATATCATATGGGGATCCCACACACAGGCATGCTGTCATGTCGCTTTTGACTTGACTTTTGTTTGCTCCTTCATCATGATCTTTTCAATAAACGCTTGTCTTGCGGGTATGTGTGTTTTTGGGGTTAAAGTTTAGTATTTAATTAATGTATATTTATATATATGGTAAATGCTAACTGGGAAAAGTATCATGGCATGGAAAGCGGATAATTGAGGAAGATTTGTGTTGTCATTCATTTATATAATAATCTCATGAAATAATAATTAGTGCGAACTGAATGTTAATTTAATTTACTTATGAGTGGAGAATAGCGAAATTGCTAGAAGATGGTCAAAAGCTGCATAGATATTTTAAGGCGTATCTTTGGCATTATCACTAAAGAAACAAGGTCAAATATCGTCTCTCATGTGAGCCATCCTTTTGTAATCATTATAACTTGTTACTCCGTGCACGTATGCAAATATATTTAGTGCTTCAACTGTAACAAAAATGCCTAACAGCAAAAAATAATTAGAAAAGAGTGAAATGCATGCATGTTCCTTAATTTGGGTTATGCAAACTTAATTCAAACTGTTTGAATTGAGACAGGATTTGAGTAGAAATTCAACATAGCTGGTAATGACACGTAATTTTTTCAAGTTAAAGCCGCACACACTAAAGTAACGGGTAAACCTCATTAACTATAGTATACTCTTTGTGGAGGTTGATGATTTCCTGAGTGAATTTAATTTATTATTGGTATTTATGTAATGCCAAAGATTTATTAACAGGAGTTAAATTTAATAGAAATGATTAATTCCTTATGACATAACAAATGTGAATTTAAATTTTTGTTAAGAGAAATGTTAATATTTAGTATTGTGTTCAACAAAATTACTTTCACGTCAAAAATATGAAAAAAAAAATGCCAAGGAATTGATAGTTTCTCAAAAAAACGAAAAGTAGAAATATTGAAGTACTTTTCAATTCAAATACGCAATACACTGGTAATCGATGACAATCTTCGGTTTTCTGTCATACTCCAATATTCAAATAAACTATCAATGCATTGCAGTCACAAATGTTGTTGAAGTCAAAATTTGGTATATATAAATATTTCCTCCTTAATTCCTTTGAGTTTGAGGCTGCGCAATGATGATGTAATTTGCAATTAACCCATTTATAAAGGAAAGATATTTGATATAGCGAAGGCTGATGTTCTTCAGTACTACACTTCACATTAAAGATTTGTGAGATCCAAGAGAGGCCCATTCACTTATATAATTAATACTATATACCTCCATATACCTCCATAAGTGGAGAACGTACAGCACAATCCCCTGTTTCTTAATTGGTCCATTAATATTGGTGCGCTGGTCCACTTACCATGATAGTTAGTACTAACTATTATTGAGTAAATTATATTATTCTTTTCTAAAGATTTTATTGTCATAAATCATAGGAGAAAAAACAGCTTATTTTTTTAAAAGTGCTTATTTTAAAAAATTTGTATGTTTAGCAAAATAAGGTATTTCTAAAGGGTAACAAAAACAGATTTTTCAGCTGTGCAATAGAAGTTGAAAATTATAACTTCTGCTTAAAAGTTAAAAGTTAAATATTTTAGAACAAGAATATCTATATCAAAATTCCTTATTTACCATAGTACCATTAACTTTTTCTTCTTTAAACCTCTTCACAAATACAAAATTCTTATGTATAAATTATGATTCTTATTTTTGGAGTAATTATATCTATTATTTTAAAACATATAAATTGGGGCCATAGAGCATTTATATATAAAATTATGTTTTTAAAATATTTATTGTATTTTTATATTTTAGTTAATTAATTAATTATAATAATAATAGCATAATAAAAATTAACAATAATAAATATTTATAATCATTTATTTATTTAAATAACATTAATAACAAAATAAATTTATAAATGCATGCTTTTTTGGTAATTTCACAATTAAAATAAATTTTTATATAAATTAGTCAAACACAAACTATTTTTCAAATAATTATAAAATTGCTTTTTAACTAAATTGACTAAACATAAAATGTTTTTCTTTTCTCACGACACTTCTCTTAAAACTCTATTTGAAAATAAATCATTTTAAAATAAACAGGTTTTAAAAGTTTGATCAAATGGATTTTAAATTTCAAATATAATGAGTAAAATTTTTTACAAAAAAAATGAATACCAAAATGGTAATTTTACTAAACTTTAAGTGAAATTGTTTTCTTTATATATATATTATAATAATTCTAAACTTTTTTAGTTAGTATTTTCATAAAATAATATATTTTATAATATAAAATATAAAATAAAATATGTTATATGAATATATGAGAGAAAAAAATTAAAATAATAAAAAATTACAAAGTATGAAAGAATTAAATAACTTTTTATTATTTAATTTATGTATACGAAAGACTCTAATTAATATATATATATATATATATATATATATATATATATATATATTATAATCGTGTTAGTTGTTGGTACCTGTTTTCAAACTAAATTCTCAAGGGCTTCTCCCCACCATGAAAGGTCATATCAAGCTTGTCCACTGTCACTAATTCACTATGACTATATTCAACAAAAGAATGTGATGGTACAGGTACACGTGACAATTCTACACAAGAGGTAATAGCTACGTACACGCCAAAGAACATATTTGGTCACGTAGGTGAGACACCATATTCTAAGTGAAAACTATGTGTAGTTGACAAATAAACGGTTCACATTTGAAAGTGCTCACACTCCACATATTTAGTCAAATGACATTGTTACAACTTGGATTTAACTAGAATCTTATAACAAAGCGTACATATCATACAGGACTCAACCAACACTATAAATACCCTAAGATCCCAGAACTTGTCATATCATCTGGAATCACATCCTCTTCTCTATTTCCTACGTCCTTCCTAAAGCCATAATTCTCTCTACTCTAATTCAAACAACACCTTAGTCTCAAACAAAACTCAAAGATCCTAAACTGGTCATATATATCAACTTGACTGAATGGGTGCATTTCAGGCCATACCTAAATATTTAGCTGTTATTGTGGCAAGCTTCTTCAGTGTCTAACCTTCATTTCCTTCCTTACAGACACTCGTTGCTCCAACCCCTCTTGTTCCAAACCTTTGGCCATGGCATATTCTACTCGTACTTGTTTCTTCTTCTTCTTTGTACTCTTGCTTTTGTCCCACGAGCTACTCTATACAGAGGGAAGGAACCTGAGACGAAGCAATGAGCAGTCACCCAAGTCTTTTGCAGCAAAAAGCACTAGTGCCTTTGGAAGCCCTACCCTCTTGAACCATCCCATTAGGAATCTGGAGGGATACGTTGAAGCTTTTCGCCTCGCCCCCCATCTCCAGGACACAACCCTGGTGTAAGCCATTCCATTATTGTGTTCTCTAATTGTTTTATGCTGTATTTCCTTTATTATGCCTTTTCTTTTCACCGTTGAGTAGGTTGTGTTTTCAGGTCAACAAAAATTAATGGAGATCATAAGAAATTTGGAGGAGAAGATAATAAAGACATAAAAGCAAAGGTGGAGAGTCCAGATGTTAAAGAGTACTACTATTTGACTGAAGGATCCAAAACTGATTTCAAGCCTACAGATCCAGGTCACAGCCCTGGTGTAGGGCATGCTGCTCATCAAGACAACAAAAATTGATGGACATTAATCTACGTACGTTTTCTTGTATGTTACATCATGTCACCCAAGGCACATTCTCTTTAGACTTTGTGTAATTCTGTAATACATCCAAAATAAAATTATAAGGAGGATGTTTGTATAAAATTTAAAATCTCCTTTTTTTTTTAATTTTCTATTAATGTATAAAAATTCTCTACTTGCATCCAAAATAAGAAGGAAAATGTCGTTTGTGTTGATTTCTTTTGTTACCAATGTGAGTTAGCACATCTTAAACTTAATTCCATGTGTATTTTGTACAAGCATGATCTCAGCCTTTATGTCTATATATATATATATATAAAACATATCAAGTGAAAGTAGTATTGTGAGAGATGAGATTAGTTATTTTTAATTGTTAGATTAAATGAAATAGTTAAAATTAAAATATTATTTTAAACATATCATGATAGTCATGTAAAAATTAAAATATATTATATAAAAGTCATGTAAAATTAAATAATATTTTAATCTTAACCATTTAATTTAATCTGACAATTAAAAAAAGTTTCTCTCATCTTTCATATAAATAAAATACTCTAACTTGATATGCTCTATATATATATAATGGTCTTAAATTTACATGTCTGTGTGGTTGTGGCTTATAAATTTTGGGTGATTAAGGAAGGAGTTTTAAGTTAAATATACATTTTTATGTTTCAAAAAACGATAGCTAAAAGTAAAATATAATGGTAGAAAAAAGTTTTCTTTTTGTTTTTTGCATGCTCCACAACTGATATTATTTTCGCTTAACACATATAGTTTAGGTAATTTATATATATATATATATTAAATATAATAATTATACTAAAGTCAAATACTATCATAAAATAAAAAGGTCTCATTCATATTAAAAATTATTTAATTTGATTTGATATTATAATTGGTCAAAGTTATATCATACAGTACATATAGACGTATATATACGTGGATATTTTCATATACAATTTTTATTTTTATAATGAGTCAAATTAACAGTTAAGACTCCATGTGCAGCCATATAAAAGTTATAGTCTCTAAATTAGTATGTAAATCTATATTATTTAAGCAATTTACTCCTTAAAATTTAAGGATTGACAATAATGGGTGAATAAAAATGAGAAATTGTTCCATACATATTCTTCCGTAAATTCGTAATTCTTATAGGTTTTTCTTCCTAGTTTATTTTTCTCGGGGCATTTTGGTAGAAAGCCCTAAAGGCTGTGTCCTAAGTACTTAACCGCTAAAAATATTCGATACAGTTGGCCGAAAATAAAATAAAGAAGCAGAAAGAGCCAATCAAACGCTTTTAGACAAAAAACTCCAGTGGAGCTCCCACAAGCACCTATGTGTGGGCTATGGCACATGCTATCCAATACCCATAAATCATTGTAATTATGAAGCTTCCCATAATATTATATTTTGAGAAAAAAAAGTCATTCATTTTTCACAAAATTATTTTATAAATCTTTTATCAATATTTAAAAACTAAGGGTCCAAACGACAAAAGGAATCACAAGAACGACAGTGTGCAGAAGAGCAGAGTCAAATACTCAAGTCATGTGCAAGCAACACTGCTCTTTATTCAGTCTTTCTTTGGACATTTGTGGTTGAGATACCATGTAATGCAACTTGCACCACAAAGCTAAGGTGTTTGTATAAATTCGTTTTTTGTAAAATTTTGTGAAATTTGTCAAAATACATTATTAATTTCCTTGCATGTTAATGTATAAAACATAATTTATTTTTACTCTTTAATTGATTGGGACAAAATAGTAATTTTAGAGAAGAAAAGCTTTATTTTATAGAGGATCCAATTCAAAAGCTAAGCTTCCTCTGCCCTACTATTTTACTGTACGCCTTGATTCTAAGCACTGTCGTGTCCTGTCCTTTGAATTTTTCTTTCACACTAATGAATACCATGACACCATCTTCTGCGCAGTCGCACTCATAACATTAACAAATTAAACTATAAATATAAATAAATTATCTCACGTGCGTAAAATTCCTGGCTCTCCTTCAAATAATTTGTCATGCAATCTATTTAATTGATTTCTAGTCTCTCTAGCTTGTTCCTATATACATATGTGTGTGTGTGTGTGTCTATATATATAAATATATATATATTTGTGTGTGTGTGTGTTTATGTATATTGGACATTCAATGATACAACCCCCAGAGTACTTTGGTCTTACTATTCCATTAATTTGGTTGTATAATATAATCTCGATACCCTTATCACTTTTAGATAACAAATCAGTTGCTAAAATTTATACAAATAATATCATTAATGTAGAATAAATATCTTCCGTCATTACATTATATTTGACTATTGTAATATTCCGCAACATTTGACACCATATATAATCTATTAGCTCTATTGTAAATAATTTTCCCAATCATCTAAATTAGAATCTAACTGAGTTGGGCATTGAACATGCTCTCCTTGTTTCGTACCAAGCAAAATGTTTCTTCTGCTCTTCCTCATATGGTTAGGTGTCTATTGTGCTAACTAGTTGATATAACATTAGAAGAGAATGGAAATGGTTAAATTTGAGAAGGAAAATTCCCATAAAATTGCTTACTAAGCTTTGCAGTTTAATTAGGCATCATTTGTAAAAGGACTAATTCAAAGGTGATTTTGGACAAAACTTGTGGTCCAAAGCTCTCCCTCTCCTTCCCCCAAGGCTCCTTGCTTTTATATGTGATTTTATATCTTCTCTTCTTTTTCACATGAACGTACGTAATTTGAAGATCAATGTATATATGTAATGGAATCTTCTTTGATGCTATAGGCTCGGCATTCTTTTTTCTATTGTCCTTTTACCCTCATGTTTCTCTATAAATACCCGTCAATTGTAGCCAGCTTCTTCAGTGTCTAACTTTCGATTCCTTAATTTCCTTCCATATAGACACTCACTTGCGGTTGCTCTAACCCCTCCCCTTCCAAACCTTTGGCCTTGGCATATTCCACTCGCACTTCTTTATTCTTCTTTGTACTCTTGCTTTTGTCCCACGAGCTACTCTTTATAGAAGGAAGAAACCTGAGACAAAGCAATGAGCAGTCATCCAAGTCTTTTGCAACAAAAAGCGCTAGTTCTGTTGAAAGCCCAACCCACTTGAACCCTCCTGTTAGGAATGTGGAGGTTGTTACGAACCAAGCAGACACCAATGAAGCTACAGAGGAGTTGGGTCGTGGCAAATGGGTAAAGAGCAAACTAGGATGGGCTAAAGACTTTCTAATAGGATGCATGCAAGAGTCAAGCCCAATATCGGATGATAGAGCAAAGGATGACACGAAAGTTAACATGCACCGTGGGAACAACACTTGGAACAGTACCATATAGCAAAACGAACGAAGGAGTGGACGTACACAAGGGCTGGAAGATCGAGAAATCACTAGAATGCTGAGGTATCTCTAATGGCTAAATATTCTCGCATACGGAGGAGTTGGTTACGGCAATATAGAAAGGAGGAAGTGAGAAGGAGCGGCATTAAAAAATCTAAAATTTGAGGCGTGAGCCATTGGGGTTATCACCGACTCGAATAGGAGAAATTTGCTTTCATTTTGTTCTATAATTTTTGCTTCTGCATTTGGTAGTAGCGTACTATACGTTGAGTATCACCAAGGAATACAGTGTTTCTTTTCAGTAATTTATTTGCTAGTTTGGCGTTCCTAACAATGGTGCTCTTGTTGAGAGAATTCATGGCAAGGGGAATGCCATTTTCATGGGTGGAGGAGGCACTGAGAGAAGGACATGAAGTAGTCGGTAATTTGCAACATACACAGCGTGCGATGAATGAACGACTCAATGGCATGAAAGGGTCGATACTGGAATATAAAGATTCTATACAGGAGATGAAATATTCATTAAAAAAATGGAATCTATGATGAAACTCTATTTACTAGAGGTGCATGGTCAAGAATGGAATGTCCCTAATGCAAAATTTGATGCTTCACAAATGCAACAGAAAAATACCAGTGTAGCAGAGATGAGGTCCTCTATGCCGTATAAATCACGTGATGTTCTCAATAGTAATCACTCGGTGTGCGCAAGGAAAGAAATTCATGAAAAGAATCTAGGGAAGGCAGCCGAAGAGGAGCAAAAGGGTACACTATTGGTTGCTGAAAGGTTCTACAATAAGGAAATGCAAGTACAGCAAGTTGAGGATGAAGAAGAAAATTATCCAACTCTATTTTTGGAAGAATCCAAACAAGTAGAGAATCTCTACTTGCTGTCATAACAATCGCCATCTTCATCACTAGAGCAATGGGGTAATGTAATTCCTCTTCTATTTATTAAGTATTGGCAAGATGCATATGAAGATTCTCTGTCTCATCTCTCTAATTTTAGAAGAAGCTTAGCGACAATAGCTACCACGGCTGTGCAGAGTAATGGCAGATTAATGGGTGCACTAAATTGCAAAAAGGTTTAATGTATGGAAGACACATGGATTGGTTTGTATTTTAATATATGATCCTGGTAGTTTCTATGGGGTTATTCAACTTAGTTTCTTCTTGGCAATAATGGAGAATAGTGGATTTGTGAATGATATGAAGAGCTTAATCTTACAAATGGTGGGATACGCTCCTGATGTTCTTCTATTTAAAAATTATTCAGCCAAAGCTTCTGTTGAAGGACTTGCTGCACCTGTCACTATTAGGGTTGTGTTCACTGATATCAGCCGCGAGAAAGCCATTAAGTTCAATGCCTACTGCCATAGTCATCAGCCTCCAATTGCTTTCATTAAATCTGAAGTTAAAGGCCTTTGTGGTTTGGTGTTCTGTGATTTTAGGGCTGAGTTCACTGTCCTTGTTGCGTATAGAGAGGATTCCCATGTGGGTATAATTGCATCAATTAGCAATGGCAACTCTGCTTTGTTATCCTGTATTAATGATGAGAGACTTGAATTTCAGGATAGAGATTTTGTTAGCAATGACAACCCTGCTCTGGTATCCTGTGTTTATGATGAGGGACTTGAATTTCAAGATAGAGATATTGTTGTCTTCTCAGAAGTACATGATATGACAGAATTAAATGATGGAAAGCCAAGGAAGAATAAAAATGCTAGAGCACATTTTTTTACTCTTGAAGAAGACAATACAACATATGGTACGTATGAGAAAGGTATTATTGTCACATGGGTCAAACAACCAAAGGAGTTAAAGTTTAAGACGCTCAGAGAAGCATTCACCGATCTTGAGGATGATGAACATAAGCTTATATCTGATGCTAACAAGATTAATGAGAACATGGGAGATTAATTTAAAATACTATCAGACACTAAATGTGGAGATTTTTCTTAGTGGAGATTTGAACCTTAATTTATCATGTTGTGAGAAGTTAATTCCTTGCATTAGACTTAACTCCATTAGTTGAAGAATATATATATATAGAGAGAGAGAGAGAGTGTGTGTGTGTGTGTCACGATCCAAAATACTGAGTCTATGACCGGCGAATAGACTTATCACAACACCTACTAGGTCTAGCCAACCTAAGAATCTATTTACCTCATAATAACAATATTAAAATATTTTAATTTTCACTTTTAAATCCTGAATTATCATTCCAAACTTTACCAAAATTTTGGCAGAATTTTTCCTAAAAACAGAACGTTTCTCTCAATTTTTATTACAACCCAAAACACAACAACATACATTTTAATCAAAAGAAAATACAACTGGCTATCACAAGCCTACAAAAATTTCCATTATGTCTATGTATAAACTATGACATCAGCAAATTAGTCTAAAACCAAGGTATTGATAAACTGCGACATCATTAAGCCTGCATGACTCAATAATGAGCCTACCCAAAATAGGAATAAAGCCCTGATCACTTCTACGCTTCAACTTGAGAAGGATCTGAAAAATGTAAAGCAAGGAGTGTGAGTCACACATACCTAGTAAATGTAAGATAAGAGAAACACACAAAATGGGAATAGACTCGCATAGAATTTTTATCATCATAAAATAATTAAAGGGCTCTAAAGACTAAACCATTGTCAATCAAATCTTATATAAAATTTAAGAAAAATGTCACCATAATAATATTTTAGCAAAAAATATCATAACTAATTAAATCCATACAATATCAAATATTTCCAATATAATTTTAATATATCCACACAATATTTAACATTTTCAAACAGATCACCAATCATCTCTGGTCTTCCTCTGTACTAAGGCAACCCTTTTGTGCCACCAGTCACCTTTGCTTTCTATCGTACTATGACAAACCACTATGTATTGCACTATGCTCTAGTCACTGTGCCTCCCATCACACGTGACAACCCATCAATGCCACCAGTCACTTGTGCCTTTAGCCGCACTATGACAACCCACTATACAATGCATTGTGCGACCAAACTCATACCTCTCATCGCACGAAGCGCCTTGGTAGGTAATACCAAAGATACACAATTCCAACATCCAACAGCACACATATATCATTGCACAATCAAAGAAAGTAATTATCACCATAACTTCATTTTCAAATCACATAGATCATACAACATACTTTTATCATTATCCAAACAAAAAAATATAATTTCCACATTTAGGAATTCAAATTCAGAATTTCAAATAATAAATGTTAAATATTTAGAAAAGTAAATAACTTTCTGTATTTGATACCAACAATCACACAGACACAGAATTCATCAAATTATCACAAATTCAAGGACAATACATATCCTACTTGTTTTTCTTGGCTGTCTAGACAAGGTATACAATTTCATACAAAACTAAATTTATATATAGTTCAAAACAGGTATGGGGCCTTTGAAAACAATATTTCCCTTATCAAACACTCACTTGAAAGGATTTGTAACAAAATCCTTACTTTACCGGTCTAGCACAACTTGCAATAACTCTAGTATCCTCCGAATTTCTTAAAATAATAAAAGAACATAATCAGTATAAAAACCATCCAATACGTTGCAATCTGAACTTCATCACCTCCTAATTTCCATCAAATAAATCCTAAAATATTATGAAGGCCATTATTATCTCAAAATACATAATTATGCAATTCACCTTAATCCAACAGAATTAAAAAGTTTTCAATTTAGTCCTTAAGTTTCTCCTATGATGTTTTTGCATTATTTTCCTTCCATTTCCCACTTCTATACAATCATAAGAGTCTCGATTACAGAAATGCATCAAAATTTGAAATTCTAATTCAAACAAAAAATTTCCAAAAAATTTAGTTTAGTCCCTCTTAATTTTTTGGCAGTTTACAGTGGTTAACGGCAATGGAGTGCTCAGCGGAGGTTGCAAGCAGCTGGAGGATGCATTGGGCAGTTGAAATGCCACTCACTGGCAACCAATGGCAAAGTTTCATAGCTAGATCGACGACGAGATTGCGAACAAAAAAGAAAGGAGAAAAGCCATTTTCAGTCGCTGCGGTGAATTGGTGAAGCCCAAGATGGCGTTGACAAAGGTCCTGCAATCCAATGATGGCACGACGTAGTGTAGGCAACGATGTAGCGGTGGTGAAGGTGGTGAAGGTGCGACGTGCAATGGTGAAGGAAGAAGGGAAGGAGAAGAACGCTTGAGAGAGAGAGAGAGAAAGAGACAGAGAGAAATGCATGAAAAAGAGAAGAGATTTGAGTTTCTATAATATCAAAGGGCATTTTAGTCATTTATTAGCTTTCAGATGAATTTTGAATGTACTTTCTGATTCATATTAAAGTATAGAATAACATGGAAGAAACTTGGGTATTGTTAGAGTATCCTAGGCCTCTCTAAAATATCTGTTAAGTATGTCAAATTAGATAAAAAAAATTTTATCAGATAAAATTTTATTCCAAAAAAATTTTAAATTTGAGTTACAAGCTCAGTAAAATTTTTTTAATTACTTTCCATCAATATTTTAAAATTTTCAATTATTTTTATCCTAATTATTAAACTGTTAATTAGAGTTATTATAGAAAGAGATACATATACATATATAAAGAATTATTATTTTTAATTCAAACGCTAAATTAGAGATCATTATTATGTTGTGTATTAAACAACGTTGTATTGATATCAATATATATATATATATATAATATTTATGTTATAACTTTAAAATTGATTTTAAATCTAGTGAAAAAGTAATCTTACAAAAAAATTATTCAATAATATAAAAATATATAATTTTAATTAACATCGACTTCAATTTATCGTTTTAATATATATATATATGATGGATACAAAAAAAGGAAAGGCGTATCTTTCTGATCATGACTAAGGCCAAAGTGGGTCCTCTCATATAAACCATATATACTTGTGAAATCATTTATGTTACTATTGGTCCATTCAATTTTTTCCATATATACATACACACACACACATATATATAACATTAATGTTTTCCACAAGAACTTGGTCCATAACCAAAATCGATTATATATATGAATTGGTTGCATTAAGGAGACAGCAGTTAGCTTAAAATTTAATTTGTTGAATTTTTATGGCCGGTTGATATTATTTAAATCATTAAAAAACTCATTCTAAAATTAACCTATTAAATAAGAGTTTCTAAAGAATTAAGTGATGACATTGTAGCTTCATTTTGTTTAGGTTGACACTGCAACATATCAATTTTTCTTTGGATGGTGGCGCAGAAGAAAGAGGCGTAAATAAAACAGTATGAAGCATTAACCCGAAGAAGACTTGGTGAATGATGATCCATATAGCACAATCTTAGTTTACTTATTTACGATTATGCTATGGGAATCTTTTTCTTTATCGCAGATCGCGGCTCTACAAAATATTCCAAGCTTCGATATAATATATGAAGCTAGCTAGCAAGGGCTATTTCACTAAACTTCATTACAAAAACTTGTGACCTATTTTTAACACAGGCCATTCACTCGCATAATAATAATAATTATAGAATTAGAAGTATATGTAGTTATTTTTATTTTTACTATCAGATTCTCTAATTAAAATAAAATATATTAAATTTTTTTTTAAAAAAAATCAATCATAAAATAGAGATAAGTTATATAAACTATACACTTATCAATCTTTAATTAAAAAATTTAATAATAAAAATATAAAAATTACACTTAAATTTTTTTTCATAATAATAACAACCACAATAATAATAAAGGTTTCACATACATAAAAGTACATGTAAATTTTTTTAAAATTTTTAGAATGTAATATAAAAATAATTATTATATTCTAAAATAATAAATTATTAAATCTTTTATTATAACTTTTTATTATCTTTTCTTTATCTCTTCTCTCCTCTCCTCAAATCACATATTTTATTTTATATAATATATAATTTTAGATAATAATATTCTTAGCTACTCGATTATTATCTAATTTTCTATCATTCAACAAATCTTTGCGAAGTTGTATTTGTTCTAAATTCTAAGGAATATAAACTTAGATATATCATATCATACGAATAAAGAAAGAGACATGCAATAAAAGAAGACGCGCATGAAAAGAGAAATCAAAATAATGAAATATACACTAAACATTGACAAGATTTATATAGTTAGATTGATATGTTTAATATTAGACAAAAATAATGATATGAAATGGTATTTAATCTTTAGTCTTGAGACGTTCTTACAAAATAAGCTAGTATTCCTTTGATGGATTCTCTTTATTCAAGTGTCATCAACTAGTATCAAATTCAAAGCAATCATAACTCTTAAGTGAGCGTAATATATTAGAGATATAATAAACGATCCACATTTGAAAATACTTACACTCCACATATTTAGTCAAATGACATGATTACAAATCTAACAAGTCATTAAATATCAAATAATAGTACTCGATCCACCAAGATTATAAATACCCTAAGATGGTAGAACTTGTCATATCATCTGGATTCACATCTTCCTCTATTTCCTCTGACGTCCTACCTAAACCTATAATTCTCTTCTCTCTTCTCCTCGTCTCGTCATGGGTGAATTTCAAGCCCTGCTACACAAATATTTAGCTGTTGTTGCTGTGGTACTGCTTGTATTTGCTTGCCATGAAGTTGTTTTAACTCATGGAAGGCACATAAAGGCTATAAACCAACATTCCCCGTTGGACAAATACAGCATTAATGGCAATGTTCCTACTTCAACACACAAGATAGTTGAAGATACTCGCCCCACAAAGCCAGGGCACAGCCCTGGTGTAGGTCATTATTCCCTTAAACAATATTCTTTGATGTCTGCAGATTCAAATGCAGATCACACAAATGCATTCCGACTCTCAACACCAGGAAACAGTGCACGGGTTGGTCACAGGGAATTTGGAGAAGACGATAAAAGTACAGAAGCGAAGATTGTAGTTCAGAGTCCAGATGTCAAACATTCTTTGACCGATACAAAGCCAGGTCATAGTCCAGGGGTTGGTCATAAGAAATTTAGAGAAGACGATAAAGATGCTAAACAATTTTATTCTGTGACGTTCGAAGGATCCAAAGCTGAATCCAGACCTACAAAGCCAGGTCACAGCACTGGTGTAGGGCATACTGTTCATGATCAAAACAACAAAAATTAATGGAGAGCTAACGCATGTTCAGTATCAAATAGCTAATTAGTTGGTTTATGTGCAATATTCTCAGTTTGGATCGGCATTATGATTAGTACAGTCTACGTATTCTTGCATGATATTCACACCATGTAATCATGCAATATAAGGCATATTTTCTCTTTGCATATTCCGTAATTCTGTTTTATATATATATATATATATATATGCAAAATAAAATTGGAGGATGTTCTTTGTATACAAAATAAAATCATTTTCTTTTTAATATTTTTGTTTTTCGCTGATAAATATTGAATAAAGAATTTCTACTTGCATTCAAAATAAAAGGAAAAATGTTTGTTTTATATTGAATTTCTTTTGGTATATTATGTGTGTCAGCATGATTTTAGCTTTTATGTACACATATAGCTTTCTCATGCCCGCACCCACTAAATATATGCTAATATACACTATATATCTTGAATTTAAGCCAAATATCTTTTTCTCTTTTTGCTTCATAACCACGTAGTATTTTTCTTTATTAGCCAATGAATGAAGAATCTCAGCGAAAATGTTGTTTGTATTATCATCAATTAATCCATACTCTTTCATACTTCGGCAAACTTTAGAAAATTATCAAAATAAATTAATTTTTATATCTTCATTGTTTAGTTTTTTTAAAAAAAAAATTTACATATTTTATTTTAATTAAAAAATTTGATAATAAAAATATAAATAACAGCATAGAAGTTTAGGTCTACAACTTTATGACAAATCAATTAACACCATGTCACTCAAAGTTATTCTTGTACCAATAAATAATTTTTTATAAAATTCACAGCTCATTTAAAAGTTCTTATAAAAAATGTTATCCTCACAAAATTTGATATTAATTCAAAGTTGTTTGATGGCTCATCATTCATCAATATATGCAAAAATTAACGCACAATAAAGTTTTCAAACATAAGAAATTAGTAAATTAATATTGAACATATATAGAATATCAAAAAAATTATTATTTCTAATGTAAAGATTAGATTAAAGAAAATCAATTTCTATGAAAGAATATAGAGGGTTGTAAGAGAGCCAAATTCTACACAAGTGTGAACTGATCCCTCCTATATATATATATATATTTATATGATATTATATTTTTGGAGGTTTGACCTTTGTTCTTTAATATCTTATTTTAGTAGAATTCCTTCAAATTCATTAATAAGACTTGAGTTATGACTCATGAGTAGCTCATTAAATGAGAGTACTCCAAAGTCTTACATACCATATTATATATTATCATTCTTCATCACTCAATGTGGGATATATCAAAGTTGTAGGAGGCATTTCATGATAAGCTAATAAAATCTATAAGATATATATATATATATATATATATATATATATATACACAAGGGTTTTGCTTTGGACGGTGGTGCAGAAAAGCAAACAGTGTAAAGAAACCAGTCCGAACCATCAAATTTGTGCTTTTGCTCATTTCTATGATTCTCCTATCATATGAACCATCAATGAATTGGAGTGCCAAATCTTGATAATGCAGAAGTCAAAGACTCAAAGTATCATTACCAGAAGCCTTAAAGACTATAATACTATAGGACTCCTTTTCTTTACTGCCGACCTTATTGCGGCTGGTCAAGTGCAATGATCATGCGACCCATTTATTTCAAAGTTATGAACAAAAGATTTGTGAGATTGAACAGAGGCCATTCATGTATATACTTAATACTATATACCTTTTTAAGTGGAGAAGTTATGGCAGAATCCCCATGTTTCTGGGTCAATTTTTTATAATAATATTATTCTGTACATTATACGTCTTTCTATTCTCAAATTGTCTATCATTCATCGAATCTTTGCGTATATTTGTGAATATGATTGTTCTAAATTCTATTAATGATCATGTACTTTGATATATATATATATATATATATATATATCAAATCATATGAATAAGATGACATGTAAATTTTGAAGCATTCTCAGTTAATATTTTAGTTTTTTGATAAACTCTCCTAATCATCATGCTTTAAATTACATCAACTACTATCAAAACATTTTACCATATATAGTCCCAACTGTAATTGTATCACGTAAGTGGCGTTGCCACTATTGCAGAGTTTACTAACAAGGAATTACAAAACTAGGGCAATGGCAACTAATTATGTGGGCGCCTTAAGTAAAAGCTATATATATTTGACAGGTACACATTTGAAAATGCTTGCAGTTCACAAATTTAGTCAAATGACATGATTACAACTAATAAATAATTAGAATCTTAACAAGGCATAGATATCAAATAGTACTCAACCAAGATTATAAATACCCTAAGATCCGAGAATTTTTCACATCATCTTGTTAACATTTTCATCTATTTCCATTCACCTGCCTAAACCCATTCTCTCTCAAACAAAACTTGAAGCCACTGTTAATTGTTTCTCTCTAGCTAGTCATGGGTGTATTTCAGGCCATACCCAAATATTTAGCCATTGTTGTGTTACTATTTCTATTTGCATGCCATGAAGTTGTTTTAACTCATGGAAGGCAGATAAAAGCAATGAACCAACATTCCTTGCTGAACAAACACACTAGCATTAATGGTAACGTTCCAACTTCAGAAAGGAAGATAGTTCACTCACCCACCATAACCATACCAAATCGCCACGTGGCTGTTGCAGGGTTTGGAGATTCAAATGCAAAATACAAAAATGCATTTCTTCGACCCACAACACCAGAAGGCGTTGATCATAAGAAATTTGGAGAAGAAGATAATAAAGACATA
Source organism: Senna siamea (assembly GCA_031216115.1). NCBI lineage: Eukaryota > Viridiplantae > Streptophyta > Magnoliopsida > Fabales > Fabaceae > Senna > Senna siamea. Next base: position 16,276,852 of record CM062358.1, read on the forward strand.
AAAGCAAAGGTGGAGAGTCCAGATGTTAAAGAGTACTACTATTTGACTGAAGGATCCCAAACTGATTTCAAACCTACAAAGCCAGGTCATAGCCCTGGTGTAGGGCATGCTGCTTCTCAAAACAACAAAAATTAATGGAGAGGTGACAATGACATGCACATGTTCAGTAATCAGTAAAATTAATTAGCTAGTTAGTTGATTTGCGTGTAATGTTTTCAGTTTCGTTCTGCGTTAATTTGTTAGACTCTACAAATTCCTATCACCATTCACCATGCAAGGCATTCTCTGGTTAGACTTTCTGTAAATCTGTTATACAGTTATACATGCTAAATAAAAAAGGTGGATGTTATTTGTGTTATCTTTTATTTCTTTCCTTAAAGGTTTACTTAATATTTTTAATTTTGTACGGTGGAACTAATGCCGACGTCCTACAGCATGCGTGGCTTTTTGCCCTTTTATTCTCCAAAACTATTTTGTTCATTTTTCTGTTTGGATGGGCCTTTTAGCCTTTTAGGGCTCACATTTGGGCTTTTTTTTTTCTCCACCCTTATGGATCTTAACCCAATACCCATCAGTTCGACTTTTTGTTTACGTTATTTTGCTTCATTATTATAGATAATTGAAATTCTTTTTTTTTTTCTTCATTAGTGGTGATACACTTTACAATGCAGGGCTGTTTGGTACTAAGAAGTTACTTTACTGTTAGAAACTATTTTTATTAACTTTACCTTTGTAACATATATATATGAATCTGAATTGAATTATTTGAAGTAGTTAATTTATTCCTAGCCATCAATTTGAACCGTTGGGAGTTAATAGCCGAAATTTTAATAAAATTATAACTTTTTCACAAAGAATATAAAACTGACTTCTAACTTGTTTAGGTACGATCGATAATAATGTCAAGCTCCTTAAATTAAAAAAGAAAAAAATAAAGAACTTTATAGTCCCTATAACTCTATGAGGCTAGCTATTTCAGCCTTGCATGTGCCGGCAGTAAAAAGCTGCACTAGTTGCAAATAACGCAACTTGGCGAACGGCGACTCTTAACTGTGGAAAAAAATAGAGGTTTTAGAAGATGAGTTTTATTAATCAGTGTTTTAAAGATCGATATTGATTAATGTTTTTATTTAGTTAACAGAGTATCTAATTATTTAAAAATTGTAAAAAATTAACAAATTTTTTTTAATGTTTAAAACTTTATTAATTAATTAAATAACTAATATTTTTAGATACTAATTAACAAAACAATTAGTAGTATGAGAATTTTTTAAAAGAGAGTGATCTCAACACTTTGAGTTCATTAGCACTCCAGTTGGAAAAGCTGACTTGTTTGTCTGAATGAAAATTCTGCCAAAAACAGCAAAATCGAAAGAAGATGACCATGCATTTGAAAACGTGAATGTATGGTTGGTATTAAAATGATTTCAGTAAAGCACTTCAAGTTGCCTTCCACAATCCTCTGTTACAACAAAATAATATAGGCTGCCTATACATATACTTCATAAATAGAAACAAATTGTCTCCCAATTTGCTATTTAATATCATATAAAAGCTGAAAACTTTATATACCTACACCCTTCGTCCATGTTGCAATGCTGTATATAGCCTTGACAGCATTTGCAGCGGTGCTCTCTCTCTCTCTCTCTCTCTCTATATATATATACACATATAGTAATCATCACAATCTTGAATAATAGCTTCCATGTTCATATAATTAAAATCACTTCAGTAGAAAAAAATTCTTTATTTCATTTTACTTTTTAAAAAATATAAAATGCTCCTTATAATCTTCATTAAACATCTAAATATATATACATTGGTTTTCATGCATATTTATATATTTAATTAAAAAATACATGTTAATTTATATCTAATACACAAATATGAAATGATAACATCACAATATAGAGTGCTTTGATTAAAAAAGAGGCCTCTCTCTTCTGCTATGAGTGAGAAAAATTTTAAGGAGATCGTCTTTTATGGGTTTGTTAATGAATCACAGTTTGAAATTACATCTATAAGTTGTCAAATTAATAAAATTCCATAATAAATCATATTCTTAGAATTTGACGATTCCAATCCAAATGTGTATGGTAGAGTCCTGTTGATTTATATTGTTAAGCATTGTGTATATTTTTAATGTAAAAGATTTTTTATAATTAAAATACTAAAGTTAATTTAATCTAACGTTTTCATATATTATATAAGTTTTAGACTTATTTTAATTAGTTGATGTGAGATTTTTTTCTCTCAACATTTCTAACACATATTTATGGGTTTCTTAAGATTGACAATAAAGTAAAACTTACGCTTACATTCTGAAAGTTTGAAGCCCGAGTTAATTAACCCTAAGCATAATCTTCATTCAAAACCTTGAGACAATAGTTTTATTGGTCATTCCACTAACAAATATTTAGGTCGTTTTATTATTAATACATAAATATATATTTAGGTTGTCTCCATGACACAATAAATTAATCATACACCAAGGCATCATTAATTATAAGACATTATTATATTGTCAAATTTATAAACTAAGTCCTATCATAGTGCAGCTAGTGGCGCATTGCTTCTAGAGGAAAGAGAATTCACAGACAAAGATTTTCCACAAGTTATAAGAATTTAAGTGATAAATAAGTTTGATTCCAGAAATTTAGATCGATATATATATAAATATATATATAAATATATATATATATATATATATATCTTTGCAATATTTAGAGTCTGAACCTGTAGATAGGGAAAGATAGCTTCAATACCTATTCTCACACTCAAAAGTAAGTAATTAAAGATACTCATTAAAAAAAATCCCACCACTCAGGAGTTTAATAAATTAATATATAGGGCCCCACATGAGGCTTTTGAGCCCTATAAAAAGGTCACTGGGGAAGTGTGTCTAAGCAACTCAATTGTCTATTGCATGCTTCTTATAGTTCGTCAAGAAGCCATCCTCCTCTCTTGCTTGCTTAGACAATTCGAGTTTAACATATATACAGAAATATATACTCTTCGCTTGTTGATTTCTTCACTTAAACAACCAATCCAAACTCTTCATGGCCCAAAACAAGCCCTTTATCTCTTTGATTGTCTTTGCACTCATTTTATGCCAGGGATTCCAATGCATTGATGGAATTAGGAACCTCAAGTCCGAAGGCTACCAAAACCACGTGCATGGTGGCTTGGAAACTACAACTGCAAATATGTCTCCACCAACACCACCAAGTGCGGCGGCTCCAAGTCATGGTGTCGACGATTTTAGACCCACAGTCCCCGGACACAGTCCTGGAGTTGGACACTCCGTTCACAATTAGGGTACCCCTTATCAGTTTGGAGTGCATGTCCTTTGATCTCAACGTGTGTCTTATATTAGGGGAAAAAAAAAATATGTGTATCATGAATGTGCGCGTACGTACGGCTAGATTTAATTATCATGAATTTAATTTGTAAAATGAGTAAGTGGTATGTAATCTTATATCAGTGAAAGTAATTTCTTTATTTATGAATGTCAATCTAATTTTTATCTTTACGAGAATTTCAGAACTTGGTATTACACGTATATATTAATATTATTTTGTTATAGACATTACAAATATAATCTAATTTTAAATTATAAATGAGATTAGAGAATGTTCCGGATCTTACAAATTGAGATATGCAATTATTATAAATATATTTTAAAAAGTGAAATTTCATAGAGCTAAATAGGTGATGATAGAGATTAGAGTGAGTTAGAGTTAAATAGATTCGGTTAAAGTTAGCAACACTTGTCTGCTATATAAACTCCACTGCACTGATGAATAAAACAATAAGAGAATACATTCAGTTCATTTCTTTTCTTGTTTCCTCACTAAAACTATCAGGTGATAATATGTCGCATTTTGTACAGTAAATGTCCAATGTACTCAAGATGTAGACACATTTATTCTCCAACATAGAGATCCCATCGAATCAAACTGATTTGTATGTTAATCAAAATTGATTAACGGGAGTTAAGTCTTGTCGAAGATAGGAAAACAATAGTATGATGCCATGTTTTTGTAGAGTTATTTCATGGAAATTTTTTTATGTTCTTTTTATAAGAATTTAGAAGACATCATCAAAGCTTTCGTACCTAGCCTGCTAAGTGCAGCCACCGAAACACCATGAATTTATGATCAAGAAATTGTAATCAATAAATACCTATTTTTGTAGAGACAAATCAAAAGATATAGCATTGTAGCAAAGCACATGCACTTTAAAGATTTCATCATAGTCAAATCTAGACGCATGCATGATACAGAGATCGTGATCTCTAAATCAAATGTACACCACATATATGATACTTCACGCCATTCATCATTACTGCCTTCTTTTATTTCCCTAATATAAGACACACGTTGAAATAAAAAACATGCGACCTACCCTAGATGAGGGCAGGGTGACCTAGTTGTGACTTGTGAGGGTAGTGTGGAATACCATGCACGTTCTTTTGGTAGCCTTCAAACTCAAGGTTCCTAATCCCATGAATTGACTGGGATCTCTGGCAGAAAATCAATGCAAGGAAGATCACAGAGATAATGGTTTTTTTATAAACAGTGCATTATAAGCTAACCTTGTATGTATGTACAGTTTAATAACTTGAAATTTTAGAATATAAAAAAATATATCGTTGAGTAAGTAATAAAAAATTAATTGTAAGCTTAAATATTAAATTTGAAATATTCTTTAAATTAAAATTTTACAGTGGAGATTCTACATCTTGGAGAATTTCAAAGTTAATTAGCTACTCTTTGTAGATAAAACTCAAAAATAATTAATAGCTTTGTATTATATAATTTTTAATTAGAAAAAAAAAATCAAAATGCTACTTAAATTTTAAGTTACTTGCAAATAATTTCTTGAGGTTTTAAAACTGAAAATTGGCCTCCTAAAATTTTAGATTTTATAATAGCTTTGCCTTTGATACTTCGATTGCCATATAAGAATACTTTTTTCTAGTTTTAATTATTGCTGTAAAAGCGTGAAGATAAACTATTGTTTTATTTTTCAGGAAAAATGAAAAAAGAATATCAAATTTCCTGAAGAATATTCCATGAATATGTTGTTTCTGCTTCTGTTTTTTTTTAATTTTATACAACAAAACTTTAAAATTTAATATAACATTTTTTTATCACATTTTTAGGTTTTAACAAATAGTACATGTTGAATATCCTTCTTCCTAGTTCCCAACATTTTTTTTGGCATACATCTTAGTAAATCTTAAAAAAAATCATAATATTAATGTCAAGTAGAATCAAAATTTTGAAGTAAATTATTGATTTCATCTGGAAAATATGATTCAATTTTTAATTTTGTCCTCCAATTTATAACCTCTTAATCATTTTGGACATTTTTAAGGAAAATTTTTTAAAAAAATAGACACATGATTTTTATAGATAAAAACCAACAAATAATTGAGAATAAATTATTGAGGGAATAACACTGAGAGAAACCAAAATGAGGTGTTAATTATGTTTTAACCGAAACATTTGTTTCTCTAATTTTTGTTATATCATCTCTGATATCAGTCGATGAATATCCCAAGTGTAATGAACTTGTTATATATGACGAGTGCATATATACTTACACTGACCGAATGTATTTTAATAAACTAAATTCTTTCAAGTATTAACCCAAATTTTAACATGACTAAACTAATTAGATTTATAATCAAGATCTTTTTTTGCTTTTATAGGTATTTTCTATTAAAAATAATCTTACTTAAGGTATTATTAGATATTAATTAAATATAAATATAAATATTATTCTCCCAGCAATAATTTAAATACTGATTCGTCATGTTTAAAGGACTAATTGAACTATTTTTCCTTTGGTTTATAAATTTATATAATCAAGAATTTAAATCACCTTAAATGTAAATAGTATAAGAAATAATTTATATATATATAATTTTAACTTATTAAAGCTTCACTTAGTTGATGAAATATTTAGATATTAAAAATTATTTTTGCTGAATTTTTATAAATTTTAAATTTTTTAATATTTTTTAATCATTCAAGTAAAATTTTAATGTTTTAAATTATTTAATGTTCTGTTAATCACTCAAGTGAAATTTAATGCCCCAAAGATAGTGATTGGCAAGATCAATATATATATATATATATATATATATATATTAAGTTCTGAAGCTTTTGATGAAACTCTGATTTTAACTATACCGCCCGTGCACTACAGTGGGACAGCCTAGCCACCAAACACAACAAACTAATGCACTTTAGTTTGCTTTTTGTTTTGCAAATAAAGAATGTACAAACAATAGTACTTTCATTACTTAATATTATCATTTTAATGTTTTTATTAATTTTATATGTACTTTTAACGAGGAGACCGATAATTAAGGGTTCCACAAGCCTAGGAACTAACCTTTTGCCAGATTCCCATTAAGATTCCAACCTGGAGTGAGTGGTTGTGAAGCTTGGCACCATATGACTTTAGTTATGGTTCATCATTTGCTTCTTTGATTTTCAATTAAAGTTTAAACTTCAGTTTTATTAATTTATGGACATTGACTGACTTGACAAGTTCAAGTGGCATGGCATGGGGATCCTAAATACGAGCATGTGGTCATGTCGCTTTTGACTTGACTGTTTGTTTTTTCTTTTTAGTTAACGCATATTCTTTTTTATCTTTTGCGGTACTACTAGTGATACAAGTTGGGCTCTTTTGTATTTAAGAGATAATTTTAAGTTTAATAGTATATTTTTTTTTTTACTAACGTAAGAATATAAAAAAATTTAATCTATTCAAAATAGATTTTTATTAAAGTGTCTCTTACCTTTTAAAATTTTTGTCTAAATAAAAAAATAAAGTATTTTTCAAATCCTATGAACCTTTTTATTTGGTTAGTTTTAATTTTTATTAGAATCAAATTCTTCTATAAAGATAATTTTAGTTTTACTAAAATAAAATTTATGAGTTTATTAGATCTGATATATAGACACACTAGAGGTCTCACATGTATATATCTACATGTCTTATTATTTTAATTTTTAAAATAAAATACAATATAACAATCATTATGATTTTGAAATAATAAATTACACAGTTGATCTCACAATATAGATCCTAAGCAAGAACAAAAATGCATACTACTTTTTTAATTTTTAAAATATATTATAAAATAATTATTATTAAAATTTAAAACAATAAATAATGAAATTTTATTTAAACTCTTTACTATTCTTTTTAATTTTTTTCATTGTCTTTCTTTTTTTTCTTCACATCATATATTTTATTTTATTTTTTATATTATATAATATATATATTGTAAGACTAATAACAAAAAGACCATAGAGACAATATAATATAATATAATATATATGAGGTTTTATGATTATTGGCATTTAGAAATTATATATTATATAATATAAAATAAAATATGTAATAGTAGAAGGGAGAGAAATAAAGTAAAGATAATGAAAAGCTACATTAGGAAAATAAAGAGTTAAATAACTTTTTATTATTTAATTTTTTATTTTAAAATATATTATTATTTTTATATTATATTTAAAAATTTTAAAAATTCCATGCAAAACGTCTAGTATAACTAATTAATGTGACTTAATATGCATTAAAGTGATGAATGTTAATTTTATAATTTAACTTTAAATATAAATGAGAAGTTATTATTCACTTCCTACTATTTTATATTATTTAATATATATTATAGAATTTGGAAATAAAAAATACGAAAGGCCAAAAACTATATATATATATAATTATATGGTATATTCATGATTTTGTCATAATTAGAGTTCATGATAGATCCGAGTCTATAAGATCATTATTCTGTATTTTAACTTTTTTAGTGTTGAAGTTTAGTATCTAATTAATATATTATGGCAATAATTAATGGAAACTTTGTAGTATTATGAAAGGCAGTTTGAAGAAGATTAGTGTTGTCATTATATAATAATCTCATCAAATTAATTAGTGCTTTTATTGTTGATGCTGAACTGAATGTTAATTTATATATGAGCGGAGGATGGCGAAAGAACGAGACAATGACCGAACTGAAACTCTAGAAAATGGTTAAAAGCTGCATAGATATTTAAAAATTCCATGACTACAGAATATGGTCAAAAGTTGCATATCTATATTATTATACTTTTAGAAATTTTCGATTGTTAGTTTTTTTTAAAAAATATTATATAATATAAAAGATAAAACAAAATATGTGATGTAAAAGAAAGAAAAAAAATAAAGATATTGTAAAATTGAAAGACAATAATAGAGAATCAAATAATTTTTATTATTTAATTTATTATTTTAAAATTTAATAATTATTATCTGTATAATATATTTTTAAAAAATTTAAAAATAATATTTATTTTTGTGTATGGCAAACCTCCAATATATTAGATAGATCATGGATCCAACTACGAAAAGCGTATCTTTCACATTATTACTAATGAAACTAGCTAGGTTAAATATCTCGTCTCTCATATGTAATCCATCCTTTGGTAATCATAATAGCTTTTTCTTCAGTGCACGTAAGAGCAAAAGTTAGAAGAGAGTGTTGCATGTTCAAACTGTTGAATTGAGTCAGGATTTTAGTAGAAAATTCAACACACACACACACACATATGTATAGTAATAGTATAGTGATCCTAACAAGTGTATATATATATATATATATATATACTCAATTTGTGAAGGTTGGTTTAATTACTTTGTTTCGATGATCTGTTGAGCATATCTCACGAGCTAATTAATTAAAATCCATAAGACGTGGCTTTTTGATTTGAGTTTGGACGGTGGCGAAGAAGAAACAGGAATAAACTATAAACTATAAAGAAAACAGTCTCAACCACCAAATTTGTGATTTCGGTCCTACCAGAAGAAGGTCATGTGATTATGAATATAGTAATCATCGATGACAATCTCTAGTTGTCTGTTAATATTCTCCAATCAAATTTGATTTCAAGAAGCCTTAGATATATAGGATTATAGCTAGCTAGCTAGGAATATCTTTTTGTTTACTTTGAACTTGGGGCTACGCAATGATGATAGTGAACAGTGATAAAACCCATTTAGTTCAAAGTTATGAATAAAAGATATTTGATATATACTATATATGGAGTGGGGCAAAGGCATGTCTCCAGTGTTGTCGACGAAATTATAAAGAATTAATGAGATTGAACAGAGGCCATTCACTTAATTATATATATAATTATTAATTAGTATATAACAACACTATAGCTCTGTAAGTGGAGAAGGTATAGAGAGGAGAGATAGAGAATCTCCATTTTAATTTCTGGGTCCATTTTGATGGTGCGAATGCGATAGTCTATTAGATATTACCATTTTTTCAAACCAAAATTTCAAGGGCCAGCTTCCATCATGAAAGGTCACTATACGACGATTAAGCTTCAAGCTTCCACCTGATCACTACAGAAGAAGAGGTGCACATGTAAAGAGAGAGATATAAATGAAAGATATAAATCAATATGGTTATATTATACACACACACACACACACACACATTCTAAAGAACATATTCACTCACGCACGTCATATCAGCTATGTATAGTTGACTTGATCTAGACATATAAACGGTCCACATTTGAAACTGCTTGAACTCCACATATTTAGTCAAACAACATGATTACAAGTTACAACTCATAAGTAATTAAATCGTAACAACTAAGACATACATACATACATATATCGTATTCGTAGTAGTACTCAACCACAAGATTATAAATACCCTAAGATCCCAGAACTTGTCATATCATCTGGATTCACATATTTCTTCTTACGTATATATATAATTCTCTCTACACAAACAACACCTTAGTCGTCATGGAAGAATTTCAGGTCCTGCTACACAAATATATAGCTATTGTTGTGGCTCTCTTTGTATTTGCGTGCCATGAAGTTGTTTTAACTCATGGAAGGCAGATAAAGGCGACAATGAACCAATTTCATTCCTCGCTGGACAAAGACAACATTATTAATGGTAATGTTCCTGCAACTTCTACACACAAGATAGTTCACTCACCCACCCTACCAAATAGCCATGTGGCAGCTGCAAGGTCTGGAGATTCAAATGCATTTCGCCCCACAACTCCAGCAAACAGCCCTGGGGTTGGTCATAGGAAATTCGGAGAAGACGATGAAGATATAAAAGCAAAGGTGGCAGTTCAGAGTGCAAATGTTAAACGCTATTCTGTGACGTCTGAAGGATCCAAAACTGATTTCAAACCTACAGATCCAGGTCACAGCCCTGGTGTAGGGCATGCTGCTCATCAAGACAACAAAAATTGATGGACCTTAATTTACGTACGTTTTGTTGTATGTTACATCATGTCACCCAAGGCACATTCTCTTTAGACTCTGTGTAATTCTGTAATACATCCAAAATAAAATTATAAGGAGGATGTTTGTATAAAAATTAAAATCTCCTTTTTTTTTAATTTTCTATTAATGTATAAAAATTCTCTTCTTGCATCCAAAATAAGAAGGAAAATGTCGTTTGTGTTGATTTCTTTTGGTACCAATGTGAGTTAGCACATCATAAACTTAATTCCATGTGTATTTTGTACAAGCATGATCTCAGCCTTTATGTGTATATATATATAAAAAACATATCAAGTGAAAGTAGTATTGTGAGAGATGAGATTAGTTATCTTTAATTGTTAAATTAAATTAAATAGTTAAAATTAAAATATTATTTTAAACATATCATGATAGTCATGTAAAAATTAAAATATATCATGTAAAAATTATGTAAAATTAAATACTATTTTAATTTTAATCATTTAATTTAATCTGATAATTAAAAGAGATTTCTCTCATTTTTCATATAAATAAAATACTCTAACTTGATATACTCTATATATATAATGCTTTTAAAATTTACATTTTGGGTGATTAAGGAAGGAGTTTTAAGTTAAATATACATTTTGTATGTTTAAAAACGATAGCTAAAAGTAAAATATAATGGTAGAAAAAAGTTTTCTTTTTGTTTTTTTGCATGCTCCTTAACCGATATTATTTTCGCTTAACACATAGGCTAGGTAATTTATATATATATCTATATCTATATATATTAAATATAATAATTATGTTAAAGTCAAATACTATCATAAAATAAAAAGGTCTCATTCAGATTAAAAATAATTTAATTTGGTTTAATATTATAAGTGGTCAAAGTTATATCATACAGTACATATAAACGTATATAAAGGTGGATATTTTCGTATATAATTTTTATTTTTATAACGAGTCAAATTAGCAGTTAAGACTCCATGTGCAGCCATATAAAAGTTATAGTCTCTAAATTAGTATGTAGATCTATATTATTTAAGCAATTTACTCCTTAAAATTTAAGGATTGACGATAATGGGTGAATAAAAATGAGAAATTGTTCCATACATATTCTTCCTTAAATTCGTAATTCTTATAGGTTTTTCTTACTAGCTTTTTTTCTCGGGGCATTTTGGTTGAAAGCCCTAAAGGCTGTGTCCTAAGTACTTAACCGCTAAAAATATTCAATACAGTTGGCCGAAAATAAAATAAAGAAGCAGAAAGAGCCAATCAAACGCTTTTAGACAAAAAACTCCAGTGGAGCTCCCACAAGCACCTATGTATGGGCTACGGCACATGCTATCCAATACCTAAAAATCATTATAATTATAAGCTTCCCATAATATTACATTTTGAGAAAAAAAAGTCATTTATTTTTCACAAAATTATTTTATAAATCTTTTATCAATATTTAAAAAGTAAGGGTCCAAACGACAAAAGGAATCACAAGAACGACTGTGTGCAGAAGATCAGAGTCAAATACTCAAATCATGTGCAAGCAACACTGCTCTCTTTATTCAGTCTTTCTTTGGACATTTGTGGTTGAGAAATAATGCAACTTGCACCACAAAGCTAAAAGCTAAGGTGTTTGTATAAATTCCTTTTTTGTAAAGTTTGTTAAAATACATTATTAATTTCCTTGCATGTTAATGTATAAAACATAATTTATTTTTGTTCTTTAATTGCTTGCGAGTTGATATACAAAATAATAATTTTAGAGAAGAAAAGCTTTATTTTATAGAGGATCCAATTCAAAAGCTAAGCTTCCTCTGCCCTACTATTTTACTGTACGCCTTGATTCTAAGCACTGTCGTGTCCTGTCCTTTGTATTTTTCTTTAACACTAATGAACACCATGACACCATCTTCTGCGCAGTCGCACTCATAACATTAACAAATTAAACTACAAATATAAATAAATTATCTCACGTGCGTAAAATTCCTGCGCTCTCCTTCAAATAATTTGTCATGCAATCTATTTAATTGATTTCTAATCTCTCTAGCTTGTTCCTATATATATATATATATATATATATATATATATATATGTATATTGGATATTCAATGATACAACCCTCAGAGTACTTTGGTCTTACTATTCCATTAATTTGGTTGTATAATCTCGATACCCTTATCACCTTTAGATAAGAAATCAGTTGCTAAAATTTATACAAATAATATCATTAATGTAGAATAAATATCTTCCTTCATTACATTATAGTTGACTATTGCAATGTTCCACAACATTTGACACCATATATAATCTATTAGCTCTATTGTAAATAATTTTCCCAATCATCTAAATTAGAATCTAACTGAGTTGGACAATGGACATGCTCTCCTTGTTTCGTACCAAGCAAAATGTTTCTTCTGCTCTTCCTCATATGGTTTGGTGTCTATTGTGCTAACTAGTTGATATGACATTAGAAGAGAATGAAAATGGTTAAATTTGTGAAGGAAAATTCCCATAAAATTACTTACTAAGCTTTGCAATTTAATTAGGCATCATTTATAAAAGGACTAATTCAAAGGTGAAGTTGGACAAAACTTGTGGTCCAAAGCCCTCCCTCTCCTTCCCCCAAGGCTCCTTGCGTTTATATGTGATTTTATATCTTCTCTTTTTTTCACATGAACGTACGTAATTTGAAGATCAATGTATATATGTAATGGAATCTTCTTTGATGCTACAGGCTCGGCATTCTTTTTTCCATTGTCCTTTTACCCTCATGTTTCTCTATAAATACCCGTCAATTGTAGCCAGCTTCTTCAGTGTCTAACCTTCAATTCCTTAATTTCCTTCCATATAGACACTCACTTGTGGTTGCTCCAACCCCTCCCCTTCCCAACCTTTGGCCATGGCATATTCCACTCGCACTTCTTTATTCTTCTTTGTACTCTTGCTTTTGTCCCACGAGCTACTCTTTATAGAAGGAAGAAACCTGAGACAAAGCAATGAGCAGTCATCCAAGTCTTTTGCAACAAAAAGCGCTAGTTCTGTTGAAAGCCCAACCCACTTGAACCCTTCTGTTAGGAATGTGGAGGGACACGTTGAAGCTTTTCGCCCTACATATCCAGGGCACAGCCCTGGTGTAGGCCATTCCATTAAAAATTAAGCATCCCATCAGTACCATCCATTACAACTAATATCCATGCATGCAATTGCTAGTATTAGTATTATGTACTGTTGTAGTTAGAATTAGATGGTGTATTTTCTAATTCCATTTCTTTTGAAGGTTAACTAGGCTATGCGTTGGGATCAGTCTGTATGATCTTTTTTCTTTTGCTGCTCATTGGTGTAGGCTTAGTTAGTATGATTAATCGATGCATGCATGCTTCAGGTATTGCAATGATAAGTTTTCTATCTTGTATAAATAAAATAGTATGTTCGTTGTTGTTAAATCATGGGAAACAAAGAGAAAAGTTATATATATACAGAAGAAGGGAGAAAAACAAAATCTGAGGACTGTTATTACATGCACTATAGGAGTATATATATATAATATACTTCAGCAGCTTAACCAAGTTTGATAAGTAACATACTTCTTCTATATATAGCTACGATGAGCTACCTTTGGTCCTGTTAGCGCGAAGTATGTACTACACCTCTATACCATAATCATTGACTTCATAATATATAAGGCAATGTCGTCGAGCATTGTATATATGTGGAGCTATTCTTTGGCAAAATATCAACGGTGACATAATTAGTCATGTGCATGATACGAATACCATGTTTTGCTTTCAAGAAAGAAAGAAAGAAAATCGTAGTTTTTGGTACGTACAGATCATTAAACAAAAGAATGGTCCAAATTGATAACGAAATAAAATGAAAAAGGAATAAAATGGCCGGAAGTTGGAAGCTTTTTGAAGTCCGTGTAAAATATTTTATGGACTTATATATATATATATATATTAAATAAATAATTGATTGCCAATTAAAACTTCTTAGAAGTCTGAATTCTTTTTAAACTATAGTAGCCATATGACTTTTCTTTTCTGTTTTTTTAAAAAAGTTCACTAATAGTCTGGCAATTTTTACCAAAGTTTTGTTTAAAAGTTTATTTTAACCTTAGATAAAGTTACAAATTAAATAATACTTACAAGTATTTAAAAAAGTAGTTAGCAACAAATACTTTTGAAAATATATAGTTACTGAAAGTTTGAAATTAAGTATCTTGGTACACTTAAATGCTAAAGTACATTATATTGAAGAAGCCACTGTTTACGCAAGATACAAGATTAATCATACATTCCAAATTATCAACCCTTCAGCAATCCCTCTTTTATTTTATTTTCCATTTTTTTCCTTCTTACCAAAGCACGCACCATTAAATTTTTGAACAGCGTATATCTACACCGGAAATAAATATGGGCAAATTAAAAAAACTCCAATAAGAATCTAACAATGTCACATGGGCATGTGTCTCTTGAATGGCAAGGCTAGGTTTATGGGTATTGCAATGCAGATGAATGGCCTCATGCTTTGATTTTCGACATTAAGAGATAGAAGAATTGAATCAATTACCAAATTAAATCCAATTGAAGTATATTACTAAAGAATATTGATAGGCGTATAGACTCACTCACGTGCCTTGAGGTAGCTTGGGTAGGTCATCGAGGGAATGTGCCAGACAGCTAGCTTGCAAACTAAGTATTACCTAAAACAAAAAAATTTGAGGATAATTTTTATATATTTATTATCAAATTTTTAAATAAGAGATTAATACTTGTATAGTTTATATAACTTATTTTTTTAAAATTATTTATTTTTTAAAATTTGTACATACTTTATTTTAGTTAAATAATTTAATGATAAGAATATAAATAATTACATATATAAGTCTACTTCTTATGCAAAATTTTGCTAGAATATATTTTCTTCAATAATTATTCTCATATATATATATACACCAGCTTTCAACACTCAATATTTTGACTTAAACAAATTAAAATACCATGCCAGCTTATCTATAAAGCAATGAATGTACGTCTGTCACGGTTTACTGTGTAGTTCCGTAAACTACTTAGACATGGAAATGAAAATACGTAAATAATACTGTAATTTTAGCATGCATATGAAACCTGTACCAGTAGTACAAGTGCCTTCTTTGTTTCTTTGATTATTAACGAGCAAAATATTATATATTATTATTGGCATGCAGTGGCAATCTGATTTAAGTTAGTTTTTGTAATGCAGTTTATATTTATTTTATTTGCATGCGAGTCGAGGCCTAAGGATCGTCCCAAGCTGAGGGAAAGTAGAAACACACCTTTTTGTTTAAATTTTTCATTGAAGTACCCAAGGGAATCTTGTATTTTTCTTTTGTTTTCTTGTTTACTCTTCTTGTGTACTTCCTACTTAGCTTGGGAAGGGTTGTGTGATTAGATATATAATTATATGCCTGCCAGCGGAGCCAGACGGTTTCAAAAGAAAACCAACAAAATAACGAGTTGTGGTGAATACAGCAAATGCCCCAAGAAACGAGCAAGTGAAGGGCTATGCAAGTGGGACGACGCTTAGTGGAAGGTGCACGTGGAACAGTAGAAAAGGTAGAGTCCCAAATTTTGTAGTTATTAATTATTTCTTAAGCAGCCCTTGAGGTGTATAGAAAGGAAAAAGACACTTCAATTTTAAGCGCATAACCAACGTATATATCTCTGATTAAATAATTAAAAGATCTACTAATAAAATTTTAGATAAAACAAAGAATTCATTGTTAAATGTTCCCTAGTCTAAGTTCGTACCGTATCTCTGAAATTCGAGCTTCGAAAATTTAAGAAAGAGAAAAAAAATGAAATGTGGTATGTACGTATATTAATTTCAGTAATAGATATAGTTGCATGATGGGGCAAGAGAGACTTAAAGAACGAGACAAGTAGACAACCAGAGAAAGCAAACATGATGGTCACTTCAGTACTCCTTTTCTCTAGTGGTTTGTGTTGCAGTACAGTTAGCAATGTCTCTTTGGAATCTTTCCTAGTGATGAGGAGTGAAGCCTTACAAAAGGCATCACATGCACTGGTCCAACGTTAAAATTTAATAAACATATATTCACTCATTTTACATTTTAATTAATGTCAAAAGTCAAAACTCATAAATACCAATGCACGTAGATGGACTAACTTTCAGTATCATCTACCATATATCTACTATGGCAGTATAGCGATAAGACGCATATATATATAATATAATCCTCTCCTGTTGATCTATCTCTGTGCATGGCAAACATGAAGCTCATCCAAATAGCCTTTTTCTTTCTTATTGTATACATGAAGGGAGGCATTTGGGGTTGGGGTTGCGAAGACAGAGCTGAAAATATAAAGAAAAGGGCATGAAAGTAGGAGGTATGGACGTACAGTGGTGGAAGTGTGTACAGTACCAAGACAACACAACAGGAAAAAGACGAAGTGAAAGGTTTTAGGCGCGTCCGGATTCCCTGCTGGGCGTTTCCCTCCTGGGCGGTGCTGGGCGTTTTAGCAGCGGTTTTTTCCGTTGCTAAATTTTTTTGCAACAAATATTATTGTCACTATAAATTTTGTTATATTACTTATTTAAACAAAAGTTATAGCAGCAATAATATTCGTTGCAATAATATTAAAACACACTTTAGCGACGGATAAAACCGCCGCTAAAAAACCCAGCAGGGCGCCCACCAGGGGATCCAAAAGCGTTTTAGGCCCATATCGCTAGGTCACAGCCCAGGTATTGGTCACTCCATTTATATATAAAGATAAATGGATCATTATTTTGTTAAATTCATCTTCATCCACATTTATATCTTCTAATGGTGAATTTGAATAATGTTAGCAATTAATAAAATGATAAAAAAAATTTTATAAATACCAAAGATAAAATTAATTAAAAATTAAGATAAATTAAAATTAAAATCAACGAAAAAAATCTTTTACCATTATTAAAGTTTCAAATTATAGTATAGGTATTAGGTAGCTAGATACTGCTTAGTTTAATTTTATCTCAATATATTCAATTTTTAAAATGGATAGACGACTTTTTTTTAGTTATTTTGATTTGATTTTAAAATATCAATTTGATTTGATTTTATAATCTGTTCGGCTTATGCTAAATTAATTTTTTTAGTCTAATATATATTAAATTAAATTATAACTGTTTACTTGTTTTATATATATTTATAAAAGTTAAAAAATAATTTTAAAATGTTCAAAATTACAATATTATACTAAATAATAAATTTTTAATTTTTAAATTAATATTTTAACAATATTAATAAGTAAATAAGCTGAAGCCAAAACATGTAGAATCCGACCTCACTTGTCATGTACTCCTCCTATTGGTCAACCAGCAACACATTACTATACAACATAATTACAAATTAAAGTCATTTTAATTTCTTTTGTCCTTATAAAAACCATATTAATTGGAAAGAAAAAAAGAGTGCAATTAATTAGTTGTACTCGGAGACAGACAATCACTCCTGCCTTCTACTTTTTAAAATTTTCAAGTTGGAGCATGCGCTGCGTACGGCTTATGTTTGGTTTAGTTGTCTTTTTCATCTTTCTAAAAAAGGTGATTATGCTAATTAATTATTTTATTTGATTTCTTGTAAAATAAAAATTATTCGTTTATCTTCTTTATAGTTGATAGTACTATGTAAATGTTTAAGTTGTTCCCAGTGCTGATTAGTGATCACAAATATTTTATGTAACTCCATCACTCTACTTTTTTTGGACTGCAACTCTGGAATTCATTTTATAAGTGCGTTTTTGTGCAAAATAAATAGTTTCCATTACGTATTAACCCGTATAAGAATTAATATGTAAAAATATCTCACTTCAATATTTTTCAAGAAATACACTTCAGGTAATTTTTTCTTCTGACATTCTTGAAACACTGAAATATGTATGTCAGAGAACCTTTGCGGCTTTTTTTTTTTTTTAAAATCCTTCTAATTAAAAAGACGCTCTTTTTAATAACTCAATCTATTCACTAAAATAAAAAGTAGGAGGTACTTTACCAAAAGGAAAAAAGAAGCGGAAGGGACAAAAGTGCTTATTATCATAATGAAGGAATTTGCCTTTATCCCGAATCTTAATCAATTTCAACCACTTTTTATGTATTGTTCACTCTGTTCTAGATAGAGTTTTATACTTGCAAATCATATAATATATATAAGACATATTTCTTTGTGGAATTTAATTAAGATAAAATTTGAAACTAATTAATAATGAATCAAATCACATACATACATTGTAAACTTCATTTCCTTTTCCTAATCCTACTTTTCGGGTCTACCTCAGCCATTTCCTTCTAACTCTCCTTTTGTATTAGGGCGTGTGGATGCACGTTAAATTAAACAGCCAGTCCATTAACTATATGGGCTGGACTTTGGTCGTAAATACACGCTCCCACACTTTGTTTTGCCTACCCTCACAAATATACTACAATAGCACCATAAAATATATAAAAAAAAAAAATTAGCTATATCACTTTATTTATGTATTAGTAAATTATATTAATTAATTATTTTTATTTTTTTATAATATGAGAGTCCATCAATATAAAAAAAATTAATTAAATATTATTAATTAATATAAACTACTAGTATAATATATGTACTTAAGATCTCTTTAAAATATATAAGATTTAGTTCTTCTAAAATAAAAAAGAGAAGTAAGAGAGAGAGGTGAAATTTGTTTGTAAAGTCAGAAACAAATAAAAAAATGGGCCTTATTAATCCAGATATTTATTTCTTTCCTAATTTTTTTTTCTCTCTCCCCTAAGTAACTGAATGATCACCAATTCGACTGCCCAAATATGGATCCGAATTTTAATACAACGTGAGAAATGTTGTATATAATTTTATATTACATAGTAAGAATAATTATATATATGCATGCATATAATTAATCATAACAGTAAGCTTAGTTGCCTAACTATTTTTTACTGTCCGTCTACAAGACTGACTCTATAGCGAACTAGCTTTTCAACATGTACATACTTAACAGTACTAGACATTCTTTTCACCTCGCCACCCTCCTCCATGCAGAGGACCACCCTCAGAGATGCAATTTGTCCTTTAGATCCATTACTATTATTAGTGTGATAATTTCTTACTGGATATACTGAATGTTCAATTCAATTAAGATCAACACATATGTGTTGCCCATTTCTATCTAGTTAATGTCCATTCTGGAGACAAGTTGGTATGACATTGGAGAGCTAAATTGAAAATGAGTGGATAAAAACATTAATGTTTTGATAAAGGAAAAGCATGTGCAACGCACATGTGTTCGTCTCAATAAATTTAACATATCTTTTTAATGGGACTAATAAATTAGGGAGTCAATTATAATTTTTTAATGAATTAGGAAAACTTTAATTGAAAAGAAAGATGGTGGCACTGGCAGTCCCATAAAAGTTAATAAGCTATGCAGTTTAGTTAGGTCCTTTGAAAAAGGGCTAATTAAAAGGCGAGAGGATCCCTTGCTGTCTCCTTTCACTGCTGTCTCTGCTGTTCGACAAATCATCACCGTTCGCCTGATCGAATCTTCTAGGTAAGGCCACGTGGCATTCAGCTTTTTCCTTTTACCAGAAATGGTGCATTCGACAGATGATCAAAATGCGAGAGTCGCTTGCTCTTCATTCAAGCTATGGCGTCACCTTCTCACCCTTCAATCTTCCTCTTCCTTTCCCTCCTCCTTATTGTCTTTTCTTTTGTTGGTCAGTTCCTCCTCTCTCTTTTCCTTCAATTCTTACCTTTTTGGCTTTCGTTGTTTTCTCAAAAAGTTGAAATCAATGCATTTTGCCCACTTCTTACAGCAAAGTGATTTCACTTTCTACCAACTTTCTTTCTGAAATTTCTCAGAAAAGTCACTGCCTATAGCTTGCTTCACTCTAGATTTCTAATCTATGAAACCGACAACTACTCTTTGTGTTTAACTATTATAATGAACACTATACTTCGAAATAATTTTGAATGAACACTACACTTCTGCAGCCGGAAGCCACAGCTAAGCTCCTCCAAAGCACCACCATCGGCAAAGTCTGTCTCTACGATGTTGATCCCGCCATTATCAAAACTTCTAAAAACGAATCTTGATGTTGCAGTAGTTCGACTTTGAATTGTGAAGTAGTTCAACTTTAAAATAAAATCGGACGGTTTCATATGTTGGAGAAAGGAAAAAGCTGAATGCCACGTGGCCTTACCTAGATGATTCGATCAGGCGAACGGTGATGATTTGTCAGACAGCAGAGACAGCAGCGAAAGGAGACAGCAGGGGATCCTCTCGCAATTAAAAGCTGCATGTGAACAAAACTTGTGGTCCAAATTAAGGCCTCCTTCTGACCTTCTCCTTCTCCGAAGGCCGCTTGTTGTACAGAATTTGAAGTTCAATTAATGTACATATATAATGGAATCTTCTATGATATAATATTAAGTAGTTTTGAGTTTTTTAAAAAAAATCAATAAAGAGATAAATTTTATGGACTACATAAAATAAAATCTCTATCAAACAAATAGATATAGCATATATCCCACCTTATATATGAGTCAGGAGCTCATATTTCTCTATAAGTACCCATCAGTTGTAGTGAGGTTCTTCAGTGTCTAACTTTCATTTCCTTCTATTTAGAGTATAGACACTCAGTTGTTACTGCTCTAACAGTCCAACTCCAGCTCCAAACCATTAGCCATGGCATATTCCACTCGCACTAGCGTCTTCTTCTTTGTACTCTTGCTCTTATCCCACCAACTTTTCTTTATAGAAGGAAGGAACCTTAGACAAAGCAATGACCACTCACCCAACTCTTCTACAACAAAAAGTATTGGAGGGATACGTCCCAATAGGAATCTGGAGGGATACGTTGAAGCTTTTCGCCCCACATTTCCAGGGCACAGCCCTGGTGTAGGTCATTCCATTAAAAATTGAGTAACCTCCATCCGTACTGCCACTGATATATATGCATGCATACAATTGCTAGTAGCCTATTATTATGTAATATGTAGTATGTACTCTAATAGTTAGATGGTTCTAGCTGCATTTCCTTGTGTTGGGATCAGTGAGTATTTTTTTTTTCTTGGTCTTTAGTGTAGAACTGTAGGTTAGTGGGTTTAGACGTTTAGTTAGTTGGATTTGTGCATGCATTCTTCAGTGTAGTTTGTATTGTAATAATAAGTTTGGTTTCTTGTATAAATAATATGTTCGTTGTATTCTACCAAAAATCTCTCATAAACTATCCGTCTATACTCTATATATACCACAAACAATGACTTAACTTCATGACAAGGCAATATCATCATACATAGTAATACGATTAAATCCGATTGAAGAATAAATAGGCATAAACTCATTCACGTGGTTTCGGTGGAGCCAGGTCATCGAAGTAATTATAAGGTGCCTGCAGCCAGAGGGAATATATGTTCTTCATTATTCTGATATATACATATATATAATATAAAATAAATTCTTGTTTTAATAGTTATAACTTGTATCAAGTTAGTCTCTCAATTATAAAAATATTTAATTTAATATTTAAAAGATATATTATATTTTAAATTATTTTTTAAAATCTTAAATTGAAACATAACAAAATCTACAATACTTATATATAATATATTTTTTAAATACTAAATTAAATATTTTTATTATTTAGAGATTAAATTGTGACAAATTATATCTTTTAATAACTAAAATAGTAATTTACTCTAACTTTCAAGTTTCAAGACTCAGTATTTAGAATTATACAAGTCTACATTCTCGTGGATTATTCATTCCTACTTATATTATATGCAAGTTACTTAGTTGCAGTAGTAACCCAGAAGTCAGAACATGTTATGTTCAAGAAGCTTAAATGCAAGAATATCAGCTAATCTATGAAGCATCGAATGTACGTCCTTCATGGTTTGCTGTAAATTGTAATAATTCGATCCGTAAACTAATTTGACATGGAAATAAAATTACGTAAATAATTCAGTGAATTAGCGATATGTGATTTCTCACTAACCACTAGTTTTGTGTAGCATATAAAAACAGTCCTACTTTTAAAACAGTCCTGATTTATTTTACTATATGTTGTAAAGCAGTTTCATTTGATTTATATGCATGCGAGTCGAGACCTAATGTGAGCCTACCTTTTTTGTTATTTGGACCAAAGATGCTGGAAACCTGCTTTTTGTTTTATTAATTAATAGTTAAATCTTTCATTAACTGAAATACCCAAGGGAATCTTCTATTTATCTTTGTTTTCTTCGACTTTGGATCCTCTGCCTTAAGTTCTCTGGAGTTTCTCTGCCATACTTTTTAGCGGCGGTTTTTTTCGTTGCTAAACTGTGTTTGAATATTATTGCAACGGATATTACTGCTGCTATAACTTTTGTTTAAATCATTTATTTCAAAAAACTTATAGCAACAATAATATTCGTTGCAAAAAACTTTAGCAACGAAAAAAACCGCCGCTAAAATGTATGGCAGAGAAACTCCAGAGAACTTAAGGCAGAGGATCCGGACGCGTTTTCTTCTTTATTCTTTCTGTGTACTTCCTACTTAGCCCTGAAGGGTCGTTTCAGAAGAAAAGCAACACCAAGATTGGTACGTCACACAAACAAATTAAATAAATAATATATTAAACTTATACTAATTATAAAATTACTTACGTGTTTGTTATTAATTTTTTAATAAATTTTTTTAAAGCTTTAATTATATGTACGGAATTGAAAAAAATATTTACTTATTATATTTTACTAAAAACATTAATTACAATAAAAATATAAAAATTGTCCTTACATTTTCTTTCAAAAATAAGCTAAGGGTGACATCCCACAAAGTGAAGGGCTATGCAAGTGGGACGCTTGGTGGACTGGAAGGGGCACGTGGAACAGTAGCAAAAGTAGAGACTGGAGTCCCAAAAGTTATAGTTGTTATTTCTTAATAAGCAGCCCTTGAGGTATATGGAAAGGCAAAAGACACTTCAATTTAAGCCCACAACTAACATATAAATCTGATTAAATAACTAAGAAATCTAATAAAATTTTAGTTGAATTTCGAGCTTTAGAAATTTAAGAAATCTAATAAAATAATTAAATGTTCCCTAGTCTAAGTTCGTACCGTACCTCTTAAATTCGAGCTTTAAAAATTTAAGAAAGTTAAAAAAAAAAAAAATGAAATGTGGTGTGTACGTATATTAATTTCAGTACCACATATAGGCTAGCTATAGCTGCATGATGGGGCGAGAGGCTTAAAGGACAAAGACAAGTAGACAACTAGAAAAAGCGAACATGATGTCCCTCATTTTACCTAGAGGTTCGTGTTGCAATACAGTTATAATTACAAGCACACAAGTAATTTTTTATTTAATTTTTTAAAAATATATTTATTGATACTTTAATTTATAAAAAAATATTAAATATATAAATTAATCTTTAAAAATTTAAAACATATCACACACGTTAATTCTTCTATTAAATATCTCTAAAGAGCATCACATGCACTGGTCCAATCCAGATATTTACAAAGATATAGTCTAGTGTATTTTACATTCGATCTTGTATAATCCCTACCTAAGCAAAGTTGTAACCATGGAGGTTATGTGGTTTGAGTTTGCTCTATATGGCTTTTTGGGTTTCCAAAAGATTAATATAAAAATAGTTTAAGTATGTATGTATTGCGAGGTAATTTGCTACCATTGGTAATAGAAAAAGTCTGTGCATATCCTTTTTGTGCTATATCATTTATAATATTAGCTTCCAATTTTTGTTACTGTTAATTAAAATGATTGGCTAAATAATAGCATTTATTTTGAACTGTTGCTTGCAGATGTATAATTGCTTTTCCAGGAGATTATAAAATACTTGTTCCAAAGCTGCTGAGTGAGACTATGATGACTGTAGGTTCCAGTTTCATATCTCATATCAACCTTGACATTGTAGATGCTGTTCCAGAAAAGGCACTAACAAAAGGTTATTCAGACTTTAGATCTTTTATAGTTACCTGTCAATAAAAAAAATGGTAGCATGCCATAGTGATAGAGTGTTGTACTTTATGATAATTGTTGCCCCGTTTTACCATCCTGGACTTCCCATTGGGCTGTTTTCTCTATGTATATTAAAGATAGTTATGATTGTAGTGTTCTAGGGAGATCGAAACTATACTGGTTGCCATATCTTGTTCTAATTAATTGTTGTTTCTATTTTGAAAATGTTTCAAATATAGATATATGGTCATTTTGCCATCTTCACAAATGGATCTTGTTTTTCCTTCTTTTTTTTTTTTTAAATTTTCATTACTCTCTTCTAATAGCCTGAAACTGTAAGTTCAGATCTTTCATGATTCAGGTTTTTTTTAAAAAATATAATCTTTAATTTCATAGAATAGATGAATTCCATGGTTAATTGTATTTCTTTGTATTGACTTTATAAGATATTTGATATTGTAGCTCATGACTGTATTTCCCCTTTTCTCCATTAATTTTATTATTATATCTGGAGATATGCAAAAGGGTATCAAGATTCAAACCAAGCATCTGGAGGCCTTGATTGAATTACACAATACAACAGGGTTTTATGGAGCTAAATTCTCCATATGAATAATTTAAACAGAGGGAAGAACTTGTAGTTCTAGTTAAATTCATAATTGCACAGATTTAATAAGTGAAGTTTTCCTGCTAAGGCTACTTCAGGCATAGCTAATTATTATGGTTTATGGAGCTATTGGATTGGAGATAGTCTTGACTTCATATCTCTCAAATTTTTTTATTTTCTCAAATGAAAAAGGAAGAAGAAAATGGAATAGAAGATATTAAGGGGGAAAAGAAATTTAGTAGTCTAGTCTGAAGATACAAATTTTGTTCAGAAAAATAGAATTTATATTTCATCAAGATGTTTGCATAACTTAATATAGAATTCCTACTCTTGTTTAAGCTGAACCTGACTATTAATTATCTCCTTTTAGAACATCTATTCCATAAGCAAATAGAAAATTAAAAACTTGGAATATTGAGAAGACTTAGCGAAACATCTAGAAATAGAGAATTAGAGTCGTAGAATTCTGCTCTTCCTTTTTTATTGCTGGAATAGTTTGCATGCTTTCTTATTTTCCCCAGACTTTAATTTCTCTAGCCAAGTTCTCTAGAGAAAAACCTCCTACTAATCTGTTAGGACTCAACCAATGCTAACGTCCCTCACAAACGATTACAGTTGAAAAATGCAGGAAAACAATAAGATAGAATTGCAACACTACTGTTAATGTGAATCACAACAGCGATCACAGAATGCAAAAACTTAAACAAATAGAATAAAGGAAAAAAAAAACAACTCCTCCTCTTCGAGTCAGAAGAATAACTCCCAATCGGCTCTAGCCTTCACAATTCTCAGTACCCATCCTCTCTCCCTTCCACTCTTTTTATTCTCTTCATTCCCGTACTACTTCTCCGTAACTAACTTGCACTACTGTTCTAGAAGCTAGACACCTCATCGTGGCTGTAACTAACTTGCGCTACTGTTCTAGAATCTAGACACCTCATCGTGGCTGCGTTGCATGGCTCGCTCTTCACGTGCAATCCTTTCTCCTTGGTTTATGGGCTTTGAGCATTCTTGCATGCCACCCATAACATAATCGTCAGCCTATCTCGGTTGTTTCCTACTCCGATTGACATAGCCCAACGTTTGTTCTGGATGTCCCGTTTGTGCATGGCTTCTATCGTCCATGTCCTTCATTGCTTCCTCCTCTTCTCTTGCTTCGCCCTTGTTGGTTCGTATCATAATCCTTTTAAGTTTTACTCGAGAATGATAAAGACTAAATTGCAACTATTCTCTGATCACTTCAATCTTTATATACTAGGGATTTAGTTTATGGTTTAATTCTTTTGTATAATGTGCAGTTGTTGTTGTTTATGTGAAGGAAAAGAAGTGACAACACCTTTGCCCTGGAGTTGCAGTTACTGTAGTTTATATATAGGAACATGCTTTGTTACTATTTAATAGTTCTTGTTAAATTATATTTTGTTTGTATAATAAAATTTTGGAAGCATATATTTTATTACTTTTTCATGGATGTTTTGTTTTAATTTGATATTTAGATGTAAAAACATCTTGGATAGTTAATTATATTGCTCAATTTTGATTTACTTTGAAAAATTGAATATATTGCTTGCTTACATTTAAAAAAAAAAATGAGCAATTTTATTAGCAGCGGTTAGAAAACCGCCGCTATGATGAAGAAAGCGATAGTAAAAGCATTTAGAAGCGGTCATTAACCGCTGTAATAGCAAATAAAATAACTGCAGCCAATTTGTTTGCTGGCGCTTGACAAGCGCTTCTAAAAACAATCAAGGGGCGGTTTATGCACCAGCTATAAATAACCGCCCTTAAAATTTTTGTGGCGGAAGGTTCTGAAGCGTTTCTGAAACCGCTGCTAAAAGCTAAAAATAGCCACTGCGTTTTTTGTAGTGAACTATTATATCCTACCTATGGTCATCCTAATGACAACCCAAGTGTTGGTCACTCCATCAACCATTAACTTCAACATCAATGCCTAGGTGAGAAGTTCTTAATTAAGGTTTACATACAAATAAATTAATAATAAATAATTAAATTTTATTAATTAATATACAAATAAAATGGTATAATATATATCTGTCTAAAATTTTTTGCTTAGATAGTACGTATCTATTATTGTAATATTAATGATGTGAAAGTCTTAGTAACCGTATAGTCACTCTAGATTGTTAACTGATGTAATGAGTCAATAGAAACTGTTAAATGAGTTAGTTGTGCTTACAGCTATGTCAAGTTGTGAAATGTTAAATGAACGCTCACAAGTCACAAAGTTAGCACTGCGTACTATTTAAATGACTGCCTCTCTTTGTACTGCTCCTAATCAATTTAACAAAACTCACCAAAGTGTGTCAAAATCAGTTGTTACATTATATAAATTTTTAAAAAAAAAATTAATTATGCTATAAACTTTACATTTTATTTGTAAGAAGCAGCAGGTACTTGCTAATTAATAATTTAATAGCTCTTATAACAATTGAAAACTGTCACATATTTCACATCAGAAGTTCAAAATACCTACTACTATATGTCAATTAGGGAAAAAAGGGAGATGAAATGATCCTTAGTCTTAGTCATTAATATTTTACTAGATGCACAATTTTGACGATTACGTAAGTTGACTTCATGCTAATTTTTTTTGTTCTGGACAAATATTGCAATAATGACATTACTACATATGCACACGATTACAATGAAATTGTAAAGAAATATCTAGCATCGAAAAATATGATTTAAGTTATGAAGAGTCAAAAGTTCAAAATACCTACTATTATACGTCAATTAGGGAAAAAAGGTAGATGAAATGATCCTTAATCTTAGTCATTAATATTTTATTAGATGCGCAGTTTTGATGATTAAGTAAGTTGACTTCATGCTAATTTTTTTGTCTTGGACAAATATTGCAATAATGACATTACTACATATGCGCACGATAATTGTAGAGAAATATTTAGCACCGAAAGATGTGATTTAAGTTATGAAGAGTATCTATATCAAAATATTAACTTATTAAATAAGAGTATTTCATAATTTAAATATCATCTTATATTCTCAATTTTATTTGATATGAGACATATCAATAAAGAGTTTGTTTCAACTCCTTTTAAATTGTGGTTTTTTTGGTGACTCATGAATTTGTGGGTTATTAGCTAACCCATATTCTATCTCCCTCTCTATTTTTTCTTTTTTTTTTTGTTTATGATAGTTTTTATATTTTATACACAGCATATATTTCATTTCTATCCCACTCATGGCAAGTGCTTTGACAAAGTAATATATGCTAAATCTTATCATTTATGTTAGTTTCTTAAGATTTTTTTATTACTTGATTTGTGTTATATTTATAGGATATTATACTAAATTTTCCTATTATTTATAATTAGAAAAAAAGTTGTAAAAATTTAAAGTAAATATTTTTGTAGGTGAATTAATTAAACTGTCTCTCTCTCTTGAGAAACACAGAAGTTGCATCCTATTCTTTTAAAAAATAAGTATAACTGATAATTTGATTATTTTAATCAAAATATTTTATATTTACTATTTATATAATATAAGCAGTAGTTAACTCAAAATAATTGAAAAGAACTTGACTAATTATTAATTATGGAATTCTTTTTTTTGTATGTGTTGTATGATGAGATTATCTTTTGACCAACTTGTATATATGTGAATCAAAATTAGTTCCATATCTCTGCGAGTGCATGCTTACATCTCACTGATGTATCTATAAAAATAAATTTATTAAGTATGATTTTAGATTTCTGTATTTAAAAAATAATGTATTTTTTTGTATTTAAAAATAATAATAAATAAATAGCTCATACTTAGGAACCATTAAAGAATAAATGTTATTTCTTATCTTTCCCTTATTGCACCATTATTTTTTAAATATAAAAAATCTAGATCTATTAAGTATTAACCCCAGAGTTTATTCTGATGACTAAACATTTTTGCAGGTATCTAGGTAGGCTGACTAAATTAATGTAGCTAGCTGGATTGTTGATAATAAAAAATGAATTTTGTTAACTAGTATCTTTAAAACATTAGTTAAAAATTTTATTTGATTAATTGATAAATTTTTTTAATATTAAAACATATCATTTTTATTAACTTTTTTAAAGTTTCAGATGATATAATATTCTATCAACTAATAAAAAAAATCTTAATCAGCACTTTAAAAACAATGATTAGAGAACTATAAAAATTAATTTTTGAATTTAATGTAAAGTACAGGAAATTAATATATGCGAAGTATGATTAAATCTGATCGTTGGACCGTTGAGATTCGACGAAAGGGACCCCAAAGATTCCTCATATTGCCCACTACAGCTGTACAGCGTAGCCACCAAAAACGACTAACCCGATGCACTTTAATTATATGATTAATTTAGGCCTTTTCAAACAAACACAACCAACCAAACAATATTATGGTACTTCCATTACTTAACATTATCAAATTTAATTTTATGTACTTTTTTAATGAGGGGACCCACAAGTGAGGGTTCCACAATCCCAGGAACAAACCCTTTGCCAGATTCTCTCCATTTTATTCCAACTTCAAGTGAGTGCAGTTGCCAAACTTGGCACCATATATGACTCTGCCACTACTCTATGTTATGCCTCATCATTTCCTTCTTTGATTTTAAACTATATTATTATTTATAAAAATTGATATTTATATATATACTGGCATCAAGTTTTTTTAATAAAATAAAGTATTTAAAAAATTTTAAAAAACTAATCAGGATAATTTAATACGCTATTTATTTAATTATGACTGGCTCTGTGACAATTTCAAGTGGTAGGGCATATCATATGGGGATCCTACACACAGGCATGCTGTCATGTCGCTTTTGACTTGACTTTTGTTTGCTCCTTCATCATGATCTTTTTAATAAACGCATATTCTTTGTTGTCTTGCGGGTTTGTGTGTGTTTGTGAGAGAGAGAGAAGTTTTAGTTTTAACATCTTAGTTTATTTTGATTCTCTTAGTGTTAAAGTTTAGTATTTAATTAATATATATTTATATATATGGCAATAATGCTAACTGGGAAAATTGTAATGGCATGGAAAGCGGATATATTAAGGAAGACTTGTGTTGTCATTCTTTTATATAATAATCTCATGAAATAATAATTAGTGCTTGTTGTTGTTGATGAACTGAATGTTAATTTAATTTACTTATGAGTGGAAGCTAGAAGATGATCAAAAGCTGCCTAGATATTTTATGGCGTATCTTTGGCGTTATCACTAAAGAAACAAGGTCAAATATCGTCTCTTATGTGAACCATCCTTTTGTAATCATTATAACTTGTTACTCCGTGCACGTATGCAAATATATTTAGTGCTTCAACTGTAACAAAAATGCCTAACAGCAAAAAATAATTAGAAGAGAGTGAAATGCATGCATGTTCCTTAATTTGGGTTATGCAAACTTAATTCAAACTGTTTGAATTGAGACAGGATTTGAGTAGAAATTCAACATAGCTGGTAATGATACGTAATTTTTTCAAGTTAAAGCCGCACACACTAAAGTAACGGGTAAACCTCATTAACTATAGTATACTCTTTGTGGAGGTTGATGATTTCTTGAGTGAATTTAATTCATTGTTGGTATTTATGTAATGCCAAAGATTTATTAACAGGACTTAAATTTAGTAAAAATAATTAATCTCTTAAAATATAGTGAATGTAAATTTAAATTTTTGTTAAAAAAATATTAATATTTAGTATGCACTATCTCTAACAAAATTATTTTCATGTCAAAAATATGAAAAAAAAATGTCAAGGAATTGATAGATTTTCAAAATACAAAAAGTAGAAATATTGAGGTATTTTTCAATTCAAATACGCAATACACTGGTAACCGATGACAATCTTCGGTTTTCTGCCATACTCCAATATTCAAATAAACTATCAATGCATTGCAGTGACAAATGTTGTTGAAGTCAAAATTTGGTATATATAAATATTTCCTCCTTAATTCCTTTGAGTTTGAGGCTGCGCAATGATGATGCAATTTGCAATTAACCCATTTATAAAGGAAAGATATTTGATATAGCGAAGGCTGATGTTCTTCAGTACTACACTTGACATTAAAGATTTGTGAGATCCAAGAGAGGCCCATTCACTTATATAATTAATACTATATACCTCCATAAGTGGAGAAGGTACAGCGAAATCCCCTGTTTCTTGGTCCATTAATATTGGTGCGCTGGTCCACTTACCATCATAGTTAGTACTAACTATTATTGAGTAAATTATTTTATTCTTTTCTAAAGATTTTATTGTCATAAATCATAGGAGAAAAAACAGCTTATTTTTTTTAAAAGTGCTTATTTTAAAAAACTTGTATTTTAGCAAAATACAGTATTTCTAAAGGGTAACAAAAACAGATTTTCAGCTGTACAATTATAACTTCTGCTTAAAATTTACAAATTAAATATTTTAGAACAAGAATATCTATATCCAAATTCCTTATTTACCATAGTATCTTTAACTTCTTTTTCTTTAAACCTCTTCACAAATACAAAATTCTTGTGTATAAATTATGATTCTTATTTTTGGAGTAATTATATATATTATTTTAAAACATATAAATTGGGGCCATAGAGCATTTATATATAAAATATGTTTTTTAAAATATTTATTGTGATTTTTATATTTTAATTAATTAATTAATTATAATTATAATAAAAATAATAAAAATTAACAATAATAAATATTTATAATCATTTATTTATTTAAATAACATTAATAACAAAATAAATTTATACATGCATGCTTTTTTGTAATTTCACAATTAAAAATAATTTTTTATATAAATTAGTCAAACACAAACTATTTTTCAAATAATGATAAAATTGCTTTTTAACTAAATTGACTAAACATAAACTGTTTTTTTTTTCTTACACACTTTTATTAAAACTCTATTTGAAAATAAATCACTTTAAAATAAACAGATTTTAAAAGTTTGATCAAATGGATTTTAAATTTCAAAGATAACGAGTATAATTTTTTTTACATAAAAAAATGAATACCAAAAAGGTAATTTTACTAAACTTTAAGTGAAGTTTTTTTTTCTTTATATATATATATATATATTATAATGAGTCTAAACTTTTTTTGTTAGTGTTGTTACAAAATGATATATTTTATAATATAAAATAAAATATGTTATATGAATAAATGAGAAAAAAAATAAAAATAATAAAAAGTCACAAAATATGAAAAAATTAAATAACTTATTATTTTTTAATTTATGTATACGAAGATTCTAATAGTAATATATATATATATATATATATATTATAATCTTAAGTCTTTTTAGTTGTTAGTACCTGTTTTCAAACTAAATTCTCAAGGGCTTCTCCCCACCATGAAAGGTCATATCAAGCTTGTCCACTGTCACTAATTCACTGTGACTATATTCAACAAAAGAATGTGATGGTACAGGTACATGTGACAATTCTACACAAGAGGTAATAGCTTCGTACACGCCAAAGAACATATTTGGTCACGTAGGTGAGACACCATATTCTAAGTGAAAACTATGTGTAGTTGACAAATAAACGGTTCACATTTGAACGTGCTCACACTCCACATATTTAGTCAAATGACATTATTACAACTTGGATTTAACTAGAATCTTATAACAAAGCATACATATCATACAGGACTCAACCAACACTATAAATACCCGAAGATCCCAGAACTTGTCATATCATCTGCATTCACATCCTCCTCTCTATTTCCTACGTCCTTCCTAAAGCCATACTTCTCTCTACTCTAATTCAAACAACATCTTAGTCTCAAACAAAACTCAGGTCCCAAAACTTGTCATATATATCAACTTGATCGAATGGGTGCATTTCAGGCCATACCTAAATATTTAGATGTTATTGTTGTGGTATTATTTGTATTTGCATGCCATGAAGTTGTTTTAACCCATGGAAGGCAAATAAAAGCAATGAACCAACATTCCTTGCTGGACAAACACACTAGCACTTCAGCAAAGAAGATAGTTGACTCACCCACCATACCAGATCGCCATGTTGCTGCTGCAGGGTTTGGAGATTCAAATGCAGATAACGACACAAATGCATTTCGATCCACAACGCCAGGAAACAGCCCAGTGGACAGTCATATGAAATTTGGAGACGACGATGAAAATAGAGAAGCAAAGGTGATAGTTCAGAGTCAGAATGCAGATTTCCAATATTCATTGAGCGAAACAGAGCCAGGACATAGTCCAGGGGTTGGTCATCATAAGAAATTTGGAGAAGACAATGAAGTTATAAATGCAAAGGTGGTTGTTCAGACTCCAGATGTCAACTATTCTTTGACTGATACGAAGCCAGGTCACAGCCCGGGTGTTGGCCATTCTACTCATCAAAACAAAAATGACTAAAGTAACAAGTTGGTTCTTTTAGGTCTAGTCTTTGAAAATTAATGAGTGCATGAATTAATCTTTAGTATTCTCTCTTTGTTATAGATGGAAAATAAAAGAGAGAATGCTATATGTGTTAAAAAAAGAAAAAGAAAATGTGTTGTCTATTTTATTTATTTGCTAATCAATAAAGAATCTATTCGCATGCAAAATAATAGAATATATAGAAATTTTGTTTGTATAATATTATATATATCATGATTACTGCATACTCTTTCACGATTTATAAACTCTTCTCTTCTTTCATCAGCACCTTTATTTCGCAATCATTCACTTTGGTATCTTACTGATCAACAAACATAGTGATATTGTTCTTCCATTTTGATCAAGGGTATTTTAGTTTTTAGAAAGTATGATGACCATTTAATAAGGTCGAGCCTGGATATGAAGCCCTAGAACTGGCTTGCTATTTTTAAAATCCTTGTTTTTTGCTTGCTTTCTTACTTTCTTTGCTCCATCATATACTATAACGAAAATGACTGATATTTGTATTTTAAGTGTATATTGAACTTGAAGTCCCGAATTAATTAGGAAGCTAGCAAGTCTACATCCTAAAAATTCTTGCATGCTGCTGACGTAGATTAATGATTTTAATTAGTGCTTAGCCATTACACATATGAATGAATATATGATTTTTTTTTATTACTTTCATTACCTTAATTTTACAATAACGCTTAAATAAAAATGAGAAAATAATTTATACTTCCATAATTAATTTTTTCCAATTATAACTTTTTTCCTAGTGGGTTTGTTTCCAAACTTTTCTTAATTGAAAGCACTAAAGGTCCATTTAGCTAGGAATGAGAAGGGGATAAAAAGGAAAATGATTATAACAAACGGGAAGGGAAGAAAGGAAAAGTTTAATGTTAGTTTTTAATAAAGAGTTCGATTATATTAGTAATAATCCCTTGATTAAGATGCCCATCAAATGCCATCATCGATGAACCCAACATCAACTAGATATAAGTGAGAACTTGGAAGTGATAAAAATATTTTAATGAGCAATGATTATTAGGTCTGATGAAAGAAGTAGTCTCTTATATATACATGGTTAATTACGTTTCGAATCCATGTGTTAAAACAAATGTTCTCAATTCAAAATTACTTTAATAGAGAATACATGTAAAAAAAATTTAATAAGCAAAAATAAAAACAATTACTAATAAAGTACATTTTTTTAAAAAAATTCAATACTATTACCATTTATATATTTTTAAATTATATATATTAAAATATTAATAAATAAATATAACATGGAGTGGCCAATAATACTATAAGAAGAGGAAATAGAATATTTTTGTTGCGTATAATACGAGATGCGAATCATGGCGGGCGCACTCATCAGAGTCTATCACACTGAGCTCCACGAGCCGCAAATCTTTGAGATTCTCTCTAGAATCCTCTGTCTTGGCCTACGCCATATGGTATGACCTAGAATATTCGCTTTAACTAATTATGATACCCATCACATAATATATTATAATTATTGCCTTTCAACTCTCAACAGCGCTCCAAACCACCAAAGGAATCACTACAACGACAGTTTGCAGAGTCAAATTCCCCCTCACTCTCGCCATGTGCATCGCTGCTCTTCATTCACCCTTTCTTTATACATTTATCGTTCAGACACCATGCAACTTGCACGACAAAACTTCCTCTTCAATTTTATTTTCTTGGATCTAATATTTATTATTAAGTCAAAAATTATAATATTTTATTTAATAATAAATAGTTCATCTAACAATTAATACTAAAGTTAAGGTCACAAATTTAATTTTTAACGAAAGAATTGTTAAAAAAATTATTAATTAAAATGTAATAGTAATTATTCTATGATAAGAGGTTCATGTGTAGCAAGTAATAGTTAAATTATTCATATGACCCTCAATCAGATACAAGACAATGTTGGATCTAACATATTTTACTCTTCACCTTGATTCTAAGCCTTGTTCTGCCCATTGTTTTTTTTTTTAATACTAATAAATGCGCAGTCGCACAGATAGATTATGTCAACAAATTAAACAATAAATATAAATAAATAATTCCACGTTCTCACGTGCACAATTCCCGCGCTCTCCTTCAAATATTTGTATTGCAATTTATTTCTCTTATTGATCTCTCAATGTTATATTCTATATATATGTAGCGTGCAAACGAGTTTCATGCCAATACCATCGATCTCTTACAAAAACCTAATACAGGAAAAGTACAAGTTAATTAAATTATGTGATCGATAAAGGGAGAAACATGTGCTTAACTCGTAGATTTATCGTATCCTTTAAACCAAAAACTCAGGCTTTATCTTAATTTGCTATATTAAGTTCTCCAATTACAAGATAATTAATGGATGTTGTTTTCAATGCAAAAGTACATTTTTAGTCTCCAAACTTTTTTTTTAAATCAAATATATTTTTAAACTTTTAAAATGCAATCAATTTCTTCCTTTAAAGTTATCCAATACACGAACAAGGGCCACATATGTTACAATCCACGTATAGAACAACAATGCTGACATTAGTTGCTAACTCAGATAAGTCTCCACATCCAACTTAGAATGTCAAATGAAAAAATCAAAATGACATCGTACCTTCTTCTTTTTTCTGACCTAACTCTTCAGGCCTGTATTGCTTCCATGGCTTGAAGATGTTCCATTATTCCATTGCTAAACGAAATGATCGATCTCTATAACTCTTCAACACTTGAGAGAAGCACGAAATTGTCTACGTGGAAACTCCCTTGGTCAAATGTCAAACCCTAATTAAGTTGCAATATTGCACTTGAATTGAGGGGCTGGTTGAAATAATTTCGGACTTCCACTGATGGATGATCAACAATAACCTATAAAAGATCTTCCAGTTTCGCTAGTGATGGCCTTGAGCCCTCGACAAACTTCTTTGCTTCCATCTGTTTATGAGAGATCCATTTCTTACATATGGGTCCATGGAGATTGCATCGACGGAAATAAGAGATTTGGGGTTATCAAACTCTAGCAACATGGTATCTGTATGAACCAAATTTCCAGAAATTTAGAGTAAGGAGAATGGTGGAGAGTAAGCAGATAGAGACACATTGTATGAGGAAATAATGATATGGAGACTTATCTAAGTTAGCAGCCCACTTTATATGTTAGCATTGGTGTTCAATGTGGTGAATTGCATCGAATGTGGTTGTTGTTAGTGTATTGGACATACAACGTTAATATATGAGACAAAATTAATTATAATTTAAAAATTTAAAGATGTAAGTAAAAATAAATAAAAATAAAATTGAAAAATACTGTAAAATTTGAAGATTAAAAAAGTACTTTTACTAAAAAAGATCTATTTATTCTAAAGTAAGATTGATAAAGTTGGAGGCAACGAATTGCAATTTCCCAAAAAACTCAATAACCTTCTAAAATATAATTAGGTTTCTTTGCAAAAGGGTTAATTCAAAACCGCATTTGGACAAAACTTGTTGTCCAAAGCCCAAAAGCCTCCCTTTCCTTCCCCCAATGCGTCTTGTTTTTACTTATATCTTTTTTCCCACTTGAGTGTACGTAATTTGAAGTTCAATATTATAATGTATATATGTAATGGTCTAATGGAATCTTCTTTGATGCTATAGGCTCTTCTCTTCATTCATTTTTCTATTTTCCTTTTGCCACCCCCCTCCCTTTTCCCACCTGAGTTAGGAGCTCATGTATCTCTATAAATAGCCATCAATTGTAGCAAGCTTCTTCAGTGTCTAACCTTCATTTCCTTCCATACAGACACTCACTTGTTGCTCCAACCCCTCTTATTCCAAACCTTTGGCCATGGCATATTCTACTCGTACTTGTTTCTTCTTCTTCTTCTTTGTACTCTTGCTTTTGTCCCACGAACTACTCTATACAGAGGGAAGGAACCTGAGACAAAGCAATGAGCAGTCACCCAAGTCTTTTGCAGCAAAAAGCACTAGTGCCTTTGGAAGCCCTACCCACTTGAACCATCCCATTAGGAATCTGGAGGGATACGTTGAAGCTTTTCGCCCCACATCTCCAGGACACAGCCCTGGTGTAGGCCATTCCATTAAAAATTAGATGACAACCACAATCTAACTACCAATAATATGCATGCATGAAATTCCTAGTATTATTGTGTACTCTAATAGTTTTATGGTGTATTTCCTTTATTATGCCATTTCTTTTCACTGTTGAGTAGGTTGTGTTCTCAGGTCAATCAGTGTCTTTTTTTTTTTTTTCTTGCTCTTTAATGTAGCTAGGTTTAGTTAGTAACTAGTAAGAAAATTTATGCATGCATGCGCTTGTAGTAATTTTTATTGTAGCAGTATCTTGTATAAATAATGTTTGCTGTGTTCTACCAAAAATCTCTCGTATTTTTCCTATCTCTCCTTCTATCTATAGTCACAAGATACATATTCTTATATCTTTTTGGTTGAAATCACCAACATCTAAAATCTTATTGAATTTTAAATAATATGGTTCAATCTAATTGATATCCATCAATTTCTTATATTTTTGTTATAAAGCCCTCTAATAAAAATAAAACTTGTAAAAAAAAACTTTAAAATACTCAATCATGAAATTATGAGTTGTAAAAATCATATTAAAAAATTTGATAATTGCAAAGAAATAAAAGCAGCATTTAAGTTTTTTTTTGTCTTAAACTATATGTTTATACCAAAATTAAAGACTTCATGGCAAATATGATTATCA
The DNA here is from genome assembly GCA_031216115.1 of Senna siamea. Taxonomy (NCBI): domain Eukaryota; kingdom Viridiplantae; phylum Streptophyta; class Magnoliopsida; order Fabales; family Fabaceae; genus Senna; species Senna siamea. The sequence continues at coordinate 16,314,880 of CM062358.1, forward strand.
ACCGTGTATGCATATATAATATGAATATGATGTTTTACTCTCAAGAAAGAAAGACAAAAATCATGTTTTCGGGTATGTGTGTGTGTGTATATGTGTGAAGATCATTAAACAAAACAGTGGCCCAAATAATTAAAAACGACATAAAATGGAGAATAGTAAATATGGCGGGATGTTGGAACCTTAAAAATCAGTCTTCTCTTACATGCATGAGAATGGTGTTTTTGTTAATTTCTTAAGACAAAATCTTGCTTTTAGTCCCCAAGTTTTACTAAGATTTCGTTTTAGTCTCAGAAATCAAAATAGTCTTCAAAGTTTTAGGGTTTAATACCGTCTATTTATATAATATTGTCGTTACTTCTATTAATTAATGAACATATATATGTTTGACATAACATCACATGTCACACATATATATAATGCCATGTTGCACACACCCATTAATAGAGTTGATGAGGTTAATTAGAGAAAATAATGATATTAAATTATTTTTGAAACTTTAGGAGCTGTATTAAACTAAAATAAGTTTTAATATTATTATTTTGTTGTTTAAACATTTTAAAAATAAAACAGAAGCTAATTCAGGCTGCTTTCAATAAGAGTGGAAGTGGGAAGAATAAATCATATTTTCAAATATGGTACGTGATTATTTGATACATTGCACATTTTCTACCCTTCGGCGCAGCAATAAAATTTGAATAATGTGTCTTGACTGGCAAGGTAGGTTTATACACAAATTTGAATTTTATATATATATATATATATATATATATGTATATATGTATATAAGAATCGAACATTAATATCACATAGGCATGTGTCTTGACTGGCAAGGCTAGGTTTATAGACTTAACAGATAAATGACCTCATGTTTGGAGATATGAATTTGCTCTTTTTTCTTTTGCTTCGTATATCCGCGAGTATTGCTATAAAATTAATTCTACACAAATTAAATCCATATGAACAAGTATATTAATTAGAATATAATATACAGATAGGTATAGACTCATTCACGTGGTTTTGATATAGCTAGCTAGGGTAGGTCATCCAGGGAATGTGCCAGACAGCTAGCTTACAAATTAACCATTTCTTCAACAGACAAAGTGTTCTAGATTGGGAATATATATATATATATATATATATATATATATATATATATATATTCTTCAATATTCTCACTTATATACTTGCTTTCAACACTATCGGTATTTAGACTTATACAAGTCTAGATTCTCGTTGGTTATTCCTATTTACAGATTACAGTAATAGTACTCCAGACGATGACGCTCAAGAAGCATGCAAGCTTTTATATATATATATATATATATATATAGCAATATTCAATGTACGTGTACGTCCTTCATGTTTACTACTTCGACATGGAAATGAAAATACGTAAATAATCCTGTGAATTAGTGATATACGTACCTGATCACTCTCCAACCCCAGCACATTGTAATTTTAGCATGCATATAAAAACAGTGCTACTTTTAATAATAATAATGGTTAACTTGGCAATTTGATTGAATTTACTACCGTAAATCACTTTTCATTTATTTTATATGCATGCGAGTCCGGGCCTAATGTTAGTCCCAAGCTGAGGGAAGCGGAAACCCACCTTTTTTGTTTTTTCGGCCAAAGATACTGGAAACCCAACTTTTGTTTCTTAATTAATAGTTAAATCTTTTCCCAGAGGAATCTTCTACTTTTCTTTGTTTTTTTTTTTTCTTGTTTAATATTTTTTGTGTACTTTCTTCTTAGCACTCGAAAGGCTGTGTGGTTAGATACATAAATTATATGTATGCCAGCGCAGTGAGACAAGGTTTCAGAAAAAAATCAACACTAACTTTGGTAGGTCACAAAAAATAAATTAATAATGGACTAAAGTAAAATTATTTATATATTTGTTATCAAATTTTTTAATAAAAATGTTATATGTAAAGTTTTTTTTAGAAGGCTTAATGTTGTAATAAATATGCCAGCTAAATTATATATGATACCCTTTAGTTTAAAAAATTATATTTATCTCTTCTATAATTTTTTTAATGAAAATTAAATAGCTTTTCACTCAATTTTTATTTATAATATAACAGTAAATTCAATTAAATTAATGTTAAACTCCAACATAAAATTTTTAATATAATACAATTAAATAACTGTTATTATTTTAAATTATTTTTAATTAAATATGTCATCAATTATTTTATTACTTAAAGTTATATCAAACATTAAGAGAATCAAATGTAATTTTTAAAATAAAAAAAAAAGATGTCAAATGTAGTTTCTCTAAACTTAAAAGACAAATTAGTGTAATTTATTCTAAATAATATATAAAGGTGGGATGCTTAGTGGAAGGTGCACGTGGAACAGTAGCAAAAGTACAGTCCCAAAGTTCATAGCTCTTTCGCAGCCCTTGAGGTGAATGAAAAGGCAAAGGACACTTTAATTTAAAGCCCATAACCGAGATATACTTAATGAATTAAAAGATATGACAAAATTTTACATGAAAGAAAAAGTTAATTGTTGCCTTAGGCCAAGTTCGTACCTCTGAAATTCGAGCTTTGGAAATTTAAAACAAGAAAAACAAAAAGTGTGGTACATTAATTTACTAATTGGAGTAATATATGTGGTTGCATGTAATGGGATGAGAGACAAGAAGAACAATACAACTAGACAAAGCTAACATGATGCTCACTTCTGTACTACTACTACTACTTTTCTCGAGAGGTTGGTGTTACACAGTTAATACTAACCACCCAGTATAGTTTCTTTCGGCTCTAAATCTGATTATTTCATAGCAAAGTCTCTTTGGAATCTTTCCCAGCGATGAGGAGTGAAGGCCTTGTAAAGGGCATCACATGCACTGGTACAACCTTAATATATATTTATTAAGCATAGAATATTCAGTATTCTTCTGGTGTTAAAACTCATATAAATACCATGTGTGTATGGACTAGCTTTCAGCATCGTCTACTATAGAAGTATAGTTTAGAGTTAGAGACTAGCTTCAACGTACTGTTGATCTCTCTCACTGCATGCATGGCAAACATGAAGCTCATCCAAATCGCCATTTTTGTTCTTGTATTGATGATGTCACAGCATGAGATGGTGTTTGTTGAAGGAAGGCATTTGGGGTTGGGAAGAGAGAGCTCGAAGCATAAAGAAAAGAGCATGAACGTGGTAGCTGGTGGGAGTAGTGTGCGCAAAGACAACACAAAACAGGAAGAAGACGAAGTGAATAATTTTAGGCCCACACTGCCAGGCCATAGCCCAGGTGTTGGTCACTCCATCAACCATTAATTATACTGTAATATTATATAAAATTCTGAATTAGTAATGCAGATCCTACTACTAGCACTGTACTTTTCATAATTTCATATATATGACTACTTCTGTATCTGTATGTTCATGATCAATCAAGTTCATTTCTTTTCTCTCATCAGTTTCGTCTTTGATTCTCTCTTTCTAACAAAATATAAAAGTCGGTGAATTTTCATTTATTCATTATACAAACAGTTTATATATATATATATATATATATATATATATTATGCATTAAAAATGTCTCCGTATGTAATAATAATATCTATTAAAATGAAAAAGAAGAAAAAGCTATGACTACATAATATTGATAATTGTCGGAGTATACCATGCTCAATTAGCTAGGGAAGATAAAGAAACAAATGGAGTCTGCACAAATTTGGCTTTTGTAGTTCCCGCTCGTACTGATCATATTCGTCGTTGTCTCAAAATTTTAGAGTAGCTTGATTTATAAAGTTCAATGGCTTCTCCTGTGTATACTGTTGTAGTTAGTGGCCTTTGTAATATAATTTTTAAATGTTAGTATGTCTTCAATATTATGCTAGAAACTAATAATTATCTTAATTTTTTAACAAAGAGTACCTGTTAATCAACAAGTTTTTGATTAAGATAGTATTAATCTCACCCTATAAGAATGATATAATTAAAGAAAAAAAACTTAAGGCAAATTTGATAACAGTTTTTAAAATTTTTTTATTTTTAAAAACAAAAAAATTAAAAAAATTAAAATTTTTATTAATAGCATGTATTTTCAAAATAGAAAACACAGAAAAATTAAAATATTTTTTAAACTCTAATTTTTTAAAACATAAAAAATATAAAATAAATTTTTTGATTAATAGCATATATATAAATATATGAAAATAATATTAGTATAAATTTTTAAAACTAATTTTATAAAACAATTCTAAATAACAAAATAACAAAACAATTGTCAAGCAAACCTTTAGGTGTTATTTTTTTATCTTTGTCATCAGGTTCTCTAATAAAAAATTAATATACGTATAATTTATACAACTCATCTCTTTTATGATTAGTTCTTCTTTAAAAAAAAAAAAAAGTTTACATACTTTATTTTTATTAAAAAATCTTATAACAAAGATATATGGAAGCTCATATAATTCTAGTCCTTAAATTTAAATTTTAAAAATCATATTTGTTAGAAAAACTGAATTTACTTTAATACCTTCATATGATAAGTATTAATTCTAAGTTTAATGTGATTTGAACATAAATTCTCAACAAAAAAAAAAAAAGAAAAGTGTTAACAATTCTTACTCTTATTCTCAACATTCTAAAAATTATAAACACCTTAAGTTAAAATACATGAATTTATTACAAGAACCTCAAAAAGTTACTGACACTTTAAAAATTCATTAATAACACACTAAGATGTTATTAACAATTATGTGCTTAAATGTTAATTTGCGTTATAAAATTTACCGCAGTTATATTTATTGTAGCACCCTACACTATAAACCAGAATACACAGAAGTATATTGCAAGGATTGAAGTTAAATATATACAATTCAAAGTTCTCTGACAATTATGCACGTTAGGGAAAAAAGTAAAAAGGATGTCATTATTTAAGCTGGAGTTCTCACTATTTTTGGTCATACGAATATAATTGCCTGTTTATGCATCCCGCTTGTGTGTATTATATTGTGGCGTTTTCAAAGATCAAATATAGATTTCCTTGAAATAGAATCAAATAAGTTAATAGTGACTGTTGATTTTGCTATAATGCTATTTGCCGCTATCCATTAGTTTCGAGGATGAAGATTTTTCGGATTTTATTGATCTTGGACTTTTTAAAAACATTAATAAAGTGAAACTGGACATTCATACCTTTCCAAAATTAAAACCCTGTGATGATTTGAAGATTGTTAATTAGCCATAATAATTTGAATCCTTTTACACAACATAATAGTATTATGTAAGCAGATATATAAATAAATGCAAAATTATTTGAGTAATAAGTTTTATAATGAAAATGAGAAATATATGTATAGTATAAATATTTTGTGTCTATTTTATTTTTATGATATTACTTTTATGAAAATGATTATATATGTGTGTGTGTGTGTATGAAAACATCGAGATCCTTAGGTGTGTACGTAACTACTTATTGTCTGTTAAGAGGTATATAAATGTTTTGAAAGATCGTAAACCATCAAAATCAAAATATTTTATATCTCACTTTTTGTATAAACCAATGCTCTAATTCCTTAAGAATCATGGGTTACATCACAATATATGCGTAGATGCCTGCATTCATGTACCTCAATTTCGGATAAATTAACGGTGCTTCTGTTCACTAAATCACAAGTGCTCACAATTAACGACTAAAACCTCATTTTTATTTAAAGTTTTTTTTTAATTTGATTTTATAGATGTTCATTATTCTCAAATAGCTCCGTACATATGTAACTTTTATCTTGATTTCCATTAAAAAATTAACAAAAAGTTTATTGAAATTTAAGTTTTTAAATTATTAGAGTTTAATTATTTTTTTAATTATAGGTACAAAAATAAAATTAAGTAAAATTATGAAGACACAAATAATAATTTACTCAATAAAATTTTATATTAATAATTTTTATTTAAAACTTAAAAACTTTCTTTTTTTTATTTTTTATAGACAAATATTTTTATAATAGAATAGTGTATGTCAAGACTTAAGTAGTCTCACAAAATAACATATTTTAATATAAAATAAAATATATGATGTAAAGCTAAAAAAAATGACAACAATGAATATTCAACTACATCATAAGTTTTACAGTAGGTAAATACCTTTCACTTGTATGCACGATTAATCACTTATGTGAGAATTGAACTGATTAGTTTGATCGAAAAATCGGTGAATTGATCGTAGTTTTGAGTCGATCATTCTACAAAATTGATTTTTCAAAAAATTAGTCAAAAATTAGATAAATTAGTCAAAACTTGTTGTTTTACTAGTTTAACTGGTTTGAAAAAAATAATATTTTTCATGTGTTTCTAATATTTTGCAAAACAAAAAAGATAAAGAAAACATAGAAACAGAAAAAAAAAAGAGAAAAAAGAAGGAAAAAAAATATTATCAATGGTTTATGCATTATAATATTTTAAAATTTTTAAAAAAATTTAATAAATAATTTATTAATTTGTCTAAAAAATTATGACATATTTTATATTTGTTTTATTTTTATATAATAAAATTATATAAAATATTTATTATTATAATTAATTATTATACTTAATTATAATTTAAAATTAATATATAATATTAATATCAATTTAATTATAATTTAACTATACTTAAATTATTAAATTATAAATTAATATTTTAATCGATTTAATGATAAGTTTAATTTTTAAAATATTGTAAGTAATGCATAACGGCAGTTATGTTAGTTTAAGTTGAAGGCTTACACCTGTATAAAGTGACCCCGCTTCTCTAAATGTTCCTCGTTTTGATCAATTTGCATCAAGAAGAGATTAATTATTTAAAGCGAGGAGAGTGATAGAATAATAATTGATAAAATAAAAAATATATGAAAGTAAATAAATTAAGGTCCCACTTTTATTAATTAGGGTTCACTTATATATATATATATATATATATATCTCTCTCTCTCTCTCTCTCTCCATTGACAACACATATTAGATATTTCAACATTCACTCAACACACATTTTATATTTTTTTAGGGAGACAATCACTTGTGCGTTCTACCTTTAAAATTCACAAGTTTTAGCATGCGCTGTGTACGGCTTAATATGATTTGGTTTTATTGAGTTTTGAAAAGGAAGTGATATTGCTAATTAATTCGTTCATTTGTTTTCTCATAAAATAAAAATTATTTGTTTATCAGTCTTGACAGTTTATATATATATATATATATATTCATAGTGCCTTTTAAATGTGTAAGCATCTGTTTACCAATGTTATTGTAAGCAACTACACCACTCTTGACTCTGCCTTTTCTGAACTGCAACTTTGGAACTCACTGACCACTTCCTCAGATTCTTCAAACACTGGGAATTGTGAAAGAACCTTGAAAGATGTATTTATTAATAATTCTAGCTATTTATATATTGAAAAAGTAAAAAGCAGGAGGTATATGTATGAACTATGAAGGGAAGGGACCAAAAATTCACATTACTGTAAGCAAAGAATATGCCTTTGTCTCGAATCTTAACCAATATCTCCAGCACTTATCTATTTTGTTTTACGTTGATCGACTTTTATAATAACGAGTCATAATGTTAAACATATATAGAGCGTGATTATTGTACAAGTTAAAAGAATTTCAAAATTAAAAATGAACCAAACATTCATCAAGTCTAGATTCATCGTGAATTTGTTTCCTTTTCTTAATCATAATTTTTGGGAGCTACGTACCTATAAAAGTAATCATTTCATTCTAACTCCTTTTATCTTATAAATTAATAATGTTAGAGAAAAACATAGATGATTGTAAATGAGGAATTAAAAAGTGTCCACAATCTCAACTTGAACAGAGTCACCAAATTAAAGCATCAAACATTTCCATATGATCTTAGACGCAAATTTAGCTAAACAATCTTGTCCTTCATGACAGGGGATTGCTACCTTTTGGACCATTTTTTGATAGTGCTAAAATAGATCATCACCCTTAGGCCCACAGATTATTCCCACGGACCAAAACTCACGCACATATATATGGTGGAAACTTTAAATCTAACGATCAAATTTAATAATTTTATCTTGGGACATACCTGAGCCCAATAATTATTTATGGGCGGATGGGCCTAGGTGGACCTTGTGCAGCTTTTGTAATTATAACTCCTTTCAATCACCCAAAAAAAAATGGCGTTTGTACTAAATGGAATTTCATCATTTTGCTTAAAAAATATTCTATCTGCAATTTATTTTATTAATAAATATTTCCAGATCTTTATTCTTAAAAAATACTTTTTGGAAAACTTAAGGATTTGTTTAAGAATGAGGAGAAAATAGAAAAAAAATTAAAAAAAAATAAAATAGGAGAAAAGTTAAAAGATTAAGTGATAATTTTTTTTATTTAAAATCTCTAAGTTCTCACAAATTGTGATAGTTAAATTTAATAGAGTGGGAAGATTAACATAAAATTTTTTAATTTTTTTAAATTTTAAAAACTAAAAAAAAAAAAGAGTATTAAATTCTCATTATTTTCCTTTATTTTTCCTCCATCTTTTCTACCTAAACAGACCATAAGTTATTTCATCTTCTCATAGTATTTCAAAAATATATATCTATATTAGTACATATAATTTTAAGACATTAATATCAAAATCATATATACTGTAATATTTAATTTCTTTTTAAATTTTTAATATAAAATAATAAAATTATTATTATATTTTAAAATAATAAAATAAGAGACACAAAATTATTATTTAACTTTTCACTTTCGTAATATTTACTTTAACTTTTAAATTTTCTTATTTTTCTCATATTTTTTTAAATTAATATTTTATATTATATGTTAATGTATGACTTTGAAGAATAATGATTAAAAGATCGCAAAAATGGAGAGATAAATATCCAAAGATAAAGTGAGGAAAAACCTTTACTGAAAAACAATTCCATGAAAAGAAAAAAAGAAATAGAAAAAGGGGAGGACTAGGGAGTGAGTCACAGGAAGAAAAGGCTTTGATAAGGTTTTTGGGGTGATTTTTCATGAATTAATTGATTAATTACTCAAAAGAAAATGGGCCTTGGTGGCTTGCGGGCTTTGGTTGTTTATACACCTTTCATTCACAATAAAAAAAGTGGTAGTAAATAAAGAGCCCATTAGGTTTTTGGACAAATAAAGAGATCATTCTAACTTTGGTGTATCGTTGACCCAAAAAGAACACTACGTTGTTCCCGTGCCTTTTATGGGCCTTTTGTGGATCTTGATGGGCTTGATTAATACATGCACCGAAAATTTCATATTTATTGTATTAAAATATTTTATAAAGAAATTTTCTAAAAGAAATTAAATTTTCCATATATCAAAATCTATCATTCATTGCCTTTTGTATATCCATCATGCAATGTAGATAATGCATCTTATAAACCTTCTAAACTGATTGAACTAACAACAATCACAATGGAAGTAGATTTGGAGGAAGATAATTTTTTTAATTGAGAGAACTCAGAAAGAGTCATTGCTTGAATTTCATTAATCATTCTTGTGTCTAAAGTGGAAAAAACAAAGTGACAAGCAATTAAAAAAATGCAAAAATTAACAGTGGATTGATGTAATAAGTATGTTTTTTTTAAAGCAGGATCTTAAATATGAAAACATTCTAATTAAATGAGTTTTACTTTTTTTATAGCACTTCAACCAATTTAAATTAGATTAATAAAAATTTAGTAAATATTTAAATATAGGTAATTTCCACTAAAAATAAAAAAGTGACGGAAAGAGTATTAAAAAAGCTTGTTTAAAAAAATCTAAGTTCTATCTTTGAGTGGTTGAAAGTTGTAACCCTTTTCTCATTTTTTGGCCCTGAAACACAAAATTAAAATGTGATTAGAAAAATTAACAAAATAGAAAATAATAGTGTACATGCCTACAAGTGAATGGAAGCATAATTTTGTTACAAGTAATTGAAAGTATAATTTTGTAATCATAATTAGATTAACATGATCGATTGGACTGACAATCTAATAAATTAATTATTAAATTAATTAAAGTTAATTAATTAAATTATATTACAATTAACTATGTGTTAATTTGAATTAACTTATTTAAGTTATTGTAAGTCGACATTAATCCAATATAAGTTTACTGAATTAATGATAAGTTGGAGTCCAAAATGTATGATTGAAAGCACCATCTTAAACATGAATTTGGACCAACTAAACATGGGAGGCCATCAAGAAGTCATTGTTGACTCACTAAACCGAAGCCAGTTTCGTAAAAAGAAGGATAATGCAAATTTTCATACATGGATGGCCCACACATGATTTGATTCGGATTCCCCACCAGAATCTACACTCGAGAATCTGAAACTTGATGCAGTCAACGTCCCTACCCAATACCAATATTGCTTGTAAGATAAGAAAATAGTAATTTAACCTATATTTACGTATTTTTTATTTGTAGAGAATGGAATTAAATGTAACACAACCTACAAGACACTGCCACAATAGTATTTAAAAAATTGGCGGCACGAATCTGATTGATTGTCATTAAAGAATAACAAGTGAGAAACATGACCCAAGAAAATATATAGTAATGCCTTGCCTACCAGTATCATTCATTTATAAAATTATATGCTATCATTATCATTGTGATGTCATATAAGAAGTAAGATAATGAAATAATTGAGGGCTTTACATGCTATTCTTCATTTGCATGTATTGGTGCTACTAATATAAATTGGAATGAGGATTCTTTATCACTTCAAAATATCTCCAATTGCAAGATAAAAAATATTATTTGTATACCTAAAGTATTCCAAGCTTTACGTGTTATTTCTAATTAATATAATTTAAATATATATCTTAAAAACAAATTCTCCTTCTAATTTTTCTTATAATAAATTAATGCAAATAGTATACTAGGGGTGAATCAAGTGTCAAAACCCAATCCAAAGGGTGATTTGTTCTGAAAAACATGCATTGCTCATAGTCTCTAATGGCAATACAATATAAATTATTATCGACTAGATGCAATATTTATATGCAAGTTATATACTCTTTTTATTTTTAAAAAAAGAAGCTTACACTTCTCTCCTCTAAAAGAAAATTATAAAATTTATAATTTACTCATTTCGATCAAACTATCTTTATATTTAGTATTTATATAATTAAATATATATATATTTGATCAATTTAAACTTAAAAAAATAATAAAATATTAATTAAAAATATATTTTACTCTTAGACAATATAATGATTGTGAGACTTTTTTTATTATTATTTTTATATGAAGCCAAATCTCGAATTAAGAAAAAATTACTTCTTTTAAAAATTAGGTTATAGGTTTAGGTCTAAGTATAAGGATTTAAGGATCAATTAACTTGTTTGAATTTATGAATAGAAAAAAAAAAATATATATATATATATATATTAAAGTCGGTTTGATGAAGACTATCATACTTTATCTACACTCTATTTATGATTATTCTGAGTAAGTACAGTTTTTTTTTTCCTTTACCTTGAAATGTCTAATTAAAGGATACATGGGTTTAAAATTTTAGTTTAAAAATGTTGATTAAGATGTAATAACAATGATCTCATAATTAAAAGTACAAACAAATTTGAGTTATAGTTAAAATATAGTTTTTGAGATTAAGTATTTTTAAGTAAAAAAAGAAAAGTTTTATTTTACCTAGACTTCTAAATACTGAACCGATAGATTGGCTAATTTTTAATGAAACGATTGTTGATGGAATAATTGTTGTTAAGGGACAATAGTAAATATCCTGTAATAAAATAATATACAATTAACATGTGAAGATTAAGATGTAATTAACAATGAAAAATTATTTTTGACTAACAATTACTTTTTGACTTATACAAAATGCCGAATCTCATAAAATATATATATGGAATTGAATACTTTAAAATAAAGTTATGTAAACTTTATTAACATTATTATTTTACACATCAATTGTCTCACGGATTAAAGAATAAAAATAAATCATGCTTAATACATTAACCTGTATCTATTTTAATGAGTTTCACAAAACTTAGTAGAAAGTAGACTTCGTAATATTCAAAGTAAACTTCAGAATATTCAATTCTTAAAATATATTGATATTCCGAGGGGCTCTTTCAATTTTGTGTTGACATGAGGTTTTCTATTATAATATAACCATAAGTTGTGATTGTGATTGTCACCAATGAAATACAAAAGCTTACATACAGACAAGGTCTGCCCAATTAGAAAATAAAGCAAACAAAACATTATTACAACACCAAACATCGTGAAAAAAGCTTGACTCAAATTGAAGACATTAAAAAGCATATATATTATTCTGTATAGATATTAGATATATACAATCAAACTAGCTAGAAATTTGGGAATTTTTTGAGTTTAAAGGTAAATTAGGAAAAGACAAAAATTAAATTCAGCCCTAATACCCCAAATAAGTTTATCAAATTAATGTGTCAGATATTAAAATGCAAAAATTCAGAGACCCCCATAACTTAATAATTTAGGAGCTTTTATTGATGAAAACAGCAGGAACTGTGCTCAATTTTAGACATTTATGTTTGTCTACAGAAGAAAACTTGAAGCTCACTGAGAGGGAAGCTAAAAAAGTGTGATTCTCGTCTGGCAAAGTTTTTGTGGGGAAGCGGTAGGAAGAAGAATAAACATATCATATGATAGCATGACATAAAATATGCAAACTAGTTTATAAAGGTGGGCTAGGGATCAGAAATTTTAAAGATCTGAACACTGCTCTTTTGGAGAATTGTCCGTAACAGGATACTTTGTTCAGTAAGGCAATGAAAGCCAAATATTGGGATCAAAATGGCAGAGATATTATCCACTGCCCAAGTTCAGCCTCTTCAATTTGGAAGGGTATGTACCCTACCAAGGATAGTCCCAAGACTGAGATGACAAGTAGGGAATGACAATTATATTACTACAAATATAACCGATTCTAGTTCGAACAAGTTAACAATAATAATAGGATTCAGAAATTGAGTGATCTTGTTAAGCAGGATGGGAGGTGGGATAAAGACTTGCTTCGTGAGGTCAATGACCCAAAAAGAGTCAGGATGATATAGAGAATTCCAACATCTCTTCATGGTGCGGAGTATATAAAATAATATGAGAAGGAAACTGGTCTGGCATTTACAAGGTCAAAAATGGTTACAGACATAATAGACAGATGAAATTAACCCCAGGTCAGCTAAAGAGGGTGATAAAAAGGATATTAATAGCCGTAAGGAGTGGGGATATATTTGGAAATTCAAGATCCCTAAGAAAATAATGATATTCGTTCGAAAACTTTGGCATAATGCTCTACCTTTAGGGGAGAAAGGTTTTTGAATTTCGAGAGGATGTACTTTTGGTTGTGAGGAACTGGAGACAACAAATCATCTTTTTGTACATTGCCCTCTATCCCAAGCTACATGGTTCGGATCACAATCAATAATAAAAATTGATGCAATTGGAAAATAGGGCCTTCATTCACTGGTTTAATGATCTGTTCAAGGACGATGTTACAAAAGTACAAAATAGATAGTGACAATAAACATGGTTTAATTCAGACTGAAAATTTGCCATTTTGATCAGTTTGTGCATCTATTACTAAAGGAATCAAAACCTTTTTTATGGCAAAAATATCCAACCCTCTAATATCATTTGTACAGCTAAGGTTATGTGTTAGCCAGATATAATAAATCAAAAACACAGGATTAAATTAGTTTTCTTTTCAAAAACCTTGATTTTCTTATATTTACAAAATTGTTGGTTAGGTTTATTCTGAAAATTAGGTTCTTATTCAAAGTAGTTCATTTTAACAAAGAAAAAACTTAAGTTTGAAAACTACTTCAAAAATATTTTTCTAGTTAATAGTTAGTAGGAATATAGAAAAAAATCACACACAAAATTTATAGAGATTTATATCAAAATTATGATCTTACGTTTTTTCTTCAAGCACAAAATAAGAGAATATCCTAACTGGATAATAACCAAATAATATAACTTGGTAACCCTTCTTTCAAAGGATTAGTATACACAACTTTTATGACACTATACAATTGATAACATTTTGAAGGATAACACTTTTTTTTACATCCTTAAATATCTAAACAAGACTCTCAAAAATACACCTAAAACGACTTAGACAATTCATTAGAAATATTCTTAGATATCCTTATTCAAGAGATTAGTATCCACCACTATTATGCCAGTATACATTTGATAGCTCTTATAAAGGCTCACCACACATGTTTTTACACCTCTTAGCGTATTGCAAAATGAAAAACCCAAAAATTCCTAAGACAAACACAAACTAGCAACCATCTAATTTGCATTCAGCAATTCATCTCACCAACTATTTATTCTAGGTTCCCTACTAGACGCCTAGACATAATTGGACTGAGATGAAGAGAATTTAAGTCATAATAAATTTTAACAACCATCTAACTCACAAAGAAAAATAAACAATATATGAAGTATGGATGAAAAGCTTTAGAAGAATGGGAAGTATTCTCTCAATATTTTCAATATGCCCAACCACTTTACCTCTGAATAGAGAATACACCAACATTTTACTTTTGAGTTTTGCTTGTTGGAGTGTGCAATAAATGCTGGAGAGACATTGAAATCAACCTCTGAAGCTAAACAATTAATGCTAGAGGCTCCACCCATCAGACTTAAGGCGTTTTGATGCTTGGCATAGGAGAAAGTTCTATGTTCAAAGAAATAGATGTCTGGAAGTGAATTACATAGGTGATAGTAAGCTGTAGAGTGTTTTTCATATTAAAGGCAACCACTTTTCTCTGATTTCTTTATTTTATCTTGGATAAAGTGAGACTTCTTTAACACTCAAGGCAACTTTTATATTACTTTTTGGATTTCTTCTTTTTTCTAATCTAGTGTCTATCAAATATAACACTATAGTTACCTACTCTTTTTACTTTTGAAGAATGATAAACAAAGGTGAATTTTTGTTCGTTGGAGATTTCATAAAGAAGAGTTTTTTTGATATATTTTTCTTTGGGAAGGATGAAACTTCTTCAATACACAAGTTTAATATTTCTTTCAACCAAAACTTCCTTTCTTGAGCTTCATAATTGTAAAGAAGAGAGAGAATTTAGGGTTTAGGATTTAAGGTTTAGAGAGAGTTCTGCACTTTTTCATTCTAGTGTCAACTACCTACTATACCAGACACTTGGCATTTTTTTATTTTGCAAAAATACTTTTTAAATTTATTTAGAGGTATTTTAAAAAATTCAAAAGGTGGGAGACTTATATTTTGCCAATGAAAAAAATGTAATTTTGAGTAATAACATATTGAACCAATCTAAAAATAATGGTAAGAGAACGTTGGACTAATAAGTCATTTTTAGGCTTGATATAAAAATATTTTTAGATTAGTAAGAGAACCGATCTAAAAATATTGGGACTAATATAAAAAAATTTGTTGGCTTAAACCATAATGACTTAAAAAATATTTTTTAAAAAGATTTTTAAAAACAAAAAATACTTTTTTTTTTTAGAAATATAACAACTCAACCAAAATAAGTTCGCAACTCTTAAGTACTTTTCATAAATTATTTTATTATAAAAAATTATCCAATAGTTGTAAGTAAAAATATCTCAACATGGAAGACCAAATTCTCCACAATTTCTTTGGCAACATACCAAACACCCTTTTCACAAGTGACAAACGAATTCATGCTATCTTAGAAGAAAGGAAATCTCCTGATTTACCATCCATTACAGTTATCTAGGATAAATGTAAGGGAAGAAGACTAATATGGGGTGCTTTTGAGTGTTAGCAAGACTATGTCTACTCAAATAAAAGTTATATCGCAAATACAAAAAATGACATTAGTAGTGTCTCTTTAAAAGGAATCAAGTCAACGTTAGAAAATCACAAGACAACGTTTAAGACCCAGAGTTTGCATCAAAATCCTGAACAAGAACATTATTTCAATGCTGAGATCAGAGGAAAAAATGCCTTTAGAATAGGGAAAAATATTTGGAAGGGACATTACGATCCTAATGAAAACGTTTGATTACATTAAATTTGTGTTTATAGAAAATAGGGATAAGTAGTTATTAAATTATTATTATCAAGTTGAGGTAGGTGTGTTTGAACTTTTGTATTGACTGTAATCTTTAATTAAAATAAAAAATCAAACTAGCTAGGCCTTCTCGTTGTTTTCATTTGTTATGTAACCTTCATTACCATTTCACAAGTCACAACACCTTTACCTTCTAAAAATATGTGATTGACCAATTGAATCAAAATCTTATGCACATGTCACCTCACAGAGTTGGGTCCAACCAGTAGTCTCAATAATTTAGATATTCTTTTCGTGTTGATGAATGATTACAATAATCGATTAAACACTACACGAGGCATAATGCACATTGCATAGCGAACGGTTTTTTTGCCCGGTCCGGTCCGTCTTTGCTGTCCCTGAAGGATGCCACGTCTTTTATAGTGGGTCCCACTGCCCACCAGGCGAACGAACATAAAACATTTGTGGTAGACGACGGCGCCGTCCAGGAATAGGAATACACTTTGAGTCTTTGACATTACAATAGCATTAAAACGATATAAAAGGCCAAGGTTGAATCATGTGGAGGATGATGACAGCGCCGCCAATATGTCGTTTGACACTTCCCGTTTAAGATGGAATTTGGAAAATTGAAACGAAACTATCCCAGAGGGGGAAGGTAGCGTCGTTTATTTGCCCAAATAAATATAACATAAAGATAACTCTATTATGGTATTCAACAAATATGGTGATTTTTTATTTAATTTTCTGTATATTATTTTTATTAAGTTAATTATTTAAAGATAAAAATATTTTTAATTTTATTTTTTACTTAAATTTAATCTATAATTTTTTGTTTAACATAATATTAAAATATAATATAATTAATAATATAGTTATCTCATATATTATACATGAACTTTTTAAATGTATCCAGATTTTTTAATTGTAAACATAGACTCTTTGATAAATTACATATCTGATGACAATTTGAAAATTAAGATTGATTTGAATATTAAAAATATTTTTGACTAATTATATACATAAACTTTTTTTAATATTATATAAATTATTTACTATTTATAACTTCTACCTTAGCAACAAAAATTTAGTCAACATATTCTATTAAGATATGGATGATGTTTAGAGGATAATATTACAAAAATTTTTTTTTGAAGAATTAAATTAATAACAAACAGGGTATAATACTATAATAGGTAAAAGATAAATTTTAATCTCTTAAATTTAACTTATATTTCATTTTAGTCCCTTAAATTTAATTAGTTTCACTTTAATCCTTTAACTTTAAAAAATTAATTAATTTTTCCTTAATTTCTAACGTCATTAATTTATCTAATAAAAAATATTGAATTTGAGTCAATTTTTATATCTTTATTCCATATTATTACCAAAATTATCATTATATTAATCTAATAAGTAAAAATAAATAGATTTATATGTAGAATCATATTTATGTTTATATTTGATGTGTACATAATTTAAAATTTATGGTTCAAATTTAAAGATTTTTTTACATATAAAATTAATAAATTAATAATATTAATAATAATATTACATAGAAATATTAAAAATAATTCTAAGTTAAAACTTTTAACTTAACATTTTTCGTTAACTAAATTAAGGAAGTCAAGGGTTAGAAAAAATTTAATTAATTTTTTAAAATTATAAAATTAAAATAAATTTAATCAAAATTAAAAAATAAAAATAAAATCTGAATTAAAGTTAAAGGATTAAAAATATTATTTTACCTAATATAATATTAATCAAGAGTTTACATACCAAGGCTATTTGAATGTCGTATTAGGTAGGGAAGTGGAAGTAGTTTATGATTTAACCACCAAACACCGAGTCGTCGTTTTCTAAATTGAATTATACTACTAATAACATTAACTTCCCCTCTTGAGTCAATTTGATTAAGTCATCACTTCCGTCTCCTCCTGTGACTCTTTCAATTTGATTTAGCATAAGCATACAAATGACTGCTCACAATTTTTGTACTTTTTTTTATTTGTTTTCAACTACCTTTTTAGTAAAATTTTATAAAAAATTGCTTTTAGAAAGTGCCTTTTAGTTTTATTGTCAAAATGTTAAAACCTTGTAAAAGCAAATTTTAAATATCGAATATCGAATGGAGGATACTTAAGTTGCCGGTTGGGATAAGATAAAACAGCTAGCCATATAAATCTCGTGTTTTTTTTTTCCCATTTTTTTGTTCTAACTGAATTTTTAGCTTGCAAGCATATTTTATAGCACATCAATTTCAAATCAAATTTATAACAATATAATTGTCTTATTATCAAATATATCTATGTTCCTTGGGTGTGCCAGAGATCACTGAGGTTTATATGTACTTGTTTTTTTTGGGTGAAATATATAATTATTAAAAATATTCTTTATTATTTTTTATTCTTTACATATGCAATGTTCTCTTTATTTGGAAGCAAATAGAAGAGTTTGCGAATTCTGATTGTAGCGTGTCATAAATATTTCTTTTGTTTGCAAGAATAAAAAAGATTCAACATATTGAAATATTAATAAGGATACTTTAATTAAAAAATTATATCGTAAGTTTTTTTGGTCAAATATCCTTAACTGTTAATTGACAACCAACCAAACTAAATAAATCTCCGTTGAATTTTACATGTACCAATAAATAAATTTATAAATAAAATTATATTTTAATTTAGATTTGATGAGTACACAAGTTAAAACTTGTATTTTAAATTTAAAATTTTTTATATATATAAAATTAATAAACTAATAATATTTATTATAATAAATTATATAGAGATATTAAAATTAATTATAACTTAATATTTTTTTATTAAGTAAATTAATGAAGCTATAAATTAAAAAATAATTTATTTTTTAAAATTAAATAATTAAAATAAAACTAATTAAACTTAAAAAATAAAAATAAATCCTGAGTCATATTTAAAAAATAAAAAGTAATCTTTTACTTAAAACAATTATATAAGTATAATTAAGTGATTAAAAAAAAGAATTATATTTAATGGAAATGACCAATTTTTTATAATATATTAAATTAAAGTTTATTTTTTTATTAAAAATATTTGTATATATCTAATAATATATATCTCAAATAAAAATATTCTGATAATATCTATAAGAAATAATAAAAAAATGAAGGAAATATTATACTTCTTTCCATAAAAGAGGCAGGATATGCAGCCACGCAAAACACAGTTTTATTTAATGTCAGTGAGTTGTATTTATTATTTAATTCATGGCATGATTCCGAAAAGTCCCCAAGTCTCGACTCTACTTCGCGGTCAAATGACCTTTCCACCCTTAATTACCCAAAGCAAAGTTCAAAAGAGAAAGACCGTACAACTATTCACAACCCTAAAACCTAGTGACCCATAAACCATTTTGGTGAACATCAGCAACCAAGCGAACGACGTCGTTTATGTCAAGGACTGTAATTCCAGCCTTTTTACTCTATTCTTTCCCTTCTCTGCATTTCTTTGTTTCTCTGGGACCATTCATTCGCTGCTATCGGGTGTGCTTGGGTTCTAAGCGCAGTAAGAACACCCCCAAAAATTTGGTCTAACGTCTGATGGGTTGGTCCCTTTCTCTACTATGGAGCTCCAAACCCTAATCATCAGAGCTTCCAAGCTAATCTTTATGTTCCTCCACCGGTACTTTCATTACTCTTCCATTCATAGTTTTTCCTTCATCAGTTTTGCCTTTTCTTTTGGCTTCAAAAGTATGTTCACAGTATCTTTGCCTTGTTTTCATGTGTTTCTTGTCTGTGGGTTTCCATATTTTTATAAATTTGCTATCTTTTGCCATTTTTGGAAGTTCAGGTTGAGGACTTGTTTTTGTTATCAAGTTCCCGTGACTTTTTCTTGTTACTAGTTATTGCTTCTTCTTTGGTTTAATTAAATCTTTTTCTCCCCTTTCCTATTTTGTATTCAGAGGGAGGATGGGAAGTCTATGGTTGTTTTTGATTGAGCGTGTTGAGTGGGTTATTTTTACTTGACTTAATGATTCGGTGTAGATAGAGTACAACGCTCTGTTTAAGGAAGCGATTGCGTTTTTTCTATTTCTTTTCGTCGACTAAATGCTTGGGTCTTATCGTGGGTTCGTTCTAGCATGTGGTATGGTAATCACTTAACCTTTTTGCTTAACGGTGCGGATAAAAATTCCTATGGTTTCTAATTCTGGCATGCAATGTTAATTTCTAGTATATTGCTTTTCTATCTTTTGTACCTTTTCTATATGTTGCTTGATATCTAACATTAAACACATGAAGTTAGTGTATGTAATTGAGTTAAGTTTTCTGTAATGATTGCTGTCATCTGTAACTGCGTTTGGTTAACTTCTGGTGGCATAACCAGACACTGGACCTCCTTCTCCTTCAAGCTTTCAAGTGTTTCCATTTGTTATATATATATATAGTATGTATAAGTACCTCTTAATTTCATTTCACAAAAGACATTGTAATTTTTGTCATTTAATGAAACCATGGTAAACGATAGCTGGTAAACTGAATAAGTATCTCTTAATTTAATTTAATACAATATTCTGTCTGGCTGTTAAATTTCAATGAAACCTTGGTAAATGATAGCTGGCAAAAATTGGCTGCTTTATCTATTGTCTCTCTTCTTCGTTTTTTTTTTTTATAATTTTTTTATTTGGGCCTGGGTTAATACAGTGCTCTAGTTGTTTTGCATATATTTTTTGTATAGAGTGGAAAAAGTTCTTACATGTATTTGTGGTTCCAATAGGGGATTATTCCACCCAGCCAAAACATTCAACTGTTTTGTGGTTCTGTCATGTTCCTTCTTTTGCTTTGCTGCCTATGGACCATGCCGTATGAATTGGATACAAAATCCACCAGAATATGATGCTTGTGTGTCTTTCGGGCAAAGTTACAATTTGGATTTCTCAGATAGCATTGTTACTGTTAGTGACACTAACATAGGCTATGGAGCTCCAAATACTCATAACAGTGTTGAAAGTGTGTGTCCAAATACTGGTTCATTCTGCTTTCCTTCTACATTATCTGGATATTCATACAAGGAGAAAAATCTGAAAGAAGCTTCTTTAGAAGATTCTGGAAGTCAGTACACCGGTCCATTTGGTGTAGAATTAACTCAAGATAGCCAGCAGGCAAGTAACAAAAGCTGGTCGTCTGACTATGGTATGTTTGAGCTACTTAATGGAGGGGTTGTTTCTTGTTCTTTGAACTCCAGGGAAGGAATTAATTATGTTCCATCATTTCAAACTGAGAGTGGTCATAAAGATGATTTTTCTTCCTGTGGAGGACCTTTTCATAAGCACAAGACAGCACATTTTTTGCCGGAAAACTGCATGATGTCTGAATCAAGTTCCTTTTCACCCAATGTAAGAATCAACCCAACTGTGCTGGACTGGGGACAAAAATATATGTATTCTCCTTCAGTGGCTTTCATAACTGTGGAAAATACTTGCAATGACGGTATATTACACCTTTATGAGCCCTTTAGCACTGACATACAGTTCTACCCTTGTAACTTCAGTGAAGTTTCACTAGGACCTGGTGAATCGGCTTTAATTTCTATTGTTTTCTTCCCTAGATCTCTGGGTTTGTCTTCAGCTCACCTGATTTTGCAAACAAGTTATGGGGGATTCTTTATAGAGGCTAAAGGATATGCTTCTGAATCTCCCTATGGAATTCAGCCCTTACTAGGTCTGGAAATTTCTCCTGGTGGAATGTTGAGCAAGAATTTTTCATTGTTCAATTCCTTTGATGAAACCCTTTATGTGGATGAAATAACTGCTTGGATATCAGTTTCGTTGGGGCATAATTCAGTTGAAGCTGAAGCAATTTGTACCTTAAATAATTTTCATGCTTTTGATAACCTTCTCTTCCCAACTATTAAGGATCGATTGGTTGTGAAGAGTGACCAAATTGGTTCACCGATAGTAGCAATTAGGCCCCACAGGAACTGGGAGGTTGGTCCACATAGCTCTGAAACTGTCATAGAGATAGATATTTCGGTGGGATTGGAAGGAAGAATTTTTGGTTCGTTTTGTTTGCATTTGCTGAGTTCCTCACAAGACAAGTCTGATACCATTATGGTTCCTATTGAGGCTGCAGTAAGTAGCAATTCTGCCCATGACACTGCTGGTATACATGTTTCAGCAAGTCTTGAGGTTCTAACACCATGTGATGGTGGTGAAACTGTTATCATTATCTCCATAAGAAATGATGCCCCTTATCTTTCAAGCTTTGTGAAAGTTGTAGAAGTTGCAGAAACTCAGGTTTTTCGTATAAAATTCGTGGAAGGCTTACTACTTTTCCCCAATACTGTCACACAAGTTGCAATTATTTATTGTAGTAACCTGCTTATCAAATTACATGACTTGCGACCTGAAGCATCTAACCTGCAAGATAACTGCAAACTGCTCATTCTTACAAATGACTCAACTAGTCCACAGATTGAAATTCAGTGTGAGGACATATTATATATATGTTTTGGGCATCAAAGGCTTTCATCTGTTGGATTAGAATACAAGACTGAATACAGTGAATCAGGAGATTTGAGGGCAGGGTATGTGGGCAGAAGCATGCAGGTGTCACCACATGTCAAGGTATACTGACTTTTTATATGTTTTATTTAAACACAATTGTTGATTCAATATTGGGATACATAATTTAGATTACTGAGCCTTATGAAAATGTGGAAGACCAGCACTTTTTTTTTAAAGAAAAAAAGAATGGGCAACTAAATCTGGTAGCACATTTTTTAGTGTTATGGAAGTGTGTTCATATGATGTATTAAATTTAGAGTTGTTCACATGGATATACTTTCATAAAATATTAAGCTAGACAGTTACTGTAAACTGATGCTCTGAGCATTTTCTTTTACCAGTTATATTTGTCATATGAATATGTGTCAGGAGCGTACAAATGAATGGCATGTTGTATTACATTCTGGATGAACAATTCATTTCTCTAAGTTATTGATCTGAAGAATCCTGCATTTCTCAAAGTTATAGATTTGAGGGATTCTAAGTCTGAACTTCTTCAAGATGTTTGAAGCCAGTCCTGGAGAACCAAGAGCATAAGTGGTTTCTGGGACAAGCTGTGATGGTGCTCTCGGTTAAAGATCCTAAGCAATTTTGCTATAATCAAAACTTTTTAGGAAAGGCAAACCAGTGATTAAATGAACATCATGTCTATTCATCTACATTCCCCTTTCTTTGATACAAATAAAAGTGCGAAATCTTTCTTTTAGTTGATGGCTTAAATTTGGAAGCTTCAAGTCAAGCCCACGAGCAGTACAATGTGCTGCTATTGTCCTGCAGGATCATGAAGGGATCTGTTTCCAAATGGGGGCATAGGTAGTACTTTCTGTATTATAGTCCTGAATTTTTTTTCCAAACCCAATTACATTTTATATGACATTTGGTAGAAATAATTATTAAGTGTCTTATTAAATAAAAAGGGGACTTTCATGGTAAGCATCTTTCGTCTGGTTGCTATTAGTGATTCTGCAATATGCACTGCAGACAAATCCACTTCATATACTATTGGAGTTAGATTGCATTTTTTGGGTGAAGTTATATTAAGAATTATACTTGTATTACTGTGAACCATGGAAGCTAAAATCTTCTATTTGCATCTGCAGGTTATAGAGACAGCAGAAGTTGAAGAATTAGTTCTTGGAAACTGGGTGTCTCAAGGAACCACTGGTGGAATGTCTGTGCTTGAAGACCGTGAGGTGTTATTCCCAATGGTTCAAGTTGGAAATTATGTTTCTCAGTGGATCACTGTAAAAAATCCTAGCCAACATCCAGTTATAATGCAGCTTGTCTTGAACTCAGGAGAAATAATTGATGAATGCAAGGGTCCAGATGGTTTAGTACGCCCCTCTTCATCAGGAAATTGGGTTTTGGATGAGTCAGCTACTCCAACAAAGTATGGATTCTCAGTACCAGAGACTGCGCTAACAGAGGCTTTTGTGCACCCTAGCAGTCATGTGTCTTTAGGGCCAATAATTTTTTATCCATCAGATAGATGTGGGTGGAGTGGTTCAGCATTGATAAGGAATAACCTTTCGGGTGTTGAATGGTTATCTTTAAAGGGATTTGGAGGGTCTCTTTCCCTAGCCTTGCTTGAGAAGTCTGAGCATGTTCAGAGTTTAGATTTCAATCTTAAAATGCCCTGGCCCCTCAACTTCTCTCTTTCATATGCCTTACTGCACATGAAAGAGATGACTTCTGCCTGTTCACATTCATTAGTGAAAGAGATCTATGCCAAGAACACGGGAGACTTACCTCTGGAGGTGATAAGAATTGGAGTTTCTGGAAGGGAATGTGCATTGGATGGTTTTAAAGTTCATTCTTGTAGAGGTTTTGTTCTGGAACCTGGGGAGTCAACAAAGCTTCTGATATCATACCAGACTGATTTTTCTGCAGCCATGGTGCATAGAGATCTTGAAATTGCCTTGGCTACTGGTATTTTTCTGATACCCTTGAAGGCAAGTTTCCCATATGATATGCTCAGTAGCTGTAAGAAATCCATGTTTTGGATGCTAGTGAAAAAAATCTTTCTTGGATTCATTGTTGTTGCATCCTTAACTTTTCTGGTATTCTTTTTCATATTTCCTATAACCACTGCATTGAGTTCCATGGACTCCATTCCCACCACCATAAAAATTGCTAGGAAAACTCCTCTACTGCATCATAACCCAAGAATGGAGGCCCCTCGTGGCAGATGTTCTTATGGTCAAGGTGAGTCCTGTGAACCGGGAATGTCTCAACATCTGATGCAAGCTCCAGAAAACCATAAACAGACCAGTTATTTGTCGGATACTCCAAATGGAAGAAAATTGCCATCCACTGAAATTCAGAGCTCTGATGTAATGGAAGCATCGCAACTGGGTAGTCTCACGGTCAAAACTGGAAAAGAAAGGGGAAGGAGGAGGAAGAGAAAGAGTCCTTCTGCAAAACTAATAGTATTATCTGAAGTTTCAAGTAGTCAAAGTGGGAATTCTACACCCTCATCTCCATTTTCCCCAGAGACTTCTGTAACATCTAAATGTAACTGGCCTTTGTCTCCCGATGTGGATCAACCCCTTGAGGCTCGTGCTTCGATTAGTCAAGACACCAACCAACATCTTGAAAACAGTCTAGCTTCTGTTGCTGCTGCTAAGGTTCCAGTG
Organism: Senna siamea; assembly: GCA_031216115.1. Classification (NCBI taxonomy): domain Eukaryota; kingdom Viridiplantae; phylum Streptophyta; class Magnoliopsida; order Fabales; family Fabaceae; genus Senna; species Senna siamea. The sequence continues at coordinate 16,340,093 of CM062358.1, forward strand.
AAGGGTTGTGGTAACAATCCATCTCCACCTCAAGGGCTGCATTCAGCTTCAAGAAGAGCTGCTAGTAAACCTGTTGAGATCCCTTATGCTGGTTTTCCCTTGTCCGGTGAACCTTCAACATCCTCCATGGCATTGACATCTACTGTCCCTCCGCATGCTCGAGCTCCCGGATCCAAACTTGACAAAAAAAAAGCTGTCCAAGCACAAGACGCGGGGCTTGCAGATGAGTATACATATGATATATGGGGTGGTCATTTTTCTGGACTTCATTTGCTAGTTCCTACATATGTTACTCCCATGAAGTCTAGTCCCGCTGAAAACAATTTCGACAGCTTTTTTGTAAGGGGTCCGCAAACCCTAATGACAATTTCACAACAAGGCTAAAAAAACAAAAACGTTGCTTCACTCTTTCCTGCCTCTACTGCCAGCATCCATTAGCTTATTGAATGAAAAAGAAAGGTCTACGCAGCCCCACACACACACATCACCAGCATACACAATCTAACACTACCCGATAGTCGATAGATAAGAAAAAAAATAATAACTAATAAATTTGATCTACAAGATTTTTATAATAATTTTATTGCGTGAACAGACTAAGCGGATGTGAATGTCCTAATTTTGCATGGAAAATAAAAGGAGCCAAAAGAACTACTAGCGGAGTTTAGGTAGTTCAACAACTATTAGACCTAAAATAAGGGCTTATCTTTGGCCCTTTTTTTTTCCCTTTTGTGCTAAGCATTGCTTAGCTTATCTCGAGAGCACAAGAGATAATTGTCATTTTAGCTTAAGTGAATTTATATAGAAAGTCTTTAGCCTTAAGTTGTTCCAGTGTCACTTTAGCTTAGGTCAATTTCGGGTGAGTGAGAATTAGGAAGAAGCAATGAAGTTGCAGAACAATTTTTATTATTGACATTTTTAAAAAAAGAAAGAATTCTATTCATCCTATCTATTATCTAAAGTATAACTTTTGAATTCTGTATTCATTTTATTTAAAAGTGAATATCATTATGAATTATTTGCTACAATTTTCTGGTATTTAACTCCATGAGTTAGCGTCAGTGTGAAAACAGTGGGAATTCCCCTACTGGGAAACACTAACACCTAAATAGTCCGTTCCGTTGCTGGGCCTTTCCGTTTTCACTAATCTCTTTCATTTGATTTATCATTATTCTTTGATAAATTATACTTCCTGAAAATTACCCTTTCTTTTTCTCTTTCGTTTTAAAAAAGTTATATTCTTCTATTTTAAGAAAAAAATTATAATTTCACTAATTTTAATCAAAATATGCTCAAAGATAATATTAATTTTTTAATAAAAATATAACTCATTAATAAATATATTTTTAAAACTGTTATTTCTATATTATTGGTTAAATATACATCTAATATTTGCTATTATATTATACAAATAATAAATATAAGGTCCGTTTATTTTTCTTTTAGGGGAGAGAAACGCAATTTTATTTGTAAAAAAAGTGTATTTCTTGATTTGGTTGTTGAGAGAGAGAAAAGATCAGTTGCAGTGTAATGAAGCATGACTATGTGAGGACAGTAGTAGATAATTAAATGCTTTAACTCAGATGATGAGTGGCATAGAAGATAGAAGTGTGCATGTGCAATTACTATTTACTACTCGACCAATCTCATCAAACATGAAGCAAAGTAAGAAGAAAAGATAAAGAATTAAAGATAAGAGATATGTGTTTTCAGCTTTCACCGCATGCATGCAGAGGTTGATGGAGACGACAGAGAAACGAGCATGCGCTTATGTGCACAACAAGCCATCAATCACGGAAAACCATGTCCATACATAGATACATGGCCATCCAAACAATGATACATATTATCCAAAGCTAGCTTCGTAATTTTAGGGGCCATGTATTTCCATTTCACCATCAAATTAAAGCACCTAACTTGGCATTTCCCATTAGACAAAGAAGACGTTGACCTTATTGCCAGCACCAACCAACCAGCATAGTCCAAACTCCAAAGTTTTTCAACCCTAAATATATATATATGTATAATTTCACAAATATATATATAGTAGATATATATGTCTCTATATATGTATATGTGGATTTTTAGTTAACGGTTTGAAGCCATTGTTGGATGTATAGATAAGGAGAAAGCAATGGCTCAGTGATGTAGTCTATTCAGTTGGTCCTAGCAGCAGTTGGATGACCTTGAGGTGGTCCTGTTTCAAAGTGCCTTTATATCAGCCTTTAGGACCATTTTTCACAGCAATGAAAGAGTACGACTGCTTCCTTTATAGTCTCACTATGATCTGGTATTGCCTTTTATTGCCTAATAATTAAGTATTTCCTTTAAAAATTTTACGCTTAATTAAATTACATCCTCGTACTTGTATACATGGTGCATATAATAATCATAAAATATTATGACATTATATATGGATTTGTCACTTGTTAATAGTTTATTGAATAAAATAGTGTTAAATGCAAAATTAGTGGTTAAAAAAATAATTGAATTGTTAAACTATTTTTAAACCATATTATTACCTATTTCTTTTCACAAAATTATTTAATTTCTGTATGACGGGTTTTTGTCTAATTTGACGGATTCAAATCCATAAAAACATTTCTCTTATGTATTAATGAGCGGATAGATGTTTTATAAAATTGTTGATGTTTTAAGATTTTTTATAAGTATATATAATTTTACATAGTAAAATGTTAGTTTAAAATACCAGTAGGCATTGATTATAAGTTTTAGTGTAGAAGAGACATTTTGTCTAAAATGCCTAAGGCATTTTGAATTAATATTCCTATACATTATATATTCATATGCTTTGTCTAATTAACCAACATAGGATTTTATTTTTTTTAATTATTATTATTATTATTATTATTATTATTATTATTATTATTTTACATTTTCAACAATCCTTTCTGAAGTTCAACTAGCCTGTATAATTATCTATCCAATCCGTGAAGTATGAGTTTCATTGGGCTCTAATGTTATGTTAGAGTTTCGAATCTAATCTAAATTTATATGATGGAGTGTTAATTAGTCCAAAATATTGTTGAATTTATTATGAGTTTGACTGTGGAGGAGACATTTTTTTTCAAAATATCCAAGATATTTTGAATTGATATTCTCGCACATTATATATATAGCCGTTATAACTTATATTAACCAATGGATGTATCTTTCTTTTCATTTTTCTTTTATTTGTTTCTTTTTTACATTTCCACCAGATGTGAAATTCAGGATCCCCTTGTATTGATACGAACAATTCTGAATTTTGAAGGTAGCATTGCTGGTTTGTTCTCCTTCCCATTTCTCACCACATAAAATTTTATTTTGGTGTTGTAACATATCAATATATATATATATATATATATATATATATATATATATATATATCTATACACACACACACACTTCAATTTCATAATTCTTCAATTAAGTGAAAAAACAAATTAAATGTGAATAAAAGGACATGTTTGACAGTTTTTTCATTCTTTTATTTTTTAGAATTATTTTATAAAATTAGTTTTCAGAATGCATAATATTATTATTTTTATATATTTATATACATACTATTAATAAAAAATTATTTTTGTATTTTTTATTTTAAAAAATTAAATTAAGAACATCTTTTAATTGTTTTATATTTTTTGTTCTTAAAACATATATTTTATTTTTTTATTTTTTGTTAAAAATAATTATTTAAACAGATTTTTTTTATTCTTTTATTTTTGAAAATTAAAAATAATTTTTATAAACTGTTATCAAACATACCCTTAATTTCATTCTTTGTCCTCTGTAAAAAATATATATTATCTTCTCTTATCATATAACTTAGGTTAAGATAATAATAAGTTTAAATTTTTTCAGATTTTTAAAATAATAATAATTTAAGGCTTACTCAACCATAGGCTGACCTAGTTTGACCTTAGAGTCAAATAAAGTTGACCCAAAAAATTATAATTAAAAATATGCCACATTTTTTAATTTTAACACAATTTAATCCTAATTATTTTTTCAGAATTATGCCAATTAACACATACAACCTAATCCACTTTTACAGCTCTATTTTTCTGTAGACGCAGAAAAGTGTGAACAGATGGGTTGGGAGAAAAGTGAGCAATGCTTCACAAAAAAGCTTTGTTTCAATGCGACATGACATGATATATATGAAGAATAGTTTTAGGCTTTCAGTTCTCATTATTAGTGATCCAACTTCAATGGATGAGGCAGAGGAAGCCACGTTGACATACTGTCCTTATAGTGCTTGCTCGCATCTTTGGATCACTCGAAAATGTTAATATATAACAATTCCTGTCGGTGAAGATCTAAGGGAACCTCATCACAAATCGAAGCATACACATGAAACGAAACCAAACCCCCACGACACGACTACGACCATGGGACTCAACAGTATACGAGAAGCACATAAAGATGATCGATGATGATATGGTGGGAAAATCCAAGAAAACGAGTCTCTGTCTGGGTGGTCATGAAATGTGATATATTTTCCTGTTGAAGTGAAGCTAGATAGCTAGCTACTTTGATATCATATTTGAGATTTCATTATCTCATACTGTGGCTTTCGCGTGATGGGATTGAAGATAGACAAGTTTTGAGGTATTTTAACAGGAAATCACATGTAGAGGTACATGTTCTTCCCCAAAGTGGTGAAAATCTAAAGGAACGAGTGGATGCCATTGATTGAGTGAACCTTTTTTTTTTTTTGCATGTGACTGCCTTTGCCTTTGCTTTCTTCACCAATTCCACTTTATGCCTTTGGAATTGGGATATATATGTGCTTTAATTAGGTCTCATTCTCATTACTCACCAAGAAAACGAGCCCCAGAGACCAGAATTTCATGGTGGTCACTTTGCGAACCCATCGTCCATTCAGGGGACCACAACCCCACATACTCAAATCAATTGCTTTGCACAATCGCACCAAACTCCTTCATCTATACTATCTCCCTTTTTTCACTGCTAAATTTGTACGTGGTAATTTGTTAAAAGAAAAAGTGGGTGTCTTTAAGGGACAAAGAAAAAGTTGGGTAGTTGTTCTTTTTTTAAGTAAAATAATGATTGAGCTCTTCAAAGATTACTTTTTAATTTAATTTTTTAAAAATATAATTTTTTCTTAATTCAGTTCTGTGAAGAATTTTTACCCAATCAAAATGATTTGTGTTAAAAAATTCTTATATTTAGTAAAAAATAGTGGACGAGTAGAAGGAAAAGTAAATTATATGATTTAATATGGGTAGATGAAATATTAGAGAAATACTTTAAATGTTATTTGTGATAAAAAAATATCATTTAAATTTAACAAAAAATTTTATCACATAGCTTTAAGATTTGTATTATTATATATATGATATTGAATATTGGATGATAAATAGTCAAACATAAGCAAAAATTAAACGTTATAAAAATAAAAATATTATTTTAGATGAATAAATACACTAAAAAATATAGGATTAAAAATCAATGTATTAGAGAAAAATTTAGAGTAGCACATATCATAAAAAAAATTAATAAAAACACGTTTTATGTGATTTGGTCATGTATAGATAAAACTATTGAATGTTCTTGCATAAAAAATTAATTAAAAAAATAATTTAATAATTAGAGGTAGAGAAAGATTAAATAAAATAATAAAATAAATTATTAAAATAAATTTAATTATAAATAATTTAACATGTATCAAAATAAAATACGTTAGGATCGCTCGAGTTGTATAACCAAGTTTGTATAACCAAGAAATTAACCCCACGGAATTAAAAAAAGTTTTTTTATTGTTGTAAACAAGAGCTTATATAGTTATTAACTTGTAATCGAAATTAGTTTAGGTGTCCCTTTATTTCAAAATAGTATCATTATATTTAAACAAAATTTCAACAAAGTCATTCTAACAATTACATATAGCTTTGTAAACATTATTTAAATGATGTTATTTTAGAAAAAAAAATTATCACCTAAATAAGTTTAGGTCACGAGTTTATGACTACGTGAATTTTCATTTAGTAGTTAGATAAAATTTGTTTAAGAGAGAAATTATTATAATTAAGGGAAAAAATTTAGAGGACCAAATTACAAAAAGTGTAATTTTTTAAAGGCTAAATTGTTAATTTTCTCTTTTTCATGAACACCTAAACAGCATTAAATTGTGAGTATATATTCTTGGTTTTTAATCCTTTTGAAGTCAATTTCTGAATCCTTTGGATACAAGCCATGAATATGATATACCCTCTTATCCGAAGAAATCCACTATATGTATGGCAGGCTGTCCTATAATCCTATCCAAGCATGTCATAAATCACTTTGCGAATTGAATGTAGCAAATTAAAGGGCCTTCTGAATTTTGTACTTCATGCTCAATTAATGATGGCCCAGTAAGTCCTGGTCCCAACACTATTAGATGATTGCATTTTAGAAAGAGTAATGGATAATCTTGTTTTCTATATTTTACATTAATAAATAAATAAATAAATATATATATATATATATATATATATAGAACTTCATCTGAACTAAGCAAAATGCTTCCAATCAGGTTCTCAGAACTTGATGAAATTAAGTTCGAGGCGAAATGATTTCAATGGCGTGACGCATGGCTGCGAATTTCATTTTCACAGCTCAGCTTTTGAGTCCATACAATACAATGAACATAAAGGATTGTATATTCCCCACTGTACGAATACATATTAGAATTTTTTTATTGTACTTTATTGATGCGAGTTTTATTTTTTAAAATAATTGCTTGAATATATATATTGTATACTCTTATGAGCCTATTAGTGATTTCACTTCCACCTTTTTCAAGTTAGGGTTTTTACAACTTGCTTCTCCATCTTGGCAATTACAAGAGGATAAAAGAGACACTTACATCACAGACTTATCAACAACCATCATGAAACACATACATATTATTTATGAATTAATGTTTAATTCAGTGTTTTAGACAATACGTGCTAATTAATGAAAATTCGAAAATGAACAATCTGTGTTCTACATTTTGATTAATTAATTATTTCATTTTCTTTGTGATTATTGAGAAGATGATCCCATTCTTCCACCTCAAAAAAATGGTAATGCAAATAATGTTGCATGAGTAGCTTGAGGACACACAGTTTGGTTTGTGAGTTTGTCTTTTCAGTGTTTAATATTTAGTTATAAGAGTGGCATTTGACCCACAAATATAGGCGTCCGGATTCCCTGTTGGGCGTGTCCCTGCTGGGCGTTTTAGCAGCGGTTTTTTCCGTTGCTAAAGTTTTTTGCAACAAATATTATTGTCACTATAACTTTTGTTAAATTAATTATTTAAACAAAAGTTATAGCAGCAATAATATTCGTTGCAATAATATTAAAACACACTTTAGCGACGGATAAAACCGCCGCTAAAAAGCACAGCAGGGAGCGCCCAGCAGGGGATCCAATTCCCAAATATAGAGTGAGACTGAGAGAGTGTGGTTTAGAAAACCCAAGCTCACGTGACTTTGGTAATAGAATATATATATATATATATGTAATAATGTAAAGTGGTATCATTAAATCCATGTACCTAACCTCTGTTATTTGATCTTTGTCATATTATAGTTGTTATTTAATCACTGGCTTTGTCTCTACTGCATTGGGAATGTCTCTTCTGTCTCCGAGGCCTGCCTTTAAGCTACTCTTACATTGAAAAGGGATATATATATATATATATATATACATATATATTATTTATCACCACCATCATATGTGATTCCTTCTTTTCGGATACTTGTTATTTCAACAGCATTTAGCATTTAGGTTCAAAACAGATGTTAGTTGAGTTGTGCAATAATTCTCACATGGAGAATTTTATAGCATATACATATATACAGAAATTAGAACCTTTAAAGTCCGACTTGGAATTTGAAGGACAGTGGTTATGTACGCAAATATTCAGAATTAATCTGATCTTTTCTTCTGTTTTTAAATTTGCAGATACAACAAGTGGTGGAGACAGAATTCACAGAGAAGGAAAATGGGATAATTATATAATGAGAACTGGAATTTTTTCTGTATTTTTTAAAGCTTTTTTTTTTTTTTTGCCCTTTTACTGGTTGTGAAGGTTGTGACAAAGTGAATAACTTAGTATTTAGTACAGGTCAGTAATGAGCAGACACAACATTTCCAGAAGCAAGCAGTTAGAAATTTTAAGTATTATTAATTAATGGCTATTAATATTGAGAATCATTTAATCAATTTTAGAGATACTATATTGCAGCATCTAAGCAGTTTGCTGACTACGTTGCTTGCTTCTTAATCCCATGTCTCCAGTTCCAGGATGCCTCCAACAATTATTGCTGAAAATAATTGTAAAAGTGAAAAACTTAAACCGTTGATAATTTCATTAAAATTAATCTAAATAAACTTAATTTTTAGATAATATATTTTACATTTAGTATCTTTAAATTAAGAGTAAATTATTATTTTTGTCTTTAAAATATTTAATTTATCTCAATTTAGTCTTTAAATTATAATAGTATTTAATTTAATCTTTAAAAATATATTATATTTTAATTTAGTCTTTAAAATTTTAAATTAAAACATAAAAAACATATAATTAAAGATTAAATTAATTATTTTTATAATTTATAGATTAAATTGAGATAAGTTATATATTTTATAAATTAAAATAATAATTTATTCTTAAATTAATTAACTATGTAGACAGATCAGAAGGAAAAAAGAAAAAGCTAGGCATTTGCTATGGTGAAAGTTGGACATTATTGAATAAGGAATTTGTGCTTGCTTACTTCAAATGGCATTTTGGTTAATGCTCTCTGAATAAGCTATTAAGGAGACCTTGGATATTAATTACAATTAGGAATAGAAAAGACAATTATGATATACCTACTTCCTTAATGATCTACTTATGATTAATTAAATAAATAGAGTTATAAGAATTAATTATTTATTTATTTGAATGGCCCCTCTAAACTGTGGCTGGTACTTGAGGGCACTGCCTTCCTTAAGGATTACTTTTTAGCTGTTCTCACATGCCCTGACAAACTCCAATTGATTCTTTCTCTCACTTACTGTTCTTTTTATTTATTATTTTTTTGGGTTAAGAAATAAAGTGAAAGTTAACACCAAAATTTGAATGAAGATAATAACATTAAAAAGAAAGAAAAAAAGAAAAGAAAGGAGAGAAAGTGAAAGTGCGAAGATATATCTAAGAAAGTGAAAACAAAATCCAAAATTGAAAATCAAGAGAGGCAAAATCCCTTGGAGTGGTTGAAACTCAAAACTACTACATTTTAGAAAAAGAAATTAAAATTAAAAAATTCCAAATCCAGATATTCAGGTAAAAGTAAAACAAACTATCATTAATATTTGGAATTTATGACTATCACTAAGTAGTGGGAATGTGAGGATGTAATGGAAAACAGAGCTTAGCAAAACAGAACAAGAGCCAGACAGGGTAGGACGCACGTTGTTTCATTATGAAAGCAGGTTGTCACACTCACTTTCACACACAAGCCCAAAAGGCAAAGTGCACTCTATCTACACTATCACTCTCCAAAACATGCATATATTGGAGAAAGATTGAATTTTTGACTAAAAATGAGAATTGAATCATCATATTAGTTATTACCTTGGTACTTAAAACAAATGGACGAGGGTGAGAGCTCCAAACCTCGTCGTTTTTCTATTTCTTCTTCTTCTTCTTCTTCTTGTTCAGCGGTGGGCTTTTGTTGCTTTCTTTTCTCACTCTGTTCGAGACAAATATAAAACAAAAACCTTTTTGCAGAAGCAGGCATTTGTGTTTCTGGGTGTCTCTGCTTCTAAGTTTCCCGCTCTGCCTCTGTTTACGAATTTATGAATTCTCTTTTTTCTTGAGAGACTCTGTCTCGGAAGGGTTGGTTTGTATCGTATCTGTTCTGCTTTTTTGTATTATTAATGCATGCTGCTTTGCTATTTTCCTATTTTCACTTTATCAATGGCATAAGCATAACTTGTTCTACCATTATTACGTGTTTTGCAGTACGCTATCATATTGCATTGTTTTCTTTCTCGTTTTCCGGGAAAGTGGAAAACAGATGAACACCAGAACACATACCAGTACCACCACCACCACCACCCTTCGCCCAATGAAATCTCCTTTAAGTAATGATAAAGTAATTTCTTCTTCATCTTCCTTTTGTTATTACTATAGATTTTTTATTTTATTTTCTGTCCGATTGGAAGATCTTAAAGAACCAAGCTCTCTAGCTTGTCATTTTCTCCTGAAAATTAGGCTCTATAGCATAAAAGCTCTAAAAAAAATCGATGTCTTCTCATATGAAGTTTTTCTGGATATTTCAACATAAAATAAGAACTGCTTTGATCATAAGTGTGCAATTCTCTTCCCACTTTAACAATTACTCTGACTGATTTTGTAAACTGATAAAAGGTGAGAGCTTTTGATCCAAATCTTAAAATTGGGTTTTTCCATTCCACTAATCTTCAGAAAAGAATAGTCTTGCTCTTTAGCTCTGAAAGTCGAAATTATTCTATTTATTTATATCACAAATTTATTACTAAATGTGAAAGCAGGGCAAGATGGAAACTCGAGGAAGGAGTGCCCAGAAAACCGTGAAGAATGGAATTCGATCCAATAGGGAAAGGAAAATGGCCTTGATACAAGATGTAAATCAATCTTCCTCATACTTCTCCTTTGGTTCATTCAACTCACTGTTATTTAATTCTATAAATAATTTCTGAGCTCAGTTATGTCTTCATTCTTACAGGTAGACAAATTGAAGAGAAAGCTCAGACATGAAGAAAATGTTCACAGAGCCTTAGAAAGAGCATTCACCAGACCTCTTGGAGCCCTACCTCGTCTCCCTCCTTATCTTCCTCCATATGTTAGTGTCTCTCTGGGCTATTACATTTTCAGATTTTTAAATCAGTGCTTCTTCTCAAAATTAAATATTTGTGGAAATTTGGGACTGAATTGAATTCATTACATGCAGACATTAGAGCTTCTTGCTGAAGTGGCAGTATTGGAGGAGGAAGTGGTAAGGCTGGAAGAGCAAGTTGTGAATTTCAGGAAAGGTTTATATCAGGAAGCTGTGTATACTTCCTCAAAGAGGAATTTGGAAAATATGAATGACACACCAGAGCAAAACTCCATTAGAAGATCTAAACACCAACGATCAAAATCTTTGTCCCAAAGCGAGTTCAATTTAGCAACCATGGCTAGGCCTCAACCTTCTCTTGCCAGAACTGCTTCAAGTAGAAAGTTATTATTCTCCTCTGACACTATTGTCTCTGACCACACCACTGGGAAGCAATTACACAGAAAACAGAATTCAATCTCATGTATCCCAGAAGAAGGAAAAGGGAAAGAAAATCGATCCTTTAGTAATGCTGTTATGAAGGATAAGCCATCCCCAGAAAAGAAAATGACCAAAGTCACTACTACTCCAGTGAAGAAGCCTCTAGTCAAGCAAGAATCAGCAGAGAAGTTACAGGTAAGTTATTGTAATTAACACTTTCAAGAAACAATCTTTCTAATACTTGCAGTCATTTCAACCAGTTCATTTTTACTAAGCATTCAACACTACTGTCATTTATAATGCCGTGTACTATAAATTTCAAAAGAGAATTGTTTATTTGTCAAAATATGCAACGTCTGGAGTATAATAAATATTTTCCATTTGAACTATGGTTTTTGCTTGTCTAGCTGGACTGGAGATTAACAGATCAGGAAAGAGCAGATGATAGGGCATCAGAAGTTGACATCACACCGAATGGAATATCAGAGTATACTGTGAAGTGCTTGTGCAGCATATTTGTGAGAATCTGCACTTCCAAGGACAGATTGGGGGAATTCTATGATCCTTATGGTATATGTTCAGAATCTGAAAAGAGAGACATTGGTTCCTATAAAAATCTATGTGAAGTTAAAGCCTCCAATGTTGATCTCAACAGAACAACAAATGCATTGTTTCTGATCCATAGACTAAAGTGAGTTTCAAAGGGCTATTACTTATTACTACTAGCTTATTGGTTGATACAGTAAGGGCGTCCTTAACTAACCTAATAGCTGTATTCAGGCTCTTACTTGGGAAGCTTGCCTCTGTGAACTTGAAGGGTCTTACTCATCACCAGAAACTTGCATTCTGGATAAACACTTACAATTCTTGCATGTTGAATGTAAGACACCTTCCTTTCACTAATTAGCTTCATCTTACTTCAATGTAAGGCAGAAGACTTAGGTATGAGGTTTTGATTTGAATGTTGTAGGCATATTTAGAGCATGGCATCCCAGAGAGTCCTGAAATGGTTGTAGCACTAATGCAGGAGGTACGTTGTTAACCCTATTCAGCTTTAGTTTGCTGTTAACATTCAAGTTGGCTAATACTTGGCTATGCTTGTGTCAGGCAACGATAGTAGTGGGGGGTCAGTTGCTCAATGCAATTACAATAGAGCATTTCATTTTGAGACTGCCTTATCACCTCAAGTTTGTAAGTGCCACCAAAGAAAGTTCAATTTTCTTTGAAGTAATTGCTATGTTTGTTTGTACAGCTGTACATGTCATACATGAAATAGATTTCAATTTATCTTCCCTTGATTTTGATCTTGCTTGGTGCAACAGTCCTGTCCAAAATCTTCGAAAAATGACGAGATGAAAGCACGAAGCGTATTTGGACTTGAGTGGTCTGAGCCCTTGGTCACATTTGCACTCTCCTGTGGAAGCTGGTCTTCACCTGCAGTATGTTTCATTTTCCCTCCTCACTTTCAAGTATAAATCTGATTTAATTAAATGAAGTACTGATGGAACAATTTTTATGCTATACACGTATATATGAAGGTGAGGGTGTACACAGCATCTCAAGTAGAAAACGAGTTGGAAGCTGCAAAGACAGATTATTTACAAGCAGCAGTTGGCATAACAAAGACAAACAAGGTAATAATTCCGAAGTTGTTGGATTGGTATTTACTGGACTTCGCTAAGGACTTAGAATCTTTGTTGGATTGGGTGTGCCTTCAACTACCCCATGAGCTCAGAAATGAAGCAGTCAAGTGCCTTGAGAGAAAGGGAATAGAGCCTCTCTCACAGCTGGTTCAAATAATGCCTTATGAATTCAATTTCAGGATGCTCTTGCACCATTCATGAGAGGTAAGATAGGTTTTTGGAAACTCTGATGTGGTTGGTGGGTTTGTATATTGGTTGGTTTACAAAGAAAGTACATAAATCAATGTAAATGCTTATGATTTTAGGAAAACATACATAGAAATGGAGGTTAATTTCTTAGATTAGACATTTATGTGGGTGACTGCGAAATTTTTGTTTGATTGTAATCTCGGATGTTGCTGACAATGTTACATTATAAGAGTTTGCAAGTTGGGAAAGGGAACCCAATTTGGAATGTTAAGGAAATTGACTTCATTGTCTATGCTTATAATTGGATTCCTCAAGTTATCCAATGCTACTTTCTTGGGTGTCACTCAACGTGTTCAACATTTTGGGCTTTGTTTAAACGCTCAAACTGTATTTGAATTTCAACTTTTGGGTCATATTGGGTTTTTGTCAATTTGAATCAATCAAATCAGATGAACTTTTTGACTCATAATCAAATCTAATTCAAACGTCATTTTCATTTGGTGTTCGGTGCATGATTTAATAAATTAATAAAGCTAAAATCTTAATTATTTTTTAATGGTACATATTCTTTGTTATTTATTACTATTCCATTTTTATATTAAATAAATTACGTTAACTTCTTTTTTACGTGTGATTAAATTTATTTGTTATCTCTTTAATTTTTTTAAAAAATTATATTTACTCACCCTCTCATTTTTTTTTTATTAATGCAAATAATTTTCTAAGAAAAATAAAATGATGTTTTTAAGGATAAAATATAAACAAACCTATATAAAAATTAGTTGTTAAGTCATACGTAGACAACTTTCAATTATAAAAATTTATACGAAACTTCTTAAATTTTGTAATTCATACAAGAAAATTCATTTTATTAATTTTTGTCCAAAATTTTTACCAAAAAAATGACTAGTAAGAAAAATCAAACTACAAATTTAAGACCAACAGAAGATTGAATTTAGTGAGAGGGATTAATCTCTCCTAATGTTGAGAACCAAATTTGAATCTCTGCTAAAAATTATTTATATTTAATATTTGATAGTATCTTGAACATAATAATATCTAGTAAGAAGATATTTATGAGAGATGAGAAAAAAACACAAATTTAAGGTTAAAATACATACAACTTTTATGAATTTTAAACCTTATGTAGAACTCAACTAATTGATTTGACTTATTTACCCTTCATTGAAATTTTTTTTAATGAAAAAATTAACAGAAAGGATTTCGTACTCAAATTATGAAATTTAAAAGATTTAATCAACTTTTATAGTTGAAGAGATTTTTTTTTTATACATCCTCTATAATTTAAGAAAGTTTTGTACATTTTAATTTAATTTTAGTATAATAATAAATATAGTTAAATATTTATATTTTAATATGAGTGTGTTAACGTAATAGTAAAGGTATAAAATATTAATTTTATTAAAAATAAATTAAAATTTGTTATAAAATTATATTAAGTCTAAAAATATTAAATATAATTTTTTAAATATACCACTTTTGATTAGAATAGATAAAATAGAATATTTTGTTGTTGTATAAATTATACCACTTTATTTAAGTATTAATTAATAAAATTGATCAATTTTTTCTTTTTTATTTTAAACTAGAAATTCTCATGATATATAAAATAAAAATATTTTATTAAATTTTATTAATTAATGTACAAGTAAGTTAACTAAAAATTTTTTCAAAATGCTAATGGCCCCCTACAAAATTATGCACCAATCATTAGCATTTTGTATTGTAACTAGGGAATGCTTTAATTTTCAAAGGCTCAATCATTTCAGTTGTGAAAGGGCCCCTTATGTTTAGGATTTTGGATATTTGATTTTTTTTTGGGAAATTATAAATATTTAAAAATTTATTATACTCTGACTAATCTAATTTAAATTATTAAAAATTTTATAATAGAAATAGAATTTATAAAAAATTTGCTACATACAGACTTGAACTTAAAACTTTATTTAAAGGTATATTTGGAAGGAAAAGGAAGGAAAGAAAATGAAAAATATTATATTTTTTTTATTTTTTAAAATTTTAAAAAAGAATAAATTAAAAGATTTTATGTTAATTTTTATTAAACTTCTCATTTTATTAATTTTAATTATCTAAAATTAAAAAAATTTGAGAAATCTAAATAAAAAAAATTATTACTTAATATTATCTTTTATTTCATTTTTTTTTTAAATTTTTTTTCCTTTCTTATTACCAAACACACTTTAAAAAAAATAGAATGTTTACTATTCTAACCAACTGTCACATAGTCTTTCTATTTTTTTTATTGTAAAAAATATTCTATTCTTTTTACTGTAGAACATCTAACCCATGATTTGAATACAATTTTTAAAACAATTTAGAAAAAACAAAAAACAAAATAACATCCAAAGTTTCAAACGTGCCTTTACTTTTTTCCCCTACTTCAATTGTTTGTGCTTCATCGTCCATATCGTTCATTGGATTCCTGTTACTTCCAACCTTTTCTTTTCTCTCCCTCAAAAAGACAAACAGTTTATTGTAGTGCCTCCAAAACAAGGTAAAAGTAAAGTAAAATGTAATTAATCTTTTCTCAAAATACGTAATTAATTAATTTTTTTTAGACTATGCGACGTTTAATTACATTTTCAAGTTGATGTTCTAAATTAGTAATTAAGCTTTAGTTTGCATGAGGTAATTAAATGTAACTAATCTTTTCTCAAAATATTTATTATTAAAATTTTCAATAAAAATACAACACATGGATATATCTTTATAACTATTTCAAAAAATACTTCAATTTTTTTTTTAAAAAAGAAAGGTTATGCGAAACAGAGTCATGTGAGGTCATTTATGGAGATGGGACCATCCTCATTCAATAGCAGACACATGCATTCTATACATAACCTTATTACTGTGCCCTGTTTGGCTACCCCATTATATATTTTTGCGTAGAATGTGTTGAAAACGACAAACCTTCCTCCCCTTTACCTTACTTTTTCATCTATCTTAGCCCTTCTTTAACTCTTTTTACTCGTTAACCACACCGAAGGCCCAAACACACACACACCACACACACATGCAATGATGATACAAAACTTGATATTCCATCTCGTGTGATTTGAAGAACTAGGTTTCACAATTCCTTTAAGTTCGAATTTCTTGACAATATATATATGGTACACAAAATATCGTGAGAATTTAAGATATGTGATAATTTGATGAAAAGGACACGTGTAAGGCGTTTGAGCGGTGAGCTGAAATGAAAGAAGAAAGTAAGCAGATATTATACAGCTGGGCCGTTGGCCATTCCATCCATGCCAATCAAGCTAGATGCTTAAGATTTGAGGATGGATTTATGGAAAGTTGACGTTCTTTGTCTTTGTGGGTCCTTGCTATCATTGTACCTCTCCATCTTCCTTTTAATATTACTCTTCTCTCTAGTTGTAAATTATTATTTTAATTTTTAAAAGAGATAAATTATTTTAATTTAAATTTTTAAATTATAAAAATATTTAATTTATTTTTTAAAATATATATTTTATTTTAATTTAATTCTTAAAACTCTAAATTAATACATAAAAATGATATATAATTTTTATATATAGAGATTAAATTAAGATATAATATATTTTTTAAATAAAAAATTAAATATTTTTATGATTCAAAAATTAAATTGAGATAAATTATATATTTTAAAAATTAAAATAATAATTTACTCTTTTCTTTTTTTCATATACATGCTCCTTCCCGCTTAGTATGATCTAAATCTTGCTCGTACATAGGTCTTACTCTTCCAATATATATATACGAATATGAATACACACATGATGTCATTTGATAGACCATTGCTTGACCGATTGTGTTGGGTGATTTTAGTCATCATGATCAATTGTAGGCAATTGGTACTCTACACTTGCATAAACAATCGCCTTATATATAGTACGTATTTGATCCTTTTTAGACCATGTTAGCATATTTTTATAAACTCTTAACTCTTTTGTATTCATTTATTTTTTTTGTTCTTTGCTAACTTATACATTGGAGATGCATTCCTTACAATTTTTTGATCAACTGGAAGCGATTGATACTTTACGCCTCCCCTATAGTATTTGATCCTTTTTAAGTCACGTTGACACACTTCTATCAACTGTATAAAAGAGTTGCACAAATTTTTGAGACAATCACTCATTCACTCTAACTCTTTTGCATTTGTTTGTTCTCTTTGTCTTTGTTAATTTACACATTGGAGGTGCATTCCTTACAATTTTTTGTCAATGACTGTAGCTATTCTTAGACGACCGGCTCTAATTAATGATCAACATGATAATAAAGTATTTGGTGTGAAGTAAAAAAGAAAAAGACAAAGGAAGATATTTGTTGGAAACCGTTAAATTATAAAACATTTTTCTAATGCATTTTGACAATTCTTCCAACTCAAACAAAATCAAGTGACGGCGAAAAGATTCTGCCATTAAATAATTTTTGACAAAACAAAAGAAAAGCCAGAGATTCCGTGACAAACAATTTACAAGTTACAACCTTTGTAATTGGACTGAGTTGGTGCAAAATTGCAATCAATTAACATGCTCTGAAATTAGCAGTAGCACAGTACAGTGTTGATTGTTCAAAGTTTGATGGGACGTTAGAAGAGTAGTTGTGATTGTTGTGAATAGGAATTAGGAATTGATTCATGAGGTGAGGTACAACACAGTAAGTTACAATAGCAAGTAGTGAGTCTCCATCATTGTTTAATTAACAAGAGCAGACAAGTGGTGGGAAAACCCTCTTTTTGTTTCAGAGAGAATGCCTCTTCTATGGGAGGCAGTGATTCAGACATGCGGAACACATCTCATCACACTCTATAATTACTTAAGCTACCTTCCCTCTTTCCCAATTTTCATCATCATCATCGTCTTCTTCTTGCATGGCGACCTCTGCTTCCTCTCGCGGCATTGCAGCCATAGTCGGCGTGGGCCCCAAGCTCGGGCGATCCATCGCCCGCAAGTTTGCTCACCATGGCTACACTGTCGCCATCCTCGCACGTGACCTAGGCAAGTGCAGTATTCTCAGTTTGTGTTTGTTTCTCGGGAGAGTCTGAATTTTGAAAATGAAAATGAAAATGAATTGGGGACTGTGAGACAGGGAGGCTGTCGAGAGTAGCGGAGGAGATAGCGAGGGAAGAGAAGGCGCAGGTGTTTGCAATACGAATGGACTGCTCGGATTGTAAAAGCGTGAGAGAGGCGTTCGAAGGAGTGCATTCAGTGGGATTCGTGGAGGTTTTGGTTTATAACGCTTACCAGCCTCAGTGTTGGAAACCAACCTGCTTCCAAGATGTTGCCATCGATTCCTTTCAGAAATCACTCGCTGTTTCATCCGTCGGTGCCTTCCATTGCGCTCAACAGGTAGCCACCTTCCTCAGCTTTTTATCCTTCCATTGTCAATGAAAATGATGAACAAATAATTGATGAAGGTCTTGCCGGGCATGGTGGAAAGAGGAAGGGGCACCATACTCTTCACTGGCTGTTTCGCTTCTCTTCACGGCATTGCTGGTTTCTCTGAGCTATGTAAAGTTCATTTCTTTTTCTTCTTCCTTCAAGTTTTGGTTTTCAATTAGTATAAATGAATGTCTGAGTGGAAAAGAGATATATATATATAAATCTACGAGACAGGCTGTGGGAAATTCGCTTTAAGAGCACTTTCACAAAGTCTGGCTAGGGAATTCCAACCTCAGGGAGTGCACGTAGTCCATGTCATCATTGATGGTGTTGTTGGTCCTCCCAGGTATTTTATATTTTTGCTTTGCATTCATGAATTACATTCAAAGAGATTGTGTATCATATGTGCAGTTAATGAGTGATGTGATGCAGGAGAGGCACGACGTCGCAGAGAGAATCAATTGAGGAGCAACAAGGAAGTGAAGTAGTAGGAGGGCAGGGGAGTGTGGACCCAGACGCAGTGGCTCAAACGTACTGGCATCTGCACCTGCAAGACAGGACGTCTTGGACCCACGAGATTGACCTTCGCTCCTCCACTTCACCATTCTTCTAGCTTTTTTCTTTTTTCTTTTTAATTCAAATTATATTTTAAAATTGAAGGGATCTTTTCTTTTTCTATATCATCCTATATTGGTGTCGCCAAATAAAAATTGTTGAAGTTATTATAAACTTATGTTTATATTTTCTTAAAAAAATTATTCTATATATTTTTAAATTTTACATTGATCATCAATAAATTTTTAAATTTTATCAAATTTTTTTAAATTATAACATTATTTATTGTAATGACGAAATCTGTATGTCACACAATCTAATTATCATTATTATTGATAAGACAAATGAATTTAATAATTGAGATAAAATTAATAGTATTTATATAGATTAGAGACAAAATTGACAATAACTCTAAATTTTGAGAACTAAATAAATATTTTTGCTAATTGTTTATCTTTTTTTCATCTTGAATTCCCAACTCTATTATCTTCCTATTACTTTTAAATCTTCTTTGTCCCAACAAATGCCCATAAAGTCTTCGTTAAAACAACTTAGTGAGTAGAAAAATTAATTTTTAGAGAGAAAAATTTGATTAAAATTTTTGTTATAAACAAAGTTACTAGAATTTAAACCTCTAAAATACCAAGAGAGAGAGAGAATTTTAAAATATAAACTCAATGAAGGTTGTTTCAAATTTAATATTTTAATTTTTTTGGATATATTTTTTGCATCTACTCTAAGCTTTTTTTCCTAATCATTGTTATTTTTTCTTTATTTCCTTTTGTAATAAGTTTTATTGATATAAATTGCTATAGAAGGCCAAATTTTGACTAAAAAAATTAAATTTAAAATAAGAGATTTATTGTAAAGAGAATATGTTAATTTTAAAGTAAGAAATAAAAAATATGATTATTTAGATTGGATAAGAAATGAGGGCAAAGTTGAATTGAAAATTCAAATTTAGAAATAAATAAATAAAAATTGACAAAGAGTATCATTTTTGTTTCAAAAGTTTGGAATCATTGTCAATTTTATTTCTAATATTTACAATTGTTATTAATTTTATTTCAATTCTTAAGTATAGTTCATTTATCATGTGAATAAGTATTCTAACTATATTGTCACGTATATAAATTTTATTAGTATAATAAATGATATTAAAGTTTAAAATAAAATTAATAAAATTTAAAAGTTTAGAGACAATTAATAAAAAAATTTATAAACAAAATAAAAAATTAGTACAAAGTTTAGAGACATAAAAGTATTTGTATGTCTATTTTCTTAATAATGGTTTAGGATAATTAAATTTACTAAAAAAATGTTAGGGAAAAGCAAATAGAAGAGGATGGAATCAACCCAAGAGTGGCAAGAGCAAAGGGTTGGAAATTAAATGGATGGACAAAAAGAGGGCTTCGTGTTAATATGTAGGACACATGAACTATGCGAAGAATGAGAATGACTAAACTTGTGTGAAGAGGATATAATTTGACTCATACGAGGAGGAATATGTATTAAGGTTGTTCAAATAAAATTAGCCAAGCATGTGAAAGGTAATTTAATCTACTTATTAAGATATGGACGTTAATTAGTGCTAGTGTGGTATATTTGTGGGTTAAATTGCTATTTTTGATGTCATATTTTATTCAAAATTTTAGGTTGGTTCTTTAGTTTTAAAACATGTCAAAATAATAATTGATCCTTTATTTCCTCTCATAAATATTATAAATAATTAAGTCTGTTAATTAATTTAGTTTTAAGATGATTCTAAATATAACAAGATTGTATCCTTCATGACTGTTGGCTCTACCTATCAATAACTTCTCCATTACATTTGTTTTTCTAAATTGATTTGAGTATTAATCTAGATTTTTAGAAATTAAATAATTAACAAAGTTAAGAATCACATGAAATATCATCCCGCTATAATTAAAGATATTTTATTAGTAACTAAATTGACAGGTTTGACAATTTAAAACATTTGAGCCAAAAAGAAAAGTCAAAGATCATTTTTAGTTTTTAACTTTTTACATGCTTTAATCTTACTTAACAAACTAATTTAAAAACTAAATAAAGTTGAAACAATAATTAAGAAAAGAAAATAATAAAGATTGGCGTTGGGGAGCAAATAGTGAAATATGGATTATGGGAGTGGAAAGTGGTTGAGAGTTGAGAGAGTTGGGGGTTCCACCACATTGAATGTGGCGAGTGTGTAAGCGTAACATGATCGGTGACTGCATTTCTTCATGCACAATTGGGATGCCATCAAATCAAATATCACATCACTCATCACTCATTGTGACTCTCTAAACACTTAATCATAGCGACGTGTCCTCACTTCCAATGCCCAATTATGATTTATGTGTGTAATGATAATTTATCAACTTGATAATTACTTCAGCTTTCAGGGTCTTCATTTGAAGCCATGGACATTGGAGACTTCTGTTCCCTCAGAATCTGGATTTTTGGTATCTAATTCAGTAGCTGAAGTAGGGATGAGATGATGAAAATTAATTAAACTAAATCAAATCAAAATTAAAACTCATTAAAAAATTAACAAAATTTAAAATAATTGGTTTGATTTAATTTTTAAAATAATAAAAGAAAATGGTTGGATTCGATTGCTGATTTATGATTTTTTTTGTTTGATTTTAATCAAATTATTTGTCTATAAATATATTATATAAATTATAACTAAATCAAAGTAAAAAAAATTTTTTTGGTTGAATATATATATACATATATATAAAATAAAAATTAAATTTTTTGTAATTATATTATATAATTATTACTTATTATTTATTTTCTTAAATTATTATGGAGATATGTTAATACTTTAATAAATAAAAATATTTGATATAATTTTATTAGATAATATAATTAATTAGTTGTAAAATTTTTATTACTTATTAATATTTTAGAATCTTGATTTAAAAATTTATGGTTAGTTATTTAATATAATAATATAATTTTAAAATTTTATAAACTTTTTTAAAATTATTATTTTAAACTTTATAACTGTATAAAATATGTAAATAAGATAAAATTTTATTTAATATATGTCAAAAAGAAAAAAACAAGTTAGCATAAATTAAATTGACTAAATAAAATCAACAAGTTCTACTCTTGAACTCAAAATTATTTTTTTAAAAAACTCGAAACTCAAAGTTAAACAGACAACAAAATCAAACCTGCTACTTTTTCTATTGAATCTATAAAATTTTAGACTCAAATCTGTTTATTAAAAATTTTAATACGAGTAATTTTTTAAAATAAAATTTGTTTACATAAAATTTATTCATATAAAATTACAAAAAAAAAAAAAATTCAACAAGTACATCATTTAAACTCCAAATTCATAGTCAACATATATAATTATATAAATATTTAAAACATAATAACTTGAATATAAATATTGCAACTAATCTTATAATATATACACACACACTGTAGGCCTAAGGTTGAAGTGCCATCCTTCTGAACCTGTAAAATCTCTTAAAGAATCTTCGTACCAGATTTGGACTGAATTATTTCATCTATCAGAACTTGATTGGTAAATTTTATTCATAAGCTCTTTAAGAAAAGAAAGCATCGGAACATCTCAAAAGCTCTGACGACATATTTCATTCAGCTCTGGATACAAGGCAGTGAATTTGTGCTTAACTCTCTATGTGGACAAGAATGATACTCTCAACTGTTAATCTTATAACATGTTAGAATATCAAGTGTAACCAGCTAGTAACACAATCAGAAAATATTCTCACCTGCAACTTAACACACTACACCTTTACAGTGGAAAGTACAAACGCCTATAGGAGCAGCTTTCACTCTTACTCCTCTTCGAACTTCCTAGTTCACACGACCTTCAGCCCTTATAACTGGAAACGTCCCAGATGATTTATGCTGAGACCTAACGTGACAGTGGTAACGATCCCTTGATGATAACTAATAAGTTGGGAGACTGTTGACCAGAATTTTTTTTGGCCAAATCATCAGAGTATGAACCCTCTTCGAATCTTCTGTGTGGCTTCCAAACTTTCTATTGTGCTTTAGCAGGACTTCGAGATGGTCCATGCAACAATTTGACAAACCCTAGGAAACTTAACTTTCCATCAGTGTGCCTAATCCAATCATGAAGAACAGCGTGAACAGGAACAGATGGACCGAGCCCAAGCTCCTGAGTAATTAGTTAAAACCATGAGTGAGAATTTTTATCATATAATTGCATCTGAACAAAATGATTACATGTACTGCTAATACAAAAACAACATCAATGTACCAATAAACTTTATATCAACTGAATATAGTTCCCTCCAATGTATTTATGATAGAGACTAGGAATAGTACAAGATGTGCTTAGGATAGTATGAATTATCTAAGTTTCATATTAAGTAATATAGCATGCTAGATGAGTACTTAATGATGGAATCCAAGTGACTTGATAAACCCCCCATCAAAAAACTGGCCATTGACGAAAAAGAACTAAGCTATTTAAATACTTCATTGAACATTTTATACTACTCGATATAAGACTTGAGTAGCCCATACTATCGTAGAGACATCTCATACTATCCCTAGTTCCCATCAATTTACTCCAATGTAAATCAGTACCAAAATGGGAAAAAAAATCCACAAAACAAAGTACTTGGAATTTATGCTTTAAATTTTAAAAATTACAAGGTTATTAGTTGTTACTACAACAGGATTATGAATTTTGAGGAAGCATACTGATGTCACATTGCAAAAACACTAGAGTAGGAAATTGTTAAGATTTCTTGGCATATAAAGCTCAACCAATTGTATAATATTTTTATTATACATAATTTCACGGCATGCACGCATGAACTAAAACCTATCATTTTAGTCAGATCAAACATACCGAAGCTAGTTCCTCAATGACAATAGCCCGGTTTCCATCCTTTTCAAAAAGTTCATAGCCACAGCGAGCATGCTGCTCCCACCGACCAGGAGCTTCAAGTTGATGAACACTAAGAGCAGCTGCACAGAACTCGTCAAAATCCATCCTTCTATATTGCAATGCATTAAGCTGCCACCCAAAATCATTAAATCATTAGTCATTATCAATTACAACAAAGGTACAAAATGCCAATGAAATCGTATATTAAGTCAGTTAATTCATTGCACTTACTGATGCCAGAAAGTCAGGAATGTGTGACTCTTTCATTGCATCTGTTGCATTTTTCATCAAGACCTGGCCAGCTCAAATGTGTGAGATGAATCCTCTTAATACATTATATCACAAGAATTGGAAAGAAACCCACCGCTTTGATATTGTCCAAGCTTATGGCACCATTTTTGTTAGGCTCTAAAAGCATAAACTGCTCCTTCAAATAGAATAGCTCATCAGCAGTTAAAGTCTTAGACAGTGCCTGTCCCAACGCAAATGAAAAGAACGTTTTGATAAATTATTGGGAAGAATATATGTAGAGCATGCTCAAGCTCAAGATTTGAAAAAGAAAGGAAACAGAGCGAATGAAAAGTCACACAGAAAAACACTTAAGAACACAACGCTCAGTCAACTTCTAATTGCAATTAAGAGAATTATAGTGGATGTAAATTTTCTTTTCCTGTCTTTAACTTCAGAATTCCAAGAAATATTTCATGCATTTAGTAAACTCAAGCCCAAAAGGAAGGAAACAGAGTGATAATTAATGGGTCATGCAATAATAAACTCCTTAAGCATATAATGCTAAAACAGAATCTAATAGTAAAATAAACTCTTAGATATGTTGTATACGGTATACCTATTGATAGGTCAAGATTATAGTAGAGACCAATAGAAATCACAGTTTCAGTAGAGAAAATCAAGAGGGATTGCACAAACGATTCATCAATAGCTCTATCCATTTAATATCAAGTTTATAAAAGCAAACATAGTTCTACATAAATATACAAACCCTTAAAGCTGCTTTTCGTAGAGGAGAGGAACGCATATATGCCTTCATGAGCTTGAATATTAGAATATCCAAAGGTACTTTTACATCCTTGTAATTTGTAATCCAGGGATGACCTGCAAGATACAAGTGTAAGTAAGAAAATGGAAATGAAAAAAAAAAAAGAAAAAAAACTCAAGAGCCTATGATGATAAACTCACTTAATGCCTGTGCAGCGGTCATTCTTTTCCGTGGATCTTTATTCAGTAGCCGTTTAACAAAGTCTTTTGCCTCAGCTGACAGAGAAGGCCAAGGAGGTTCATCAAAAATTGGATCGGCTTTCAATACAGCACGGAAAATTCCAGACTCAGTCCGAGCCCAAAATGGCCGGCTTCCACATAAAAGAATATAAGCAATCACACCAATACTCCAGACATCAGCCTCTGTACTGTAAGATCTATGTAGAACTTCAGGAGCCACATAGTATGCACTGCCAACAATATCATTAAGCCTTTCATCTGAAAGCACAATGAAAAGTATTAATCTTAATTCAAGTCCAATAATATATAATGTTATGATGCATATTACCTTACATGACCATTTGTCCCAAAAAAAAAAATTTACATGACTAAAACGTACCTGGTTTTACAAAATCTGACAACCCAAAATCTATGGCCTTCAGCTCTGAGTTTTCGTCCTTCGATGTAAACAAGAAATTCTGATCCAAAAATAATTTAATATTTAGAAGTTAACTTTTGATGAGTTAGAAGACAAGACACACAAACTAAATCAAACAACAATTTTATTAAATAACTTATCAAACACTACATGAATAGATTGTGAGATCTTACACCAGAACATCCACTTTCTTTTATGCCCCTCTTTCTCCAAAAAATTAAAGAAAATTGCAAAGATAAGAGCTATTGTAGATTTTGCACACTAACACTGATTTTGTTATCCTTTTTCATTTTTCTTTAGGAAGGAGGGGGCCTCATTGCTGTCAGATAAGGAGTAAGTCCTTAATTTATTGCAAAAATTACTTTAAATATCTTGTCTACCTAGCCAGAATTCAATGTTGTGATGCAAAAAAAGGAATTTGCAAAATTTGCAAATACTTCACCTCAGGTTTAAGATCACGATGCACAACACCCTGTAAATGGCAGAATGCAACAACATTCAGTATTTGTATCATTACAGCTTTTGCATCATCCTCTGAGTATTTCCCACCTCTGCAAGAAGAAACAGATGTTATACAGCCACTAAATATAATGAATTGTCTCTTTGAATCAGATCCACTTTTCTCCCCCTCCAATTTTTAGTATCCAAATCTGACATGCTGAAAAGAATGTATATATATTTCCTAAAGTATTTACCTTGATAGTATTCTGTCCAACAGCTCCCCTCCTTCGCATAACCTGAGAGAGAGATGAGAGTTTTAAAAAACTGTTATAAAGATTCACTATAAAAGAGCAGTCATCCTTTGTAATCACCAAAAGCTTGAAAGAAATGAAAGGAAAAGGATAAGAACAGTTTCACATCAAATGGTCACAAAGGATGAGTTGTAGCTAGTAAAAAGAAGGGCAAAATTAGAGCTTACTCCATTACTATATAGACATTATCCTGGTCTTCATAAGCATCATAGAATTGTACTAGATTCTTATGTCCTGTTAAAGCTCTCAATATTTTTACTTCCCTTCTCACATCCTCAATAGCGATGGCAGTGGTCATCTAAAAACAAAGATGTAAATTAAAAATTGATTACCATATAAGTTTATTTAAAAAAAAAAAAAGAGAAAGAAAGAAAAGAAGGAGCACTGAGCATGAACCATGTAAGTTCAATAACTGGCGTTCTTTCACCACAGATAAGCTTTTAAACACGAAGATGTGAGAATTGTTTTGATTAATAAAATACAATTATATAAATGGAATGGACAGCCATTCTTCACAAACGCTGTGGCAGAAGATCTAAGACATTGTATTCTAAACAAGTTGCTTGTCAGAAAAAGTTAAAACTAAGACAAGAACAGCAAAATAAGAGATTTGCCCAACAGGTATAAGCAGCAAAGCTAATTCAAGTGATTGCTTGTGTCAGAATATTACCGTTGAATAATTTAAAATCACCATATTATTTTCCTCAATATTTTTCCAAGTTTATATATAAGTGTTTTAGACAGCACAATCACAGATTTTTCTAATAGATGAGTCCTACAAGATTGAATCTTCCCATAGCTACATTTCTATATATTTGTTTAAATTAAACTATGTTGAACAGTAATTTATGATCACCATCATTGGAAGTCCTGATACATCAGACAGTTTCACGATAATTAACAAGCCAAACGCAGCCACAGTTCCCTTCCAATACCAAACAGAAAAAGTGAAACAGCGATCCTTTTGATAACAAGAAAGTTATTAGTAACCAGCAAAATTAAGTAAAAAAACGACCATAGTGTTTTCAGTCGATGCAGAGATCTATATTCAGAGAACTGATAATAATTTCGAGTAGCAACTTGAATATAATTATTATGCATGTTGCGGCAAACCTTTGCTTTAGGGATAACTTTGACAGCCACCTGTTGCCCCTTGAGCTCACCCTTCTTAAACTTGGCAGCACAAGTGTATCCAAAGTGCCCTCTACCAACCTCATCTCCTAATTCATACTTGTTCCCGAAATGCTTGGAGAATCCAAAACTCTTATCAAGCCCAGCAACCACCTCTGCTTCACTCCCTTCCGGTATAGTCGCTTCATTCGGCTTCACTGACCCATGCCTCCTGGCCAGCACAGCTCTTATGTGCTTGGCCGGAGACGGCGGCGGGAAGGGCCGATTGAAGAACCTCTTGGGCGTGGAGTTGGAGCTACCATTGGCCGGAGATCTCGCAGGGGACTTCTTCGAGAACAAATAGTGTGCGGGACTGGGACTGTAAAACGGAAAGAAGGGCGATTTTTTACCATTCTCCAGCTCTTTCTTCTCCCTGCTAGGGTTTTGTCCATCCACAGAGGTGGAATGAGATTTAGGAGTGCCATTAACAGGCAGGGAGTTGTCTCTAGCTGGTACGTGATTGCTAATGGGCGAATCAGTATCGGATTTGGGAGACGAAGAAAGTGTGAGATTGGCAGAGGGCTTTGAGTTGCAGAGACCCATTTGGTGCTGCTCACAACAAACACAGAGCGTGGAAACACTAATTCTAGCTCAAAGCATTATAGATATTCTATAATGAATAATCATATTGAAAATTGAAGAATGAAGGGGTTGAAGTGTGAAGGAGATTTGAAATCGTAGAAAGTATTGCAGAGGAATTGAAATCTGAATGGTGTGGGAACTAAGGTTGGTTTCCTGATAATGGAGAGTGTGTTGAAGACTGGTGAAGTAAGAGAGAGGGATCCATAGAAAGTGATAAAAAGGAAACGACGAGAGGTTCGCTTTTTGTTGCACAGAACCACTAAATTTAATTACTTAAATTTGTGAATTGTGATTAATGATTTGTGGGTTTTGGTTGGAAGAAAGGGTAATTGTGACTTGTGAGCCATAGGGTGGTCCATTCTGTACACTTCATTTTCGACGTGGAAAGCTATAAGTGGGCCTTTCTTTTTAACTTTGAAATGAAAATTAGTTTCATTCTAACTAACTCAGTATTTGTTACCAAATGTTGTTGTGCAGTGCGTCATGAAATTTTGTTTTGTACTTGAATACTGCGTAATTAATTTCAAAAATATATTTTATATTTGAGTTTTAAATTTAATTAAGAGGGTAGTTTCTTTTTGTTTTACCAAAGAAACAGGGGTAAGTTATGTTTAGTTGGTTTAACTTTTCAAGGGGTTTGTATGGAAATGGTTGGCTGGGTGGTGCTTTTTAAGGTCAAAACGAGGAGTTTTGCTCCTAAAGAACAAAAACATTAAAATTTAATTAATAATTATACATCAGCTACCCATACCATAGGCATCCTCAGCCTCGTTCCTCAAAATGTGGTCGCAACATATCAAAAAGTCAAAACTCCACTGTTTATTTCCCTTGTATGTTTCGCAACCTTTATAAACATTGATTCAACTTTTTTATATTTTATTTTATTTTTTAATTGGATTTTTATAAAATTAAAAATATTTTGTTTAATCTCCGCAATTATATTTTTATAAGTATACTGATAAATTATGTGGTAATATTGCATTATTCAAATAATGTATTACAAGTTGCTGTACATATAACACACGTATCTTAATTTTAATATTAAAATGTGACATAATGAGTTATATTAGTAAAATTTAATTGCACACTGATGAAAATTTAAGGGCAAGAAGTAAACTAAAAGTTTGAGAAATATAAAATCTAATTACAAACTTTTAAATTATAAAAATTAAATTGAAATTTGAGTAAAATTATAATAAACCGTTAACCTAAAACAAAAAGAATCATTATTGAGGCGCGCGTGCTTGCTTGTGTTGGTTAGTTATTTAATATAGTTGGCCTTTTTTTTTTTTCTATGTTTTCTAAGGGAAAAAAATCTTCTATACTGTTTTTTTTTTTAAATTAACAAATTGATGCTTTTTGTAACTTAATAGTGATAATTATATGATTGTTTTTTTTTATAATTTTTTTAGATGTAATGTTTTTTATTGAAAAATCTGATCACAAATACATTAAAGAATTATATAGAATTCTAATCTTTTTTAAAAAATAAGTTTATTTGTCATTACTATTGGGATAAATTTTACAAATTTTTTCAAGAATTCTAAGTAGAAATTTTGTAGTCTCTCAAAGGCGTGTTTGGTTTGGAACCATATATTGGTATGGCGGATATACCTGGTCCCCATTTTTTTTTTTTTTTCAGATTTTGTATATTCAGTAGGAAAATAATAACCTAAACATTCTACGTACAAAAGGTAATAAAATTATTTGATATTAATCTAATTTAAGTAATTTTTTCATTATTATTTTCAAATAAATAAATCTACAAAAATTAAAAAAAATATCTACATTTAATACTAAATAACTCTTCAAACAGAATTTTTTTTCTTATAAAAAAACTTGGAAAACAAAAATAACAAATAAGAAAGGAGTTGATTTGATTAGAGCGTAACGAAATTAAAGTAGGATCATAAATAAGAAGAAAAATGAACACTTTTTTTTGTCAGGTTTATTTTTTATCATAAGTAATTTTATTTAAAATATTGTTAAAAAATAGATATAAATTTTTTTAACAAAATTTGAATATCAATTTATTATGTTATGAGACTTTTATTAAACTCAATTTTTTATTCATTATCCTATTTAATTTATAGTAGTAAAGAGACAGAGAAAACCCAATGGCCGAATATTTGATGTCTTTATCAATTTCTCGTATTGATAAATTAATCTTTAAACGTCTTTATACATGTAACTTTCGTTCCTCAATTTTTTATATTATACAAAATAGAAAGTGCATGAATCATGGATGCACCATACCTTGAAATCGGATTATTCAAACAAAACAATATTAATATCATTACTCATTACAGAGTTTTAAAAAAAAAAACAAAAGAAAGATAGAAATGGAACGTATACGGTCAATGCGATTGGTTTGAATAATACAAAAATAAAACTTAATCCTTAAAAAAAAAATTATTGTATATATTATATGTTTAACATATACAAAAGTGTATATTATTTTTTTATTTTTGAAATATCTTATTAAATAATAAGAAACTATCTAATTTTGTGCCATTTATTTTTAACCTAGCTCTTACTAATTTTATTTTCTTTCTCTTCTCTTTTCATATTACATATTTTATTTAAAATTTTTATTATATAATATATATTTTATAAAATCAATGACCAAAAGACCTAAATAGTTTATAATACAGACATATATACTTATACGTACCATTACTACTTTAATTTTAAATTATATTAGGTAACCATTATTTAAAGTTAAAATTTTATCTCGCTAAAATCTGCTCTGAAATTCTGAACATGAAAAATTGTCAAATGAATAGAAGATGGATAATAGCAGTAGTTGTTTTTCGTCTTGTTATAAATATATATATATATATATATATATATATATATATATATATATATATGAGTAGGGCACGTGAAGTGGTGGAACCTTTTGCATTAATTTGGCCTTTTTGAGTGAGACTGCGATTTTGTGAAATGGCAGTATTGTAATGATAGGGACGGTGCCTCCATTTTTGCCTTTTGATGCAAATTATGCGAGCCCCACTATACTACTGCGTGCAGTTACACTATATTTCGATCGTCAGTTATGTTATGATTATGAGATTTGAGTTTAAAATGTTTATGTTGATATGATTCCTACTACACCGTCGACTATCCAAATATTCTCTTCAAAACATCAAATTTTGGTTGATATAATAAGGTTAGCAAGAAAGGCCAACACTTGAAATAAAAACGGTTTTGGGGCTAATTTAAACAAACGAAAGGAATTGTTGATTTCCTGATCCTGCATAGATTCTCTTATTCATATATATATGTGTAAAAGAGACAAATAAACTTACCAAAATTACAATAAATAGTATTTAATAAAGTAAAAGTGAGCTTTGGTTTCATGATGGAAACTTTGGACACCTTCCTCGAAATTTCTGTTATTCTTGTCGTCTGAGTGTGAGATTCTATGTATTCATATAAATGGCAAACACACGAATCCATTCTCTCTCGCAGTCTCGCACTACCGCTTTCCAAATTTCAAGATGTAATTATATATTTATATTAAACAATAAAAAGAGAGTTATATATATCGCTTGGGAGAAGAATTTTTCTTTTAATTTAAGTTGGCAAAAGTTTTAATCCTTGAATGAAGCAAAAAGAATAGAGTTCTTTTTTAAAGTACAAGTCAATTTTATTTTTTAAAAATAAAACCACCTTTGCTCAAAACCAATATTAATTATTATATATATTTACCTAGTCATTCTTAAATGCATATAATTTTTAGTAATTTAATAATAAAAAACATTCTTTTGAAAATAAACAAAATCAAGTGTCTATCTCATAAGTTCTTCCTTTTTACTTTGATATTGATTCCAAGATTGAAACCACATTGAATTTGTTGCTAGCCACTCAACAAGCAATCACCATAATTCAGCTCCCCAACTACAATATAATGTGCCCTCTCCTCTGCATGCTCTTTCATTATTAATTTCTCTTTACCATCTTTAATTAATTCTATTGTGCTTATTTTAAAAGTAACACCAAGTACATATAATTATCTGACACCTAGCTATACCATTTGTTTCTTTCCATCTCTTCCTTATCTTCTTGTTCAAACACAATACATTTTGGCATATTTTGCTTAAATTATTTATGTGTTTAATTATTATTTTTTATATTCAAAGTATTCTTAAGTCATATTAAACTTAAAATTAATTTATGTTAGACCAAAATTATTAAAATAAAATTTTTTCAACAAATATACTTTTTAATAATTTTCATTTCCACCAATAACTTAGTTGATTGATTATATTTTAAAATATATAGGAAGAAGTCAGACTCAGTTTGTTTTGTATTCGGCTACTTGGTTGACATCCTCTGTATTCAATTCATTATTTTAACTTAATTATGAGAATATTTCTGGAGAGTTTGCTTAATGATGAAGTGTAACAGTGATAATATTATAGAATCACTGTTTCAACGAACTCTAAATTCTCCTGTTAGAAAATCTAATAGTGACATGTCACCTGAAGATATGTAATCACCTCAACAACACTAACGAGACATGAGAAATTATTAGTTTTTGAAAACTTTTAATTGCAAGCTTAACTTTCCAGTAACTACATTTAGGATCAGTAAGTGCATGTATTTCACCTTAATTAATCTTAACCAATATATTAAAGCTATCCATATACATACATACATATATATATGTATAACTTTTTTTTTTTTTGGTGACTAATGTATACCCTATAATTGGTTAATAGATAACTATCATCACGTTGATAATAAAAAACTTACTGAATAGTAATTTAAGCCGTGATTACCATTTGCCATTTTTAATTGCTAAATAAAATCCTATGTATCATGATGATGCTATATTTGCTGCACTTGATTTCCAGGTTTGACTTGTGTATTATAATGATGATGCTGATAATGACTTGCAGAATGAAAGACTTTTGTGTTGATGCTGTTTTTGGCGCCAAATCTGAAGAGGCAAAATACTCTGACATCCTCACCATTACCATTAGAATAATTTATATATATATATATATATATTTATATAACAGAGGTATGAACATGGTATTATAATTAACGTCTCTAACTTAGAAAAGAAATTTTTGTTTTTGTATTTGAATATTAGCAGGTAACAAAGTAAATTTATATCTTTGAATTTCTAAATATTTTAACTCAAACTTTTTTATTTAGAGAAAATTTAAAATAATTAATTTTTTATTTAGATTATGATTCATCTATAAAAAAATTATTTAAGTTATATTAATTATATTATATAAATTTTAATAAGATTATTCTTAAGAAATTATCAAAAATAATAATTGATAGATTAATATTGAAGTTAAATTATCTTATTAAAAAAATTAAAGCAAATACTATAGTTTATATATATATATATTTATTTTAATAGAGTAAATTAAATATATGTATTTATAATATAAAATAATATTTAAATAATTTATATAGAATAAGTTAGAGTTTGAGTTGAATATCACTTTCTAGAGACCCATAAAATTTTTCAAAACAATACTCATACTCAATCTCATTTCTTTAATATTGAGACTCAAATCTTAAACTAACAAATAAATTTTATAAGTATTCATATTATATAAGTTTTATCCACCATTTATAAGTTTATAATATATTTGTATACACTAAATTTTATGTCAATTTTTTATTTTATTTTTTAAATATAAAATATAAAATAATTAATATATTTTAAAATAATAAAATTAATTAAATAATAGTTAACTTTCCATTCTCAATTTATGTTCTCTCCTCACGTATATATTTTATTTTATATGATATGATATATAGTTTTAATATATATACATATATGCACTCTGTTCAATGTATCAGGAGTTTAATTATTTTTTATTGTTTGTATAAGGTACTTTTTTTTTTCGCCAAACACTCTTTAAGTTTCATATGTTTTCTTTTTTTCGCAAAACAAATATATAAAATTCCTGAAGCTAAGGAAAAAAAATTGAAATATCATCCAAATAATATTTATATGTTATTAAAAATATTTTTTTTATTTTATTTATTTTATTGTAAAAATTGTCAATGTAATTATTTTAAATTTTAAAAAATAATTATTTCATATTGAGTAAATATATATATTTGATATTTGTTATAATATATAATCATAATAAATAGAAAGATATTTTAGTTGATATAAATAAAATTATAACTTAAATATTTTGTTACAAAAAGATATTATATAATGTATTTTTTCATTTTATCAAACGTCACTCTGACATAAGTATACAGCATGCATGCATGATGCTTGAGGGTTAATTTCCTCCGTCTTATATTTAACTAAGAAATAGTTACAGTTATAAATGTTAATAACAATTTCAATGTATTCTGTATGTCTTGTCTGTAGAATCTGATTAATTATTTAGAGTCATGACCTTGTCTCTCAACATTTTTTAGTATATTTATTCAACTCATACATATTTTTTTTATATGTAAGCAAAAGATTGACCTTAAATTATAATGCCGAAGGAATAAATATAAGTTTATATAATAAGAATTTTATTAACCATTGTCTTAAAGATATTATTTAAAGTCTTCTTATTAGTTAATAGAATATTTAATATCTTAAAATTTATAATAAATTTTAATGTTTAAAAATTTTATAAATTAATTAAATGAAACTTTAATTAGTGTGTAAACATAGTTATTATCAAAATCCATATAATAAAGATGTTGTAAGCAATGATGCCACTGAGATCCAACTCAAAGAAAAATGTTTAATCAAAGTCAAAGAGAAGCTCAACAAAAAGAGAGAGAAAGAGTGAACATGAACAAGGTGGTTCAGGCATTGATGGCTACCCTCAAAATTTTATATCACCAAGCCCCACTTTATGACGCGCATGCCTTACCCTTCCTTCCTTCCCACAATTTTTTCCTTTTCTAAGAAAAGCAAGTTTATAA
This sequence comes from Senna siamea, assembly GCA_031216115.1. Lineage (NCBI taxonomy): Eukaryota > Viridiplantae > Streptophyta > Magnoliopsida > Fabales > Fabaceae > Senna > Senna siamea. The sequence continues at coordinate 16,375,170 of CM062358.1, forward strand.
TTTGCACCCGCAAGCACTATTCTTCTCTCTGTCTTCGGACATTACTTTTCTTCATTCCTACATTAGACAAAGCTGAAGAAATGGATCTTTGAAATGTTGAAGAGAGAGGAACATAATAAAAACAAAATGGAATTAAAGTGAAGATAATTCTTTGTCAGTTTCTGCTCCTTTTTCTATTTCTTTCTGCGGCAAATCAGCATCAGAAAACTGTAAGCAAACTACAATAACACTACAGTACTCTTAAATTCTTAATTAAGTTGATAGTTTCTAGCCTTATCTTTTTAGGCATGCCCTTTCTAATTAATTCGGATTCCAAAAAACTTCCAAAATTTAAGTCACGCTTCTTGATTATTAGCTATATTGTGAAATATGTCATGAGGATTGAGGAGTAGGGTGAAAATAGAGAATGACCATGTAAGTTAACTTATTCCAATTTCGAAGCAAAGGCATCCTGAATTATGTCACTGTTAGTTAGATAATGTAGTAAGAAGGGGGTTGAATTGATTCTTTTAATTTATAAATTTTTTTTAAAAAATGTTTTTAGGTATATATTGATATTTTAAAATACCTTTAAAGTGAATCAAATTAAATATCTTTTAATTCAAATTTTTCATCTTAGAATATGATTAATAACAAGGATAAGGAAAAGAAAAATCACACAATCAATTTACAGAGGTTCAAAATCAAAATAATCTTGATCTTATGTTCTCTCCTTAAGCACACAGTAAGGATATTTTTCTAATAGAAATAATTATCAAAAATACACTTGAGAAACCTTCTTGCATTTGAGTCCAGCATACACTAGCTTTTATGTCACTTGACAACTCAAAGAAGACTTAGCATACTTGTATTTACTCCACCTAGTATTTTTCTAAACTTACTCACACCTTTAACCAGCTTAATCAGTAACACATTGACTTAAGCCAACAACTATTTCAACACTCTTCTAATTTTAGACTCTCCACGAGACACTCAGACAGAAGGAGGATGAAGATTTTAACTTTGAATAAGAAAAACTACTATAATGATTAAAAACTCACAAAGAGCAAACAAACTCTAATAGCGCATTGAAAAAGGAAAAAAATTTTAACACTTAAAAAATCGTATTCAATGCTCAGCTCTATGATTTGTTCTCTTTTCTTATTTTTCTTTTTTCAATGCTACACCATTCTCTTGCATTTATTGATCTTCAAAACTCTTTAAAAAATTATTCGTTGGAGCTTTCATTTAATGCCTTCAATAAATGCTTGAAACATAGATTCTCCCTCTATCAGAGCACGTTACAAACTCCATCCAATAATTTTCTTCATTTTCGCTACTTCTCAAAATAGCCGTAGAGAATATAAAGTCAACCAACATCTTTATTCTTCATTTATCTATTGAATTTGTTGCTGTTATGGCGGGAGATGGACAACCAATACTGAATTTTGGTCTTGAGAATTGCTCCATTTCCTTTTGTCTTCAAAAAATACATTATGGAGACTTGCACTAGTATAGAAAGTGCCTTTCTACTGTACTTTAAAAAAGCTACTATTTAACCTGCTGAATTTTGACACTTGCAGTTGCACTCTGATAATACTTTTTACTTTTTTACTAAATTATAAAAAAGTCTACTTCTATATATATATATATATATATTATTTTAGATATAAAATATATTTGATTCAAAAATTCACATTTGGCGTCAAGACTTAAGAGAGAATTTGTAAGAAGATTTTTTTTATTTGAAGGACTTGCAAGAGACTTTGTGGACTTTATAAAATGAGTATTTTTCATGTGTTTAATATTTTCAGAAGATTGAACCATTTTAGATTGACCAAAAAAATTTTTAGTACCATGGACCTTCTTTAAAAACATAAACCTAATAACTGAACAAACTTTTTATTAATAAAAAATACTTTAATTGCAACATGTTCTAACAGTCACTCAAAATATTTTATTCTTAATTCTTATCTCCATTTTATCCACTTTTAACCTTATCAATTACACAACTTAATACATCTATAAGGTAAAAGGGAGAGTATTTCACAGCTTACGACAGAGTTGCCCTTCATCAATGGAGTAAACAAGATAGAATTATAGTTGTTTTTTGGGTGAAGTTCCTCTAAGCTGGACCTATATGGAAAAGACAGTGGCGTCCCCAATAAACTTTTCTCAGACCTTTTATAAAACAATCTAATATAACATATAATATTTTATTACTATTATTATTATTATTATTATTATTATTATTATTATTATGCACGAATCTTGAATTGAATGGACAATGTAACTCTAAAGTGTCCCAACCCAAACGACATATATTGCTAAAGATGAAGACCCCAACAACCAGAAGACCTTTCTAATGCCAGGTAGGCTACAGATCAAGCGGAACCCACAACTATTAATGCTATAGCAAGCAAATATATAATGTTAGATTAATCTTAAAGTAGTGATTTGAAAGCAATTTGATTAATGCTTGGGCTTGGTGGCACTCAGTAATTTAATTCTTAAAACAACTAATTTCTTTTTCAACTAATTAGTACTTTTAATTTCTTAACTTTGACTTAAGTTTCATTTTTGCCTTTTTAAATTTAATTAATTTTATTTTAATACTTTAATTTTAAACAATTAATCAAATTTTTCTTAATTTTTAACACCATTAATTTACTTAACAAAAAATATTGAGTTAAAACTAATTTTAATGTCTTTATATCATGTTATTAACAATATTATCACTTTATTAATCTTAAATGTAAAAGAAAACAACAATTTTAAATTTAAACTTTGAGTTTTAAATTAAGTACTCATTAAACCAAAATTAAATGTAGTGTTATACTCCAAATTTGCTGTTTGTTTTGCATATAAGATTAATAGACTAATAATATTAGTAATAATATAACTAAAGATATTAAAATTAATTTTAACTTAACATTTTTCATTAAGTAAATTATCAGTGATAAAAAAATTAATTAATTTTTTAAAGTTAAAAGACTAAAATAAAACCAAACAAATTTATAGGACAAAACTAAAAGTTAAATCAAAATTAAGGGACAAAAAGTATTCATTTATCTTGTTTTTTTAATGCTAAAAGAATAGCTCTGATCTCTGGACGATCAATAATTAGTAAGCGTCAATCTGGCTGAGAAAATTGTTATGCAAATAGCTAGTCTTCTTGCTATATAACACTATGGTGACAAGTTCATCATCGCATTCATAAATTAGTCAGACATGTGAGTATGATCAAAATAGAAAATTTTCACTCAAGATGGGAGAACCGCCAGCAACTTGGGTATAATTAATCATATTGATGATATAACTGTGCGCTGGGGAACGGAAAATGAAAGCAATTTCTCAGGTAATTATGCAAAGCAAAACAGATCAAAATATTTTAGTCTGTGATTTAGGTCTACTTTTACAAACCCCTTCACAATCTAAATAGCATGCATCAAATTCGATAGCTGAAATGTACTATAACACACTGTTCGATTTGACGGGAAATCCTTCAGTGATAAATGATGCTGTTTCAGCTAAAGCACATCAATTATAATATGCCGATGTCACAAACCCACTGTTTTATTGCTATGCATACTACATTAATAATATAAGTACAGTCCGGATAGAGAAAGCTATAGCCAGAATTGTTATATATACTATCAGCGTAAGGTTAAACTCAAAATAGATCTGAGGAACTACGGGTAGAAAACCTATTATTAAATTTCAATCTCTAATTGCTGTCATCAACACATTTGAGTAGAATCAAAAGAAAATATTCATCATAAGTTGATGAACATGGATAGCATGGATATTTCAGTACATGGCTAAGATAACATTTTGCATTCCAGGATACATGTAAAAAGCTTCACATGGCAGGGGCATAATTATCTTTAGCATCATCTAAGTTCATTATGCAATACATCATATCAAAATTTCAGCCAGACAACAATGATATCCTTTTCCTCTCCTTCCCCTCAACCTTTATTATTTTGAAAATATCAGATCAATACTGCTTGAATGACTGGGTCAAGCACAGGATACAGCCTAACCAGATGTTCTGTCACCTCCAAAACCCGTCTGAAGAAATTCTGTTTGTGTCAGATGGCTAACATCACCCCAAGTTTTTACAATCCACTTGTTTTCACTGTACAAGTGAAAAACATTGACAGATGTGTTGAGTACCTTCCCAGCAGACTTGTTTGGGCAGGCCCGCTTGTAAAGTGATCTGATGACACCTCCATGAGTAACAACCACAATTCGCTCCCCTGCAATTGATACAAATAATTTCACTAGAACTGGCTGTTTGGAAAGATTTTGAAAAGGGATACTTTAATAGAGTATTAAATATCATTAATTACTTATTATACCAACATTGTCTAAAGGAGAACTCAGGTATTCTAAGGGAGCGTAACTTGCATGTCAAAGCAATCTGTCTTAGCAATTCTCAAATGAACCATAAAGATTTCAGACCATGCGACAAGCAGATAATTTCACCAAGGTAGCCTACCTTTATGCTTCGTGCCTATTCTCTGCAATGCAGATGTGCAGCGTTTGTAAAGTTGAACAATACTTTCACCACCTCCCTGAATATAATGGTATATGCATTAATTCCAGGTACATGCAAAATTACAGGCGTTATAAGACTAACCAGGCAAAATTAGTGCAGGAACTGGATGAAAAACATCATCAGGTCATAGGAAATATCTATCAACATGTATGTACTCCTGTTTCCACTTTAAATAACAGCAATCATTTCTTCTTTTTTTTTTTTTTGAAATCAAAATTCTCTCTAATTAGTTGCAACTGAAGACGTGATAAGTGATATGATCTTAATCAGAGAAACCCTTTAAAGAGATGAAGGGCAGTCCCAAGGTACAAGCAGGACTTTTTGTTTTTGGATAAAACGAGAGCACATTACTGTTTGACAGATATTTAATTACTATACAGTATATACAACATATAAGGAAATTAGACTATTATCTATAAGCAGGTTTTACATGAGCATGCCCAGATAAAAATTTGCTAGAGAAGTCTGCTGAAAGATAATCCTTTTGAGTTTTCAACAGGGATGTTGAGACAACTGATCTAAAAAAAACTTCATCAATTTTTGAGCTTCCTATTGAGACATCTCTAGATTCCTTTTTTAATATGCCATGAAATCTTTTCTTCTGTTTCTTGAAGGTCCAGATGTAGCTCCATAGTTGCATTTTTAGGGATCTCAGTCACACTTAGCTTCAATACTTTTAACATTCCTATTGAGAAATCTCTTGATTCCTTTTTTAATATGCCATGAAATATTTTCTACTGTTTCTTCAAGGTCCGGATGTAGCTCCACCGTTGCACTTGCAGGGATCTATCAGTAACACTTAGTTTCAATACTTTTAACATTCCCCAGTGAGCTTAAAGGATTTTCTATTGTAGGCAGTCTGATCCATATGAAAGCTATTCAGCAATCACAAGAATGTCATTAATGTTCTTGTGTCTAACAAGGGGTCAGATGATAATAATTTGGCTCCTATGGTACTTACCGGGATTTCTTGACCTCGATTATGAGATAACAAAGCCTTGTGAGCCTTGGGATTAGTTTTTGCTGCTTCACGATAGGAAAGGCCCTGAAGATCCCCTAGGTGTCTTTCACGTAGCTCAGGGTCCTTGACAACCTGGAACATAAGGTAAAGTTTACAAAAAAAAAAATGTAAACATAATAAATTTAAATTCAACAAATTATGCTCTTTTATCATGAATGCAGAGGAAGAAGGTCAGGTGGTTAGATTCTTCAAGCATAGTCCAGATAATGAAAAATGATAAGACTGAGAATACAAAGATATCAAATGAGCTGAATGACTTTGACACTGAAGACAAATTACAGTGGAAATCAGAGCTGAACTATTATCCCAGGACACATTATTTAATGAAATGAAACATGAAGAAGGTTGACTCTAGGTTCAAACCTCTAGCCCTCCACATCTGGTTGCAATTGTCTGTGCTGTGTCATAAGCTCGTTGTAAGTCAGATGAATATATAACAGAGACCTTAGGTTCACTGGATAGTCTATCAGCCACCTCCACGCAAAAGAAATTTACAGGAATTAGTCATGAAGGCATAAATTGACTAAAATGTAAAAGCTCCAGTCTTGGTTCATACGTAGAAACAAAAGTATTCAGCAAGAACAACTTACTGCAGCTGCTTGCTGTCTTCCAACTTCATTTAATTCAACGTCCAGATGTCCCTGATTTATATGAATTCATGTGAAATATAATAGCAGGAATAAGCTCAACCTACAGTATGTTTTGCTGTGAAATCTCTTAATATATTATCAAATGTTGTCATTGTTTTTGCTCAATCATGTCAATCTTTACAAGCTGGGAAGAGAAAAGTACCTGAATTCTTCCCTCAACGTTCCACGCTGTTTCACCATGTCGTACCACAACGATCTCCGCATACTCTGGATGGTCAGAGCTATAACCAGCATCGCCATATTAATTAGATTGAGATAAGGAAAAAGGAAAAAGAAAATGGAAGGACAAAAATCTTTCACCAGACAATTAAATCTTTTTTTAAAAAAAAAAATTGTGAAGCATTATTATAGCATAGCGGACAGAGCAAAGATAAATTGTGGAGTACCATAATTACAAAAAAGTTGAAGATAATCGAACCGAAGAAATCAAGAGTTCTTAGCATATATATGTATGATGATAAATTCATATTGATAAGCAGATATATGGAGAAACGAAAAGTTGAGGAGAGAAACGAGGAAAGACCTAGAAAGGGAATTCGCCATGGAGAATCGGCGATTGAGAGAGTGAGGCGTGAGAGTTAAGCTGTGTGATTTGGGAGGAGCGCCAAAAGGTTTAAATGGTCCCAATAATTGAGAGAAACAAGAATCAAGAATAAGGTTGCGATCACCCAGAAAACCACTGTGCGCTTATTAGTTGCGTGCGTTTCGAATGTAGGGTCGAGACCTCAGGGCCAATAACTAACCAATCAGCTTCGACCAGACTACCCGTACATTTGTCCAGTTTTTTTTTTTTTTCCTTTTACTAAACTTACAAAAAGAAATATATTAATGATCATCATTCATCAGAGACAGAAAAAATTGTCAAAATCAAATTATATTATATTATATATGTCTCTGTGTTTGTGGTGGGAGGGTCTTTGTTTTTATATGGCTACTTCTGATTCCATATAACTTTTGTTTCGCCTTAGCTGAGAAATTTATATTCAAAGTGAAATTCATATTCATATTTTTTTTCTTTTCGCAAAGAAATTATGATAAATCAAAATACTTTAAAATTTACTTTTGCTCTTGCTGAATTTTTAAATCCTCGTATAACTATCTTTAAAATAAATAATTTTTTTTCCTTTACTTGAAATTTGTTCATACAAAATATTAGAAAAAAACTCAACCGTTGCATTATTTAAGTTCTAAACACATAATTAATAGGGTGTCAACAAATTTACTCTTTCATATATATAGATAATAATAGTCCAAGATATATATATATATATACATATATATATATAGAAAAAATTTTGATACGAAGAATTCAATCTATTACATTGATATCTATATGAATAATAACAAGAAAAATTTTACAAGAATCTCGATTTAAAAAAAATGAAATTTTTTTTTTAAAAAAAACCTTGTCTAAGTTAATATTCGCAAATTCTACAATAGATTTTACAACTGCTTAAACCATATTACAAAGGGAGGTATATGCTATGATAGTATAAAACTATCTTCACAATATCCTAGCAACAATGGCATTGTTTGCTTTGCGCATTCATAAATGCACACATATTCTACGCAGGTATGTATTATAATTCATAACAATGTTTTCACTTTCATGGCACAACAATCCCTATGTTATGGAGTGGGTAATCATACATAGAGGAAAAAATGGTACCAGGAAGGTCAATGGGTCATAGGAATCTCATGAATATGCAACTTAAACTGACATGCGTCTTGGGATTTCAACAGATAAATGTCTCTTTGTTATATGAAACAACAATCAAGTTACAGACAGCAATATAACTTGTATTAATTTCAACAAAAGTCAACACCTAAAACAGAATCAATGAAAGTTGGGCTTCGTTGATTTTTTGTCTTGAGGATAGCTTGCTGTCCGAAGGACCTGAGATTGGAACAAATGCCATCAGAAAATATACTAAGCACATCAAGGCATACAAGTTGGAGTTCCTAGTAAAAGAAACTGACAGAAGAGGAAGTCTATACTCTGTCAATAACTCTATCACACTTAACAATCTAGAAAGCAGAAAAACAAGCATATACAATGAGACTATACCTGATGATCTAAAAGACTATTTCAGCCTGCAAAGTAAAATCAGAAAATTTTGATTATGTGATCTGACAGCCACTCCAATTATAAGATCCTTAAGAAAATATGGCAGCATGTGCCACGACAGCAAGAAGTCTATTGGAACATTCTAGAATAAGCTTTTTTCTCTTGATCACGTCTATCAGTAACCTGTAACCAAAGTGAATATTGTAACTTATGCCATTAAGATAAAACTGAACCAAGCAAACAATGCACTGAATGGCACGAAGAATAGTAGAGGAAAACAAAAGATGGAAATGATTGACCTTTTTCCTCGCAGTTGCAAGCTCTTTTTTAATTCCTCCTGAAGAACAGAGTATGGTGCGAAGTCAACTTTACCAGAAATACCATAAATGTGGTTCACGTTGCAACATTTTAAGTTTAAATATTCAAGAGTCATGGTCTACCAATTATTTGGAGGTCTATGTATTTTTACTTCTGCTTTATATTTTAATGCATGTTGGAAAACTCAACTCTATCTAGAAATAATCATAAATTCAGATTCTCATTTTCCATGAATATACTGCCCCCATACCGTGGTAAGCCAATGGTTCTAACTTCCAAAAAAAAAACTAAACTAACATCTGGGTCAAAATAAGAATCCAGGAAGTTCACTTCTCAACCACACCAACCTGCAACCAATGAGAGAAAACAAAAAATTCAAGCAAGAAACAACCACATACCATCATTTGGCTCCAACTCTAATGCTTTTTTAAAGCATTCAACAGCAGCATCCAGGTCATTTAGTGCCATACACGCCTGAAAAACACAAAACAAATTCCCAAGCATTTAATGACTCTGTTCAACATGGAAAATCCTGGAATCATGAATTTCATAACTACTTGGTTGTAGAAGTTACCAAACAATTCACATAACAAAAGGGATTAGAAAAACAGAGAGAAAGACTACAGGCCTTAAATCTACTGTTGTAGGCAGGTCATGCTACTAATCAAAATTAGCATAGTCTATACTCTATAACAAAAGTAAAACAAAATATTAAAAAGCTCACATATAGATCAGACAATTTATTAGCCACTATCAGTCACTTTCATCATCATCAACTATCTATTGGGACTCAGAATATATCAACCTGGCCTTTGCGGAACAGGGCTTTGACATTATCTCCATCATGCAATGCAAAATCTGAATCCAACAATGCTCCTTGCAGATCACCTAATTTCAATTTACAAGCCTTAAAAAGAAAAGAGAAAAACATAGTATAAGTCATCAGTTAAAGTGAAATAAGAAAGAAGAAAATAAGACAAATTCAGAATATAACATAAATGACAGCCAAGAAATAACTTTAAAGGTTCCACGTTGATTCTGACTGGACAAGTAACTAAAATGGCCTACCACGATTACATCCATATGATAACCTCTCCTTGCAGTGAGCCTAAGAGAGACTATTTTTGTGCAGAATGCATATATGTCTTAACTAAAACAATCGTATGCAAGGTGGGTGGCCAATGTGGAGAAGAAAGATTTAAGACAAGAAAGCAGGGAGACCATCAAGATTCATATTCAAATCAATCAGGTAGATGTACATTTAATTTTTTTTTTTATTCTTTAATTGACTTTCAGGTAAAAATGAACATAGACGTCCATTGTGATAATTCATCTTTCAGACTGCTGAAGTTTCAATGAAGTAGTGCTCAACCTAACAATAACTTAGGGTAATTCAGGTTGTTTAATCACTTGTTACATTAGAGTGTGCACCAGGAGTATTTTCAAGAAATAATTATATCATTTGTCCATAAAGTTGAGATCTTGGTCATTAATAAAAGAAGTATGCTCAAGTCATATACAATGATCAGATGATACTTACAGCACTGTTGGTAAAAATTTGAGATTTCGTCTTCCTTAGAGTAGTGCTCTTCTCTGTGGAGTCAGGTAAAAAGAAGAAAGAAAAAAAAAAAAACCTGAGATACTAAGAACACAAAGTAGCAGCCAGGACAAGATATAAAACAAGAGATTACAAGTCAATATAAGCACAAAAAACTATCAGGTTGACCTTCATCAATGTCGTCCTTCTCCCAACAGACATCCAAATAGCGCAAAGCTTTACGATACTTTCGGAGAGCCGATTTATGGTCTTGCTTCTGTATGTCAGAAATAATGTGGCCCAAACTTGGTTATTAAAAGTAAGACAACCACTAAATCTTCTAGTTCTCCACAAATGGGAGAAATATATTATGATTTAAGCATTGAAATGCAAGAAACAGGTAGGGGAAAAATCAAGAAAATGTTGAAGAATATCATACAAACTAAACAATCCTTCTCAAAAGAACATAAACGTGACACAATTCAGGGACAAACACATGTAGAAACATAATACCTTATACTGTTCATTTCCCAGACTTTTGATTGAATCTACAGCCTCCATCCACCAAGAAATTTCATCAGGTTTCACATTTAGGTCAGCTGGCCAGTCAGGATAAGTATCACCATCTCTAAAGAAGTCAATGGTTCCATCATCATCCCCTTCAGCTATTTCTCCACAATCAGCAATAATAACATCTTGGGTGGGATAATCACCTTCCCCCGTAATAACATGTTCAATAGAACGAACAACACCCATTCCTTTGATTACCTTCCCAAACACTACATGTTTTCCATCCAAATGAGGAGTCCGAGTAGTGGTAATGAAAAATTGAGATCCATTGGAATTTGGACCAGCATTAGCCATTGACAGCATACCCTTCCTTTCATGCTTCAACTCAAAGTTTTCATCCTCAAATTTCAAGTCATAAATGGATTCCCCTCCCGTGCCATCCCCGGCTGAGATATCTCCGCCTTGTATCATGAAACCTTTGATGATACGATGAAAACGGACCCCCTATAGCGAACGTTGAACAGCCTTACGTAAGAAGATAAACTTTATCTACATTGTCATCTTTTAATAAAATGATAACGCACCAAGCAAAACATTGATAGCAATGACAAAAATGATAGATAACTCAACCTACTGAATCAAAATGTATAAATTCCGGAGCCTCCAGAAAGAAAGAAAAATAAATAAATAAACGAAAGAAACACGAGCTTGAAGTAGAAATTTGGCATTTGTCCCAAAATGAGGAGGCGGGAAGAGAGAGAAGACCTTGTAATGCAGAGGAACTCCGGTGTGAGGAGCGATGCCCTTCTCACCAGTACAAAGGGCCCTGAAATTCTCGGCGGTTTTGGGTACGACATCTTTGAAGAGCTCGACCACAATTCTACCCTCTAACTCGCCGCCAATGCTGATGTCCAAGTAGCATCTTGGATTCACCATTTCTTGCTCGCTTCTGTTTCACAATCACAAACCTCACACTCACACTCAACAACTGCCCACGTCCTAACCCTAACTTCGCTTTTTAATTTGAACACGTTACACCCTCCAATGCTGTGCCGCCACCAATCTTATACTTCTACTTCTACGGTTACACACCCCGCCCCTGCATTTTAATCCCGCCCTTTTTATTTTATTTTTATTTATTTAAAAAATATTTTCACTTTAACATCACAAAACATTACATTTTATCTCTAAAAATATGATAATATAATTTTTTATTTTAGTAAAAGTGTTCATTTAGACCTTAACTTTTGACTCAAATTTTATTTTATACCTCAAGTTTGATTGATTTTCGTTTAATGTTTTAACTTTTAAAAAATTAATCAAAATTTTTATAACTTTTAATATTGTTAACTTTATTTAGTGAGAAGTATTGAGTCAATTAATCTTAAATGTAAAGAAAATTATAAATATTTAAATGTAAATTATAAAATTTAAATTAAATATTCATCCAACTTAAATCAAAATATAGCATTATTTTTATATTTATTATTTTTTTAATGTAAGATTAATAAATTGATAATATTAATAATAATATATTGTAAAGATATTAAAATTAGTTTAAACTTAATATTTTTTATTAAATAAATTAACAGTGTTAGAAATTAAAAATATGTTGATTAATTTTTTTAAAATTAAAAAATTAAAGTAAAATTAATTAAATTTAAAAGACAAAATTAAAATTTGAGTAAAAGTTAAAAAATTAAAAAGTTAAAAGTACTCTTTTGTCTTTTTATGTTTATATTATACCATTCTCTCCTCAATTTTGAAAAGGCTTAAAAATGTTTTTGCTTCCTCTTATTTTATAAGAGTTTCAATTTAGTCTCCTTACTTTAGAAATAAACAATTAGATTCTTTTATTTCGTGAAATAATCCAATTTTGTCTTTTCTATTACATTCTTATCCAAAATTTGACGTCAATTTTAGCAATAGACTAAATTAGATATTAAATATAAATGCAAATCATTAGTTCTTTGTAAATAAATAACTATTTAATCAACAAATTATCAATTTTTATACTAAACTTTGGATCAATTATATAATAAAGAAAAAAATTAGACAATTTTACAAAACATATGACTAAATTGTATGTTTCTAAATTATGGTAACTAAATTAAAATTTTTATAAAACTAGAAGAACTAATTAAAAGTGTATTTAAGCCTTCTGAAAATTACAAAAGTCGTGAAAGTATTTGTGAAAAACAAATTTAAATTATATTTTGTTCTTTAAACTATAATTTATAGTAAGTGTATGAATTGTGGTTAAGAAAAGTAAATGATTTAAATATATTTTGGAAATAGTACAATTTTAGTTATCTAATTATTTTTACTTAGGTGTTGACTTAGTTCTAATTGGAAATATAATTGGTTAAGAATACAATCTGTTATAAAGGCCATAGTTGTGTTATAATAGCCATATTGTATTACTTAAACATGAAATGAGATCACATACATTGTCACAATAAAAGAAATAACAAACAGACAGACATGCCTCTAACTAACATACTATTATTCCACACATGGTATGACTCATGAGTATCATACAAGTAAAGCTAGCTAGTTGACGACCCTACAGTTTTTCCTTATCTGCCCCTGTTGTCCTGTGAGCACTCCTATGCGTCCCATCTTCTCCATGGATGCTGCAAAGTCCCTGAAGAAGAGAAAAGGGTATCTGCTGTAGTTGAGCACCAATGAGGCTGTTGTATTGTCACCCAAAAGAGCCTGATCTGACTGAAGCAACCCTGAATTGTTGAGGAGGTTTCTGTAATAGAAGTTATCGAATCTGTTGGTAGTGATAGGGTCCAATGGAGCGAGTTTGGTGTTAGAGTCGTCTTGGTTGGGACATAGCTTCTGCAGAGTTTGAAGCAGGGAAGCGTCAAGTGATGGATCGGATTTGCCAGGTGAGCCTCCGAAGTTGAACAGCCTTGACTTGAATGTGAAGCACTGTGCAAAACCAAAGGTGTGTGCACCTGAGAGCACAGCTACATCATTGATTTGAAGACCCTTGTTAATGAACTTGGCCGTAATGTTTTGAAGAGGATCAAAGGGTGATGGTAACTCATTTGCCTCACTCTCACTCGCACTTGTGCCATCTCTACGTCCAAGAGGTACTGACCAAAATGGGCCTCCACTCTGCCAAACAATGGATAGTGTTACCTTTTAGTGGATCATCTAATGTGCGCATTTGATGAAGTATGTGAAGTGCGTTGCTTACCGTTGTTTTCCACCCACAAGCAAGTTACGTGTAAAACAGTGATATATATTTACACATTAACCCACTATCGAGTTAATGTAATGTGCAAAAACAACACACTTCATACACTTCACGCGCAATTTAAAGAATCTGAATACCTTTTATTTGTACATACATGATACATTCAACAAGGTACAAGATTTTCTTACCAGATAAACAGCTTCTCTAGCTGCTAGAGTCAGTATATCAGCACATGACACTGTGGATGGACATGCTTTCTCTAAGGCAGACTTGATTGCGTCAATTACTTCAAATCCTCTTATTGAATTCGCATTAGGTAGTGCATTCTTTTCCCCCGTAAACGTGCTGGTATCGTCAAGTAACACAGACCCTTCACATCCCTGTTTTTTCAAAAGAACCAAAAACATCACAAAACTCAACATACTTCACTTTGTGTTTAACTTTCCCAAATAGAAGAAAAACTAAATAAATGAGGCATCTGAATTACAATGACGAAACAATCATGGAAGTGAAGACGCAAGAGAGATGCTGCGATTCTGGTGTCATTGGCCATGGCTGACCACACATTGTATCGAACAATACTGGTAAGGTTTGGACAAGTTGCGTCATAGAACCTATAATTAAGTTGACACAAGACTAGAGGACTGAGAAACACTAGCCAGAACAAGAGAAGAAGAGAATGCTTATTAGAAGTACAGTACTCCATAATTAAAATGAAAGCCAAGAGTTGTGACAGTAAGTTGCAAAGTGGAAGCAATTTATAGAAGAAAAAGCAGGTGTTATATTAGTTTTATAGAGTGGGATAGCCACTATCTATAATCTATCCATGTCTCTATCAATTGAGTTTGGTACAATTCCATATTCTCTTCGATAATGGGGATGAGAACTAAGGCAGTCCACTCCCACCTCATGCACAACTACGCAGTTAGTGGCAGGATGATGTATTACAACATAGCTCTGTAATAAACAAGACATTTGAGACTAAAATATATTCTCTAGTTGACCATGTGAAGAATATGTAAGAGTGCATTCAAATTTTATCTTTTAAAGCCAATATAAGTTGGCACAGTTAGTCCAAGAATCCAAAGGAAGATTCCACTTGGTAGGACAGTCCTTCCATATAGATCTCTTGGTGCCCAGATACTAGTTAAACAGTAGCAACTATAGATAAAATTACCTGCGGTATAATCTTTGGAGTAATACTTTGTTTTGGGTGCGTTCTTCTATACTACCATTTTTGTTAAAAATGAATAATGTCTTATAAAACATGCCCATTTTCTTAATTTGATTAATTTCTTGAAGTTTACCTAAGTCTTCAATATCATTTTTACATTATATATGTTAAGAAATAGTTAATACATATGGGTGATATAGCTTAAAGTCTGCTTGGAACAGAAAGAATAGAGGAAAAAAGAAAATTCATTAATTTTTTTTGTTTGATTCTTAAAATTTTATAAGAAAAATAAATTAAAAAATTTTTATGTTAACATTTTTTAGCTTTCTCTTTATATTAATTTTAATTATCTTAAATTAAAAAATTTTAAAAGATTCAAATAAAAAAGAACTATCATTTAATATTTTTTTTTCTTCATTTTTTTTTCTTTTCCTTTCTCCTCCTCATTCCCCAACCCAATGTAGAGCTTATATAATTTTTAAGTGTTCGGAAACTATATCTTTTAAATCTTTTGAGAATTGAAATTGAGAGAGTGGATATTTGAAAAATCAATTGACTTCTTAGTGTAATCAACCTCAAAGTATAGCTTATGTTCATTTTCTATTTTCCTACCCGTCCTACTAGCTAGTAAGTAAGCAAGTCCGATTGTGGGAGTAGAAGTAGATTTTTCAAAAGCATAAACAATTAAATATATACCGAAAGTGCATGGCATTTGAATATATTCAGCGAATCTGAGGCATGGTGGAATATGTGTGTACAGTCATGATAGAAGATAGCAAAACTTATCATTTTGTCGTGGGAAACGACATGAAACAACTACACAATTAAGGTCAGCAAACACAATACGAAACAACAAGGTGGAAGTAGATAAATTGGATCACACTATATGACCTACTTACAATTCTGCCTCACATTATTTTGGTTTAAAAAATTGCAATATGCATATTAATTATATTTCTACCTTTATGTTCTGTTGTTTGTGTATCAGACACTCATTCGATGAATGTAATAATACTAAATTCTTTTTGGGTTTTGGAAAAAGTTCAAACTTGAATTGACATCTAAATTCCGATCACCATCATCGTCTCCATCATTATCGATGTTTGTTTCGTGATTCAGACACGTTCGATGATTATAACATTGAACTGATAATAGTAATACTAAATTCTTCATTGTTTTTTGGAATTGATACCTAAATTGCTACCTCCACCATCGTCTCAATCATTATGGTTTTTATAATCTTTATTCTGCCTTTGGGGTTTTTCACTTAGTTTTTCTATCCAAATCGCATAGAAAAAGGACTCAAAAGTCTGCTTTCAACTCTGCAAGTCAAACCTCACTGAAATTCTCAATCTTCGAAATAACAGTTTGGATAAACTCAAACCCAGCAGGAATCAAGAGAGAGGATTAAATAAAAGCCAAAAAGACATAAAGAAAACAACAACAAAAAAATGTTCAAACTTTCAATAATCTAAAAGCAGACTTTTTTTATATAAATTATCTTCATACATCAAACACCCATGAGTCCATGACATATACTGGTAACTAATACTTAATAATCAATATGACGAGTTCAACAGAAGTTGCAGCACAAGAAATCGAAGCAGCTTCCTGTACAGTCATACCAGCAAGAACAGCTGCGTCTCCAGAAAAATTAGAGAATTCAATCAGACTCTGAAAAAAAAAAGGAGAGAGAGAGAAAGAGATTTGGGAGTACCATTCATTGATGACCTTGTCACGTGGATCATCATCCCCAGCTTGGAAGTTGTTGGAGCTGGAAATTTCAATGGATTGGGATGGAGGGGGTTCCATGGATGGCTTCTCTTCGTGTCTCACTGAGATGGGATTTGTGATTTTGAAAGTGAAAGGAGACTAACGGAGAAGGAGGTTAGGACTTAGGAGTGCACGTGAAAGGAGAATACTGGGAGGGCAGTGTTAAATCGTTTTTTCTTTTTTTATTTTTTTTCGGGGAAAAGAAAATCAAGGAAACGTTTTATTTCATGAATTATTTAGGAAGAAAGATTAT
This sequence comes from Senna siamea, assembly GCA_031216115.1. Classification (NCBI taxonomy): domain Eukaryota; kingdom Viridiplantae; phylum Streptophyta; class Magnoliopsida; order Fabales; family Fabaceae; genus Senna; species Senna siamea. Next base: position 16,392,228 of record CM062358.1, read on the forward strand.
TATGATTTTAATTTAATGACTTCGTTTGACTCGACTGAATTAGAGGCAAGAGCCTTAAAACAGGGGGAAATTTCAACGTAACACAACACGTTGAATCCATCAAGTATAAAATTTACGTTCATAAATAGACAAAATTCATGGAATCGCTGAATCAACCGACCATGTCTTAGAATACAGACATACATTTGTTAATTATTGTCATTAAATGTTAAATATTTAAATTGATTTGAAACTTTAACAAAATCAATATTTTCTCAATCTTTTAACCTTTATTTAAATTATTTTTTAGATAATTAAATTAATTGACCAATTGCAGGATTAATGGCTGGTAGGTATGTCACACCAACTTGTTCAATTAATATGAAATTTTATTCATTCCGTTACCAAAACGGGTGATGAGAAAAAACAAATTCTGAAAGAAATAATGCATGCTCGAATAGTCTGTCTCGAAATGAGTAGGGGAGGGGAATGGAAAAGAGAACAAAAAAATATTAAGTGATAATTTTTTTATTTAATATTTTTTAATTTTAAAGTAATTAAAATTAATAAAAGATATTAAGAAAAATTATTATAAAATTTTTTAATTTATTTTTTTAATTTTAAGAATTAAATAAAAAGAAGTTATTAAACTGTTTTTTCCCTTCATATAAGGCCTCTTTTGAGAGGGAGAAAATGAAGGGAAAGTGAAAGAAATAGAACAAAATTTTATTTGTTTAATTTTTAAAATTTTAAAAGTAAATAAATTTAAAAATTTTATGTTAACTCTTCTTAATTTTTTTTATTTGTTTATTTTAATTATTTAAATTGAAAGATTTTAAAATATTCATATAAATAAAAAAATCATCACTTAACTTTTTTTCTTTTTCTTTTTTTTTCTTTTAATTTTTTTCCTTACTTTCTCATTTTCATTCCCAAACACACCCTTTGTGTTTGGAAATGAAAAGGCGAATGGAAGGAGAAGAATTGAAAGAAAATAAAAAGGATGGAAAAGAAGAATTAAGTAATAGTTTCTTCTTTTTTTATTTAAATTCTCAAAATTTTTTAATTTAAAATAATTAAAATTAACAAATGAGAAAGGTCAATAAAAGTTAATATAAAATTCTTTAATTTCATTTTTTCAAAATTATAAGAAATAAACAAAAAGAAAGTTAATATACTTTCTCTCTTCTCTTTTCCTCTAAAATTTTTCTCCCAAACACACCCTTAGGATTTGGTTAAGAAAATGATTTGTAAGCGATGTAAGATGAAGTGGGATAATTTAGAGATTTTAACCCTTAATTAGATATTTAATAAACAAATAGTATGAAGTGGGTTAGGATGGTTCGTAAACCATCTTAAACCACTCAATAGTTCAAATTTCAAACTTCTCCAAATTAGGGAGTTTTGGATAGTTTGTAAATTTTAACCATTTAAATCACTTAACTCTATTAATTATATTATAACATTCAATTAGTGGATAGTGATTTATCCTTTGATGTTTTAAAACTTTCAATCAATAGACTAATTTGTGTAACTCACTACACTCCTTCTCACTTTACACCACTCCATTAATAATCACCCCACTCTTTTCTATTCAATCCTTCTAACCAAGCTCTTAGGGTTTGTTTAGGAGGAAGGAAATGAAGGGGAAGGAAAGAAAATTTAATAACTTTTTTATTATTTTATTTTTAAAATTTTGAAGAAAAAAGAGTTAGAATATTTTATGTTAACTCTACTTAACATTCTTTCTTTATTAATTTTAATTACTCTAATGGTGTGTTTGGGAGAGAGATTTTGAAGGAAAAGGGAAGGAAAAGAAATGTACTAATCTTCACCTAATTTGTTTTTTAAAATTTTAGAGGGAAAGGAATTGAAAGATTTTGTTTTAGCCTTCCTCAACCTTTTCCCTCGTTAATTTTAATTACCTCAAATTAAAAGATTTTGGAATATCCAAATAAGAAGAGGAAAAACAATCACTTAACCTTTCCTTTTCTCTTCTTGGCCTGTTTGGGAATGAGGATAGAAAGGAAAAAAGATGAATTATAGGAAAAGAAAAGGAAAGGTTAAGCGATAGTTTATCTTCTCATTGTTTGAATATTCTAAATTCTTTTAATTTGAGATAATTAAAATTAACAAAAGAAGAAAATTAATGAGGGTTAATATAAAATTCTCAAATTTCTTTTCCTCCAAAATTATAAGAAAAAAATAAGGAGAATATTAAATATATTTTCTTTTCTTTCATTCCCTTTCCGTTAGGGTATGTTTGGGAATAAAGAGAAAAAGAAAAGGAAAGGAATTGAAAAAAAAAAAGAGGAGGGAAGAAAAGATTAAGTAATAATATTTTCTCTCCTTATTTGAATCTTTCAAATTCTCTCAATTTAAAATAATTAAAATTAACAAAAATAAAAAATTAAGGGAGATTAATATAAAATTCTCTAATTTTTTTTCCTTCCAAAATTTTAAAAACCAAATAAAAAGAATGTACAAAATTTTTTTTCCTTCCTTTCCGTTCCCTTCTCATCTTTTTCATCTCTCAAATAGACCCTCTCTCAATTTGAGATAATTAAAATTAACAAAAAAAAATTAAAAGACATTAATATAAAATTTTTTAATTTTTTTTTTAAAATTTTAAGAACAAAATAAAAAGAATGTACAAAATTTTCTTTCCTTCCTTTTCGTTCCCTTCTCATCTTTTTTTCATCTCTCAAATAGACCCTAAATTAAGATTAAGAGACTTTGAAGGATACAAACAAAAAATTAAAAACTATCCTTTAATATTTCATTTCCTCCCCTTTCATTTTCCTTTAATCCTTTCTCTTTCTCTCCTCACTCCTAAACACACTCTGAAGGTTTTACATGCATGAAAAATGTCATTTTTTAAAATTAAAAATATAATATAAAATAATAATTACTAAATTTTAAAATAATAAATAAAATAAAAAAATTATTTAACTTTTCACTTTTTATTATTTTCACTTTCTCACTCTTATTTTTTCATATCACATTTTATTTTATACTTCATATTATATAATATATCATTTTTGAAATTAATAACTAGAACACTCAATACACACATTCACTTGGCGTGGTGGGAAATGGTATTTGCAGCAGCCATTTCCGTTCTTGAAGACGCAAATGCTCACACGTCAAAGCCAGCTGAACATCATCCAAGTGCTCAATTCAAACTCAAAATGTCGATCTATGCCTTCTAGAAATATGATACCTTGGTAAAATTAATATCACCTGCAAAACATTTATCCTTAACCTTTCTAAATTTGAACCTCAAGAACGGGAACTGGACAAGTTACAAGTATGGGGTCATTTTCATCATAACTGAATATAAGTAGAAGCCAACTAATTAAGGTGCTCGAATAATGTAATAATCAGCTAATTCAATTGGTCATCCATGTCTTCTGGTAAAATTTGGTCTCATATATCAATAACGAGTGAAGACTGATCACTGTATCTATACCATAACTGTAACGAGGAATTCAGTCAATTTGAGTTGGTTCTGTCATAACAGCCTTCCCGGGACACCTGCAACATTGACCCTGGAAAAATTTCCAAACCCCACTTGGTTTTTCCAGGAGCAAAGGATCTAAAATACAGTGCCTGTTTAAATGAAAACTTCTGACGTAAATATATCCGGCTATTATATGACTAGTCGTGTTCAGCTATTCAACAGCTTAAAATGTCTCTCTCCCTCACACATGCGTTCAGAGATGAAACATAGAAATCAAGATTCCGTTTGAAATCAACAGCCACCTATTATCTATGTTGAAATGCCCGTTTAGTACAAAAATCAAACAGGTAATAACTTGCAGGTACTTTATTTGGACGCTGCATCTCTCATCTCTGCCTCAGCATGTTCTCCTTATCAATGTTCTTGCTCACCACCTGTAGGTTCTCGGTTTCCCATAATTGTTGGAACTAGTTTACATATAGGCATGTTTTCATTCTTACTTAGAAGCTTCAGGGATGGATGAACCTCAATATCATGCATGAACACCCTGTCTCCAATATCTAGATGGCTCACATCCACCTCAATTTTTGATGGAATATGCTCAGATGGACCAAGGTACTTTAGACTAGTTCGGATCATGTTCAAATAGCCACCTGTAATAACCAGAATATGTAAAGCTGCTTATTTTTCAAAACAGCCAAGATTTTTTTCCAAAAAATAAGCTACTTTTAAGTGGTAGTTAAAGCAATTTTTTTACTATGGGAAGAAATCAGAAAATAGGGAAGCAAATGGAGAAGCATAAATTCTTTTTTTTTTTTTAACACAATGGTACCCCCAATTAAAATCATTAATCGCCCATAATTAACTCTAACTTTTTTATCAACCCTCTTAAATAAATATTCCTTTCATAATTTAACAGTCAAAAGTACTCTTCTATATATTTTCCAAACACAAATTAATTCTCAAATATTGATAAAAACACTTATTAAATAATCATTTCAAACATTGTTTCTCTCTCAACACTTTTTTCCAAAACTCCATTTAAAAATAAGTCGTTTTTAAAGTAAACAAAATCCACAGCAAAGCTACATAGTAACTGCCCAGTTTAACACATATTTGTCAATGAAAAAGAAAAAAATATTTAGTTATTATTGAGAAAAAATTTCCCTAGTTAACATATCGAACATCATTTTAATTTTTTTTCTTTTTATTTCTTAGAGTCTGTGTCACCTAAAGTTGTTAAAAAAACCTTTTTGAATCACTATGTTCTATATTATTGTTTTCAGCTCACTAGAAAAGAACAAGAAAACAAAAGAGGACAAAAATAAGAAAGAAAGAAAGAAGGTCTGAGAAAACAAACACATAATTCCTAAGACAACAACAACAACAAACCAAGCCTTTTCTCACTAAATGAGATCAACTATATGGATCAAGTGATCCTAATGTATTCTATCTTTACTTATTTCTATAGTTAGATTATTAATAGTTAAAATCATCCTAATAGTTTCTCCTAAGACAATGCTATTTTAAACACTACCAATCACTAGAATGATCTTCTGCCAACATCGTTCAAGTTTTTGAGAGGACAACAATGGTTGCAAGGCAACAAACACAAGGAACACATTATAGATTTTTAGGCTTTCCTAGGGATTTCTAGATAATAAAAGCAAAAAAACCAAGCCAACCAAAATCCAAGGTAACAGACAATTCGTGCAACCTTAAAAATATAACAAATATGCCTCTTGCTTGGTTATAGATGTCAGTAGATAAGCAATCGCTTACCAGACAAGCCTATTTTGCCCATACTCCCTAACGTGGGAGCTAGCAAACACAGTCTTTTCAAGCTCTTGACTCATTCTATGAAGTTAACTGAGTCAAGTAATCTAAATTTCTAATTGCAACAGAAGTCCAAGTATAGAAAATAATCCAAGTAACAATCAGGATGCCTCGGTTGAGTAGATAAGCAATCTATCGCCAGACAAGGCTATTTTGCACATAGCCTAACATGGGAGTTAGCAAACAGTCTTCTCAAGCCCTTGACTCATCCTGTGAAGTTAAATGCTAAATACAAGTACTTGAAATTTCTAATTGCAATACTAGTCCAGGAATAAAAGGAAGGCACGGGGGAATCCCCAGGTTCGGTTTCATATTATCCCTCCGTTTCATCCATTCTACCCAACTCTAAGGCATTCCAACCAAAGCGATTTCCTATTGATTATTGCATGATCATTATTTAATTAACAGTATCAATGACTATTATTGACCACATTGAGATATATCTGCACCGTTTAATAAGGAGCATAAAGATTTCTAACAAGCTTCCATTAAATTATAAACAGAAGCTCTGCTTCAGGAGGTTTAGAGATTAGACAATATAACGTTGAAATGGTAGCAAAGTAGAGAACTGTACATTATACAAGTTACAATGTAAGCTGACGGTGTTCATGCATTTCATCATACCCCATCATTCTCAAATGAAGAAATAGCAAGTGGAAAAAAATAGTAATAACCTTCCACATACAAAGTTCAATCAAACGGGTATAAATATCAAATAGGTAAAGAAATTACCTTTTTGAAGACCAGGACAAACATCTTCGCCTTTAAAAACAACAGGAACATCTACCTTCAAGTCCAGCCCGTCTTCAGCCCAGACGAACACCAAATTTAGGATTCTCCCACTCTCTTCGTCCCTGTGAATCTATAAAACAGATGAAGGAAACGAAAATAACAAGTTAAAAAGTCTTCTAAAAAATCATAAAATTTGCTAATCAATCTTCAAATTCTTTAAACTTTTTTTACAAAAGAAAAACCTTAATTGGCAGCACAGTTCCCGATTCAAGCAAATGAGAAGATCCAGAGCCGGCACGGATCTGAAGAGGAAACCGGGTCGAGCAGAAGAAAGGAAGATCCAAGGAGTTGAGTATGGCCTTAATCTGCTTCCTCTCGGTGGTAAGCAAATGCTTCCTCGATACCGATCCGACGTCTTGTTTCTGACCGAGAAGGTTCTGGTAGGAAACAACGGTTGGTATTCGACCTTGCATTCTGTCCCTGACAGAGACTCTACTGCCACTGCACTCTCTAGGGATAGCTTGGATCGTGTGGTAAGAAGCATAACGGAACCTTAATAAGAACGATGACTCCCAATGGCTAGTCGCCACCGCGTGGAGGTGGCCGGCGGCGGAGCGCCACCACTTCGCCATGATTGTTCTTGTCACTGCAAATGTGGTGCTAGAATGGAATCGGAGAGGGTTTTAACTTCATTTGGGGTTTAAAGCTCCGGCCCGTAACGAACGGGCCGGAGCTAGAAGCATCAGTATTTTGTGGACCTAGTTTATTCTTTCGGGCCACATCCATTAACATTGGGCTTTTTACATTATGCCTCGGCCTAAGGAGGAGTGAAACTTAACCCGGTCCACATAAAATTTTTTTCACAAATATCTTTAAAATAATTTTATTTAAAATATTATCAAATATTCTCCCAATAAAGATTTGACATCTTCTATTAAATTTAACTCATGTTGGTTGTTCCTAATAATCTTTATTAAAGTACATTTCAAGATTGGTTCATTAATATTTCAACATATTATTCAATTTATATTTTGATAAAATTTACTTAATTTAATTTCAATTTATAATTGAATTAGATTGTAAATGCTAGCACTATCAATTATATTAATGACCCCTTGACCCTCCTTTGTAAGTACTCTCTTGGACAGAAGAGAGAATTCATAAGTAACATACATGACTACCAACCTCTACCTTTTACAAAAAGATGGTGAAATTTTGTAAGTATTGACAGTGCTTTCTATAATTAAGAAGAGACTTAATATGTAATTTTAGATTTTTTTAAAGAAGTTAGATTGATGAAATTTTCATATAGATAAATATATTACACGTAAATATTATAATAAGTTTATGTGTATCACATAAATTATTTTTGCTTATCTAATTGATGATATTGAAGTTTATGACGAAATCTGCCGCTCCAATTAATTTTAGGGAGGAACCAATTAATTTAACATCCTGAACTAAATTTAATGAAAAAATTTTCACGTGTATAGAACATGAGAATTTAAACATTTAAGGACAACGATGTGTGTGTGACAGAGGCAAAGAAGTAGCCAAAATAGGAGACATTAATGATGGCATCAGAATATTCGTCCATGCCATTCATTTAATAATGATATTGAACACCGATAAAGTAGTTGAAATTTAATCGTGCCAAATACATGGACGTGATGTATTACTAACTTCACTGCACTTCCTTAAAAGTCAACAGCGACAAAAATATTTGCTTGCGCATGAAACAAAGTCCAGTGATATTTGTATGGATGCATCGGTAAACCAAGCCAATTAGAAAGTGTACGGTCTTGGTTTTAATTAGGTTTATATTTGTATGACAAAAGATAAAATTGAAGAAAAGCCTGTTTTAAATTCATTGATCGATATATAAGAAAAAAAACCCAGCTATCTTTACAGAAAAAAGAAGAAGCGATAACTCAACTCAAAGATCGAAACTTGGAGGCTTGGAAAATTAAAAAGTACATATTATATTTAAGAGTCCTTTATTACTTAGTAATTAATTAATAAGGAGTGTCCCGTAGAGAGCACATCACAACTTAATAATATTTTAATTAATATTAACATTACTTTGGTGCGTTTAATTTTTTTTTATAAAAGATTAATATTTTAAACAAGTAGTATATTGTATGGCGTACAAGTGGGGCAAAAGTGGGAGTTATCCCAATTTAGCAAGAAAAGCATTGTCCACGCTAGCTCTTTGGTTGTGGAGGATGATGCTTAAGGTTTTAATTTGTCAACCAAAACGACTCTGGTGCACGTGCTAACGATCTACACGACAAAAGTTTGTTTTTGTTTCGGACCCAGTGGGAAGTTTGACCGGGAATAGGAGGTCCCTCTCCCTTCAAACAAATATACATAAATACATACATACATATATATATATATATATTTCACTTGTATGTAAAATTAAATTTTTAAAAAATTGACATACATTTTAATAAATGATAAAATTACTAGTATTAAATTATTATTTCAAAACATGACTCTGAGGCGATTAATTAAAAATTTTTACTATTAAATAAATGTGTGACTATTATTACATATAACAATTAATATCCTTAAAATGAACAAAATCTAATGTGTATCAGTACTTGGAACAGTATTATTCTTAATTAGTAGGATGATACATGTGTTAAAAAAAACATAACTCTTCAGATCCCATCAAATCCATATCTAAACTAATTTAAATACATATAGTACATACTGTTTCTAAATTCTAAGACTGAAGTGAATTTATATATATGATGATGAATGGTTTGAATTGGAGGATTATTGAGGTGTGGGAAGATGGATCAACTACTTGAGAGCAGACGCGAAGAGAGGAAACATCACTCCTCATGACGAAGCCATCATTGTGAAGCTTCATGCTGCTCTTGGTAATAGGTCAGTGAGCCCACATGCCTCTCCTTTCAATCTTAGCTTCACAAATATATATAATTCTAGAACCTTTATTCTTCATTTTCTGGAATTCATTCATATATAATATATCAAGGACATCATGAACTATCTATAAGTTTAGGAATTATTAAGTCAAGGGGAGACCATAATTAAGATGTTCTTTTTAATTTGGTGATGATCATTGGTATTTGGTAACGTTAATCAACAATGCGCGCATAAGCCTAGCTCAAGTGTAATTATTTTTTAAAACTATGATGCATTATATAACTAAATTAAGTGTACATAAACTCACAAACGACAGTTGAGTTTATTTGTGAACTGAAGTTTAAATTATTTAAACATTAAGTGTCTCCTAATATCTCAAATACATTTATTTATAATTAATAAGATGATACCTTTGTAAAGAAAAAAATCATAAACTTTTTAACCAGATCCCATCAAATCCATGTCTAATAAACTAATTTAACTATATATAAAGTATTGTTACGATATGTATATTATGAGTTAAAATATTCTATTATTATCATTATAATTTTAGCATCTGTAATGTACTCGCAAGAACTTTATTCAATAAGAGTAGTAATTTTATGTAAAGGATTAGAAACAAATAATCACACCAGTTTAGAATAATGCAGAAATTAACGTTGGAAAAATCAAGAGAGGTATTATTACGTATTATTTCTTTTGGTGTTATAAAGTGACAGTAAGAAGAAGCAATCTTAAAATTTTTGGGAAGAACACCAAAATGCTCATTTTTTTTTCTTAATGAAAATCAAGCAATCGATCCACAACAATCTCGACGAATTAATCTTTTAACATTATTATATAGATCATAACAAAATGCATAATATACATAAATATAAATTACTATTTACTTGCATATATATGTATATTACAATTTATATTTATGTTTTATGTTATAATTAAGAAGATCATAAAATACTAAAAATCCTCAAATAACGACTTTTTAAATTATTAAAAATGAAAATAAAGTTTCGCAATTTTATGCGTTTTATAAAAAAGATAATTTTAAAGCCATCCTCAAGATTATCAAAATAATTACGCTAAATAATAATAGTGTTGAATTGATTAGGCCGGGCCAAAAAAATAAATTAAAGAAGGCTGGTCCCAGACCTCTTTGCTTGTGGCAGCACTGCAGAAGAAACTAGAAAGCCCCCTTCGCTTGTTTCTATCTCAAGCTCTGGAGTCTATTGTCGCCTCCATTCTCACACACAACAGTAAGCTCCTTTTCTCTCTCTCTCTCTAAATTCATTTTGGTTTTTCCTTTTCTTCTAAAATCTCGCGAATTTCGATCATCAGCCGTTATTTATTAGATCTCACCACTTCACCGTCTTTCTTCTGCCCAGCCATTTGATTCGTCTTTCCCCTTTTTCAAACTTCGCTAGCACGCAATCGGCGATGAATATCTAGATCTCATCGGTGCTGCTGCTTCTTCTTCTTCTCTTCTTTTTTCTAATCTTTTTGAAAAGAATGGTGAGATTTTTCTCGATGAATATTTATAATTTGGTATTTTTATTTTTCTTTTCTTGATTTCAGTCTTCAGTAAATATGGCCTTGATTAATTAAAAATCAGCTGTTTGAGTCATTTCACGTCGGTTTCTTGTCAAGAACGATACTTGCTTTGATATAATGAGATACTTTTAATGACTTTGTGATTAGTTTAATCATCCATCACTGAATTCTTTAATACACCATAAACAATGTGTTGATGATTAAGAAGCTTCGTTGAATCCCCTTTCATGGGTTGATGAGATTCCTCATTTCCATGCTAGATTTTATTATTCTTTATTTGCAGTTATGATTTAATTAATTATCACCATTTGACCCTCTCGCTATCTCTGTTCTGGTCACTGTTTGGCTGAGAAATTAAGATAATTAAATTAAATTAAATTGTTGGAATATATTAATAGGTGTCCGTATATCTCACTGTAGACAGGAAGAGAGAGAGATCAGAAATGTCATCATCGAATTCTCCGTGCGCTGCGTGCAAGTTTCTGAGGCGGAAATGCGTACAAGGTTGCGTGTTCGCGCCGCACTTCCCACCGGACAAACCTGACAGTTTCACTTGCGTCCACAAGGTGTTTGGCGCCAGCAATGTGTCTAAGCTTCTGGCCGAGGTCAAAGCGTCGGACCGCGACCAGGCCGTCATGTCTCTAGCCTACGAAGCCGAGGCACGGCTCCAGGACCCTGTGTACGGCTGCGTGGGCCTCATTTCCGTCCTCCAGAAAAGATACAAGGCAATCCAGAATGAAATCAAGAATGCCAGGAGTGAGCTCGCCACTTACATGGGACCTCAAGTTCTACGATCCACGCCTATTCTCGTACCCCCTGATGGAATGTTCGAGCAGCAGAATCCTTTTAGTTCCCTCGTTTCTGGGCACAACAACATGACGCAGGCGCAGCAGCCGTCCGTGGCGGGGACGGGGATAGCAGCCTGTCCTCCAGTTTCAGCGCCTGGATTGGTCATTCGTGAACCTCAGCAGCCGCTTCAGCCGCAGCACCATCATCATCAGCAGCAGCAGCAGTTATTGGAGGCGCAGCAATTAGCGGCTGCTATAGAGGCGCAGCAGTTGGCCGCGGCTATGGAGGCGCAGCAATTAGCAGCCGCTATGGAGGCGCAGCAATTAGCGGTCGCTATGGAGGCGTTCGAGCATGATGATGATCTGCAGCTGCTGTTTCAGCAGGAGCAGGAGCAGCAAGAGCTTTTGAGGTTTAATAGTGGCGGGGGGTTTGAGACTAGTTCGGTTCCCGAGTGTAGATTTAATCAGGCGGCTGAGACGTTGTCGTCGTTGCCTCTGGGCAGATTTGAGAAGCCTCTCTACCAGTTGCAACTGCAGCAAGGGGAATATCATAACCACCAGATGCAACTACAGCAAGAGGAATATCATAACCACCAGATTCAACTACAGCAAGGGCAATATCATAACAATCAGCACCACCAGATGCAACTACAGCAAGGGCAATATCATAACAATCAGCACCACCAGATGCAACTACAGCAAAGGGAACATCATAACCATCAGGACCATCAGAACCACCAGATGCAACTACTGCATCAACAGTTGCAACTACCGCAACAACAGCTGCAAGAGCTGCAACGGCGGCAAGAGCTGCAAAAGCTACAAGAACTGCAAAAGCTACAAGAGCTGCAACAGCTACAGTAGTTGCAGCCGTTGGCAGCAATACCACAAACAACAGTCGGAAAGGGAGGAGCCGAGGAGGTTAAGAGCGTCGTTGGTTTCCCAATTTTGCAGCTCTTGCGCCTTCCTGCTCATTCGTCAAACAAATTTTATCAAGGTATGTATGTTGTTCGTCTCCCATTGTTGACCTCTTCAAACATGATTTTCGTGATGCTTGATGCTCTGCATTGCTGAATGATTTCGGTGTTTCTTTTCTTTTTTTAATTAACAACGACTTCTAATGTACGGAGTCACTCGTCACTTCTTCAGTACTTGTTTATTACTTTTGTGAAGTATTTATAACAACAGATATAACTACCAATATATGATTATTAGATTAAAAACTATTATCTTTACTTATATGTTAATGTGTGGCAAAAGAAATACTTATATTTTTGTTATAAAATTTTTTAATTAAAATAAAATAATTATTTTTTAAAATATATATATATAAATTATATTGTATCAATCTCCACAAAGATATAAAATCTCTGACTAAGTCTTTTTTATTTTTTTAAATGTATCACTTGTTAGTTAATAAATGATGAAATGGTTCTCTCTTGAAAAAAAAGGAGAGGGTAGTACGTCAGCGGGTTGGTCATTAGTCATTACACAACGATGGCTGTCCCTTTCATCAATTATGAGCAGTCTACTATAATATTTAGTTAAAATGTCATGCTGAGTAAGATAAGAAATTTTGCACATTGACCAAGAAGCGGATACTATGCTATGAAGAAAACTGAGACCAAAATGAGTTTTCTGCTACTTTTTAAAATCTAATTATAACATTAGAAATTGTTCTTAATTCTTATCTACTACTGTGGGGGGATATGAGCCTTTTGGTTTCTGAAATATAATTCGAGTAGTCTCTGTTTCTGTGTTAGTCTCCGCAGTTAACTTTGATACTGGAACACTTATGCCTTGCATGATTCATCATGGATATTTACTGTTTCAAATATGTATTTCAGATGCATGTTTCCGATGGAATCAGGAAGTTTGAAGAAAAAACGTGTTGCATTTTGCATGTGAGTATTATTTGTTATGATGATAATGACTATAAATCTAGTTAAAAGAGGTAAAGGAAAAAGCTACAGCGGCAAGGCTTACACAAAGTTCAGGAAGGAAGAATACATGAAACGAGAAGACGAAGGGTTCAAGTAAGAGGCACACATAAAGAGGAAGTTAATTAGATTGGTAAGTAGGGAAGAGAAAAATATTTAATGGGAGAAGGAGGGTTCAGGTGGCACTCCCCATTGGCTTCCCCAATGAGAAAAAGTAAAACTATTTTAAACAACATAATGTTCTCTTTTGAGTATTTGAATTTCTTGCTTTTTCTCAGAAATTGATAGTTTTTGAGTGATCAGTCACGCTTAAATGGCGAATCTTACTATTTAGATAGATTCTCATTCCACACAATTCAAATTTATTCTGTAAATATACATACAGTGTGTATATATAATTCAAATCCCTTTGTTTCTTTTTCTTTTTTGCAAATAACAAATTCATTGCTTTGAATTGCATATATTCGGTGAGCTTCATATATAGTAGATATCTAATATCATTCCTTGGTCCTCTTCTGCAGTTCGTACTTCTTACCAGTCAGAAACAAATGGATAGAGAAAGGGGTATATAAGCATATATATGAGACCCATTCCTGTATACATTTTTGTCTTTCATTAGAGAGAACTATGAATGCGGACAACATTTAAAAAGTAAGGTCTTCATTGATCTTGGAGAACAGCTTTTTTGAAGGAGCAAGCTTGGTTTTCTACATCTATCATCATTATTGTTAGTAGTAATAACTAGCTTGTAGATGAGATATATCAGTGACGGTTTATATGGGGAAAGAGATATAAAATTGGACACACCAGTTTTGTGCAGTACAGTTGCTTTTAGACAGTATTATTCCGTAGAATGTAGATTTTTACGGTTAAAGCGTATTAATTTCATCCCCCTCAAATATTCTGATTGTTTTGTTGATTTATTTATTGTATTATTTGGCCAAATTCATAATGCCATTGTATTTACAGTAGCTAGATCAAGCATACATATATATACGCCAACATGTTGTATATATATAAACATGAGGGTACAACTATAAAAATCATAAAAGTCGAAAATAACTACACAAACACTTCAAAAAAATATAGCTTCACGCATTAGAAAATATTTAGCGTGTGGTTCGTATGCAGCCGACAATTCAACGTCTATAAATCTTAATCAAAATTTCCACGATAGTTAGAACAAAGATTATAGAAAAATCTTCTTTGCACGAAGATAAGATTACTTTAGTCAGTTGAAAAGTGCCTTCTTCATGTATAATATTATAATGATCTGTTATCAGCTTATACTACGAGCTCGCGGATTTCACAAACGGACATTGATGTCTAATTAATGATCAATTGCATCAATTTGCATTTCATCAATGCGTAACACTTGTGCTATTTTAGTTTTGTTTCACTATTTGTTTTCAATTAAATATAAATTAACGGTTCAAAGATGTTACATCACAAGATTAAATTTATCAATACTTTGATTTTTAGTTTTTTTTTTCATTAAAAATAAGCTAAACTGAACTAAAATAAAAATTTTTAAAATTATACATTTTGATTAGAAACTTTTTAGGTATAGAAAATTATATTGAAAATTTGAGTAAAATTATAAGGACGAAATTATAATTTAATCTCATATAAATATAATATAATTATTTAATTATCATGGAATTCGTTATAAATTGCACGATTAAAATCACATGATTAATTGAATTTAATTATGCTATTCTTTTCACCCTTCTTACGTGGAACTTTTTTTTGCCACAAAATTTACGAAGATCATAATCTTTTGTTCCAATTGTATAGTCGATATGATCTATTGGCCAGCTGGGAAATTTGGAAATTTGTAGTGTAATTTGTTTGGTTAGCATGAAAATTTTTAAGTGGATAAACGTCAAATTACTTTTCTTTAACAACACCTATAATCTTTTCAACAAATGTGCTCATATTTGTCCTGCCTAGAGCTGACCGAAATTGTTGATAAACTAGAGTATTTTTTTTTTAACTCATCTAATTTTTAAAATTTGAAACATTTACGTAATATACATAAAATATGCCAACATAATCTTCAATTAATTGATTAGATACAATAAATTAAACTGTACATGAATTTAAGTTATTGAAATTACTTTCTTGGAAACTTGTCGACAGACAATATCGCTCCTATCAAAATACTACACACACACACACACACATATAAAAGCATATCAATTTTTTAAAATTATTATATTTTTAAAAAATATAAAAAATGGTGAAATTTTCATTGAACTTTTCACTCTTTCAAATGTATTTTGCATGAGCTCTCCCGAACTTCTTCATGAGAAAATTGTCAATATGCTCTGAAATGCTAAATTGAACAACATCGTAATTCGTAACAAGGATTCTTATGTCTCCAATTGAGGTCCCGATAAAATGTGGATGATTGTCCCTGTTCTGCATCATGTTGGCTAAATAAGTATTTGGAATCGTGACTTGTACTCTAGAACCCAGCAAGTTCTTTGCTGTCTCTAGCATGGCTCGAATTCCTCTGTAGTTGATTGGGATGATGTCGTCGCCCTTATTTGCAATAATAACAACTAGAGGATGATAAATATATATATATATATTGTTAGATTAATTGATTAATTGTTAAATTAATTTAATTAATTTGTAGATGATGTTAATTAAATATTAATATTATATTATTATAATTTTAATTTTAATTTTTAAATTTAAGATAGAATATTCAAAAAATATTTTTATTAGAATTTATTAGAAATTAAGGTTTTATATATATATATATATATATATATATATATTGCTTTCTCTTATGAAGGCACCCCAAATGATTTGCTTTTGTTTTCTGCGCTTGATCCAAGTAAGCCAAACTTAGGAAGCTTTTGATTGTAGTTCATAGCACTTGAGACCCTATCATTAGAGTAATTCATGGCAATCGGTCCTACGTGAGCAAATTTTCTACTGTCACAATTATCTTTTTCATACTCAGCTATGTTAATGATATATATCTTTGGGAGCGAACTGCAATCTCTCGAACAGAATTTTGTTCCTGCAATAAAATATGCACCAACACAAGATAAATGACACGTTCAAAAACACAATTTCCTTCAGTCCTAATTAAATCCCCTTCGTAAAGCATTGTGACAAAGTTTCTAAGCCAAAAAAAAACAAGGACTTCTGGTGGGAGTTGTAATTTCCACAGCCTTTTCCATTGGTTAAAAATTTGTCTGTCTGTTGTTCTAGATTCTGACATTTCCTTTTGTGATGCGCCTATTGATATATATTGAAACCACATGTATTTGACTTTATAGATTCCTCTCCACTGTCCCTCTTAGATGATCTTGTCTCCCGCACTGGCGTCTAGATATTGATATTTGTTGAATTTCCTTCGCTTTTAAGCATCATAAATCGTTAAAGATAGACCTAAGTATACACATGTGTGATGTGTCTTTGTGTAAAGAGTATAGTTTTCTCATGTGCAGAAGCATAAATTGTCTGAGAAGACGTACCACCAATTTTAGGGTAGATATATGTATACATAGCATCGATTTGATGTTTTGATCCAGATTCTTGCATGTAATTTAATACTTATCTGCAAAATTTTAGAGGCTTCAATTTATGATACGACAGAACAGGAATCAGGTTTAGTTTGTGGAGAACCAGATTGTGAATTTGTAATAAGTTTCGCTTTGATTTTTCTGCACATTCATCTTCCTTTGCCTTCGTTGAGGAAAGAAGAACCACGACTGATGCTTCAGCGTCATCGTAACCACTTTTTCTTGCTCTGATTTTCTCCGTACTCATCGGACGCTTTTCATTGCCCCACGTGTCGACTATTTGAACTTTGGACAAGAAGCACTTACCCGTAAGTAAAATGTAAAACGGCATCCCGAGAAGTCCTAAACTGCATCGTTTTGACACGTAATCGTTACAAAAAAGGAATGAGCATCGCCGTCTGTGGGGATCGAACCCACGACCACGTGGTTAAAAGCCACGCGCTCTACCGCTGAGCTAAGACGGCTAGGTGTTGGAAGGTCCATATACTATTATGAATTACTATATCAAGTGATTCTTTTATCATTAGTTACCAACATTTTCTATCAACGTATATGAAATAAAATATAAATTTAAAAAATATGTGACTTCGAGAGTGAAAAAAATATAGAGTTAAAATATGTAACAGACTATGAAATTAAATAACTTTTATTATTTTAAAATCTATAGAACATTTTATATTTTATATTTAAAAATTAAATAAATTTAACATTCACTAGACTAGGCCACTAGTTATTATTATTATTATTTTTGGGGATGTTTAGTTATTATTAGTTTTTAAAATTATATATTAATATATAGATAAAATAAAATATATCTTCAAAATAAATATGAGAATGGTCAGAAATTGTTGCAAAGTAACATGAGTAGAAAATACATGAAGGTGCCCTATCATTAGAAAATGGAAAGGGAAGTATGGTTGATTTGATTTAGTTTAGGTTGTGTTTGAATGAAGTAATTTAAGGAAGAAAAGTAATTTTTAGAAGTATTTCAATTACATCATTACAAAGTCTTTTGTTTGGATTAAAAGAAAATATAATTTGAAAATTTTAAAGTAATTTAATCAAGTAATTTGTGAAAACTTTGAAATTTTATTGAATTAAATAGATGAAATTTCAAAATTTCCTTCTTACATATTTTTTGAATATTAGTTACCTTTATCATTTTTAATGTATATATAAATATAAATATATAAATACATATAAACTAGTATGAACAAATATATATTTATATTATAATGACTCTTGATCTTTCTTATCAATTGTCTCATAAAATAATATATTTTATAATATATAATATAAAATAAAATATGTTATGTGTACAAATAAAAAAAAATAAAGATAATAAAAATCTATAAGAGATAAATAATTTTTTATTATTTTATTTATTATTTTAAAATTATAATAATAATTATTTTATATTATATTTTAAAAATTAAAGACAAAAAAGACATGTATATTTGTGTACGTAAAAATTTGAGTACATATATACGTGTATGTGTTTTTATGTACACTAATATATATACATATTAATTTACATTTAAATATATTTATACATATATACATATACATTAATGAATATATATGCATATATATATATAGATACATATATTGATATATTATATATATAATTATTAGTTATAATAAGAGAATTTATGATTAATATAGTTATTCAAAAATATAATTAAAATATAAAAAATTAAAATTCTCACAATTTAAATTTCCTATATTTTAAATACTACAATCCAAACAAACTCTTAATGTTACAGAAGGGGCCGGAGTTCGTAGACTGTTGAGGATATTTGCGTTTTAAGTTTATTTGGAGAATACCGCGTCATTTGATCAAATACATCATTTGGGCCCTTGAAGTCTGGGTCAGATCTTTAGAGCCCATTTATGAATATCTTAAAAAATTAGAATTAGAAGAACCCAACAAAAAAGAAAATGGAAAGAGCTTCAAAAACTGGGAGTTGAACCCGACGTGAATCGAACACGCAACCTTCTGATCTGGAGTCAGACGCGCTACCATTGCGCCACGGATCCACTGCGAGATTATAACTCATTACAATCTATTAGTTCCATTATGAAACAGTCCATAGTCTATTATTAAAGAGCCAGGGATGATTGTGAGTGATGATATAATATTTGATTTTTTATAAATAACAAAAAGAGGATATTATATACTAACACTATGCAAAACAAACATAACAATTATCACACTGTGTTCTTCTCCTTTACAGCACATTTTTGGATAGCTTTCACTCCAATCATTGGAAAAATTAACTTTTAAACACAGATGTTTAGACATCAGACTAATTCATTATTAGCGTCAACATCCCGGCTCAAATATGATATAAAGTAATCTCCTAGCTAGATGTTGCCAGGTAAACAGCTAGCACACGTATTTTCCATTTACGGCATACAGGTGTAATAAGTAGATTAATTTATCGCCTGCAGTAAATTGCGTTATTAGATTAATTGACTTTGTTCAAATTACTTTTGCATGAGTATTTGATTGATATGGTTTGCAGCTGTTTTGCTGATATCAAGGGAACATATTTGTATGTATCTTAATTCAGTAAACAACTAGAGATTATATTTAAAACATTATTAGGAGATGACAAGAAGGAACTGAGAGAAAAAAAAATTAAGTGATATTTTTTGTTATTATTTTGATTATTTAAAATTTTTTAATGTAGAGTAAGTAAAATTAATAAGGGAAAAAAGTAAAAGAGAATTAATCTTAAATTCTCAATTTTTTTTTTAAATTTTAAAAAAATAAAAAAATTTAATACATTTTATTTTAAAAAAAATTAATTTAGAGTTTCAAAATCAAGAATTGAAAAAAAAAAAAATAAATAGAGAAAAAAATTATGTGATTTTTTATTTTAAAATTTTAAAATTTTTTAATTTAAAATAATTAAAATAAATAAATAAATAAAATTAAATAGAATTAACTTGAAATCTTTAAATTATTTTTTAAAATTAAAATAAAAAATGAAAACAAAAGTTAATATATTTCATGTTTTTTTTCTTCCAAAATCTTTTTTTCAAAAACAACTTTGTCTCACATTTGGATTCGAGAAATTTCTAAGGTGAGCTCTTGCACCTAAAATGGTGTGGATCCAGTTAATTAGA
This sequence comes from Senna siamea, assembly GCA_031216115.1. Classification (NCBI taxonomy): domain Eukaryota; kingdom Viridiplantae; phylum Streptophyta; class Magnoliopsida; order Fabales; family Fabaceae; genus Senna; species Senna siamea. Next base: position 16,412,092 of record CM062358.1, read on the forward strand.
TGTCAATTTTCAACGCATCATGAATAACTGTGGATATTCCTGGGGTGGGCGTTGCCTGTCACGTGAGCCACCGTACTTCACTCTTCTTCAGGATCTGGTTGCTTATTTTTAAAACAAGTTGCAAATACTCTTTTTACTTATGATATATTTATATTATAATAATTTAAAAATTTTTTAATCATTAATATTTAAAATTATATATTATATAATATAAAAATAAATTATGTAGTATATAATATAAAAATAAGAGAAAAAAATAAAAAGAGTACAAAAGTTAAAAAGAATAAAAAATTAAATAATTTATTATTGTTTAATTTATTATTTTAAAAGTTAATAATTATCTTTTTAAGACATTAAAAAGAAAATGACATGAAATTTTTTCTCATGCCTAAGCCTTTAATTCATATATATTTTGGTAGAATTTTTTTTAGTCAAATTCTAGTTATCACTTAGTTCTCTTGGAAGTTTATTACAATTTTCTCTTGCCGCCTACACTGCTCAACATTTGTGATCCTTAACCCTTGTAATTTCCAAAAAACTAACATCAATCTCATTGAAAGATTATGAAAAAGGTTTATCCATACGAAATTTAATTTTTTAAGGAGATTGAGTTCTTATTTTTATTTTATTTAGATTTGTACAAATGATTTTTTATTATTATATACACAAATCTTAAAATACTAATTGACTTTTTCGTAATATCATCCTTATCCTTATGAAAATGTAATAAATATTACACCAGATCTAACTCACTTGGAGATGTCACAAGCCACATGGTGTCTTTGGATATAGAAGAAAACATTTATATGGTGCCAATTCCCCAAATTTCAGAGTTTTTGAAAGTGAAATAACATATTCATTTTTTTCTATTGAATGTTAAAAGTCTAGAGATTGATTTTACATGATCCTTTTTAATATTCAAGTGGTTAAATTGAGAAAAATGGATTGCCATAACCCACAATTATGAACTTCACATGGATGCTATCTGAAAACAATAATAATGGAATACAATTATGACTACTCCAAAATAAATGACCTCGTCGGTGCACCTATCACAATATACTATACTAACCATAGTATATATCATTGTAAACTTAATTAAATACTTCATATTTTATGCAGAAAAGAAAACTGTATGATCATTTTTGATGAAGCATTAATGGACACGCGAGACGAAAGAAAAAAAAAAGGAAAAGAAACAAACAAGCTAAAATAAAAGAAAAACAGGTAATGAATATCAATAGCCAAAAACCAAAATGAAGAAATTTGTGGGCTAAAAAAAGCAACAGTGCCACTTTAACGATGATAATGATTCGCAAGGCTTCATCAGTATTGAGTAGATTTGAGTATTTACTGTAGTGTGAAGCAACTACCAAACACCGATACAGGAAAACGCGTTAGCCGCACCGAATATCATCAATTTGACAATTTGCCTCATAAAAAGGCACTGTTTGTTTTCTTTTCATATATATATATATATATATATAAATTTCAATTATGAATTGTCGCGCACCGACCCTATTCCTGTCGCTTTTTCCCGCTCACATTTTATATATAATGATCTGTGCTAGTCTGGTAGATAGAGTAGTTATCACTCGTCGAGTGGATACATTTCCAACAAAACCCAGACCTGGTGCTTATGCTTCTCTAGAAACGCGATACTGATGCTTCTTCGTTGGTTTATTCCTGCATTCTAGCATTCTATGACTGTGGTTCTAACTTCTCACTGATTGTCATTTCTTGTAGATACAATGGGAAGCACAGGTTTGCTCCATTTGTCCTGTGTTGTTGTGGCTCTTCTAGGAGCGTCTTTGGTGAAAGCAGAAGATGCATATAAGTACTACACGTGGACTGTGACTTATGGGACTCTTTCTCCTCTTGGTACTCCACAGCAGGTGGGTATTTTTATATATATGGGTTTTTAGATCTGAGATCTATTCTTGCGTCACTTAATTACTTGGGGTATGTCTGTGGGAAAATCTTTAGATTTCTGACTTGTTGGATTTTTTTTTTGGAAGGTGATTCTCATCAATGGTCAATTTCCTGGGCCTAGACTTGATTTGGTAACTAACGACAATGTCATTCTCAACCTTATCAACAAGCTGGATGAGCCATTTCTACTTACCTGGTGAGTTCCTCTGTTTCTATTGTGTTCTTACTGCATCATTCTGATTTGTTCACTTGTGGGGTTCTGTAGTTTCTCAAGTTATTGAATGAATCATGCCAAAATTTTATAGTTTGGATAAGGAATGAATGATAGAGAAGAAGTTGACATTGCCGTAATAATAACATACAGCTTGTACTATTCTACTTATATTATCTGGTTGTGACAATATGTTGGACAACGAGATTTAACAATATTGTTGTGACATAGGAATGGCATTAAACAAAGGAAAAATTCATGGCAAGATGGGGTATTGGGAACAAACTGCCCCATTCCTCCGAACTCAAATTACACATACAAGTTTCAAACAAAGGATCAAATTGGAAGCTATACATACTTTCCATCAACTCAAATTCACAGAGCAGCTGGAGGGTTTGGGGGACTCAATGTATATCACAGATCTGTCATACCAATTCCTTATCCTGACCCTGATGGGGATTTTACTCTACTTATTGGTGATTGGTATAAGACCAGTCACAAGGTAATTAAGCAGAACTACACTACATTTTTGTTTTGCCTTCCTGGTACTGCTTCATTGTTGTGGAGGAATCACTAGAAATAAAATATAGCATTGCTATGGTTCTGTAAGCATGTTTACCTTCTCATTAGTTGATGGTCAAACTAAGAAAGATGAACAAACTTGTACCCTCACAAAACAAATCTAATGTATACTGAGAATGATTTTGAGAAACCAAACACACCCTAAATACCTAAGAGAATCTGTTTTCATTCTTGTTTTGATGTTTGCAGACTTTAAGGGAAACTTTGGATTCTGGAAGATCTCTTGCCTTTCCGGATGGCCTCCTTATCAATGGCCAGGCTCATACTACCTTCAATGGTGACCAAGGTCAGTTTGTGTTGTGTTATTAAAGGACATATACAGTTCAACTCTTTCCAAATTCTAAGGTGATCTACATCAATTTCATCAATGTATCTTTACCTACAGTATCAACTCTTTCTGTCAGGAAAAACCTACATGTTCAGAATCTCGAACGTGGGCATGTCAACCTCAATTAACTTCAGAATTCAGGGTCATACCCTTAAACTAGTTGAGGTTGAAGGTTCACACACTGTCCAGAATCTATACGACTCTCTTGATGTTCATGTTGGCCAGTCAGTGTCCTTATTAGTAACCTTAAATCAGCCTCCCAAAGATTATTACATTGTTGCCTCAACAAGATTTACGAAGCAAGTTCTCACAACAACTGCGGTTTTACACTACACCAACTCTCATTCCCCTGTTTCTGGACCCTTGCCTCCTCCTCCCCCTGCCGAATACCATTGGTCTATGCAGCAAGCTAGAACCTACAGGTTATTATTCAAGAAATATTATTCAAATTAAGGAGTGAATTCATATTTTGGTCTCAAAATATACATCTTTTCTCTATTTGTTCTTCCAAAGTTTGAATGTCTCTTTTAAATATAACCATCACATTAAGCTTGTCATTAGCTAACTAATAGAGAGGTGACATGGAGCTGATATGACTTTTAAATAGTATTGTGTTGAGACTACATCAAGTGACATACATAGTGCTTTATCATGTGGCATTGTTTTTAGTGATAGTTAGACTCTTAACAACCACATCATCTTTACATTAAGCCATGTTACCTATCTCTACTAATTATCTGTTAAAGGGTTTAAAGGGGCAGACAAGATGATGAAATAAAGTGTATCTTTCGAAGACCAAAATGTCGATTTACTCCATAAAAAATTATTAGTTTACTATAGGTATTATCATAGATTTTGATTTGTCTAAAATTTGAAGTTAATTGTTGTTTATTGCAGATGGAATCTGACAGCAAATGCTGCTAGGCCTAACCCACAAGGGTCATTCCATTACGGGAAGATTACCCCAACAAAGACAATTGTATTGGCCAATTCAGCACCTTTGATAAATGGAAAACTGCGTTATGCTGTTAACAAGGTCTCCTATGTAAACCCTGATACCCCTCTCAAGCTTGCTGATTACTTCAACATCCCCGGAATCTTCAGTGTAGATAAAATGCAAATCCTTCCCTCTAGTGGTCCCGCAACCATAGCCACCTCTGTACTCCCAGCTTCTCTTCATGATTTTATTGAGGTCGTTCTCCAGAACAACGAGAACACAATGCAGTCTTGGCATCTTGATGGTTATGATTTTTGGGTGATTGGGTATGTCTTTTTCTGTCTATCTCACCTTCCTTCATTTGAGTTTGTTTCCTTATTTCTTTCATTTGGCTTCTGGGAGTTCTAACGAGGTTCATTGCAACAAACACAGATACGGTTCAGGCCAATGGACACCAGACAAGAGAAGTACCTATAATCTAGTGGATGCCCTCACTAGACATACAGCACAGGTAACTAAAGAAATCAAGTTCTGATGAGTTTTACATGAAATTGCCTAAACCTATGCTATTATACTCAGTATGCCTCAAATAAATGTAGGTATATCCAAACTCATGGACTACGATATTGGTGTCATTGGACAACCAAGGAATGTGGAACATGAGGTCTGCAATATGGGATAGGCAATATCTGGGGCAGCAATTCTATCTGAGGGTGTGGAATGCACAGCGCAGCCTTGCTAATGAATATGATATTCCCACAAATGCTCTTCTTTGTGGCAAAGCTGTTGGACATCATCCTTAAATAGTAATTTAGTATAACCATATTCATTTTTTTTCGGTGTCTTTGCTAGTCATAAGGGTTTGACTACAAGAAAAATTAGAGGAAGAAAAAAAAAACAGAAGTTAATTTATAAGATTTCTGGGAGTCTTATGTATATTTGAGGTAACTCTTGTATTGAACATTCATTTTTTTCAAAAAAATTGGGTTAGTTCAACTTTACAATTGTCATTTAATATCTCCAATTTCGAACATAATATTCATAGACTACATTCACATTGGTTAGGTGGTGACTCTTCTTTCCCCTCTGCTCCAAACCGAGTTCAAGGCACTGACTGTTTTGGCGACAATTAGAAAACATAGAATTAGACACTGAAATATTCAATTCTATTGAATCTGATATACAACAATACGTTCAAGTTGTTATAAGTTTGAACATGTGTCATGGACTCAACCCCGAAACATGTTAAAGAGTAGTGTTCAATCTTCCGACCAAAAATTGATATATGTTCATAGATTAAAAATAAATAAATTATTGATCTGATCATTAAAAAATACAAACTCTCCTTATTTAATCTTTGAAAGTGAAAATTATAAATTTCATTCTTAAAAGATAAATATTTCAAGCATTTTTTTAATTCAAAAAATAGTAATAAGGGGAGTTATCTCAATACTATCAATAGCATGTTGGAGAGGCTAACAGAGGTTCAACCCAAATTATTACTGCACGCAGTGTGCCAATAGCATGTTGGGAGGCCAACAAAGGTTCAATCCAAATAATTACTACACAGTCTTACATAGTGAATAGTTTTATTTAATCAAAATTATTTAATTAATTCTTAGATGTAAGGAGAACTTTGTGAAGAGAAATACTCATTAAATAAAATTTTGGATGACTTTAAGATATTCAAACCCTCTTCCATAGAGAATGGCTAAGAGTTTTATCTTTTAAAGAAAAAAATTATAATTTTTTCTTTTTAAAGACTAATTTAAAAAATTTACATTTTTCAAGACCAAAGTATGAAGATGGAGGTATGAGATTATTTTTTGTCAGAATAAGATTTTATTCTTATAAAAAGTATCAATCCTAATACAAATAAATAGAACAAGATGCATGGCACCATAGCAAACATGTTAATAACTACTTAGAGTATCTACTATGCTAAAAATAAAATATTTTTTTGAGGGACAAGAGTGTGGCAGTCGAAATCATAGACTTGGCAAAAGGACAAGTGAAATAAGAAAACTTGCTTAGAATTTAAAAAATTACGAAGAAGAAGTAACAGGAGAATTGAAGAGGAGAATCAGCAATACAGGAAAAGGATACACGAAGGCATGGGAGAAATCCTCATAACTTGGACAAGAATAAGAGATCAAAAAAATTATCTGTTGGGACGCCTTTTACAACACTAACTCAAGATACATTCCAATATATGAAAAGATTGCCTGAGCCAATGCATAGAAGGACTAACCCTCGTAAGAATTCGAAAAACGCTTGAAGCTATAGAAGGCATGGGTGTTTCAGAGTTGAGGTTAAAAGATTGAGAACAAAGGGATAGTTCATATGTTAATAAATTATAAATTTCCGAAAAAAAAAGGGGGTACTATTGGACATGACATCAACAGCATGTTTAGTAGAGAAATTCTTACGTACATATGTTGCACTTTATCATCTATTTATTATTAAATAATAAGACAACTCATTTATTATTTAGTTATTTGCTGAGTTGCACTATATTATCTACGTAAACTTTTAATAAGGATGATTTTAATATGATTTAATTTTATTAAATACTATAAAAATAATGTAGTTTATATATTATATCAAAAAATTTCTCTAGTCCGTAGACATGATATCGGACTATTTGCAGTGTTGGCACTTAGCTTTAATTCTTTGAAAGGTTTCAAATTTTCCCTCATATTGCACCTTAACTTGTACAGTACTACACTGGCCCTTTTTTATCTTTTTAAATGGAACTAGCCCTAAGTTTTTGTATATTGATATCAAAATGGATTTGGGTCTATAATCCAATAGTTGGGTAGTGATGGGTCTATTAGTATATATATGCAAGTTTACCTAGTCACAAATATTAAGCTATTTTAATAGTTGTATTTTTTTAAAACTTAATACATGCACATTATATATCATGTCTATAATCTTCATAGATTTTTTTTTTGTTTAATTTGAAGTTTTTACATAAAAATAAGGCGTCCGAACCTCTTACAGCTGGAATTCTCTGATAGAAAAAGACAAATAATAAAAAATATTTGCAAGTGACAAATAAAGATAAAATTTAATATATATATTTAATTTATTTAATTTATCACATCACTTATTAGACTTATATATTTTTAAAATTTGAATAAATATTTCTATTTATACAACATAATTAATATAATATTATTTGTGACTTATAAACATGAGTTAATGTCTTATTTATTTTTCATTGCAAAAATGGTAGAGAATTTTAATTATGAAGAATATAAAACCAACTAACCAATCAGTCACCAGTGGTCCTTTACCATAGGCCGCAAGTCTTTATGGCTCTTAGGCCAACTCTACACATAAAAGAGTGATGATGAAAATGATTGAGATGATTGTTTAGGCTTTTACTTATTAATACGTAAAAATGACAACATTCCTATTGCTTGAAAAATAATTGAAAGAGAAGAAATTTGAGTGTATTGAGATATAATAAATTAATTTTTTTAAAAATAATTTTGCATGTGCTATAAAAAAATTAGTAGATAAGTTTCTTTAAAATATAACAAAACTTTATTAAAACTTTTTTAAAAGACATTAGTTTTTGAATAAAAGAATTGATTATTTATCTGTTTGAATGGATAGTCTTTTTTTTTTTTGTCTGAACAAATGTTTCAAAGAGTTATAATATAACTACATATTTATTTATTTCAAAATTTTAAAATTAAATTTAAAGTTTAGTTAATCACATTGTTTAAATTTTATTAATATATTAAAAAAACTCTTTTTTTATTAGTTTCAACACCTTTATATATATTATAAATTATTTAACAATATATCACTAGTTTATATAATTAATATCATAATGTCATGAATAACAGAAAGTATTTTAATTTGATTTGAACTTTTTGTTAGTATAAATAATTTAAAACAACACATAATTTTGTATTACCCATTGAAATTTTGTTGTCAAAAGAGAAGTGTAGAGGAGAAGGATATTTCAGGCTTTCGCACACCTTAATTAAGAATATGCAGTGGAGCACATCACAAAAATCTAATACCAACAGTCATGTGTAATTCTATGTTTCTGTTTTCCTATGAGATCTGTTCTTGGGATCCATAGGCTCAGCCTGCAATTAACTCAGCTTACGTTGTTGACTTATGAAAAGAGTCGACGCTGACAAAGAAACTAATTAAAGATGAAAATAACAAAACCAACACACAGATCCAAAGTAGACGGAATTCTATCTATCTGTCTTCAATAAAATTAAGAGGAAATTAATGAAGATCCGCTCTCGCCTGCGACGCAACCGGATGTTTAGATACTACAGCCTCCATTCTCGCCGCCACCGACGTAGTTGAGCAAGCAAGCAAATACACAAATGCCACCAATTCAAATTATAAAATCAAACTTGTCAAATAATTTGCTTTAAAATATGTCCCATTACGCGTTTTTGCTCCTTTCAAGAAATGCTACTCAACTCATTTGTACCCATAAAACAATCATTTGTGATACAACCTCTGTGTTGTGAATGAATGCAAATTCTAATTATCATATAATAATTAATTTATTGTTATAATTATACCCCCTACCAATTGACTATTAAGCTAGCTTTGCCTCGCTAGTCGCTACAACTTCTTTATATATTTCCAAGACTTGATAAACTGTACACTCCATCCTCTTGGCTTGACTTGTCTGTTACTCTCTGAATTTCCTCAGCTCGAGGAAATCTCGTATTTCTGGTACATTTTTATCTTTAACTTTGATCTTATTAACTCTATCATTAAACCTAAGCTCCTATATATATATATATATATATACATACTTGCTTTCATTTTTTGTTGGCAGATTGGGAGAGTGTCATTGGTTAAAGATGAAGCAGGCCTCTTTCCAAGTGGTTCTTGTTGGAGTTTTGGCTTGCTTCATTGCTCTCCCTGTTCTTGCTGAAGACAGATATTTGTACTTTACGTGGGAAGTTACTTATGGAACTATTTATCCTCTGGGTTTTACTCAACAGGTTTGCTTATGATCTTGTCTTTCTTTCACTGTCTTATTTTCTCAACTCTGAAATCTGAATTGATATTATTTATTATTGCTACCTTATCAGGGCATTCTAATCAACGGCCAATTTCCAGGCCCTACCATTGACGCCATTACTAATGACAACATCCTTGTCAATGTCATCAATAAGCTGGATGAACCTTTCCTCATCACATGGTCACTAATTTATTTCACCCTTTTTCTTTACAAACTAGGAATTACGTAATTAATACAGTAAGTAAAGTAAACGTAAGAGACTAATGGGGTATAGCCTATATACATGTGTCCTACAGGAATGGTATCAAACAGAGAAGGACCTCATGGCAGGACGGAGTATTAGGGACAAACTGCCCTATTTCTCCCAACACAAACTGGACATACAAGTTCCAAGTAAAAGATCAAATCGGGACCTTCAATTATTTCCCTTCAACCAAACTGCATAGAGTGGCAGGTGGTTTTGGGGCATTCAACATTGCTCAAAGGTCTGTGATTTCCATCCCTTATCCTGCACCCGCAGCAGAATTCACCATTCTTGTTGCTGATTGGTACAAGACCAACCACAAGCTACTAAGCCAGCGTTTGGACGCTGGAAATCCTCTTCCTTTCCCCAATGCTCTTCTCATCAATGGCCAACAATCTTCCACTGTGTTTACTGGTCAACAAGGTAACACATTTCCTCCAACAATATTCGCATGTTTATTTGTTTTTGAACTTTGTACGATAATGTTATTAATTTGGGTTGAAATTGAGCTGTTGCAGGGAAGACATACAAGTTCAGGATATCCAATGTGGGGATAGCAACCACTATTAACTTCAGGATTCAAGGCCATTCACTGAAGCTGATTGAAGTAGAAGGAGCTCACACGATGCAAGAAGTTTACGAGTCTGTTGATGTACACATGGGCCAATCAGTGGCATTTTTGGTTACACTTAATGGGTCACCAAAAGACTTCTACATCGTCGCATCTAGCCGTTTCTCTAGGAAAAATCTCACTGCCATCGCAACCCTTCGTTATGAAGGGTCCAACTCTAAGGCCTCAGGCCCATTACCTCTAGGCCCATCTTTCGAACTTCATGGGTCTATGAAGCAAGCCAGGACCATGAGGTACAATATAAGTTGCTCTGTTTTGAATTTGGAATTTGTTAAATGTTAATTGAAAGGACAAAAATTCTAATCCCACTTTGGTTTTGTTGAATATAAGATTAAATTTGACAGCAAATGCAGCTCGGCCTAATCCTCAGGGTTCATTCCACTACGGAACCATCAAGACAGTGAGGACAATTGTATTGGAAAATTCTGAAGCTAACATAAATGGAAAGCTTCGATATGCTGTAAACGGAATTTCCCACGTAAATCCAGAGACTCCATTTAAGCTTGCTGATTGGTTTGGAATTGGTGGTGTCTTTGACTTGAACACAATCAAAGATGTCCCTCCTCCTTCTGGTACCCCTGCTAAACTGGGTGTCTCTGTCCTAGGACTTACCCTCCATGACTTTGTCGAAATAGTGTTCCAGAACAACGAGAATGCCCTTCAGTCTTGGCATATGGATGGATCTAGCTTCTATGTTGTCGGGTACGAGTCACGACCCTCTCTCTCACACAAACTCATTCACTCACCTTGTTTGGTTAATTAATTACTTCGATTATGAATAATGTATCAATAAAATCCAAATATTTAGGTATGGTTCTGGCACGTGGAAGCCTGATATGAGAGGACGCTACAACTTGGTTGATGGTATTTCAAGACACACTGTTCAGGTGAGTGAGACTATACAATGGTATATATTATTTACATGTATATATATACACAGCTAATTAAGGACACTTGGTTTGCATTGAATATATATATGTATATAGGTGTATCCAAAATCTTGGAGTGCCATATTGGTGTCTCTGGACAATAAGGGAATGTGGAATTTGAGGTCTGCGATATGGGCAAGGCAATATTTAGGACAAGAATTGTATCTTAGGGTGGAAAACGATGAAAGGAGTCTATTCACTGAGACGAATATCCCTTCCAATGCACTACTTTGCGGCAAAGCTAAGGCCCAGCACTAGTCATATATATATATATATATATATGTATGTATGTATGTATGTATTCAAGGATTAATTTCTACTTTTACTGTTACATGTACGTGTGTGTAACTTTGAATTCATTCTTATTGTTTTAGAAATTCCAGTTACGAGATTGTGACTGTCAACAATGTTAAAAAACAAAAATCAAAAATCAGATTTCGGATAACAACTCATAACTCGTGAGTTATGCCTTCTTGTTATATTGTAGGGTGAGCATCTAGGTTTGAGGTTCTATTGGCTTCCATTAATTAATTTTCTTTATTAGTTTTGCAGTTCTTTTCTTAAACTTTTGTAAAATTAAACCTCTCCCATTGGCTTCGTATGAGGGTACGTCGATCTCCTCCATATCATTGTTGTATTAGATTATTTGTTGTAATCATAATAAGTAGTTTTTACTATTAATTGTTTCTGATATGTGACTTAACCATAACTATATATATGAGTATTTTCTTGTATACTTATTGGTAACTATATTTTTGATTCCATAGTTAATAGTTCTTTGATTTTTATAGAATTTGATATGGAAGAAGATTAATATATATATATATATATATATATATATATAATTTTTTACTTCTAATCCAATGATTAAATTAATAAAAAATTATTTTTATAATAAAATATTAAGGATTTTAATAATATAAACTTTTGTATTGGTGTAAGTGGATTCGTTTGATATATATACACGCATAAAAATATTTTTAATATTCTAGGATAGTACTAAAACGTTCAGTAATAATCATTTGTATCTTGACAAATGAGCAATTCTCACATAAAATTTAAGATATAATTATCAACATAATTTAAAATAAATTATGTGTTAAGTTTTACGTAAAAATAAATTAATTTAAGTGTTAAAATATTAATCAATTTAGTATTAACTATATATATTATTATTATTATTGCAGTATATATTAGAAATAAACTCATACACATATCGACATGGAATTTGAAAAGGTTTATTACTTGTTAAATCCACTTGCAAAAGTTGAACTCTAGCTATGAGCGTTGGTATATGCAACTTAGTTATTGGAAGAAAATCTGCATTTCGTTTACTTAACCATAATTTGAGTTCTGATAATTTTATTAACTAAAATTTAGGTTAAAACCCTACTATTTTGATCATAAAAAGTTTTTATTTCCAATAAATCTCATAGCTTAACTCTGTTAAACAATTCCTCTAACTCTTAGGTGGCCCTTAAGTGGCATTAATTTTAATTAGGTGACATTTTTTAGCCATATTGGAATGTAATTAACATCCTTCTTTTTCATCTCACTTTCTGTCTCTTTTTCTCTCTCCTTCGCCTTATCCCATTAATTACCAGTTTGCCACTATAGAGCACACAAATTTACACAGGAACAATCAAAACCACGCCAAGACACTCATGAAGCAAATATTTAAATAATTTTTAATAGTCTCGTACCATCATTTGTAGACTAGAAATTTTCCAAATGCACAACAAATTACTAAACCAAAATCATCCAAGCCATTAATATAAGCCCAATTTTCCTCTAAAGAGGGAGGTGGATGACTCTGATATGATAGGCCCCGAAAGCAAGACTAGTTAATTTCTTTGAGGATTTCTAAATAGTCCGCAAAATCCATTTTTCTACAACTCTTGAATCTAATTCCTTCTTAGTAAGATCGATCCATATCGCTGTCATAAGGTGTAATTAAAAAGAGGCAGTCAAATCTGAAGTTGTCTTTGCACCATCAAGAAAGCCATCAACATGAGGAATAATGATAGGCATGAAGGTAATGAGATGGGGGATAGGGTTGAAAAGCTTGAAATATTCTGACTTGGATTATTTGCAATATGGTGGTGGGCTAAAGAGAGAGAGGAAAGAGAAATAGAACTGAGGCTGAGGAGAGAGAAAGTAGTGAGAGGAGGAAGACGAAGAATGCTAACTAGGATCCAATTTAGTTAAAAAAAAAAAAAAAAGGTTGACATGAGATGTCATGTCACTAAGGGTTAACAGAGTTAGATTCAGTATTTATTTAGAACATTTAAAAATTTTTAGATTTATTTTAAAAAAATTGAAATCAACATATGAAACTTTAAATATACTTCTAAAATAAAAATAAATTTTTAACCTTAAAACTTAAAACCAGGCATAGATCTTCATTCTTCACACTGGAGTAGAGCAGTGTAGGGCTACAAGAATAATCTAATGCTGTTTGTGGAAACTCTTTCCAAAGGCTGCTTTAACGTTACATTCGTCGATTTCTCGTAACAAAAAATCTCTTGCATATGCTACCGACCACGTGCCCCCGCCTCCACTACCTCCACCTCTTCATCTTCATGAAATATTCAAATCCCAAACCGTAACTGTAGCTTTTGAGTTTACCAAGATGATACACACACACACACACACATATATGCACAAGCTTTAATTAGTATTTTTCTTATAAACTATGTACATATATATATAGGTTGAGAACTTAATTAAATAGCTGAATATGCATGATCTCCTAAGTACTCCTTTGATCAGGATACAGGACCCACTACTGTAGTATGAATTATTTGCCACAGCAATTTGAATTAGGCGCCTTAGCCTTTAGGTAAAGTAAAGAGACTGTAAAAGGAACAAAGTTGAAAAGAAATTAAAGATACATTTTGCACTGATAAAACAAGAGATCTGGCAACTGGCAACTATAATAAGAAGCATCGAACTTTTACCATTCAATTTTAACACTCCCTGGTCCTTGTATCCTTTGGGAGTTAAGCCAAACACACCTCAAGCAAACATACCCACAAAAAAGAAGAAAAGGAAAAGAAACTGATGCTACAACCATATTCATATACCACCCAAAACCAAACAACCACAGTAGAAACAAACCCTAGAATACAAAGGATGATGATGGGAAGAAAAGAAATTTAAACCTTAAACTAAATAAGAGAAAAAAAATATTATGTTGAGGTTACGGATATGCTGATGCACCATTCGTTGTGGGAAGATCAGACCAGCTAGAAAGAGGTTGATTCCAGTACCCCAATCCAATTCCACCCCCACCACCAAGTACTGGACCTGACTCCAAAATGGCTAAAGATGAAGATGAAGAGGAAGAAGATGATGACGAAGAAGCCATGTTTCCGAGAAACAGCGTCGATGAGTCATCACTACAATAGTTAGCTGATGATGATGACGACCTGAGTCTCTGATAGAGTTCTTGAATCCCACTGTTTTGATGTTCACCGAGTACAAAGCCCATGTTTTGTTGTTGAAGCTGATGATCTTGATTGGTTCTCCAGAAAGAGCCCATGAGATCAAAGCCCGGGCTTCGAGGACCATTCAAAGGTCCGTTTGAGCCCATAGGCTCAGTCCCCATGTGGGATACCATCAAGCTCCCTTCTTCCTTCACACTCACAGCAACAGAGCTATTGGAGACGGGATTGCTGAGGCTAGGGCTAGGGTTAGGGTTTTGGCTGTTGCTCGCTCTAAGCAAAGCTAGAAGCTGCGAATTTTGGGGGGAGCCCCATAAAATTGGGCTCGCTGGAAGCTCCTGATGATCGAACCCACCACCAACACCACTAAGTCCTGAAGAAGACGACCTGCTTCCTCCTAGCTCAGTGGACGACACCGTTTTCGTTTTAGCCGCAGCAGCACTCGTCGACCTCGCCACAGAGCTCGACGACATGCCACCGACGCTCTTGTTTTTCCGGCAGCCGCCTCCGATGGGAACATTTCTGAGAGCTCCCCCTTTGGTCCAGTAACGGCGACATGTCTTGCAGAAGTGGCGAGGCTGGGTGAGGTTGTAGTTGTTGTAGTAACAGAATTTTGTGTTTGATGAGTCACATCGTGGGCACCTCAAGTTTTGGTTTTCCGAATTTGATGACGTGGCGGTTGCGACGGTAGAAGTGGTGGTGGTGGTTGAAGAAGGGAGAGAAGGAGACGGTGTAGAGATGGAGGGTGGTAGAACTCCACCTGGAGCTGCGTTAATGGAGATTTTGGTTTCTGGAGTGGGTATAAAACCAGAAGAAACACCCAACAGTTCTTGAATCATCTTGGATATCTTTTATGTTTGTAGATCTAGCTACAACAATCCAAAAACACGAAAAGCAAAAGGGTGAGTCTTTTTGTGTTAGTGGAGAAAAGCAAAAGAAACTAAAGTAGGTTTTTTGCCGTGTCTATGTGTGTGAGAAATGTTAATGAATGTATGGGAAGGGTGAGCGAGTGAATGAGAGAGAAGAGTAGATGAGAGGTAGAGTTATATATAATAATATCATATATCATATATAACAACACACACTTGCCTTTGGGAATTCAATTAATTTGGAGCCTTCTTTGTTGTTACGTTAGCTAGTACCACTGCTTCGTTGTCCGTCAGGTCCCTTGTTGGTGTAAAAGAATATATAGAGAATTGGGGGCTGCCAACAATATTTATACTGTATGTGAGAGAAAGCAAGCTAGCTGCCATTTAGGGTTACAGTTACACTATCCATTTATATATGTGGATTTAGAGAAGGAGTTAGTTTTGTATGAATAATATAATTTTAATATTTGGTGTCTATTGTAATGTTTGGCGGTACTTTTAACAAATTTGTCTTTAGTAAAAAATACATGTAAAAAAATTATTTTAGTAAAAAATACTAAAGAAACAACTTTTATTTAAATTACTCGATCGTAAAATTTGATTGAGTACTGTTGAATGCGTGTAACTGTTATACTTTCCTTCTTTCTTTACCAGACTATATAAGTGCATAGTTTCTTCTGTCCTTCTCCTTCTCATTAGATTTCCATTGTTGGTTTTGATTTGAAGAAAATAGAAATGAAAATATTTGGCCAAGGAAAATTCCTATATGTGTTCAACTCAATTAGATTATTGCAATTAATAAGCTAATAAAGTAAGGAGTTAATTGCAATTATCTATAAATTAAAGGAACATTTGTCAGATAGTTTCAAATTTCCCAAAGATATATATGTTTTATAACTTACTAATATATAATTAACACATGTATATATATTATATTTTTATTAAAATACCTGATAACAAATGAGTACTTAAAGCTATCCAGAAAAAAAAAAAAAAGTACCTAAAAGAAATCTAAAGTTTTCCATTCATGAAGTACAGAAACTTGTTTATGTTTGAATATTAATTACTATTTGACTACAAGTGGTATTATGAGCTTAAGAAAATGATCATTTACCTCAAGATACATCATTACAGTTATGATTCCAATAGAAGGTAGAAGTGGTAATGCACTGGTTATTATTACATATATTCTATCATACGTGCGGTCTTTGCAAAACCAATTAATGATGAATAATTAATATAAGGAAAGAAATCATTTTGCTTGACCCACTTAGTACTAATTAATAACAATAAATGCTCATCATTATTTTTGGATGCACCAAAGCAGTTTGATTTCCACTTCTTTGCTTGCATAGCGCAACATTTTCAATTCAAGATTTTTTTTTTAATCTTTCTATATGTTATGCGGGGTGTTGTATGGCTATAAAAATTCCTGAATTTTTTCTCTCCCCTAATTTTTCGTAGTTGGGCTATTATTGGGTATAGTATAGTACTCTAATATATAGCTAGTTTCTTTAATTCTCCACTTAGTGGGGGAGCGTGCATGCGTAATTTGATCTCCATATATATAATTAACCAATAGCAGAAGATAAATAATGAAGATGATAAATGATAATGATAATAGTAATCATCAAGTTTAATTCTTGTAAAAGAATAGTCATTGTTTGTGGGAGATTCTTGGGTTTTGCTTTAACTTGTGAAAATGCTAGGATGTTCAAAAACCATCATTACAAGTTCAATTCTAAGGAGAAGACTAATCACGTGGAAGTACGTGTAAAGCTGATTGTCCCTACTCCCAACTAAAAAGCCACACTGTGCAACCGAAACTCATGCCTTCACTTCACTTTGGTCCTCTCAGTCTCACTCTCTTTCACCTTATTAGCTAGCATGAACCCAACATTCCACATGTACCACATACACAATTAACATAGTCCTCCCTCCTGTGTTACACTGTCCCTGCACCCATCAAACCTAGACTGACCCTATAACCCTCAACATGTCTAGTTCAATTCACAGATTTATGATGCCAAATCAATGACACCAGCCATTCCATTTTTATCTACTTATAAAATGAGTTCTTTTTCATGTTAATTAGCATTCTCTTTTGGCTTTAATTTTAAGTTTTAATTTGGAAGAACCAAAGCTCTACTAGATGCATTTTGTAATGTTTTTATACGCAAAATGACCCAAAATCTTACTAAAGAGAAGAGAAATAGAGCATCTACTGCTCTAAGCCATCAACTGTTGCTATATTGTATATGCACTTTGCAATCATGTGTGTTAAGATAATTAGTTTATAAAAGAGTAAATAAATATTTGAGTCAATATTATAATATATAATTAAAACAAATAACTTAAAACAATGACCATTTAATGCCACTCTGCAAGGTGAAAAAAAATTGGAAAACAAGAAGAAAAGGGTAATTAAAACTGTTTAATTTGTTTCTGAGCTGACTAGGAATTAGACAAATTAATTTAAACGTAAGATGGTAGGTGCGGTCTTGGAATGATTCTATATGCATGTTTGTTAATTGCTATGCTACTTCTTTTGTCCACTCTACCTAACACGACCCATACAAACAGGATTTGATTGAACGGCCATAAATAATTAATGTAATATAATTTACATGATATATAACTAATTAAGATTATTGATGGCCTATTAACTGAAATAGGGTGCACCAATGCGTCCCCAAAGAGAGGGCTATTATTGAAGAATATTATTTCCTTAGAATTAATCTGAGTCTTAATATGTTCATGATATGACTACTTGACTTCCCCCAAAAAAGTATTCAATTATCAGAAATTGTACAAGAGTTGCAAGCAAGACTCGAACATATAATTATTCATTAATGACTAATTAAAAAGTTCTTTCACTCGGTCTTCATGACCAATTCATAATTAATCAATTAACTTACTGTTATACCTACCTTATAACAAGAGGAGGAGAAATTGAACACATCAACTTTATGTAACCAGTCAACTTGCAAAAGATCACACGTAGCTATAGTGTTAACATATATATTATTGAGCGAATAATTAATTGCCTAGTAATTAATCAAAATGAGTTTCACGATTATATATGTGAACAAGCTGCTTTGCGTAAACATTTGGACGTCAGACGTAAACTTTTAAGCACTTTTAATTTAAATTTGTAAAGATGCGGAAAATTTTAAAATTTGGTTAGTGAAAAAGTAGAGATATATAGTAAAGAATGAAAGCGATCAAAAGAGATAGCACAGGGAGACCATAGAAATTAAAAAAGGAGTGGTCTACATGTCTCAGATTCGGAGAACCATATATTTGTCGTCAATCAAACCTTGATTGATAAGGTGTTAATAATGAAGGGTTAATTATTCGTATCACTCATGTTGCAAAATGTAGTGTTATGAGTATGTTCAAGACTTCCAAATCTTCATCAAAATACAATTCGTTATCCAATTTTCAGAAACAGTAATAATCCAAATATACTTAACATTGTAAGTAATAATTTCTTTTTATCTTATTTAATGTGAAGTTTATTACTTATCATCACTAGAATTACGCGCTATCACTAGTTAAATATATAGGTCTCCTTTAACCTTTCTTTTTTGGGTTGCTGTAAAGACTATTAAATAATCACTGGATTAATTAATTAGAAAAAATTACCTCAAGAACACAAAACTATTGCACAAAATGTCTGTTTTTAATGAAAAAAAAAAAAATCAATTTTAAAAACATGAATTCGAAATATCATCAGCTAATTTTAGCTAGTTGATTATTATCGATTTTGAGGGAATTAATTAATCGAGTAGACGATCGATGATATCTCTGACTGATTGAGTGAGTCAAGTAATAAAAGAAGAATTGCAATGAAGGCTTGGTCTTAATTACGTATATTGTAATAATAATGTCTTGGTCATTTTCTAACAATAATTTTGTATTCTTTTGGGGTGAAACCTGGTGGGAATTGATGGATGAACACGGTGGGGGCCTCAATTTGTTGAAAGGAAAGAATCCAAGGTTAGCGATTCATATATGTTTTAAAGACCTATATATGAACATTATATTCACCTTCACACTTGATTCCAACTTTTGACGCAAAATAAAAGTTAAAACGAGCCAATCGAAGAAGGTCATTAATTCGTTAGAGAAGTCGTCAAGTCTTTGAAGCTTAGACTTGGAATTTGGAAACAGTGCTACTTTCAGTGCACATATATATATGCCTTTGTACTTTCTTTGACCGATAGACCAGAACTAAACATTCTGCAAA
This sequence comes from Senna siamea, assembly GCA_031216115.1. NCBI lineage: Eukaryota > Viridiplantae > Streptophyta > Magnoliopsida > Fabales > Fabaceae > Senna > Senna siamea. Next base: position 16,431,473 of record CM062358.1, read on the forward strand.
TTAATTAACCTGAAATGATATAATTTTTAAGAATTTATGTAGTTGTGCGTGAATCGGACAAGTAATTAAAATTAGCATTATAAAAAAAGAAAAAAAGGAGGTTGTGTCGAGAAAACCAATAGGATGGAGACACATTAATACGTACTGTCGTGTTTGGAGCGAAAGAAAAGGAAAAAAGAAGCAGTAAGGGAGAAACGAAAGGAAAACGTACATTGGTTTTTGTGAGGAGAAATGGAGAGTATACATATTGACTACACCTTGAATTGCTTTGTGGGAAGAGAGCGCAGATTTTTGTTATATGAGAATAATTGATTGTGGGATATCTCTGAATCTGATTGTTATTATTGACTACCCTGAACGCGCGTGCCGTCCGGAGGGCGAGACTCCGTATAATTCAGATGAGAAGAAAACGACAGGAGCTTTCGCTTAATACGACAAAACTCTCACGCATGGTGGGCAACGCGGGCAGTGCGGGCAGTCACATACTTACTAATTTGTAATTACCATAGTCGCCGTCAAGCTCATCTGATGTGAGGCCCTTCTCGATCGCCACCACACTCTTCCACAATTTTTTAAATTCTTTTATATATATATATATATTTCATATTCTTTTAAACAATTTTTATTTTTTAAATAAATTAATAATTTAGTATTTAAAAGATAAAATAATTTAATTTAATTTTTTAAAAATTTATTTTTAATTAATTTAATTTTTTGATTAATAAAATAGATAAAAATTAATTGAAAGTAGTATTAATAGAGATTAACTAATTGTTAAATATTGATTTGAATTTTGTTTAACTAAAAAATATAAACAGTGTATTTTAATAATGTGTAATTTATAAATATCATATATGTATAAACTACACATAAAAAATTTAAATAATATATTTTGATAGTGTTTAATTTTTAACAATAATATTTTTTATTTTTTATTATTAAATAAGATATAATTTATTATTTAATAATTATTTAGTATTTATTAATATTAATATTAATTAATTTTTTATTTATTTACAAAGATTAAAATTAATTAAAAATTAATTTTTAAAAAATTAAATTAAAATATTTTATTTTTTAATAACTAAATTAAGGGATCATATACTTCATAAAATAAAATAATTAATTTGTTTTGTAATTAATTTTTGTCTAAATAATTCCTCCACAATTACATGTATCCTCGCTCTGCACTGTAATGTACATAGGTAGGGGATGTGAAAGGACATGACCCTACAATACAATACAATACAATACAATGCATGGGGTGCCTGTGAGATAAGAAATAAACCCACATTCTCATGTGGGTCCTACTCGTGTCTTCCCCTTATCCAGCACTATACACAGCTTTTCCCAGGGCTCCCTCTCCTTTCCTCTTTTTGTTTTCTACATGCTTTTCACTCTTGTTCTTTTTCTTTTTCTACATTAATGTAACAGTGGATTCTGTTGCTGTAGATAGGCATTCAATTCCAGATGAGAAATTGGAAAGAGAGAAAAATGAGTGAAATTAATAAATGGAGACGGAGGCTTCTTACTTGTAGCTTTCCCTTCCCATAATGGATGGTCCCAGTCTTAAAAGCAAGGAAACTCATAGAGAGAGAGAGAGAAGTAGGCCATATCTTCATTCCACAATGACATTGATTGAGAACCCCAACGAAGGAAGGAGAGGGAGGGCTTTAAAATCTGACAAAAGCTATGGTGGACAAGATTCTTTGTGCAGGATACACCATGGAGAGTGGAGAGATATAGAGAGATCTCATGTGTCTCTGTACATGTGAGTGGATTCTAATTGGAATAGACCAATTTCTGACACCTAAATTTACGAACTCACAAAAAACCATGAACACCAATGGTGACTGTTAATATATAGAATTTTTTGTTTCCAAGGTTCGCTAGATCAGCTAGCTAGCTAGATATATAGACACACCAGTTGATTCTCCTGTCTACGGAGTTTGCATTGCTTGTTTAGAGGCAGGCTTTATTACAGATCATTAATTATAATAATTAAAGTGCACTTCAATTCCCATGTGCACATTATACATATTAATTGATGAAGATCCCCAAATGAAGATTCATATGGGATGTATCTGATATGATAGCTAACTCACATTATTATAGCACTTATTTGAAGTTTGTGAGCATGAATAGGTTTCAAATTTTAAGTGCCCACATGCATGCATGCTTTGTTTCAGTCATGCTGCATCAAGATATTCCAATTTCCAAATTACCTTCCATTAATTTTAAACTTCTGAAAATGCATAATTATATATGATCCATGTCAAAATAAAATAATAATAATAACAACAATTATAGTGTCACTTTCTTTTTTAATCATTTAGGTGAAAGAATTTTAGCACTCAAAATATAACTACAAATTTTTTAAGCATTCTACACCATCTAAGTAGAAACTTCAATTCATAAAACCAATCATCTTGTCACATTTAACTAAGATTATTAAACAGAACTGTCCCCATCAAAATGTCAATAACAACAAAGGGAAAATATAATATATCTGTCTATCATATTTCTAATTGGGATTACCCCACAATTTAGGTTCAAAACTAAAACATGGGAAAAATCTTTCTTTCCAGTACATCTTCTCGCCCAATAATTTATTCATCATAATCACTATTTTTCTTTCCTGTCACTTTTTTAATTAGTCCCAGCGTCTTCACTACGGAGAATAAAATAAGATAAAAAAATACTTTTGGTCTCTTAACTTTAATTTAAGTTTTTTTTTTTATTTTTTAATTTTAAAAAATTAATCAATTTTTTTTAATCTTTGATTTTGTTAATTTAGTTAACGAAAAATGTTAGAATTAGAGTTAATTTTAATATTTTTATGTAATATTAAATATTATTAATTAATTAACCTTACATGTAAAAAAAATTTAAAACTTCTAAATTAGATACTCTCAAATATACACATAAATATGATTCTATCTATAAACATACATATAAAATTTAAAAGTGATCTTTTATCATAAAATAATAGGTTCTTAGGTATAAGCTACTAATCATAGATCTCTAATCCTTAATTACTACTACTTTTTCTTCCAAAAGAAATTTAGAGACTTTGTCTTACGGTTCGATCGATTTATTTTTTGAATTCAAAACATTACTTGAAAATTAATGAAAGTTTAGTCAAGTAGAAATAACTAATTTTTTTACAAAACAATGAATTAAAATTAGAATATTTATTAAAAGATATGTTTATATTTAATGTTTAATAATGTTTTAAATAAAATTATTTTTAATAAAAAATATTTGTTAAAAAAATTTAAAAAAATCTGATCACATGCCATATACCCTCCTCGCCTATTAAAAATTAAATTTAAATCTTAAAAATAAGAGTCCAAATTTCAAAGATTTTTTTTAAAAAAAAATCTGTAAAAAATAGGTTTTCTGTAAGTCCAGCCCATTGTATATTTTATACTTTCAAATATTTATATATATAATTGTAAAATAGTTTATTTAGTCATAAAATATTACAAATATTTAAAATATAAATTATAAAATAAATTATTTGATATAAAATTTAATCATAAAATGTTAAAAGTAACAAAAACTAATCTTAAAATTCTTAGGTAGCTGAGTAGTAGCGCGTAACTGCATATAGAGTGCAGCCACATCTCTCATCTGCCCCCATCTTTTTATTCATTTGAAAATTGAAAGCCTTTTCTTTTTTATATCAAATGTATATAAGCTTTTGATAAATTAATGTTGGACTACCTCACCATAAAGGAACAAGGAAGGTACCAAAGTCAGAAAGATCTTACACACAAAAAGAAAATATGAAATGCACAGAGAGATGACTCTCCTGATTTATCTTCGATACTAAAATCAGTAAGAGAGAATAGGAGAATATGAGAGTCAAGTCTCTAAACAAGTTTTTGAAAGGTTTTTATATAGTGATTTTAAGAATTTTTTAGAAGCAAGATTAAGATTTAACAATCTTGATCAATTATACCTAAATTTGAAATTATTGACTTTTTTATAATTTATTTCACAATATTTATTAGATACTTATATATTAAAAATAATTTTTTTATTTTGAACCTCAGCTCGAGTCCACATATTACTAAGGAATTATAATCATATTTGTTGCCTTATGGACTTCTAATTTTAAATTTATTTTTCACCCTATTTTCATGTACTCTCTCTCTCTCTATATATATATATGTTGACAATATTAAAATATTAAAATATTATATATTGACAATATTAAAAAAATTTAATATATTATCAACAAAAATTTGACAATAAAGACTAATTTAAAAATTTTTTAAACTATAAAAATTTAATTACAAATTTATTAACTACAAGAAACTAATTAAAATTTGAGTAAAAATATAACTAGGGATCATACAAATAATTTAACCATATATTAATATTATAGATTGAACTTAATTAATATCTCCTTTACAATTTATATGAATTTCTCATTTTGACAACTTTATTTTTTTTTGGTTTATCATAATTATTTATTTATTAGAGGCAATTTCTTTCGAAACACTTTCAGGTACAAAATATAAGCATCACTTTTAATAAAGATTGGAATATTGATTTATTATATTGTAAGTGACTAATTTTTCTTGCTAGACTTAACTCCTATTAGTTTTGACAACTTGAATTTGATAACATATTTTTTAATTAAAAATAATTTTATTCAAAAAAAATTTAGATATTAAATATTAACACCTCTTCTAATAAAAATATAAATATTGATTCACTACATTGGAATAAACTAATTTTTTCCATTTGACTTAACTCTTATTAATTTTGACAACTTGAATTTGATAACATATTTTTTTATTAAAAACAATTTTATTTAAAAAATTTTTAAGTATTAAATATAAATACTTTTTTTTAATAAAAATTTAAATATTAATTCACTACATTGGAATGAACTAATTTTTCTCATTAGATTTAACTCCTATTAGTTTTGACAACTTGAATTTGACAACATATTTCAGAATTAAAATTGTAAATTTATCACATGGATGTCAGAAGATCGTATGCCTTTAAGAATTACCAAGGAAAGAATCATCTAAAGAAAGCCAAAAATAATTTTGGGAATAACGAAAATAACAATAAGGCCGTAACAGAATTGTTAAATGAAAAATTAGGTTAAAAAATAAAAAGGAAATATTGCAGTCCTTAAACATCTAAAAAAAGGGCCCATATTACGCAACAACTACGTACTTAGAGTAATTAATTAAGATTACTACACGCTTGGATTTCATTATTGGAGGACAATATAATTATTATGATTACAATAAGTAAATGGGTTATTTTAATTAGCTAGCGTGTTTCAAGGTGGAGGTGGTTGATGCACATATACATGATTCAGAAATTGTATTTGTCCTATTCAATTATTCTCCTTTGCTTGGAAGGAGAGTTGAGTTATTGGGATCATTTTCAGCATTCACATAAAACAAAGAGCTAAAAGGGCATATTTGCTTCTTTTCTTGTCTTGTTGCTATACATCTTTACTGTGATCAATACTTGGATGCCATTTAGTGTCTCTTTCTCGAAATTGTCAATTCTGAAGACGCCACATATTAGATGATGATCACATCATTTTCATGTGACTGTGAGTGTAGAAATAAAATCAGGTACAGGCCAACAATATTTGGGAGTTTGGGCAAGCCCAGAAAGATACAGGCTACGTACAGTACAAGCCCATCAGTAGGCCCGTCATACAACAGAAGGCCCTTTTTTATTTATTTATTTATTTTTCATTACAGCTATTCCCTAATCAAGTTAAAAAAAAAACTCCATCACAAATGGTTTAAAGGCAAATTTTTTGTTTGGTAGACAAGGGAGCAATGGAAAAATTACCTGTAGAACTATATATAATCGGTCTAAAGCCTTAGAATAATCATTGAAAGAATGAAATATTTAATGTTATCTGTGTAAGTAATAATTATTTTTAATAAAATAAGTCTTGTTAGAATACTAGATAAGAAAACACATAGTTGATTTGGCGTATCTAATAGTTTTAAGTTTGAAAACAATCAATAAAAAGTAGTGGCTATATATTATTGACTAAACTCTTTATCAACCAATTGTTAATTTTTTTTAACCTTTTCAAATATAAAACTTTTAAATTAAAAAAATATTATTAAATATTTTATTAATCAATTAATTGTATAATTTTTTAAACTAATGTCTTTAACGACTCGTTAAAAAAATAATTTTTTATTCTCTTAACTAGCTAAGATCAAATATACAAGTTTAGATATATTTAAAAATAAAATTATAGTAGATTATTGACTATATATAAATAAATTATATAAAAAAAACTTTGAGATATAATTAATTACTTATGAAATTTATATTAGTATACTCTTGATATTTGCTAACTTGTGCTATAGTGGTTTATAGTCTAGCTCTAATCCACCGTGACATAGGTTCTAGGGCTGGTATTCAGTATTTGTTGCGGTGGTGAAATGACGTTGCATGTTCCTTACTCTAAATCAAAACTTTAAATTTTGACCCAAAAAAAAAATTTTAACGAGGTAAAATTAGTATTTTATTCTTGAGGAGATCTTAATTCTATTTTTAATTTTTTATTTATTTTTATTTTATTATTTAATATAATTTTTTCTTTTGTGTATATATAATTATCTAGAGAATTATATACGAATTTTTTAAAAGATTATATTTTTTAAAATAATTAATTAACAAAAAATTAAATAAGATTAAAAATATCATTAATTTAATTTTCATATAATTTTAATTTTTTTTAGAATTTTAAATTTTTGAGTTTCAAATAATTTGAAGTGTTTCAACATCATTTAAATGAAGAATTTCAAAAAATATTTAATGCATTCTGACATCATCTAAACTTTAATTATGTTTTAACTTAAATAATTTTACATAAGTTTAACTTGTAGCTAACATATGAAAATATAAAAGTATTGTATTAATTGAAAAAAATAAAGAATAAAATTAAAATTTATCTAAAGTTAAAAGATAAAAAATAATTTTAACCTTTTTTAATATTTATATAATAATTCACCTGTCAATGCTAAAATAAAAATATATATATAAAGAATAGCTGCCAACTATCATGCGCTAATGTAATCCCCTGTGATATAAAACTTGAAAATAAGTTGGCGATGTGCCGGTGACACAAATTGCTTACCTATTGAAGCTGAAGTATACGATTCGATCGAGTACGTTTAGAATTTTGCCGATTTTTTCTTATTTGTACTTCTCCTCTTCCAAACGAATTTGCCCTTGTCATCTTCCCTAAGAAGCTAGGGTTTCATCCGCTTTCCCAATCTTCACTTTGCTGAAATTATGAACTGCGAACTTTGCCAACTCAAAGAACTGGTAAACTGATAGCATTATTTGATATTTTCTTTTTCAATTAATTTCTCTTTCTCTTATTTGAAAATAGTTTTCAGTTTTGATCATGTCGACATTCTTGATGATCGTATGATTGCAACATCGCATGCTTGCAGGAACTGGAGCAATTAGAGATACGAGAAGTTTTGCGATGTAATTTAAACTCGAAATTGGCTTTTCCATTGTTACTGTTTACTGCTAAAATGATATGTTTCCAGTTTAACTAATGTTAAAAAGCCTCTCTTCTCTAATGGTTGCAGGCATACTACACACAATCCTGTTTCATCGGGCTTTGGGTCTTGTGCGTCCAAAAGATATAGACTTGGAACTATTTGATATTACTTACGTATGCATTTTTCATCCAATTACTTGCTAATAATTATGTGAACTGTGAAGTGTCTAAAATTATGTTTCTCATGAATCCTTTACTCTTATATTGCCAATCATGATTTCTTTTAGCTGGAAATCTTTCTCATATTTACCTTTTAATTGCGGCCGATTTCTAATTGCGCTCCTAGTTGTTTTGTTTACATGCCTTAAACATCTCTGTTATCCTCTTTTGGTTTCCTAGTGGAAGATACTGTTGTTTGCAATATCCATAGGCATATTGCTTATATAGAAAATTTCCCAGTTTACACCTGTTTTTTTCAATTGTCCTTTGCCCTACAACTCAAAAAACCATTTTTCTAAAAAGAAAAAAATTGTTCTTTTTAATTTGTTTCTCTTCGTATCTTCTTTATTTTCCTTCTTTGACTTCTCTTTTTAACTCTGCCTCTTCCTTCATAGGTGCAATGTGGAGACGTCGAACTTGAAAAGAAAATAGATGACAAGATCGAGCAATTCATTAGTTGGGTAGAAAAGCATCCAAACAAAAAAAGTCAGGTTAGCTGTTTGGTAATGGATTTTATCTGCCTTTTTCCATGTCACCATTATCAAGTATACTGTGAACACTGCTAATGGTGGAAAAAAAGTTCTGGTCAGCAATGTTCTGACCTGGTTGCTTTTGGTAGCAAGGTCATGTTATTATCTTTCTTGCGGTGTTCCTTTCAAGGTTGCTAGTGTTAAAGTTTAGAGTGGAGTGTGCTATGTTTCAAGTTGCTCATGTGTTGGCCTATTCAGAACTTTTGGTGATCTGTTCTATATAAAGGAGACATAACAGTGGTTCTGAATATTCCATGGGCAATTCTAAACCTCTCTTAAGTTAGCGGTTCTATTTTTTTGGGGTTTAAAGCGACTTGCTTTCAGAAAATTATGCAAAGTGCTTGGTTCAGTGTTAATTTATCATATATTCCCATTTGCAATACACTCAAAGTTTTTATGTCATAAGTGCTATCTTGGCATTGAAATATATATATATATATATATATGTTGTTGTTATTATTATTATTTTACGATTATTCTAATAGGCTTCTGAATTCTGATGATGCAGATATGCTTATCTTTCTATGAGGTAAAAAACAAACAGGTATCTTGGTTCAGTAATAAAACCGAACGCTTGTATTGGGAGCAGTGGTATATTAATTTGAATGTGGTCCAGCATCTGAAGGCTCATTCTAACAAGTCTCATCATTCTAAATTTGCTGATCCAGGAGGTGCAGTTGATTGCTTTTGTGCATAAACCAAAATTTACTCTGTTTCACTCCTCTTGCATAGGCAGTTATTTTAGTCCATCTAACATAGTTTTGCCTTTCTTTGCCTGTTTTACCATTTTACTTATTAGTAGAGGGAGCATTGGAAGACAGAAATGCTCGAAGCACAGCACTTGAAGCATCACTTCGGGAAGTTTTATTTCAAATAATTAAATTTGTTAATGAGAAGAAGGACCATATTCCCCCCATACCAAATCTTGAGGGTGCTGTTTCATTTCCCTATGAAATTACTATCCCTAGGTGAGCTGTCTTTACTCTACCTACACTCATTCTAACTATGATTTTCAATGTTGCTATTTTGTTTCTCACTTGTTACCTTTCCTAGAATCTTAAGATACTTCAGATTACTTTTATGTGGTGAGGTGGCTTTGATCTGGATCTGGATGGTTGTTATTGCTTTGCAGATAATATTGATGATATGGTATCTATGGAGTTTCCTTCTGTGTTTTTCCTTTCTCCTAGTCATGTCATATGTGGACAGGAAAAGGCTAGATAGCGTGAACTTGATTGATATAAAAAACCAGAATTTAGCCTATAAAATTATAGTTCCTCTTATTTTTTAATTCACGATTTAGGAACTAGATAATTTAGCCAGAAGCTTACTTTGAAGCCTTTTAGTTAATAAGTGATCCTTTATTGGTTTTGGTTAATGCGCATGCATCTATCCCGCCATGTTACAGCAACATTCTGTTATAACTAACCTGAGCAATCTACTAACTGTAGTTTCTTAGAAGAGACAGAGAGAGAGAGATAGACATGGTTGGGAACACTATTTACAGTTTACTTAAATATATGTATTTTTTCTGGAAATAATTTCGGACACAATCAAGTTTTAAGAGATTGAATGATATTACAGTTTAAAGAATACATATTTGTTGAGATCAAGTTGCCTCACATTGTTCACCATTTTCGTTAGCTTGTCAAGTAGCCTATTGATGTTACTTTCTACGCTGAAGTTAGTGGCATAACAGGATGTGATATGTTCTCTGCTTGGGGCAGATGGAAAGTTTATCAAGATCAAGGTCTTATGTAAGGTTGTTTGAGGGATAAAAACCTTGAATTGTAAGATCAAATCGAAGATTGTAATATCTTACCTCTTACAACATAAAAAGAATACACATAGAATTCTTAGATAAGCATAAAACTACCGAAACCTCATCATACTTTAGCGTCATAAAAGTCAGAAATCACAAGATAAAAACCTAATAATACACTATACTTAGATACATTTAATAATCAACTCCATCCAACAAGAAGCAAGAAATCAATATCCTAAATTATAGAATAGAGGCTGCATACAGTAGTGTTGGCTAGAGTAGAAAGGTGTGTTCTAGCCCTCAAAAAGGTTCATTTTGAGTCAAATAAGGAACAAAAAAATATATTTGTATGCGATCTTCTAGGATTGGGTAGGATTGTACAATCCAATGACCTTGGTTGTGATCCTATCACAATCTTGGTCATATTTTATCCTACGTGGGATAGGGATAGTCTTTGGGATAGGATTTAAGATCATATGATCTTACAAACTAAATAGCTATCCTAACAACCATGAAAGTTGCAAATGGCAGTCATTTCTTTCCTTACCAAACTACAAGTGATTATGACGTGAGAATTTCAAAGCTAATTTGTTTTTGTAAAATTGAAGAAAATTGGTGTTGATATGATCTGCAGATTTTATTGCTGGTATCAGTTACCTTCATTGAGGAAAATGCGATGCATGTTGGCCTTTTTTAAATAATAAATGTAGTTCTTTAATGAGCTTTAGTTGTGCTAGACAGAAATACTGTATTCTCCTTTTCTTAGGTGATAGGATGCTTTGTAATCTGCAAGCTGGATATTAGTCTAGCCTCTTCTATGCAATCTATCAACTTTTAGTTCGCTAAGTATATGATAGTGCTTTGTCTTCATCACTATACTTTGTTTTTCTGATTTTTATAATCTTCTACTTTCCTTTCTGATACTTTATCTTTTTTCCTCTCTATCATTTTTTTGTCTCTGGTGTTGGGGAGGGAAACATTAGATCCAATCAAGAATTATCCCTTCCATTGTAGGCTACTCAGTAAGCATTGGCGACCCTAGTGTTCATGACTTTTTATCTTTATTCTGTTGTTACATAGTTCCTCAAACTTGAGTTCTGAAATATAAAACCAATGCAGTAGTGTTCTCCAAATCAAGAAGCTGGGTGTTGATTGGTGTCTTCATAGAACTATCGTATAATATCTTGCCCGTGGGGTGATCTTTGCATGACTGTCTCTAGCTGAAGTGGCCATAATGGACTGTTGATTTGTAGTTAAGATTTTATAATAAGATCAGAGATTTATGTGACAGTAAAGAATAGTTTTAGAATACAGAAAATCATGATCAAAGCCAGAACTTTGTTAGTAGACTGTATTTTTCGTTTCATGCTGATTTTTATCATTTTGGCACTGTGTTGGTTGTTGGTAACTGGTAAGTATACCCAGCATTTAATATTTCAACCTAGATTTTTGAAATAGTCGTTTAAGATTTCTGCTCTTGTGGTTTTGCTCTTGTTTCTTCTAATAAGTTAAAGTTATTTTTACTACTCTTAATTTATGTGAAGCCCAAATTAGATTGCTGAATTAATATTGTGCTCCCATTGACCAGTTCATCAGATTCTGCATTTGGGATGGACATGATAAAGAGGATGCTCCAGACTGGGCATCCAACAATGTTAAGTTGACTGTCAGAATATGAACCATGCATGAGGTTACATTGAATATTATTGTGAATATGTCTTATTCTGGAAATATAGTGCTCAAGAAAGGTACCGAGTAAAGCAAGGTTTAATTTGTTTGTCTTTGTAAATAATTACTCTTTTTTCTCCTTTCTTTTCTCTCATTAATATCTTCACTCTTAGAAGTATTGTCTGCATTCGCTATTTTTTTTTCTTGTATTTATTTTCTAGTGTTTGTGACTTCTGAGTCCTCTCGCATAAAGTTAAGCAATTCCTTTATGAGCCATCTTATTATACTTCTTTTAAGCAGTAATTAAAATGTGGTTTGAATCACTCCAGAAAAAAAAAAGTGGTTTAAGCTGAGTATAGCATTTTAAGAAAGCTTTTTTGAAGTTTGGACTACGGGAAAATCCATTGTCTTAAAGCTTATTTGAAGCTTCTGGAGGGCATTTGTTTATTTTTTTTTTTTGAAGTAAAAAAAAAATTAACTTTTAAGTAGCAGAAGTAGTATTTCTTAGAAAGTTAAAAATTGTAGTTTTTGTTTCTACTTTTAAAAGTTAAATATTTTAAGATAAAAATACTCATACCAAAATTATTTATTTATTATTATAATAATCTTAATTTTTTTCCTAAAATTTTTGAATCAATTAATAATAATAACTTAATGAAAAATAACAATAAAAATATTCATAATCATTTATTTAAATAATATTAATAGTAAAGTAAAATTATATATAAACGAATTAAACATAAATTATTTTTTAAATATTAATAAAAATGTTTTTTAACTGAATTGTCAGTTAAATATAAATTGTTTTTTTTCTTATAGCATATTTTTTAAAAACTTCGTTTAAAAAGAAGTTAATATTTTAACTTCACTTGTATTACCTTCATTTATTTTATTTTAACTTCACTTATGTCTGCAGTAGTGGGATCCATCGTGCAGGTGAAAAATATGTATTTATTTTACTGTGAGTTATATTTATCGGATTTACATGTGATATGCACTATGTTTTACGCAAAATTACTTTTTCTTTAAGACTCAAATTACATGTCGTGCCATTATTAAGATATACCATAGATGCCACGTAATTAACTGTAGAAATTCCAAGAAAAAATTTAAATCTAATTTTTGAAGTATCAAAACATGATTTTGACATTTTTTTTTAATTCAAATGATGATTTATAGAATTGAATTTATCATAAATTTTAATAATAAATTATTAAATATAGAATAATATGATCAAATTTTATTAAATTTATTATCATAATTATACTTACCAGTCAAACTTATGGGATTAATTTGATTTTTATAAAACTAATAATTAAAATAATAACTTATTTATACATGATAATTATTTTCCATATAATAATAATAAAAAAAATAAAAATTTTATACATAATATATCTATATTATAATAATTTTAAACTTTAATTTCATTAATCTTCCAAACAATATTATAATCTAATGTCTTGGCATTCACATTTAGGGATTTGGATTCTCGCGTAATAGAGAAGGTTGGTCAAATTTTTAAAATAAGAAAAAAAATTAACTTTAATTCATTTAAGATGAATACTTTATTTATCTCTCTCTTTTTTTTTTTTTTTGTTATTTCTTCTGCTTCAAGAACTTCATCTTTCTATTATTTTAAGAGTATCCAAATCCCACTTTTAGTGCATGTCAATGTTTTCTTTAATTTTAAAAACAAAATAAAAATTATATGTTTTAAAGAATTCAACTCAAGTATATTTATTTTTCATATGAGCAGTTGGAAAAGGATTTAAAAAAAATCAATCACAAAAATTATAAATTGTATAAACTATATACATATTAATTTTTAATTAGATAATCTGATAGTAATAATATAAAAATTATTTTTAAATTATTTCTTATTTTAAAATAATAAAATTAAGTAATAGAAATTATTTAACTTCTTATTTTTATGTCATCTATTTTAACTTTCTATTCTCTCATAAAATTTTTTTAAAATTTTATTTTATTTTATATGAGATAATATCTATATTATATAAAATAAATTATAATTTAAAAATTATGTGATGTAAGGAGAAAATAAAAAATTATGAAAGAGATAGTTAGAGGGAATAAAATGTTATTTAACTTCTTATTTACATTTAAAATTAAATTTTAAAAATTGACATACACTTTATGCAAATCAAACTCGCTAGTATTATATATGATTTTGAAGATCAGTTATCAAAATTTAAAACTATTATAATATAAATAAAATAAATATAAAAACATGAAGAGTTATCTAAAAAAAGTTATCAAACCCACTAGTTCAGTAATTTGACCAGAAACTATTTTTAAAAATTTTATATTTCAAAAAATCATGTCTACAGGAGTTATTTCTCACAATGTGTCTTTTTTGTCTTTAGCTGTAAGTAATTCATTTATACTTTAGACGGATTACATACTGTAATTATTAATTTAATTTCATTAAGTCTATGACACACCTAATTAATTAAATATTTTAAACTACATAAATTAAATTTGATTATAACAAAAAATCTAAATTTAATCAAATATTTAAAACTACATAGTACAAGCTAAACATAATTATATATTCTAGCATTTTTTAGAGTTAAACTATAATATAATCTAGTAACTTTTTCAAAGCTAAACTACAATATAATTTACCATTTTTCAACACTAAATAAATTTTAAAATTTTTTTAGAATGCCTAAAATAAATTATACAATGCACATGTTATAGTCTGTATTTTTTTTACATGTAAAAAATATATTTACATATTATAAAAAAAACATATCATGAAGACAAATTTTAAACAAATCAAAATTCATATTTTTTTACAACAAATATCCATAAAAATACCAAAAAATAAAACCTTATATATATGGACATCAGTTGAAGCATGGACCAAAAAATGAAAGAAGCTCGAGATTGCATGGAGAAGCACAAAATGGAAAGCAAAGCAAATGAAGTAAGACGTTAAAGTAAGGACATTGAATTTAAAGAAAACAAATAGATAGATAAAATTTTGCTTACCAATCAAAAGTGGCTAAAATATGGATGGACTAATGGAAAGAGAAAACGTGCATAGAGATTAGGTCCTGTCAGTCACAGACCAATCATTTAAACTGATCCACCCTAATTCATCTAAAGCATAGATGAATTAGACCCTCTCGACTTAAGCCAATCGGGCTATTTTTTAAAAAAAAAACATATACTTTTTACACGTCAGGCCTAATCTGTCTTTGTATAAGATGAATTATTTATATATTAAAAAAAATCAAGAAGTAATTCGTCCGTAATTCAGACAAATTATAATATATAATCTGTATGAAGTACAGACATGTTCATTACAGATAAGAACAACAAAGAGGCTTTGTGAAAAATAACTTCGGGAGGCATGGTGTTTTGAAATAATGGATTTTTAAAAATGGTTTCGGGTCAAATTGCCTACTAGTTCATGTTTGTTTTCAATTTTCAATACAGCACAGCCTCAAACGTATCCCCACTACAGGTTGGAGAACACGACAACTCCATGATTTGGATGCCCCTCGAATCTGATTTATTAAAAGGTTTCGTTGCCTTCGTGGATCCCTATCTCTACTGTCTTATATATATATATTGGCGTACGTCTCTACTATTTTATATATGAATCAGAAAGTCATAAGCAACCTGCAGCCAGTTAATTGGTTTGAGCAAATCAAAACTCCGTCAAGCATCAAGATAGTAAGCTAAGGGAAATGCTAACTTAGCTGGCTTCATTTATTGCATCCTTAACTTTCGGTTTGTGAAACGCTTTTCCTATCCAATTATATCGATAAGGTAATCACACTGGCATCAAGTGGGAAATCTCTCAAAATCTTTTAAAGAAAACATTTGCTTAACATTCGCGTCTAATCCTATACACACACACACACACATACACACTGTGTGTTCCTTCTGCAATTGCATCCCATGAGAGATTGATGAAATAATGGGTGAAGAAAATAAGAACGAAAAGCATTTTGTTTTGGTGCATGGGGCTTGTCATGGCGCTTGGTGCTGGTACAAGCTTAAACCACGGCTTCAGTCTGCTGGTCACCAAGTTACTGTATTGAACCTTGCAGCTTCAGGTATCAACGCAAAGAGAATAGAAGATGTTCATACTTTTTCAGAGTACTCTGAGCCTCTCTTGGAGTTCTTGGAATCGCTTCCTCCTAATGAAAAGGTTGTTCTCGTTGGTCACAGCCTTGGAGGCTTGAGTTTAGCTCTTGCCATGGACAAGTTCCCACAAAAAATAGCAGTTGGAGTTTTCTTAGCAGCCTTTATGCCTGACACCCAACATCAACCCTCATATGTCTTAGACAAGGTATGTGTATATATCCAAATCAATACATAGTAATAAAAGATTATTTTACTTATATTTTAACAAAATTCAATTAATTAAAGAGATCAACTTCTAAAGGTTAAATAAAATTTAGTAACATTTTGATAAAAGCTTAATGATACGGATTCTAAAGGTTGTAAAATGAAATTGTTTGATCAACTATATTATAAAATTGATTAGAAATGTACAAATTAATTGACTCTGATATGAAACCTGAATATAGTACATTGAAAGAAACCCAATTACGGGAACTGGATGGTTAGACACACAGTTCTGGTCCTGTGGAAACGTAACACCGTTCCTTTTTGGCCTCAAGTTCTTGTCCACCAAGCTCTATCAACTGTGCTCCACTGAGGTACGTACTTGTGGATTGGCTTCTTCTTTATTGCGTTGTAGCTTCCAATCTCATTAATTCAAGACAAGATCTGTTTACATTATTATTTATTGCAGGATCTTGAATTGGCCAAGACTTTGATAAGGCCAGGTTCCCTCTACGTTGAAGAACTGAGCAAGGCAAAGAATTTCAGCAAAGAGGGATATGGGTTGGTTCCATCTGCTTATATTGTTTGCAGTGAGGACTTAGCAATTCCGTTGGAGTTTCAGGAATGGATGATCCAAAATGCTTGTGTTCATGACGTTCTGGAAATCAAGGAAGCAGATCACATGCCTATGCTTTCCACGCCCCATCAACTTTATTTGTCCCTCCTCCAAATTGCTGATAAGTATGTATGACTATTTCTCATGTAAGAGATGAAAAATGATCATCATGTGCAACTCTTGCTTGGACATTTGATTATTTCTTTATAAACGGTATGCCAAATTGTCAAATTAATTTTGAAAATAATCATGTTACTATTGTTTTTATATATTTTCGTATGCCAATAATAAAAACTTTTGTTTCCTATATTCTCTGAGGGTTGGGACGTTTGAAAAAATTAATTTCTTCACGACCATTGTTAATTGAGATAGATGTTCAATTTCACAATGGAAGGGAAAAACCTTGAGAAAAAGCCAAAAAAGAGAGAGAATTAGGGCTCCAAGTAAGGTTGCCACACTCTTCAAAAACCCTTAGCAAAACTCTTCTTTCTACTCTTCTTCCTGCATATTGCAATTGCATGCATATCAAAAACCAAATAAAGTAAAGAAAATAACAATGAAAAGAATTTTATGAGATGTGATTTTTATTTGTACTATGTAATTTGTTATCTCATCACTGACAAAAATTAAACAAAGTCCCATACAAATAAATTTGATATGTGAATTTGCATCCTCTAAAGTAAAAGTAAAAGAGAGAAATAAAGTTCGTAAAATGAAGAGAAATAAAAAAAATTTAAATTTTAATTCATTCAGAGATAGTCTTTTATTTGTCTCTCTTTTATTTTTTTATTTTTTATTTTAAAATTTTCATTATATAAAGTATTTGAAAAGATAATTTTTTTGTCAAAATATGTTATGACCTTCAACCAAAAAAATGTTTTTTTGGGCCCGAAGCCCATGATTATTTAATATAGTCATTACATATCCATATATCCCTTTTGACAAAAAGAAAACCATATATCTCATCTTGTCAAGTTTAACCCATTGCTCAAAGAACATTTAGAGATTTATATTAATTTTTTTTAGTTTGATTAAATTATATTTGATATCATTTTATTTCAAAAATAACACTTAGCAAACCTTCAATTTATTTTTTGTCTATGAAAATAATTTAATTTTTGCACCATATAATATTATAATTTTGTTTTTAATATAGTAATGGAAGTTAAATTACTGTTAAGGTTCAGCATAAAATTCTTATTTTGATAGAAAAAAGACAGGTAAGTAATTTTATTATTTTGAAAAGAAGAATTATTTTTAAAAAGTTAAATTCATTGAAAAAAAAATTATAAGTGAGGTTTCTGCAACATTATATATTATTAGAAAAGTCAAGTATAATTTTTGAAATAAAAGAGGTATGAATTGTAGTTTAACTAAGTTTCAAAATAGGTCGATTAGTGTAATTTATTATCTAAATAGTTCTACATTGAAGCCTTTTATATTACTGAAAATTTGTTCATTGAAAAAAAAAATTGCTAAAGAATAAAATATAATATTGGCTTTTAAAAGGAAATGTTGCCATCAATTTAGTTCACAAAAGTTTATTATAACCAATTTTGTCCTAATTCTTTGTAAAGCACATTATCTTAATGCGATTCAATAAGGATTAAATTAATCACATAAAATTTTTGAATCAAGACCAAATTGACGTAACTCTTTCTTTATGTTACCGAAATATGTTTTCTAGTTAGATCAAAGAGTTAATTACATTAATTTTTGTTAAAGGATAGTTAAATTATACTTGTGATATTTTTTAAAAAAATCAATTACATTTGGTCCCTCTTTAATTTATTTTTTGTTAATGAAGACTTTACATTAAAAAAATTGTGATTTTGTTTTAAATATAACAATAAAGGGATTAAAATTAATATTAAGTTTTAGTATAAAATTAAATTTTTAATACAGATGATAGTAAAAACAATTAAGGATTATTTGCTTTATAAAATAAAAGAAATATAAAATATAATTTAATTAAACTTTAAGTTTAATGCGTGACATTTCATGACCATGAATGTTATGGATTAATAATTTGCATAAAAATCCTATATTTAACCTTGGATCTATTTTTTTAATACCTCAACCTATATTTAATAGATAAAATTTGCAAGTACTCAAGTATGAATAATTTGGTCATCATTTGGTCATCTCCAAGACGAGATGAGCAAAAACAATGGAAAAGATGTTTTGACCATTGAACACCGTTCCCAATATCTTGGGAACCATATGCATGCAAGAACAAAGTTTTTTCTCTCAATAGACCAAATATACTTCTTTTAAAATTTTTTGTTTCTCATTTCTTTAAATTTTTTTTTGAAAGTTGCTGCTCAGCAAGCCCCATTTCAATAAAAAAAAAATGGGAGTGGGAGAGAGAGAAAAAGAGAAAAAGAAAAAAAGAAAAAATAGAGTGAGAAAGAGAGAGACTGGAGAAAAAAAGAATAAAAAAACAAGACATAGGAAGAAGTTAATCTTAACATCCTTTAAAAAGAATAAAAAAAAAGACATAGAAAGAAGTTAATCTTACATCCTTTTCTGATCTTAAGATCGAATTTTATTTAAATTGTAAAATATAATCAAGTTAACATTTTACTTAAAATGTTGAGTTGGTGACAAGATGAGCAAATTAAAGAGAGACAAAAAAAAAAAAAAATGATCAGTTATATATAGCAATTAGTAACTATTGGCCTTTTGTATTGGGATGGGTTGGTACTGCGTTATTTTCCAATCCCCTTTAAAGAAGGAAACGCTTACGCTGATGCATGGCCCACGTTCTCAGATAAAATAATACATTGCATAGTTCTTACAATTTGTTCGCAGTTAGATGTTCTAAATTTAAGAAATAATATGTTTTTTTATATTTAAATAAAGATAAAAAAAATTTTAATCTCTATTTTATTCAAAGTAAATCTCTATTATTATTTTTTTTTTAGTTTTTTAAATATTAAAAAGTACCCTATTTCTTAAATATAAAGAATTGTATATTTGATTTTACCCTTAATAACAACACTAATTAAGGGCCCATCGCCCTGTATATATAATCTCCAAAGTCCAAATGTTAGATCTAGAGAGAAGAAATGGAAGGAAAACATTTTGTTTTGGTGCACGGGGTTTGCCATGGCGCTTGGTGTTGGTACAAGCTGAAGCCAATGCTGGAGTCTGCAGGCCACAAGGTCACAGTATTGGACCTTGCAGCTTCAGGCGAAAACCTACAGAAAATAGAAGATGTTCCTACTTTTTCAGAGTACTCCAAGCCTTTGTTGGAGTTTTTGGATTCTCTGCCTCCAAATGAGAAGGTGATTCTTGTGGGACACAGCTTTGGAGGCTTGAGTTTAGCCCTTGCCATGGACAGATTCCCACAGAAGATAGCAGTTGGAGTTTTCTTGGCAGCTTTTATGCCTGATACCAAAAACAAACCCTCATATGTCATACAACAATACGTATATATATTTATGTGTGTGTGTGTGTGTGTATTAGCTAGCTTCTAATATACTATGTATTTCTGAGCTACAAATATGTTTTTCTTTGTGTTTATATGCAAGAATAGTTCGTGGAGGCACCCGTTGACTTGTCAGACACTGAGTCTTGGTCTTCTGGGAGTAAAACATTAATGATTTTTGGGCTCAAGTGTTGGTCCGAAACAGTTTATCAACTGTGTCCCGTTGAGGTACCCATGAATTTTTCTGGGAATTGGAAAGCGGAGTTAGTCATAGACATATATAAATTAGTTGTGTTATTCATTTTGCAGGATCTTGAATTAGCGAAGACTTCGACGAGGCCAGGATCACTTTTCATTGAAGATTTGAGTGAGGAGGAAAAGAATTTCTCAGAAGAGGGATATGGTTTAGTTCCGCGTGTTTATATTCATTGCAACGAAGATTTACTAATCCCATTGGCATATCAACGGTCGATGATCCGAAATTCTGGAGCTAACGAGATTTTGGAAATCGAGGATGCAGATCATATGGCTATGCTTTCCAAGCCACAGAAAGTTTATCAATCTCTCCTTCAGGTGGCACAGAAATACACTTGATTTATAATAATAATTGATATTTCCCTGCCTTTGTTGTTATGCTTATGTTCTATTCGGCATAGTAATTATTGTTTTCAGTTGTAGTAATATTGTTTGATCATGCTGGTTGTTGTTTTGACTAATTAGAATACTTTTTACGCATTCACGTAATCAACATTGGGATTCAATTGTTTGAAAATTATTTTTTAAAGGACGAAATTTTAAATTTTAAATTTTTTTTAACTAAATTGTAACAAGATATATGTTTCAAGACCAAATAATTTACTGTGGAAAGGGATAGGGTTGGACTTGGAGTTGGATAACTAGTGTGTGGATCTGTGTGGCGAGTGTTGGCTAACATCGTTTGTGGTCTTAATTTGTTTTGTCGATGCACGTGACTCCTTTAATAATACTAAAGATATTTTCTGTTAAAAAAAAAAAAAAGGGGCCAAGTAAGAATTATCCTTACTAAGTAGTACCTACTTTATTAAAAAGTTCAATATATAGTTAATTTTAGAATAAATATATAATTTTGTATTTAAAAGAATATATCTTTAACATTTTAATTGTTGAATATTATTTCTTTATATGTATTAGGGCTAGATAGATAATGATAAAAGTAATTGTATCCTCTAAAATTAGTTTATAATCATGTGTAATTTACATAAAGATATAAAAGTAAAATATTACAATTATTTTTAACGATATTAATGACAGGAAGATATTATCATGTGATTAATAGATTAAAAGGTGAATTGCTATTTTGTTAAGATTAGGGAAACTTTACAATTGGATGTAAAGTTTAGGGTAAATATGTGTAATTTTTCTTATTTATATATTTTATTTAAATAAAACTTGTTAGTTGTAATATTTATATATATACAACTTGTTATATATAAAGATAAACTTATTAAAATCTTATATCAATTGAATATTTGAAATTTAATATAATAGTTGTGAGACATTATTTTTTATGATTTTATATGAATAGATTTTTTATAGCAAGTCTCAAATTTTTTAAAAAAATTATTTTCAATTTTTTTAAATACATTTAGGTCTAAAAATTTAAAAAATTCAATAGAATAAATATAAGAATTGATTTTGTAAATAGCTCAGGTCCAAATTCGAGGGTAAAGAAAATATTTTTTTTATCAAATTTATAGTTAAAAAATATAGTATTTATCGGCAATGCTTTCATCACTTCTCATCATTCCTACTTCCTAGTTTCAAATATCATTTATGCAGTTAATGTTTAGAAAACCTGATTTGGCCTCAATAAGTTAATTAATATAAGAATTTATGAAGATATTCTTGAAAATATCAATAAGCTCTAAGCATAATAAAATTAAATAATAAAAAATTACTTAAGTTTTTACTCTCTTAACATTTATTTCAATTCCAATAATATAATTTTCTTATTCTCTTTATATATTTTTTAAATTCACATATTTTATTTTGTATGTGTTTATATATATATATATAGTTTCGGAGAGTAATGATTACAAGAATCTAAAACTAGGTAATAAAAATATTAATTCTATTTTCAAAGATAACTCCTATTATCTTTTATGTTTATCTTAAATTTTTTTTATCTTAGATTCTTATAAATTTATATTATATTAGAGATGTTTGATATAGTATGATCTCATATACTATGTTATTTTACATACAATGACAAATTACAATGTGATTTTACTCTTACATACCATAAGATATTTTAGTATTCATAATATTTATGTTTCATATGTCAGTTTAGATAATAATAATATAAAATATAAATATTTAATTATTTATACTAATCATTAGTTAATGTCATTTATTTTTTAAATTTTTAAAACTAACTTTATAAATTTAAATAAATTATCTATTATATTTATATTATGATTATTTTAAAAAAATTATAATTAACTTTAAATTTTAAAAAATAACCATTAATTCTTATTATTAGAATAAAATTTTAATTAAATATATAGTTTCATATAACTTAAAATATCTAACAAAATATTTTAAATAACAATTATCTAAACGATAAAGAAATAAAAACTCAAAGTTGGGCCTATAAACACTGGCACGTTGCTCTCTCCAAATACTTGGCATAAACTTCTTGAAGGCATTAGGTAAGAAGGAAGTGATATTATTAATTTAGATTAAAAAATAAATAAAAATATAATATGGATGAAATTAATACATTAAGAAAAATATTCTACCTTTCATATGAGATGACATAATATTTTTTTATATAATGTGGTAATACAATATTATTTTAAATGTCTTTATATTATAATATAACACTATAGAAAATTATGTTATTTTTTAGTATTATTTAAGATATTATATTGTCTAAGATAATAAAATCAAAATGACTAGAAAAAATTATATTACACACTTCGCTCATAGTAAAAAAACAAACGTTAATGAGAGTCATAAAAACCTAATAACTCACCAATAAATTGGCTGTTATTATAGCCATAAAGCACGGCCTTCAAAGCATTCTAACACAAGTTATTGTTCATTTAATGCCTCCAAACATTCGCTAATGGCTTGTACACGTCTTAAATAACATTTATTTTACAAAAACAGTCAACAAAATCATCACCAATATAATCTCCTAACAGTTTTAGTTTTCAATAGAGTGAATAACTAAATGGAAGGAAAGCATTATGTTATGGTCCATGGAGTTTGCCATGGTGCTTGGTGCTGGTACAAGATCAAGCCGCTGCTGCAGTCTGCGGGTCACAAGGTCACATTACTAGACCTTGCAGCTTCAGGGATCAACCCAAAGAGAATAGAAGATGTTCATACTTTTTCAGAGTACTCTGAGCCTTTGTTTGAGTTCTTGGAATCACTGCCTCCAATTGAAAAGGTTGTTCTTGTGGGACACAGCTTTGGAGGATTGAGTTTAGCTCTTGCCATGGACAAGTTCCCAGAAAAGATTTCAGTTGGTGTTTTCCTAGCAGCTTTTGTACCTGATACCCAACACAAACCCTCGTATGTCATAGAACAACAGGTATGCTTCTCATTTCTGAACCTTAAGCTTAGCTAATTATCATTAACATTGTTCTTTTTGTTTTTTGGTCTTATGAAAAGTCCACGGAGAGAGAAGCCCCCAATGAATCGTTTAACATGGAGGTTTCATCCTGTGGAGGTAAAACATCAATGATTTTTGGGTACAATTGTTTGGCCACCAAACTGTATCAACTCTGTCCCATTGAGGTATTCATCAACCTTCATGACTGTGGCTTCTATAATAGTTTTCGAATTTGGAAGGTAGTAGTGTCACATATAGATACAATTGTGTTTAACTGAAAATATGCAGGATCTTGAATTAGCCAAGAGTTTGGTAAGGCCAGGATCGCTTTTTGTTGAAGAATTATCTGAGGCAAAGAAATTTTCAAAAGAAGGTTATGGATCAGTTCCGCGTGCTTATATTGTTTGCAAGGAGGATTTAGTAATTCCATCGGCATATCAATTGTGGATGATTCAAAATGCTGGAATTGATGACGTCCTGGAAATCAAGAATGCAGATCATATGGCTATGCTTTCCAATCCAGAACAACTTTGTCAATCTCTTCTCAAGTTAGCTGAGAAATACAATTGACTTAATTGGCTTTAGCTGTTATGCATATCTTTGTATCAGAACTAGATGTGTTACAATGCCTTGATTTTCCTAGCTAGTTGCTTTCGATGGCCTTTAATAGCTAAACAAATAATTCCCTTAATAATGAAGAAGTAACTTATGAAAAGTGACCCGTTTGCAATACCTCATTTTTCCAACAAAAGTTCACATATAATTCAATCAAATATCAAGAAGGTAGAATGCCACCAGCAAGCGTGTGGAGAAGATAATCACCGAAGAGATAGTCCACTTGTAGCCTAAACGAAGTTTCTGAACTACAAATCAAGCAATCTATAGGTTGTAGATGGACAATGACAATAAAAGAAATTAATACCTATCGGCAACTTCAAGTAGGCAAGAACATAGCTCAAGTGGTTTAGAGAACATAGGCATGTGATCCGAACCAACTATGACTTTCACCTCCAGTGGAGGATTTCTCTCAGTCATCCATCTCTGCGCATCCTCATTTTTCAGATTGTCTCTGTCACAGACTATGTAAACTCTAGCAACCCTTCCATGTCTGTGCTCGGTGACTGCTGTTTCTTTCAGCAATAATTCCAAATCATTATAGATAGGGACAGGTCTCAGCAGAGACAATGCCAGGCTCAAATCCTACGTTAGACATTAGCTTAATTTGTGAATCAGATGTCATGTTAATACATCTCTAACGAACTATGTAATAGAATTAGATTGAAACCAGTTGGAAATTTTACCTCAGGCGGAGAAAATTGGTATAACCTGGATTCCATGAATTTGGGTCCAAACAGTCTGCTTGTTGGAGGTTTGTCTGGGCCATTATCATAAGTGAAGTGAGTGTCCATATAATCCATTCTGCTCTGCACCTGTAAATTTTTCTTATAATTGATTCCATTTGTAAACTTCAATTCAATTTAAGGAAATGGACTGACGCTTAAACATGACCACGCAGAAGAATCTGAATGAATACTGATTCAAACTATTCATCAGTTCCAAATGGAGATAACGCAGCACAACGGCAAAATCACTTTTTACTGTTCAGAGATATTAATTTCGTTAATACTATGAAATCTTCATAACACACCAGCATCCCTCATTACCAGTTTCCCTTTGAAAATCTACAGAAGTGATATTTTTTGGGAGTTTTGAAAGATTAGCTATAAATTTTTCATTATCGATTTCTCCTTGAAAAGTGCGTGTAAGAGAGAGAGATTTTTGGGAGTATGGAAAGTACCTTCTGAAGAATAGCCGGATAAGTGAGTTGCTGGTTGGGCATCATAGCAGTGACGAAGATTGCAAGAGAGATTTTCTCAGGGAATCTTTCCATAGCGACGGATACAGAGACACCACCAAGACTGTGAGCCACCAAAATCACTTTCTCCTCAGTAGGCAGAGAATCCATGAATTCCATCAAAGGTTCATAATAGTCAGAAATTGAACGGAGCTGAAGCACCTGCTTTGGATGGATACCAGAAGCAGCTAAGTCCAGAGCTGTGACTTTATGGCCATTCGATTTCAGCAGAGTCATCACCTTATACCAGCACCAGGCTCCATGGCAGGCTCCGTGAACTAGCACAAAGTGCCTCTCTCCTTTCGCCATCTCGAAACTTATGCTTTTCCTTGTCTATAGCTTTCATTCCATACTTTTTTTATGTTGATACTACATAGACGATCACGGATGAGACAAACATGACTGTGACCTGAATGATCCAATGTTAACAAGACAAAGAAGTCTTCTTATTTTGGGAGTAAATTACCTAAAATTAAACTTTAAAAATCTAACCTTAATTTATTGGGAGATTAAAACAATTAAAATATACGAGAAATGAATTTAATAGAATAATTTATAATTTATAATATGATAAATTTAAATTTAAAATTTTATTAAAAAAATATACATATTTAATATCTGACATCTAAATTAGAATTATTTTCTATCAATACAAAGATATCTGTAAAAAAAAAATTAAAATATCTTTATTTATATTACTTATATAATTAAAATATATTTTGCCATTATAAAAAAATATTTTTAACTTAAAATAAATAAAAGTCAAAATAATAATTTTTAAAATATATTTTTAATAAATTATAATTTTTTAAAAAAATTAATAGTACTACTAAGTATTTTGATAAAAATATTTAAAATATAACTGTTTTAAATGTTTTAGAAAAAGGAGAGGATAAGTTTTTAAAATAAAGATAACATAATTTAAAAAATATATATTTTACCCCTTCAATTATGTTTATATAATGCATCATTCATTTAAATTTTAATATGTCACAAATCACTTTCTTAAACTATTTAAAACATTAGAAATTGTTAATTTTTGAGTTAAATTTAACAATTATGTACTTATTATATAATTATTGTTCTTCTCTTCCTTAATTTAACTTTATATTATGTGCAAAAGAATATTAAAAAAAACTTATAAATTTGTTAAACATAATTTTAATATTTTAAATAGTTTAAGAAAATAATTTATTATAAATCAAAGTTTATATAAATAATATATTATATAAATATAATTAAATAAGATAAAATATACCTTTTCTTATAATTTATTCAATAGTTCGATTTCATGACACCATACCTTATATATACACAACAAAATGTTGCAAAACTGTGAATAGGCAAAATATAGGAATATTCGTTTACTACCTCTTCAAGGCAATAGAAGAGAGTTCTATTACTTGTTTTCGAGAAGATCGGCTTGTAGTCAGACTGGGTAATAGAAAATCGCTTTGGATACCTTTGTATTCGTTGCTCATATTCAACTAAAACTTTTTATTCGTTGATCGTTAGCAAAAATTAACTTTATAGAAGAGTTCGAGGACTGAGGAGGGCCTTCCGCTTTATACAAAAACCTGATTCCAATTTTACGTCATTGAGCTGTGAAAAAGCATTTGCTTGTCAATTTTTGTATAAAATTTGTCAAAAGAAATGACAACATTTGGCAAACATGCAAATAATTAAATCTTTATTAGGCAAGGAAGATATTTGCATTACAAAGAACATCCGTGATGTGCAAAAAATCCCATAAACTATCCCATAAACTTTAAGTTTTTGACTAATAACTCTCCAAACTTTCATCTAAGAGTAAAAAGTCCCTATACTAAAATTATCATCTTAAAAAAATTAATTATATTGCCATATTAAAAAATGAAGTACACATTAACAAGGGTATTTTATTTTCTGATATGGCAATAAAATTAATTTTTTTTGAGATGATAATTATACTATAAGAGTTTTTTTACACTTAAAATAAAAATTTAGTAGTTATTAGTCAAAAACTTAAAGTTTAAGGAGTTTCTTATACATCACCTTTTAAGTTTAAGGGAGTTCTTTGTATTTTATCTAAGATATTTTGTCATTCGGGCTAATATTATCCATCCAAATTATTATCCAAATCATCTAGCCTAGAGTCCTAGATCAATCTACAATGATACAAAATAATGGATTCTGCAGTACCTGGCTGGAAATGCCTCATGGAAGAAATCAAGGGAATTCAACAAGGCAGAATAAAGCCAAGATGCACCAGTACCCACAATGCAGTATCTACCTTTCAAGATTCACGGCAAAAATCTAGAGTCTAAGACCATGTCACAAGGACACATCAATATTTCAAAAGGAACATACAGAATCCTTCAGTAACAAAAGATCGCCGCCAAAGTAATAATTTATGACTTCTATTGGCGTCGAGTAGTTCTGGATTTTGACCGTGATGATTTCTGCAAGAACAAAAAAGAAATAAAAGTTTAATTGATGCTTTCTTACAAGCCAGAACGTAAGGTTATGCAGAAGATTCAAATGCTTATCTCTTTCCCGGTAGCAATGTACTAGGTAACATTAATCAATCATTTAACAAAATTCTCTGAAAATAAGCCAGAAGAGAAAATGTTACTCACTGATCCAAAGCTGGCCCCTGATCCTGTTCCAGCACCTGAGGAAGAGGGGGAAAAATATGAATAAAAGCTGCTAATGTACTGTGAAGATAGGATTAAAAAATAATGAATAAATCCGTCCCGCAGGCACCCCACTTCTATTTCTTCACATTTCCAAATTGCACTGCAGTCAAGTCTATTAACTTCTATGATTTCCCGCTTTAGTTGCAAACAAAAATATGCTTGCTCTCTAAATGGCACTAAGTGTCTCATGAATAATCAGGAAGAGAGACCGACAGTAAATAATCTTGAGCTATGAAACTGCTTATGGATGGCCGCATGTATTTCCAGTAAGTTTCTTTACTGATATCACAATAAACGTACAAGGCAGTGCTGTGCCCACATTTGTCGACTAAAACTTGCAACTGTCTAAAAAATCACTTTCCAAAGATTTACCACAGCTATTTGTTGGACAAAGACAAATGCAACTTGAAAGATTAGATAATATGGTAGAGTCATGAGTGACTCGCGAAGCCAGTGATAAAGACATTAGTTATGCACTTAAGAATAAATTGTGTTTTCCAAGTCAACTTTCTACGCAAAACAAAATGTAGTTCACTAACAGTTAATCTAAAACACTGTTAAGCAACACTATATAATCAAGAAAATACCTGAAGCAAATGGAGTTGAAAAGATTGAACCTCCAGGAGTTGTACCAAATGATGGAGCAGTGTTCCCAAACTGAGAGGGAGTTGAACCAAACAACAAACCTAATGAAGAATTAAAAAGTGAGGTTTGGGACGTAGCACTTGATGACCCAAACAAAGAATATACTGGAGCAGAACTCGTTGGGGTTGTAAACAAAGATGGCATGGAGGAAGATGGAGCTGAAGTTGTGCTAAAAACTGAGAGCCCACTTCCTGATGAATTCGAAGTTAGTGGAGATGTATGTGAGTCAGCCAATGCCCCTTGTGTTCCAGAACTGGAAAACAACCCAGCAACTTGTGTTGAAGGTTGTGAATTTGCATGTAAATCCAATGTTGGATGACCTCTTTTTGAGGCATCTTCTTGTCTTGCTGTTTCTCGCTGATCAGCCTCTACAAATGGATTATTCACCTCCCCCCGGTGGCACTGTTCAGCCAGGTAAGCTGATTTCATAGAACCAATGTACTGATGAATGCTCTCCACCTAGGTAAGCATTTAGTAAGCTGTTATCACTGTAAAAGGAAATAAGAAAAAGCATGTATCTCCTTTATGAGCAGATATGAACTTATTTTTAGTGAAAGGGAACCTCAGAAGCATCACCAAGTTTTGTGCTTGATTCATTACAACAAGTATGAGATAGTAATAGCATATGACGACCACTCCAAGTTCATATTAGCAATTATACATAAGTACATCTTTAGAGGTACAAATATTAAAATTACTAATACAATTTATAATATAAAGAACCAATATTACAGAATTATGTGTGAAAACAACTAATGAACAGATTCTATAAAACCAATATTACAGAATTATATGTGAAAACAACGAATGAAAGGATTCTATAAAACAGAAAGAGCTCAAAATTAGCAACCACCGATCAGAAAATATGATGGATTCAAAAGGATAAAGATAAACCAAAAGGGAAGAGATAAAAGAAGAAAAGCAGTTGACAGTGATAAAAGTATTGAAGAGTTCCTTTATCAAAAAACTGTCTATATATTATAAAAAATTTCTAAGGGATAAAGTATAATTATGTAAAATTCATTACATAGTGCAATATACTCATAGCTGTATGAGGCAATGTCAGTTAAAGTTGCAAAATGTATATCTTTACCTTTGCAGCCACATTAACAAAAATGCCATGCACGTTAGTCACAACTTTGGGAAGAGATTGAAATATCGAGGATCCATTATTGGAAATGTTTCTCTCTGAGTCTAAAAGAAGCAACTGCTCCAACTCTTCAATCCACCGGCAGTATTCAACAAGATAATTCTCAAACCTTGAAACTGTTTGCTGTAAGAAGGGTGATGGTTTCTTTGGAAGCCCATTATAGAAATCAAGCACAGGCACTATAGATGTAACTGATGGTTGGTTACTCAAACTGGGCGTTACTCCAGGAGTCTGTGATGGAGCAATGGCAGTTGAAGCATTCCCCACACTAGGATGAAGGAACCTCAGACATAGCATCATAAAAGAAACAACAGCCACCTCCGTGTTGCGTAATATATTTTTTATGACAGATATCAGTTCCTGCAGCAAATTTTTCTGTTGTTCCATGGCAGTTCTGATTCCACCAAGTTCCTGTCAAACAACAGAATAAAGTTACTCTTCTACCCATCTATACAAAACAATTAAAATGCACCAGATCAAGAACAAAAACATGAGAGAGAGAGAGATTAACCTAGTCAACATTATTGATAACTGATTAAAAAAAGAGGTTTAATAAGTCCTGAAAAACAGACAGCAATTAAGCAATGAATGGAGTTATCACATCAAGAAGAAAACCCAAATGCTTTAATATTTCCAACAGATAGGCTTGCAAGTGTGCACAAAAAGATGTGAATAAGATCTGTACCATCTTTTGAATCTTAGTTTAGCCCATTAAACAACTACTAGCCACAAGGCTCACAATGCAATTCCTGTAGGTAACCAACAAAATACATCAAAAGCTCACAAGTTGCTTGTGTTACTGAGGTTACTTGATCAAATTAAGTGAACTAATAGCTTCCTTTTTAGATTAACAGATCTCACCAGATAAATACAGTATTTGTGCCAACAAATTTTAATATAACTCATTGAAGTTTTATGTTAGAGTAAACAAGTATTTGAAGTTTGAAATTTTGCTAAAAATAGCAATATTTCAGTTGACCCATGTTTCGTCTCATGCTAAACTCTAGTCATATTTGAGATCCTCTAAATTGTCAGCAGAACTCCTTAGCACCTCATAGATTACAACAAATTCAAACACGTAAGTGTTAACATTGAGGCTCCAGATACATAAAAAACAATTTGCTTCAAAAATATGTCTCATGTTTATTGTCTCTTTGTGTAGACAGAGACATGTCTATTTATAACAAACCCACCACATATTAGAACACCCAACAAGGAAATGATAGTCCACTTAAAGCACATAATGCATTTTTCTATGTTATAACAATAATGGAACTGATAATTAACAACCATGTGCATCAATAAATCATGTAAGAAGATCATTAAAGAAACATGAGCGCAAAGAGGACACCTTAATGATATGGCTGGGATCAAACTCAAGCCCTTCATTTGAAACTGAAGAGTCATAGAGACGACTGTTTTGATCTAGTCTCTGGCTCTCATCTCTATACTCTAATATCCGCTCCCTAAGCAGCACAAAGATCAAACAAGAGTTACATCTTAACCCGGAAAATATGCCACATAGACATTAAGGCACAATATATGCTTCTACAATGACACGCAACCTTCCTGTGCAGGTTGTAAGGCTGATCGCCATCTAGGACTGGACTAGCACTTTGTCAAAAAGTATTCTACTTATTGTTAATCACTCTCCTGTGTATAAAGATGTAAGTCTGTAATAATAATCAAATAATATCAACACCATATACAGCTATTAAAAATGAAGGCATGTTTTCAGTTTCAACAGAATTCCATTCTTGTCCAATCCCGAGCAGCTATATAATTTTATAGTGCAGACCAGACAAGCAAAAAAGACACATGAAGATAAAACAATCACAAATTGTTTAACAGCTACAAATGAGCTCCGGGGGCATGCAGTGTGGTTTCTAAGCAACAGAAGTAGAAGAGAAAGTAGCATACTCGATCTGAAGGAGAATCTTCTGGGAATCAGGATAGAGATCCGCCCATTTGGTACTATAAGTCGCGGGAGTTTTATCGTTAGTGAACAGAAAGAGCTGCTGCGGTTGCTGTTGAGGCTGAAACGGCGGCTGTTGCTGTGGCGTCGAAAACAAAGAAAATGACATTGTGTTATTTGCTATCAGCAATTCTTCTTGCAAGACAATGAGACCCTTCTTTAATAATTGATAAGAAACTTGAAGAAACCCCTCTTTAAAACCCTAGGGAAGGAAATTCGTGGCCAAAACACCCGCCTTTTTTCTCCAAAATTCAAAGATCCTTGACAGCGATAGACAACTTTTGAACTTTGCTTTGAGGCTAGACGCCCCGATCCAACTCCCATTTTTCGGAGCCCATGCCAATAAAACCTTCAGCCTTCCCTTCCCAATTTATCATATTGACTCAACCTCCCAATTTAGACGAGAAAATATTGCATCCCGAACTGGATATATAACACAAAATGTTCCTTTTCCTTGTTATTGCAATCTGTTATTATCAATAAAAAAGAGAGAGAGAGAGAGAGAGACGAGAAAATATTGGCTCTTATAAAAAAAAAAATTATAATTTTTTTTTTGTTTTGACAAAGCTTCTAATAGTCAAAATTATTGAGTTTTAATTAATTTGGTTCCATGTATCCCAAAGTAGAACTATCCTAATGAAGATGTTCCCGTAAGAATTTGCTATAATGCTATATGTAGTTTTTTCTTTTCTTTTTTCTCACAAATACTAACTATATGTTGAATTCTATGATCATGTAACATTCCATACAATGAATTTAAAAGTTTGTAGTCATAAAAAAGAAAAAATGCAAACACTCTTTTTAACTATCACTCAATTATAAATATTTTATGAATTATTACTCATGGTAAATATTTTTTTTAATTATCATTTAGTTTCAAATATCACTTTTAAATTATTACTTATGATAAATACTTTCTTTAACTATAACTCATTTATAAATATCTTATAAACTATTACTTATGATAAATATCTCATGTATTTTTATATGTTTAAATTTAACTTCAGTAAACACTCCTCTATTAACACCATTAAGTATTTCTTTTAAAAAAATTAATATATTCTCTTTATAATTTTAAATTAGTTACAAATATCTCCTTAAACTATAAAATGTGACAAATATTTTCTAAGGCTTCAACTATGAATTTTACTTAAACTTGTTAATTTTTAAAAAACCATTTCCCCTATACTATTTTGATTTTTTTAAAAATTGAAATAAACTATAAATTAAAAAAAATTTCTCAAATTATTTTGATTTTTAAAAATCTAAATTAACTATAAATTTTTATAATCTCCAATTTCCTTCCCACATTCAATATCATAAAAAAAAACTAAAATTTGAAATAATTTCTTTTTAAATTTTAGATGCAATAATTTCTTTCTTTATTACAAAAATTTAACGTTTATTTAAATAGTTTTAAAAATTAAAATAGTTTGAAAAAAATTATTTTTTCTAAATTAATAAATTTAAGTAAAATTTATAATTAAATAACATTTACCATATTTTATAATTTATGAGATATTTACAACTAAGTCATAAATAAATGGGGTATATGCATCTTTTTTGAACAAAATTATTTAATAGTGTTAATTTTAAATATATAAAAGTACAAAAGAGTTATTTGTCACAAATGATGGTTTAAGAGAGTATTTACAATTGAATAATAATTGAAAGAGAGTATTTACAAATGAGTGATAGTTGAAAGAAGATGTTTACAACTAAGTGATTGTTGAATAAGATATTTGCTACAAGTGATAGTTCAATGAGGTATTTGTAATTGAGTGATAGTTTAAAGATAATATTTATTACAAATAATAATTCAAAGAAATATTTACAATTAAATAATAATTAGAAAAAGATATATGTATTTTTTTCTTATAAAAAACATGAAATTAAATTATTTAGAGAAAATAGAGATTCTTATATTTTTAGGCATACCTAATACAATAATACTTGATACTGAATAAAAAAAAACATAGAGAAAATTTCTTTTTAGTCATCAAAAAATAATTTTGCTTACGAGTTAGTTTCTTTAACAATTAGAATGTCTTTTTTTCCTTAAAAAATTATAAAAATTATAAAAGTTATTATCAATTTTATAAAAACACTAAAATTTCAAAAGATAAATTAATTGGTCTGTAAAAAATTTAGTAAATTACACTTCTATTTATTCTAGTTTAAAAATTTATATTTTTCTTTCTCGAAAGACTCAAAAAAATTATAATTTCACTCATTTTAATTAAAATATCCTTAAATTCATTATTAAAATTTTTATTTTTAAAAATTATAATTTATTAAAAATATATATTTTAAAAATTATTATTTCATTATTATTTATTTTGAGTTAAAAATAATAAATTTATTTATTATAAATTTTAAAAATAATTTTTATATTAAATCAAATACATATTTAATTATATAAATAATAAATATAAAATTATTTTGGTCAAAATAAATAAAATGGTAAGATTTTTTTCCTCTCAAGAGAAGAATGTATAATTTTTTATTAAAAAATTACAATTTTAGTATTTATTAAAGGAAGAGAATATAATTTAATCTAAAAAAATTTTTAAAATATAATACTAATTAATCCCTTAAATCTGATCAACGCTAACAAGATTACAACATAAAAAATGTAAGTTCTAACGTCTAATGCAATTTCAAACTAGAGTATCAAAAATAAATAAATTTTTTAATTCATGTAAAAAAGAATGATCATGGGTATAGTATTATAATTTTCATTCCCATATTTGAGCTGGTATCTTATTTCTAGACTCGTAAAATTTTTGAATATCTAAACTCAAACCTTTATACTTGAAAAAAATTTTAAAATAACTATTTTTTTAAATTATGACTTTTCTACGTATAAATTTATAAAAAAAATATTCAAATTATATAAATTATATTATGTAAACTTCACAGATGTAATCAATATAAAATTTTAACAAATTTATCCTTAAAAAATTATTAAATATAATAATAATTTTTATATTTATAGTAAATTTAAATTATTTTATTGATGAAATTGAAATAAATAACATAATTTGTATATATATTTTTTCAATAGAATAAATTAAATATATATTTATAATATAAAAATAATATTTAAATAATTTATATAGAACAAGTATGGATCTGGATAAAATATCACCCTTCTCAAACTCAAAGTTGTTTTTTTAATAAATTTTACAAATATCTATAGAACATAAATATTTTGGTCATCCTTATATTTAAATCAAGATTCTATGGGTTTCAAAGGCTGATAAATTTTTGCTGAGACCAACCAATAATCTTGTGATAGAGTGATGGTAATCTTTTTCAAATAAAATTAAATTTTGTAATATTTAATATTTAAAAATAATAGAAAAGTAACAAGAACTTAAATTATTCCAAGTATTTGAATACAATCATAATTAAATAATAATATTTATTTTTTAAAAAATTAGTATTTCAAAAATATCATAAATCAAAGTCATAATAATAGTGTGAATAATATTAAGAGTTTTTTTTTTTTGCCAAAATTGAATATTCATTATAAAAAAATCAAAAATCTAAATAGCAAATCAAATAGAAAAAATAAAAAATAAAACCAAAAACTAAACACAATAGTTATCTAAGATTAACCACCACCCTCTCTCAAGTTAAGGGTATCCTGTGAGATAAGCTGGGCCAAAGTAGATGGGGATTGATTAATCCATCCCTAACAGCACATCTGCTTCGAGGTTTCACAAGCAAGCGAGTTTGTAACCTAATTTGCTTCCCTTTGATATCCATGAAATAATGCACCTTTAAAGTTCTTCCTTGAACATTATTATATCCTTTACTATCATCGAGCTCTTCCATTCAAAGGAAGTAGGATATCCATTTATAACTCTCACCAATTTTGAACAATCTAATTCAACCTAAACACTACCATAATTGTTTTGATTAGCCATAACCAAACCTTCTCTCATTGTTACAACTTCAGTTTGGGTTGCAGAACAAGTGTTCACCAAGGAACAGGATCCATTCACTACCTTACCTTCACCATTCCTTATAACCACACCAATCATTGCTCTCCCTAATTGCTCATTAAAAGCTCAATCAGAGTTGATCTTGAACCATCCTACTGAAGGCTTCTCTCATTTTGGTGCTTTGAGAGATCTGTCATTCTTCTCTAAAGGAATTCACTTAACTTTGTTTGACTAAGCCCTCCAAAATTCATACACTAAAGAACTAGCAGCTATAACATTTTGCATAGAGTCCACTAGGCTTTGAAAAACATCTAGCCTTCTAGATCCGCCAACACAAAGCTACCAATGAAGACATGTCTTTTTTCTCCAGTTTGTCACTATTTGCAAAGGTTGTTAGACATCACTCCTTTATTCTTGCACTGTTAAGACTGTCAGATCTTGCAGATAAAGCCGAGGTGAACCATGTAGCTCTAGCTTGGACAAGTGCAGTACCTATCCATGATCCAAAACCACCATCCACTTCCTCACTAACTCCTTCTTTCTCACAAGACTTGATATCGTGACCCAACGTCCCACATCCATAGTAGAAATTCTGCAATTTCTCAAACTTTAGCATTACGCATATCTTTGGCATATTCAATCTTGGTACCCAGATTCCTCCAATCAAAGGCTTACGAATGTCAATGCTAATTATTGCTGTGACAAAACTCCTTACAATTGCACCTTTGACCCAAGGATCCTCCATCTCAGTGATTGTTCCCACCATTGCTTCTAGTCGTGCCACATTTCTTACACTCATCCATTTAATTGGCCGACCATGAAATTGAACCAAAAACTCACAATAGTGAGATTCCATCTCTTCTATCGATTTCAAAGGTTGCCATGGCTGCATATTGATTAGGAATCCCATTACTGTCCATGGCCCCTCTCTAACAATTCTTCTACATTCTTCCTCTTTTTCAAATGTAAATGGAAATGAGTTTCCTCCAACTTCAGTAATAGTAAGCCCAATGCTCTTCACTGTTGTTTTATTAAGGATTTTTTTTTCAATATAACCTTCCCAAATAACATTCTTCAACTAACGTCATCAAAATTCTCACCCTCTAGTCCAACTCCACCATGTTGCCACCCCTCTCCTAAGGCAATTCCCTTCGGTTCTCCATATTTCACTGAACTAACTTCTCTGATATAGTAAGTCAGATACACAAAACTAAAGGGAAAATATTAGAAAGGAAAAAAGAAAAAGAGACAAAAGAATGAAAAGACTGAAATGAAGTTCAAAGAGTAATGCTCACAGTGAGGCAAAAATGCTCTCACAAAGGAGAGATCTTTGAATAGTTTTTTTTATAATTTGTGTTAGTATTTTTTTCATTAAATTTTATAATTTATTTAAGTGTATGTTGGAGTTTGGATGATGGAGTTGGATGATTCAATGGATAAAGGTGAGTGGAAGAAGAAAAAACTTTGACTTTGGAGTGTGATATACAATAATCAAGATGGTGAATTACTTAGAAAAATTAAGTTAATTGGGAATTGGGATTCTTAAAGTTAATAAATAAATAAATATAAAATGTTTAGATAAAGCTTATTAAAATGAATGGAAAGTTAGTTTGAATTTGGGTTTGGATCCTCTAAATTTAAGAAATGATATATTTTTTAAAAAATAAAAAAAATAAAAAAAATACTTAGTCCTTAAAATTATTTAAAGCATGTTTCTATCAGAAAAGGTTTTCTATGGATTCAAATCTTTAAAATTTGAGAAATTATATTTTATTTAAAGTAAAAGAGATAGAAAGAAAAAATATTTAGTTCTTAAAATTATTCAAAATATTCTCTGTGAGTTCCTTATTTTATTTATTTCTAATTTTTTATAACTTTAGAAAAATATATTATTTTTTAAATTTAGAGTCTAAAATTAAATTTAAAAGTTTTACTTTTAACTTTAAATTCTCTAAAGTATAAACTTTGATGAAATGATGAAGTGTAGAGAGAAAAATAAAAAAAATATACTATAAATGAATTAAAATTCACCTATATTTTGTCTTTTTTTTAAATCTTACCAAAAGAAGAAAAAAAAAATCACTTGTTCAGTTATTCAGTACATAGAAATAAATATTACACAGACATAGGATACCGATTGGCCAACAAAATCTGTTTTAAAGAGGATCACTTACTTGAGATTGAATCAAGATACTACAATTCCAAGAGAAAACATTGACAGCATTTGTGTCATTGCACTCACTCTGTTGTTGTGTCTTTTTCTATTTGTCTGTTTTATTTTTCGACCACGTTTCTATTTGCACTCTCTATAGAGTATACTGTACTGATTCTAGTTTATTACCATTGCATTTCTCTGTGTTTGTCTTTCAATCAAATGTTACTCTCTAGAAACAAATATACAAAATACCAGTCACCCTGCACTGAAGTGGCGAACCAGAGTGAGAACAACTTTTTAAGTTTTGAAACAAACTTACTCCAAAATAGAAAAGAACAAATATGAATATGTAAATAACAAAAGAATAAAACAGAAAGGAAACCAAACAGCATATCTTCCAGTGAATCACATTCACAGGGGATAGCCTTAATAGCTTATTTGCAGAGTAGTCACAGACTGCAGGGTCCATATATGTATTACAATATTTTATGCATTTCTCTTTTACACACACACACACACACATATATATATATCCCATTAGCATGTTATTGATGAAAAATTATAAAAAACGGCACCATGATAATTTTTCGATTTTTATAATCAGACAACAACGCAACATTGACCAGCTTTATAAATCCACCATTGAATTATTATATTATTATGTTCCTCCCCAATTCCCTCTGCAATATGCAAAGTTTACAACAGACATTCCTGCTAGTCAGGAATTGCGGTTTCCTTTCTCTCTGGTTTTACTTAATTTTCCCTCTAGATGAGAGATGAATAAATAAAATACTGTTTCAAGTCCAACCAAAGCTAATGGAATCAACGTCGCAGAGCGACGGCGAATAAAATTTAGTAAGATGAAGATTTCGAAACATAATAAACCATGTCAGATACTATAGAAATTTCACACAGCTTGGTTACTAAACAAGTAAACGGCAGTAACATACACAGAACAAAAGGGTTCATAGAACAAAAGAAAAAAAGGTCATAGTTGTCTTTCTAGTTTCACTACCTGATATACCCCAAAACACGCAGTAACCTAAACTCTAAAACCTTCAGACCAGCCTCCCTTCCTGGAAGGGAAATTAAAAAAAAAATAAAGTAAAAAAGAGTTCATTTAAGACCATTTCCAGGGGTTGAAATCGCCAGTCCTGGCCAAGAGAAGCAGTCTCCACCGCCGACAAACCCATTTTCGCCATTTTCTAACTGCCATGAATTCCCCACACCGGAAGCTCCTCCAACTCCGCTGCCAATGTTAGAGCCATCTACCATACCTGGAAAAGCCCAACCTCCTCTTCCACTCCCAAATCCCATCTCTTCAAACCCGTGCCCAAGCCCAAGCCCAAATCCGCCCAGAGCTAGAAACCCAGGCCCTTGGGTAGTGTTGTTAAGCAAAGACGTGAAGCTTCCGCACATCCCCATAGTAGACTTGACATCACTATCGATTCCTCCGGTACCCCCAAAGGGCATGGACCCTCCTTGGTTAGCCGAGATGGGTACAAATACAGGGGTTGTAGGCAACGGATGGTCCTGATGAGTAGAAGCTGAGGAAACAGCCGTAACGGAGGAAGAAGCCGCCGAGGCGGTTGTGCGGGAGCGTTTGGCGTTCTTGCGACTGCCACCGCCGACGGGTATGTCACGGAGGGTACCGCCATGAGTCCAGTAGCGGCGGCAGGACTTGCAGAAGTGGCGAGGCTGGGAGAAGTTGTAGTTGTTGTAGTAACAGAACTTGGTGTTGGTTGAGTCGCAGCGAGGGCATGGGAGGTGTTCTTGTTCGGGTGGTGGAGCCTGAGGTTTGGATGGTCGGGGAGTGTCGCCGGCGTCTGACGGCATCGGGTTGTGAAATGAACAAGAGTAAGATAATTGGTTTTACGTGGGATTACAACTGTTGTGTGAATGTAGAAGGTAGGAGAAAGTGGAAGTTGTCTTTTTCACTAGAAAGAAGAAGAAAAGGAGGAAGTGGGTGTGATGTGGGTTTGAGTGGTGCAGGGAGTAGGAAGAGGGATTTTATGGGGATGAAGAGAGAGAGAGAGGATAGGGAAGGAGGGGGAGTGTGTGTGTGAGAGAGAGGATAGAGTATAGAGGGAATATCTGCCCCTGAAACAGATACAGAGACATGTTCTGAGGCTTATGAGGCAGAGAGGATCAGCTTTAGTACAGTGTGCTGTTAAGCACGGCATTGATCAGTCGGCTCCAGAAGGGGCCCTGCATGGGCCGGCTAATAGGACCATGGCATGGACTCTGGCTCCTACACAACAACCCCAACGCTCTTCTCTTTCTTAAATTTTTGTTAAATTAAATAATTTAGTTTTTTCAATATTTTTTTAAAAATAAATTTCTTAATTTAATTTTTTAAAAAAACCAAAATTATTTTTTAATTAGACATAAAAATTTATTTATTAATTAAAAATTATGATAAATTATATTGAAAAATTTTATATATTATTAAATGATATAGATAAATAAATTTAAACATTGTATATTTCGAAGGTTAAGAAATGAAATTAACAGTAGATTGACAAAATCTTTTGACAAACGCCAAAGTAAAAACATTTAAATCATGAGGATTTAATTATGAGAATAATAATTAAATAAAATGATAAAAATAAAAGAATCATTTCACCTTTTCCAAAAAAAGAAAAATGTTTAACGGGCTATGATGCATTTGGAATGAGAATACAATGCAAAAGTTTGTAGTGGACGAACCATCTAGAATTGAAATGTGATAAGGGGACTCAGATAAGATGCATGCATCTGCCTAATGGCTAATATGG
The DNA here is from genome assembly GCA_031216115.1 of Senna siamea. NCBI lineage: Eukaryota > Viridiplantae > Streptophyta > Magnoliopsida > Fabales > Fabaceae > Senna > Senna siamea. The sequence goes on from CM062358.1 coordinate 16,472,350, forward strand.
GCATGAAAAATGTATTGAAATGAAATCATTAAGGAAACAGATTTGTGTTGGAAATAAACTTTTGTCCCAATGAATGAGACCGGTAATGGTAATCATAGCTATAGCTAGGTGATTAAAATAAGTTGAGCACGTTGGTATTATAATATGCATAAATCAATTCCTCAGTCTTGTCCTCATCCAATCCACTCTCACGTATTTTCCCTACGGTCTATTCATCGAAATTTGATCTTCCCTAGTCAATACCATAACAGTGCCTATACTATATAACAAGGGATTCAAAGATCTAAATTCTAATCTGCCTAGGCCGTAGCTCACATTATTTCCTCTGACAACGCAACACACTTCTGGAATTGTGCATAAGATGCATCATCCCAATAACTAGTCAATTGGATTCTCAATATGGTCCTTCTCCTGCGCATTATTTTTTTACTATTATTATTATTATTATTGCAATATTTCCACATGATTAATACAAATGGAGGATGGAGCTCCGTTTGAATAATAAGAGATTGAGTGGGACCAAATGAAAGGAATTGGTGTGTTTGGTTTGGTTGATAATACTTAATTGAACAGAGAGAGAGAGAAGGAGCCAAAATTCGAAGGTGGCTAGGCGGGCTAATAGTCTAAGAGTGTGATAGAGGTAGGTGGGGACACTAGCGACAGAATCATGAGTGTCGGGCAGCGTGGGGAGCAATAATTGGGCCTCCCCTCTGATTTCGGACGCGTCATGTCCGCATCAGATTCCTCCTCCGTACTCCTTCCCTTGTCTATCTCTCACCGGATTTTGCGCTACACTGTAGGCATTACCGAACAAAGAGTTTGGGTGGGTGAGTGAGTGATGGCCGTCTGATGTGAAATGGAGGGTGATGGGTGGGGGTGGAGGGACAGGTGTCAGGGACAGAGTGGTGGTTGTCGGTGAAGGGGGGAAGGAGGAGGCACGCGAGGGGGACTGCGTGTCTCCGGCAAACAATCATATGTCGCTGTCGAAGCGAAGAAAAGAAACAATCGCTATCTAAGGAAGGAGGTGGCTGAGTCTCCAAGTGCTTATTCGGTCGCCCATAATCAATGACAATGCGTCCCTCCCCCTACCACGTCCTTTCAGGATCACTACAAATTACAATTACCTCTCTCTATCACTCACTCGCTCGCTCTCTATCTCTTTCTCTTTTTGGCTTTTTCTGATACACCATGATTCCTACCTTCATCATTATATGGAATTTCCCTTTCTCATTCTCTTGTCAAAATAATACTATCACTATTATTACTCATCATTAAAACCAACTTTTCTACTCTCATTTGGATTGCCACCCTTAAATTGCACAGCACAATCCGGTTAAATTATATTTTATATTATTAAGTATTGTATTTGACTTTTTTAATATTTAAATATACATTATAAATTTTTAATTTATTTCTTGTTAAAAAATTAATTTTAACCATAACTTTGAGCTATGATTTTTTCTTAACTGCAATAAAAATAATTAAATTGAGCTACAATTTTTTAATATATTCTATATTAAAAAGTAATCTTAGTCAATGTATTATTAGACTTTTTTTTTACTAGGAGAGAAAAAAAATAGAGAATAAGAGAAAATGAGACACTACTCCTTAAGGAAGACTATAGAAAAAATATCAACAAGGAGATACAAAATGAGAGCAGTAGGTGATCGTTCCAAATGCAAAAGGAAGAGTCACTGTGGAAGCTAAGATTAGCCGTAAAGTTTATACACTGGTTAGCTTCTCACAAAATATGAGAGATCTTGAAGTTGGAATGTCTCTTAAATATTTTCTTAATATCCTCGATAAGGGGACCAAGATAATGCATGAAAGTATTGGCATGATTGATTAAATTAATAACTTCTAAAGAATAAGTCTCTAACTCTATAGTATCAACTTTCAACTCCTTAGCTCTGATCAAACATGAGCGAATAGCATGGAGCTCAGCATGCATGTTGGAGGTAAAACCAATGAAGCCAGAAAAACCTTCAATCCAGTTTTCGTGCTCATTTCTCAAGGCACCACCAATGCTCGACTGCTCAAGATTATCGAGAGAGCCCTTGTCGGTATTGGACATTAAATATGAGCATACATCTTAACATGAATTTAGACTTTAATTTATTATATTATAAAAAATTAATTTTTTTATTAAAATTAATTTTTATTTGTTATTGAAATACTAAATATGTAATACAATATATAATTAGGTTAAAAAATGATTTTTTTTTAAATTTTAAGTATTGTATATAAAATATCTTAAATTTTAGACCTCATAAAAAAAATCTCTCTAAATTTAAGGCCTTATGCTTAGAGATGGTAAAATTCCCACTTTGCAACGATCCTCATGGGGATGGAGAGATTTTTTCTCTAAAATATAATTCAAGGATAGGGATGGGGAGCATACTCTCCCACCCCCGTGGGATTCTCGTCCTTGAGCATATATTTTTAATTTCATCAAAATATATTTATTATACATTAATAACCTTATATATATTAATTTATTTTTTAATATGTCTATTTTGATAAATTTATAATTTATTACTTTTAATTTTTTACATTTTAATTCAAAATCCTATGGCACTATCAAATTAAAGATTTTGGATCCTTTACCGTAATTATTTGTTTAGCGCTTGCTTTGTGTTTTTAGCGGTTGTTTTATCTGATGTTAAAATGTAATTTAATATTATTGCAACGAATATTATTGCTGTTATAATTTTTGTTTAAATAATTAATTTATAGTGACAATAATTTTGTCGCAAAAAACTTTAGCAGCGAGAAAAACCGCCACTAAAAAAGGATCCAGACGCGAAATTAAGTAGCCTCGACTACAGTTGCAGTCGCATCGAGTTTTTATTCTTCACAAAGAGAAGTTAGCCTTCATTCTTTAGCCCCATTGTTTGTCCGTTAAGCATTAGCTTGTGTTTTCAATGTTCCTCATTTAGCGTCTTCTTGGCTACTCCATCCATTTGTTGTTCGTCATTTTTAGCCTCGTTGTTTGTATGTTCAGTGTCGGCTTGTGTGTTCAACGTCTATTATTCACCGTCTGCTAGGTTGCTTGTGTTTTCATCATTCGTCATTTGTCTGTTCAGCGTCTGCTTCTGTTTTTGATGTTCATCATTCATTCATTTGTTATTTGTCATTTTCAGCCTTGCCATTCATTTGTTAATCTTTGACCCTCATTCTCTCTCTGTTTCAAAATATGTAGATTTAGGTGTTGTTGCTGTTTGTTTTGTTGAAAAACTTGTCTATGTTATTGTTCTATTTACTTAATATTACATCCTTTCCGAAAAAAATATGCGGATTTGATTGGTGGAGTTAAAGACTTCAAAATATACATATTATAAAATTTTGTTATATTTTTATTAAAAAAGTTGTGGTCTCTACAAGAAGCAGGGAACAGAGACTGGGAACAAATTATTCCCACTATGGGATCAAGGACGAGGACAAGGGAAATTGGGGTTTGTAAGGACAGGGAGTGGGGGACATTTCCCTTCCCCACCCTGCACAGTTGCCATCCCCTCTTATGCCTTAACTAAGTTGACTTGTCTACGTCTATTAAAATTTTGAATGAAAAAATTATGGAAGAGTTTTTTAAATGAATTGTGAAATTTAATAAGTTTTAAATTAATCTTTATAGTTGAAAAATTATTTTTATATAATCTATAATTTGTAATGTGTATGTATATTTTAATCATTTGATTAATATATTCTATTTTATGAATACGCAATTGATGAGAGGACCAAAAAAAACTTAATTTTTCACTAAAGGACAAAATAAATACAAAAGCATTTAAATCATTTTTTATAATTATATTAATTATTTGGCATATATATTTTAATATAAAATAAAAATAATTATTATATTTAAAAAATAAAATTAAAAAATTTTATTTTAAAATTCATATTTTATTTTAGTTGTGTTAATTAATATATAATTTTAAACATTAATAATAAAAATTTTAAAAAAATATGATAATAAAAATATTTAATATGAACAGAAAGAATCACCTAATTAATGATTATAACTACATAGATGTGGAGATGATCAAAGGCTATAATTAATTATTTAAATAAAAATTATAACTACAATATTTTTTGTTGTAATAATATTTAAAAATATTTTAGCAATGTAAAAAACTGTTGCAAAAAGTAATGGCAGGGCAATCATCAAAGATAATGACAGCGGATCCAAAGGCCATCCATACGTACGTACGTATTGTGAGGAAACATGGTAGTAGTAGATTTCTTATAATCATGGTCACAAGACTTAATGGGAACTGTGACTTTGTTTTACTGTAACCTCTCTGCTTAGCACCTTTTCAAGAAAAAAAAAAAAAAACTACATATGTTTTAAATGACGGCATCCTTATTGTTTTTAATGTATAATTTTAAATGTAACATTAAAATCGATAATATCGAAAGCTAGGAAAGGCAATTGAGTGGTGATTTTGGCATAAGAGGTTTCGAGTTTCTTGGGCCGGAAGTCTATCTTTTTCGTTGAGTCAAAAATTTGATTATTGTCAATAGTCTTAATTTTACTCATGTCATTTTGAATATGACTTTTAAAAAAACTATCAATTTGATCAATGATAGAGATATTGCGTTTTAATTCAAGACATTAGAGTTATTCTTGTTGTTAGTACAACTTATAAAATAATTTATATGTACTGTAGAGCTAACTTTTTTATTAATATTCTCGCTAAGTATTTATAATTTCTCCAACTTTACTTATGGAAACATCTTAGGCTCCACTTATCTTTCTCTTCTCCTGCTAACGAATGTTTCTAGTGTTCTCTTTCCAAAGTATTAGTCCTTTGATTTTTTGTTTGTATTTCTTATTAATCCTTTTTGTTAAAAAAAAAATGAATTGATTTTCAATTACTGACTCAATTAAAATATTTTATGTTAATTATGTTTAATTTTTTCTCATTGTTAATTTAAATTAACTTAAATTAAAAGATTTTAAAAAATTAAAACAATTAAAAAATTATTAATTAACATTTATTTTCCTTCCGTTCATTTGTCTTTTAATTATTTCATTTTCCTTCTCTCTTCATTGAAAAGAATGAAGGAGAAGAGAATAAAATTTTGAAACATTCTCCTAATTTTGATTTATAAATTTTGGAGGGTATGAAATTATATTATTTTATACTAACTTTACGTTTCTTAACCCTTTATTATTTATTAATTTAATTTTTTTACCCAAAATTTAAAAATTTAAAAATTTTTTTAAATAAAATTAACTCTTAATCTTTCTTTTTCCTCAAATTCTGTTATCTTTTAATTTCTTCCTTTCTTTTTTCCTTCTCAATCTTAAACACGCTTTTAACAAAGAAGTAAAAAATTAAAACGTTTGGTCAAATATTATGCTTAGGCCTCGATCATTTGGTGCACTGGCATAAAATAAGATTGGATAGTATTAGATTTTTATACAATTCAATGTTTAGAACAACATTGTATAACATATAGAGTTGTATAATACATATATAATCCAATTACAAATTGACATGGTTTAAGATGAATTTTATATATATCTATAAATTACTCTCTTCTTGAAAGATATTTAAATTGTACAAACTTCTTCTTTCATTTTTAAAATGTATACAAACTTCATTGAAACTAAAAAATCAAATTAAAACCACCATTCAAGATAATATTAATTTCTTTTATTAAAAATATAATCTATTAATAAATATATTTTTAAACCCTTTATTTCAATATTATTGAGTAGAAAAACACAACATAAATTTAGTTTATATTAAATTTAAAAAATTATTTATTTTGTACTGATTAAATATATATTTAATATTTATTATAATATATTAATAATAAATATAAAAATGTTTTGATCAAAATAGTTGGATTTATAGTTTAAATAATATGTTGATTATTGTAATATATAATTAAGATTTAACTGTATAAACTTATGTATTATAGTGTGTGATATCTGAAAAAAAAAATGTAACATATAAGTTTGTACAATCAAACGTTTTATTTAATACTTAATTGGCCAAAAAAAAAAAAAGGGTTTATACCAACAAAACTTATACGGTGCGCCAAAGCCTCTCTCTGGGGTTTGATGGAATTTATAGATTTTAAATTATTTATATTTAAAAAAAGATTTATTTTTTTACATTTAAAAAAGATAAAAAAAAGAATTGATAAAGATTTATTTTAAATAAATTAAAAATTAAAAATTTTTTATTTTATTTTTTAATATAAAAAATATACTATTTTTTAAATTTAAAAAATCAGAACCAAATTTTATGTCACTCCTATCAATAACGGAGTATTATTTCCAAAATTTCAGAACTTCCAAATTAAACGGATAGTGCTTGAAAAACAAAATCATTGGAGAGAGAAAAACAAAAATCATGGAGCCCTAGAGTTGATTAATGCTTTCATGTCCATCCCTTTTTCTCTCACGAGTCATGAACATTGCTGCCAAAATAAGAAAATAAAATGATCTAAAGTCATGGGTTGGTTGGATTTTTGAAGCACCAACCCGGGCAAGTTGTTCAACAATAACATACTTGTTCCATGTCTATTGCGTGCGTGTTAGAAAGTCGTCACCATCAGACACGCATTAAATAGAAAATTAATCAGACCCACATATTCCTGAAATGACCCATTATGGTTGAAGTATCCAAATGAAAAGCAAAGTGTGCAATTAATTAATGAAGAAGCAAATGGCAAAAAAGAAAAGATTGTGTATATTAATTTCAGTCAGGAGAGACGACAAAAGAAACGAAGAAGAGTGGGTGCGTTATTATGTGGACAAATTGATGTACGGAAATAAGAAATATTTATAATAATAATAAAATTAAAGTTCTCGAAGTTGTCTGAGATTCATAGGAGATATGTATCTGTTGTCGCCATCGAGAAGTTGCTTGGCGAGGATTAGGTTTGAAGCCTCACTTGGATGGTATGGATCCCAGAACACGTGCTTGTATCTGTCTGAGCACATGCTTGATGTTGGTCCACATGGAATTATCCCTGCAAATTGGCCCCCATTTCCACAGCATGCCTTGCTTGCCGTTTTGAACCCTTCATTAATTAAATTAAATTAAACATGAAAACAAAACATTCTTAATTAATTGCTTAATCGATCAATTAATTATTCCTTTTAATAGGAAATTTAACTTCGTCGGTACCATATTTTTGGTAATTTTGGATGAGTTCCATCACTAAATCATAGACATTTGCAAGCACAAAAGTGGATCCGGGAAGATTATCATTGAGCTCAGCAAGCAAATCCTTCAATCGGGCATTGTATTGAAGTGCAAGCTTGTTAGCCAAATCCACACACTCATCTTCGTTCAACTGATTTATTGTCTTCTGGTAAGGAATGCAACCTATGGGACCAACGTTTCCAATCACAAATTTCCGAGCGTCCATTTGGTATAGTCTCTGCCACAAACGTATATATGTAATGTAGTTCAACAATATGAGAATTAAAAGTGAATCAGTTTTATGCATTAATCCATATGTAATATAAATTTAATGTATAAAAATAACGTATTTCAATATTTTACGAAAGATATAATTCGGCAAATCTTTTCCCCAATAATATTTAATAAATAAATAAATAAAACAATAAAAATAATTATAAATGTACATACAGTGAGTTGGGCTCTGAAGTGAGTAATCATATCGTCGATGAAACCATCTGGGCTTTGAGAAATTCTAGCTCCGATGGAAAGGACTGGGAGCAGATAATTGTTGAGAAAGTCATTCGCGCCTACTGTGATTGAGAAAATGGATTTCTTCGTTATATACTCTCTCGCTTTCGCTTTCCCCAATAATTTATCAATCTGTTTTCTTGTTATGCTGAAGTAATCTATTTGAATATCCATTCCAATCCTATTTACCTGATCATAATAAAGTATACATTCAACCATATCACTTATTAGGTTATTTTAATTTCATCGCCAACGTAGTAATTAAATAATATATATCAGAAGTACTGACAAATATTCTTCCAGTTGCATTCAGAATTCCCCCTCCTCCTGAAGCATAATTCACTCCGTACAGTATAGCTTTCCCACTTGCATTTGGGGCCAAAAATGGGACTGCATAATTTGGTAGTCCTAGCTCTTCCCCTTAAAAAGTAAAAAAAAAACTATGGAGTCAGAATACAAGAAATAATTAACTACAACAAAAAAAAGAACACAAGACATGTTTGATTGTAGTTTTTAAAAATTATTTTTGATTTTTAAAAATAAAAAAATAAAAGAACTTATTTGAATAATAGTTTTTGACAAAAAATAAAAAAACAGAATAAGTGTTTTGAAAATAGAATACACAAAATAATTAAAAAATATTTTAAATTCTAATTTTTTAAAATAAAAAATATAAAAAATAAGTCTTTTTATGATAATATGTCTATAAAAAATACTAATATGAATTATTAAAGTTTATTTTATAAAAAAATTTTAAAAAGTAGAAGACAGAATAACGTTTAACCCGGCCTTAATTTTTGAAGGGACTAGAACAAAAGAAAGGACTAAATTGATTGAAAGAAAAGTATCGAGAGGTGAATTTGAAAACCAAATTAAAAGTTTACTAATTTTTGAAAGATAAAAAGTGAAATTAAGAAAAATTACCTACAATATCACCAATGGTTCTTCCATTGGTGTAGCGACCAGTGGGATTTCCTCCAGAGGCGTTAAAATCAATACCATTGGGTGGGATGTTTGCTTTGGACAGAGTTGAGAGATAGTTGTTGTTTCCTGCATCCACCAAAGAATCCCCAAATATGAATGAAGCTCCTAACCCTTCAGTCTTCGCACCCACTCCATCATACCTCAAATACACAAGAAAAAGTAACAAGCCCAAAGTCTTATAATACTTGATGTCCATGCCTATCATGCTCTACAACAATGCCTAATTAAAGAAGCACCAAAGCAACCATTGCAAGAGGCAAATCCAACACACAAGCTTATAAGGAGCTTGCTCTTCCAAGCTTGCTTTTATTAAGAGTTTTATTTGGTTTGACTATTATGTTTTTTTTTATAATTTAAAGGAGTGAACAATTTGATTTCAAAAGTTTCACGAGGTAGGTCATCAACATTTTTGCAGATTTCTCAACGAGCTCTATTATTGGACACTTTGCTATAACAACTAGCTATATATCTAATCCTGAACTTGAAAGTTACAGTATACCTTGGTGACGTAATTAACGAGGCCCGTTGAGTAAAAATGTTAAGGAGGACTTAGGTATTGTTTGGTGACAGAAATTAAAGCAACACCCATTTCCCATTTATATCGTTAATTTGTGTATGTATATACTTTATATAATACTCGTAGCCTCATAAACACTCAGTTCTATCGTTCTGTATTTTTCTTATCAATCATTGATATGTATTCTGTGTCAATTAAGTGCGGATTCTTTTAAGACAAAGGCAAAGATTTTATGTGACATGGACTTTATTATTTTTCAAAGGTGGGGATGTTAGGAATTCGAGCATTCAGCCATAGGAAATATAAATAAAAAATTATTATATTTTAAAATATTAAAATTGTATGTGTTAATATATAAATTTAGAGAAAAAGATGAGAAGGCCTTGGTATCCCATTTATAATAATGTGAAATTAGTCTTTCTTTCGATCCTACTAATATTACGGTCCATGTATGTTCAACAACTACAGGGAAAAGAAAGGTTTTCTTTCCCCTTTTTCTTCTTGGTCGAAGAGAAGGAAACAAACTCAATCTTCCTAATGTTTCTGATTCAATTTGAGTTTGATAAACAAGCAAGCTATTCTTTATTTGGTCTCAAAGTAGTCGCCCAGTAGGCATTTATGATGTTCAGGCTCTGTGTGGGTCATTTAACAAAGCCCACAACCTTGGACTGGGTTCAGAATCAGATATTGAGGCCCAAAGTCCGAAAATGGAGTTTCTGAGGGATGAAGAAAACAAAAACACGAAAGAGACCAAAAGGTCATTTCCTTTTCCACAAGTTAAGAAGTTCTCTAGTGAGTACTTTGAGGTCAATTATAATCATCTTGTATCATTAAAGTCTCTATATCATGGTGATATATATCAAACTACGGCAAAGATCGTTGCCTTTTGTCTGATGTGCAATCTCAGCTTGAAAAAGTTACACTAGGTTTTGCTAACTAGTGTATATATTGACTAAAATTTTTTTTTATTAATTGATAGAATATTTAATAACTTAGAACTTTTAAAATATCAATAAAAATAACAATTTTTAAATACTTAAAAACATCATTTGCGAGAGAAAATCTTAAACCTTTATTTAGATACCGTTTATCATGATGATAACATGGTCTACTTTACAGTGAAGAAGAAAAGGAAGCAAAGTCAATCTTCGGTTACTATTTGCTATGACACCTTATCACAAATATTGCAGTTATTAGTAGCAACAGTTTGCGATCATTGAACATGGCTCAATAGGAAAAAGCCAAAAAGGCCTTCAAGTCTATGATCAAGTCCCTCCTATGTGCAGCAATCTGGTTATTCAAGACATGTCTGGCGTTTCTTTTCCTCGGTCTGTGGTAGTGTAGCTTTGTTTTTCTCTCAGATGTACCCCAAAAAAAAAAAAGGAAAAAGTTTACTTAAAAAAAGAGTGGTAGAAAAGAAAGTTCAAGTTTTGGTCTGGATGCATGGTCTGACATCACCTTCTGAATTTATGGCTATCAGATAAACTACAATAACCCTAAAACAGTTGACTTTGTCCTAATTAACAAGGACCTTGGGAATATTATTTAGCTTTAGCCATTCTTCATAAAAATATGTTTTATTTATCTATTAAGCAACTGACAGATAAATAAAGAATATTCATTGAGTAGATTCGTAATCATTGATATAAAGAAATAAGGATAAGAGTCTTCTATATAATTTATATATAATTTTAGAATAAAAAAGATAATATTATTCAAACATGGACTACGAAAGGGCTAACTACAAGCAAGACTAGTGCGCTACGTTTATCCTTCTCTCAACACTTGTTACAATCTTCCAGATTTTTAATTCTTCCTTTTTAACAAGATTTCTATTATATCATAGTACAAACCACAGATTCTAGTAGCTCCCTTGTCTGAACTCTGAAACACAGTCAATTTGAAGTCTATAACGTCTATTGAATCTGAATCAGTTATATGATTTGGTTTTTTACAAAGTCAGGTCTTATTAGCTCACAATTGATTATTACATACTGCATCATTTGAAGCCGTATTAAATAATTTAACGTTACTTTCATTAGAGTAAACTGCAGTGAATGGCAATTATATGTAGCACACAGTCAAACCAAACCACCAAAGCAGAGAAAAGACAATATAATCTTCCAAATGAATGAATAAATAAATAGAAATGGAGAAGAATTAATCCTATGAATAATGAAACCCAGAAAAGGATCTTATCACATGTTTACTGCAACTCTCTTTTTTCATTCCTAACATCTGTAATGGAGGATTCCCTTCCATTTTTCTCAACCTCGATCATTAGCATACTCGCCCTTCTAGTCTGCATCTTCATTTACTACCTTACAAATGAAACCAAGGCCTCTAACGCACCGCAAGCTGGCGGGGCTTTGCCTATTATTGGCCATCTCCATCATTTCGGTAGTCATCAACCCTTCCATAAAACACTAGCTGCCATGGCTGACAAATATGGACCAGCTTTTACCATAAAGATGGGTTCAAATAGAATCCTGATATTGAGCAGCTGGGAAATGGCCAGAGAGTGTTTCACTGTACATGACAAGGTATTTTCCACCAGACCTGCTGTTACAGCTTCAAAGCTACTAGGCTATGACTGTGCCATGTTTGGATTTGCGCCTTATGGCCCTTACTGGCGTCAGGTGCGGAAGATAGCAACAATTGAGCTTCTATCAAACCATAGGCTTGACAAATTAAAGCATATTAGAACATCTGAGGTGGAGATTGCAGTAAAAAAGCTGTACGATTTATGGTCAAACCAAGGTTGCCCTGAAAAAGGGGTTATGGTGGATATGAAGCAATGGTTTGGGAATTTGTGTTTTAACGTTATTTTGAGAATGGTGGCAGGTAAGCGATACTTTGGAGAAATCTCTGAGGATGCTGACGTACAAGACTGCCAGAAAGTGATTAGGGAGTTCATAGATCTATTTGCGGTTCCTGTGTTATCTGATGCTATCCCATTGCTTAGGTGGTGGGATTTAAAGGGTGCTAAGAAGGAAATGAAGAAGACTGCTAAAAAATTGGACCAATTCGTCGGTCAGTGGTTGGAAGAACACAAACAGAGGAGACTTTTGAGTGAGCTAGCAAGGGAAGAGCAAGACTTCATGGATGTGATGCTGAGGATCTTGCAGGAAGACCCAATTCCTTCTTTTGACACAGACACTATTATCAAGGCTACTAGCTTGGTGAGTTCTTAGCTGATCTTCATATTTGATAATGCTACTCACCAGTCACAGATCTATTTGGGTCACAAATGACTTGTACAAGCGATATAATGACCTGCACAAGGTTTCTGTTCTCCTGAGCCAATTTTTTGTGTGAATACTAAATAAGGATGTTTATCATTGGAGAGAATTATGGAAAAATCTTGCTTTTCTTTTATGGTCCTTCATAGGAATTGTGTTGACTAATGACTGGGTCTTGTCTTGCAGAATCTGATAGCTGGAAGTGACTCCATAGTGGTGTCTATAACATGGGCCTTATGTCTGATACTTAACAATCCACAAGTGTTGAAGAAGGCTCAAGATGAGCTAGACATCCAAATAGGGAGGGATAGACAAGCGAGAGAATCAGACATTAATAATTTAGCCTATTTGAAAGCAATTGTGAAGGAATCCTTTCGTCTCTACCCTGCCAGTGGAGTTATTAGTTTTCTTGCAGCTATAGAGGATTGCACATTTTCCGCTGGTTTTCACATTCCAGCAGGCACACAGTTGATGTTGAACATATGGAAAATACACCGTGACGAGAATGTGTGGCCAGATCCTCATAACTTCCAACCTGAGAGATTCTTAATCAGCCACAAGGATATTGATGTGAAGGGGCAAAACTATGAGCTTCTTCCATTTGGTTCAGGAAGGAGATCATGCCCTGGAATGTCACTAGCTCTCCAGGTCATTCATCTTACACTGGCTACATTGTTGCATAGTTTTGATATTTCTACTCCCTCTAATGAACCTGTGGACATGACTGAAAGCACTGGTTTGGTAAACATGAAGGCAACCCCACTTGAGGTCTTTCTTGTTCCACGCCCTAAATTCTAACTTCATGGGAGGTTCTCCAGTGTCTATTTTGTAGTGGGTGAGTTTAAGAGCTGTATGTTTTCCTTCTGTTTGTTCCTTTAAGCATGACTGTTTGTTCTTGTCTTGATCAACATCAGAAGTTTGTTCAGATGTGTAATAAATGGCCAATAGATATTTGATTTTTTAGAACTATTTTAGGATATTGATGTCAGCCATGTGAAGTATTTTCCACCAATTAAGGTGCACAAAAGCCTAGGCAAACTGGGAATTCTGTTTACCAAGAAATGAAACAAATATTCTCTCGCTACATTTGAGAATTGGACTACTCAAACCTCCCAGGCATCCTTGTCAAAACCTATCCCAAGTTTCAAATTTGACGTCAAGTTACCTGACCCATGGACAACTTCAATTAAGGATTACACTAAATTTTGGCATCTAGCGGTGAAATGGCTGCTATCTAGAATGGAGATTTTGAATCTTTCACGAAATTTACATTTGGAGAAAAATAGAAAGAAAAAAAAATCCACATCAACAGAGATTATACTAAATAAATTAGTAATCAATTTTTTTTAATCTTTCTCTTAAAGAAAAATATACTATTTTTTAAATTTAAAAGATCCAACTTGTAAGCTAAAGGTAAAAAGGATAGAGCTTTCTCTGACATAGAAGTTTATATATTTGTGCTTTAGCTCAATTAACGAAATATAATCGATACTCATGGATCTTTCCCAAATCAACATGATTCTCATTTCAAGCATTCTTTCCCTGTTAATCGGTTTCCTTATTTATCACTTGAAGAAACCAGCAAAATTCTGTAGTGCCCCTCGAGCAGGAGGGGCATGGCCTATCATTGGTCATCTTCACCTCTTCAGAAGCCAGCAATTGACACACAAAACACTTGGGGTTATGGCTGATACGTATGGACCGATCTTTACCATAAGCCTTGGTTCCTACAAAGTTTTGGTTTTGAGTAGTTGGGAAATGGTCAAAGAGTGTCTCACAGTCCATGACATATTCTCCACTAGACCCAGAGTGGGTGCCTCAAAGCTAATGGGATTTGACGGTGCGATGTTTGGAGTTGCTCCTTATAGGCTTTATTGGCGTGAATGAGGAAATTAGCTACAACTGAGCTTCTTTCTAATCGCCGTCTTGAACTGCTCAAAGGTATTAGAATATCTGAGTTGGAGATAGCAACAAGGGAACTCTATAAATGTTGGTCAAGAGAAGGTTATCCAAAAGGAGGGGTTTTGGTGGATATGAAGCAGTGGTTTGGGGATTTTACTCATAATATTGTTTTGAGAATGGTGAGAGGGAAGCCATACTTTGGTTCTAGTGATGATGAATATGCAGAAGGAGAAGCTAGAGGTTACTGTAAGAAAGTGATAAGAGACTCTATGCATTTTTTTGCAGTGTATGTGTTACCTGATGCAATTCCATTTTCTGGGGTGGTTAGGATTTAATGGATATGAAAAGGCTATGAAGAGAACTGCTAGAGAATTGGACTCTCTAGTTGGAAGGTGGCTAGATGAGCACAAACAAAAAAGATCTTTGAGAACATGTGCAGAGGAAGACCAGGACTTCATGAATGTCATGCTGACCATTATGGAAGATGCCAAGATACATGGTTTTGATTTAGATACCATCATTAAGGCTACTTGCTTGGTAAGTTATAGCTACATTCTGATAGAGATGAGGATAGTATGGGCTACCTAAGTCTCATATCGAATAGAATAGGATGTTTGATGAGGTATTTAAATGACTTGATTTTTTCTCTTCAATAGCTAACTTTTGAGAGAGGGTTCTCCAAGCTTTTTAGGTACCTATCAATTGGTATCAGAGCTAGTTTGCTGACGTTACGGAGAGGATTACTTGCGGAAGGTTTTGACCTACGAAGGGTTTTGACCAACGGAAGAGTTGACCTGCGAAGGAGTGAAGCAATGCTGAGTGAAGTGTCACAGAATGTAGCCACCGGGACGTTGGCTCTTCAGGGCAGTGCTATGATAGGGATGAGGGTAGTATGTGCTACCAAATTCTACATTGAGTAAAATGAGATATTCAATGAGGTATTTAAGTAGCTTAGTTTTTCTCTTTCAATAGCTACTTTTGAGGGAGGGTTCACCAAATCTCTCAGGTACCTATCACATTCTTAGTTTACATAATTACTTCAATTTAAATTATTTTCCTTTATTTATGAAAAATTGTATGATATTTTTTAGAAAAATACTAAAAGATTAAATTACAATTAAACTCATTTTATAAAATACCTTCAACAACAAAAGTGATTTCTTTTATTAAAAATGTGGATTTTAATTAAAATTTTTATTTCATTATCATTTATTTTGTGTTAAAAACAAGAAAAACTTACTCTGATACAGTTTTATTATTAAAATTAAATATTATCAATTATTGTCTTTTAAGTAATTCTTTTTAAAAAATTATTTTATGAATATATTCATTGCTTTAAGTAATTATTTAATTTATAAAATAATTTTAAGATTTATTAAATTTAAAGAGGGATTATCTTATAATTTGTAAACTTTTGAAATTATAAAATAATTTGTGTCATCAAGGCTTCTTGCCCACTAAATGTTGAGCTAGCTTGTATTATTTAAAATCCTGCATCTTGACATTTCCATTTCTTCCTCAGTACCTGAAGATGAATTAGAACTTGGTGCTAAGTACCATGTCTTTCTTTGTCAATATATAAACTCTAAACAAGTCATGTTATATCATCTATGACATCATGGGTACTTATTTAACGCTTGAAAATATATTTCTTAAAGAGTATTATTGTTTGAGATACCATATGTACTAACCATGTCCACTTCTCCAAAGTTTGCAGTTTTGTCATAAAAAATGTGGTTCAGCTAAAGATCCTTCATTAACTGTAGCAGAAGAAACTGAAAAGAGTCATTTCAATTTTTGCAATTTTTGATACACGTACTAGTTTGGTTCAAACGTAAATATAATTCCAACATGGGCTAGCTAGTTTGTCTTTGGCAGAATATAATTATAGCAGGAAGCGAAACCACCATGGTCACCCTAACATGGGCCCTTTCTCTGCTACTCAACAATCAGCAAGCCCTTAAGAAGGTCCAAGACGAGCTAGACATTCATATTGGGAGAAACAGAATGGTGGAAGAATCAGACTTGAAGAAGTTAGTATATCTCCAAGCTATTGTGAAGGAGATACTAGGCCTCTATCCACCAAGCCCGTTTGTTACCCTTCGTGCAGCTATTAGTGACTGCACTTTTTCATGTGGCTATCACATTCCTGCTGGTACACATTTAATGGTGAACGTGTGGAAGATCCATCGGGATGATCATGTTTGGCCTGATCCTCATGAATTCAAGCCTGAGAGATTTTTGACTAGCCATAAGGATGTAGATGTCAGAGGTCAAAACTTTGAGCCCATACCTTTTGGTTCGGGAAGACGATCGTGCCCTGGGCCTCCCTGGCTCTTTCTGTGTGTCTAGTACTCCTGTAAATGAAGTAGTAGACATGACATAGAACACTGACCTCACAAATTTGAAAGCAACCCCACTTGAAGTTCTTCTCATTCCACGTCTTGATGCCAAGCTTTATGTGAACTAGATTTGGGTGGTTTTCTTAAAATAAAAGCGGCGGCCTCTGAGTTGTGATATAATGGCTTAACCCATCTTGCTATGAGATTTCTTTTTTCTTTTTGGCAGTGAGATGTTTAATGGACTTTTATTTGAACTGATTCTGCAGTTAATTATGGTTTGTGTCTTACTGCTATGTTCTTTATTATATATGCATAATATTCAACAAAGATTGTTAGATAGCAAGAAAGGAAGAAAAAGCACGCTGATATATTACAGGTTCAGCCATGTTATTGACTTAGATTATTCAGGTTACATAAATTAATGAAACTCTTAAATTTAACGAGTTATGTACTCACTAAAAACAACTCAAAGCATATATATGCCGATGACAGGGGTATGGCCTATGCTAATGGGTCAATATATGATGAGGAAATATTTGAACTCTGCCAAGTCGGTTTAGAACTATTACAAAAATTTGGCCCAATAAAGTAAAACCTTAGCTAGTCATGACCATGCTGCCACCTAACCTAAAGTATGCTTCTTCACCCTGAATAAAATCCTAGTAGTTTCTTCCCTACTTATCCTATCTCCCTCCTCTCTCCCGCAACCTCCTGTCATCTCTTATATGGTATTGACTTGATCATTGAAATCCATGACAAAAGTTCTAACATAAACCCTAAATCTCCTCGTGGTTCTGACCTCACTAAAACTCACAGCAAACCACTACTCCTTGTGTATGACTTCATCAATATGTATTGATTGTGCTGCGCATAAGATTGGACACAGAAGTTATTCACAAGGGAGTCAAGCCTTCTAGCAGCTACCAATGCAATATTCAATTCCTTACAATCACCTATGTTAGAAGAAAACACTTTGTCCACTAAACTATTTGCCAAAAATAAAAAGTGAGCAATTTGAGCACCGAAAGTGAAAAAGGAAAAAACAATAAGGAGCTTATTATTTTTAAATTCTTATCATTCGTTTTATATGCATGTATAAAATCACATCCTAGCATGGCCCAAAAACCAATTTCATTCTTTAACCTCTCTTTGTGATTATAAACAGTGACAGAAAGTCAAATAACCCCTTGTCCAACATAAACAATTTCTCGAATCATCTGGTCGCTTTGTGTACACAAATTCCAAATAATATCTATTACACACTTGGATGAAGCTTGAATCATATCCACACTGATCCCACTTCTCACCTTCCACTCGCATGAAGAGAATGAAAATATGTAAATCCCTGCACTAATTAGTAATTACGAAATCGCAATTAAAAAAAATACAAAACCACAGACAATATACACATACATACATATATATGTACACACACATAATTACAACTCTCATTCTAATATCTTCTTGACCCCATTTTTCGCATGGACAAGACTCGCGGGTAAACCTCCGCGCGTTGAGGCTGATGCTGATGCTGAACATGTGACTGCTCCGAGACTCTCCACATCTTCACTGACTTGTCCAAACTCCCACTGTACAAAATCCACCTTCGCTCACCGCACATGGCTTCCATATCTTTCTCCACCGCCAGGCACTTCACCGGTCCGGTGTGACTCGTCAGAACCGACATGCAATGATGCTCCCCATTCATTGCTCTCTTCCACACGCATATAGACATATCAGCTGACCCACTGAACACAAGATTCTGCGCCGTAGCCAAACACAGAACCGCTAACTTATGGCCCCTCAAAATGCCGCCGTGTGTTAGAGTGGTTTCCCATTCCCAAAAGTTAACCAACCCATCAGATGACCCGCAATACAATACAGTCCCTTCTGGGTTAATTGCTAACGCCGTTACAGCACACTCCTGCTTCAACAACGCTTGTGAAAAGAAATGCTTCGTTCCTTTTCCTTGTAACTCCCTCCGCCAAACCTTAACGGTGCCGTCTGCTGACCCCGTGAACACCAACCCGTCAAATCCTAACACCATAGCATTAACGGCATCGTCATGGGCGGTTACGGATTCTAAGCATTTGTAATTCTCTGCTCGCCACACTTTGAACGTTTTGTCCCACGAAGCTGAGTATATAAGTGAATGATCTTCTGTCACGCCAAGGCACGAGATGGCGTCGTAGTGCTTGATCCAAAGCTGGCTACGGTTTCGTCTGCCTTGAGTTTCAACGTAATAGCTTGGCTTCATTGAACATTTTATGTAGTTTCTTAGAGTGGGTAACGTTGCTATGCGCTTGTACTGCGCTTCGTCCTTAGGAGATACTTTCCAGACCCGAATCTTTCCATCTTGATGACCCGTCAGGATTTTCTCTCCGGCTATCACAATTGCTTTAATCAAACCACTGTTGGATTTAAATCCTGAAAACTCCTTCTGGTTCTTCCAAACCCGAATGTTCTTGCTATCGGATCCTGTGTAGAGCAAATCCTTCGATGCTGCAAGCGAGTATATGTGGCCTTCTTCGCGGATCAGTGAACCCACTAGAACGCTGCACGAGGAGCTCTCTTCCGTGGACGAGGAATGAGGAGCGTCCATGTGAGAGGACCATGGAGATTTTGAGAGAGGAGATGAGGATGACTCGTATAGAGAATTATCTGTTGCCATTGGATTATCTGAATAAAAAAGAAAGTCCGTGGCACTGCTTTCTCTTGGATATTTATCAAAGATTTGCTCATCATAGTCGTTGTCGAATTCCAACTTATCGTATTTTGGGCCGCTGTCTGGGGAGAATAAACGGCCTGTTTTCGATGATCCTGTCATTGTTTATTGACTTATTGTTATAATGTTATCCCTTCCTTCGTCTCATACAAAGTCAAGAAAACTTTTCTCACAAGTGATAACAAATTGGGGAGGAATAGAAGAAAGAAAACTAAAAATAAAGTGACAGGCAAAGGCGCAGGGGAAAGCTGTTTATTCAACAGGAGGACAAATATGAGGAGACCTACGGGACGATGTTCTGTTGCGTATGTGTTAAGGAACCGCGAAAATATGTGATGAAGGTGTGGTCGTTGGGTCCAATTTTAGCCGACGAACGTTCTTAACATGAGTGAGTGCTATTTGTAATTGGATGGATTAAGCCAAAAAATTTACAAACACACGATTCAACGTAAACGGAATTTTCCCTCTTTTTGATCCGCGCAAATTAATGACATTTGATTTGGTCAATACACTAAAATTAATGGCAAGTTCCTACTCTTTCATTCACGATACTTATTTCTTGGCCGATTCGTTTACCTTGAAGAAAAATTATTGGGTACACTATACTTATCACTTGTTCTCTGTAATTTCTAATGACATTAATTCACATATTTTACTTTTATATATTAAGCGAATTCATAATAAGAAATATATATAAAATTAAGAGATGTGATATAATATTATTAAATATTGTGTGAATGATATAACATATATATTGTACTTAAAAATTTTTTTTATCATAAAAGTTGTTTACTAACATATTTCTTAAAAGCTATATAATTAAATAAAAATTTTAACAAGACACAAATACTTTTTTTATATCTCTAAATTTTTTATTTTATCTATAAATTTTTTTTATTGTCAATTTTATTTTTAAATTTTTAAATTTTATTAATTTTGTCTAAAACCCTAACGGTATTAATTATATTAATGGAATATATATATATGTGTCATGCAATTTAGCTAAAATTTTTGTTGACATAACAAATAAATTATATTTGAAATGAAATTGATAGTGATAATAAAATTTAGAGACAAAATTAACAATAATTATAAATTTTAGGGGCCAAAAAAATTACTTTTTCCCAATGTTTATTTTTTTCAATTTGAATTTTCAATTCTATTTTTTATTCCTACCACTTTTAAATCTTATTTGTCTCAGGAGATGCTCTTAAAATTTTAATATAAGTAACTCAGTAAGTAGAGAAATTCACTTATAGAGAGAATTTTGATAGGAATTTTTGTTAAGGAGAAAGTAACTAAATTTTGATGTATTTGGAATATCAACAAAGAAAGAG
The DNA here is from genome assembly GCA_031216115.1 of Senna siamea. NCBI lineage: Eukaryota > Viridiplantae > Streptophyta > Magnoliopsida > Fabales > Fabaceae > Senna > Senna siamea. The sequence goes on from CM062358.1 coordinate 16,493,078, forward strand.
AGAGCGCTTTAAATTATGAATTCAATAAAAATTGTTTCAAATTTAAGACTTCAACGTTGCTAACTTCTTGGGTATATTTTTGTAAGGAGTTTTTATTTTGGCATATATATCTAAGTTACTTTTTCCTGTATTTGTTTTTATGGATTTCCTTTTGTAATTATGTTTTTTTGATAAATTATTATAGAAGATGAATGGATTTTATTACAAAAAAAATATGTTGATTTTAAAGTAAAAAAGAGATAATTTAATTATTTTAAAATGGATAAAAGTGAAAACAAACTTTGACAAGTACTTTTTTTGGATCCAAAGTTTTGGGTCATGGTGAATTTTGTTATCATACTTTATATGTAATAACTTTTTATTTTATTTTAATTATTAATATAATTTATTCCTATGTCAGTGAGAGTTTTGATTAGATTGTTTTGTATGTAGATTTTGTTAAAATAATGGATAACGTTAAGATTTAAGATAAAATTGATAAAATTTAAAAATATAAAAAAAATTTAAAGACAAAATTAAAAATGAATAAAAAGTTTAAATTTTTTTTGTCATTTTAACAACTGATACGGAGGATATAGTGCTACTTCTGCCTTCAGAATTATGTAGAATTAATATATATTTTACTAATTGCAAAAGTACATACAATTTTCAGTTCATATAAAATTTTCAGTTAAATCATACATACTGCGTATCAAGTTAATGTGATACATATTATGATCTCACTTTCAATTTTATAGGCTGCCTAAGATCATAATTATAAAAAATGGCTGTCAAGCATGTTTTTACTGAAATTGTCTCTCCTTAATTATATTTTTAATGAAAGAAATACATTTTACCCTTGAGTTAAAATTTAATTATAACTAATATTAACTTTAAAATATAATAATATATTCTATATATGTTTTTTGGACAAAATTAAAATACCAACTATCCATCTTATTTAACGTCAAGAGATTATTAAGCTAGCTTATGAATTAGAGGAATCAAATTGCTAACTTATAAAGTTTTCGTTGTTTTAAGTTTCAATTTTCTTTGAAGGGACCTGAGTGAGCTCAATCGACATGAAAATTACATTCAGTAGTAGCTCATATTTGATATTTCTCCTCCCGTGGTCTTGTGACATTAAAATAAGACTAGGAACTAACTACTAACATTTTTTTCACCAAAATACAAGACTATTTTATTGCACCTTAAAATTAAAATTAAAATTTAGTTTAGATAGATAAAATGTTTTTTTTTATTATATACTCCACTCACACAACCTAATTATTTAAAATAAAGATAATGGCAAAAACGTATAAATGAACTACGAAACACGAAAAAAATATTTACCCAAAAAAAAAAACGAAAAAAGTAATGTCATGTGCTGCCATGGACTCAAAATTACAACAAACGACAATTGAATGCGTGAAGGTATGACATAGTGTACAGTATGGTACTAGCTCCACTCGGTTCAATCGGACCCGGATGTGGTTCAGTTTTTTTCCCGCCGATTCACAGAATCACACGTACCAGGGATTGATACATATCCATAATCCGTTCCATTCAGAAACAATTTTCTACTTATCGGAATTACTTCAAATTCAGCTTTTTCCATAGAACTTACATAGCGGAAACAACAAAACAGTAATCAAATCAATGCTATCCTAATCCTAATTGAAGCTATGCCCTTGAAAAGCATAATCCGGCGGAGACTACTGTCTCTGCTTCAGCCATGGCTGCTGGAGGAGCCCGAGTTCGATCTCAAATTAGGGTTCATTCAGTCTTTCGCGGTCGCAGAGAACCTCCGTCTCGATGTTTCAGTTCTCAACCAGCTTTTCGACGTGCCTGCTCTGTTGTTTTTCAAGGACGTCACTATTGAACGCCTGAGCATTCGATTATCGAACTGGTACGCACCAGCCTTCTCGATCGAAGTTCATGGCGTCCACGTCGTACAATCATTTCAGTAAGTCGCTGCTCACAGTTTTTTTTTTCTGTCTTTCTTTTTGGGGTCATTGTCTGTCTAGACCCTGCAGCTTTTGCAACTTCGTTAATATTTCCTTAACCTGGCCTTCCTTTTTTGGAAGGCTGCCAGAAGAGGAGGGGCACTTGAGGCGCTTGCGGACATCAAACTATGATTATTCAGGGAGTGTGAGGAAGAAGCTTCCGGCACTTGATCCTGAGGTAATGCTATGCAAAATTAGATAAAAATTACCATCCCGTCTGTTGCACCTATTGTTTCTTTGCCAATTATATTAATTAGCAAACTGTAGATGAGATATTTGCTACACGGGGAAGTTTCCTATCAAAGCTGCTTTCAGCAAACGCTGAAGCCTCATCTATATTATTATTCTAATGACAGATTTTCGCAAGATAACATGCATTACAAGCAATGAACTGATATCATAAAAATTGCCTGGTTCTTATTCTGCTTTGTATGCTTGTTGGAATACTATGCTCCAAATCAAATTAAGTCCGACCTTTTCTGCTATAAACTGGCTCTTGGCGAGACATATTAAAACAAATGGGAAATACTGAAACTAGTTAGGTTTAATGAATGCTATGTTAAATGATTGTGGTTGTGGCTGTTTCAGTCTCATGTTCTAATTGCTTATAAACTTTTGGAAGTGCAGAATTCAACTAGAGAATGGAAGTCCATTTGGTGCCTATATAGCAAATTTACTAAAAGTTGTAAAAGGGTCATTTGGGATGAGCTTTATGAATTCTTTTAATCCAAAGAGTTTGACATGCTTAGGCTAGTATTTTTTTTTTTTCATTGCATCTCCAAATGGAATTAATTCTTATAAAAAATAATATTGTTATGGTCATTACTGTAACCTTTTGTATATTTTAGGGTTGTGCTTTGCATCACATCTTGGAGAGGATCTTGTTTGCTGTACCTTCAAGAAAAGATTTTTCAACATCATTTGTGAATCTTATTCTGAAACATTGTCATCTAGAGGTACATCACATTCACGTGGAGGTTCAGTTCCCCATCTTAAATGATGTGTTTATGTGTTTTGGGGAATTAGAGGAGTTTAATGCAAGATGTAAGTATCTGGACAATAGATGTCTTCTCAGAGGTCTTCTCAGTGCAGTTTTTCTCCCAATGAATGTGAGCTCTTTCATATTAAATGGCATTGGATTAAAGGTTGGATTTAGTGAAAAAGATTGCACAGACCGTGTTTTACTTTCATCTGACCTTTGCGCGTTCATCAAATTAAGTGATCTTCAGCTGGCAGATTGCAGTCTTCGTTTTCCAGAACTGTCTTTTTCATTATCTCCAGATGACATTTCTATATATCTGGCGTTTGACAAATTGCTATCTAGTAAGTACAATCATGCTAGAAATGCTAGAGAATTGTGGAGATTAGCTGCCAGAAGAATTGACAATTTGACTGTAACTCCCAGATTGTCATTGCATAGATTAGTTGGTATGATTGGTCAATGGATACGCTATATTGATGCTTATGAGAATCTCTTGTTGCTCATTGGGTATTCATCTGGCCTCTTATTGAATGGATCCATTTCTAAGATATCTCGGAACAAACTGATTTTGAGTTCTGCTAGACAGCATTGGAATGTAATATCCGACATCGAGAAGCTGTTGCCTGTTGAAGGCATAGCACTGGCAAGGCGAGTAGCCCGTCATAGAGCAGCATTGAAAGTTCAATCTGATGGTGAAAAATGTTTGGTTATGAGTCCTTTCAATTTCCTTGGCCCCTTTTTTTCCATAATGGTACTTATATGGAATTTGATCTTAAAGATAATCCATGCTGTAGCAAATATCTTGTTTTTGAGAAAAGAAATAGTGAAGGATCCATGTATTGATGGAGGCTTGGGAAGCCTTACCAAAGATCCTTGTCAAAGGCGCTGTTTCGTTCTGAATTTTGGGAAAATCATTGTAACAATTTCCCAGAACAATAAAATTCAATCATCATTTTTTGATAAGCTACAGTCACATACCGGGATTGAATACGCAGATTTGCTTTCTATTAGTTTTTCCATTGAAGCTTTGTTATTAGTATCTGTTGAAGACATTTTTAAACAGAGAGTTTCTTTATCATGTGGGAACATTAAGGTTATGCCAGCATCTTTGAAAATGTCAGCAGAATCAAGTAAAACAAATATGCTTAGTTCAGAGAAAGAACATAGGAAGGTAGGAATCAATGATATGGAAGCAATTTTGTGGGTTGAACCTGCAAAATTATTTCTTAGTTCAGATGCTAATAATGCCCAAGCTCAAGGTTCTTGTGCTTTTCATAGGGAAAACTTTTTGGGAAAAATTTGTTTGAGTTGGAAAGGAATTTGCAATAGTTTTATTGAAAGTGAGATTGAATATTCTGAAAATCCATCTGTTCTCTTTAAGGTTGAAAGATCTTTCACCTATCCAGGGCTTAAGAATCCAGATTTTGGTTTTTGTGAATGTGGTTTAATTCTAGGGAAGTTAAATTTAGTTTTGGCGCATTCTTCAGTATCATCAGTGTCTCTACTTCTTAGTCAGATTCGACATTCTCTTTGGTGGGAGGACAAGGGAACAACATCAATTGGTTCATTTAGTATAGCTAGACCAGAGATTTCTTGGGTTAACAAATTTGAGTTTTATGCCAAGCGCTCAATTATGGCCTTGCTTGAAATGCTTCCCGAGAGACAGATTCACCTTGGAGTATTTGTTGATGGTCCTTCTGTAAGATTTTTACATGCCAAGGAGGCCAATCTAGGTGGTCAAGAGATTAACGACATTGTTAGTCAGGATGGTTTTGACTTGACTCTTGATTTTCATGAGATTGAAGTGGCTATTGGTTCACCTTCCTTATTAGGTATGGCACCATTGGTAGATCATCTGGGATTCAATGATGCAGAGACAGAGTGTCTAATATTGGAACCTGAAACAATTGAAATCCCTAAACCACATAATGATAAGTATGCATGCTGGGGAAAAATTTCGATTGGTTTTTATCTTCGTCTAAATGGTTTAACTGCTCGTTTGGGCAAGTCAGCAGAAAAACATCAATTTCAACTTTTTGAATTGAAGCCAATCACAGTACAGATATCATCCTTTAGGTAGGATATTTTCTTTAGGATGATTCTTTGGTTTCATTATCCATTTGCCTGATAATAGTCCTCCATGGGACTTCTTATATCTGGACATTATATTTTTTATGTTTCTCATTTTTGGGCATGGTATATGACATTTTAATTTATTGTTTTAATTGAAGTCTGAAAAGTTGCTGAGGGTACCATATTATGAGGAAAACACATACACATGGAAATTTTTTCATTTTTATTTTTTTTATTTTTAATTTATGTCTTTCACTGTAAGATGTATGCTGGGAATTGGTGATTGATGGTCCTTCATTGTTTTGGCTTTGTAAAGCAAAGGCTTTTGAATAATGCTGTGTATATATTTATTCAGAGAATAGGTATTTATACAGAAGGTAGTATACTAACTAAGGAAAGAAAATAAATGAAGTAATTCTCTACAATTAATGCTTGAGTTATAGCCTAAGTTATAGTTTACAATCATCCTTAGGTCAACTCTATTTAATTACATATCTTTCATATCTCTAACACTCCCCCTCAAGTTGGAGCATAGATGTTAATCATGCCCAGCTTGTTGCAAAGATATTCCACTCGAGTACCATTTAGTGCTTTTGTGAATACGTTTCCTAGTTGTTCTCCTGTCTTCACATTTCCAGTAGAAATTGAACCTTCTTGAATCTTTTCTCTGATAAAATGGCAATTTACCTCAATATGTTTAGTCCGTTCATGATAAACTAGGTTAGAGGCAATGCGAAGAGTAGACTGATTATCACACCAAAGTTTCGATGGTGTAGTGAATTCTAACCCAACTTCAGTTAACAAGTGATGTATCCACAGAATCTCACATGTAGATTGTGCCATAGCTCTGTATTCAGATTCTGCATGGGATCGAGAAACTACATTTTGCTTATTACTTTTCCCAGATACCAAGTTCCCAACAACAAAAACACAGTAGCCTGTAGTGGATCTTCCATCACACTTCGATCTAGCCTAATCGGCATCAAAAAAGCATTCAATGCAATTGTGCCTGTGGTCATTATAGAGTATGCCTAGTTTTGGTGCCCCTTTCAAGTAACAGAAGATGTGTTCTAGAGCTGCCCAATGTTTTACTATAGGAGCAGACATGAATTGACTAACAATACTCACAGCATAAGCATAACAACCGTGAGGTAGTTTAACTTCCCTACTATCCTCCTGTACCTTTCTGGATCATTAAACGAGTCACCATCATCCTTAGTAAGATGATCATTTGAAATCATTGGAGTACTGCATGGCTTGACTTCCATCTTTCCTGTTTCTACAAGCAGGTCAAGAACATACTTTCTTTGTGACAAATAGATCCTCTTCTTGTTCCTCAGAACTTCTATTCCCAAGAAATAGTTCAATTGACCTAGATCTTTAGTAGAAAATTTAGTATGCAAAAAGGCTTTTAGAGAGGAAATTCCTCTATTATCATTTCTTGTAATAATGATGTCATCAACATAAACAACAAGAAGAATAATACCAGCCCTGGTTTGTCTGTAGAACACAAAATGATCACATTTGCTTTTGTTCAAGCCAAACTCTTTAGCTACCTCACTGAATTTTCCAAACCATGCACGAGAGCTTTGTTTCAAGCCATACAAAGATTTCTTCAAATGACATACCTTCCCATACTCCCCCTGAGCAACAAGCCCAGGAGGTTGCTCCATATGTACTTCTTCATGAAGAAAAGCATTCTTGATATCCAATTGATGTAAAGGCTAATCATAGGAAGCATTGAGAGAGATAAAAAGACGAACGGAGCTAAGTTTGGCAACAGGAGAGAAGGTATCGGAGTAATCGATGCCATAAGTTTGGGCATACCCTTTAGCAACTAAGTGAGCCTTAAGCCGAGCCACCGAGCCATCAGGGTTCATTTTAATTGCAAAAACCCATTTACACCCAACAGATCTTTTTCCGTAAGGTAAAACCACTAGATCCCAAGTATGATTTGTATCTAGAGCATTGAGCTCCTCAAGCATTGCTGCTGACCAGCCAAGATGGGAAAGAGCTTCTTTTATTGTTTTGGGTATGGATATTGAGTCTAAAAAAGCAATAAGAGAACTAGAAACAGGGGATAAGTAGTCATATGAAACAAAATTAGCAATGAGATAAGGAGATTGAGAACGAGTGCATTCACTTTTACCTTTTTGAAGACTGATGGGTAAATCCAGATCATTGAAGGGAGGATCAGATGACAAAAGAGGTGGTGCAGGACATGTATCATTATCAGTTTCTCAGCACCGGGAGTAAACTTGAATAATCGGTGGACGAGTTGCGGGAGGGACATGGAACTGAAGACCAATAGAAATAGTATCATCATCAAGGAGAACTGTCGCTCCCAAACACTCAACAGGTGGGACTTTGTATATCAGCCAATCAGTGTTATCTTTAGCATTAAGAGGAATGGGTTAGGAAGAGAAGAACGGTATCTACTCTGAAAAGTTCACATCAGTAGAGACCAAGTACCGATTCAGATCAGGAGAGTAGCACCTGTAACCCTTTTGTAAATGAGAATACCCCAAGACACACCGCAAAGCTTTAGGATTCAGTTTAGTCAGATAAGGTCGAACATCACGGACATAGCAAGTACTACCAAAAATGTGAGGAGCGACAAGAAATAGTGGCTTTTTAGGGAACAAAACAGTGTAATGGATGTCACCATGCAGAACTGTGGAGGGCATCCGATTGATCAAAAAACATGCAGTGGACACTGCATTAGCCCAAAAAGGTTTAGGAACTTGTTTTTCAAACATGAGAGCCCGAATGGTCTCCAAAAGATGCCTATTCTTCCGCTTAGCAACCCCATTTTAGGCAAGAGTATCCACACAAGAGGTCTGGTGAAGAATCCCATGTTTAGACACAAATTTTTCAAAAGAATCTGAGACAAATTCCTTAGCATTGTCACTGCGTAAGATCCATATGGGTACATTAAATTGGTTTTTATTTTAGCATAAAAAGCAGAAAAGTGAGAAAGTACTTTAGAACTATGTTTCATAAAATAAATCCAAGTCATGCGAGAGAAATCATCCACAAAGATAACAAAGTACTTGAAACCAAATTTAGATGGAACAGGACAGGGTCCTTAAACATCCGAATGAACTAATTCAAAAACAGATTCAACTCGTTTATTTATTCTAAAACTTAAAGAACTGCGATGGTGTTTCGTAAACTGACACGATTCACACTCTAATGAAGATACATGATGAAATTGAGGACATAATTGCTTTAATGTGGATAAAGAAGGATGGCCCAACTGACAGTGAGCTTGAAAAGGAGAAGTAATGCTCGAGCAAGCAACCAAGTTCCCATGCATCCAGAATATAGAGACCATAAGATATATGTCTTTTACCAATAATCCTCTTCGTCATAAGATCCTGGAAGAGAAAATGATCAGGGAAAAATGAGATATAATAATTCAATTCCTTAGTGAGTTTATTAACAGACATAAGGTTGAAAGCAAAAATTAGGTAAATTTAATACAGAGGAAAGGGTAATGGGCCGGGGGCTGATTATGTGATGCGGACCCCTTAATGTGATAAGTGGAACCATCAACTATTGTAACAGGGGAAGGTGCCCCATGAGACCGAAAACTAGAGAAGATATTCGGGTTACCAGTCATATGGTTTGTGGCACCGGAATCAATGACCCACTTGTTTGAGGAGGAAATAAGACATGTGTTACCTGACTCGGCAAGTGTAGCAACTTGAGTAGCCTCCTTAACTAATTCTTGAAACAGAGAGAATTTAACGTACTCATCAATTGAGATTGTCACTGTTTTCTCGCCCGACGAATTGAGGTGATGGCAATATTGGCCGTTTGAGCTCTCTGATTACAGTTCTATAATTTTTTACAGTATCTTTTTGTATGCCCCAATTCCTTACAATAGTGACAAATGAGATTATTGGTATTGAAGGGTTTTGTTTGATCCCTTATTACCATTCTTCCTTCCTGTAATATATACTTCTCCTCCTTTAGCAACAAAGACACTGACTTGTGGAGTAGAAGGAGTACTCTCAGTACGTAGCACCCTACTAAAGACTTCCTGAAGGGAACTAATGTCTGAGCTGGAGAGAATTTGAGATTTAGCAGTTTCAAATTCAGTAGGGAGTCCAGCCAAAAAACTCATGATGGCCATCTGTTCTCTCTGGGCATGTTGGGTTTTAATGTCAATGCTGAGTGGTAAAAGGACATTTAATTCTTCACATATTCTTCTAAAGTCCATAAAGTAGGTAGTGAGAGTTTTAGTCTCCTTTTCAATACGATAGAAAGCCCTACACACTTCATACATGCGATTAATGTTCCCTTTACCAGAATACAAAAACTCCAGATAACTAATCAGTTCATTCACAAATTCGCAGTGATTGGTAAGGCCAATGATATCATTTTCAATGGAATTCCTTATTTGTAAAAATAATTGTGCATCCTCCCTTAACCAAGTTTGTTTACTGCTATCAATCGGAGGTTCCTTTTCCAAGTGGTCATCTTTATCAACACTTCTCAAATAAACTCTAATTGTCTTACTGCACTCAAGATAATTAGAGCCATTGAACTTATTTTTAGTGATTTTAGACATTGCAAGAACTAATAGTACCCTTGACATCTCCCATATTCATCAAAGATACAAATATTTGGTCAAGTACAGTGGAAAATAAATACCTCACAGTATGCAATCCTCAAAGAAAGTATTCAACTATTTCCAGCAAGTGAACCAGCAAACAGCAACCCCTAAAATTCAGCCAGAAAATAAGAAAGGCAGACCAAACCAATCGAAGACTGCCAGAATAGATTGCAACATACCAAAAACAGAGTGTAAAGAATGCCAAAGATGTGGAGCAAGAGGGGGGAAAGCAAAGAAACAACAGAAATGCCAAAAAACAAAATGCAACAAACCAGAAACGTCAAAACAGAGATGTGCATGTGCGTGAATTACGTGCAGAATTCTTATGGCGGCACGCGAGACACACACTTGCTGCGAATTCTTGCCAGTGACTGGGTTTGGCAGAACTCGTGAAGGTGAAGGGTCCTAGGGGGTGGTGAGAGCTAATGGTCACTAGACATGTGACCCAAAGACCAAGGAGCGATGAAACCGAAAGCAAATTAGACGATAGGCAAAGTTATAGCTCTGATACCTTGTAAAGCAAAGGTTTCTGGATAATGCTGTGTATATATTCATTCAAAGAATAGGTATTTATATAGAAGGTACTATGCTAACTAAGGAAAGAAAATAAATGAAATAGTTCTCTACAATTAATGGCTGAGTTATAGCCTACAATCATCCTTAGGTCAACTCTATTTAATTACTTATCTTTCATATTTGTAACAGGCTTAAAAATAAAGATGTTCAAATGTCCTCAGATCTCATTGGGGTTTGGTCCTGCCTGCTTGAGTTTGAGCTGTGATGCCATTGGGCAAATCTTCCTTACTTGGAAGTTTTCCCCCCTTCCCACATTTATGAGGTTTTGAGAGTAGAAATGAGAATAAGGTGCTTTAACTTGTTCCCTTTTAACACATATATGGTGCATCAGGGTGGAGCATTATGCCTGCGTGTTTTCCCAGAAATTTCTTCTTTCATGTCTTTTTGTGGTATATGCTTGTTTTCATAACTTGTATGTTTAAGTTCATGAGCTTTTTGAGGGAGTCTCTATGTCCAAGATGCAAATGGAGGGTTTTGCGGCTTTAAGCCAATGTTATTTTTTCTCTGTTTTTCTTTCCTTGCTGTCTTTCTTTTTTGGACAAGTCTTTGAGCCAATATTACTTCATCTTTCTTGACAAGTTCTTCTTTGATTGAAAAAATAATATGTTAATGCAACAATGTCTTAGCTGGTGCCAACTTGGGGAATGCATTGACATTTTGCTTTTACATTGTATGCCTAGGATTTAGGAACCTTGCCTTAGTCAGTTTTGTATCACATTAAAGAGAAAAAATGATAGAGGCGCATCACCCATTTAGCTTTATTATGTATTCCTGAGTCAGTGCTTAAGTTGCTATGTGTTGGAGGCTGAAACAAAGTCATGGCAAATATTTAGTTGATTTAACCTCTGATTGATACTGTATACATAAACATAATTGAGGAGGAATAAATAAATTTAAGTTTTGATTAAAAAATTTTATTAGAAGACAAATTATGGTACAATTAGGATGAAATGATGTTCTCCAAATTAGACCACAATAAAAAAGACAATAAGATACAGATCACAGTACAAAAGAATGCTCAAAACCTTTCAAATATGAAGTTTGGAAACACCCTTGAATTGCCAAAAATATGAGAAACTCATAAAGAAACCATGGGGACAGAAATTTTTGTTTGTTTTAATGTTTCTTTAGATATTCCACAGGCTCTTTAATTTTGATTATATTAAACTGTTTCTTATCTACAGCATTTCCTCTTATGAGATAGAAGTTTTTATATGTCATGTAGTGATTATATCATGTTAGAAAATTGATTCGAGGTTATTTTTTTTCCTTTTCCCTTTCAATTTGTGATTGCAAGTGTTATACATCTGTGGAAGTAAGAAATTTTTGTGTCCTCCTTCCACTCCATAATTAAAAAGGCAGTGTCATAAACTTATTTCTTTTTGTGATTGATTTGTCACTATTAAATTGATATTTCAGGGAGTACATGTACTCTTTGGGCACAACAATAATTGCCTTTTCAGCTGCTTTGGGCATAATGGCTGGAGGTCTAACTATTCTGTCATTTTTGGATGAGTTGTATATGATCACTCAGGTATAATTTTCCTTCCTGTTTAAGTCAATCGATAGTTAAATTATGTCCTATTGTATACATGATTAAATTTGTTGTCCAAAACGTACTAGGCACCATTATGTTTAAAGCACTGCTTCCTAGTTGCCAAGATCATGAAAGAAAACAAAGTAATAAAATGTAATCCCCTCTAGACGCTAAAGGAGAGTTCAGGGTAGGATCTATAACAAAATATATCATATATAAGTATAATTTATTGAACCTTTTTTATATGCTTCTGTTTGCTATTTAATCACATAATTGGATAGCCACCACATCACATTTATTAGTTTGTACTGGATTGAACTTAGAATATAGGTTTTTTACAGGTAGGAGGATGTCACAAAAAAAAAAAGGTGCCTGCCTATCAGTGTGATTGATTGCTTTTTTGTCACTGAAAACTTGATTAAGCATGAATCAGATATAACTTATAAGGCTTATTTTGTCAATGATCAGGTGTGGATCCTTTTTTTATAGCCTGAGGTAGTTGCTTACTAGCATACATGGTTTCTGTTGTGATAAAATAGGATCATGTAAATCAATTAGAATTATGGTGATTGTTGACCCCAAAGTTTAGCCTAGACATTAGGGATTAATTGTATTTATTCCCTTTTCCTAGAATATGTCCTCTCCTCTTTGTATAAATACCCTACACTTTGCTCTCATAATATATATAGAATTTTCTCATTCTTCAGTTTCCTCATGATTATACAAACAAAGAATTAATTCCAGCGTGCTTTTAGTTGGATAAGGGGATGCTTGCGCACTTGGCTATTTCCCTGAATGCCATTTCCATTTGATGGCTTCAGTTTTCTTGACTAATTTGTTTCATATTGGTGGCTTTGTCCCAATTATAAACAAGCATAAATCATATGGACCTAATCTTAAATAAAGCAGAATGTATGGACTAATTTGAAAATCTGTGAAAATATAGGAACTATTCATAATTAAGCCAATACACTTGAGCAGGCTTTGTTGACATATATGTGTTTCGTTAGCCATGTCAATCAAGTTTTAACAGTGTCATAGTGCCAGTTGATGAAAGAGATCCAATTACAAAGGTTTATGAATTAGAAGAATCCAATTCTAAAGAAAGAAAGCATAGCGACTGAGGAAATTATAGGGACCAAATATATAATTAGACCTACTTTATATATTTCTTTATTACTAAGTTATGTGATTTCTTTTCCCTTTGACAGGCGGTTGCAAGTTTGTATGCTAAGGTTTCTCATCTGTTTAGTTGCTTTGAAGCTGTTGATTGCATACATCCTGAAATTATGAGACAAGAAGAATTGTTTGCAGAACCTGAGAATGGGGAGGCAGCCATAGGAACAGCCCTGTTGCCAAATTATAGCTGCCTGTTTCTAATTAACGGGAACTGCAGATTCAAGTCAGTGGATGTAATTCTTCATAATTCTAGGACAAGTGATAATGTAGATAGTTGTGTGAAAAACTTTGACTTTTTAACTTGCAACATGCTGCCCAAGAAAAAGTTTCCTGATTGTGGAATTTGGGTTTCTATTCAGAAGACGACTATTTCAACATCTTGTGAAGAAGGAAAAGTGGATTTTCTTATTGATTCATCAGGAATTATGCTCCTTGTGTTTGAATACCCAAAGTCCATTGGAAAAAATAATGATCACATTGTCCTTGAAAATATGGTTTTGCAATCTGTTAATTGCTTACATGAAATATCTCTTTCTGATTGCATATTTACTTTATGCTTGGCCCCTCCAACTGCCTCATCTCCAGATAATGAGAGCAAAACAATTCACATTCCTGGTGGTAATTCATCTTGCTTAGCACGGGATACCGATTTCACAATCCACTCTGGAAGATCAAATAATCAATCTCTCCGCTTTGTTAAGGAAATGGGTTCTGGTACAAATGCCCTTATGACATCTTCAGGAGTTTACTGGTTGTTTATAAATGTTGCAGTAGGCAATGTTTTCATAGGAAGATGCTCAATGAAGAAAAATCTGATTCAAGCACATCAATTGAATAAGTTGCTGTCTTTTCTTTCTATTGGCACAGAATTTCAGTTGGTATCCTGGGAAATTCAGGTAATGTACTTGAGAGGTCATAATAGTTTCTTACATGCTTTTTCCTGCATCTTTATATGACCCTTTTATTGAACAATTGAAGTTCATGATAAGATGCTTATGTCGTTTACCTGTCTTTTACCCGCAGAAGCTGTTTTCTGTGAATGCTAACCTATCAATATTTACAATCTTTTATCTTCTCTGGCTGAATTATAAATTTTACTGGGCAGGGTGGGCTTTTTGTTCTTGAAACGACATCTTTGGCAATGGCAATTGACAGTTATTCTTCATATCTTCATTGTATTGGCAGTCTTGCCTCTGCTGCTCAAAGAAATAATAGATGCATAAAGGCAGAGCATAGTGAAGCAAGCAATAATCTTTCTGTAGAGAATGATCAAGACACCGTTTGCACATCTCATCAAGCTGAAAGGGGATTGCCAAATACTTTTGCTTTATCTTTGTCTCACTGTGCTCTTGTTTTTGTGCATGAAAATGATTCTGGTAAATTTATTTCTTCTGTAAGTGTGGCACTGCCATGTAACTTGGCAAAACTGGTAAAATATTTTATCTGCTATTACAGGTGAAATCCAAGAGCTTGTACTAGAGATTGACATTCATCTAAAATTTGAATTGGCAACTACTGAGCAGAAATTGACATTTGACCTTTCTCGTTTGTCAATCCTCTCTCAAGTTCTTCACAAGAGTGTGGGAGATAGAACAGAAATTCCTCATTTTTCTTCTGTCTCATCAAAAGAATTGTCATCTCACTCTGCATCAGGAGGTTCTCTTTCAGGATGCCAAAACTTGGGTGAACTTAACCTACTTAGTGATACAAGCAGCTCAAGAGACTCTGTGCCATTGAAAAAATTTTACAATGATAGATCTGTTTCTGATGCCCTTCATTTAAGTCATCAGAACCATATTTTGAAAGATTTAAGAGCATTCATATCACTAGGGAGGGCAGAGAATGGTTCTTTGCAGTTGTCTCAGTATTGGTGTGGCAGTTGTTTGCTTCCAGGTTTTGATATGACGCTTTCTTTATCTGAAATACAGGTAATTATTTGTATTGTTATTCCAAAGTTTAGACAGAATTTGCTTGGACTCCCCCCCCCCTTTTTATTAAATATATTTCTATTTTGTCTAAATTTATTTTCATTATACCAGACAATTGTGTCAATGGCCTCCTCACTTTCTGGTATATCTAGTCAGAAGAGGTCAACAGAACTGAATCGAAATCATTGGTCTACTAGCCAGGAATGTGACAATAGTTTGGAAGCAATAATTCCTGATGGTACTCAGTCAAGTTTTATATTTTGTTTTATTATCTATTGGGAAATTACAGTAGTAATTAGTAGTGATCTTGCGTAGGAGCAATTGTTGCAATCCAAGACGTCAACCAGCACATGTATATTACAGTTAAAGGTGAAGAAAAGAATTTCGGTGTTGGTGGTACAATCCATTATTCCCTTGTTGGGAAAAGGGCTCTTTTCAGGGTATGAAATTTATGTTCAACTGACATACCTTCGGAGTATCTGATATTTTAATTGAATTTCCATAACTACAACATTTTCATTCACGTGGTGCTGTCTGTGAACTGGTGCAAATTCTTTGCTCTCTCCCCCTTTTGCAAACAATTCTAGTAGTTATCAACAAACTTTTAATTGTCTGTTTTATAAATAAAAGGGAGACCTACAGTTTAGGAACTTTTGGCAATTATTTTTCTAGTTTCAGAACAATTATTTAGATCAGTGTTTAATTAAGTCAATTTTAGGCTCTGGAAGGAATAAGGAGTATAAAACCCTTTGGCAATGTTCAATACTTGCAACTTTGTGGTGTCTTTTGTTGGAGCAGAATGCTAGAGTCTCTAGTAATAAACTCCTTCCACCTCCCCTACTTTGGATAGAATTACTTTTTTGTAATCCTTGTGGATTTCTTCAAATCATAGTTTGTTTAGAGGTGTATCAATTATGGATCTCCAAAGAGAGAATGGAAGGCTCTGTTGAGCTAGAGTCTTGGTTTTTTCTTTTGCTTGTTAATTTTTATCTGTAGAGGACTCTTGTCCTCTTTTCATGTAATCTCTTTCTTCAATAAAATTCTTTCTTTTTCTATTAAAAAAAATGGTTAACACATTAACCATTCTTTGAACATCTGGTTTATTGTTCCTAAACTATAAATATATGTGCCAAAAAAATAATCATATAGCTTTGAAGTTTTAACTAACAGTTTTGTAGGACTGTTGGTTAGAATGTTTTCATTAGTCACATCTCATGGAAATTATTTAAAACCAGGAACCTTGATTCTTCTTGGGCTGGCTGGAATTTTATATCTGAGATGTAAATATGTAAACTGCATTTTCTGAAATCCTCTAGTCTAATTGTGAGAATACTGTGCAAACTTCAGTGGTTGGATGCCCAGGTTCTAGGTTTTGAGATGAAGTTTCACGTCATCTTATTTCTCTCTGGTTGGGAATATTGTTTGTTCTTAGTTTCTGGGGTGTCATCATTTTTATGTAGATTATGTATTGGCTAAATTTTCTGTAGGTCAAATACTGCATTCAGAGGAGATGGAAGTCTACAGTTTTGTGGTTTTCCTTGATATCATTGTATGCCAAGAATGATATGGGTGTGCCATTGAGATTGAATTATAATCCAGGATCATGTTTTGTCGACATCTCCTGTACTAATGATGAAGGATGTACACTTTGGAAAGCTCATCCTCTTCAGGGTGAAGGTTCTGAAGGAGTTTCTGAATGGGAGGCTTGCAGTCAATTGGTGAATAAAACTTTGTACCTTGTCAACAAAAAGAATGACTCTGGTGTTGCTTTTGTTGATGGTGTTCTCGAGTTTGTTAGGAAGCCAGGGAATTCAATCAAGTTCAAAGTTTTTCATGACCTTTCTGTAGCTCTTGATGTCACAGAGGCAGCTAGCTACCCTAGAATGGATTTTCCAAGCAGTCTGCACTTGAATGAAGAAAGTTTGGCTTGGCTTAGTGGAAAACTTCCTCATATTGATATTAAAATAGAGAAAATTTCGCTTAATATCGTTCATGAACTTTCAGATACAGAAGATTTCTTCCCTCTCATTCGTGCAGGCATCAACAATACTCAACTTATTGTACAAAATTTATCAACAAAATCCAGGGTTATATGCACATCAAGTGCTGTAGTACATTATTTTGATGCTCAACGGAATTTATGGTTAATGTCCATTCTTGTTGCAAACCTTTCTTTTTACAAGAAATATTTCTATTGTATGACTTTTCATGATATTCTCTTATGTTTTTTGGTTATAGGGGAGACCTTCTTCATCCTGTTGAAATAATCTTTTTTTACTGCTCTAATTTTCAAACTCAGAGATCAGAATATGCATCACATGCTGTTCCTGTTAATTTCTATTGCAGAACTAAAGAGGTTGTTAGAGCTATATCTGATTCAATGGTTCTTTACTTTCGTTTGGGCATCATAATACTGTTTTCTAAAATTTCTCATCATTTGGGCAGCTGGACATATACTTAAGCGAGCTTTCATTGGATGTACTTCTCTTCATGATTGGGAAATTGAATCTGTCTGGTCCTTATTCATTACGAAGCTCCATGATTCTGGCTAACTACTGCAAGGTTCTAGATCCCCTACATCTTTATGATTTTTACCAACTGGAAAAAAATAAAGGGACTCAACTGATGTTTGTTTTCTAATTCTGTCTCTACTTAATCTTGTAACTTTCTTAGTCGTGCTTGTCTTAACTTATTATATCTGCCTTGTTTACTTTGTCATAAATTCTTAAGTTAAATCTGCTAATTATTAAGACACCACCAAATGTGGCTTTGTCATCAAATAACAACAGTTGCTAGAATGGCAGGTGGAGAATCATTCAGGCTTAAATCTTCTTTTTCATTTCAATCAGCAAAGGGTAACAATAGCCAGAAAACAGTCCACTTCCATTTTAGTAAGGTATCTACATGGTAGTCAAGTAGTCATCCATCAATTATTTCCATGTCACACATTATCTTAAATAAGACTATTTATTTTATTTTTTTGGTTTTATACTGGAGAGTGTAGTTTACTGGCACAGAAGTTCTGTCCTGACATTAATTTAAGGATAAATTACATTTCCCTCCCTTGAGAGATTAAAAAAAAAACAATTTCACCCATTGTGACCAAAATGCCCTCAAAGATAATATTAATTTTTTCTTAAAATTATAATGTTAAAAAATATATTTAAAAATTTTCAATATTATTTATTTTGAGTTAAAACTAATGTTTAATTTATGTTCAGTTTTTTAAAAAAGTGTTTTTTTATATTGGTTAAATATATATTTAATACTTGTTATATAAATACAAGGGCATTTTGGTCAAATGGGTGAAATTATAGGTTTTTCTTAAATCTCAAGGGAGAGGAGTGTAATTTATCCTTAATTTAATTGTCATTTTCTTGCACACATTGTTTTTGATTAGTTATTTTTCAGCAAATGTATTTCAGAACTGTTTTAGTTCTGCTTCTGGCTACTTGATCCAGGGCTTGTATTTTGTTTGATTTGGTTTGATTTTGTATTGATTGGTAGGTCTTGATAAACATGGGTGCTTATGTTTGTGGTTGTCTATTGTTATGAAAAGGTTTCTCTCTTTGTGTCTTTGGTTGGAGCAAAATGCTAGAGTCTTTGATAATAAACTCCTACAACTTCATTTTTCTGGGAAAGAATTACCTTTTCATCTTCTTTGTGAGTTTCTTCAAATGGACCTCAAAAGGGAATGGCAGGCTCTTAGTTAGAATCTTGTTCTTTTCTTATTCACATTTAGGTTATGGAAATCTTCAAATTTTAATGGTTAGAGTTGTATTCCTATTTGATTGATTGATAGATTGTGACTATTATGTGACCAGGAAGCTCTTTGATTTCACAAATCAAGATTTAGACACTGCAGCCTCTATTTCAATCCAACTTGCTGATTTTGGATCCTTTGTGACTTCTTCTATTCATCTTTCACTTTCACAAGTGCGTACTCTTGCTTGGAGAACTCGTATCATGTCAATGGAAGGTCTCTTTTAACCACTTTCTTGTTCATGAAAGTGAAACATAATTAAATTGTTTTGTATCAGCTGGCCTATGTAAATGGGGATTACCTAACTGCAATCTAATGATACTGATGTAGATAGTCTTGTTATCATGCTTCCTTTTCAATTGAATAACAATATTCGTTTCCTTTTGCCCCCTTCCCTCTTTGTTCATGACTGTCTAGTATTGTGAAATATTTCTCATGTAGTGCATCACCTTCTATGAAAAAAAAAAAATTGACACTTTCTTTTTGAGTAATTAATGACATGCAATATTAGCAAAATTGTCTGATCTTAAGGGACTACAATTGTAAAACTATTTGTTATAATCATTCATTATTACTCACCTTCTTAACCTTGGCTAGAGGAAATGGGTGGTTTAGGATGTTGCATCTTTGGTTTGTAGTTGATTTACTGAATGTATCTCTTATGTGTTATTATCAAAAAACAGTTTGCATTTTTAAGATCATGCAACTTCTGGCAAGGGAAAACTTATCCTTTTTCACCATTGAACAGGTTCAAGAACATACCCTGGGCCATTTCTTGTGGTTAACATTTCTAGAAAATCAGAGGTATCTTTGCATATCATTGTTCTACTCCTTAATTCCGTTTCCATCTATTTATGGAGACAATAATTTCATTTGTAACATTTAATGATTTTATGCTTATTTTTTAAGGATGGTTTGTCAGTTGCGGTTTCTCCTCTGGTTATAATACATAATGAAACTGGATTTTCAATGGACCTAAAGTTCCAGAGACCCCAGCCAAAAGAAGATGAGTTTGCATCTGTGTCATTAAAACCAGGGGATTCTATTGATGATTCCATGGCAATGTTTGATGCTATTAAGCTCTCTGGAGGAGTAAAGAGGGCTTTGATGTCTTTAACTGTTGGTATGTGCTGTCAACTTCTTGTGCTTCTGTCAACTGCTATTCCTTTTCTCACGGCTCTTATCCTCTATTTTTTTTTCTTTTATTCACATGCGTGACACAAATGCACATACACACACAAGAAGTTCTGGTATTACTCAGGAAATGTCACTTTATCAGTACTTTGATAAATTGTGTTTTACTACCTAAAAGATAAAGACACTAGTCTTTGTTCCCTCTATATAATGTTAGGATTCCATACCATGTCATTTGGGCTACATTTTCTCTCAACTCTATCGTGTTTGGTTTTACCCAGCATAGTTTCTAGTCCTTTATCAAGAATAATGCAAGGGGCTGATTTCAAGACAACTAGTTTGGCTGAAGTTCAGGATAAATTCTAGTATTAACTTCCTGTTTCTAGCTCTTTATCAGAAATGATATGAGGGGCTTCCTGCAGTATGCAAGAAAACATCTGTCCTTGAACCAAGAAAGAAAACAGAAGGTTGGGTGTAAAGGGTGGAAAAAGCAAACTTCAGAACTATGGAATCATATAAAAAGCTTCGGTTGTAAAAAAAGATGGTGTTATCAAAGAATAAGAAAGAAAGAGGAATTTGAATGGGATCACTGGCTTACTTGACCAAGCTTCCTGTCTATCTATTTATAATCATAGATTAGGTCAGTCAATTACAAGTGCAATACAACCATTACAAGTCTAGCCCACTTGTAATCAATACACTGATTTAATCTAGCTATCATTCACTGACACTATTCTAACACTTTCTTTCAAGTTCAAGATCATTCAATCTAACTTGTTATTGATAAAACCCAATTAAAAAAAAGCATCTCCACACTTAAAACCTTAAATACCTAGACAAAGCACTGCAACTCACGTGGTTGTACAATCCCAATTCAAGAACTTCAGCAACTGCTCATTCCTACGTCCTTGGTAGACAAATAACTCCTAAAATGCTTCAATCCCCTTTGGTATTTTCATAGCTGCTCTCCTAAGCCATGTTGTGTAACATATTGTCATAACTCCTAAAAGTCTTTGAACAACTTCTCCTGAGTAATCTTGGTCTTCTCCCAACTAGTCTCTACTACTTGGGTTGCACCCCAGGATACCCAACTCTAAAGCCGAAGTCTTCAATTTGCTATTTGTAATAATAATAATAATAAATAAGGTTCAAACCACACACCTAAACCTCAGCACCATATTAGTATATTAAACTACTAGAATACTTAGTGAAAGTGAGACATTAAAATCCCTAAAGATCAAGAAATACATCAGAAGGTTATGAGGTCAATTTATAATTATAAGTTTGGTTTATTACAAGGGTAGTACAAATAGTACAAATCCAATCCAATAGTAGTCAACACACATTTTTGAATCTAGCCATCACACACACCCACACTATTCAAATAGATAACAAGTGAAAAAGAAGTAAGATTAAATTTTAAACCTTACCAAAATCAACTTATAATAAATTTCTCTACATTTTCGCATAGTTTATGTATGTTATTTCTAACTCGCCCACTCTACAAGAGGCTTGTAAAACTCAAGTGAAAGCATCGTTCAATTTATCAAGCTCCATATTAGACAATATTTGTGACTAAATCGCATCATACTCAGAGTCAAGGCCTGATAACCAACTTAAGGCAAAAAATTTGTGTTGCTGGGTAATCATATTTGTCTCCTCCCTCCCAAGTCCTACAGCTCATAAGAGAGAACAATTCTCCACATGCTTTTTTATATTCAAGGTGCTATTAGTAGCCTCTTCTGAATCTGACGATAAATATCTTGAGATAAGACATAAACACAATGAAGATTATTGCTGAATCTACCATATACAAACTCTAAAAATTCCCACATTCTTTGCTGTCTTGCAATGTGTAAGCATTGATCTCTTCTCTTTGGAGTTGACCAGGAAAATCAAAACTCTTGTCCTCCAACTTGCATATTTCAGCTAACTTCTCATCCAATGGACAGTCTTTTGTCAAGTGTTTATCTTTACCCATTCCTCATAGACCAAAGTATCTTTGTTCTAGGAAATTGTCTACATCTAGCCTCGTATCTGTAGGTTTGGATGTGGCTGCAATCACTTGAGACACTATAGTCTTAGTCTTCTTATCTGTAGCTATCACAACAAAAGGTCACACTACCAAACAATTTCTATTGATAATTCCCAATCAACTTCCTTTTGTAGTACCCTAACCCCAAGGAAGTCAAATCCCTGCCACAAATACAAAGGGCAGCTGAGTGCACAAGGCTCCCACTAGGTGGGGTTTGGGGAGGATCAGATGTACACAACTTTACCCCTGCAAGTAGAGAGGTTGTTTCTAAGATTTGAACCCATGACTTTTAGGTCACATTGCAGCAACCTTATCGTTGCTCTAAGGCTCACCCTTGAATCCCTGCCACAAATAACAAATAAAAAATACCTCACCTGAACACTTCAAAATCTGAGAGCAAATGCCTTCAAATAATCAATAACACATCAATTAGCCTAGTAGACAATCTTTTATGTGTTAACATAAAACCTAGTTACTTCACCATTCTAACAATCTTGTATCTTGAAACTGATATGGTTTAATGATTAAATTTCAGGTAACTTCTTATTTTCATTTAGACCTGAAATGACAGAGGACATGATAAATTTGAAAAGTTCTCTTTCTGTGGAATGGTCAGATTGTATTAAAGGTGGAAAAGCAATCCATCTCTTTGGCATATTTGATAAATTAACCTACAGAGTCCGCAAGGCATTATTTGTAAAATCAGTTAAATATTCCTTTAGCACAGCACGCTGTGTCCTAAAGTCTGAGGGGGTATGTATTGGTGATATGTATTTTCTCATTCAAACAATTTCCAGAGATGTACCTGTTGCACCACCTGAGAAGTCTTCAGTTGTGTTTAAAAACGAGAATTCACCAGTTTCATTGCAAGAGCAGAAAGACATATATATTCTTCCTACTGTACGAGTGACTAATTTATTGCACTCTGAGATAGAAGTCCTTTTAAGTGAAACAGGTAAGGGAATGGTGGTTTTGCAGATTATATTTCTCTTAACACTGATTTAAGTGTGCTTCTTTTTTGCTTTTTTTCCCGGTGGTGAAGACCAGTCCAACTCATTTGGGAATAACAATATTGGAAAGCATGCAAGGATATCGTGTGGTTCTACAGTTGACTTTTATGCCAATCCTGCAGTTATATATTTCACTATTACTTTGACTGCTTCTAATTCAAGTTCCAAGCCAGTGAATAGTGGTGATTGTGTGAAGAAATTACTGCAGCAGAATGGTGATGCCCGATATCTAGATATAAATTTGGACTTCGATGGTGGAAAATTGTTTTCCACCTTGAGATTGTTCCGTGGAAACAGGGGCTTGCTAGAGGTTGTTATGCTGAATTTGGTTTCATGTTTTGAAGATAAGATGTTATAGATTGATTGATTGACTAGTTTATTCGGTTTGATATATTGTGAATCTGTTGAGCTGGGTGCAGGCTGTTATTTTTACCTCATATGCCATGAAGAATGAGACAGACTTTCCAATTTATGTTCTTGAAACTAAAAGGAGGCCTCTGTCCAGGTGATTCCTATTCTTTTGGAAAGTTAATAGGAAATATAAACTCCTCATTTTTTTACTTCCAATTCTTGATATATTGGATGGCTCTCTATTTGCAGGATTGAATTAGACAGTTTAAATTCTAGCATTCCTTTGGAGTTAGGTTTGTGCTTGCCTCCAAAGTCTATCAGATCATGGTTCTTGAAGTAAGATGATCATCTTCCATCATTCAATGGAATTAAAGTGTCAATTTAGTACTTTCCTGTGATGATCACTTAAACTTGCATGAATTCTATAGTATCTTATCTAGCACTCTGCTTCCAGATCCAAAAAAGTGCAACTTAAATTGCTGGAGGACTATAAATCTGAGGCACTGTTAGACCTGGATTCTTTATCAGGCCTTACAGAAATAAGCATTTATAAAGAGGAAGGATCTGAGATCAAATCAATAATAAAGCTTGGGGTGTCTACTGGCCCTTCTTCAGGAAAAATTGCAGTGCCATCACAAGTGGTGACTTTGGTACCAAGATATGTCATTTGTAATGAGTCAGAAGGATGTATTGCTGTCCGTCAATGCTATTTACAGGTTTGTGTTTGGTAAATAATGCCTTTAATGTTCATTTTGCTTTAATATACATGTTAGTAATCTATCTTTTTGTGAAGGATGACATGGCAGGCATTATCACCATTGACAGTAAACAGCGAACAACACTACAGCTGAAGGAAGGATTTGGCAAGAAAAGAGAGTTCAGCTTATTTGAACATTTTATCAGAAAACACCGAAGCTCCAGTGACAATTCTTTATTGTATATCCAGATTAAGGCAAATGATCCTGGATTTGGGTGGTCTGGACCAGTGTGCATAGCTTCACTAGGACGGTTTTTCCTGAAATTCCGAAAACTGACTAACAATTTGACAATACCAGACAGCAACATGACACAATTTGCTGCTGTTCATGTGGTGGAAGAAGGCTCTACTTCTGTTTTGCATTTCTACAAACCACCAAATCTGAGTCTACCATATAGAATTGAGAATTGTTTACATGATCTATCCATAACTTACTATCAAAAGGTTGTGCCATTCTTATTTGTTTCAAATCTTCAATCGGTTACTAATTTTAACTTTTTCTTCCACTCATGTAAATTGAAAACTTTTCAGGGTTCATCAGAGCCAGAGGTTCTCGGATCTGCATGCAGTGCTGATTATGTCTGGGATGATTTGACTCTTCCACATAGATTAGTTGTTCGCATCAATGGTATTCGTTCAAATCTTTTTATTCACCCTTTTTCTTTTATTTATTCTCGATAAAGCTAAGAGGTGCTTATGTTTTTCCATATTCAGCTTAGTAGAGATGCTACTTAAAGCCAATATCTAATTTTTTATTTATTTTAATCTCTCATTATACATTGGGTTCAATACAGTTGACTTTAAAATCCTTTCATGACCCCACTTCATTAGTTGTGCTGTACTTGTTGTTGTAACCAATATGACATGGAATTCAGGCTTGACCATTTGGATGCATACTCTAGTCATCCTATCCTACGTATAAGAAGAAGAATCAAGGAATGCTGTTTTTGCATTATTCTGATGTTTTTGTTAAGCCTTTTCCTTCTATTTTCGTTGTTTGTAGAACTAAATACTAGAAGTTTATATTGGTATCTAATAACAGTGTTGATTTTTCTTGTAGATAGCCTACAATTACGAGAAATTAAGCTGGATAAGGTGAGATCATGGAAACCTTTTTACAAAGTTGGTCAACAAAGAGTGTTGTCTCCGCGTTTACTCTTAGACCAAAGATCAGGAGATCAGAAGGAGAGTTTTAGTGGGCTTAATGGCATGGAGGTTGCAAAAGTGGGGTACGAAATATATGCAGAGGGACCTACCCGGGTTTTGCGAATTTGTGAGATCTCTGATAGTTTCAAGAGAGATACAGTTTTTGATTTGTGTGCGAAAGTGCAATTGAGAATTTCTCAGTTTGCTGTTCACCTACTCGAACATGCAAAACAGGTATTCTCATTTGCTTGAGTCCATTAACAGCTAATACCTATACCTCTCAGTTTTCATTGAACTTGCCTACGCTATGTTTATGGTTTTTGCTTCCAAATGCATGCATGTGTCAATTTTACTTAAAAATATTTGTTTTGGTACATGTATGTGTATTACTCGAGCTGTTTCAGATTATAGTTTGCATTTCTCAGTTTACCTGACTCTTTAAGTCCATCTGTCCCAAAAAGGCCAAAATAAAATCTTGAGAAGGGAATTTCATGTATATTTGTAATCAAGGATTTCACATTGGTGAACATCAGTGGTCTAATTTCAAACACTGCTAGTAGTACGACTATGAAGTAGGGGTGTAAAAAGACCCGGGAAACCTGGCCCGACCCGGTCAATTCGGGCCTGGTCGGGGCCACTAAAAACAGAGAAAAGGGCAGAAAAAGAGATAACAGACGGGTTCCTAAGCCGGGCCGGGTCTCAGGTCCATTAAATTTCCCCTACTTTGGACCCAGCCCGGCCCAATATAATGTTTAAAACAAGAATTTCTGGTGCAGTGAAAGAAACAGCATTGTTTCTTGCTTCAAATTACATCTTCAAGGCTTCAATTCTCCATCAAATCACTCATCAAATGGTTGAATTTATTATGTATCCACCCAAAGTTTGCAATCGACATAATCGAGTTATTCTCTCTCAACAAATCTTTAAATAGAACTATTTTTATGCAATGTTTCTTTATCCTTTGAAATAAAAATAACTCCAAGTAGGGAATGAAGCTTGGGCTGAAAACTCATGTAAGGAAATGGGCTGAAAACTTGGAAAAAAAAATATTGGGCGGGGTCCAGGGTCGGGGTGAAACCTGGCCCGTGTACATCTTACTATGAAGTTTTATAGTAATGAAATTTATGGCCCTTTAGAGGGGTGGGATTTCTCCAAGTCTACATGATTATGTTAGATTATTCAGCACATCTCAATGAAAGCATAGCGGGTATGGCTATGCCTATTTAGTTTTATGGTCCAGATTTGTGTGTGAAGGAGAAACATTTGTATATTTTCTGCTAATATTTTTTAATATTACTATTATATGAAGGAGGGAGATGAGAATGATCCCACAGATCTTACACCAATTGGAGTTGCAAAGCTTGGGAATCTGAACTGGAATACTGTTTCTAATAATCATCAGAAACATAACCAATTCAGTATACAGGTACTATGATAAAGCATGCTTAATTCAGTTGCGTCACTAACTTTTACTAGTCATTGCTTTATGTTTGTAAATAAATCTTCTAGATTCTTACATAGTTTTTCTAGTCAAGTGATTTGTCATTTTTATGCTATTTATTGTTGATCCAGTACTTGAATTTGGAACTTAAGTGGAATGGAGCTCCCTTTGCATCAATGCTTCGCAGACATCAATTGGATTACAGTGAGTCAAATGATTGTGTACTGAAGGTTGTTTTTGTCCTGCTTACGTCCACTTCCAACATTAAGCAATTTAGATACTCTTCTATTTTTCTTCAGGTAAAGTTGAACAATCCACTTTTGTTTACTTCTCTTTTGAATTTGATTTTTTATTCTTTTATATGTGTGGTGTAGAACCAAAACAAGAAAACACAAAATACTTCAAACAGAACTCGAAATATCTGAATATTATTAATTATTATCAATAAGAAAAAGGTAACAAGCATAACTAACTAGTGGCTTATATGTAGGCAGAAAATGGGATAATATAACCCTAGGCCTGAAATACTAAAAAGAACCCTAAGCCTACAAAAGCTAAATTCAGATCCCTAATTCAACACTCAAATCCCTAGATAAATCCTAATTTACCCAATTGTCCCAAATTACAAGCCCTAATTCCCAAATAAGAATAACGTTGCTACATAATAAAATGAATAATAAATATCCCTCCTCATATTGCACCACTGTGTTTTTTTTTTCACCTAAAGCTACTTCAGTTTGTTAAAAAGCCATTATTTTTCAATCATAGAGAACCATAACTGCCAAAGATTCATATAAGAATTGGTGGTACTCATATATGATTTAACACCTTGTTTTATGCAGCCAATTGATTTGAACCTTGATGAAGAGACATTAATGAAAATTGCTTCATTTTGGAGAACATCTCTTAGTAACTCAGAGAGTCAGCGGTTTTACTTTGATCATTTTGAAATCCATCCAATAAAGGTTTCATCCTTTCTATATTGACTTTCTCTCCTTACTTAGAATATTTTGCTCTCCAACTGTTTTAGATCTGTCCTGGATTTTTTAGATCACTGCAAACTTTATCCCTGGGGATTCACTTTCAAGTTATAGCTCAGCACAGGAGACTCTGAGGTCTTTACTTCACAGTGTAATTAAGGTTTGTTTGGCTTTGGCATGCTTCATCAATTTTTTTTAAAGTAATGCTGTATCCTATTGTAATTATTCATGTTACACCAAAACCTCTTTCCAGGTACCTCCCATAAAAAACATGGTTGTAGAACTGAATGGGGTTCTGATTACCCATGCTTTGATAACAGTGCGTGAACTAATGATCAAATGTGCACAGCATTATTCTTGGTAAGCCTATAATATACTCTATTTTGAATTCAACCAGTGCAGTGAGTAATGGCTGAAAGTTGATGAGCTTATTCAGGTATGCCATGAGGGCCATATATATTGCTAAAGGAAGCCCTTTGCTGCCGCCAGACTTTGTTTCTATTTTTGATGATTTGGCTTCATCCTCTCTTGATGTCTTCTTTGATCCATCCCGTGGGTTGACAAATCTTCCAGGATTAACTTTAGGTATACCTCTTACAAGGTTACAAAGATCTATTCTGCCCCTACTTCTCTTTTCTAAGTTATCTAGTATGTTTCAAGCTCCACTTTGTGCCTTTTCTGTAATTTTCCTCCTTAGATTGAGGATGCTAAATTTTATGAAATTTTATAACTAAATTTTAACTGCAGCTATCATCGTGATCACAGATAGCTCAAGTTTACATGTCTTCTTGCCTCTTTATTCTGGCTTTTGTCATAAAAGTTAGGTTGTTCTTATAAAGGAGATGAGGCTTTAAAGCCTTGCAATTACATTTTATTGATTGATCTCATTTTTGTTAAGCTTCATACGTTTTGTGAAAAGTGGGATGCTGTGAGTAATGCTTATGGAATTGATGATTAATGGTGGTAACTTACAGTTTTTTTCAAGAGCTTCAAGTTGCTGTATGGTGTTATAACATTTATCTTTACTATTCTTCCATTTATGCTGCGAAATTGAGAACCAAAGATGAAATTCCCTTTATATATTAAGAAAAGTTGGAGATTTGGTGAGCAGTGGATTTACACTAAATAGTTCTAACCAGAAGGTCGTTCATAGGAGGCTTGAAATTATGCACATAATGAGGATTCTGAATCATGCAATTATGTGCGGCCTTGAACTTGGTTTTCCCCCTTCTGTAGGAGATTCGATTTCAATTGAACTGAGACTTGGTTTCTTTTCATAATTATTTCCTTGAACTTGCTGCTTATATACTGAGATGAAATTTATGCAAGCTAGCCAAAATCCTGTCAAAGTCTTCTAGGATGAGTGTCACAGCTTGAAAGGGATGGTGAAAGGGGAGAAAAATATATAGGATAATTGTCTCGTCCCATTTATCCTTTAACACTTCCCATCAAGCTGATACTTGCCCTACAACACCTTGATGTATTATAAAAAATATAGATACATAGGTTTGAATATAAGAGGATTCTTCCATATTTATTGGAGTTATAAAGAACTTTTCAATCTGTGATAGAATTAGTATTCTTTTCTAAAATATATTATGAAATATAAGGATGCCGATCCTTATATACTTCCTCCTCAAAATAATATCGGTTTTTATATATTATTTAATTTCTGATCATTTTTGTTATGTTGTACTTATCTGTATAATTTTTTTTGCTGCAATTTTATTTATCAGGTACTTTCAAATTTATCAGTAAATGCATCCGAGGTGAAGGTTTTTCGGGGACACAACGCTACTTTGGTGACCTTGGGAAAACAGTAAGTTGTAACCTATTAGTTGTTTTCTAAATTAAATTTCAATAACAGATCTGATTGTGAGGTCTCATAATAATCAATTCATGGTGGTTCTGCAGTTGAGATCTGCAGGTTCAAATGTTGCTTTTGCAGCAGTAGCTGAAATATCAGATTCTGTTCTTAAAGGAGCGGAGGCAAATGGTTTCAATGGAATGGTACAGAATTACTGCCTTGTTTTATTTATGCATGTGGTCAATTTCATTGCAGAAGTGACCCATTCAATATAATAAGTTTTAACCATTTTAAATTTCAAAAGGTGAGTGGGTTTCACCAAGGAATACTAAAATTGGCTATGGAGCCATCATTTCTGGGAACTGCACTAATGGAAGGTGGCCCAGATAGAAAGATCACACTTGATCAAAGTCCTGGAGTTGACGAGGTACTATATGATATGTTTTGTTATGTTCTATCTGTTTTATTAGAAGATTACATTCAATTATGCTCTCTAACCTTTATATGTCATCTCTTTAGGTTTTATCTCTAGTGAAAATTTCTTTAGCTTTTTTCTTTTTCTTTTTTTCTTTAAAATATTTAAAGCTTTCTTTGAGGGGGTGGAAGGTGACAAGGAGTATCGTATGAGTTTGTATGAAGGTATTTAGGCATACATATGGAGAAAAAATAGAGGAATAATTGAATTTTTTTATATTTTATTTTATTTCATTTCATCTTTTGGGGATAAAACAACGGGACTAGAAGCCAAAACAAAAAAAATATAACTTTAGAAGAATAATGGTGGGGCTTGGAAAATCCCCATAGCATCACTCAAGAGAAGAAAAGAAAGTTCAGGAGAAGGAGAGTTTCAAATTCTGAGGCCCTGCAGTCAAGACAAGCTGAAATTAGCCAGTAAGTCAGCACATTTGTTCCCCTCTCTGAGCTTGTGTCAGATCTTCTCCTTCTAAACTTTAAGGAGGTTATTAATTCTTTTGACAGTATCAAAGGAAGAAGTAGCCTTTGTCTTGATAAGGAGAGCCTGCACAAGAGAATCAAGCCCCATTATACCTTCTTGTAACTCATTCTCCAAGCAAGAGTTAAACCTTCCCAAGCACCCCAAATCTCAACCAAAGAAGGATTAGCATAACCAATATTGTGAGTGAAACCTATGACCCAATGCCCATCCAGGTCTCTCATCAGACCTCCACAGCCTGCGTAACCAGTGGATTTTTTCCAAGCTACATCACTCTTAATTTTCATCTGGCCCTCAGGTAGGGGCTCCCAACTTATATCCAATCTGCTTCTGTTATACAAGATGACGGGTGTGATTTCCAACCGTGGCTGTGGAGTAGCTTTCAGTCATATTAATGATCACTTGTTTAACATTGTAAAGCCTTTTGAAATTAAAATGAAATAAGCCTTTTTTGGTTGATAGAATAAGAAAGAATTTTATTGAAGGAAGAAGTACATGGGAAGAGGACACGAAGTCCTCTAAAGAAATAGAAAATACCAACAAAAGAAAAAACAAGATTCTAGCTCAACCAAGCCTTCTAATCTCTTTAGAGATCCATAATGAAAACACCTCTATACAAACCATTCAATGAAACCCACAAGGAAGACAAAAAGGTGATTCTATCCTATAGAAGATGAGGGGGGAAGAATTTATTATTGAAGACTCTAGCATGTGCTCCGACCAAAGACACCACAAAGTTGCAAAAATTGCACATTGCCGAAGAGCTTTATGTTCTTTATTCCTCCTAAAGCCCACAAACTTGATAGCTAGAAAGGTACCAAGATCAGTTGGGCAAACCCAAGTCTCTTCAAAATAGCCAAACATTTTATTCCAAATAAACCTAGCCACTTCGCAATGTAGGAAAAGGTGGCTGCCCGTCTCAAAACTTCCAAATAAGCTTTTATTCCTCCAATTCCTAAGGCTTCAGCAAGTTGTAGCCTGAAAGATGAGCCAAATTCCATCCTTGGAAAAACCCAAGTTGGCAGCAAGGTTTTCTTCAAATCGGGTTCCTTCCTCCCAAAAGTAGAATAAGGCTTTAGCCGAGGGATGTAAGAATTGGTTCCAAACTCTGTTTGCATAAGGGCAATCACGTAAGACATGAATAATTGTTTCCCTTTTGTGATCACAAAAATTACAAAACCCATAACAGCTATTCCACTTGCTTCTTCTTTCATTGGTGTTGATTCTGCCTTGAAAATCTCTTCAAATTGATCTAAAAACTGGTTGATTCTATGATACCATATCTTAGATTAATTATATTTAAATTGTATCAAACTGACAACATGTTGTATTCATTATAGTTTTCCAATTTTTTTCTTGATTATTTTCATTTTGATTGTCCTATTTTATGCCGATCAAAATTTAAAATTTGTTGTAGTTGATTTTGAAGATACCAATTTAGCAGTAAATATCAAATATCCTCTCTAATATATGCCACTTTTCCCCTATATTCATTCTCTAAGCATATTGCCATCCTGAGTTATTTTCTGTCAAAATTTTAATAAATTAGGTGCATTATAATGATATCCATGAGAGAAATCAAATTTAGGGTAAAAATAAAATGTCCTATATGATTTGAGCAAACCTTAAAGACTTTGAACAATAGGAGGTAAAGTGCAAATGGGTCAAATAACAATAGGTTATTTTATATACATCTAGGGATGGCAACTGGGAGTGCCTCCCTACTCCCCATTGCCGCACCTATTTTTGCCTCCCATTTCCATCCCCATTCCTATTCTCCACAGGGATTTGGGGATTAACAGGTTTCTACAGAGACTTAAAGTGTCTAAGAATAATTTAACAAAATAATAGTATTAAGTTTTTCATAAAATGTAAAAAAAAACAAAAAACAAAAAAGAGCTTAATGAAAAATACTCAATTCTACTAAAATAATAAAAGATTAATTATAATTTTAAATTTTTAAATGAGCCATAGAAGATGACTTTCAAGAATTCCATTAACTTTAATAAATTACATGCTTTCCTTTTTAATTTTTAATTAACAAATAATAAAAAAAAGACATTTAAATAAATTTATATAAATATATATAAATTTAAAAATATCTACTTAAGTTTTCAAAAAAGGGACTTTGCGGGGGAGGGACATGATTCCCATCCCCAAACTAACTTCAGGGAAATTTTGCCTCCAATGCCCATCCCCAAGGAGAAAAAATTCTCATATCCGGGTTGTTAAATGGGACAGTCCTTGCGAAAATCCCCAAACCTGAGGGTTTTGCCATTCCTAATACTTTCTTAAATTCAGAAGGGTAATAACCTTGGAGTTGGGGTAGCATATGCTTATATTTTTATTTACTTGCATTTAATTGAAATTTCATATAAATTTGGAGAAGCTTCTGTTAATAGCAAAATTATTAACCGGGATCCTCTTGATTTTGCGAAGTCTTGGTTCTGTCATCTATGATCACTAATTAGATGTGTGCACCGCTGCAGTTATACATTGAAGGATATATCCAAGCCATGTTGGATACAGTATATAGACAAGAATACCTAAGAGTCAGAGTTATTGATAATCAGGTAAGCTTAAGCTAAATCTGCATGTAGTTGGTACGTATGCATGAAAGATTATGTTGCAAGCTTTACGTTAAATAGAATTTTAACAAGAAAACCTTGTCTAAATGATGATGATCAAATATGTATTGTGCAGTAATGTCATTTTTTATTTTAATACCATAAAGTATGCCCTGTACTGTCCGACTGGTTGTGATGGAATCTTCTACATGTCTAGGTTATCCTGAAAAACCTACCTCCAAATCATTCCCTTATCAATGAGATCATGGAGCGCGTTAAAGAATTCCTCATGAGCAAGGCATTGTTAAAAGGAGATCCTTCAACTACTTCCCACCCTTTACGCCATCTTCGTGGAGAAAGTGTAAGATTTATCTTCTGTGAATGTGATTCTTTTCATATTTCATCTCTCATTTCTTCGTGCTACTTTTCTTTACATGAGAAACACCTATAATCTATTCTTACATGAGACACTTCGGTTGCATTTGTTCGTTTGGATGTTCTTCAAATGTACATCTGCAAAATCCAATGTTTGAACAATTCTAATTAGGTGCTTGTTTGACATGTTTCAGAGAGAAATTCTTAGGTATAAATAATGTACTAATCAGTTGTACAGTGAATCAATAAAAATCTAATTAAAATAAGTGTTGCAAGTTGTGGAATCTACTGATATATCTACTTTAATAAATTGTCATTGGTTTTTTGCACCACATAGCACAGTAAGAATTTCTCTTCTTGAAGAGGAAAACCTATATATTTCATGAATTTGGATCTTTTTGTGGGGGGGAATAATATGACTTTGTTATATGAGAAAAGAAATAAATGCAGAATATATAGAAACCACTGTTTGGGGCCTACATATTCTTTTTTTTTTTTTTCTTCACGACATAGTTATACCATCTCTTCATATGAGAGAATCTAAATCCATATTTCATACTAGTAGATTTGGTAGGTACTTTTACTTTATCTTAAAACTAAATTATAATCATTTTTACATTTAAATATAAAAAATTAGAAATTATTTAACTTTTTACTTTCCCCTGGCTTCCCAATCTCTCATATCTCATAACTTCCCACTAATATACTAATATACTCGAGTATATATGATTTTGAGATCAAAACATCAAATATATAACAGCATTGATAGTATTGGCACAACATGCTCAAGATGTCTTTTCCAACTGTACTTAAACTAATGATAATTTGTGCAGGAATGGAAAATAGGGCCAACAGTAATGACATTGTGCGAACATCTGTTTGTTAGCTTTGCAATTCGCATGCTGAGAAGGCAGGCGAACAAATTTATATTAAGCATAAAGTGGGAAAAGCAGTCAGAGGTTGACAAACAAGCACCCGACTCTTCCACCTCCAGTCAAAAGGAGCACAAAGCGATATTTATTCGGAAATGGGGCATTAGTAAGTTTGTCTTGTCTGGCATTTTGGCATATATTGATGGGCGTCTATGTCGTTATATTCCGAATCCTGTAGCCCGTAGAGTAGTTAGTGGCTTTTTATTGAGTTATATTGACCAGAATGATGATAAATAAATAAAATCTACACGTGTTTTTATATCAGTTTTCTGTACTCATCCTGTAACAAAACAGATAATCAGAGTGTAGCCAGCTATAAGCTCTAAGAGAACAGATCTTCTTAAAGTGCCTATTTGCTCAACCGCGTTCTTTTTCTGCAAGTAAATTAATGTATAAAATAAGTAAAAATAATGCAGTTCACACTTCATAGTATGTATGAGTCCAAGCTCTACGCTTTTTTCTACTACTAAACATTTAGTTCCGAAGTATACCAAGCCCATCATGGAGGTAGTTTTCTCTGATTCTCCGTTAACTCTCACCATTTCTAACCTAACGGCCCCAGACCGTAACCATCTCCTTCACGACCGATACTCTCGCCACTGATCATTATCCATACGTTGGCCTACTGGCTTTCTTCTTTTGTCCTCAAAATTTTTAGAATGATTTAAGAGTGGAAAGACTGACATCTTAAGAAATTTAATTCTTTGTAATATCATTCTAGATAACATAGATTGTGTAATGTAATTTGTTTTTAGTCCAATGACTTTCTCTTTCATAAAATAATGTTTAAATTACAATCCTTTTGTGAGTTTTTAAGTAGGTGTATGGAATGTGTGGATTAGGTAGTTTTGTCCAATATTCCATGGCTAAAAAAAATTACAATCCCTATTTTTATTTTAAAAATGTATATAAATTACTAATTTTTTGAAGAATAATATTATTTTTAATAAAAATATAAATCAGTTAATTAATAATTTATTTCTTTAAAAATTATTTTTTTAATTTGATTTTCTAAAAATAAAATTTCTCAATTTAGTTCTCTAAAATAATTTTCAATCAAAATTATCGGTTAGGCAGAGTTTTCTAAATTAATAAAAAAAATGAGCTTATATAGTCATTAATTTATGATCAAAATTTGTCCAAGTGCCACTTTTTCTTAAAAAAGTCATTTATGCAAAATTTCAGTTAAAATTAGGCATTTTGACAGTCATTTTACAAAATTTATTGAAATGATATTTCTTTGAAAATCAAGTACTACGTAGATAAATTTAACATAATTTAGCCACATTAAATTTCATCTATTAATTGAAAAAACAATTGTTTAGAGAAAAGACCATTTTAAATGAATAAAATTGGAGGAAACTTTATATTTAAAACTGTGTAAAGTCTGAGTTAGATATTAGTATACTGAACACTTAAATTCAACAAGATCCAAATATATGTTAATCCTCTAATAGAATAAAATACAAAAAAGAGTTTTTGAGACAAACTTGAAATTTGAAATACTACTTTAGAACACTTCAAACTTAAAGGATTAATTTGAAACTTTAATTAAAGATAAAGGAGTAAAACATGAATTTAACCAAAATAAAATAAACTCTCCAAAACATAATACTTGGACAAAAGCTGCATGAAACAGAAAGGATAGTTTAGTGAGGACAGATATTTTTCAAACTGGAGAGATATTAAATGATAATCCTCCTGCATCAAGGTAGTGGTAATTTACCTTGAAACTATAACGAAAGCTCTAAACATGTTCAATTCCTATATAGAGGAGGAAGCATATGAATAAGGGCTTTTTTTTTTACCAAAAACGAAAAAGAATAAGGGCTTATAAGCATAAAAAATAAATATTAATTAAAAACAGCAAGTAAAAATGTCAAACATTCTATGTTACAATTCAGTCCACAAGAGACCTACAATAGTATATTAAAAATGGATAATCTAACATCTCAATTTGGTGGGTGATAAAAAAAAATCCTCATTTCCGGCCTAGCACGCCTGAACTAGAAAGGAGGCGCAATGCTTGGTTGGAGTTGTTCAAAACTGAAGATGACCTTGAAACTCCCATTTTCCTTTTCTTCAAGAATTCTAAGGATCTCTCTAAACATGGAGGGGGACCTATTTCGCTCAAATTTACAGGTTCCAAACTGCAAATAACACAAGGAATACAAAATAACTATAAGCTGAAAAAGCAGTATCAATGCAACATGATAGAAGAGATGACCTCCGTACCCTGTCTTCTTGGACTTTTTCTTCTTTGAAGTAGGCTTAACTCCAGCTTTCTCATCATCAGAGTCTGATAAGAAAACTTGTCTGCAAATACATTATAGCCTCATTTTCAGAGATTATATCTAAACAAGCAAAAATATTGGGGCAAAAGAGAAAGAAATATCATACTTCTCACGAGCTGCAAGCATCTGAACAACGTTGTCTGGAAGCAATCCTGCATCTACTGTTGATACTTTCTGAGTCTCAGTATCTGACACATCTTGGGAATACTTACCTGCTTTGGATGGTCGAGGTGTTAACCTCTGAGCCCATTTTCTCCTACGTTCTTTACCTTCACGAACAACCCTACAAGGCAAACTCTTATTAAGCACCACAACATTTAATTTTGATGCATGCATCCTATTGTAACTTCAACAGCTGAAGGGCATGATATCATATCTTAACTAAGACTCAGCCTAGAAAAAAGAGAGGTAAGTGGTAACAAAGACTGATATGTGCACAAATAATTCAATAAATGCCTGATGTCAGTACATAATGGTCCATGCTATCCAGCAGCAATTGATCTAAAATTTTAGAACTGGTCGGCGTGGTCACATACTTGTATAGAGTTGTAGACTTTTAATTCTTAAATGACTGAAAAGTCTTATTTAAATTGACGGACTGCCAAATTAATTCCAATCTACTGAACATCGTGTATGAATGCACAATGCAACCAACACAATATGTTGGAATTCACTGTCACCCCAATTTTTATCTTTTCTTTTCTCTTATCAATTTGTAAGAAACACGTACATCCAGACCAAGCTTGAAATTATCAATAGTAAAAAGGATTAAAACTAAGATTTCCTGCAAACAACTGAAATCCCTGACACTACTAGCCACACCTAGTGGGTTACCAAAAGTCTCAGAGTTAATGCAAGGTATGATTGACAATACGACTCTGGTGAGCGTTTCATACAAATTACATAAGATACACAGTGAAAAAATTTATTTGTTTTGCAGTTTTACTTCCCTAGAAGTATTGTAAATAAATTAATGCATAAACATCGGATTCATGATGGAATAGAGATTACCTCGCTTTATTTTCTATCTGAATTTTTCTTATCTCCACATCTTGTTGTATGCCCTGCCAAACGCAGAATTATGAAGTTCACACAAACTACGTTCTTTAGGACCAGTTAGTTGATTCATTGAAACAAATAGAAAGAGAAAAAAAAATAATGAAGATACCTGCTCAGCAGTAAATTCCTCGGGTGCGTCATGCTCGTCTTCTTCTCTGTCCGACATATCTGATTCCGGTTTCGCCTTCTCTTTTGAGTCTCCGGGAATAACGTCTAGGGTTTAAGGAGCCTCCATTGTGCTAAAGGTTTTTCATTCAGTCACGCCTTTGCTTTTTTTTTTTTCTTGTCTTAAGCCATGCCGTTTAATGTACTAATACCCGCTTTAGCCATATGGGCCGGCCCATAATGTGCCAAAACTGAGATCAAGCCCATTTGGGCCAATTAGTAAATTCTCTAACTTGTCTTTGAAATAGATTACATCATTTTAGTCTTGAACAATATAGTTGTAAATCATAGGTAAATTGCATCTTAAATTTTATGCCAGTATTATTTATTTGATGAAATATAAATGGTAGTAGTACAATATTATAGAAATATATTATTTTTCTTATCTAACTATTTTGTCCCAAAAAAATTAAAAAAGAAAGCCTATTTGCCCATAAAACCAAGCGATTTAAAGCAAACACAAATCAATCCCTTATGGCAATGCAGAGTCACCCACCGTGCCATGAATTTCTTAAACAAAGAAGATGAAAATTAATTTTTAAAGACTAAAACGATGGTCCTTCAATAATTAATATACTAAGTTTACTCTATTCTTAAGTAAATTTCGCTTTTTCTGTCAAACAAAGAGTGATATCCTTTTATATTCTGGGATAATGGGTTGGGCTCTGAAAAATCAAAAAAATGACCGTGTAATTTTGACTATGATCATAACCTTTGCTAACCTTCAAGAGTTAACCGTTAATGAATGACAGAAAAAGGTCAGGTCATATTTCTAATGTCCTGAATTATTAATGTTAAAATGTTAAAAATATTTTGAATTATAAGTGATATGTATATAATTGCTTAATTATAAAAATTAATCATAAATTTTTTTAAAATTTTATAATTAGTGCAAAAAAATTTATTTTTTATTTAAAATCTTAATAAAATAGAAACCCGTTAATATAATAAATTATATCAAAATATAAAAAAAAACTTTTAA
Source organism: Senna siamea (assembly GCA_031216115.1). NCBI lineage: Eukaryota > Viridiplantae > Streptophyta > Magnoliopsida > Fabales > Fabaceae > Senna > Senna siamea. The sequence goes on from CM062358.1 coordinate 16,531,712, forward strand.
ATTTTAGTTGTTGTAAAAAAAATTAATTAATTTGACGTGTACCCTCTATGGGTTCTAGATTAAAAAACAAAATTAATGTAATGATTTTTTGGATAAATCATAAAATTTGAAAAAATTATAAAACAGGACACAACCAGGTAACGCTGGAGAGGCCGTGATGCGTGATGGGTGAGGCAAATGGTTTCATTTTCCAGTGGAATCAGTATCAGTAACCCCACTATTTTAAATCCACACTTGAATATTTTAAAGTGGACCTTGAAAATATCTTTCTCCGTCCTACAACCCAAATATCAATCTAATCTAAAACCAAAAAAAAATCTAGCAAAATTGGCAATCCATACGAAAAAGGTGACAGCAAGTCATTATCAACCTACATTATATACCGGGTGTTGGAAAATTCTCTGCATCATCCAAAAGCTTTTAGCTTCCAACTGATTTCATTATCTGACTCTCTGCATCCTATTAAAAACAAAAAAAAAATATTAAATACATGAATTTTATTATTTTATTTATGTATTACTCAATCACATTTAATTAATTCTTTTTATTTTTTTTATAATATGTGTGTACTTATCAATATAAAATAAAAAAATATTAAATATTATTAATTAATTCATAAATGAGATAATAAAGTGTATAAAAATCTCTCCCCATTACATGCTGGTAGCTCGACAGACTAATTACATGGACATGTATGACGGTGTTATAGACTAATTATAGATAGTTGCTTCAAACGACTTTTTTTTAATGGCGGTGATCTCACGCTCTAAGTCTAAACAAAACCATTTTGAGGGCAATTATTATACAGTATAATTATTATTGGTTCTTAGCTTCTTGCGTACATGATGGAGAGGAAAAAAAAATGGATTTTTCATATGTGGACTAATTAAGAAAACCCGAGTGTGTGATGGATTATTTAATTTGCAGAATGGGAAGACACGTATTTGGGTATATATTCTAGAAAAGGTGCCAAAAGGGGAGACCAAGAGAAGGAAAAGCAAAAGCCATTGCCATTCTAGTCAAGAGATGCACAGACGGCTAAGAATTGTGTGGTGGATTCTAAAGAAGACCGAGTAAAAGGTTTCGTTATAATTGGTGGACCAAACCAAAAGAAAAGAAAAAAAGTGATCTACAAATTGGACGTAGAAAGAAAGCAATGCATATGCATGAATCGCATGGATCAGAAAGTGATTTTACCTGACTACTATACAACTTGTTAGTTTTTTTTTTTAAAACCCAAATACAACTTGTTAGTTTAAGAAAACAATGAAAAGGACCATTTTCCTACTCCACTTTTCTTGCCCCACTACCTCTGCACACCAGATATTATACTAAATTTGAGTGATTTGAGAATGTCTTAACTATAGAGAATTAGGCTAATAGGCTAAACTCATTGATAGTGTTGGCATCTACACCTAACCTATATATGCCACAGATTATAGTTGGGATAGTGATAAAATGCTTTGATACAAGTTAAATTGATTACTGTAACAAAAATGATTCTTTCAAAAATCTAATTCATTGAGAATGTTTCATGACTTTAGTATTACTAAATCTCAATCGTCGCCTAATATAAAACATACATATATTAGCGTTAAATTGGATAGAAATACCGTATTTCGCGTTTCCATTCTTTTAGGAGACGTTTGGTTTAAAAAAAGAATCTCATAAATTAAAGGCCTGAAATCTTATATTTTTATGTTCAGTATATAAATTAAAAAAAATATTTTTAAAAATATTGTATTATCAAGAATAAGATATTTTTATATTTTTTTAGATTTTTATTCTTACTTAAAAGAATAAAAATTTTATATTCTCATGATATGAAAATATTTTTATAATAATAAAATCATTAAATTATCTTTTTAAAATTTAACTAATCTTATTGTGATTTATTTATTATTTAACTTATTTTAAAATTATATTTAATTTATTTTAATGTTTGTTAAAAATTTAAGTTTATTATGATTCAAATTCAAAAAATAAAAGTACAGTTAAAATTTAAAATTATAATATATTTTTTTCAAAATTTAACAATTTAATTTATATTGATTAAAGTTAATTTAGATTAGTTTAATTAAAAAATATTTGATAAATTAAATAAGTTTGATAAGATAATACATGTAAATCAAATAAAATCATAAGAAAAAATATAAATATAAATTTTAAATATTAAAAAAAATTTTATCTTACTATTTAATTACATATAAAAAAAATTTAATATAATTTTAAGATATTTTAATTTTAAAATAAAAAAATTATGAAAAATTAAAAATTTAAATTTGTTATAGTTCTAAAATATTCAAATATTTTAAGTAAATTAAATAAATTTTTAAAAATTATTTTCTTGAAAATATTATTTTTAAAAACATGATTTTTGAAATTAAAAAAATTTATCCGTCTCCTATACCCCCTTAATTAGAGTCACGCTTTTGGCAGAGATAACATAATTTATGCCGTTAAACTAGTCCACTTGATAATAACCTAAGCCTACGTTCAGTACAAACCAATAAATGACGGCGACTCAATTCAATTATTCAAACCCACTTTACATTATTTGTTTTTAGCCGAGCAACACAATCTTAATTAGTCTCTTTTTCTTTTTCTCCCTGTGATAAATTTGACTTGTACGACGTATATAGAGCATCTCCTTACAAAGGTATTGAAGACTATAATTAGTCATTTTACATTGAAGTATTTTACTGACGCTTTTTATTTTGCCTATATCTGTTTGGCTTTATTTTATCCACTTGGATGATGTATACTTGTTGTCCATTGGTGCAACAGTAAATTTAAAGATTTGACACGGCACCACAACTAAATCAAATACTAGATTAAACGTACGTGTCCATGTGATTACCCCACAATTATATCAAGTACAGTGATGACTGTCGCATTTGGAGGTTTGTGGAAGTTGTAAGATGATTAAGCAACGATAAGAATTACAAAACAGTAAAACTAAAATTGGCAGAGGAGAGGAGGCGTTCAATATTCATGCATTGTGTGTCCTGGTCATGCAACAAGTATCCAAAATCTGAATCACAGGCAAAGAGGATAACTCCGATTACAAATTTTTGTATTTATATGTAATAAGAGAGAGATAAAAATAATTTAATTTTTAATTTATTTAGAGTAAATTTTTATTAATTTAAATTTTTTATTTTATTCTTTCTATCTTTTTTTAAGGTAAAATATTAATATAAAAAGAATTCAGAATATAAAAAATTCAACTACTGTGGCTGTGAGAAATATTGTGGTTGGACAGACAAACTGTTGCCTCAAACTACCTAAACTAATTTGTTCTCTACAAATATAATTACATTGATTCCTCTATAACAAAAATATGTTATAGTTTTAATTATTTTGACTAAAATACTTTTATATTTATTATTTATATAATATCAAATATTAAATATGTATTTAATTAATATAAAATGTTTAATTTTTCAAAAATTAGAATAAATTAGATTTATGTTTTCAAAACACAAGAAAAAAATAAAAAAATAAATGTTTAAAATATATTTTTTAATAAGTTATATTTTTAATAAAAAATTAATATTATTTGAAGTGTATTTTGATTGTTTTTTAGTTTCAAGAAAAACTTGTACGTATTTTTTAATAAAGAATCGTGTTTTGTGTTTGTGTAATTTAAATGAGAGGGTAATTTATCACCGGTTCTTATCTTTCCTTTCCGTGTTTTTGGTTGCCACGCCATGCATATCTCTCTCCTCTTAATTTCTGTCATGCAAATGTATTCATTATTATTTTTAAAGTATTAATTAAAAATAAAAAAATTATCTCTAATTTATTCATGATAAATTTTATTAATATAAATTTTTTATCTTTTTTTATTATAAAAAATAAATATAGATAATCTAAACTCTTTCAAGCTCATCATTACATTAGGTTGTTAATGTATATATATATTTTTATTTTTTACAAATATTATTTTATTAAATAATTATATTCAAAATATCATTAAACAATAAATATAAACATATGCGAATTCAAAAATTAATTTACAAAAAAATTATTAAATCAAACTCCCGTTAATTTTAACATATATATACTCACACACACACATACACAAAGATGTATAACTTAAGTTAAAGTTAAACAAGTCTATTAGTCAACTCGTCTAATATAATCTAACTCAAATTATATGATTAGATTGGATTGCATTGAATATATATTTTGAGTTGTGTTACTAAAATTTTAACCTGAATCAATCTAATTGATTATGAATATTGGTTGTGGTTTAGTTGAGTCAATTTTTATAAACTTCAACTCAATCTCACCCACTCCAAACTTGGCTCGATCCAAATTTTAAACATCAAAAAATAATTTAAATCAAAGAAAAAAATACAAAAAATTAATAAAAGAAATATTACATAAATCATTTTAACAAAATAATTAAAATTTATTTATATTATATATATGAATAATTTAAATAATTTAAATTAATAAATTTAATTTAAAAATAATAACGTAAAATGTTTAAAATCTAATAGAAAGTTTAGTATATATATGCTATGCTATATATATATATATATATATATCATATATTCTTCTCCACCGGACAAGAATATTTCGTGCAGGTAATTTGGCCTCCATAAGAGGGGCATTTTCGTGCAGTGGAATTATTCAGCGAGGGATATATTCGTCATTTAACCAATAACCAACAACAATGACCGTAATAATGCGTTTTACATTCCAGTACTACTTAGTCCAGATGCCACAAAAGTGTGGATGAGACGAAGTTTCTCAGAATCAGAATCCCTCAATTTACTCTCTGTTTGTTCTTTCTTGCTTTCTTCCGGTGGAGAAGAACGTTACGTTGACGACTTTTTTCCTTCTTTAATGAAAATTAAATGTTTTCCGAATTCCAACTCGATCTTCGAGTACTAGTGACGAATTACTTCTTCAACTGCCACAGCCATTAATTTCAACCCTTGCAGAAGCTTGAAGGTATGCATATTTATAGCTCATTCCTAGTCTTTTTTTTTTTTTTCCTTGTAACAAAACTAAGGTATTATTTGTCACTGCAAATAGACCCCTCTTCTATGAGCATTTATTGAGACAGATGGCTCTCCAACGGCATCAATCACAAGCTTTAATTTCTCATTTAATCAATGAACACCATCAGATGCTCGAGAAGATAATATGATTTTCTAAGAGATCAAGCTTCGGTAATTATACTTGACATTTTTCTTGTTGGTTTCAGAAGGTGATGATAATCCTGTTAACTCCAAACCCAGTTCAAGCCAATTCAATTTGCATCCAGATATGTTTTATTACCCGAAAAACTTTGCTATTGTGCTCGTGCTGTTCATGGTCTACTCAACAAGAGCAGAAAAGTCGACCTCCTCCGGCTGTGGCCACAAGTGCGGAGGATATTCTGTGCCGTATCCCTTGGGGTTCTCTGGGAATTGCAAGATCAAATTGAATTGTAGATCCCATATGGAAATTGGCGAATTTCACGTCCAGAAAGTAACCTCTAGCAGTATCTTCATCAATCTTCCTGCGAAATGCAACCGAAGTGTGCAATCCATCCAGTCCCTTTTCAGCAAAAACTTTGCTCCCACAAGGAACAATAGCCTTCTCGTGCAAAGTTGTTCATCCGCGGTTGGCGGCTGCGTTATACCCACTGCCAGTCTTATGGGCAATCAATGGAAGTTGGACGGTTGCAGTAAAAGTAGTGAGAATATCAGTTGCTTCACACAGCAGCAAATGCAGAAAGATTTAGATGTTCTGACATACGATGATTTGACACGAACTAAGTGCAAGTATTTGTTCTCAGCGATTGCCTTTGAGCAGGGCAAAGACCCGGCGGTATCTCTTCAGCTTCAGGTGCTTCAGTTGGGGTGGTGGCTTGAAGGGCCATGCCAATGCTCTCACAATGCAAACTGTATCAACGTCCATTTAGCTGACGGGAAGCAAGGGTACCGATGCCAGTGCAAAGAAGGTTACCGAGGAGATGGATTCGAGAACGGCACGGGTTGCCGGAGAGGTAAGTATGGTTGTTAAGAATAATTTCAATTTTATTAATTTGTAAGCAAAATCACTTCTCAACTTTATATAAATTTTTAATTTTATTTATAAAATTTAAATTACGTGATTTAAATTATTAATAAAAAATAATTATATAATATTATATTTAAAAAATAATAAATTTTTAATAAAATTATTAAAGTCATGTATAAAGTATTTATTAAAAAATTTAATTTTTATGTTACATAATAATTGATTGAGAATAAAAATATTATAATTTAAAAATATATATTAATATTTAATATTTAAATATTATAAAAATTTTATTTATACTCTTAATATTTATTGTTAAATATTATATTATTATTTTTTAATAATAATTTAAATATTGTTAAGTCATGAAAAAAATAATTATTTTTTTGTTATTCTTTTTGGTGGAATAATGAGCAAGTGTTGTTTGGCAAGTGGTAAAGCATACATGGTGCGCCTTTATCGTTGTCCAATTAGGTAGTCACACATCGATTCTGTCTAATGAAAAGGCTATTCATGATGGATACTTCTTTTGTTTGGAAATCGTTTAAAGTTAGTGTATACTTTTTTGAGGGCCGCAAAGGCGAGACTTGATTTGTTGAGGGCACCAGTGAATTTCCCTGACGAGTGATGAGGATCATTATTTTGATTCTTGTGGAGGATGGCCTGGCTCTCAACACCTTTCCGATACCATTGATTGGTTACTAGGAAAGTTTCTGAAGTAAATGAGGATGTGTCTTGATCCGTTAGGCTCCCTAATTTTGCAGATATATCGAAGTAACTTTTTTTTTCTGGTTCAAGTTGAAATTTTTTAGTTATATTCTCTGTTTAGATAATGTTTACTTTGCAAAACTTCACTTTTAATTGTTGTGCTTTTCGTATTATTATCCCGTTTTATTGAAGTAATGAAAAAGACAATGTACCTTGGTGTTCCCATTGTTGCCAAAGGAGAATCCGGGTCAACGTTTTCTAGCTACTAAATATTATTCGTATACCATTATATTAGGCAAAGCACATGTCTGGTTGCAAGGATTTGAATTTTTTTAGCAGTGGACAAAGGGGAGAGTGACTGACAATGTGAGGAAAAGCACCCGATATTAACATAATTAGTTAGAACTTTTAAGCATCGGGATATCACTGAGACACTGACATTTTGCTTATTGTTCTATGTTTTGCTGACAACAAAAGAAATTAAATCTGATGCAAGCCTGATAATATTCTTTCTATGCATTTTCCCTTGGGACAGCTTGAAATCGTTTAGTTCATGACGGAACCAGCGTGATAAATGATTTTAATACTCAAGCTTGTCTTCGATTCTTTGCAAATGTATGCATGGAAGTTAACCTTCTTGTTACTGTTGAAACTTGGAAGTTCTCAAACTCAGTCAGTGGCGACTGCCATGTACACGCATGGCGGCCATTTTACCAAAAAAAAAAAAGTCTTTGAAGGAAATCAAAGAAGAAAAGAGAAGGAACGACTTCTCTTTGTTTGTCTGTCGTTATGTTTCAGCTTCAAGCATTTTTTTGTCATCGAGTCCTTCCTTTGATGTCCAAGTCTTCCATATAATGAATATGCTGGCTGGCTTTTCAAATTCCAAACTCTTCTTTTTCATTCTCTAAATTTAAATTTCCTCATAAACGGTCCCTTAGAAACCCAATAGTTCTAAATTTAAATTTCCAAAAAAAGCCATGGCGGACACCATGCATAGAGTCTGCTATAGAAAAGCGGACGCTATGGTGGCTCCATGGAAATGCACCACACGCCATGGAAGCTTTGTGGCATGTTTGTAAAAATCCGTCACGCCATGGGGGACGCCATTGACGACACTGATGTTGGGTACTGTGATGTTATTATGTTAAGGTTTTCTTTTCCCCACTCATTGTCGTCTTAAAAAAAAAAAAAGTTAAATTGTGTTTGATATTTTTTATTTGGTGCCACCTAAGTTGTTTTTATCACAAAATCAGCGTGATATACAATGTATATGCAATACTTAATAATATACTATATGGTGCACTTGGTGACGTATAGCATTTTGTTTTAAACATTCTCATTGCTGATTCCCTTTTCTTATTTTGTCCTTTCGTCAGTTTATCATTGCAGAGCTGCAACACTCATGTCTGGCGGATGTGGAAAATTAGCTAAAATCGGTGTTCTTGTTGGAGGTAAAACTTCAGTTCTTCTATGGCATCCGCCATAGATATTATACTATTTATAGCAGCTTTATTAGATTCTTTGATGAAGTTACTATTTATAGCAGCTTTATACTTATGCCAATATATTAGAGAATCTTTGTCCCCTAAGAAAGTTACTTGTTAGTGTACTGGTACTGAATGCTTGCCTTATTCTAGCTTCCAAATTCCAATTTCAGTTTTGCTCTCTCCTTTGACTCTTTCATTCACCCTTTTCCTAATTTATCCCTGACTCGATCCTTATCTGCTTAAAATAACGATACTCTTGAATTCTAATTAAGGTTTTTGACCGATTGTACATGATTATCAATAGGGATCAGTGCTGTAGCTTTCTTCATAGCTGCTGTGTGTCTCCCATGTTACTTTGCTCGGCGCCGTTACACTGTTCTGAGAAAACAGATGACAGTAAAGCGCCTATTACGTGAAGCTGCAGGCAACTCTAGTGTTCCTTTCTACCCATACAGAGAAATAGAAAGAGCCACTAATTTTTTCTCTGAGAAACAGACGCTGGGAACTGGAGCTTTTGGTACGGTGTATGCAGGAAAACTACACGATGATGAATGGGTTGCAATAAAAAAGATCAAGTATAGAGATACCAACAGCGTTGACCAAGTTCTGAATGAGATCAAGCTTCTTTCTTCTGTGAGTCACCCCAACTTGGTTCGCCTCTTGGGTTGCTGCATAGAGGGGGGCGAGCAGATACTTGTTTATGAGTTTATGCCCAATGGAACACTATCTCAACATTTACAAAGAGAGAGGAGTGCAGGACTTCCATGGACAATACGACTCACCATTGCTACTGAAACCGCTAATGCTATAGCATATCTCCATTCTGCCATTGATCCCCCAATTTATCACAGAGACATAAAATCTAGTAATATACTCCTGGATTACAACTTCAAATCAAAAGTAGCCGATTTTGGGCTTTCTAGGCTTGGCATGACAGAGACATCACATATCTCCACCGCTCCACAGGGAACACCGGGCTACGTTGACCCTCAATACCACCAAAACTTCCATCTTTCTGATAAAAGTGATGTCTATAGTTTTGGAGTGGTTTTGGTAGAGATAATAACCTCCATGAAAGTGGTTGATTTTGCTCGACCTCAGAGTGACGTTAATTTGGCTGCACTTGCTGTTGACAGGATTAGAAGGGATTGTGTGGATGAGATCATAGATCCTTTCCTGGAGCCACACAGGGATGCTTGGACACTTTACTCTGTTCACAAGGTGGCTGAGCTTGCCTTTAGATGCCTTTCTTTTCATAGTGACATGAGGCCCACTATGATAGAAGTGGCAGAGGAGCTAGAACACATAAGACGAAGTGCATGGGCAACAATGGAGGAAGCTATATGCACAGCATCATCAGTTGGTTCTTCATGTTCATCACGTTGTATTGGAAGTGATAAGTCATTTGGTCGTATTAATTTTAAGAAAGCAGAACGAGGAAGCGAGAGATTAGTTGTTCAACAGAGGATGGATAAGTTTCAGCTTTCTATGGGAGAGGTGAAGGATAGCTCCCCTGTATCAGTGCATGATCCTTGGTTAAGTGGACAAAGCTCACCTTCAACAAACAGCTTGTTGGGAAACGTAGTTCAGTGACATGCACTTGCTTATTTTTGGTGGAAGGCATCCAGCAATGTGAATACTAAAGCCATATTATGGGAGCTTCCTTTTCTCTTCGGCAGTTACAATTAGAGCTATTCTTTTACTTGATTGCTTGGCATTATTACTATTCTCCCTTTTCCGTCTCCTCCTTAGAACACACTACAAAGCAATTATGCGTGAGCCCCCTATAATTAATGTACATAAATCGTTATGCCTACAAGAAAGATATGTACGAGTATGGGCCTGGAAAGAACCATCTCAACCTATAAATATCTTGTTTGTATGAAAGAAGTGATAATATATCTCTGGTGAAATTCAATGCAAGGGGATCAGCTATAATTAGAAACACGCCAATTAACAAAGTTAAGCCAAAAAAGATGCACCGCACTTTGGTGTTGTTTGATATATAGAAATTTTAATTTTCAAACATCTAAAAATTTACAGTTATTATTTACATGCTATTTCTTTACATAACTTAGTTATGTAGCCACATGATAAGTTGCAATTGTCAATGCTTATAAATGGAATCTAAAGAAAAAACTTTTCCATATTAAGTATAATTTATAAATAAAAATTTATACAAAAGAACATTTTTATCCTTGAAGTTCAGACCATTTTTAATTTTGTTCGAAGTTTTTTTCTTCTAATTTCATTTTAATAGTTTATAAAAATTCTCACTGTTCTTCTAATTGCTAAAACATCTAAATTAGTAAAAAAAAATATCTAATTTGTGATCATGTTACCAATTTGCCTTAATATCTGACATAATTGACTCACACAAAAAAAAAAAAAAAAGTGTCTTTCTATAACAGTTTTCTTTTCCAAATAAACCACAGCTTTTATTATTACTATGGTATCTACAGGCTAAATTAATCTTTGGATCCTCATCAGTTAGTTATATATTCGAGAAGTTAAATAATTGTTATTTTTATGTTAGTAGTAATTAGGACCACATTAAGAATTTTTTAAACATTTAAGAAGAAAAAGGGGTGCAAGACTTCCATGGACAGTACGGCCCACCATTGCTACTGAAACTGCTAACGCTATAGCATCTCTCTATTTGCCGTTGATCCCCAGTTTATCACGGAGACAAAAAATCCAGTAATATCCTCCTGGATTACGACATCAAATCAGAAGTAGCAGATTTTGGGCTTTCTAGGCTTGGCATGACAGACAATCACATATTATAAGAGCAAGATCCTTGGTCAAGTTGACAAAGCTCACCTTCAACAAACAGCTTGTGGGGTGTTGTTTACTGACGTGCACTTGCATATTTTGGGTGGAGGGGAGGCATATTATAAGAGCATTCTTTGCTCTCCTACAGTTACAAGTATAGCTATTTTTGTATATGATTGCCATTAGTATTCTGTCTTTAATTTCCTCCTTAGAACACACAGATAAGGCAAAATTATATATGATGGATGCGTACAGAAATAGTTATGCCTACAGGGAAAAACTGAGCTATGTAATTAATATGTACGAGTATGGCTGGAGATTACCAACAACTCAAGTCTCAACCTATACGCATCTTTTTTGTATGTTGTTACTTGTTAGAAGTGATATAAGAAGACCTTTGAAGAAATTCAATTCAGGGAGCACGATATAATTAGAAACTAGCAAAGTAACAAGATTAAGCCAAATAAAAGGCTGCACTTGACACTATATTATAAATTTATAATACAGCCATGACTTTGTAATAACTCTGTTTTACTTTTAGTCTTTAATCATGACAAAGAAATCCAAATAACATTAGGCTTCGGATATTATCAGTAAGCGAGCTGTGTATTCATGAACAAGTGCCAGTATGGCTGCTCTAAAAATGTTAGTGCATCCATTATTCAACATCATATCTGCGACTTTTTAAGTTTCAAACTGTTTTACTCAAAATTTAAGTTCCAAACTGACTAAAAGTAATAGGACAGCTAAGATCGATAGCCTCTACTTGTAGGAGTCAAGAGAAGTCTTTTTGGCCTTTTTGCTAGCTATTGAAGCTGCTAGTATTATCACAGTTTTCTATCTCATGAATAATGATAGTTACACGAACTTTTTTAATGCGAACTCCAAGTGACTATATCTGAATTAAACTGACCCCATCTGAATAAGTGAAACTTGTGTTGACCAGTTTGAGTAACTACCACTGCTCTAAACTGACAAGTACTAGCGCATAAATGATAAGAAACGTTTGTATTATTAGAGAACTCTTGCATCTATTATACGTTATGTGTTAAGCATGCTCCAACTTAGCTTGAGCCTAAAGATACTGACTTCCAGAAGGGTGACAATACTTAATAATTTTATAGAAGATATCTACCTGCAGGCAGATCATATCACTCAATCCAGATTAAAATGCAAATACATATATGGTAGTCTCTTCAAAATTATAGTATGCAAGCATATATCATTTAAATCTCTTAGTTGTGGGTAATGAGTTATAAGCAGAGCAAAACAGCCATATTGTTTCCACTTCCACCTAACCAACATTTTCTAAATGGCCAAGAGTTGAATGATCTTTCTGTGGAAGGAGAAAAAGATAAAGATGCTCGCACAATAATTTAGGGATGAGTAGATTCAGAAGTACTAAAGTGCTTCCATACCTATCCTGAAACTGCATCAATAAAGATATTTGCGCTAGTTATTGATAATCTACTTTTTGAATTTACTTATGAGAATTATACATTGTTGTTCAAGGTACATGAATCTTGTATTGGAAATTAGTATACAAGAGCAACGGGTTGCCTTCAGATGTTTACCACTGACAAATGAATGAGTTGTCTCTGAAGAGACAGTACCTTGTCATCTAACCATGACTTCTGGGATCAACAACTTGGTGCACCTTCCTCGCTTCAGCACTTGAGTATTGTCCTACAACACGAGCATGAGGTACCGATGCTTCTCCACGGGCAAGGGCATCCACATTCTCAAGTAGAAACTGTCTTGGAAACCTGCCTACTACATTGCCCTCCTCATTCCCATCTTTATCAAGGAATGCAAAGTGCGGAATACCCTCAACACCAAACTCATCGAGCTCTTGCTCCCACTTTGTATTATCCACATTCAACATAACAAAATTCACTCGATCCCTGCATTAATTATACAAATATAAACAATCATAAACTATTCTAGTTTCTAAAAATTGATAAATGAATGAGGCAGCAAAAGAGATACACGAACATAAAGAAAAATGTCAGCAATACAAATCATTACTTGTATTGCTGCTCTACTTTGTACACGTCAGGAGCTAATTCCCTACATACTTCACACCAATCTGCATAGAACTCCACTACAGTGGGCTTCCCATTTGAAAGAGCCTGGTATATTTACCAACAAAGTACAAAAATCATAAGCAAGTATGATGTTACAATTGTAAATGCAACCTAAAAAGCTGATGAATACAGTTAAATTTACAAGAGTAGCTATAAACTGCAAATTATAAACCATTACCAATCTATGATATCTTCAAAGGGCTAAATTTTTTCTTTATTTTAATAACTGAACTACTTATTTTGGTTAATATTAGATTGAGCCAAGTGACTCTCTGGTCCTCCAAAAATGCACCTCGTCTCAAATTGGTTTCTCAAAAATTAAACCTTTCATTTTGGTCTTTTAAATATTGTTTTTGTTTTAACATGCTATGTAATGCTGTGACAGCCACGTTAATGACCACATCAACCTTTTTGGTTACGTGGCATCAATCAACCATTATAAAATGGAGCAACTTTTAGATGACCAAAAAAATACATCTATTCTTCAAGATTAAGAGAAGGTGTATATTTAAAGAAACTACAAAGTCAAAACACTACCAGATTTTCAAATCTCAGCACAGACGCAAATATCTTCCTATGGGTGGCTAGCAATACAACAGAGGAGATACTGAAACGGTAACCACTGGAAAAAATTAAAAACAAAAAACCTCTTCGTAAGGTAACGCAACGGCGGAGAGATCCTTCAAAGAAACACCAAAATCCAATCTAGTAGATAAGAAAAGTCCCACAGCTGCTAACGTGGAAACAGCTGCAATTTTCCTATTGATATCTTTGCTTGGGAATTCGGGAAGGCCAGGAGACTCTTGAGGGGAGCGTGATGCCTTGCTGGTCTGACCATTAACGCTGCTAGGCTCAATGACCACTCTTTCCTGAACCCACAAGTTAAACAAGGCTAAGCAACAAAACCGACCATCTTGAATTGAATATACAAAGAGGATAAGCAAAAGCAGAAGAAATTTACCGTTGAGGATGGCTCGTCGACGTTAGGAGTTGTTTGGCAAGCTAAAGTATGGAATTTGCGAGGCCTGCTGCGAGGGTAACGAGGATTCGCGATGATTTGAGCAGGTTGAGGGATTTGAAGGGATGGTCGGAATCTGTGGAGACCGATGGGGTTAGAACACAATCGAGCCATTGAGAGGGGCGACAAAAATTTTCTGGTTGCTTCCCAGATTTTAACTCTGGTAGCAACCGCTGTACCGTACGTAACAGTGAATTTTGCTTGCAAGTTGCAACTACTGGCGAGATTTTTCCATCTCCTGTGGAAAAACTTCAACCTCTATTTTGTCAAAATATTTCATTTCGCAGGGGAAAAAATTAGAAAAAAATCAGAATGCTGGATAAAAAAAAGAAAGAAAAATAATTGAGTATTTTTTGTCGAACTTGGTTAGAATTATTAATTATACTGTTATATGTAATTATTATTTATATGTATTTTAGCATATTAATATAATACAGAAAAAGTTTAATTTAAATAAGCTACCAAATATTAATAAAATAAAAAAAATTTAAACAAAAGTTTTTTTTCCTCAAATTTTATAATAGCTGCCAATCTTGTTTCTAAACTTTTTTACTGTTGGTTACATCTTTCAATTTTTGAATTACAATAAATTTTATCTTTAATTATAATATCATCCAAATTATTAAAGATAGTCACATATGTTTTTAAAGTTTAAAATATCTTCTCAGTTTTATTTCTAAACTTTTAAGTTTACCATCAATAACATCTTTGTTTCAACTAGAAATTTGAGAAATTAGTTACCAAATTTTTCCTTTTTTGGCCATAATATATATAGTCCGATACGGTCAAATATAAACATATGAATGATAAAATGTCTTATTATTTTAACATTTACAACTTTTATTCATTCTTTGTATTCATTACAACAATAAAAGCACCCATACTATATAGAAGAGACCACAACCCAGAACCATAACACAATACAAAGTATCCTCTATATATTATATGTGCATGACAATAAACATGAGTCGACCTGGTTGATGTTTTGACTCAAAACCCAGTTCATCAAACCAAGTCAATTTGCATCCGGAGATTTTTTTTTACACCAGGAAAACTTTGGTATTGCGCTTACGATCTTCATGGTCTGCTCAACAAAAGCAGAAAAGTCGACCTCCACCACCTGTGCATCGGTCTTTGTTTGGATGAGATAATTGATCCTTTCCTCTCGCCACACACTGATGTTTGGAGAAACTATGCTATTCACAAGGTGGCTGAGCTTGCATTTAGAAGCCTTGATTCTAGACTAGACGTGAGGCCTACTATGATTGAAGTTGCAGATGAGCTAGAATACATCAGAAGTAGTGGGTGCGAAAAAATGGAGGAAACTATATACATGGCATCATCGATTGTTCCAGTGGACAGATAATTTTCAACACTCTGTGGAGGAGATGAACAACAGTTGTTCTGTATCAATGCATGATCTTAGATTATGCATATTTCCTTTTGCTTGGAGACTCTGTTGGATTGTACAAGTTCAGTAGTGTTTGAGAGATATAGTTGGCTTTAGCAAATGAGAGGTCAAGATGTGCCGTGTTGATTGAGTGTTTAGTTACCCTTTCCCATTGTTTTTTTATATGTAGTTGGTTTTGTCACAATTCTATTTGGTGACACAAAAAGAAAAAAATTTCCTTTTACTATTGCCTTCACTCCTCACTTCATCATCATATTAAAGTAATAAATTTTTACTCCGAATGATTTCATAAATGTGCAATTTAGTCTCATTACCCCCATAGGTTTTCTAAAAAATGTAAAATTTGACGGTCCATTCCCACATAAGCCACATCATCAACATTCATCGTCATTACGTGTATTTTTAGATACTTTGGTGGGGAAAACCCAATTTAAGAAATTACTGCCTACAGGTAAAACTTAAAATGCATACTTCAATAGAAAATCATGTACTCTAAAAATATAAACAATTATATAGCATGTATTATTATTCGCAAACAAAATAAGCTTATTCAGATTATTAGAAGACAGCTTAAACAATTTGTAGAAGATATTCTTAACATCGCCCTATATCGCAAGGGCGGCCTCATTCACAGATTCTGTGACTCATACATGGACACACACTTGTTAGGCAACTCAGCTTCGTAATTAATATTGGTACCTAGCTACTATGTTCTTCTCAAGCCAAAATACGAAAGAGTTGTCACACAATTCACAGAATTAATATTTATTTAATACTCACACAAATAGCCAAATTACAAGTTGATGGATAAGCATTAGATGTAGCATTATGTATGTCATGACTTTTGAGCTTCAGGCCCCAAAATGCTGTTCACTACTGCAGTTGCAACCAAAATACCCAACAACTCTGCTCCAGCCACCACTCCTGCTTGTGCCAAACCCCCAAAACTAACCGCAGATGAAATTTCCCTTTCTGCCTCCTCGATTCCCTTCTCCGCCGCCTCTATTCCACGCTCCGCCGTCACCAGCCCACGCTCCGCCGTTTGCAGCCCTTTGTCCGCGGCTTCGAAGCCCTCTCTCACAATCTCCTCGGCTTCTTCCTCCACTTTCCTCAAATTCTTCCGCAATCCGAACAGAGGAATGTCCTGTGCCTTCGACGTCCTTTCCCTCGCCGTTAACGCCATAGACGCCGTCAGGAAGAATAGCAGCTGCCTCCGCCCTGACAGGGCGTTGAGGGGAAGAGCCGGCGCAGGATTGCTAGCGTGCGCCTTGCAGGAGGATGGTGCAGCATTGCGTGCGCAGTGGATTGAGAGAGTTCGGATCGGAGGTGAGACTGTGGAAGCCATGGCTTCTATGGTTGAGGTTAGACGAGACTGGCAAATGATCTTCTCAGAGAGAGGAGTGATGTATGTACGTGTGGCCTTGCATTTTCGAAACATCTCAATGCTTGACACGTGTACAAAACAATTGGTGGGGGTATAATAGTCCATTCGCCATTCTGGGTCACCGGCCCACAAACCAAGTGAATATATTTCTTTTTGGACAAAACAATTGAATAACTTAAAGCATGAAAGTGGGCTTTGACCCTTTGAAATAATGTTTATTGGGTTAAACTGGCCAGCTTCAACCCAAATTAAAATGGTATCTTGGACTTGTCTGGGATTAATTGATTAAGAAGTAGTATTTTTAATTTAAACTAAACTTATATATAATTTTTTATATTTTTATTATAAATTTTTTTAATTAAAATAAAGTACATAATTTTTTTAAAAAAATAAATTATATAAATAGTACATATATTAATTTTTTTATTGAATAATTAAATAAAAAATATAAAAATTATACTTAAATTTTTTTTTAATTTATGAATATAAACGGCGAATTGGTATAAAGTATAAACTAAAAAAAAATGAAGATTGAAATAAAGAGATGGAGGGGGGAGGTATTTTGAACGTAATTTTTAAAATTGTTTTTTATTTTTTAAAAATAAAAAATATTTAAATTATTATTTTTAACTAAAAATTAAAATATAAAATACGTTTTTTGATAATAAAAATATAAAATAATTAAAAAATTATCTGAAAATATAATTTTTTTAAAATAAAAAATAAGTTATTTTATAAATAGTATGTACATAAATATATAAAAATAATATTAACATAAATTTTTAAAATTAATTTGATAAAATAATTTAAAAATAGAAAAATAAAATAACTTTTAAACAAAACCATTATCTCAAGTTTTAGATGCATGTGTATGCGATGGAAACATGGAATGTGCGGCATGCGGTGGCTCAAAGCGTTAAATCCAAGCCTTGAGATGGAGTTGAAGTGTTGTACACAAGACAAGACGACCAAACTATGAAAGGCGTTATGTTCAGAATCGAGGCGTTTCTAGGAGTGATATACGTAGGCGTAAGAGACAAACAATAAAGCAAAGGCGTCGATAAACACAAAGCTGAAGCAAGTGATATAAAAGCTAAAATAAAATTTGTTTACATATATAGTGAGGCAATTAACTGAAATCTAAAACTGAAAAAAGTAATTAAAGAGATATATAGGTCAGATCGAGAAGATAATCATGTGTTTTAGAGTAGAGTGTAGAAGCTGCGGGAAGTATACATGGGGAGGATGTGGGAAACACTTGAAGGCACTACATAGCAGCATTGATGACGGAAAGCATTGCATGTGCCGCTCTTGGCCTGGCGTTGTTATACCCACCCAACAAAGTGCTGCCACATCCACCCCCCAACCAATACAATCTGGAGGCCCCCAAGGTATGTTATATGAATCAACATGTTCTTATGTCACGAGAGAAATAGAAATAAATATATATTCGTATATATTATTTATTTATAATTTTTATTATATTAATAATATCTATTACTTAATTAATTTTATATTTATTTATTTTTTTCACATAACAACATTCTGTTTTTTTTACATGATGATAATAAAATATGAAAGTGCTTTTTTTAAATATGTTGTTTTTCTGCAGGCAATGGGGAATCCTCGAACTCATGAAGCAACTGAAGTAGTTATTTAATGGTGGGGTTACAAGGGTTATGGTGTCCATGAAATAAGAGACGGGGGATTGTGGGATATCGTATGTTACTAGAAAGTGTTAAGGAGGTTGATATACGTTATTATCATATCAATAATGTTATGTAGGGTTACTTGGTCATGTCAAACTGACCAACATCAAGCTGCATGCTTTTCTATGTTTTTGAATCAATTAATAAAGAACAAATTCCTCTGTCCTTGTGCTGTGTTTTCAAAATGCTTTAATTTGGCGCCACTATGTTTTGGCTTTTATTTTTTATTTTTTTTAACTGCTTTGTCATGGATTTAAGCTTCCATCTTTCTCCCCCAACTTTTTTTTGCTTCTTAAATGTGGCAGTGCTACGTCTCTACGACCTCGAGCAAGAGAGTGGCAGGGAGAAGTTGGTGAAAAAGGCCGGAATATTTCGAATTTCGGACGGACACAAGATTAAAAAGATTAATTAAAAAAAAGGTATCATTTGGACTTGAGAGATGGAAGACTAACGTTGTGTAATAATCCATAAATTGCATTTTGTAGCCATCCTTATCCTTAGGGCTTAGGGTTTCCTTTTTCTTCTTTTTTAAACAGATAAAGGAAAAGAGTATCATCGGTTTAGTTAAAAGGTCAATCGATTGCATTTTATAGCCATCCTTAGACTTTTGAGTCTTTTTATTTTTATTTTTTTTAAATGAGAGTATTCTTGGTTCTGCCCATCAAAATTATGCTCGTTTTTCAATAATTGTAAAGGGCAAAGCCCTCAATTAATTTGATGCATTTTAAAAAAAAATCTTACAAGTACTAATCTGAATATCTGAATCCAAAAAACTAAAGATAAAGAACAAATTTTCTTAACTAACAAGCTAATCATATAGCATGTTAGTTGTGAAGTTTTGACTATGCAGCTTGAATTTGGATATTCACATGTAAAAAGGTAATTTAAATGAAAAATGTTACTCAAGTGATTCCATCTACTTCGGCTTTTCACTGTCCGTCATTACATTGTCTTTTCGCCCAAGAATGCCCAAGAGACTGGCCACGCTAGCGGGATACAGACACAATAATAGTCTTTGAGCAAAATGTCTGATAATGTAGTAAATTAATTTTAAAAGGTGCAAGTCAATAATTCAGATTTTTTTCTTTACACGAAATAAAATTGGAATTAATTGAAAGCACGATTTAAGTCTGTTATTCCGTTCCTTTCTAATAATGTTGACAGTATCATCGATCTTCTTGGAACCATCTTCCCCCAATAGTTTGTTTCTGTTGTCTCAATTTGAAAACTTGAAAAAACCCCATTCATTTTGAATGTGTGATTGCAGTAATGAGCCTTGCAAATGGTGGCCCACTCATTAAAGGCAGCCATAAATTGTAGGGAAGGAAGGACAAGAGAGTAGATGTGTTAGAATAAATGAAGAGATGGCTCTCTTTTCTATTTAAGTTTATCTTTGGTTTTGGGGGTAGGATAGATAATTTAGGCATCATTCATTCACACCTGAACATCGAGGAGATAGACCAAGGTGAAACAAATTTGAAAGCTTCAAAACCTTTACGACAAGGATTTAGATATTCATATCAAGTAACATTCTTTTTATATGTCATGTGCAGCATATGGCTTTTATACCCATTTGACAGAGTGGCAAAATTATGAACCTACTAATGCTACATGAGCTGGTAGTGATCACAGATATGTCATCTATTACGTTATTTTCAACCACTAATGGATTTGTGATTCTAGGCGCAGGCATGCCTTCAATGCATGGTTTTTTTTTTTTTCCTGTTTTCTGTGATCTAACTTAAATATTTTTTTAGGCAAAAAGAAAAAGAAATTATCTTTCAAAAGAATTCTTGAGTCCTCGTGAAGCTTGTTATCATTAATAATGAATTGTTAACTAGGATCGGTGGAATCAAGGGCAAATCTATCACCCTTTCAATGCAATATAATATAATGCTAAAATTGATTTTTTAAACTAAACGAACCAAGTCAAGAAGTCAGGAAATTAGAATTGTCATTGATAAAATATTCCATCATCTACGCAAAAAGCCATAAAATAAAACCTTGTTGGCAAGCAACGTGATATGGAATCATGGGTGATCATTGTCTTTTCAATGTTTTTAAGAATAAAACTCATCTAAGCCCTCTTATGGAATCAGAGAGAGAAACAGTGATTGAGATTCTGATCTGATTCAGAGAAGTAGAAGTGAAGTTTTGGTAAGGGAAGGAAAGGGAAATAATGAAATATGATCCCTTCTATAGGAATTTTTTGAAGGTCCATTTGTCCGATTAGAGTTTGTGAGATTCCATTCTGTTTTACTTTTCCTTTTTTCTTTTAAGTTTTTGTCTGTTCTGTTCCTTTATATAACTTCAACAGAAAGCAGAAGCAACTTCTTTGATTCTCAATCTCATTTTTTCTTCTCCATTTTTTTTCCACTTGGTGGTTGTGCAAGTCAAGTCTACTTCATCCTCCACAACTCTTAAACTTCCGGGTGTTCTTAACATTTGTGTTTTTTATTTCCATTATCCAGTCTCTCATAATTGCTAAGTTTTCAGCGTCTTCGTATTCCACTTCATCTGAAACCATTTGCGTTTGTTTGTTTTTCATGGATCTGACTTTCTGCTATTCTTAATCTTAACAAAGTTTTCCTGAGAAAATGACAGCATCTGAGAAATCCAGTTCCAAAGGGCAAGCATGGTTAGATGAATATCTCTGTCCTTGAACCACTCTTCTTAATATCTGTTACATTCTCTTACGATTTCTCTTTGCAGGTTCTGCACTACAGGATTGCCAAGCGACATTGTGGTCGAAGTGGACGACATGACGTTCCATCTTCACAAGGTCAGCTTAGAATATGATTTTTCTTTGGGTTTATTTCCACATCCAGTACCGACAATGATGTGTACTCTATTCTCTGAAATTTGTCTGTGTGATGATAATATTTCAGTTTCCTCTGATGTCAAAAAGTCGAAAGCTTCACGACCTGATAACGAAGCAAGAAGCAAATGATTCCTCTGCTTCTAGAATCCAACCAGCTGCTACAGAAATACCATCCATACCTGAAGAAATTGAGGAAGACGACGAAATTGTAGAAGAGAACTGTCACTTAACGTTTTGTGACTTCCCTGGCGGCTCGGAGACCTTCGAGATAGCTGCCAAATTCTGCTACGGTGTCAAAATCGATTTTTCCTCTTCCAATGTGGCTCCTCTCCGTTGCGCTGGAGAGTTTCTTGAGATGACGGAAGATTTCTCTGAAGACAACCTCATTTCCAAGACCGAGAGATTTTTCTCTCAGTCTGTGCTCAAGAGCATCAAGGACTCCATCAGAGCCCTAAAATCCTGCGAGCAATTGATGCCTCTGGCGGAGACTTTAGGCATCACGCAGAGGTGTATTGATGCCATTGTCTCCAGAGCGTCGTTGGCGGATCCGGCATTGGTTGGTTGGCCGGTGAGCGAGGCCGGAGCCAACGAGGTAACAACTCGAGTTTCTGAGTCGAAGCAGATCTTGTGGAATGCAATTGAGACTGGAGGAAGAAAAAAGGGTGTGACGAGAGGCGTTACAAGAGGAGATTCATGGCTTGAGGATCTGGCACGTCTGAATTTTCCTGTGTTCAAGCAAATCATTCTTGCTATGAGAGGGATGGATTTGAGACCAGAGATAATAGAGAGTTGTCTTCTATATTATGCAAAGAAATACATTCCTGGTGTATCGAGGTCGAATCGGAAGTCGTCATCGTCATCTTCGTCAGTAGCTTCAGAGGCTCAACAGAAAGAGTTACTGGAGACTATAATTTTGAATCTACCACTGAGGAATAGCTCCAAGTCCTCGACGGCAACGAAGTTCCTGTTCGGATTATTGCGAACAGCGAATATACTGAACGCTTCTGAAGCTTGTAGAGATGCGTTGGAGAAGAAGATAGGTTCGCAGCTTGAGGAAGCTACACTGGACGACCTTCTCATTCCGAACTACTCTTATCTGAATGAAACGCTATACGATGTCAATTGTGTTGAGAGGATGTTAGGTCATTTCTTGGATGGCCTAGAAGAAAGAAATGATGCTGCAATTGATGGAGGCAACGGAGTGTCGCCGGCGTTGATACTTGTTGGTAAGCAAATCGACGGCTATCTTTCCGAGATAGCTTCCGATGCAAATCTCAAGCCCG
This sequence comes from Senna siamea, assembly GCA_031216115.1. Taxonomy (NCBI): domain Eukaryota; kingdom Viridiplantae; phylum Streptophyta; class Magnoliopsida; order Fabales; family Fabaceae; genus Senna; species Senna siamea. The sequence continues at coordinate 16,554,419 of CM062358.1, forward strand.
AGAAGTTCTACAATTTCGCTCTCTCCCTTCCTGATCAAGCCAGACTCTTCGACGACGGTCTCTACCGCGGCGTCGATATCTACCTTAAGGTAGCAAACAGCACCGATTCTGTTGCTATTTTCTTTGTCATTTTCACAAACACCTATAAGACATTGAAATTTTCTCTTGGTAGGCACACCCTTGGATATCAGAAGCAGAACGCGAAAGGATTTGTGGGGTGTTGGACTGTCAGAAGTTAACACTAGAGGCATGTACGCACGCGGCACAGAACGAGAGGCTTCCATTGAGAGCAGTGGTCCAAGTGCTCTTCTTCGAGCAGCTCCAGCTGCGACACGCCGTCACCGGGACGTTCTTATCAGCGGAGGCGGCAACGGACCCCGGGAGGCCATCAGCGGCGGGGGTGGAAGTGGGCGTGGAAGCGGAGGATGGAGGAGGGGAAGGCGACACGTGGCGGTTAACAGAGAGGGAGAATCAGGTGCTGCGGTTAGACATGGATAGCATGAGGACGCGGGTGCATCAACTAGAACGCGAGTGCTCCACGATGAGAAAAGTGATCGAGAAGATTGACAAGACGGGCCCACAAGGAGGTGGGTCCGGGTGGAGGGCGTCACTGGGTAAGAAGTTTAGTTGCAAATTCAAAACGCAGGTTTGTGATTCACACGAACAAGCGGTTGTTGATACACGCAAGGGACGACACCACCACCATCCACATCATGAATAAGCTATTTGCTTTGATCGTTTGGTGTCACGTGAGACAAATGATTGGAGAGGAAAGTGTTACTTGTTAAGTATATTGCTCATTACACATTTGCACATCATCATATATATATAATCTACTGTAGTTGGTCGCCTTGTGTTACGCTGAATCCTCATGTAATTTTATGCCACGGATCCTGTTTCAGAAGTGGAGAAAAAGAAAAAGAAAAAAATTGGAACTTTGAAAGACGTATTTGTTTGCAGTTAGGAGCAAGAATATGGATGATTCGGTAATTGTAGACGCTGCTTTTGAGGCGATGGGGATGGGCTGATCATTGATCGGCACAAAATTATGGGGAATGAATGAGAACGATAGTGCGCGTCATATGATTAGTGGAGAGAGGAAATAGGTAATGGAAATTTCAGATACCTTTTCGAGGTTTGGGAAGCATATTTTTACTCAATCAATTACAATTACTAGCATTGCTTGTAATAAAAGGTAGGCTTATGCTAAAGTTATTAAAGAAGCATAAAGTGCTCATAATTCATGATTGGCTTATGCAAAAGTTATTAAAGAAGCTTAAAGTGCTTATAATTCATGATTGGCAGAAGTAGCCACAAAGGCTTCTTCACTTTTTGAGTTAGAAGATGGAGTCATTATTGTTGCCCTTTTCCTGTTGGATTTGATTTCATTTGTTTTCGGGAGTAGGTGAAAGTCAAACCTATTATAACTTCATTCATTCCTTGTGTGTTCCGTAATTTTTCTACTTTCATAATTATGTGGGTGAGAAAGATAAAAAAAAAATTGACAAAAAATAAAGAGAGAGAGAGAGAGTACTTTCGTTACAACCTACAAGAGGAAATGTGTAATAAGCAATGTATAGTACTATTATCCAATACTTCTACCAGAAAATCCAGAGATTGGTTGTTTAAATAGTGTAGGATGATTCGTCTAAAACATTGACCATTAGTTAGTATCACTTGTAGTTGGAGATTAGAGCACCATAACTGCTTCATTTAGTGTAGGCATAAAAAAGATTGCCTACGCCCTTTAAATTGAACATTTTTTTTCCTGGGCTTTTATAGGTACTAGCCCACAGAAGAAACAACAAAACTGGGCTACTAGTACCAAATCATATATAACCGAGCCAGTGGGCATTGGTTTGGTTAAAAAGAAATATGATCTTTGACATGTTTCTCGGCTGGCGCTGGAAGTTAAAAGTCTCCTTGTCTCTTAACTGAACCTGTATTTGATATATGTTATTATACTCAAACTGTAATTTCTTTTCTTTATCTTCTGATCTTTGATTTCCATAAATACTCCTTGCACATATAGTTAAAGATAGTTAACATTTTAAACGGCTTTCTCTGGCCATTGATATCCAAAAACTGAGTCTCGTACCACCGATCACTCACCAAGTAAAATGGCATAAGATATATCTGCCAGCAGCACGGTTCTGCGTTTGAAATTTGTTGAGTGACGAATCCATATATTATATGCTTAAAAGTTGTTCAGTGGTCTAATTAAGGAGGGAGGCATTATCATACGAAGTTACTAATAACGTGCACTTTCCCTGTTCATTTAGTTATATATGATTGGGTGTCAGTTGTTACATGCATACTGCAGAACACATGCGGAATTTCAAATACTCTTGCCTCCTCCTCTTATATATATAGCTTACTGTTTAGACACTGTTTGTCCATCTTGTATAAATCATTACGAAAATCAGCAGGTGTATTTTTTTTTTTTTCTTTCTCAGGCAGCTCGACAAGAGCTTTATTTTAGACCTACACTTTCTTCATGACCTTTATTATTGCCTGATCAAAGGTGTTGTATCTAGATCTATTTTGTACGTACAAATTAAAGCTCGTTTCCTGTGTCATGGGAGTATGGTATTTGTTTCCACTTACTGGAATATGAAAGAAGAAACTGGAAAAGAAAAATAAAAGCCTCTGTTTAATAACAGTTTTTAAAAATTGGTTTTAGTTTATAATTAAAATCTGTTTGAATAATTATTTTTTAAAAAAATTAAAAAAATAAGATGTGTTTTGAAAATAAAAAATAATTAAAATATATTATGAACTCTAATTTTTTAAAATAAAAAATAAGTCTTTTTATTAATAGTATACATAAAAATAAATAAAAATATTATTAATATGAATTTTAAAATTAATTTAATAAAATAATTTTAAAAATAAAAAAAATAAAATAACGTTCAAATAGACTTAGAGAAAGACAATGTATTATACCCATTTTAATAATATCAAACCAAACTAGTTCTTCAATTCATTTCAACGTTGCTAAGGAGATTTTTCTTGGCACAGTGGGAGAAAGAAAAGCAAAGACAAAACTAAGACAAGCCTTCACAAGAGGGGTTGATTTGTATTTGACTAGAAATATCATGTCTTATTTTAACAATGCGGTCTGTCACACTATTTTTGTGTCTCAAAACATGATAAATCTTAATGTTTTAATCTCTAACAAGAAAGTCTTGGACTTGCTTCACAAGAAGGTGACAAGGTTGACAAGTAGGGATCTCCTAAACAATCATCTTGACAGTATTAAGAGAGTTAAATTTTAAGATAACTTGCTTGAACTCATAAGTAAATAAAATCTGCAGATCATCTAAGACAACTCATTTTTGTCCAAATGATAGAACTAGCACCCCAATTTTTGTAAAAACTCAACATATGCTGCCCATTTTCATTTCTTATTAGGCCACCAATGGCAGCATTCATATCATTCTCATACACAACATTGCATTTAATCCATACCTTCTTCAGAGGCTCCCCACCTTTTAGAGTGAAATGCTAAAGGGATTAAATGTGATCGTGCAAACCCAAGGATGGAGAATAAAATGATTCCATCTATTATTATTATTATTATTATTATTATTATTATTATTATTCTTATTGTTGTTGTTGTTATAGTTGTTGTTGTTGTCGTTGTTATTTTTACCAAATGAATAAAATATAATTAATTAGATATTTAATAGTATTAAATTGGCTATCATTCACCTTCAGGATTGTCAAAAAGGGTCAGCCTAACCCAACTCTTAAAATTATGGCATATTTTAACAATGAGCTTTTGGTTTAATCTATTTTAAACTCACGACTCATGATAAATTTGTAAGAATTGGACTAGGCTAGGCTTATAGGTTTCTTCTTTTTTTCAATTTTTTAAAAAATGTGTCATGAAATTTTAGTCTATATTCATTCATAATAACATGATATATAAAATAAATTATATTTTTCAAGATCAATTTGTAATATTTATTCTTATTATATTGATATATAAAATAAATTATACTAAAAAAATTTTTTAATTACTATTTTTTAAGTCAATTTATAATATTCATTTTTAATATATTGATATATAAAATAAATTATTCATATATATTTTTTAAGTTAAGTAAAATAAATTATATTTTAAAAAATTATATTATAAAAAAAGAGACCAATGGGTTAACTCAAGCCAACCCATGGCCCATAAGGGCTAGGCTAGGCCAAGCTTGGCTTAGTCCTAAAACTGAAAACACTTGGTGGGATAGGTCGGCCGACCTATTTAAAAATTCTTACTCATCTCATTAAATTTTGAGATAAGGTGCAAAAAGATAAATTTTATTAATAACAATATTATTTATAAGTGAAAAATTTTAAAAAATAAAAAATAAAAATTATATTTTGATATTTTATAGATATAATAATTTTTAATTTAATCTTTTAAAGATTTTTTTTTGTTAATTTAGTTTTTTAAAGAAGAAAATAATTTCAATGTTATCATTCTACTCAAACTTTATTCATAATTTTTTATTTAATTCAATATTAAAGTATAATTTATTTGATAACATAATTATTTCACATGTCACACATTAATTTATATAAGATAAAATATCGATATATAAATTAAAATTCTTCAATTACATTTCAATTGCATGTGTAAATGAATTTTTTTAACTAATTGTGTATCTTATGAAAATTTGAGAATTAAGATTGATTTAAATAATTGCTTACATATTTTTTTTTTTTAATATCATGTGTATTATTTATCACTCATAACTTTTACATTAACAAATAAAATTTTAATTAATATTTTATTAAATAAAAAGTTAAAGTAAAAATATAATTCAAATAAAAAATAATATTAAAAATATTTTTTTTGAATGATTAAATTAATAAAAATAATTTATAAAAAATTATATTAAAAGTTATAATATTTTTTAAAAAAGTACTTAAAAGAATCACACCCAATCCAATTGCCGCAGACCCGTCCATTCCGACCGATGAGCCGGGGAAACCCAAATTATACAAATCCTGTAGCCCCTCCGTCCTCCATAAATGCCAAGTCGATGGAGAGCTTTAGCTTGCAACAATTGATGTCGGCTGGTTATGTACTTTTCTCTCAATCCATATTTGTTTTCTTGTGTATTTCCTTCGTTTTCATTAGCATTTTTTTCTGTGGATTTCTAATTTCTGATGGATGAACGGAAAAATAAAAAACTGTGGTTTTTTCTCAGTGACGATGAATGAACGATGACGAGTTCGATCACTTTTCCATTCACTGACGACTAATCGAGGCATTTGTCTGAGAGGAATCTGCCCTTTCATTTTTTTCGTTTTTAATTTTTTGGCAGTCTTGTATTCTGGTTGTTGAATCTGTGTGGTCGATTGTGAATTGTTTTTGGCAAGAAATCGGTGATTTTCTGTATCTAGTTCTTCGGATTTCATTATTAGACTCAATTACCTGTCATGATGATGATACTTACGAATTGTTCATATGATTATTCATATGATGAATACAATACCTCCTACCCATTCTGAATGCCATGTTCTTCAATATCATCTAGCTTTCTTAAAGCCTTCTTTGAAACAGAAACAAGTTAACATATTGTTTGGCTTAATTCGTTTGTCTGAATTCACCATTTCGAGCTTTTATTTGAATGGATTTTTTCCCCTGCTGCTCAATCTTATACTTTTCTTATATTGGATTGTATTGTTACCAAATAATTTTGATCTAAGAAGCAAATAAGCTTTATCATGGAAAATTTTATTAAATTATCAAATCAGAAGTCAGATGGATATAGAACTTAAATTCTACTTGGCTTAGTTGTGTCGTCTCTGTATAACAATGGTTTTTGTCTTGCCATGTCAATTTTTGTTGCATGGGATTCTGAATTTTCATAGACTGGCAGTGGGACTTATTCACAAGTTCTCATGATTATCATCAAACTTATTCAGTGAATATGGTTTGTGCCCTTTGCTATAAATTTGTGAGGTCTCTGATAGAGATCTTCAGCATTGAACAATATCTATCAGATAGGTAACCTCATTGTTTCAAACTGGCCTCTTGGCTCTTCCTATTAGAACATCTATGGCCTGAAGTGCTAAAAAACAATAATATTTTTACTGTACAATTATTATAAATCAGACACAAAAATCAAAATTTTTAAATATCATGTTTTTCTAAATAATATGTATTTTAAAATATCAAAATTCTCACAAAATCATTAGATTATATATTTTTATGTTAAAAATTTAAGTTAATATATTTATTAGAATAAATTACATAAACTGTCTCTAAGGTTTGGTAAAATTACATCTATCACTTCTCTAATTTTAAAAATTACACTTTTATATCTTTAATATTTGATACAATATTAGGGTTTAGGGTTTAATAATACTATTACACTTTTTTTTAATTTATTTTTTGACAATAAAATTAGTACTTTGAGTCTGAATTCATTTTAAAATAATAAAATTACTTTAAAAACGATACGTATAATTTTTAAAACAAAATGAGTAATAATTATAATTTAATAAGCTCTTTTATTTTCTCAAGCTCATTTTGGTATGAATGTTTAAGTTGGGCCTGATCTTTAATCCGGCCTGCATAGGAAAAAGACAAATTTAATTTGAATGTAAAGATTTAAAGAGAAGTTAATCTGTTGAGGAACTTTATAATTAAGAAAAATGGTTGGTTGCATAAATAACAGTTTACTTGGTAAAGTAGCTTCATTCTCAAGCGAGGAAAGCACAGGGAAGAGACAACAAATGGAGGAAGAAGGACGAGGTGGGAGGAAGAAATAGCAGCAGACTTTGGCCATTGAAACGCACGGTTTTGAGGCTTTTGAAGAGTAAAAGAAAGAGCGTGATGTGGCAGCATCTTGTGCGTTGAAGAAATGAACGGCCTAGATTACACAAAATTTACAAAACTTAACCAAATTAGAACTTGAGAGGATCAGCAATTGTCTGACAGCCAAAATCTTTATCAAGAATGAGAAGTATCCAACGTGGCAGCCAAGTAATGCAAAACAGATCTCATGCTGTCCAACACTTGTGTTAACTTAATAATCTCAATGCCATCCTGCGTTTCACTTTGTACCACGTCATTTTTTTTTTTGTTTTAAACAGAGTAATTTTTACTGCCTTGCTTGACCATTATAAACATGACACAACACATTCATCTTTATGCCTGGCCACGATCTGCGAGCAACTATTGGCTCGCCACTGTCATGTTCAACTAATGTGATAAACATGGACCAACAAGCTCGCTCTTGTGGCTTGCTACTTTCGGCACTTTGACTCTCAATATACTGATTGTCACTTTCGGCATTTTAGTCGCCATTCTGACATTCTGATCATTCATTATGGCATGTCAAATCTCATTTACCGTACTTTGGCACTTTAATCACCACCCCCAACTTGGATCATTGTCCCAGCATGGATCGCCACCCTCAACATAGTTCGCTAGTATAGCACCCTAAACATTCATGACGAAGAACACCACTAATACACTTACTAAAAAAAAAAAAAAAGGTAACATGGCATTACTTGGACTGATGGATCACACAAACGACTTAGATTACTTTGATAGCAAAGGATAACACCTAATTTAGAATCCAAAATGCAAGTAATGTAACCTCATTAGCTTGAACCATCCAATAAAAATCACCTTATCCTATGTGTTATCTTACTACTCTCACTTTAACTACCAAATAATTGTCCAAACTCTATTCTTCCCCAACACAAGAGGTGTTCATTAGGTTGGGTTAACCTACCAACTCGTCAAATTCAAATAAATCCTCACAATTATGTTAGATTGATGGGTTGGTTTGAGATTCATTTTCTTTCAATTTACAATTAATAGTTCGGGTTGAGGGTTGAAAAAAATTAATCTATTCCAATATGCCCAACCCAAAACATTCATGATATTTTTAAAAAATATTTGTTAAGCATTATATAATGTATTTTTAGTACTTTTTCTAATTTTTTTATTTATCACTTAATCTCATTTAATCACCTTTTTGCACAATAAAAAAAATGATAGAATAAATTAAAAGTATCATCTTTTAAAATAGTATATACAAATTAGATATCATCATGATATATGTTTACATTAATTTATCTTATTACTTATAAATAAGAAAAATAATATAAATTTGATATTTATTTATCTCATTACCTATAAATAAAAAAATTTAATAATTTATTTATCATCTTTATATAAATATATATTTTTATTTTTAAAAAAATTCAACACAACATAACCTGTTCAAATACGAGTTAGACTAATTTAGATTGTTTAATAAATTTCATAGAACTTAATTCAATCCGTCATATATTAATTGATTTGAATTAAAAAAAATTTTAATCCAAATCAATCCAACCAGTCAAACACCCCTACCCCTAACACTAAAACACACAGAGCAGAGTGAGAAAGAGCAATAATGAGATCCTCACTACAAGCATTAGCTACCTGATGGGCATGCCCACTCGCTCCACCACTCTACACCTTAAGTCTACTCACTCCATTTCCAAGGCTTTCGGATTGGAACCTGCTAGCGCTAAGGTCTCTTGCTCTCTCCAGTTTGATCTCAAGGATTTAGCTCACAAGTGTGTCGACGCCACCAAAGTTGTAGGATTCACCCTTGCCACCTCTGCTTTCCTTGTCTCTATATGTTGCTTTAACTTTCTTTGGTAATTACAGAGTTTAATAATTGATACTCTTTATTACCTCTGATTTGCTTGAACAAATTAATTGTCGATTGTCAAGGAGCAAATGCGGAGGCAATCCCTAAGTGACTATCCTCAACCTACGATGAAATTTATAGTAAGAAATACCTGAAAATGAAAGGGATCAAAACAGTTAATCAGTGCCCAACCATTGACGGCGGAGTGAACTCATTTGCCTTCATGCCCCGCAAATATAATAATAAACTCCAACGTTGTAACCTTTATCTAGAAAAAGGTTTTAAACTAAGTCTTATTGATTGATGTTCACAAAAAAACACTTATTCCAATTCTTTGGTTTAGTTACTGAAAAACGGTTTTAAACAACAACGTTGTAACCCATTTCTTTTAAGCATGTAACTATGATAATAAATAAATCAATGGCAATGTGTTATATTTTTATTTTTATAGTTAAATTATTAATAATTAAATTTATTTTAATAATTTATTTTATTTTATTTTTAACTCTAGTTATTAAATTATTTTTTATTTAATTAACACTTCATACAAAATTTTTTAATGTTTTTCTTTATATTTGACCAAATAATATAAGGTATATATTTTTATTAACTTTTTTATGATAAATGTTATTTTAATTTTTTTTTAATACACATATTTCTAATTCTATTATTTTCAGTATAACAACTCATTTAATACAACAATTTTAGTTTTATAACATTGAATTTTTTTTTACATGAACTTTTTATCACTCAATATTTAATACTTAAAATGATCTTTTTCTTTTATTCAAACTTGAGACTACTATGAAAGTCAAACTTAATATAAGCACAATTTTGTATAAGTATGCAGCTATAAATACAAATTTAAAAATGTTTAGGGTGTATCAATTTTTTAACTGAACATCAAATAAATTTTGATAGTGTCAAATTTTGAAAGACGATATTTTTAATAATACTTTCTAATCTATATAAATGATTATTCATTAGTATAAATAAATAAAAAAAGTTTTAGTTGATTCCTATTTATATTTTATATATATATATAATATTAGTTGTTATTATTTATATATTATAAAATTCGCTAATTGTAATATCTTTATATAGATTATTAGCATGGTTCAACGAGCGTCCACCCGTTAACAAACTTAGACTACAAACTCTCTTGTATTATTGCACAAGAATAAAAATAAATAATATTTTTACAAGTTATCAAATAAATAGAAGAAAATAATTCTATCAAGATTAAGCTAATATATCTAAATTATTATATTTATTATTTAATAAATTAATTAATACTAGTTTGATGATTCGAATACCGAAGTTGGTATACGAATTAGAGTGAAAGACACTTGAATTGTACAAAAAACAAAAAGTACAAAGCAGAAAAGGGCAGATTGGCTTTTCGATAACTAAGTCGACAAGAGGACTTTGAGAGTAAAGAGGGCTAGATAACACAAAGTAATCGTGTACTTCAATATAAGGGAGGAACTTCGTATAAATAAGAATTACAAATACTGAGTTAAATTTAATAGATTGAATTAAAAATTAAAATTTTTTTTTTTTTTTAAATAAACTTTTTGTATTAGTCAAATATACCCTGATCGTCCCTATCGGTTATCGGTATCAAAATCCAACCGAATGGAATGCATTGTAGGTGGATGAGGCCTAAATGATGAGAAATCCTCTAATCGATTCCATCCCTTTCCTTTTGCAATTAAGTGCAAAAGCAGGAACAGATAAATTTTACCGTTTCTCTCTGTTATGCTCTTGTCTTCCCTGTTTCTGTATGCTGCTAGAGTTTTATATTCCCGGTTTTCCACTTTTCCTTTCTTTCCAATTCTTTATTTCTTTCCTTCTTTACCCCTTGTTTCCTTAATAATCCACCAGCTGTTTGATTAAATTATCATGACAAGGACTTGCATGCAACAATGGACGAACTGCCAGGGGCATTTGGCACCAGCTCAAGCTTTGCTTTGCGAATGGGGCAGACAGTCTTCTCCTTAGCTTCCCTTCTCTTTATGTGTTCCCACGTTGAATTCTACAGCTATACTGCTCCCTGGTATGCTTTCGTTCCTTGGCCCTCCATCAATTGTAGTATACTGTAATTGAATTTCATAAATTTAATTGATCTCGGAATACCCAGATCTTGATTCTCAAATTTGAGTACGAATTCTTGGTCTTAATTTGTGGGTACGCTAAGAAAGTAGATAATTACCCCATTCTTTTTTGAGGAGAGGTTGTAAAAACTGTCCGCTACATAGCTTCAAATCAAATACTTCACAAGTTTTGTGAAGATTTTTGGTAGAATTGACTGTGCGAATTATATGTTAGGGGTAGGCATGGCAGAGAGCATACAAATTGAGGAGTTGTAGAAGTCTATGGGTATAGAGAGTGTTACTGTGGGCAGGAAAGGAACCAGAGTCGAGGGACGCGCAGTTGAGGAAGAAAGTAAGACATATGAATAGTATGCTTAATGAAATATATATAGTCTTAATTGTTCAGGGCCTGCACACACATGCGTGCGTGCCTGCTTGTGTTTCTCTAGTTTTGCTGCTGAAAATTACATTTTGGAAAGGTAAGTCGATGTTGAGATGCTACATATCCTTGGTTTCAACCTTGGGGAGGATGGGGCTAGTTAATTTAACTTGTCATACAGACTGCTCAATTTGCTTTCAGGCCATTGTATGTTGAGCATCTTAAAACATAAATTACTATTAAGCTTCTGATTTCTGGTCATAGAAAGCTTATATATGTCATTTCTTGATGAAAAATTATTATGAAGTAGCTTTTTACCGAAGTTCTACAGTAGAAACCCCTGAAAGTCAGTGGACATTTTGGAATTGTAGTGGGAAAAGATAGAACAGATGACTTCCAATTTCTTTACTGAATACTGAACAGAAATCCTTCACAAATTCTGGTTGATTCAGTATGAAGTTCTCAACATGCTTTACATTCTTCTGTCAAAATTCTGGTTGTAAGACGGCAAATAGGTAAGGTCTTTCAATGTTATCTACCTGGTTGGACTCTTATTCTGAATTGGTTTGAAAGCTATAAAATACATATTTGTGTGTGAAGACTCTGTTTATATATCAATTATATAGTGGGATTCCTAGAGGAGGTAAAAGATTTGGGTATATATGCATGCCACAGGAGTTTTGAAAGTTGTACCATCATGTCTTACTAGAAGTTTATCCTGTCCAGGTTATAGGCTTTTAACGCTGCCTTTATTCTTGCCATGCCACAGCTATTTGGTAACAGTTATGGGCTTAGTAATTCCTTGGAGCTTAACATTGTTAGTGGTGGATGCATACTCTCTCTTCATAAAATGTTTACCACATCAACAAAGGATCATATTGATCATCTTCTTGGGAGACTTGGTATATACAGTTTATATGGCTAAAATAAAATGACTTCAAGGCATTGTTGCCATCCCTCACTAATGATTGAGTTTTCCCGCCTCAGATTCTGTCATATCTCTCACTAGCTGCAGCTTGTTCAACGGCCAGCGTCACACATCTACTGCAAGATGCTGGTGGATCCTTTTGCGCATCAAGGTTATGCGATGGATTTGGATTATCTGCTGCTATGGCCTTCTTGTCTTGGTTTTTCTTATCAGCTTCCTGCCTTATTAATTTCTGGATTCTCCCTTCTCTGTAAAACTTCTAGTTTGCTGTTGATATATATAGGAATGAAATGGGAGCAAATGACGAAGTCATTTGCTTCTAAGCTGATATTTTGTACCCCAGTTAGTAACTTTTGATTACTACAGACAACAACAGAATATAGAGGCTCTTGAGATACAACGGAAATACAGAAAATTTATTCCTTGGTGTTCAACTTCTTCGTCCTTCTCTTTTTCCTTTTTTCAGGTGCCTTTTGGTTTTCTGCTAATTATTAACATGTGAATCCAAATATCTCATCTGGATAATGCCTCAATCATAAATGAGGACACTGGCCTGAATGTATGTTGATGAGCAACAAGACATGGAAGACATGACCCAGCTTAGAAAAATTCAATGTAAAAGCAAGCCCTTTTTTGTTGTTTCATTAAAAAAATAAAAATGAAAAGACAATCAAACTTGTAAATTTTTTTCTCAAACTCTGAACTACTTAACCAGGTGAGTTAGCCTCAGGTGGCTAATCCACCGCAATTAAATTTGAGATAATATTATCAATGATAGGAACCTTTGGTAGCGCACGTTTACTCTGAATAATGCAGTATATTAATGGAAATTCTTCACACAGAGTTACAAACAAGGAAACTAAGTAAGAACTATGATAATGCTAACAAGGAAAGTATAATAGACTAAGACAATGCTCCCTATTCGAGTTGGAAGCCACAATCCTCAGCTAACGCCATTTTTCCATTCTCTAACGCTCTCCTTCTTCTCCGTTGCCTTTATTCCCTCCACGTAACTAACTCTGCATGTGTAAGATTCCTTCCGTTACTCATACAGCTCATACGTGTTTGTTAGGCTTTACAGCTTACTCTTTCCCGAAACTCCTTTGCCATCTACATGGATCCCACGCTCTCCTCCTCTTCGTTCTGTAATGTCTGGGCCTTTGTATCTAGGCTTCCCAAATGATAATCCTTGGTCTAGACTGGTTGACGCCTGAAGTGGCCTTTTCTTTCTTCCACAACTTGGACTGCTGGGCCATTGCTTGTACTGCTTGGATTATTCATAGCAGTACCCTGCCCATTAAAAATCACCTTGTCCTCAAGGTAGATATTGGAGAAAGCCTCCTTTAAGTGGTCCCAATCTTCCTAAGTTGCTTCGTCCCTTTCGGTGTTACTCCACTTGACTAAGACCATTTGTCAGTCTTGACCATCAATACATTGTATTTTGTAGTCCACAATCGCCCGTGGTTACGTCATATCCCTGAGTGAATCAAGTAGGCGCTGAACGGTTTTGGTTAGTGGTGGTCTGTGGTATTGCTTGAGTGCGGACACGTGGAACACATGGTGAACCCTTGAAGATTCTGGTAGGTGAAGTTTATATGCGACGACACCAATTTTCGCAACGATCTTAAACAAACCACAATATTTGTGAGCCAGCTTATAACTTGACTGCACTTGTAGCGAGCATTGTTGGTATGGTTGTAACTTGACAAAGACCCAATTACCCACCTCGAACCTTTTATCCACCTGATTCTTGTATGCGAACTTCTTCATTTGTTGTTGGGCATCTAGTAGATGTGTCCTCAATACGTCCCACATTTGAGCTCGATGGATGAGTTCAACGTCTATGCTTTCCATAGATGAGATGCCGGCTACATATCCAAGCAAGGATGAGGGATTAAATCCATAAACTGCTTGGTTTCGTGAGCGCCCAGTAGCTGAGTGGAAACTGGTGTTATAATGCAGTTCGGCCCATGGTAAAAAATCCATCCACTAGCTGGGTTTGTCTGCGACAAAAGCCTGTAGGTATTGCTGCAAACATCTATTGAGAACTTTGGTTTGGCCATCAGTCTGCGGATGGTATATGGTGCTAAAACATAGCGTGGTTCCGCTAAAGGAAAACATATACTTCCAAAACTGACTCAAGAAAATAGGATCACGATTCGAAATGATGGTTTGGGGAAAACCATGCAATTTCACTACCTGATCAATGAACTAGTAAGCCACCATCATCGCTGTAAACCCTGTTGGGAGACCCCCAAAGTGAGCTTGTTTGGAAAAATGATCAATGACCACCATTATCACAGTCTTTCCTCGGGACTTATGAAGCGCAACGATAAAATCCATGGCAATATCTTCCCATGGTCTTGTTGGAACCGAAATGGGTTGCAGCAACCCTTGTGACTTAGTAGTGGGATATTTCTTTTGTTGGCACGTTAAACATTCAGCGACCCATGTATTGAACTCTTTTCGCATTATGGGCCAATAAAACAGCTCAGCTATCCGTTTATATGTCTTCGCCTGGCCAACGTGTCCCACTACGAGTGTGCTGTGGAATTCAGTCATCAATTGCTATTTGAGCGATTTATCATCTAGAACCATGATTCGCTTCTGGAAAAATAGGATACCATCTCTGACCTCATAGTCGGATGTTATGTTTCCCACCTGCTGTTGCGTTAGGTGCGTTGTATATCCTCATCCTTGCCGTATATGCTACAGAGAGTATTCATCCATGTCGGCTGATGAAGCTTATGGTGTGAAGACAACTTGCAATGGTCTCATATGTTGTTTTGAAATCATCCTCTCTTGATAATGCATCGGCAGCCACGTTCATTTTGCCAGAACAGTACTCGATGTGGTAGTTGAATCCCAGGAGTTTGACCAAATAGTACTGTTGTTTCGGTGTCTGTATTGTCTGGCGCATTAATTCCTGCAAGCTATGGTGGTCAGTTCAAATGGTGAATGTTCGTCCAAGGAGGTAGTGGCACCATTTCATCATCGCTTGAGTAATGGCGTACAATTCTCGAACATAGGCTGATGTGACGCACATCCTGGGGTTTAATTTTTTACTAAAGAATGCTATCGGGTGTCCACCTTGATTGAGGACTGCACCTATGCCTGAGTAAGATGCATCAGTTTCAAAGATAAATTCCTGATTGAAATCTGGTAAAGCCAACACCAATATTTTTCGTCATTTTATGTTTCAAATTGTTAAAAGCAGCTTGCATTTTTTATGACCAAGCAAAAGTGTTTTTCTTAAGTAATTCTATTAACCGTTGAGTTACATGCGCATAATTTTGTATAAATTTTTTATAATATCTCGTTAAACTAAGGAAACCACGCAGTTGCTTGACGTTACGTGGTACGGGCCAATCCATCATGGCTTGAATGTTTTTTAGATCTACGCACAGGCCTTCTTTACTGATTATGAATCCCAAATACTCTATGGCTAGTTGCCCAAAAATGCACTTTGTTGCTTTGGCGAATAGTTTATGCTAGCAGAGTGTTGACAACACTCGTTCCAAATGTAATGTCCCACATCGGTTGGAGAGGGGAACGAAGCATACCTTATAAGGGTGTGGATACCTCTCCCTTGTAGACGCGTTCTCACCCCGAAGGGATAGGGGTGAGGAACAAATCCCTGTGGCTTGATAACCACAGGGGACAATATCTACGAGAGACATGGATGGATGGACTTCTGCTGTGCTACCCTGATAGACACGTTTTCCCCCTCGACAAGGGGAAGAACAAAATCGTGAGGTGGCTCGATAACCATCAAAGCGAACAATATCTGCAAGTGGGAAGCTGGACTGTTACATTGGTATCAGAGCCGGGGCCCAGATCGGTGTGCTAGCGAGGACGTTGGGCTCCCTAAGGGGGGTGGATTGTAATGTCCCACATCGGTTGGAGAGGGGAACGAAGCATGCCTTATAAGGGTGTGGATACCTCTCCCTTGTAGACGCGTTCTCACCCCGAAGGGATAGGGGTGAGGAACAAATCCCTATGGCTCAATAATCACAGGGGACAATATCTATGAGGGACATGGATGGATGGACTTCCGCTGTGCTACCCTGATAGACGCGTTTTCCCCCTCGACAAGGGGAAGAACAAAACCGTGAGGTGGCTCGATAACCATCAAAGCGAACAATATCTGCAAGTGGGCAGCTGGACTGTTACACCAAATGTTGCAGGTGCTGCTCCAAGGAAGAGCTATAAACCAAAATATCGTCGAAGAATACTGCAACAAACCTTCGCAAAAACGGTCAAAAAACCTAATTTATTAGCACTTGAAATGTGGACAGCGTGTTCGTTAGCTCGAAGGGCATGACCAAAAACTCGTAGTAGCCTTGGTGCGTGCAGAACGTCGTTTTATGGATATCTTCCTTGCTTAATTGAACTTGGTGATATCCCGCATGTAGGTCTAATTTGGAAAAGATTTTAGTGCCGTGTAGTTCATCAATGATTTCATCTATTGTCGGAATAAGAAATTTATCCTTCAATATAATGTCATTCAATGCTCTATAATTGACACAAAAATGCCAAGTCCCATCTCGTTTTTTAACTAGCAGCACAGGAGATGAAAATGGGCTCTGACTATCATGAATGATCCTGGCCTGCAACATCTTAGTCACCAACCTCTCTATTTCTTCTTTCTGAAAATGGGGATAACGATAAGGACACACGTTGACTGGCTTAGAATCGGGAAGCAAATTTATGTGAAGATCAATAGTTTGGTGGGCGGTAATTCATCTGGATCTTTAAAAACCTCTGAGTAATATGCTAAGACTCCTTGAATTTCTGGGGGTAATTCCTTAAAATTGGTCTTAATCTCATTACGGCCTCCATCCAAGTGAAATAACGTGCTTACTGCCTGTGTTCTCATTAACTATTGCAACGACTGATTTGAAAGGGGTTGATGGTGCAACATACCTTCACCCTTTAGCTAAACATTTTTTCCTTTTCACCAGAATTCCATTTCCAATTCACGATAATTGGTGATGACCTTCCCCAATTGCTCCAACCATTGGATTTCAAGAACTACGTCAATGCCTTGTATTTGCAACCAGTGTAACTCTGTCTCAAACTCATGTCCTTGTATCTTTATTGTTACTTTCCGATTGATGCGATTACAGTAAAGTTGTTGGCCACTCCCTACCAACACTTGGAACTCAATAATTTCCTCCCCTTTTAACTCCAGCTTCTTAGCCATCTCCATTTTAATGAAGTTATTGGTCCTTCCATTATCGATTAATACTTTGATGGTGGATCCATTGCAAGTGCCTTTCATTTTAAGGGTACTGGGTCGATAAGTACCCGTAAGAGCATTGGGTCGATAAGTACCCGTAAGAGCATTTAAGCTTATTTCAGAGACCATATGTCCCTGTTTTGTTTTGTCATCCATCTCTAGCTTGTCTTCTTCCTTCTTCTCTTCTTCTAGAAGCTCATTGAGCTCCTCGGGTTCAATCATCATCAAGTATGAGGACAAGCAGCGATGATTGGGGTTATACTTTTCATCTCAATAGTAGCATAAACCCTTTTCCCTTTGCGCACGCAACTCTGCAGCTGACATCCTCTTGTAAACTGAAGTACTATTCTATGTAAAAGCAACAGAAATCAGATTACCCGCAGTGTTGGAACTACTCTTCGAATAACTATTTCCATTGTTGGCTTTTGTTACATTGGATGGCCATGGTGGCTTAAATCTTGAGAATACAGTTGCTTGTTTACTTGCTATTGGTCGAAGTATCTACTGCATCTTCTTATGTTTTTGTTCATTCATTTTGGCCAGCGATACTGCCTAGAAGTACGAACTTGGCTTTGCCATCAATATTTCATACTTGAGGTACTCCTGAAGCCTTGCGGTGAATAAACTCACTAACCAAGGTTCTGAGAGACCCGTTACTTGCATGGATAACTCCTCAAATTTGGCCTGATACTCATCCACCATTCTCTCCTGTTTTAGCTCTTTCAGAGCCCCCTTCGAATCATCGTACAGAGTGGATCCAAATCTCAGTAGAAGGGCATCCAAGAAGTCACCCCAATTGTGAATAAAGTCATTTCGCGCGATCCATTTGTACTAGGAGTATGCAGGACCCGTCATGTGGAAGGAAGTGATTTTCATTCTTTGTTTTGTTAGAGTGCGATAGATGTCGAAGAACTCTTGAATCTTTTACACACACTCCTCTACTTCTATACCGTTAAACCTTGGGATTTCCACCTTCAAACCTATAGCAAACCAAGCTCTTTGATCTCCATAACTTGTTTATCCATCGTTTTGATCCATGCGTATTCCATATTCCTGCGAGTTGATCGTTGATTTGTTTGATGCAATGCTACGTAACAAACTCTCCATGTATTGTAGTGATTCCCTGCATTCTTGTACAAATCCTTCAATCATGATGATATGGTCTTCCATGGCTCGCTGGGATTGCTGAAGATTATTGGTTAACTCTCGCCCTTCATGCAATGTCTCTTCCAAGCGTGCAAACCTTGTTCCTTTGGCCATTCTCTCAATGAAAGCACCAGTGATAAGAACCTTTGGTAGCGCACGTTTACTCTGAATAATGCAGTATATTAATGGAAATTCTTCACACAGAGTTATACAAACAAGGAAACTAAGTAAGAACTATGATAATGCTAACAAGGAAAATATAATAGACTAAGACAATGCTCCCTATTTGAGATGGAAGCCACACTCCTCAGTTAATGCCATTTTTCCATTCTCTAACGCTCTCCTCCTTCTCCATTGCCTTTATTCCCTCCACGTAACTAACTCTGCATGTGTAAGATTCCTTCCATTACTCATACAGCTCATACGTGTTTGTTAGTCTTTACAGCTCACTCTTTCCTGAGACTCCTTTGCCATCTATATAGATCACGCTCTCCTCCTCTTCATTCTGTAATGTTTGGGCCTTTGTATCTAGGCTTCCCAAATGATAATCCTTGGTCCAGACCGATTGACACCTGACATGGACTTTTTGTTCTTTCACAACTTGGACTGCTGGCTCATTGCTTTTATGCTTGGATTATTCATAACAATCAAGGCCAATGTAACTCTTTGAAACGCCCTTAAAAACTTGCATGAAAATTTTGGTGCTCTTCATTGTGCAATGGAACATTTTTATTGGGACAGTAACTGTCTATAGTTATGGAACACAATGATGTTGCTCACACTGCTTGCATGGTTGATCTTTTAGGGTGTTGGGGTCTCTTCGGAGAATCATTGAATCGATAACACTGAAAACAAAAAAGCACATTAAACCTTGGGTTATAGTTTAAAGTGCCTTTCGTTTGTTAATTGTAGACCCTAAACAAAACCTATGGTTGTTTGGTGCTGGGGCAATATGATGTCAGGCTTCATGTGCTTCTCTCAAAGCTTTTGGATCCTCTTCTGAGCGCTTTTTGTTAGGCACTTGCTAAGCTTTTTAGCTGCAATTTTATCCGTCACTAAAGTATATTTTAATATTATTGCAATGAATATTATTGCTGCTATAACTTTTATTTAAATAATTAATTTAACAACAGTTATAATGATAATAATATTTATTACAAAATATTTTAATAATAAAAAAAATTACTACTAAAATACCCAACAAGGGCCCAACAAATAGCGCATAATAGAAAATCTGGACGCTCTCTCAAACGTAATCTCAAAGACGAAGAGATGTAGAATATCACGAGGATTTTTCCTAATCAGGGTATTAGTTAACTTTTAAAATTATAGAAGTTTCAAATAGTATATTCTCTATATGGTATGGGATTGGGAGGTCTAGATGTCTAACAAAATTCTTAATAAAAGGTTCAGGCGAAAATTTTAAAATAAATCTAATGGTGAAAATATTCAAATTTCTAAAATGCCTGTATTTTCGAAGAATTATCATATGATTGAATTTTACATAAAAAAAAAAATTAAACTTGCAATATTTTTAAGAGTAAATTCTCTTTTTTACCTTGAAAGATACTCCAAAATATACTATACTACTTTGTTTTAAAAATTTACACTCCATATTTTGAATGAAAAAAAATTTACATTCCATTCTTCTCAAATTAAAATTGTGCTACACAAATTTTTTTCAACAAAAGATAAGTTATAATTATTCATATTTTAATAAAAATATTGTTATACTTATTACTGGCATAAATTATTGTTTCCTTCCCTTAGAGATTTCAAATTACATAATGATAATTCTCTCTTTGTTTTAAAAATTTAATCTTTCTAAGTACGCAAATTAATCTTCTTTTGCAACAAACAATAAGCTACAAATTTATCTATTTTGACTAAAATATTCTTTATTTATTACTTATATAATGTAACAAGTATTGAATGGATATTTGATCAATAAAAAAATAGTCACATTTTAAAAATTTATAAAAAAAAAATTAAATTTATGATTTTAAACAATATATAAATAATATTGAATAAAATTTTATAATTTCGAACATGTGAAAAGTTTTTTAAGAAAGATTTAATTATGAGGTGCTAAAATGTTATAAAAATATCTATGTATGATTTTGTTATCTATGAATGATTTTGGTAATTTTTTTAAATTTAAGATATATATATATATATTTCAAACAAATAGAATAACTGTATAATATAAACATATGTTAGGAACATGTAAAATGGATCTTCCTGTTCCCTGCTTTATTAGGATACGTGATCAAGTGCTCCCACTGACATGAACAGAAATATCTAATTTCCTTTAAATAACATCAAATAGCAAAACGACCCACCTGAGGAAGCCTTATATATATATATGCCATCATTATGTAATTTAGTCATAATAAATTAAACCAATAAGGATTAATTAAATTAAAGCATGGTTCAACATTGCAACAGTGAGCAAATTTAAGAAATCGAAATTGCATGCTTGCTTGTGCATGGGGGGACCTATTGTGATGATAAACCTGCTCAATAATAGACCACATGATCTTGCACTGTCCTAATGTCAATGTATCTTGCGCTAAATGAAAAGAATTATGAAGCACATAATGGCGTTGGTAAGGTAAATAATCAACCCTACCAAGTACCAACCGGCAATAACACATTCAAGATATATAATTTATATTCTTAATTAAAAGAGACAATATACCCACAACAATTATCCTATTCATTGACGTTTTCAATGCAAAAGGCAATGTATGATTCTCAGTATCTTTGATTTGATTATAAAGTTGGCTATTGTCATTACCATGAAACTTCCTTCTTGCTTACTTCATACCACTTTGTGGCAGCAAGGCTGGCATAGCTTACAAAAGTACAAATGAATGGTCAAATCAGTACAAGATAGGTACCACAGCTACCATATCTAATCTCTATATATATGAAGCGGTGCCATCCAACTATGTATATTCTTGTGTTCAATGCATCGTGCGCACATGTCTAATCAGATTCGTTTCATACTTAATCTAATGATAAGTCTTTAGTTTATGTACTTTAATTGGATACATACATGCTTGTAAACTCGAAACAGCTTCAGAATCAATTTTCTTAATTTATCATAGCAAAACAAGAAACGTATAATCTAGGAGAAAGATAATCACGGGCGTGCATGTTCAGCTCCAATTGGCACTAGACGTATAAATCAGGCTCATTCTATTTTAACTTGAATATTTCACCTAAATAATATGACAAATAATATATATTAAACTTAAATCTTTTATTACAACTATATCTGAAATCTTCAGAAATTACGAAACACTTTCTTACCAAACGCTAATGTATTATATAGTAATACATGGATGGATGATAATTAAAGGGATGAGTTTGAGTGATATGTATATAGAAACTAGAAAGAAAAAGTCATAAAGGTCCTTCATATCGTGGTGGACCTTCTTTTTGATAAAGGCCATGCTTTTATGGGCGAAGAAAATTCATAAAATAGCATCATGCCAAGGGTTTGGAGTTGGTCATCATCCTCATTATCGATTCATCACAATTAAATGTATAGAAGAAAATAAAGACAATATAGGCTTTGGATATATGATAAATAAACTACAAAATGAAAAAGCTTTCACTTTTTTTTTCCCACTTCAATCATGAACGCAGCTTCATGTTTAAGAATTTGTCTAGATTATTCGTATGTGTCTTGTGGGAAGTGAAATCAATAAAGGTGGATGTTAAATCCTTAGGCCGTAATAGTTTACGTTAATGGTATATTTGTTTGCATATGCAATAATGCAGAATTGCAGATATCAAAGTTTCACTACCAAGACTCTGGTTTGAACGATTATTAATAATTCACATGCAGTGCACTATTTAGGTTAATCTAATTAAGCTACCATCCGCCATTGTCATTTTTTAGTTCACTCCACAGAAAAAAACATGTGAATATCATTGAGAAGTTTTTAAATATATAAATTATGCTAATTTATTTATTTATTTATTAACATTCAACCAATTATTTTTTTTTTTATAAATACATTTAAGAATTTTTCTTACCAATAGATTTAATTCCACTCTGACTCTTGAGTTTTGTGTAAGCGTTCTGTCATTATGTTCCGACGTCGTTTGACAGGATTATTGATCTGCAATAATATGTAAATACAAATTATGGAAAGAAAATTTAAGGTTAACGGGTTTTAAAAATTATTTTCTATTTTTCAAAATAAAAAAATTGTTTGAATAACTATTTTTGACAGAAAATAAAAAATAAAATATGTATTTTGAAAATAAAAAATAAAAAATAATTAAAAGATATTTTAAATTTCAGTTTTTAAAAATAAAAAATATAAAAAATAATTTTTTATTAACATCATTGTATATAAATAAATAAAAATAATATTAATATAAATTTTCATAACTAATTTTATAAAATAATTTTTAAAAATAAAATAAATGTCAAATAGGCCTTAGTATGTAGCGAGTCACAAAAAAACAGGCGACTTTGGATAAAGAAATAGTAATTGGCCTCAGCCAAAATGAAGACCCGGAACCCCTTCCACCAGCTTATGTATGTCTGTTTGGTAAGAATAATTATGTATAGGTATGAGTAAAATATTATAATTTTTATTTTAAAAATTATTTTTTTATGATTGAATTCAGACTCGTAAATAATAAAATTAATTTTTATTTTTAAATTCTTTGAATCTTTAGATTGTTTACTAAGAAATCAAAATAATTAATTTTTTAAAATTATAACTTATTGACATATAAATTTATAAACAAAATTATACAGATTACATTTATTATATTATATAAATTTTAATATGTTTATCTTTATTTTATTAAAAAATAAATTGAATAACATAATTTACATATATACTTATTTTAATAAAATAAAAAATATATATATAAAAGATAATACTTACAAAATAAATTTAAATTTAAATTAAGTACCACTCTCCCTAAAACTAAATTCAAAATTTTAAAATTCTTAAAAACAATCTCTATAATTGAATCAGTTTCTTTAATACATAAATTCAAACTCAAATTCAATAAACAAATTTGATGAGTAGTTATAAATAGGAGTTTTCAAATGTTTAATTTGATTTAGTTTTGTTTTAAAATTCAAAAAATTGATTTTCAAAATGTGTAAACATTGACAATTTTGTTTTTAGTCGATTTAATTTGATTTTAAGATTGATTCGGCGTTAACTTGATATATTTTATTTTAGAATATATTAAATAAAACTCTTACATATTTTATAAATTTATAAAGTCTAAAATAATAATTTTAAAAAATAGTTTTAAAAGATTCAAAACTAAAACTATAATATTATACTAACTAACTAATCTTAAATTTTTAATCAAAATTCTAATAGCATTAATAAGTAATAAAAAGATTATAATTAATTAATTATATAATCTAATAAAATTATATTATATATTTTTATCTCTCAAAGTATCAATATATACAATTATTTAAAAAAACAAATAATAAATAATAACTAAAAAATAGAATTATAAAATATACTCTAATTTTTACTATTAAAAAATAAAATATTAATATATATATTTATAGTTCAATTTAATTTGATTAAATCTGAACAAAAAATTTATAAATTGACAATTAAACTAAATTATTCAATTTTATTATTTTAAGAATTAAAATAAATAAATTATTTTTAATTTTTAATTAATTAAATTAAATTTAATTAATTTATATCAATTTTAAACACAGCCAATTATAAATACAAGTATTTTGATAATTTTGGTTTCCTTTTTGTTTTTCTACTCCTATTTTATTTATTTTCGTTTTCCAAAGCGTCTCTGATTCTGTCGTCGTGGCTTCTTCTCTAACTTGCACCCAAGCACCATGGAGGTTGGAACTCCTCGCTTTGCCACGTCGTCTTTTCCGCGTCCACCCTAATTTCCTTGGTTTCCTCACTATTCTATCTATATTATATATATAGTATGCTCCCTCCTTTTCTTTCTCTTATCTATTAATTTATCAGATTTGGTAAAAGTACATTGTAAAATGCTTAAAATATTTGGTATCCCTATTAAATATTAATTATATATTCCACCTAACTAGTCCCTAATTTTCAACATAATGTCTCCCAAAACGGGAGATCTTGATTTTTACAAGATACCTCAACTCGCCCCCAAACTAAAACTCTTTCCATTGTTTCTTCGTTATAAATCCTTTCAATATTTTTCGGTTAATATTTAGTAAGAAAACAGAAGCGGGAAACGGAGATCCACATTAGGATGACACGTGTGCATTTTGGATTTGACAAGTTTAACTTGATCGAAATTCGAAATTCACCCCTGATGACGTAATTTGCAGAAGCTTTTGTTGCAGGTGGCCTGCGAATAAATATGACCAACCAGCCCCTCCCAAATTTCGCAAACTTTTCTGTCCAGTATCACACTTTACCACTCCATGCTTTACGTCCTATTCTTCTAAATTCTAATGGAACAACCATCATCGTCCATTAAACCAACGGCTCAGATCACGAATCTTCGCACAGTCCCACAAGACTTCACGTGACCTCCTTTCATATTTGCCTGCGTCATGTGCCGCTTTTGGACGATTGGGTCCCACTTCCTGTTTCCATCGACGGTGAATAACCAGTATTGGACACGTACGTACAGTAGAGCATTACAATTCACTCTCTACAACAGAACCTCGGTCCTGGCCTGGGTGGCTCCTTGAACAACACGTACACCAACCTCTACAACCTGTAAACCATAACATACAGCCTGGAAAGCCACTTCCACACTCTTTAAAATTTCAAAGAAAAAGAATTTTCACATTAAACAAAGGATCCCACGTGGCACTACGGTCCAAAACTCCAAATCACGAGGATGCCAGGCTTCTTCCTCTATATATACACTCCGTCCTCCACTTCCATTTCCTTCAGGCTATACCTACTCCAGGTCTCTTACAAGTGGACACAGAAATTGGACTTAGATTGGAGTAATAATTCCGAAATGGGAAATTGCACGTCCGCCGATTCTATTAAGGTATCGACGGCGAAACTTATTCTACAAGATGGACAGCTTCAGGAGTTCTCTTACCCGGTGAAGGTTTCGTACCTGTTGGAGAGGTACCCAATGAGTTTTATATGTAACTCCGATGAGATGGAATTCGACGACGTCGTCAGGGCCATCGACGAGGATGATGTTTTGCAACCTGGTCAGCTGTATTTCGCTTTGCCGTTGAGTCGGTTAAATCACCCCTTACACGCCGACGAGATGGCCGCATTGGCGGTGAAGGCCAGTTCGGCGATCATGAAAAGTGGTGGCGCTGAGAAATACGGTGGCCGCCGGAAACATATTGTGGTCCCCGGCGATGAGAACGCTAAATCGATTCGGAGAGTGTCTCACGGAATCAGTGGTGCGCGTGGTGTTGGTAGGTCGAAGATAAGAAGGAGTATTGGTAGTGGTGGTGGTGGTGATCATAGGGCAAGATCTACGGCGACGTTAAGTTCAATACCGGAGTAGGGTAGTTTGGGAAGAAATATATGTCTGCCGGTGATTTTGTTTCGTTGTAAATAATCATTAACTAGATCCGTATATCTTTTTTTCTAAAACAAAATAAGAAAGAAAGATTGATATATTTTCTTTTCTAAAGAAAAATTGAACATTGTAGAGGTGTTGTTCCTTGGAAAAAATGAAATTGATTAGGTTTTGTGGTGAATTAGACTGAGTCTTCTTGGTTGCTCTGTTTTTGGTCGGCCCTCATTTTTAAAACTATGATTCGTATGCATTTCTTTAAAAATTATTATTGGATTTTACTTTTTAACCACTTCACATACAGGAGAGAAGAGTCAAACATTAAAAAATGCATACTAGGAGTTGTAATTAACGGTAATAATACGTTGATTAAGAGTGTTGTGAATTGAATAATTAATTTAGTGTCAATCGAAAACGAGATGATGTAAGTGAAAGTAGAAGAAAATTGGTACTAGCCAAGGCATCCACATCAAAGATGGGAATAGAAATAGAAATGCAAACATCAATCTGATTGGGCAAATGAAAATTAGATTCGGATGGTGTCATTAGAATAGGAAAGAGAGGGAAAAGGAAAATGTGAATGAAAGGTTAATTATTTAGAAAACAAAAAAGAAGGATTAATTGTTTCACCGTTATCCAGTACTCTCCAGATCCGAATTCACGTTTGAGAGAGATGTGTAGTAAAGAACAAGATTAAGGTGAGAGAAAACAAACAAGTCAGGAGTGTGGAGATAATGATGGAAATGGTGAGGCTAAAGGAGAACCATTGAGATTCCAAGGATGGGGATGACGCAAGGCAAACGCGCATAATTTGGCATATAAGCATTCTACTAATAAAGACAAAAGGAGAGGAAGAAAGTTGGATTTTGATTGGGCTTTCGGCGTATGAAGGAATTGTCGACAGATGTAATAAATAAGAAAGCCCAGTGGTATACTAGGAAAATAATAAAAAAAAGTATTAATTAAATACTACTTATTAATATATAAATAAAATAAAATAACATATGTATTTAAATAATAATCAATGGCTTAGAGTGATCATACGAATTGGACAGTATAATTAATACTAATCTAAGATGTGGCCATTGCTGCAAGGCTCGTGGGTCCTTCTTCTAGTCGCTCTACAATTTGCCGCCACACGCTGAAAAAAATCATAGAACAAGCTAAAAATCAATTTAATATTATTTTGATTAAAAAATTGAATATATATAAATAACTATGTTTAAGCTGGTCTTTAATGCATTAAATGTGAAGAGGTCCGATGATGAAAAGAACGAGATGTTTCACGCTAAGTGCTAAATAATTTGTGGCATGGTGATGATTGAATGAATAATGGGGGATGAAAGGAGGGTAATTGAAGCATGGAGTTGGGTGAGTGAGTCAGTGAGTTTGGTAAGTCCAGTACTTGTCAATGGTAATTAATGTGATCAGATTTTGGGCATGCTTGTTACCCAATGCTCTGCTTTTAGACAGCTGTTATTTTGCCTTTTATGTTTTATGAGTCATGATGATGATGGTTCAGGTGCAGATATTCCCAAGTTGAAGCTTTATAGAATAGTGATTAGGGAATAGATCATGATGAATGTTGAACCATTCAAAATGGAGTTTACTACAAATTAAACAGGGATGCATGCAGTATAATCTTCACTGTGTAACTGTAATGTATTGAGGTTGACTGGGCTTAGAATAACGAGAGTGAGCTGGAGATTTTAGAAGCATGTGGTGATTCATTATTCATGGATAAGGTTGGAGAAGAGTGGCTAGTGGCTACTGAAGCCTACCAAGCTAGCTAGGTGGTGGAAATTTCTTATGTGGTCCTCCTTCATTACTTTTCAATGGACAGATAGTGTGGACCCAATTGATACTAGACAAGTAGCACATAGAGTGTTGACTTTATCTCAATTGTCAAATACCACCATCCATGGTGCTGACTTGGTCTTTTTAGAACAAAAAATTGATCTCTTGCTTCTTTTAAAAAAAACCTTTTAGGTCATGAATGAAAACTAGTCACTGAGCAAGCAAGAATAATTCTAATATATGCATATAATTATACTAAAATATTTTATACAAATGTTTTAAAAAACCTAAGCAATGATATATATGAAAAAATTTTAAATTTAAATGTAGAGATAATTAAACTATTCATACTCATCAGGTAGCTAGTGGCAAATTTAACCCATCAAATTTGGGTTCAGGT
This sequence comes from Senna siamea, assembly GCA_031216115.1. Classification (NCBI taxonomy): domain Eukaryota; kingdom Viridiplantae; phylum Streptophyta; class Magnoliopsida; order Fabales; family Fabaceae; genus Senna; species Senna siamea. The sequence continues at coordinate 16,582,585 of CM062358.1, forward strand.
ACTAAAAATATATGTACTTGTTTGGGTTGGAAAAAAGTAATATTTACCTTTGACCTAGATCGGTTACATATATTATATATTAAATTATTTATTATATATCTATCAATATATTATATATAAATTTATTATAATATAACAATATATTAATTATATATTATTTTATTTTTTACTTTAGAGAGATAAAAAAACTCTTGAAATTTTCAGAGAAATCTAATTGTCAACCCTTCACATACCTATATATTAATTTTCTAGTTATATTTGATATTTTTGAAGATAAATTTGTTAAAATTTAATTTTATTCATATATTTTATGCTTACATTACAACAAGAGTTGTAAGACTTGATTGTGTTTTAAAAATTAAAAAAATTTGTGGTTCAGATTTTTATTTTGTAATTTTATATAAACAAATTTTATATGAATAAGTTTTATATAGATAAAAAATTGCTCTTTCTAAAATTTTTTTAAATAAACGTGTCTCGGTTCACATATTCGAAAAATCAACAAATTCAAAAAAGATGATTGATTTTACTACTTGTTTAGGGTTTGTGGTCAAAGATTTTTTTTTTTTAATTTTTTTAGTTCAAATCTAGAAATTATAATACTCTATCCACACTAATTCCTATTTAAATGCAGTGAGATGAAGAGTTGAACTCCACTGCTCCAACACTCCTATTACTCCAAAATGTAAAAGAATGCATGGTTTTTCTGAAGTGTTTCCCATTAATTATTATGGCATATATTTTCTTTTCAACTTCATCATTAAGTTTTTATCCATCGTTTTCTGTTTTTCCTCAAAAGAATAAAAAATAAGGGCATGACTAAATTTTTTTAAAAAAACTATTTTATAAAATTAATTTTAAAATTTTATATTTATATTATATATATATTTATATATGCTATTAATAAAAATTTTATTTTAAATAACTAAAATTTAAAATATCCTTTTAATTGTGTTATCGGTCCTCCACCTTTGGATCCAGCTGTGAATCATTCACCCTCCATTTCTCATCAATTTTGCCTACATTTATTTTTAAGTATTTGTATTGCATACCTAGATAGTATATATATCAGATATTATATATAATTATACTTAAAGATATATAAATCTTTGATTAAATTATATTAATTTTTCATATTTGATAAAACTATTTTTATGATATTTATAATTTTAAAATTATATTATGTATTTATAAAGTTTGATATAATTTATGCAATTATTTATTTATTTTTATATTAAAAAATTAATATTTTAAACAATAAGTATTAATTTCAAAATAATAAAACTATTCAATTATATTTATTTTTATATTGACTATCTCATGTTAAGATTAACTTAATATAAATTTAATCATGTTTACTATTATATTAAAAATAAAATTGTAACTTTATTTTGTATAAATTTAATTATGTTTACTATTTTTATATTTATTTTTATTTTTAAACTAAAAATAAGAAATATAATTTAACCAAACCTAAAAAGTTGGTGTAATTTATTTTGATTTTTTTAAAAATAATTGTGCAATATTCCTATAAAAACATACATAATGTTAAAAGTGAATTTTAAATTTTTGCAGCTTCATCACAATTTTGAATTGAAAGTTTAAAAATAAAGAATGTAATCTTGTTTTTAATTTATAATAAATTCAACTAAATTTATATTCAAATTTAATATAAATTATTTAATATAAAAATAAATATAGTTAAATAATTTTATTATTCTAGAATAAATACATACTATCTAAAGTATCAACTTCATTAATAAAAATGTACTTACGTAATATTGTATCACACTTTAAAGAGGATGAATATAATTTTTAAAAATAAAAATCATAAATGTAGTTTTATTAAATTTCACAAAAGGTTAATGTAATTTATTTTTATAAAATAATTAAATTATATATCATTCACGTGTTAAATAAATTTTTGATCACTTAGAAAATTAAATTTGTCATCCGTAAAAAGTAAAAACAACCTTACCCTTTGATAGAAATTGAAAAAGTGATGTCAATATTTTACTTTAGATTATGATCGGTACTGTTACATGAGAGATTCTTAAGTACATGTTATAATATTTTATTTGTGTATTAATTAATATGTTTTAAATAATTTACTTTTTATATTAATTATAATATATAACTAATTTTTTAGATATGATAATTATTTTTTTAATTACTATAATATTATTTAGGTATATTAATTATTGTTATGTTTTTTTGTGATATTATTTACTGAAAATTACCATACAAAAATTACCATATAAATTTATTAAATAATATATACGAAAATTGGCCGAAAAGAAAAATAAAACCACCAATATATTTACAGGGTTTATGTTTTATAATTTTATAATTTTTAAATCTTAAATTATAAAATTAATTATAAAACACAAACCTAAAGAAACATATATATGTATGAAAATTACCATATAAAAATAGCCAAAAAAATATTTATGAAGGTTACCCAAAAATAAAATAAAATACCTCACACGATTTAAGTTTTATAATTTTATAATTAAAAATTTAAAAATTTAAATTCTGTACTTATAAAAATAAACTCATCTTATTCTAAAAAAAAAATGTGCATTTATTATTGTTGGTTACAAAAATTTTAAATAACATTAAAAAACATGATAAAATATTATTTTCAAAAATTTTGCTAATCAAGTTAGCAAAACCTTAAATATATTATGCATCTATTTTTTTAAATAATAATATTTTTTTACAAAGAAAAAATTCATGTCCCACCCAAACATTCACATCAATATTTTGATTAAACGTGTGGCATTGTCCGAGATACATGGATACACGTTCAAATTTAAACAAAAATTTGAACATATGTTTTTTGCATAAAAAATAAAACATTGCATTAGATTTTCACCTAACTCACTACTGAAATGTCCAATATCACCGTATTGTGCACATGTGGCAGATCTACTTCAGTTCCAATAAAGGGTATATATGTATCAAGCAATTGAATTCACCAGCTGTTTGGATATTAGATATCGAAAAGTATAGTTGTGTGGAATCCACTGTATGTTGCTTCTTGATTTTGCAGTGTGGTTGCTGGATTCATGGAGAGATTGTTTGATCGTGTCCATAACACCACCAACGCACAAACCAGAGTCCTTAGCGAACGACTCCACAAGCTTTGGTAAGAGGATTTTGTGGTGCTCATTGCGTACTCTAATGCTACCTCTAATATACTCTTCCTTCGCAACCTCAAGCTCTTCAAACACTCTCTTTCCTGTGTATACTCGTAGCTGCACTCCATGTTCATTGTTCAACATATATACACAAACCTTAATTTTCATGTTAATTGAAGCATTATGTAATAATAATAATAATTACAACGTTACTCAGAGAAATTGATTAGTACTCTACCGCTGGATCAGAATGGTTTCCTGAACAGAGTGCGAAATGTAGGAGAGGCTCAGGATGCTCAATTGCATATGCTTCTCGTCCATCTCCACTTCTAAGCTTTGTCCATGGAGAAAACAGCAAGCGCAGCCACTACAAGGTACATTTAGTTTTCAGATTTGTATCTTAAAAGTTTATAAATTTTAAAAGAGCAAAATAATATTTTAATCCTTGAGAGATATTATGATTTTTAATTTAATATTTTATAGATTGTTTTTGTTAATTTAATTTTTTTAAGATAAAAATATATTCAATCTTATTATTTTACTTAAACTTTATTCATAATGTTTTACTTAAAATAATATTAAAGTATAATTTAATTGATGACATGATTTTTTTATATGTCACACATTAATTTACATAAAATTAAAATATTTAAATAAATTAAAATTTCTTAATTGCATAAAAAAAATTAACTAATTACATTTCTAACAGTAATTTAAGATTTATGGTTAATTTATATATTAAAAAATCTTTGACTAATTTGACACAAACTTTTTTAATATATTGTGAATTGTTTATCACCTAAAGCTTTTATATTAACGAAAAAAATTTCAATCAGCATTCTATTAAGTATAACGTAAAGAATAAACTTTTTCTCATTTTAAAAAGTTGATTGAAATATCATCAACATAATATGCAAAAATTTAGTAACAATAATCAAATTGACATCTGTGCATCCACCTGTGCGGGGCGAGACATACGGCATCCAAGGATAGTGCTCTGTATTGTGTCTGCACTAATTGTATGACCCCCAACATTATATGCAGCCTGCAAACAGCATCACAATATATATGAGCAACCACATGACATGGGCTTATAAATTTCAATCCTACAATTTATAGCTCTATTTTCACCTTCAAAAGAAGAAACACCCTTTTCACATTGTTTTGTGGAATCCCATGAGCCAGAAAAGCCTATTGGAATGAGAAAAAAAATAGTGTCATGTAAACTTGTGAAGTAAAAGTCAAACCCATTGAGAGAAATGTCATTATTAATTAAAAGGAATTCATTACATGCATCACCAAAGCATTGTGTGTATTGATCCAAAAAGCTAGCTTCTCCTCGTGTTTCAACTTCCCAGGATCCACTTCTTCCAAACGACAAATAAGTGATCTGAAACAACGCAGTAGGATAAGTTTTTCCCATTAATCTCTAAAATATATACCCAAGAATTCGACTATATATATTATATACAATAGGCTTGATTTCAGTCAGACATAGGCAGAGTCACCTGAAATTTTTGAGCAAGTGTTCTGTATCACTCAATTTCTGACTATCTCTATAAATCCATGAGACTTCAAGCACGGAGCAGTATGGGTCATTAATCTCCTGCTGGAGTCCTTCCACGTGGAAAGGATTGTCTAATGATGCCACATCAAAGTAGGAATTATTCATAAACCTTGGGCTCCAAATATTACCTTGATCTCCCAGAGAAAACCTACTCATTGAAGACATGGATGAACTTGGGGATGAAATGCCATGATACGTCATAGGCGGCTCTGCAAGCTTGCAGTATATTGCTGATATACATTTCACCATTTCCTCGGAAATCCTGTTAGGTGTGTCTATAACATGGTTACACACGCGACTACCATGATGTTCTGTCAGATTGATTATGTCTGATGAAACCGTTTCAGCATGCTGTGTACTCAAAAGTTAAAATCCAAACAAAGCCACACAATATTAATTACTGATGATGGAGTAAAATTCAGAAGTCGTCTCGTGTATACCATATGATAAAACTTAAAATACTAACAGACTAATTTAACCAAAGTTGAATTACCTCCATCATGGACAATTGTCCGGAATGAAAGGCACACACAAGTTTAGCTTTAGCTAGAGATTGTGGTGAAGGAGATGTTCTAGTTGTGAATGCAGAACAATGGGGTAAGGAGGAATGGCAACGATACACACTGGAATCTAATAGCTTTTGGTGAGTCGTCCCATTTCCACTGTCTTGATCTTTTGCTGGAGGAGATTTTAATGTTTTGTCTTTGGTAGATGGAGATACACAGCATAATTGTTGATCAAATGCTTTACGGTACAAAGAGAGAAGATATTGCTCCAAATACGCAACTTCCAACTCTAACACTGCAATTTCCTTTATCAGTTCTGTGACTGTCTGCACTTACAAAATTAAGCAACATAACAATGACAACTTGACAAACATAAAGCCATACAAGAACAAGCAGGATATGCCATATGAATACGAGGTGTTACCTCAGGCATTATAATATCATTTGAATCTACAAAAGATGAAGGCTCCAATCCAAGTGCCCTTTCTAATGCGCATCGTACTGCAAATTGTTCTTGTAATGTTGTCTCCAGTTTTAAAACCTGCATACAAAATTTTCTTTAGAGGAAAAAGAAAATAGACATAGGGAGATTAATAAGGCTTCAGTACCTCTTGCTTCAGATTATTTTGGACGTCACTGACGGGGGTTTGTTTTTTCCTAGCTCCAACACTACCCTTAAAGAATCTCATATCCTGCAGGAATCAGATTTTATCAATATTTCTGTCATAAATTAAGATACTTCCTTCTAAATAATTGTCCAGAAGTAATTTTGTAAATGACAAAATCTGTTATCTTTCCATCCTTTCTGTATGAAACTTGTGAAAATATATCTCTACTTATTAATGCTGACATTTCTTTTCATTTCAGCATCATACAAGAGTACTTTACATGTCTAACAATGCATGTATATATGAATTACTTTAGTATGTTAAAATTTGTAGAAAGAACGCTAGAAATATATTATCATATATTTTGACCAAAAAAAATAAAAATTGGAGGGGTTATAATTATACCGGCTTAACTGGGTCTGTGCACTGGGTCTAAAGCATCAACGTGATTATTAATATTATTCCACATCCTTCTCCAGTACTCTCTCCTTACCAGGAACGCTGGCATGTGAGAAATAGTGATTACAAAAAGGATAAATAATTAGAGCACAGTAATATTAAATGTGAAAGGTATACATTCCATTATTGGGAAAAGCAATTCCTGATGTAAAAATTCCCAAATCAGCATTATGTGTACATAAATGGTTATATAGTAAACAAAACAAGAAAAGTGAAACACAAGAAATAGAGAGACACCTCTTTGGCGCTTTTTGCCTGTATTTCATTTTCTTCATTCCCATATCTATTGGTTGCAGTTAACCCACGGCTACTTAGGAGAAAAAAGAAATTAGAGAAATTTCATCATATAAAAATTTAGGTTAAAATAGGTAGAACTCTTAAACTTTAGAGTCATGAGAAATTGAATCAGGTTAAAATGTGAGTGTATACAAGATAGGTTATGAGTGAGTTCTTAAAATATGTCAAAAGATGATATGTCCTTGATTCAGGTAAAAAATCTGTCATGAAGCCAACAATTCTGATGTGGTTATTGATAGTTAAGTAGTGGATGAAAAATTTAGCTGATGTTTCAAGAAAGCCGGTTCCAAAGTTTATAAAAATTAAGTGCAAAGACAAAATTATGTGTATTCTAGTAAAAAATTTATTACATCATTTCTACAAACTTTTAGACATAGGGAACCAAATGAGACGATACCAAAATGTATTTACTGAAATTAATATGAATCTTTTTGGCCAATGAGGTAGCCTTCTTCTTGAGGTAACCAAGAAGAGTCAAAATCAAAATTTTATAATTGGATAAATCTCACTCTACAGCTCCAAAGTAAGAATTCATAATTAAGGGACTGTTACGTATCCATGAAGAGCAACTTCTGATTCGTCTATTCTCGATCTCATAATGACGATGGAAAACCAAACGATTTGATGGAACCAAATCAAGACAAAAGAAAAAGTGAATCTGCTATATATGTGGTTGAAGGCTTAAAAAAAATACAATGTGATTATTGTACTAATTAAGGTCCACTTTTTAAATTAGTCCACTTTCTTACGTTGGATCAAGCGACGTACAGAGTCCAAGAAGTAGGAATGTAGATGAATTAAGTGGTTAGTAAATTAATCAGATTTAATTTGTTAAAAATTTAAATTCAGTTCAAGATATTTAATAAATGAATAAATTTGATCAATATATTAAATTTATTTAATTAAATAAGTTAAATTTAAATATTTAATGTTCAGTTTATTAAGTTTATAAATAATTCAGTTAATAATAAAATATTATTTTATATCATATAATATATTTTAAAATTTTAAATAATACATATTGTAATTATATATATATGTTATATAAAAAAAATATTAGATGAAAATAAAAATTCATTCATAATTAAAAAATATTATATAATTTGCTTATATATATACATACATATACATATATATATTATATAAAGTTGATAATTTTTTATTTAGTTTAAATTTTATATATAAAAAAATATATATATTATATTTATAGCATTAGTCATGAACTGTTTGAGTTAGGTTGGTTTAATAAATAAGTTGAATTTAATTATAATTTTTTGTTTATTTTAAAACTCAGTCTCATATTCGAGTTGGTCTTATTTTAAACGCACAAGTTTAATTAAGTTAAAATTTAGTTAGATTTGTTTATAACCCTGCCAAGAAAGATAGCTTGCAGATTAATTTGATTCTTCATGCTTGGAAGGATATGAGATTTTTAAGATTTATCTCTATCTTATTTTTTATGACACTTTTTTTAAGATTTTAAAATTTTTAAAAAGTAATATTAAAAATAATTATTATGTTTTAAAATAATAAATTAAATATTTAAAAACTAATTAATTTTTTATTTTTAATGTCTTTTATAACTTTTCAATACTTTTTTTTCATATAACATATTTTATTTATAGTTTATATTATATAATAGATAATTTTAAAAAACAGTAACTAAAAGATTCTAAATTCATTATAATATATAAATCTTTAGGAAGAATAATTAATTCTTTAATAGGCTAATCTGTAGTGATTGTTGTAACTTTATTAGCTCAAACGACATTATATATCTACCAACCTTATAAAGGAGATTGTGTGTAATATATGGCTTTACTGGAACAAGTAGTCTGACATACACTATAAAATCATCCTTAAACATTTGTCTGACACTTGGAATTTTTACCTGAATAAGATTTTCTTATATATGCTATTAAAAATATTGGTCAAAATTTAACTTTAGTTTTATTAAAACTTTCTTCCAAAATGTATATCACTATAAAATTCAATGTTTTTGTACCATGGAAGGTACATACTTGTTACTGGTAAAAACTATCTTGAACTTCCTTGCCCTTACAACTTATTTATGGTTCGCTTATTTTGCTTCCCGAAAAACCCTTATTATTATTATTATTATTATTTAATTTAAAATAACTTATATTTTTTGTCAAGACTATATATCAAATTTTAAACTTAAATAAAAACTAAGGCGTTGGATCATTCGCCCTATATTGTAAAGCACCAAGTACTTTTTGAAGAGCATGGATTACGAGCTTGCACATATTGGTCTATATGACTTTGTCTTTTTTTTTTTTTTTTTGAAACAATGTGCATGATCTATGATGCTTGGGACTTAAATTTTTAAATATTTTTTTGATAATTTTTAAATTTGAGTGGATCATTAATATACTTGATAAAAATTTTAAATTATTAAATTATTGATCAAACTATTAAATTACTAAAAAATTATTTTTTCTGATAAAATAAAAAAATAAATATATTTAAAAAGTGAGCTGAATCAACCAAAATCAAATTAGTGTCTCTAAATTAATTAAAAATTCAACGAGTCAATTTGGCGCGAACACAAATTTAGTGCTTGATTTGTCTGAATCATTGGAACGATCTACTAGGTGAATCCAAGTCATTTTGGTGGTCTGGGCTTCAGTATAATTTGCTGTGTTTTTTGGACTGAAGGACAATGTATTATTTAGGTCCAAGAGTACTTACCCAAAAACTCCCTCGGCCCAGAATTTCTATTTAGCCCACTCTTACTTCCTGGTATAGCATAATTGCATAAGTACTCCTCTATCCACGATTTTTTAAAAATATATATATAAAAATAAAATAAAATAAAATTTAAAAAATGAAAAATATTTTTTTTAAAAATCGATATAATTCATTACTCCATTAATAGGCTGCTCTAAAAGGGAATCCAAAAGAAAAGTTTTAAAAATATAATAATAACTAAGGAAAAACGAATTGGGCATTTTAATTATTTTAATTTTGGTATAGCTCGCTTTTTAATTTGAATAATATTTAAATTTTACGATATTAATTGTCAAAATTAATGTTTTTAAAAAGATTAAGCTAAATTATTTTATTTTTATGATAAGTATGTTGGTCTAACATCAATTTTTAATTTTTATATAAATTAAAATATATGAAATAGAAATAAAAAGACTTAATTTTATCAAAATTCTAAAATCGAAATCCTAGTCCTGATAAAATATAATAAACATTGAGAGGGCTTCACTGGGTGTGTTCACTGGGTGATTATTAATATTATTCCACTTCCTTCTCCAATACTTTTTCGTTACCAGGAACGCTGGCGTATGAAAAATAGTGAATACAAAAAAGATAAATAATTAGAGCACAGTAATATAAAATGTGATAGGTATACATTCCATTATTGGGAAAAGCAATTCCTGATGCAAAAATTCCCAAATCAGCATTATATGTACATAAATGGTTATATAGTCGTCTTTGGATCCGCTGCCATTACCTTGGCTGCCATTGCCCTGCAATCACTTTTAGCAGCGGTTTTTTGAGTTGCTAAAGTGTTTTTAATATTATTGCAACGAAAATTATTGATGCTATAACTTTTTGTTTAAATAATTAATTATAACAGCAATAATTTTCGTTGCAATAATATTTAGCAACGGAAAAAACCGCCGCTAAAAGTAATGGCAACAAAACAGGAAAAGTGAGACATAAGAAACAGAGAGACACCTCTTCGACGCTTTTTGCCTGTATTTCGTTTTCTTCATCCCCATATCTATTGGTTGCACTTAACCCACGGCTACTTAGGAGAAAAAAGAAATTAGAGAAATTTCACCATCTAAAAATTTAACTTAAAATATATAGAACTCTTCAACTTTAGAATCATAGGGAATTGGGTCGGGTTAAAATATGAGTGTATGAGATAAGTTATGAATCAGTTTTTAAAATATGTGAAAAGGCAATATTATTTTTGGTCTACATCAACAAAAAATTTGATATGAAGTCAACTATTTTGATGTGGTTATTGATTGGTAAGAAGTGAATGAAAAAATTAATTGATATTTTTATTTGTAAAATTTTGAAAGGTCAAATAAATCTATTTTAAAATTCATCCAAATTTAGTGCATAGACAAAATTATGTGTATTTTAATAAAAAATTTATTACCTTATTTCTACAAACTTTTAGACATGGGGAACCAAATGAGAAGATACCAAAATGTATTTAATGAAATTAATATGAATCTTTTTGGCCAATGAGGTAGCCTTCTTCTTGAGGCAACCAAGAAGAGTCAAAATCAAAATTTTATAATTGGATAAATCTCACTCTACAGCTCCAAAGTAAGAATTCATAATTAAGGGACTGTTACGTATCCATGAAGAGCAACTTCTGATTCGTCTATTCTCGATCTCATAATGACGATGGAAAACCAAACGATTTGATTGAACCAAATCATGACAAAAGAGAAACTGAATCTGTTATATATGCGGTTGAAGGCTTCAAAAAAATACAATGTGATTATTGTATTATTAAGGTCTACTTTTTTACACTGGATCAAGCGGCGTACAGAGTCCAAGAAGTAAGAAAGAGTGTAGATTAATTGAGTGATTGGTGAATTACTTAAATTTAATTTATTAAAAGTTTAAATTAAGCTGAATTCATTTATTTGAATAAATTTAATTAACATATTTTGATCAACATATTAAATTTATTTAATTAAATAAGTTGAGTTTAAATATTTAATATTTAGTTTATTAAATTTATAAATAATGTGATTAATAATAAAATATTATTTTATATAATATATATTATAATCTTATATATATATATATGAAAGTTAATAATTTTTTATTTAGTTTAAATTTTATATGTGTAAAAAATATATATTATATTTATAATATTATTCATGACTTGGTCGAGCCTTGGCTAGTTTAATAAATAAGTTTGGCTTGATCAAAATTTTTTGGTTATTTTAAAGTTTAAGTTTGTATTGAAGTTCATTTTATTTTAAATAAACGAATTCGATCAAGTTAATGTTCGATTTGGTTTGATTCGTTTATAATCTTGCTAAGAAGGATAGCTCGCAGATTAATTTGATTCTTCGTATTTGGAAGGATATGAGATTTTTAGGGTTTATCTTTGTCTTATTTTTTATGATATTTTTTTAAAATTTTAAAATATAATATTAAAAAATAATTATTATATTTTAAAATAATAAATTAAAAAGTTAAAAACTAATTAATTTTTTATTTTTTTTAATGTCTATTGTAACTTTTTAATATTTTTTTATATAACATATTTTATTTTATAATTTATATTATATAATAGATAATTTTAGAAAACAGTAACTAAAAGATTCTAAAATTATTATAATATCTAAATCTCTAGGAAGAATAATTAATTCTTTAATAGGCTAATCTATAGTGATTGTTGTAACTTTATTAGCTCAAACAACATTATATATCTATCAACCTTATAAAGGAGATTGTGTGTAACATATGGCTTTACTGGAACAAGTAGTCTGAAATACACTATAAAATCATCCTTAAACATTTGTTTAAAACTTGGAATTTTTACCTGAATAAGATTTTCTTATGCTATTTAAAATTATTATTATTATTATTATTATTATTTAATTCTTTAATTTAAAATAACTTATATTTTTTGTAAATACTATATATCAAAATTTTAAACTTAATTAAAAACTAAGGCGTTGGATCATTCGCCCTATATTGTAAAGCACCAAGTACTTTTTGGTGAGCATGGATTGTGAGCTTGCACATATTGGTCTATATGACTTTGTCTTTTTTTTTTTTTTTTGAAACAATGTGATCTATGATGCTTTGGGACTTAAATTTTTAAATATTTTTTGATAGTTTTTAAATTTGAGTGGATCATTAATATATTTGATTAAAAATTTAAATTATTAAATTATTCATCAAATTATTAAATTACTAAAAAATTAATTTTTATGATAAAAAAATAAATATATTTAAAAAGTGAGCTGAATCAACCAAAATAAAATTAGTGTCCCTAGATTAATTAAAAATTCAATGAATTAATTTGGGGTTACAACAAATTTAGTGCTAGATTTGTCTGCATCATTGGTACGATCTACTAGGTGAATCCAAGTCATTTTGGTGGTCTGGGTTTCAGTATAATTTGCTGTGTTTTTGGACTGAAGGACAATGTATTATTTAGGTCCAAGAGTACTTACCCAAAAACTCCCTCGGGCCAGACTTTGTATTTAGCCCACTCTTACTTCTAGGTATAGCATAATTGCATAAGTACTCCTCTATCCATTATTTTTTAAAAATATTATAAATAAAATAAAATAAAATTTAAAAAATGAAAAATATTTTTTTAAAAAAAATCGATATAATTCATTACTCCATTAATAGGCTGCTCTAAAAGGGAATCCCAAAAGAAAAGTTTTAAAAATATAATAATAACTAAGGAAAAACGAATTAGGCATTTTAATTATTTTGATTTTGGTATAGCTCACTTTTTAATTTGAATAATATTCGAATTTTATGTTATTAATTGTCAAAATTATTTTTTAAAAAAATATTAAGCTAAATTATTTTTATTTTTATGATAAGTATGATGGTCTAACATCAATTTTAATTTTTATATAAATTAAAAATATATGAAATGAAAATAAAAAGACTTAATTTTATCAAAATTAAGTCGTTTTTATACATGTTAGTCTCTCTTATATATATAAAGAATAGAGGTGGCGAAACCTTATTGAGATAGGATTAAGCTATTAGTGTTTGAATAGAATTAAACTTCCTTTATATGTAAATAAAGATCAATATATAATAATTATCGGATCAATATTTATAACAAGTGGTGTGATAATGAAAATCACAAATAAAAATAATCAAATTAAAATAATCAATACAATTTTATTATATATTTATAAAATAATCTCAACTTAAATGTCTTTTTTTTATATAATCATGATTAGGGTCTTACATTTGAACAATTTTTTTAAAAATTTTGTTTTATTAAAATATACAAAAATTATTTTTCTATAATATTTTTCACACATTTTATTTTATCTTCTAGTTCAAAGAGTTTTCTCCTATCCTCTTTCTCTTAATCCTAAATAAATTATACTTTTAAATTTGTCATATATGTCCAAATTATATATAACTATTTTATTATTTTAAAAAGTTACACATTATTTGTTAAAATATAAAATTGACCACCGCCATAACAAAAAATAAATTATAATTCTACTTATTTTTTATCAAAATACCTTTCTCTATATACATATATATATATTTATTACTTATATATAAATATATATTTAACTAGTATAAAATTATTATATTTTAATTAAGAATAAATCAAAATTTTGATCTTCAACCCAAAATAAACACATCAAAATAAAATCTTGAGAAATATATTTTAATAAATTAAGTATATCAATATTATCTTGAAGAATATTTTGATAATGTTTTAACTTGAAGGGAAAAGCTTTATATTAAAAACAAATTAATAAGAAGATTAACGTATAATTTATAAAAAAATCTCAACTTAAAGGTATTTTTTTCTAATTAATCACGATTAGGGTCTTATATTTGAAAAAAAAATAAAAAATAATTTTTTGTTAAAACATACAAAAAATTATTTTTCTAAGCCAATTAGTTGAGATTTCTTTAACCCATTAAAACCTAGGTAAATCTAGCCCGACTCATCGAACCAGTGACCTAGGATGCGAGTTGGCTTGCTTTGGTATTTATATTATAAAGTGTAAATGTTGGTAAAAAAAAAAATACAAATGAGCCCTAATTCATACAGATTATTAATTTATTTATTTTTTATTTTTTTTCTTTATACTTCACTATTTCATCAAAATTTATAAAGATTCATGTGTTTTGTCCTATCCTCTTTATCTTAATCCTAAATAAATTATATTATTTTTGTCATATGTCCAAATTGTATATAAATTTTTACTATTTTAAAAATTACACGCACTTTATTAAATTAGAAAATTGAATGTCTCTGTAAAAAAAATAAATTATAATTTTTATTTATTTTGATCAAAATATATATGTACCTCTATATTATTACTTATATATAACAATATTAAATATATATTTAAATAATATAAAATAATGATCTTTTAATGAAGAATAAATCAAATTTTTGATCTCCAACCCAAAATAAACACATAATAATAAAATTTTAAGACATATATATTTTTAATAAAGTATATCAATATTATCTTGAAAAATATATTGATCATGTTTTATATAACTTGAACGGAAAAGCTATATATTAAAAAAACAAATTAATAAGACGATTAATGTATAATTCGAGCATATCTCTCTGAAAAGAAAAAGACTAATTTTTTTAATTAAAAATTAAAGTTTTAATGAACATTAACCATACAAGAAAAAACTTTTAAAATAAAATAAAAGTTAAACGTATGATAAAAAAGATGCCTGTAAAAGTACATCCTGCTTGTAGGATGCATCGATGACACTGCAATCTTTTATCTCCGGTTTGAAAGATTATCGGATATCAGTCAAGTTAAATTAGTCACTAGAACCTCAACATCTGTGCTCTACACACAATTCTAGATTACAAAATTTGTAGTTCTTTGATATTCTCTATATACGTCTTCTATCAGATTCTGAAATCTAATTGAAGAACTTGACTGAGGCATGCAGTTAATTTGTCTGAAATCATGGATTAGTACCTGTCGTGCGAATAATATAACAGTGTTATATAAAAAAATAAATATAAAAGAGAATATAATATTTATTTATAATCTTTTATTATATGACTAAAACACACTATTTATTTAATTTGTATTTATCTCTTTTTTATATCACATTGTTATATTAATTTTTTACATGACAAGATTCAAATTCCTAAAATCATGTGTAAATCGACCTTGCATATCCATATTTTTCAGCTTTAATTTAGTGCACTTCTGTTATCTACTTTTTATTATTTTTTTTTTCTTATGATGAAATGATGTTTATTTGCCTCCCTTCTCCTTTTCGCCAAATAGAAATCTATTAAATTAACTTAATGTTTTTTTTTTTTTTTTTACATGACAGTGTTTTACATGAAAATATCTAAATTTCCTATCAAGTACGATGCTCTATTAATAAAAAAAATAAAAAAATGGGTTAATTTAGCTAAAAAATGGGCAAAACAGTTAGACGTTATTTCCAATCTTAAAATTGATTCTTAAAAAATCGATTAAATGTGTCTAAAATAATAAAAATAGGAGAGTTTATTGGTTAAATTGGTTTAAAAATTTATTTATTTATTTGTTTCTAGTGAATGTGTATATATAGAACTTTATGTATGTTTTGATTTATTTTTATGTATTATAATATTAATGAATTTATTGAATGATTTTTAAATTTTTAGTATTTTATAGTTTATTATATATTATATTATATTTATAATTATAAAATTTTAAAAAATATAGATTTAATTATTATAAATTCGACATAAAATCTAATGATTTAGATAGTGACATAATTTGACTAAAATTTAATCATAATTAAACTAATAAACTGTAACCTATTCAAGAACTAATTATCCAATTTTCAAATTCAATGCCAAGTACCACTGTACCATTCTGATTTATAAGGCAATGTTGAATTAAATACATATTTGTTTGCAGTCCTTGCTTGAATAAATGAAAGACCCTCATGTCCAAGTATTCTGGGCTCGAACCATCACAATTATCTATCAAGTTCAAGCTGACTGGTACAATACAATACAATACTGCAGCATTGAGAAAATTAAGTCTGTTAGTCAACTTAGTTTATGAAGATTACTCATATGTCTGAACTCTAACTCCAAGGACCTACAAAGAAAGAATCAGAGAGGGGAAATGAACTTGTGATAAAATTTTTGACGATCAAGTCAATCTTTAAAAGATTAGAATAACAATATATATACTGAATAATCCAATGAATGATATATAAGAGGAAGGGTATTTATAAATAAATCATCCGATTGGGGGCCATGCGAAGTATCTAAGAATTATGGTAAAAAAAATAGGTGACATGTGTGTGATAATAATTTTTATATGGAGTCGATTAGTAATAGACGAAACGGATGATAATAAGATGGGCAGCTAACAACAACATTTGACGAAGTGAAGTGCAGGTAGATATTATAAATTTCCTTTCACCTTTTCCATTTGAATATTCTGAAATTTTGGTTGAATCGATGATGTGGCTTGTTTAGTTAATGAGCAATGAGTAGTAATGACATGATTTAGAAAGTCCATAATTAAGAAGAAAGATAAAAAAAGATTGGGTCGACGAATAGATAAAGTAGCATTAATATTTAACTGAAACAGAAGCTTATTACTATAAAAACACAAACACAACAGAAAAGCCTATTAATGGATGGATCATGGACCCCATCTTCCTCCGCTCCTTCAAGTATAAACACTCAACGTCTTCCTCAACTTCATTTCATTTCTATATCAAAACGAATTTTCAGTCATGTCGTCCATGATGAAATAGTTGTAGAGCAAAATGAATAATTACAAAAATGAAAAGCTAATAAAAAAGGGTTGCTTGTGTTTCATGTTTGCATGATTTGAATTGATGATAGTAAAATATCTTTGAGGTGAAGAGGGACCATACCATTCATTCATGTAACTCCCTCAGGCCTCAGCTTTTTGAGGCATTCCTTTCAATGGTACAGTGCAATACAATATTGGGGCACCATAGTCCGTAGAGAGGAAAGGAACCCATCAATTGTGGATATTGCTTTTGCACCCACTCTGTCCCTGTCCCTCACTCTCGTCTTGTCTAGTGTTTTTCCGATTAATGTGACTCTCACTCTCTCTCTCTCTCTCTCCCTTGTCTGCTTATAAATACAACTACAACTGCTTCAATACACTTCATCGTCTTCTTTACAATTCTGGGATTTAACATCTTTACTTGTGTCTCTTTGTTTCCTTATTCTTCCGCTTATAAATAATTAACCTATAGGTTTCGCATTGAATTTTGTATATGGAGTAGAATGGAAATGGTAGCATTAGTTACAAGCATTCTATGGTAGTTCATGAGATTATCCTACATGTAATGTCAGTTATTAGTGCTGTTTGATTGCAATTTTTAAAACTATTTTTGATTTTTAAAAATAAAAAAATTGTTTAAATAATTATTTTCAGATAGAAAATAAAAAAAATAAAATATTATTTGGGAACAGAAAATTCAGAAGAATTAAAAAATGTTTTAAACTTTAATTTCTTAAAACAAAGAAAATACAAAAAATAAACTTTTTTTTATTAACAACATATATATAAATACATAAAAATAATTCTAATATTAATTTTATAAAACACTTTTAAAAATAAAAGAGCAGAATATCCTCCATGCAACCATATATTTCTAAGTTTGAATTCTTTCAAGTCACACTTAATGATGATGGGATTAGTTAATTAATTATGATTACACACCATGTTCTTGATGTCATATTTATCAATTATTTTGGTTAAAACCATTTAAAGTGAAGCATGAAGCTGAAGCACATGGGGTGGGAGAGTGCTTGTTATAGGACAGCAGCTACTGAGGGAGAGGGACATATTCCAAGGTGGGCCAAAGCCACAGGTGAACAGTGCCAGCACGAACCCACTTAAAATTGCCAATTTTTTTTTCTTTTTCTTCTCCTCACGTTTCTTACTGAATACACATTTCTATATATCTTTGTCATCTCTCTTCTTTAGAATCATTACCCTCTCTATGATTGCACTAAAAGTTACCCTCACTACCCTTACCAGCTTTATGTGATTGAATTGCATTAAAGAAATAAAAAAGAAGCTAGTCATGATGTTCCTGCTTTCTTGATTATCTCTTTAAATGCACTACAGGTTGATAATTTAGTAACATATTTTTTTTTCACAATATACATATTTTTTATTAAAAGTTTAAAAGAATATAATTTGTAATTCATTATCACTTTTCCTAGTCCACTGTTATGAGTCATAATTGACAAGAATG
Organism: Senna siamea; assembly: GCA_031216115.1. Taxonomy (NCBI): domain Eukaryota; kingdom Viridiplantae; phylum Streptophyta; class Magnoliopsida; order Fabales; family Fabaceae; genus Senna; species Senna siamea. The sequence continues at coordinate 16,601,150 of CM062358.1, forward strand.
AAAAGGCCAAAAAGGAGGCATAAGATATCTCTTTATGCAATGGATCCAATGTCAATATTGAATTACTGAGATTTGAGGATTCTTCATAAATAAGAGTAAAAAGTTCAATAATGTACGATTTGAATGGTTTCATCCAAGATCACACAATATATATAGTCTCTAAAATTTGGATCTTTTATTTTGTATTACACTTGTTTCAAGTATGGTGCGCTTTGCACTAGAAGACAGTTACTTCACTGACATATTATATTTGTTATTATTATGGAATTAGAGAGGTGAGTTAGTGCAATTATGAGAGCATGGGTGAGATCAAGATTGTGTAAAGTCGCAGATTGCTCGGCCAAAATGGGCATTCTATGAATGACGACTTTAACGTTTCTGCTTTTAATTTACAGTGTACAAAATCTTCTGTCTTCTTATGTCACTCTGCCGAAAACTCTGGAACAAAATATAATATTAAATGTTAAGTGCATGAAAAGAATTATATATAATTATGTTGTTAAAAAATAATATGATAGTATTATATAAAAAATAAAAACAAAATCAAAATATATCTTTTTTCTTTTAAGTGTAAGTCAAATTAAACTGCTTACAAAGTCACAACCAAAGAGGACCAATAAGTACAAAGAATGCCATCAATTTGCAGTTGCAATGTGGGGGATTTAAAACCATCCATCGCTTTGATTTCATGTCTAGCTTCCTTCCACTATCAGATAATAAAACAACCACATTTTTTGAGTATTTGACTTGACACAAATAAAATAAGGTAAAATAAAAAAACGATAATTAAATAAAAATTATTAATTGTTTATTATCAAATATTTTAATAAAAAATGCATTGGGTATAACAATTTTTAATTTACCAACAATTAAGAATTAATGTGTATAAAACTTAAAATTTATAAGAACTGAATTATACAATAATCTTTGAGATAAAATTAATAATATAATCAAAATTTTGTAATTTGGCAAGAAAGCCTAAAATCCAGTAAAGAAATAAAAACGAAATAAGGAAAAACATACAAGTCGTAGACTCGCAGTTTTAATAGTGTCACCAAACATCAATCAAGAAATAAAAAAATTAAAGAGAGAGAGAAACTAAAAAGAAATGTTAAATACTTGGGTTTGCTAGGTAGCAAACATCTTTCTCCTATGGTGACGAGGGTATATTAGTCAATGCACCAAACAGCTAACTTACGCTTTACTCCACATCATATGATAACGACAGTGACTCCAGCCTAGTGCCTAGAAAATCCAACGACGGTGTCTAAAAGCGACGATGACATAGAGAAACCCAGAAAAATTAAATACTAAAATAATAATAATAATCAATTGAGATAGGCATGCCTGCCGACTGTCTCTGTCTGTTTGATTGCTGAGTTGTTGTGTTCATAACTAGAAGAGGAAAACCAAAGATAAAGAAACGTCATTACTCTTGCCCAATAGAGAAGAGAAATCAGAAAATGGTATAATCCAGTCCAGTCCATACTGATATATAATCATCAAAAGTGAGCATGGATGCACAGAAAATTGATAAAGTAGAAACACACAACGTCAACAGTGAACACCCCACGAGCCTGAGGCCTGAGGTCCGAGCCATAGTCATTGTCGTCGTCTTCGTCATCATTATCCTTTTCATTTCTGGCCCTTTTGCTTTTTCGGGTGTCGTGGTGGTGTGGTGTTTCGTGTTCGCTACTTTACAAATTTAAGAGCAAACTCTTCAGTCTACACACGCTGGTTATTCCTTCTGCTACTCTCTGTCTCACTGTTTCCCCTCATGCTTAACACTTCAGCTCCTGTTCTAATCATTCTTAACGCTCTCTGTGCTGAGCACTATTAAATGGGACATGGGTTTTCACATGACCGATTCTCGGTAAGCCTCTGCTTTTGGTGCTCCCCCTAACCCCTACTTATCGTACCTTTTTTTCTTCTTCTCCAGTTGGGTTTCATATTCTTTTCGCATTTGAAAAAAATTACAAGCTTTTCGGTCAGATTGAACATTCCTCGTGTTCCATGCAATTTGCGTGAAACTGCAGTGATTCTGGTAGGAGAAAGGTACCAGCAATTCGTTGTTACATAGGAAGTTCAAAAAAGAACTTGTTTTAGGACTCCACCATTCTTTCTTTCTGTAAATGCCATATCTTGCTCCAAAGAAATTGTGAATTCTTTTACTTGCTAGATATATAAATATATGGCAGAAAGTAGGCTTACTAGGGTAGAGCAAGGCCAAACCAAGATAAAAAATGTTCCAATCGCTGTCACCCCAGAAGGATTTTGGTGTTGCCCTTCTCCAGTTGTGTTTCAGAAAAGCCTGAAATCGCAAAGCCCTGTCAATAAAACCAACCCCTCTTCGCCACCGCCTCCACAAAAGGCTAATATCCAGAAAAAGCCAATCCCAGTTAGTGAGAGAAGAGCAGTACCTACCCCATCTAGATTGAAAATTTCCGATGATCAACAATGTAATGCTTCAGAAAAGCCACCTGCAGCTCCTACATCTATGACTACAGAGAGATCAGGGAGACCCAAGATTGAAAATTTGCCAAGAAAGGTAGCTATTGATTTTGGTGAGGCTGGAACTTGTGATGTGAAGGTTGTTTTATTTGGAAAGCAGGGGTTTTGTGTGAAATTAAGCGTGCACAGGCATGTTCTAACAGACAAGAGTAGTTTCTTTGCTGATAAACTCTCTGAACAATCTGGCTTGTCGTGTCTACAAATTGATGATTGTGAAGATGTTGAAATTTATGTGGAAACTGTTGGACTCATGTACTGCAAGGAAATGAAGCAGCGGCTAATGAAACAAAGTGTTCCTCGCATACTTCGGATACTCAAGGTAATTTTCCTGAATATAAATTAAGTTTCATGCATCTACTTTTCAGTTTTCACTTTAATTAATGCTAATATCTGTACCATTGGTAATTGAATTTACTTAGCAATTACATCTTGAATGCCACTACCAACTGTAAATTCATCTGTTCTAGAATAAATCTAAGAATAAATTTAAATTATTTTGCACAATTTTCTTGTTACTCTGAACGAGTATGCCAAGGTGATGAATCTTTCGGTATCTGCTGTACTGAAATTAAAACTGGTATATCATCGTTATTTCAAGAGTAATTAATTTAGCCATGTACGTCCTCTGCACTGTCTTCTAAAGGAGAGAGTGCTTCCATTACGCAAGTGAACTCATGGATTGTGCTTTTCGTGGGAAAAACTGCAAACATACGGACTGTTGAAAGCAAAATCAACTGTCGATCAAGGAGTGGAAAAGAGTACTTGCTTCTCCATCATTTTTTGCAGTGAAATGTGCTACCTGCTATAAATGTGAATTGTAATTAATGATGATGATTATACGACACTTGCATCATGTGGGGGTGATTTGTACAAAATCAATATTATTACATAGTATACTCACACTCCACCATTATGTACATAACTAGCTTGTGAAATGTGATTTATGAATAGAATTTACTTGCGTACATACTGTTGATAGCAAGATAAAAATTTGCATAAACAGCTGACTATGTTATAAATGAAAGGGGAGAGATAGGGAGAGGTTGACCTCCGAACCTCCTCCCCCTTTTTCTCTCTCCTTACTTTGAAAAAAAAATAAAAATTAGATTAAAATAAAGAAAATGAATGGAAAGAGCCAATGGGAGCTCAAGTTCTCCGTAGAGTTCTCCTAAATGAAAACTGTAGTGATGATCATGACAGAGTCAGTGATTTATAGATTAATTGGTGTTCACTTTTAGTATCAGCATTTCAGAAGAAAAGCGGCTGTATCAAGTTGTGAGACAATTAATGCACTATCATACACTAAAACATAGTTATTAGTTATAAGCTACTTATTGAGAACTGGAGGAAGAACTGGATAAGTTGACCCAGCCCAATGAGTCAAGCTCATCAAATCCAGCGGAAGAGGAAGGCCCATCAAACGAAGGTCAGGTTTGCATTTCCTAAAAACTTTCCTACATTTCGGTACCCCCATTACGGCTCGGGCCCTACAGATTCAGTCAGTTTTCATGAATTCCTTGCCTAGAATGACAATAAATCAATGAATGCTATAGCAAGACTACCAGTTTTTCAACCTGAAATAGTTATAGGAAAACCCTAACGGCGACCTCCCATCAGTTTCCTCTCAAGCCAAAAACTTTGAGAGACAAGGCGAGATAAAGAATCGGCCAGAACATTATTCTGTCCGTCTATATGTTCAATATTGATTTCTATGCCTGTGCCAGTTATATAATCAGTGAATGCAATCCATCTAACCCTAGATGGTTTGTTCTGTGCCAGCTTATTGTAGAAACTAATAATAGCTTGGCAATCTGTCCTTAGTGTTATCTCCTTTCGATCCAGATAATGAATCTTAAGGGATTCTAAGCATTCATAGTTCTGTAATCAAAAACCATTCTTTCTTTGCCTTTCTTCTCCTTTCCTGTCTTTGGGTCCACCGTTGTTCCAGAATACACAATGATAGCCTTTGTTCTGTGTCTGCTGGTACTCGGTCTGATTACTCCCAATTCTAAGAGTGCTTCGATCTGTCTGAAGTACCTCTTCTCTTCCTCCGGGGTGATATGCTTTAATGGTTTATCCTGAATTGTGATGTCAGGATTTATAATCTCAAGCTTGCATTTCACCTGATTCTTCTCCCAATGCTTCAGCGGGTTGACTCCGATAATTCCTTGATCCTCCAACTCCTTCAGCAACGGGCCGAATTTATTCCGGAAGCTAGGAAAAGTTTTTCCTATACTGAAGCACACCATATCTTGAATGAGATGGTATTCTTCTTCTTCAAGGTCGAGTTCTGCTATTGCACTGCAGCTACTTCGACATTCTGATGTTGCTTGGATATTGGCGGTGTTCTTATAGAACGTGATTATGTCTCTTTCAATTCTTACTCCGCCCCTCATAGCCCTGAGGAAATTGCATCCAACTAGCATTTGTACCCCTCCTAATTCTTCCATCGCCATACAGTATGTGAAGGGTATTCTGAAACGCTCAGTACCTATCTCCATATATCCTTCCCTTAGCTTCATGGTAGCTTCATTGACTCCACCAATTCCACTAATTTTTATGGGAGAATACATCTTTTCCTTTCTTTGCTCTTGATGCTTTCTCAGAAATGCAAAGATTTTGTAACTCTGTATCAGGGCGGCCCATATATCTTGAATTCCTACGCCGGAAGCCTTGCCGTGCACTTGAATCATTGGATCCACCGGCCGTTGGATTTGCTAGAACGAGGGATTATACCAACGTTGCTGCTGGATATTCTGCAATAATAAAGCAGAATAATTTCATAATTCAACAGATCAGTACACTCTCACAACAAGTTGCAGACCTCACTGAAACTGTAACGAAGCTGAAAAGAGATACTGAGAAAGGTAAGGCACCACTTACAAAGTTGTACAGGCTATTTATCCTGGCAGCTGCTGCGCATTCTATATTGACGAATGCTGCTTCTTCCTCCGATCCCGTCTCTCCCACTGCTTCTTCTACGATCGTTTTTCCTTTATCATGCAGTTCAAGGGCCTCGAGATCTCCGTGGAGATTCCTGGTAAGTATATTCTGCAGACGCTCATTTTCAGCCTTTAGTGCATCTACTTGTTTGCTGAGGTCTTCACAGTACTTTACCAGCTCTCTAATCAGAGTATCCTTGTCAGATCTAGTAGGGATCTGTTGCGGAGGTCTATTTGAAGGCAGGTTTCCATCAAGTTGCTATGTCAGAAGAGTCAATCCCATGGACGGCGTTTTTCGTACCAGGAGGATTATACGAATGGCTGGTGATGCCGTTCGGGCTCAAAAATGCCCCTGCAGTTTTTCAAAGAAAAATGGATAACTGCTTCAAAGGCACAGAGGACTTCGTCGCGGTATATATAGATGATATAATCGTCTTTTCAGAAAATGAAGACGAGCATATGAGACATCTGTATGAAGTCTTGAGAAGGTGTAAACAGCATGGATTAATTCTTTCTAAGGAGAAAATGAAGATTGCTGTCCCTGAAATCGAATTCCTAGGAGCGGTCCTTGGAAATCGAAGAATTAAGCTGCAAGAAAACATCATCAAGAAGATTGCTGAATTTCCTGATGAGCAGCTTAAGGAAAAGAAAGGGTTGAGATCGTGGCTGGGAATCCTTAATTATGCAAGATCATACATTCCCAAGCTCGGCACCCTGCTAGGCCCTCTTTACAATAAGACCAGTCCTAATGCTGATAAAAGGATGCAACCATCAGACTGGAAACTAGATATTCTGTGACTTGATCCACCCGGTAATTGAACGCCGCGTGGCTAGTGTTTGTCACTCTTCCAACCATCGCCCTTGTCAACAGTAGGTTGGATTCTGCGCCTTCCCATGTTTCATAACCAGCCGTTTGAACCACTATCTGAAAATGCTGGTAGAAATCATGTATTGAAAGCATAACATCTGGAGCAAAGTATACCAAGGCAGATCCTTGGCTCAGGTCTACTTCCATGGCTCCCACGATGTTTCTGTCATCTCTTCCCCATCTTGTGTCTCTGATGAGGACCAACGCCATTGTTCCTGCATTCCTCCTATGCAGAGCCTGAATCCTTGTCATGATTAGGCCTACATGTATATTTTCCATACCGTTCTCCCGCAGGCGGCGATAAGATGCTTCTGTAATGAAACCATATTCTCCTTGTTCTCCGGGTTGAGTCACAAGGATGCGTTGCTCTGTGTAATTCTGATACACCCGGTGTTGCGGTTGGTTCCATTGTACTTGATAAAGTACTTCTGCAGGCACTAGATTTGCTCTCCTCCGAGCTGTAAATGCTAGTTCCTGGTCAGGGTTTACCTCAGACTCTAGAGCCCTTCGGTATTCCCTTCTGCGCAATGCCCTCCTTGCCATGTGTGCAAGTCTCGCCCTTGCTCTATAGTCCCTGATTTGATCATCTACAGTTGGGACTCCAGCGATCTCGGCGAAGATTCGGATGGGTCTCCTGCAGTCTTGATGGCGGTGCTCTTGCTGGTGGCATGGTTTGGGTCTGCGTGCGGCTCATTTCCTCACTCTCTTGAGTGCTTCATTCCTTGCCTAGAATGACAATAAATCAATGAATGCTATAGCAAGACTACCAGTTTTTCAACCTGAAATAGTTATAGGAAAACCCTAACATTAAAGAGATTTCCTTACCTCGACGATTGCAATCCGTTCACACCGGGGAAACTTCACACTTGAGCTACTTTCAAGCTCTGATACCAATATACGCCCCTCACTAGGATCTAGAAAATTAAAAGAGCTGTAGCGAACTCAAATAATTTCCTAAAATCGTACATAACGTACGGGTTTTCAGGGATCCAAAGAAGCTGACAGAGGAAGCACTCAAGAGAGTGAGGAAATGAGCCGCACGCAGACCCAAACCATGCCACCAGCAAGAGCACCGCCATCAGCACCAGAGAGGAGACCCATCCGGGAATCTTCGTCAGATCTTCTTTGAGTCCCAACTGTAGATGATCAAATCAGGGACTATAGAGCAAGGGCGAGACTTGCACACATGGCAAGGAGGGCATTGCGCAGAAGGGAATACCGAAGGGCTCTAGAGTCTGAGGTAAACCCCGACCAGGAACTAGCATTTACAGCTCGGAGGAGAGCAAATCTAGTGCCTGCAGAAGTACTTTATCAAGTACAATGGAACCAACCGCAACACCGGGTGTATCAGAATTACACAGAGCAACGCATCCTTGTAACTCAACCCGGAGAACAAGGAGAATATGGTTTGCCAACACAGTTAAGCACAACCGAAAGAACTGACGGGGCAGTCTCTCTAAGATTCGCAGGATATCAGAACAGAAACATTGATCATCAGCCTGCGGTAGATGAAGACGACGTCATGGATGTCAGAAACCCAGAAGAAGAGGAAATATTAGCTTTAATTGCTACGGAGGAGGATGATGAAGAACACAGTTACCTCCAGTATTTGGCAGAGCTAGGCCAAAGTAGTGATACAGAAGAAATCATCTGGGATAATTCTGATCCAGAATTCACCAATCCATTTGCATCAGAGTGTGCATCGGAGCGTGGTGGGAAGAATATAGCCGACAAAATTTCAAAGGATTTATCCTTTATGGCTATAGAGGATGAAGTTTCGCAACAAGAGTACCCTACTCTGTTCAAAATCCTCAGAAATCAAGGAGACAAAGCCTTGATGTCAACATCAGAAGTGGTAGACTATAGACCTCCACAGGACCAATCAATGGCACCCCCTACTTACGCGCCGGCAGCGGAAGGAAGGGCAAGTTCAAGTATGGCTAGGGATTTCCCTACGATAAGTGGAAGGGTAACTACCAGTAATCTCCCATACAGGCATGATCAATTTCAGCTCCCATCAGCCCAGCAGAACACAGGAGCGATGCTTGTCTTACCGTTTGAGATGAGCAAGTGGGAGGAAGTAATTGCCAGATGGGAAGGCATTACCATAAATTTGGTAAATGAAAGAGTATGGCCATCAAATGAAGCAAAAGTGTTGTTTATTGAAAACTTGCTTGGCTACTCTGAGAAGCTGATGTTCCAGCAATGGAGGACGGTATTTACTGATGAATACCAACTCCTGGTCAATCAAGCAGATGATCCACAGAATGTAACGTCTCAGATCAGAAAAATCATCACGCTGAATGACCCATACCAAGGAACGACAGTGAAGCAGCAAAGAGCCTACCAAGACTTGGAAAGGCTGACGTGTGAAAAGGTAGGAGACCTGTACAAGTTCATCAATGACTACCTGACGCTTGCTGCAGAATCCGTGAAATTTGTTTATCTAGCAGAGCTTTGGAGAAATTCTTTAGAAAAAAGCCACCCATTATCTGGGGAGGAATTGAGAAAGCTTATGCAGGGAAACACCCTGGCAATACAATAGGGGTGTACCCTAGGGCCGTGTTCGCACACGAGTACCTAACAGAGATCTGCAAGAAGGCGGCTATGCAAAGGAGCCTGAAAGATTTGTCTTTTTGTAAGCAGATTCCACTGCCCGGATTCTATCAGTCAGGGCGAAAGAAATATGGTTTCTTGTAAGCACAATCATATAAAGGAAAGCCTCATGATTCACATGTGAGGGTTTTCAAACGAAAGAAGCCACCAGTCAAGAAGTGCAAGTGTTTAGATGCTATGCGGCGAGGAAGGGCACTTTGCCCGGGAATGCCGACGGAAAACTGGTGACATAGCTAGAGCAGCTGTACTGGAAAATCTGGAGTTGCCTGAAGATTGGGACATAGTCTCAATTGATCTGAACGAACCAGACAGTGATGCCATATGTAGCTATTCAGAAGGAGAGGTTGGGAACCAAACCCAAATCTCTACCCTAGCAATGGAACTTCCTTTTGAGACTGCATTCATGATGAAAGAAGTGGAAGACCATGGCTATAGAAGCAAAATCACGTTGCCTGCCTCACAGGAGGAGTGTAACCACGATTTTGAAGAAAATCAATGGGCTGAGCAAATATTTTGCAGTTATTGCAAAATGAGAACGACTGAAATAGTCAGGATTCATTGTAAGAAATGCCTATTGACTGCATGTGGGATGTGTGCATTCCACTATTTGAAGAAGAAAATCAGTAGACCTCATGCAGTCCCTACTAGATCTGACAAGGATACTCTGATTAGAGAGCTGGTAAAGTACTGTGAAGACCTCAGCAAACAAGTAGATGCACTAAAGGCTGAAAATGAGCGTCTGCAGAATATACTTACCAGGAATCTCCACGGAGATCTCGAGGCCCTTGAACTGCATGATAAAGGAAAAACGATCGTAGAAGAAGCAGTGGGAGAGACGGGATCGGAGGAAGAAGCAGCATTCGTCAATATAGAATGCGCAGCAGCTGCCAGGATAAATAGCTTGTACAACTTTCAGGTTAGATTTAATATCGCTGGAGCAGAGGAATTCAGTATATGGGCTGTCCTTGATACAGGAGCCACAAAATGCTGCATTTCGGAGAAAGCAGTACCAAGAGCAGCAAAGGAAAAGATGTATTCTCCCATAAAAATTAGTGGAATTGGTGGAATCAATGAAGCTACCATGAAGCTAAGGGAAGGATATATGGAGATAGGTACTGAGCGTTTCAGAATACCCTTCACATACTGTATGGCGATGGAAGAATTAGGAGGGGTACAAATGCTAGTTGGATGCAATTTCCTCGGGGCTATGAGGGGCGGAGTACGAATTGAAGGAGACATGATCACATTCTACAAAAACACCGCTAGTATCCAAGCAACATCAGAATGTCGAAGTAGCTGCAGTGCAATAGCAGAACTCGACCTGGAAGAAGAAGAATACCATCTCATCCAAGAAATGGTATGCTTTAGTATAGGAAAGACTTTTCCTAGCTTCCGGAATAAATTCGGCCCGTTGCTGAAGGAGTTGGAGGATCAAGGGATTATCGGAATCAACCCGCTTAAGCATTGGGAAAAGAATCAGGTGAAATGCAAGCTCGAAATTATAAATCCTGACATCACAATTCAGGATAAACCATTAAAGCATATCACCCCGGAGGAAGAAAAGAGGTACTTCAGACAGATCGAAGCACTCTTAGAATTGGGAATGTCAGACCAAGCACCAGTAGACACAGAACAAAGGCTATCATTGTGTATTCTGGAACAACGGTCGACCCAAAGACAGGAAAAGAGAAGAAAGGCAAAGAAAGAATGGTTTTTGATTACAGAACCCTGAATGCTAATACGCACAAAGACCAGTACTCATTGCCTGGAATCAACACTATCCTGAAGAAGGTGGGAACAAGTAAGATATATTCAAAATTTGATCTGAAGGCAGGTTTCCATCAAGTCGCAATGTCAGAAGAGTCAATCCCATGGACGGCGTTTTTCGTACCAGGAGGATTATACGAGTGGTTAGTAATGCCATTCGGGCTCAAAAATGCCCCTGCAGTTTTTCAAAGAAAAATGGATAACTGCTTCAAAGGCACAGAGGACTTCGTCGCGGTATACATAGATGACATAATCGTCTTTTCAGAAAGTGAAGACGAGCATATGAGACATCTGTATGAAGTCTTAAGAAGGTGTAAACAGCATGGATTAATTCTTTCGAAGGAGAAAATGAAGATTGCTGTCCCGGAAATCGAATTCCTAGGAGCAGTCCTTGGAAATCGAAGAATTAAGCTGCAAGAGAATATCATCAAGAAGATAGCTGAATTTCCTGATGAGCAGCTTAAGGAAAAGAAAGGGTTGAGATCGTGGCTAGGAATCCTTAATTATGCGAGATCATACATTCCTAAGCTCGGAACCCTGCTAGGCCCTCTGTATAATAAGACCAGTCCAAATGCTGATAAAAGGATGCAATCCTCAGACTGGAAACTTATCAGAGAGATAAAAGGACTAGTACAGAATCTTCCAGACCTGGAAATGGCACCGAAGAATTCATATATAGTGCTGGAAGTAGACGGCTGTATGGAAGGATGGGGAGGAGTAGTAAAATGGAAAAATTCCAAAACCTCAAACAGACGTCGAGAAGAGTGCGTACTATGCAAGTGGCAAATTCCCTGTCATCAAATCAGCCATTGATGCAGAAATTCATGCATGCATGAATACCTTAGAATCCCTTAAGATTCACTATCTGGATCGAAAGGAGATAACACTAAGGACAGATTGCCAAGCTATCATTAGTTTCTATAATAAGCTGGCACAGAACAAGCCATCTAGGGTTAGATGGATTGCATTCACTGATTATATAACTGGCACAGGCGTAGAAATCAATTTTGAACATATAGACGGACAGAATAATGTTCTGGCCGATTCTTTATCTCGCCTTGTCCTGTTTGTAATTGCAGGTGAAGAATGGACCGAGGCAAATCAGTTATGCCAGGACACGGAAGCGGCTCTGCAGGAATGCGAAAGTCCCGAGCAAAGCTGCGCAGAGGCGAGAGGGCGTGGTGGCCAAACACATAGAAAAGTGGCTTCAGCCCAAGAATTAGGGTTGGCCATAAGAGGTCAAGGTCCTCAGCGGAAGGTCCAGAAGTACTGTCAATTTGGGATAACCAGGTTGCCAGACTACTCAGAAGAAGATCGAAGAAGGTTTATACCACTGAAGGATATCCCTGTCGATCGTCCACAAAGGTGTTTACTGGATGCTGTATGGAATATAAACACCAACAGAGAGAAGTTGCAGGTGTGTAATGCCTGCGATTACTTTGGGAAAATAGTAAAACCTCACTTGAGGAAGATGTTTTAGCTATTACACCTTAGAATCGAGGCAAAATGCGGTATCTACACGGTATTTTGAACTCTGTAATGCCATGGGAAGTCTACCACCAGACCTAGATTTCATTTACAAAGGCTGGTATTCTTTTCACGAAGCGGCAGAATTCCTGGTAAATTCTGTAAGTCCAGGAACCACCATAGAATACCCTGTGAAGCGTAACCGGACTTGGCAGATGATGGAAGAAGCGGCCCACCCATCGTGAAGGTTGGAAGCAAAAATCCAAGAACTGGAGGAAGAACTGGATAAGCTGACCCAGCCCAATGAGTCAAGCTCATCAAATCCAGCGGAAGAGGAAGGCCCATCAGGAGAAGGCCCAACTCTACCTCAGAAGACTAAAGCCCGATAAGGAGTGTCGGCAAGAGCTGAGTCAGACACAGCTCATATGTTAAACTTTAATAAAGTTGATGCTGTCCTACGTGACAGAGCATTTATTTTGTCGACCACTTTGGCGACTTTCGGTGTGAATTATTAAAGGAATCCTAACTTTCGGTGATTAGAGGACGATGGGGCCCCATGCGCACCCGCTCTAACATCCGTTTGTCGGATCGTTAGTTAGCTTTTTGTACCGAGGCTTTGCTATATAAGGCGACCTCATATCAGTTTACTCTCAAGCCATAAACTTTGAGAGAATTCTGAAAGCAATAAAGAGTATTATTCAGGAAATTATTTGAGTTCGCTACAACTCTTTTAATTTTCTAGATCCTAGTGAGGGGCGTATATTGGTATCAGAGCTTGAAAGTAGCTCAAGTGTGAAGTTTCCCCGGTGTGAACGGATTGCAATCGTCGAGGTAAGGAAATCTCTTTAATGTTAGGGTTTTCCTATAACTATTTCAGGTTGAAAAACTGGTAGTCTTGCTATAGCATTCATTGATTTATTGTCATTCTAGGCAAGGAATTCATGAAAACTGACTGAATCTGTAGGGCCCGAGCCGTAATGGGGGTACCGAAATGTAGGAAGGTTTTTAGGAAATGCAAACCTAGATTGTTGATAGAAAAATGCATGTGTTAAGCTAGAAATTAAACTGGGCTGAAAGCTGAATCCTGTGATCCAAAAGGACTAGACGCGCTCTAGATAGGCGAGGAGGCCTTGTGAGTTCAACCTCTAGTATGAGGAAAGACCAGGTAGGAATACAGCATGAGTTTAAAGGCTAGCGATGGCATCATCTTCTAAGAAATCAAATGAATTTGAAAAATCTATTGAAGAGTACTATAGTAAAGAACACAGTATTGAATACCTAGATCTAGCGATAGGGAAACCAAGTTTTAAAGAAACCATTGATGGAAAGCAAATATATTGCTTTAGTTCCTTAAGGAGACCCTTGCATCTGTTTCACACTGAGGACAAACAGCTGAATTGCCTGAGTGATCTCACTCTACAGAGCCTTAATAATCTTGATTATTTAAGGGACAGAATAAACCTGTTATCTAAAGTATCCCTGAAGCATTTCTATCAGATCAGGGAACAGATCGAAGGTTTACAAGAACAACAAAGGAGAGACAATAGACGATTGTCGCACCAGATCTCCACGTTGCAGAAAACAGTCGAACAATTCCAAGATCAGGTTTCCAGCAGGAAGCCCTTGACCAAGGAGGAAGTTCGTTCGTTGGTGGAAGAGATAGCTGCCCAGCCTAAGCTAGTAGAGGAGGAGGCCCTACGACTGACAGGGGAGCTAAACCACCAGATGCTTGAGATAAAAGCACTGGTTAAAGAAGTTCAACGCTCGATTGGCTTGTAGATGTCTGACGACTGGCGAGCCACAGAAGCAAGCGAAGAATACAGAAGCACTGCCCGTGCACTTGAATCATTGGATCCACCGTAGTTGGATTTGCTAGAGCGAGGGATTATACCAGCGTTCTTCTTTGGATATTACGCAATAATAAAGCAGAATAATTTCATAATTCAACAGATCAGTACACTCTCACAACAAGTTGCAGACCTCACTGAAACTGTAACGAAGCTGAAAAGAGATACTGAGAAAGGTAAGGCACCACTTACCGAAGAAACGGCTGACTCAATTTCCAAGTTAACAGAGCAGATAGCAAACCTCAAGATCGGCGAAGAAGGAGTGAAAAGGGTACCTAAAATCGTACATAACGTACGGGTTTTCAGGGATCCAAAGAAGCTGACAGAGGAAGCACTCAAGAGAGTGAGGAAATGGCGCGACGCGGACCCCAAACCATGCCACCAGCAAGAGCACCGCCATCAGCACCAGAGAGGAGACCCATCCGGGAATCTTCGTCAGATACTGCTGGAGTCCCAACTGTAGATGATCAAATCAGGGACTATAGAGCAAGGGCGAGACTTGCACACATGGCAAGGAGGGCATTGCGCAGAAGGGAATACCGAAGGGCTCTAGAGTCTGAGGTAAACCCCGACCAGGAACTAGCATTTACAGCTCGGAGGAGAGCAAATCTAGTGCCTGCAGAAGTACTTTATCAAGTACAATGGAACCAACCGCAACACCGGGTGTATCAGAATTACACAGAGCAACGCATCCTTGTAACTCAACCCGGAGAACAAGGAGAATATGGTTTCATTACAGAAGCATCTTATCGCGCTGCTTGAAGGCGGTATGGAAAATATACATGTAGGTCTAATCATGACAAGGATTCAGGCTCTGCATAGGAGGAATGCAGGAACAATGGCGTTGGTCCTCATCAGAGACACAAGATGGGGAAGAGATGACAGAAACATCGTGGGAGCCATGGAAGTAGACCTGAGCCAAGGATCTGCCTTGGTATACTTTGCTCCAGATGTTATGCTTTCAATACATGATTTCTACCAGCATTTTCAGATAGTGGTTCAAACGGCTGGTTATGAAACATGGGAAGGCGCAGAATCCAACCTACTGTTGACAAGGGCGATGGTTGGAAGAGTGACAAACACTAGCCACGCGGCGTTCAATTAGATTTAATATCATTTGGGCGAGAGGAATTCGATATATGGGTGTCGCTTGATACAGAGCCACAAAATCTTTGCATTTCGGAAAGCGATGCAAGAGCAAAGAAAGGAAAAGATGTATTCTCCCATAAAAATTAGTGGAATTGGTGGAATCAATGAAGCTACCATGAAGCTAAGGGAAGGATATATGGAGATAGGTACTGCGCGTTTCAGAATACCCTTCACATACTGTATGGCGATGGAAGAATTAGGAAGGGTACAAATGCCTAGCCATACTTGAACTTGCCCTTCCTTCCGCTGCCGGCGCGTAAGTAGGGGGTGCCATTGATTGGTCCTGTGGAGGTCTATAGTCTACCACTTCTGATGTTGACATCAAGGCTTTGTCTCCTTGATTTCTGAGGATTTTGAACAGAGTAGGGTACTCTTGTTGCGAAACTTCATCCTCTATAGCCATAAAGGATAAATCCTTTGAAATTTTGTCGGCTATATTCTTCCCACCACGCTCCGATGCACACTCTGATGCAAATGGATTGGTGAATTCTGGATCAGAATTATCCCAGATGATTTCTTCTGTATCACTACTTTGGCCTAGCTCTGCCAAATACTGGAGGTAACTGTGTTCTTCATCATCCTCCTCCGTAGCAATTAAAGCTAATATTTCGGCAGATCCTTGGCTCAGGTCTACTTCCATGGCTCCCACGATGTTTCTGTCATCTCTTCCCCATCTTGTGTCTCTGATGAGGACCAACGCCATTGTTCCTGCATTCCTCCTATGCAGAGCCTGAATCCTTGTCATGATTAGGCCTACATGTATATTTTCCATACCGTTCTCCCGCAGGCGGCGATAAGATGCTTCTGTAATGAAACCATATTCTCCTCCGCTGCTGCGCATTCTATATTGACGAATGCTGCTTCTTCCTCCGATCCCGTCTCTCCCACTGCTTCTTCTACGATCGTTTTTCCTTTATCATGCAGTTCAAGGGCCTCGAGATCTCCGTGGAGATTCCTGGTAAGTATATTCTGCAGACGCTCATTTTCAGCCTTTAGTGCATCTACTTGTTTGCTGAGGTCTTCACAGTACTTTACCAGCTCTCTAATCAGAGTATCCTTGTCAGATCTAGTAGGGATCTGTTGCGGAGGTCTACTTCTGATTTTCTTCTTCAAATAGTGGAATGCACACATCCCACATGCAGTCAATAGGCATTTCTTACAATGAATCCTGACTATTTCAGTCGTTCTCATTTTGCAATAACTGCAAAATATTTGCTCAAATTTATTGATTTTCTTCAAAATCGTGGTTACACTCCTCTGTGAGGCGAACGGCGTGATTTTGCTTCTATAGCCATGGTCTTCCACTTCTTTCATCATGAATGCAGTCTCAAAAGGAAGTTCCATTGCTAGGGTAGAGATTTGGGTTTGGTTCCCAACCTCTCCTTCTGAATAGCTACATATGGCATCACTGTCTGGTTCATTCAGATCAATTGAGACTATGTCCCGATCTTGACAACTCAGATTTTCGATGCAATTTGCTCTAGCTATGTCACCGCTTTTTAAAGTCGGCATTCCCGGGCAAAGTGCCCTTCCTCGCCGCATACGAAACACTTGCACTTCTTGACTGGTGGCTTCTTTCGTTTGAAAACCCTCACATGTGAATCATGAGGCTTTCCTTTATATGATTGTGCTTTGCGCAAACCATATTTCTTTCGCCCTGACTGATAGAATTCGGGCAGTGGAATCTGCTTACAAAAAGACAAATCTTTCAGGCTCCTTTGCATAGCCGCCTTCTTGCAGATCTCTGTTAGGTACTCGTGTGCGAACACGGCCCTAGGGTACACCCCTATTGTATTGCCAGGGTGTTTCTCTGCATAAGCTTTCTCGATTCCTCCCCGATAATGGGTGGCATTTTTCTAAAGAATTTCTCTGAAGCTCTGCTCGATAAACAAATTTACCTGGGATTCTGCAGCAAGCGTCAGGTAGTCATTGATGAACCTGTAAACATATAGACGGACAGAATAATTTTCTGGCCGATTCTTTATCTCGCCTTGTCCTGTTTGTAATTGCAGGTGAAGAATGGACCGAGGCAAATCAGTTATGCCAGGACACGGAAGCGGCTCTGCAGGAATGCAGCAAAGTCCCAGGCAAACTGCGCAGAGAGGCAGAGGACGTGGTGGCCAAACACATAGAAAAGTGGCTTCAGCCCAAGAATTAGGGTTGGCCATAAGAGGTCAAGGTCCTCAGCGGAAGGTCTAGAAGTACTGTCAACCTACTGTTGACAAGGGCGATGGTTGGAAGAGTGACAAACACTAGCCACGCGGCGTTCAATTACCGGGTGGACCAGGTCACAGAATATCTCGCCAGAGCTGTAGCGAACTCAAATAATTTCCTGAATAATACTCTTTATTGCTTTCAGAATTCTCTCAAAGTTTATGGCTTGAGAGTAAACTGATATGAGGTCGCCTTATATAGCAAAGCCTCGGTACAAAAAGCTAACTAACGATCCGACAAACGGATGTTAGAGCGGGTGCGCATGGGGCCCCATCGTCCTCTAATCACCGAAAGTTAGGATTCCTTTAATAATTCACACCGAAAGTCGCCAAAGTGGTCGACAAAATAAATGCTCTGTCACGTAGGACAGCATCAACTTTATTAAAGTTTAACATATGAGCTGTGTCTGACTCAGCTCTTGCCGACACTCCTTATCGGGCTTTAGTCTTCTGAGGTAGAGTTGGGCCTTCTCCTGATGGGCCTTCCTCTTCATTGGATTTGATGAGCTTGACTCATTGGGCTGGGTCAGCTTATCCAGTTCTTCCTCCAGTTCTTGGATTTTTGCTTCCAACCTTCTGATGGACTGGGCCTGCTCTTCCATCATCGGGCAAGTGGGTTACGCTTCCCACAGGGTATTCTATGGTGGTTCCTGGACTTACAGAATTTACCAGGAATTCTGCCGCTTCGTGAAAAGAATACCAGCCTTTGTAAATGAAATCTAGGTCTGGTGGTAGACTTCCGTGGCATTCTGAGTTCAAAATAGCTGGTGTAGATACCGCATTTTGCCTCTGATTCTAAGGTGTAATAGCTAAAACATCTTCCTTGCGGAGGTTTTACTATTTTCCCAAAGTAGTACTGCAGGGCATTACACACCTGCAACTTCTCTCTGTTGGTGTTTATATTCCATACAGCATCCAGTAAACACCTTTGTGGACGATCGACAGGGATATCCTTCAGTGGTATAAACCTTCTTCGATCTTCTTCTGAGTAGTCTGGCAACCTGGTTATCCCAAATTGACAGTACTTCTGGACCTTCCGCTGAGGACCTTGACCTCTTATGGCCAACCCTAATTCTTGGGCTGAAGCCACTTTTCTATGTGTTTGGCCACCACGTCCTCTGCCTCTGCGCAGTTTGCCTGGGACTTTGCTGCATTCCTGCAGAGCCGCTTCCGTGTCCTGGCATAACTGATTTGCCTCGGTCCATTCTTCACCTGCAATTACAAACAGGACAAGGCGAGATAAAGAATCGGCCAGAACATTATTCTGTCCGTCTATATGTTCAAAATTGATTTCTACGCCTGTGCCAGTTATATAATCAGTGAATGCAATCCATCTAACCCTAGATGGCTTGTTCTGTGCCAGCTTATTATAGAAACTAATGATAGCTTGGCAATCTGTCCTTAGTGTTATCTCCTTTCGATCCAGATAGTGAATCTTAAGGGATTCTAAGGTATTCATGCATGCATGAATTTCTGCATCAATGGCTGATTTGATGACAGGGAATTTGCCACTTGCATAGGCACAGACCCTTTCTGAACGTCTGTCGGAGGTTTTGGAATTTTTCCATTTTACTACTCCTCCCCATCCTTCCATACAGCCGTCTACTTCCAGCACTATATATGAATTCTTCGGTGCCATTTCCAGGTCTGGAAGATTCTGTACTAGTCCTTTTATCTCTCTGATAAGTTTCCAGTCTGAGGATTGCATCCTTTTATCAGCATTTGGACTGGTCTTATTATCTGAGAGAGAACTAGCAGGGTTCCGAGCTTAGGAATGTATGATCTCGCATAATTAAGGATTCCTAGCCACGATCTCAACCCTTTCTTTTCCTTAAGCTGCTCATCAGGAAATTCAGCTATCTTCTTGATGATATTCTCTTGCAGCTTAATTCTTCGATTTCCAAGGACTGCTCCTAGGAATTCGATTTCCGGGACAGCAATCTTCATTTTCTCCTTCGAAAGAATTAATCCATGCTGTTTACACCTTCTTAAGACTTCATACAGATGTCTCATATGCTCGTCTTCACTTTCTGAAAAGACGATTATGTCATCTATGTATACCGCGACGAAGTCCTCTGTGCCTTTGAAGCAGTTATCCATTTTTCTTTGAAAAACTGCAGGGGCATTTTGAGCCCGAATGGCATTACTAACCACTCGTATAATCCTCCTGGTACGAAAAACGCCGTCCATGGGATTGACTCTTCTGACATTGCGACTTGATGGAAACCTGCCTTCAGATCAAATTTTGAATATATCTTACTTGTTCCCACCTTCTTCAGGATAGTGTTGATTCCAGGCAATGAGTACTGGTCTTTGTGCGTATTAGCATTCAGGGTTACGTAATCAAAAACCATTCTTTCTTTGCCTTTCTTCTCTTTTCCTGTCTTTGGGTCGACCGTTGTTCCAGAATACACAATGATAGCCTTTGTTCTGTGTCTACTGGTGCTTGGTCTGATTACTCCCAATTCTAAGAGTGCTTCGATCTGTCTGAAGTACCTCTTTTCTTCCTCCGGGGTGATATGCTTTAATGGTTTATCCTGAATTGTGATGTCAGGATTTATAATTTCGAGCTTGCATTTCACCTGATTCTTTTCCCAATGCTTAAGCGGGTTGATTCCGATAATCCCTTGATCCTCCAACTCCTTCAGCAACGGGCCGAATTTATTCCGGAAGCTAGGAAAAGTCTTTCCTATACTAAAGCATACCATTTCTTGGATGAGATGGTATTCTTCTTCTTCCAGGTCGAGTTCTGCTATTGCACTGCAGCTACTTCGACATTCTGATGTTGCTTGGATACTAGCGGTGTTTTTGTAGAATGTGATCATGTCTCCTTCAATTCGTACTCCGCCCCTCATAGCCCTGAGGAAATTGCATCCAACTAGCATTTGTACCCCTCCTAATTCTTCCATCGCCATACAGTATGTGAAGGGTATTCTGAAACGCTCAGTACCTATCTCCATATATCCTTCCCTTAGCTTCATGGTAGCTTCATTGATTCCACCAATTCCACTAATTTTTATGGGAGAATACATCTTTTCCTTTGCTGCTCTTGGTACTGCTTTCTCCGAAATCACGACATTTTGTAACTCTGTATCAGGGCGGCCCATTATCTTGAATTCCTCTGCTCCAGCGATATTAAATCTAACCTGAAAGTTGTACAGGCTATTTATCCTGGCAGCTGCTGCGCATTAATATACGCCCCTCACTAGGATATAGAAAATTAAAAGAGCTTTGATTTCTTAGAAGATGATGCCATCGCTAGCCTTTAAACTCATGCTGTATTCCTACCTGGTCTTTCCTCATACTAGAGGTTGAACTCACAAGGCCTCCTCGCCTATCTAGAGCGCGTCTAGTCCTTTTGGATCACAGGATTCAGCTTTCAGCCCAGTTTAATTTCTAGCTTAACACATGCATTTTTCTATCAACAATCTAGGTTTGCATTTCCTAAAAACCTTCCTACATTTCGGTACCCCCATTACGGCTCGGGCCCTACAGATTCAGTCAGTTTTCATGAATTCCTTGCCTAGAATGACAATAAATCAATGAATGCTATAGCAAGACTACCAGTTTTTCAACCTGAAATAGTTATAGGAAAACCCTAACATTAAAGAGATTTCCTTACCTCGACGATTGCAATCCGTTCACACCGGGGAAACTTCACACTTGAGCTACTTTCAAGCTCTGATACCAATATACGCCCCTCACTATGGAGTCAGAGCACTACCAGGGGTAAGCTATGATACTCGGTATCTTCAGGGGAGGAACTGGACGATCAGACCTCCACAGAGAAGGAGCAGTGCTTTGCCAACACAGCTAAGCACAACCGAAAGAAGCGGACGGCGATCTCTAAGATTCGCAGGATATCAGAACAGAAACATTGATCATCAGCCTGCGGTAGATGAAGACGACGTCATGGATGTCAGAAACCCAGAAGAAGAGGAAATATTAGCTTTAATTGCTACGGAGGAGGATGATGAAGAACACAGTTACCTCCAGTATTTGGCAGAGCTAGGCCAAAGTAGTGATACAGAAGAAATCATCTGGGATAATTCTGATCCAGAATTCACCAATCCATTTGCATCAGAGTGTGCATCGGAGCGTGGTGGGAAGAATATAGCCGACAAAATTTCAAAGGATTTATCCTTTATGGCTATAGAGGATGAAGTTTCGCAACAAGAGTACCCTACTCTGTTCAAAATCCTCAGAAATCAAGGAGACAAAGCCTTGATGTCAACATCAGAAGTGGTAGACTATAGACCTCCACAGGACCAATCAATGGCACCCCCTACTTACGCGCCGGCAGCGGAAGGAAGGGCAAGTTCAAGTATGGCTAGGGATTTCCCTACGATAAGTGGAAGGGTAACTACCAGTAATCTCCCATACAGGCATGATCAATTTCAGCTCCCATCAGCCCAGCAGAACACAGGAGCGATGCTTGTCTTACCGTTTGAGATGAGCAAGTGGGAGGAAGTAATTGCCAGATGGGAAAGCATTACCATAAATTTGGTAAATGAAAGAGTATGGCCATCAAATGAAGCAAAAGTGTTGTTTATTGAAAACTTGCTTGGCTACTCGAGAAGGCGATGTTCGGCAATGGAGGGCGGTATTCTTGATGAATACCAACTCCTGGTCAATCAAGCAGATGATCCACAGAATGTAACGTCTCAGATCAGAAAAATCATCACGCTGAATGACCCATACCAAGGAACGACAGTGAAGCAGCAAAGAGCCTACCAAGACTTGGAAAGGCTGACGTGTGAAAAGGTAGGAGACCTGTACAAGTTCATCAATGACTACCTGACGCTTGCTGCAGAATCCGGTAGGCTGTTTATCGGAACGGAGCTTTCGGAGAAATTCTTTAGAAAAATGCCACCCATTATCGGGGAGGAATTGGAGAAAGCTTATGCAGAGAAACACCCTGGCAATACAATAGGGGTGTACCAGAGTAGTGTTCGCACACGCAGTACCTAACGATCTGCAAGAAGGCGGCTATGCAAAGGAGCCTGAAAGATTTGTCTTTTTGTAAGCAGATTCCACTGCCCGGATTCTATCAGTCAGGGCGAAAGAAATATGGTTTGCGCAAAGCACAATCATATAAAGGAAAGCCTCATGATTCACATGTGAGGGTTTTCAAACGAAAGAAGCCACCAGTCAAGAAGTGCAAGTGTTTCAGATGCGAGGAAGCGGCACTTTCGCCTCGAATGCCGACGGAAAACTGGTGACATAGCTAGAGCAGCTGTACTGGAAAATCTGGAGTTGCCTGAAGATTGGGACATAGTCTCAATTGATCTGAACGAACCAGACAGTGATGCCATATGTAGCTATTCAGAAGGAGAGGTTGGGAACCAAACCCAAATCTCTACCCTAGCAATGGAACTTCCTTTTGAGACTGCATTCATGATGAAAGAAGTGGAAGACCATGGCTATAGAAGCAAAATCACGTTGCCTGCCTCACAGGAGGAGTGTAACCACGATTTTGAAGAAAATCAATGGGCTGAGCAAATATTTTGCAGTTATTGCAAAATGAGAACGACTGAAATAGTCAGGATTCATTGTAAGAAATGCCTATTGACTGCATGTGGGATGTGTGCATTCCACTATTTGAAGAAGAAAATCAGAAGTAGACCTCCGCAACAGATCCCTACTAGATCTGACAAGGATACTCTGATTAGAGAGTAGTAAAAATCTTGTGAAGACCTCAAAGAAACAAGTAGATGCACTAAAGGTGAAAATGAGCGTCTGCAAGAATTACTCACCAGGAATCTCCACGGAGATCTTGAGGCCCTTGAACAGCACGATAAAGGAAAACGATCGTAGAAGAAGCGATGGGAGAGACGGGATCGGAGGAAGAAGCGACGATTCGTCAATATAGAATCTTGCGCATTTGCCAGGATAAATAGCTTGTACAACTTTCAGGTTAGATTTAATATCGCTGGAGCAGAGGAATTCAAGATACTGGCCGCCCTTGATACAGAGTTACAAAATGATGCATTTCGGAGAAAGCAGTACCAAGAGCAGCAAAGGAAAAGATGTATTCTCCCATAAAAATTAGTGGAATTGGTGGAATCAATGAAGCTACCATGAAGCTAAGGGAAGGATATATGGAGATAGGTACTGAGCGTTTCAGAATACCCTTCACATACTGTATGGCGATGGAAGAATTAGGAGGGGTACAAATGCTAGTTGGATGCAATTTCCTCGAGTATGAGGGGCGGAGTACGAATTGAAGGAGACATGATCACATTCTACAAAAACACCGCTAGTATCCAAGCAACATCAGAATGTCGAAGTAGCTGCAGTGCAATAGCAGAACTCGACCTGGAAGAAGAAGAATACCATCTCATCCAAGAAATGGTATGCTTTAGTATAGGAAAGACTTTTCCTAGCTTCCGGAATAAATTCGGCCCGTTGCTGAAGGAGTTGGAGGATCAAGGGATTATCGGAATCAACCCGCTTAAGCATTGGGAAAAGAATCAGGTGAAATGCAAGCTCGAAATTATAAATCCTGACATCACAATTCAGGATAAACCATTAAAGCATATCACCCCGGAGGAAGAAAAGAGGTACTTCAGACAGATCGAAGCACTCTTAGAATTGGGAGTAATCAGACCAAGCACCAGTAGACACAGAACAAAGGCTATCATTGTGTATTCTGGAACAACGGTCGACCCAAAGACAGGAAAAGAGAAGAAAGGCAAAGAAAGAATGGTTTTTGATTACAGAACCCTGAATGCTAATACGCACAAAGACCAGTACTCATTGCCTGGAATCAACACTATCCTGAAGAAGGTGGGAACAAGTAAGATATATTCAAAATTTGATCTGAAGGCAGGTTTCCATCAAGTCGCAATGTCAGAAGAGTCAATCCCATGGACGGCGTTTTTCGTACCAGGAGGATTATACGAGTGGTTAGTAATGCCATTCGGGCTCAAAAATGCCCCTGCAGTTTTTCAAAGAAAAATGGATAACTGCTTCAAAGGCACAGAGGACTTCGTCGCGGTATACATAGATGACATAATCGTCTTTTCAGAAAGTAAAGACGAGCATATGAGACATCTGTATGAAGTCTTAAGAAGGTGTAAACAGCATGGATTAATTCTTTCGAAGGAGAAAATGAAGATTGCTGTCCCGGAAATCGAATTCCTAGGAGCAGTCCTTGGAAATCGAAGAATTAAGCTGCAAGAGAATATCATCAAGAAGATAGCTGAATTTCCTGATGAGCAGCTTAAGGAAAAGAAAGGGTTGAGATCGTGGCTAGGAATCCTTAATTATGCGAGATCATACATTCCTAAGCTCGGAACCCTGCTAGGCCCTCTGTATAATAAGACCAGTCCAAATGCTGATAAAAGGATGCAATCCTCAGACTGGAAACTTATCAGAGAGATAAAAGGACTAGTACAGAATCTTCCAGACCTGGAAATGGCACCGAAGAATTCATATATAGTGCTGGAAGTAGACGGCTGTATGGAAGGATGGGGAGGAGTAGTAAAATGGAAAAATTCCAAAACCTCCGACAGACGTTCAGAAAGGGTCTGTGCCTATGCAAGTGGCAAATTCCCTGTCATCAAATCAGCCATTGATGCAGAAATTCATGCATGCATGAATACCTTAGAATCCCTTAAGATTCACTATCTGGATCGAAAGGAGATAACACTAAGGACAGATTGCCAAGCTATCATTAGTTTCTATAATAAGCTGGCACAGAACAAGCCATCTAGGGTTAGATGGATTGCATTCACTGATTATATAACTGGCACAGGCGTAGAAATCAATTTTGAACATATAGACGGACAGAATAATGTTCTGGCCGATTCTTTATCTCGCCTTGTCCTGTTTGTAATTGCAGGTGAAGAATGGACCGAGGCAAATCAGTTATGCCAGGACACGGAAGCGGCTCTGCAGGAATGCAGCAAAGTCCCAGGCAAACTGCGCAGAGAGGCAGAGGACGTGGTGGCCAAACACATAGAAAAGTGGCTTCAGCCCAAGAATTAGGGTTGGCCATAAGAGGTCAAGGTCCTCAGCGGAAGGTCCAGAAGTACTGTCAATTTGGGATAACCAGGTTGCCAGACTACTCAGAAGAAGATCGAAGAAGGTTTATACCACTGAAGGATATCCCTGTCGATCGTCCACAAAGGTGTTTACTGGATGCTGTATGGAATATAAACACCAACAGAGAGAAGTTGCAGGTGTGTAATGCCCTGCAGTACTACTTTGGGAAAATAGTAAAACCTCCGCAAGGAAGATGTTTTAGCTATTACACCTTAGAATCAGAGGCAAAATGCGGTATCTACACCAGCTATTTTGAACTCTGTAATGCCATGGGAAGTCTACCACCAGACCTAGATTTCATTTACAAAGGCTGGTATTCTTTTCACGAAGCGGCAGAATTCCTGGTAAATTCTGTAAGTCCAGGAACCACCATAGAATACCCTGTGGAAGCAGAACCCAGACTTGGCCCGATGATGGAAGAGCAGGCCCAGTCCATCAGAAGGTTGGAAGCAAAAATCCAAGAACTGGAGGAAGAACTGGATAAGCTGACCCAGCCCAATGAGTCAAGCTCATCAAATCCAGCGGAAGAGGAAGGCCCATCAGGAGAAGGCCCAACTCTACCTCAGAAGACTAAAGCCCGATAAGGAGTGTCGGCAAGAGCTGAGTCAGACACAGCTCATATGTTAAACTTTAATAAAGTTGATGCTGTCCTACGTGACAGAGCATTTATTTTGTCGACCACTTTGGCGACTTTCGGTGTGAATTATTAAAGGAATCCTAACTTTCGGTGATTAGAGGACGATGGGGCCCCATGCGCACCCGCTCTAACATCCGTTTGTCGGATCGTTAGTTAGCTTTTTGTACCGAGGCTTTGCTATATAAGGCGACCTCATATCAGTTTACTCTCAAGCCATAAACTTTGAGAGAATTCTGAAAGCAATAAAGAGTATTATTCAGGAAATTATTTGAGTTCGCTACAACTCTTTTAATTTTCTAGATCCTAGTGAGGGGCGTATATTGGTATCAGAGCTTGAAAGTAGCTCAAGTGTGAAGTTTCCCCGGTGTGAACGGATTGCAATCGTCGAGGTAAGGAAATCTCTTTAATGTTAGGGTTTTCCTATAACTATTTCAGGTTGAAAAACTGGTAGTCTTGCTATAGCATTCATTGATTTATTGTCATTCTAGGCAAGGAATTCATGAAAACTGACTGAATCTGTAGGGCCCGAGCCGTAATGGGGGTACCGAAATGTAGGAAGGTTTTTAGGAAATGCAAACCTAGATTGTTGATAGAAAAATGCATGTGTTAAGCTAGAAATTAAACTGGGCTGAAAGCTGAATCCTGTGATCCAAAAGGACTAGACGCGCTCTAGATAGGCGAGGAGGCCTTGTGAGTTCAACCTCTAGTATGAGGAAAGACCAGGTAGGAATACAGCATGAGTTTAAAGGCTAGCGATGGCATCATCTTCTAAGAAATCAAATGAATTTGAAAAATCTATTGAAGAGTACTATAGTAAAGAACACAGTATTGAATACCTAGATCTAGCGATAGGGAAACCAAGTTTTAAAGAAACCATTGATGGAAAGCAAATATATTGCTTTAGTTCCTTAAGGAAACCCTTGCATCTGTTTCACACTGAGGACAAACAGCTGAATTGCCTGAGTGATCTCACTCTACAGAGCCTTAATAATCTTGATTATTTAAGGGACAGAATAAACCTGTTATCTAAAGTATCCCTGAAGCATTTCTATCAGATCAGGGAACAGATCGAAGGTTTACAAGAACAACAAAGGAGAGACAATAGACGATTGTCGCACCAGATCTCCACGTTGCAGAAAACAGTCGAACAATTCCAAGATCAGGTTTCCAGCAGGAAGCCCTTGACCAAGGAGGAAGTTCGTTCGTTAGTGGAAGAGATACCGCTTGCCTAAGCTAGTAGAGAGGAGGCCCTACGGTGACAGGGGAGCTAAACCACCAGATGCTTGAGATAAAAGCACTGGTTAAAGAAGTTCAACGCTCGATTGGCTTGTAGATGTCTGACGACTGGCGAGCCACAGAAGCAAGCGAAGAATACAGAAGCACTGCCCGTGCACTTGAATCATTGGATCCACCGTGGTTGGATTTGCTAGAGCGAGGGATTATACCAGCGTTCTTCTTGGATATTCTGCAATAATAAAGCAGAATAATTTCATAATTCAACAGATCAGTACACTCTCACAACAAGTTGCAGACCTCACTGAAACTGTAACGAAGCTGAAAAGAGATACTGAGAAAGGTAAGGCACCACTTACCGAAGAAACGGCTGACTCAATTTCCAAGTTAACAGAGCAGATAGCAAACCTCAAGATCGGCGAAGAAGGAGTGAAAAGGGTACCTAAAATCGTACATAACGTACGGGTTTTCAGGGATCCAAAGAAGCTGACAGAGGAAGCACTCAAGAGAGTGAGGAAATGAGCCGCACGCAGACCCAAACCATGCCACCAGCAAGAGCACCGCCATCAGCACCAGAGAGGAGACCCATCCGGGAATCTTCGTCAGATACTGCTGGAGTCCCAACTGTAGATGATCAAATCAGGGACTATAGAGCAAGGGCGAGACTTGCACACATGGCAAGGAGGGCATTGCGCAGAAGGGAATACCGAAGGCCTCTAGAGTCTGAGGTAAACCTCGACCAGGAACTAGCATTTACAGCTCGGAGGAGAGCAAATCTAGTGCCTGCAGAAGTACTTTATCAAGTACAATGGAACCAACCGCAACACCGGGTGTATCAGAATTACACAGAGCAACGCATCCTTGTAACTCAACCCGGAGAACAAGGAGAATATGGTTTCATTACAGAAGCATCTTATCGCCGCCTGCGGGAGAACGGTATGGAAAATATACATGTAGGTCTAATCATGACAAGGATTCAGGCTCTGCATAGGAGGAATGCAGGAACAATGGCGTTGGTCCTCATCAGAGACACAAGATGGGGAAGAGATGACAGAAACATCGTGGGAGCCATGGAAGTAGACCTGAGCCAAGGATCTGCCTTGGTATACTTTGCTCCAGATGTTATGCTTTCAATACATGATTTCTACCAGCATTTTCAGATAGTGGTTCAAACGGCTGGTTATGAAACATGGGAAGGCGCAGAATCCAACCTACTGTTGACAAGGGCGATGGTTGGAAGAGTGACAAACACTAGCCACGCGGCGTTCAATTACCGGGTGGACCAGGTCATCCATGGGATTGACTCTTCTGACATTGCGACTTGATGGAAACCTGCCTTCAGATCAGTGAAGACGAGCATATGAGACATCTGTATGAAGTCTTAAGAAGGTGTAAACAGCATGGATTAATTCTTTCGAAGGAGAAAATGAAGATTGCTGTCCCGGAAATCGAATTCCTAGGAGCAGTCCTTGGAAATCGAAGAATTAAGCTGCAGTTCCATTGCTTTAGAAGCAAAATCACGTTGCCTGCCTCACAGGAGGAGTGTAACCACGATTTTGAAGAAAATCAATGGGCTGAGCAAATATTTTGCAGTTATTGCAAAATGAGAACGACTGAAATAGTCAGGATTCATTGTAAGAAATGCCTATTGACTGCATGTGGGATGTGTGCATTCCACTATTTGAAGAAGAAAATCAGAAGTAGACCTCCGCAACAGATCCCTACTAGATCTGACAAGGATACTCTGATTAGAGAGCTGGTAAAGTACTGTGAAGACCTCAGCAAACAAGTAGATGCACTAAAGGCTGAAAATGAGCGTCTGCAGAATATACTTACCAGGAATCTCCACGGAGATCTCGAGGCCCTTGAACTGCATGATAAAGGAAAAACGATCGTAGAAGAAGCCATAAACTTTGAGAGAATTCTGAAAGCAATAAAGAGTATTATTCAGGAAATTATTTGAGTTCGCTACAGCTCTTTTAATTTTCTAGATCCTAGTGAGGGGCGTATATTAGTCATTGATGAACTTGTACAGGTCTCCTACCTTTTCACACGTCAGCCTTTCCAAGTCTTGGTAGGCTCTTTGCTGCTTCACTGTCGTTCCTTGGTATGGGTCATTCAGCGTGATGATTTTTTACATTCTGTGGATCATCTGCTTGATTGACCAGGAGTTGGTATTCATCAGTAAATACCGTCCTCCATTTCTAATAATTCAAACAAATACGACCAAATGGCCGACAAAATAATTTGCTCTGTCACGTAGGACAGCATCCACTTTATTAAAGTCTAATATATGAGCTGTGTCTGACTCAGCTCTTGCCGACACTCCTTATCGGGCTTTAGTCTTCTGAGGTCTCATATGCTCGTCTTCACTTTCTGAAAAGACGATTATGTCATCTATGTATACCGCGACGAAGTCCTCTGTGCCTTTGAAGCAGTTATCCATTTTTCTTTGAAAAACTGCAGGGGCATTTTTGAGCCCGAATGGCATTACTAACCACTCGTATAATCCTCCTGGTACGAGTGGTGCCTTACCTTTCTCAGTATCTCTTTTCAGCTTCGTTACAGTTTCAGTGAGGTCTGCAACTTGTTGTGAGAGTGTACTGATCTGTTGAATTATGAAATTATTCTGCTTTATTATTGCAGAATATCCAGCAGCAACGTTGGTATAATCCCTCGTTCTAGCAAATCCAACGGCCGGTGGATCCAATGATTCAAGTGCACGGGCAGTGCTTCTGTATTCTTCGCTTGCTTCTGTGGCTCGCCAGTCGTCAGACATCTACAAGCCAATCGAGCGTTGAACTTCTTTAACCAGTGCTTTTATCTCAAGCATCTGGTGGTTTAGCTCCCCTGTCAGTCGTAGGGCCTCCTCCTCTACTAGCTTAGGCTGGGCAGCTATCTCTTCCACCAACGAACGAACTTCCTCCTTGGTCAAGGGCTTCCTGCTGGAAACCTGCATTCATGATGAAAGAAGTGGAAGACCATGGCTATAGAAGCAAAATCACGTTGCCTGCCTCACAGGAGGAGTGTAACCACGATTTTGAAGAAAATCAATGGGCTGAGCAAATATTTTGCAGTTATTGCAAAATGAGAACGACTGAAATAGTCAGGATTCATTGTAAGAAATGCCTATTGACTGCATGTGGGATGTGTGCATTCCACTATTTGAAGAAGAAAATCAGTGATTTCTTCTGTATCACTACTTTGGCCTAGCTCTGCCAAATACTGGAGGTAACTGTGTTCTTCATCATCCTCCTCCGTAGCAATTAAAGCTAATATCTCCTCTTCTTCTGGGTTTCTGACATCCATGACGTCGTCTTCATCTACCGCAGGCTGATGATCAATATTTCTGTTCTGATATCCTGCGAATCTTAGAGAGACTGCCCCGTCAGTTCTTTCGGTTGTGCTTAGCTGTGTTGGCAAAGCACTGCTCCTTCTCTGTGGAGGTCTGATCGTCCAGTTCCTCCCTTGAAGATACCGAGTATCATAGCTTACCCCTGGCAGTGCTTAGACTCCATGGCTCGCTAGATATTCTGTGACTTGATCCACCCGGTAATTGAACGCCGCGTGGCTAGTGTTTGTCACTCTTCCAACCATCGCCCTTGTCAACAGTAGGTTGGATTCTGCGCCTTCCCATGTTTCATAACCAGCCGTTTGAACCACTATCTGAAAATGCTGGTAGAAATCATGTATTGAAAGCATAACATCTGGAGCAAAGTATACCAAGGCAGATCCTTGGCTCAGGTCTACTTCCATGGCTCCCACGATGTTTCTGTCATCTCTTCCCCATCTTGTGTCTCTGATGAGGACCAACGCCATTGTTCCTGCATTCCTCCTATGCAGAGCCTGAATCCTTGTCATGATTAGGCCTACATGTATATTTTCCATACCGTTCTCCCGCAGGCGGCGATAAGATGCTTCTGTAATGAAACCATATTCTCCTTGTTCTCCGGGTTGAGTCACAAGGATGCGTTGCTCTGTGTAATTCTGATACACCCGGTGTTGCGGTTGGTTCCATTGTACTTGATAAAGTACTTCTGCAGGCACTAGATTTGCTCTCCTCCGAGCTGTAAATGCTAGTTCCTGGTCGGGGTTTACCTCAGACTCTAGAGCCCTTCGGTATTCCCTTCTGCGCAATGCCCTCCTTGCCATGTGTGCAAGTCTCGCCCTTGCTCTATAGTCCCTGATTTGATCATCTACAGTTGGGACTCAAAGAAGATCTGACGAAGATTCCCGGATGGGTCTCCTCTCTGGTGCTGATGGCGGTGCTCTTGCTGGTGGCATGGTTTGGGTCTGCGTGCGGCTCATTTCCTCACTCTCTTGAGTGCTTCCTCTGTCAGCTTCTTTGGATCCCTGAAAACCCGTACGTTATGTACGATTTTAGGTACCCTTTTCACTCCTTCTTCGCCGATCTTGAGGTTTGCTATCTGCTCTGTTAACTTGGAAATTGAGTCAGCCGTTTCTTCGGTAAGTGGTGCCTTACCTTTCTCAGTATCTCTTTTCAGCTTCGTTACAGTTTCAGTGAGGTCTGCAACTTGTTGTGAGAGTGTACTGATCTGTTGAATTATGAAATTATTCTGCTTTATTATTGCAGAATATCCAGCAGCAACGTTGGTATAATCCCTCGTTCTAGCAAATCCAACGGCCGGTGGATCCAATGATTCAAGTGCACGGGCAGTGCTTCTGTATTCTTCGCTTGCTTCTGTGGCTCGCCAGTCGTCAGACATCTACAAGCCAATCGAGCGTTGAACTTCTTTAACCAGTGCTTTTATCTCAAGCATCTGGTGGTTTAGCTCCCCTGTCAGTCGTAGGGCCTCCTCCTCTACTAGCTTAGGCTGGGCAGCTATCTCTTCCACCAACGAACGAACTTCCTCCTTGGTCAAGGGCTTCCTGCTGGAAACCTGATCTTGGAATTGTTCGACTGTTTTCTGCAACGTGGAGATCTGGTGCGACAATCGTCTATTGTCTCTCCTTTGTTGTTCTTGTAAACCTTCGATCTGTTCCCTGATCTGATAGAAATGCTTCAGGGATACTTTAGATAACTTGAGTTTATTACGTCACTTAAATAATCAAGATTATTAAGGCTCGTAGAGTGAGATCACTCGAGCAATTCATTGTTTGTCCTCGATGTGAAAGCAGATGCAAGGGTCTCCTTAAGGAACTAAAGCAATATATTTGCTTTCCATCAATGGTTTCTTTAAAACTTGGTTTCCCTATCGCTAGATCTAGGTATTCAATACTGTGTTCTTTACTATAGTACTCTTCAATAGATTTTTCAAATTCGTTTGATTTCTTAGAAGATGATGCCATCGCTAGCCTTTAAACTCATGCTGTATTCCTACCTGGTCTTTCCTCATACTAGAGGTTGAACTCACAAGGCCTCCTCGCCTATCTAGAGCGCGTCTAGTCCTATTGGATCACGAGATTCAAATTTTTCACCAGTTTAATTTCTAGCTTAACACATGCATTTTTCTATCAACAATCTAGGTTTGCATTTCCTAAAAACCTTCCTACATTTCGGTACCCCCATTACGGCTCGGGCCCTACAGATTCAGTCAGTTTTCATGAATTCCTTGCCTAGAATGACAATAAATCAATGAATGCTATAGCAAGACTACCAGTTTTTCAACCTGAAATAGTTATAGGAAAACCCTAACATTAAAGAGATTTCCTTACCTCGACGATTGCAATCCGTTCACACCGGGGAAACTTCACACTTGAGCTACTTTCAAGCTCTGATACCAATATACGCCCCTCACTAGGATCTAGAAAATTAAAAGAGCTGTAGCGAACTCAAATAATTTCCTGAATAATACTCTTTATTGCTTTCAGAATTCTCTCAAAGTTTATGGCTTGAGAGTAAACTGATATGAGGTCGCCTTATATAGCAAAGCCTCGGTACAAAAAGCTAACTAACGATCCGACAAACGGATGTTAGAGCGGGTGCGCATGGGGCCCCATCGTCCTCTAATCACCGAAAGTAAGGATTCCTTTCTAATAATTCAAACAAATACGACCAAATGGCCGACAAAATAATTTGCTCTGTCACGTAGGACAGCATCCACTTTATTAAAGTCTAACATATGAGCTGTGTCTGACTCAGCTCTTGCCGACACTCCTTATCGGGCTTTAGTCTTCTGAGGTAGAGTTGGGCCTTCGTTTGATGGGCCTTCCTCTTCCGCTGGATTTGATGAGCTTGACTCATTGGGCTGGGTCAACTTATCCAGTTCTTCCTCCAGTTCTTGGATTTTGGCTTCCAATCTTCTGATGGACTGGGCCTGTTCCTCCATCATTGGGCCAAACCGGGGTTCTGCTTCCACAGGGTATTCTATGGTAGTTCCTGGACTTACAGAGTTTACCAGGAATTCTGCAGCTTCATGGAAGGAATACCAGCCTTTGTAAATGAAATCTAGGTCCGGTGGTAAACTTCCCATGGCGTTACAGAGTTCAAAATAGCTGGTGTAGATACCGCATTTTGCCTCTGATTCTAGGGTGTAATAGCTGAAACATCTTCCTTGCGGCGGTTTCACTATTTTCCCAAAATAGTATTGCAGAGCATTACACACCTGCAACTTCTCTCTGTTGGTGTCTATATTCCATATTGCATCTAATAAACACCTTTGTGGACGATCGACAGGGATATCCTTCAGTGGTATAAACCTTCTTCGATCTTCTTCTGAGTAGTCTGGCAATCTGGTTATCCCAAATTGACAGTACTTCTGGACCTTTCGCTGAGGATTCTGGCCTCTTATGGTCAACCCTAGTTCTTGGGCTGAAGCCACTTTCCGATGTGTTTGGCCACCGCGTCCTCTGCCTCTTTGTGCAGTTTGCCTGGGATTTTGCTGCATTCCTGCAGAGCTGCTTCCACGTCCTGGCATAACTGATTTGCCTCGGTCCATTCTTCACCTGCAATTACAAACAGGACAAGGCGAGATAAAGAATCGGCCAGAACATTATTCTGTCCGTCTATATGTTCAAAATTGATTTCTACGCCTGTGCCAGTTATATAATCAGTGAATGCAATCCATCTAACCCTAGATGGTTTGTTCTGTGCCAGCTTATTGTAGAAACTAATAATAGCTTGGCAATCTGTCCTTAGTGTTATCTCCTTTCGATCCAGATAATGAATCTTAAGGGATTCTAAGGTATTCATGCATGCATGAATTTCTGCATCAATGGCTGACTTGATGACAGGGAATTTGCCACTTGCGTAAGCACAAACCCTTTCTGAACGCCTGTCGGAGTTTTTGGAATCTTTCCATTTTACTACTCCTCCCCATCCTTCCATACAGCCGTCTACTTCCAGCACTATATATGAATTCTTCGGTGCCATCTCCAGGTCTGGAAGATTCTGTACTAGCCCTTTTATCTCTCTGATAAGTTTCCAGTCTGATGGTTGCATCCTTTTATCAGCATTAGGACTGGTCTTATTGTAAAGAGAACTAGCAGTGCTTAAGCTTGGGAATGTATGATCTTGCATAATTAAGGATTCCCAGCCACGATCTCAACCCTTTCTTTTCCTTAAGCTGCTCATCAGGAAATTCAGCAATCTTCTTGATGATGTTTTCTTGCAGCTTAATTCTTCGATTTCCAAGGACCGCTCCTAGGAATTCGATTTCAGGGACAGCAATCTTCATTTTCTCCTTAGAAAGAATTAATCCATGCTGTTTACACCTTCTCAAGACTTCATACAGATGTCTCATATGCTCGTCTTCATTTTCTGAAAAGACGATTATATCATCTATATATACCGCGACGAAGTCCTCTGTGCCTTTGAAGCAGTTATCCATTTTTCTTTGAAAAACTGCAGGGGCATTTTTGAGCCCGAACGGCATCACCAGCCATTCGTATAATCCTCCTGGTACGAAAAACGCCGTCCATGGGATTGACTCTTCTGACATAGCAACTTGATGGAAACCTGCCTTCAAATCAAACTTTGAATAGATCTTACTTGTTCCCACCTTCTTCAGGATAGTATTGATTCCGGGCAAGGAATACTGGTCTTTGTGCGTATTAGCATTCAGAGTTCTGTAATCAAAAACCATTCTTTCTTTGCCTTTCTTCTCCCTTCCTGTCTTTGGGTCCACCGTTGTTCCAGAATACACAATGATAGCCTTTGTTCTGTGTCTGCTGGTACTCGGTCTGATTACTCCCAATTCTAAGAGTGCTTGATGCATGCGAAGTACCTCTTCTCTTCCTCCGGGGTGATATGCTTTAATGGTTTATCCTGAATTGTGATGTCAGGATTTATAATCTCAAGCTTGCATTTCACCTGATTCTTCTCCCAATGCTTCAGCGGGTTGACTCCGATAATTCCTTGATCCTCCAACTCCTTCAGCAACGGGCCGAATTTATTCCGGAAGCTAGGAAAAGTTTTTCCTATACTGAAGCACACCATATCTTGAATGAGATGGTATTCTTCTTCTTCAAGGTCGAGTTCTGCTATTGCACTGCAGCTACTTCGACATTCTGATGTTGCTTGGATACTGGCGGTGTTCTTATAGAACGTGATTATGTCTCCTTCAATTCTTACTCCGCCCCTCATAGCCCTGAGGAAATTGCATCCAACTAGCATTTGTACCCCTCCTAATTCTTCCATCGCCATACAGTATGTGAAGGGTATTCTGAAACGCTCAGTACCTATCTCCATATATCCTTCCCTTAGCTTCATGGTAGCTTCATTGACTCCACCAATTCCACTAATTTTTATGGGAGAATACATCTTTTCCTTTCTTTGCTCTTGATCTTTGCTTTCTCAGAAATCACGACATTTTGTGGCTCCTGTATCAAGGACAGCCCATATACTGAATTCCTCTGCTCCAGCGATATTAAATCTAACCTGAAAGTTGTACAGGCTATTTATCCTGGCAGCTGCTGCGCATTCTATATTGACGAATGCTGCTTCTTCCTCCGATCCCGTCTCTCCCACTGCTTCTTCTACGATCGTTTTTCCTTTATCATGCAGTTCAAGGGCCTCGAGATTTCCGTGGAGATTCCTGGTAAGTATATTCTGCAGACGCTCATTTTCAGCCTTTAGTGCATCTACTTGTTTGCTGAGGTCTTCACAGTACTTTACCAGCTCTCTAATCAGAGTATCCTTGTCAGATCTAGTAGGGATCTGTTGCGGAGGTCTACTTCTGATTTTCTTCTTCAAATAGTGGAATGCACACATCCCACATGCAGTCAATAGGCATTTCTTACAATGAATCCTGACTATTTCAGTCGTTCTCATTTTGCAATAACTGCAAAATATTTGCTCAGCCCATTGATTTTCTTCAAAATCGTGGTTACACTCCTCCTGTGAGGCAGGCAACGTGATTTTGCTTCTATAGCCATGGTCTTCCACTTCTTTCATCATGAATGCAGTCTCAAAAGGAAGTTCCATTGCTAGGGTAGAGATTTGGGTTTGGTTCCCAACCTCTCCTTCTGAATAGCTACATATGGCATCACTGTCTGGTTCATTCAGATCAATTGAGACTATGTCCCAATCTTCAGGCAACTCCAGATTTTCCAGTACAGCTGCTCTAGCTATGTCACCAGTTTTCCGTCGGCATTCCCGGGCAAAGTGCCCTTCCTCGCCGCATACGAAACACTTGCACTTCTTGACTGGTGGCTTCTTTCGTTTGAAAACCCTCACATGTGAATCATGAGGCTTTCCTTTATATGATTGTGCTTTGCGCAAACCATATTTCTTTCG
Organism: Senna siamea; assembly: GCA_031216115.1. NCBI lineage: Eukaryota > Viridiplantae > Streptophyta > Magnoliopsida > Fabales > Fabaceae > Senna > Senna siamea. The sequence goes on from CM062358.1 coordinate 16,638,146, forward strand.
CCCTGACTGATAGAATCCGGGCAGTGGAATCTGCTTACAAAAAGACAAATCTTTCAGGCTCCTTTGCATAGCCGCCTTCTTGCAGATCTCTGTTAGGTACTCGTGTGCGAACACGGCCCTAGGGTACACCCCTATTGTATTGCCAGGGTGTTTCTCTGCATAAGCTTTCTCCAATTCCTCCCCGATAATGGGTGGCATTTTTCTAAAGAATTTCTCTGAAAGCTCCGTTCCGATAAACAGCCTACCGGATTCTGCAGCAAGCGTCAGGTAGTCATTGATGAACTTGTACAGGTCTCCTACCTTTTCACACGTCAGCCTTTCCAAGTCTTGGTAGGCTCTTTGCTGCTTCACTGTCGTTCCTTGGTATGGGTCATTCAGCGTGATGATTTTTCTGATCTGAGACGTTACATTCTGTGGATCATCTGCTTGATTGACCAGGAGTTGGTATTCATCAGTAAATACCGTCCTCCATTGCTGGAACATCAGCTTCTCAGAGTAGCCAAGCAAGTTTTCAATAAACAACACTTTTGCTTCATTTGATGGCCATACTCTTTCATTTACCAAATTTATGGTAATGCTTTCCCATCTGGCAATTACTTCCTCCCACTTGCTCATCTCAAACGGTAAGACAAGCATCGCTCCTGTGTTCTGCTGGGCTGATGGAAGCTGAAATTGATCATGCCTGTATGGGAGACTACTGGTAGTTACCCTTCCACTTATCGTAGGGAAATCCCTAGCCATACTTGAACTCGCCCTTCCTTCCGCTTTTCAGCACTAAGGGCAGGATGAAAACTTCTATTACATTTTTTGCCTTTTGTTGAAAAATTGACTTGACTTGGTTATTTCCAGCTCAATCTGCAGGAAACTCTAGCTGCCTACATCTGTTCCTGTTTTTATTTTATATCCTGAATCTGCATAAATGCATTCATGACTTTTTAACTAAACATGTACATTGGAGGTCCTAACGAGGTTCTTTTTAAATGTGGAAGTAACTGAAGTTTCCCTATAAGTTCTCATTCAAGCTGCATATCATCTGACTTTTCATGCTCTTGACTTAAATCTTTACTGGTATATTTCTCTCTAGCTTTGTTCCATTGTTCTGTTATACAGCATTAACTATTCCTTTTGAGTTTTATCTGCAATTTTTGGCAATTGATTTTCAGTTTTCATGAAACCCCAAATTCAAGATATATATGTTGGGATTTACAAAAGAATTTGAGTTATTTGGATGGTGCTTTAATGTTCAGTATACGCGTAGCTTTTTCTGTGATAAATGTTCATATATGATATATGTTTTGCTTTCTAAGCATAACTTGGTATATAAGGAAGAAATCTTGAAAGTACTGCAGAGAATCTAAACCAAACTATTCTGCAGATTGCAGAACTCCTTGGCTTCACTACATGTATCCAGTCATGTTTGGAATACTTGGAGGCAGTCCCGTGGGTTGGAGACGAAGAAGAAGAAAAGGTGGTCTCAACAATCCTACGACTCCAAGGCGAAGGAATTGGGGTCAACCCTGTGCTGAAACGAGTATCTTCAGATATCTCCAAGGCCCCAAAAGACACTCTTTCCCACATTATTGAACTTGTTCTGAAAAGTAAAGAGGAAAAAGGGCGGCGAGAGATGAAATCCATAGTTCTAAAGCTCCTTAGAGAGAACAACAATCTTCCAAGCAACTCTGGTTCATCTGACATCTGTAATGAAATGATTTACAGATCTTGCAGAAACTGCTTGGATTCTCTATTGTCTCTATTCAGGCAGGCTGCAGAACTGGACATTACAGATAAATCTAGTAATAACAAAGAATGGATAGTAAAGCATATAGCTCTTGAAGCTGATAACTTGTCATGGTTGTTAGAGATATTGATTGATAAACAAGCTGCTGATGAGGTTGCAGTGATGTGGGCAAAGCAGCAGGAATTGGCTGTCCTGCACACCAAGCTGCCTGTTGTGTCTCGTTACCACGTTAGCTGCATTTCTGCAAGACTATATGTTGGCATAGGAAGAGGGGAGATGTTGCCATCGAAGGACACGCGTCAATTGTTGTTACAGACATGGCTACAACCTTTGATCAATGACTACTGCTGGTTGCAGCATGGGTGCAGGTCGTTTGATAGTAAGGTTGTGGAGGAAGGAATTGGGAGGACAATTCTGACTCTGCCTCTGGAGGATCAACAGAGTATTATGCTTTCTTGGTTGGGAAGTTTCTTGAAGATTGGTGATAATTGTCCCAATCTTCAGAGAGCTTTTGAGGTGTGGTGGCGGAGAACTTTCATTAGACCTTATGTGGAAGGACAAGGTAATAGTGTGGGATTTGATAATTCAATGTTGTCTAAGTAAGCATGTGTAATCAGGTTTCATGAATATCTTACGTCTGAAGGTGATTGGAGTGGGGAGAATGTGCAAATCAACACAAATGTATACAAAATGGCTTGTGAGTTTTTAATTAGACTTCTTGTATACAAAAAGTCTAATCCTATACAAAATTTACACAAATGTATACCAGTGACATTTTGTATAGGATTAGACTTTTTTATATTTTTTCTATCTAATTTTTCAATTAAAATAAAACAAATAGGAACAATTTTTTTTAAAAAACTAATCATATATATGTAGTTTGTGAGATTTTAATTAGAGAATAGGATGGAATTGGAATTTTAACAAGTTTGTTGATTTGAATGTATAAATTTCCTACTAAAAATTAATCAGAAGTTGAAAATAAGTTTTCGAAGATCACTATAATTTGAAACAATTTGCCTTTACTTCACACAGAAACACAACGCAATCTTGAATATATCTTCAACTAGGAACTAATTAGTTATCTCTCGAACAGACGAGTTTATGTAGTGTCACTGTCCAAAATAGGCTTTTTCTGGGCCATGCCTTCACCATGTTCTCCTTCTACTAGCTTGGGCCCTTGTGCTTCAATTTAGGCCCATCCATTAAGTTTTGGCTACTGGAGTTGGAGTCCTCTTCTGCATGACGTTCTCTCTGTTTTTTTTAATAAATGGTGGGCTCTGACAAAAATTTAGTAAAAGGTGTGATTTGGGCCACAAAAAACCTGTATCTTCCGTAAAGAAAGTAAAGTAAATACTAAATAGCAAATGCAAACTAGAAATCAGAAAGCAAAAACCTAGAATTGCCGCTCGTTTGCAATAACAATATTGATTAATGAATTTAGGAGAGTTAAAACATATATTACTTTTCCATATATGTCTTAATAAGTTTTCTTGTATTCTTTTAACAAATTTATTATGTTGAACATAGATTGTTAATTTATTAGATTTCGTAAAAGTTATTAGAGATGTCTTGTATACATGTCCCACTATATAATGAAGTATCTTTCTTTACAAAAACTAGTAGAAAGTAATTAAAATAAAAATGGAAAGCAACAAAAGTAAAAAGAAGGAAAAGTAAAGTTGAAAAAACGTATTGTGTTTGTGAATTTGTGGGCATGTCCATGTGATGTGACATTGACCATACGACATAGTCGCTACCAGTGAGAAGAGAAATGCTGTCAAATTAAGATGTCGATGCTCCCACTTGAGATATAACTCCAGCTTTGGCTAGATAGGCTTATGTCTAAGGTACAACACCACCAAACATCAACATGTGCTGCTGTAATTTCACACACACACACACAAATATCTATATATATATATAAAAGAAAAGAAACAAAGACATTCCTTCAGTCCCTTTCAGGTCTCCATCACACATGCAGCTTCACCAGAAATGAAAACTACTTTTTCTACCTTTCACAAATGACCATGGCCTTTGGAATCCCAACTGATACCTTGCTCATTTTTAATTAAATTAAATTTGCTAAACTTTATATCAATTGTGAGATACCAACAAAAACGCAGGGCGAATCTACTGGCTTCCTTAAATGCTTGCTTGGAATTTTTCAACCTCAGGATCCTCCGTATCACAGATCATCAACTGTGACCTGAACGCATTTTCATTAATTTATTGTGTGTATTTAGTTTACCCTTGTGAATTATATTGCATGCATGCAGTACATTTTTTTTGAAATGAACCTGAACAGCTAGCTGATAACAATGACTACTGGTGTAGGCATGACATGAGCACATATATATATAACGCAAAAAATATTATCAAAATCAAAAGCAATAATTAAATGAGAGACATAAGTTGAGGAAAGGAAATCACGGACCATTATTCAAACTTGCTCAGATGAATGATGCTCATTTTACAGCTGCTTTTGGCAAAAAGGGTATCTGGGTATTCCTCTTTCCAGTAATTGCTTTTGTATCTACTTTCTTCCAGCTTTCACTTGCTTCACTTTTGGCCATATTGCGTAATCACTTATGTGAAATTGGCATTCAACAAGAGCTAGGGACTACATCACAGTAAATTGATTAATCATAGTAGTATTTACTTTTCCTAGCTTTTTTATCACCACACATGACTTAAATATAGAATCTCGTGTGTATATACATATATAGAGATCGACCAGAGATCTGAGAGAGAGAGACAGATCGAAGGTCACCAAACTTGAAAGAAAAATCAATAAATATCTGGTTTACATATATTATATATATACAATTTTTGTGGTTTAAAATCACGGTGGTCATTTTTGGTCCTGGAAGAATTGGATGAGCAGTGGTCCTCACTACTGGTAAGTGATGATTTTTGGTGGATCAATGTGCTTTTTGTAAATACACAATCTCTATCATGTGTCGCTCTCGTAGGCCCTCTAACCCTAACCTCATCCTCAACTCAAGCTGGAAATTCAAATATTCAACCATGAAAATTTACTGTACTCGTACCCAATAAATTTAAGTTTGTAAAGTTATTAATTTGATCCACTCTTGATAAAAACTATTGTACACTAATATTAATGACTAAAAAAGTCGTCTCCCTGTGAAAAAGTCATAGATATTAATTAATAAGCCACGTCAATATACTAACTTCCAAAATATATATAAAGATAAGTTAGTATTTGAAACCAAAGCCTATCAAAAGATTAATAATTGTACGACCATTGACATTTTATGAACAATATCTAAATGATGTGACTCCTTTTAACTTTTTTAATATATAAACGCTGACACGTTTAGTGGGTGTGTGAATAAATAAACATGCAAGTATGTGATGATTTTTGTAAGATTAGGAATGACATAAGCTAGTTTTTTCAATCAAATCAGGTAAGACAGAAGAGAGCAACAGGCCTAGCAAAAGCTGATATATAAATAAATAAGGACAAAAGTTACTATTTAATCTTCAAGTTTTATAATCACATTTCAAAAAACAAATTATCAAGTTTTAGCTACATTTTATAATAATTTTTATTCTGAAGAATCCATCTATTTTAGTAATTTTGTTTTTCTTAAAAATCGTGTAATTTATAGAATAAATTATTATTTTAATCATAAAAAAATTTAATTTATTTTAATTTAATCTCTTAATTATAAAAATATTTAATTTAATTTTTAAAAAATATATTATATCTTAATTTACTTACTATATATAATTATCATAGGTTTTTTTATATTTTAATTTAAAATTTTAAAAATTAAATTAAGATATAATATATTTTTAAAAAATTAAATTAAATATTTTTATAATTTAAAAATTAAATTAAAATCTTTTACTAACTGAAATAATAATTTAATTAGTTTGATTTAAACCTAAACTTTTTCATCTCATTAAATTATTTATATGTGCATGATAATCCATTCAATGGGGGTGCATGCAGGTGTAGGTGGAGGCGAGCGTAGCGTATGGGAACCATGAAATTGGTACCACCACGTGGGCTGGAGAGACCACTAGGGCCTATCCACAGGTGACGTATCTTAGCCCTGCCCCTGCACACACACAGACACACAGAGCTACATTTATTTTTATTACCTAAAATTTCAGTGAGGCACTAATGGGCCCAGGCCCAAAATTGAATAATGTCTCGCTGCCTAATCTCTGGGACACGTGGGACCCACTACCATGCAAGCTGATTGGTAGCCCCGTCCCTTGGATTTGCATATGACGGGCGTCACGTTTTCCCATTGGGCAATAGGAGGTGGGGCCCATTACATTGGTGGTGGCAAAGCAAACAGTGGAAGTGGGGTCTGTTCATAAATATCATGAAATCTCAGGCTCACAATAAAATTTTCGTTAGCTTCTTACTTTCCCCATCGAATGGGGAAGCTATAAGTTGCACTTGCAGGTCACTCGAGACAAATAAACCATTCTAGAGTGGGGATGCCCTCTACCCATTAAGCCTTCAACCTTCAACCCCTATCTGTCTATCTATCTATCTATCTATCTTTCTCCCTCTTCCTCCTTCTTCTTTCTCTTCATCAATGAACAGTCTTCTTGTTTTTCTCAGGAACAAGGACCAGTATATTCAATGAGGCACCACCAAAACATGCCCTACAAATTTAGTATTACCTGTTAATAATTAATATATATATGTGTATCTATATATATATTTACGAAGATATTGAGTATATATGGGTATAGCTATATATATAGCATGTGGTCCTAATTAACGTATTATATATATACATACAGGATAGGATGGTCCATTCACAACACCTTAATTACTCTTGATTATAGGCCAAACGTGCATACGCTTCTAAGGTAAAAATTTTATTAAATATTAATTAACCATCAAATATAATTAAGGTAGGCTAATTTAATTTCTTATATTTAATATCTTTGAATTTTTTGCAATTGAGTAAAAAAAATTAACTAAACTATATAAATTAAAATTTATTTCTCTTTTATTATAAAGAATTACTGCAAGAAATCGATACAAAGAATTTAGTAGTAAATTATGTGACGACAATGACTTCGCTGTAACTGAAGTGCATGTGTAACTATATATATCTGGGTGTGCCACATCTTAACGTGAATCCCAAAACTATACTTATATAGGCATATCAGATCCATGATATGAATATGTTGTTGTCAAACTTGAAGGAAATGATTTGGCTATAGGTAGCTAGGCTTGATGGTTGCTGCAGAAGAACCTAGGAAAAAATCAATTATAGTGAATATTATATATTTGGTGTTCCTTTCTCAAAGAACAAGGAAGACATTAATTAGGTGACAAGTGCTTGTTGCTTTGGAACTTCTTGTTTTGGTTTTTACGGAAGAAACGTGGCAATGGGGGAATTGTTTACACTTCATGCACATATACCACAAATTCTTAGTTATTCATCTACACATTTATTACCTTGAACAGAAATAGGAATTAAATTTACCAACTATATATATATATATAGTAGGTGCGTGTGGTGTGTGTACACATTATCAAACCAATACTTATTTGGATTTTCTTAATTTGCATAACTGGATAAGCAAACATTAATTGAGAAAGATGGATGAATTTAAGATTTTTGTTTTTAATTTCCTTTTAAGTTACTTTCTTTTCCTAGACCAAGTATTTTGGATTTCTTACCTCCTTTTTTCTTTTGGTACCAGAACCAATATCAAATCCACCTGAAACACTGCCTTTTTTGTACAAACAATATATATGTAGGATGTACCAGCCCAGTTTCAGATTATCTATACACATTGCTGCTCTCAACTCCCTAGCAACTATATATTAATAATATATCTATTGAGATTCTTCAATGCTCAAAGTAATTATTAATGATAAAAAGAAAAAAGAGTCTAGGTATTGTATCACTCAGATCACTTTGATCAAATATATAGTGAAATCGGGCAAGATTTTGAAAAGATAGTTAATATCTAACCCTGTTTAACAATCCATATCCGAAAATTTTAGTTACCAAGTTTGGATATTAAAGAAATAAATTTGGGTTTAGTTTGTGAAATTTTTCAAAGATTTGACAAGTTTAGATACGCAAAAAGTAATATGATATCCGTATTCATATTATGTGATGAGTTCTTCTTAGGCTACAGGTACTTCGAGATAATGGAGAGAATTCAGAGGGAGTTCTCAAGGTGTATTTTTAAAGTATCTGTTTGATAGCTGCAGATGTAATTGCTTAAAACGATTGATCATGGAGGTATTTATAAAGAGAGAAGGTGGGAATATCGCTTGCATGGAAAGTAGTTTATTTGGCATGTTTGTCTTATTTTGTACTATGTCAGGCAACAAATTGACATTAGGCGGTAAGTATGGGACAGAGTCAATACTTAAAACAGTGATAAATAAGGACGACTGGGCCTTTCAATTGGTCATTTGAAATTGAACTTGTTAAAATTTAATTTTAGTCCTATGTTCAAAGTTTACATTATAACAAGAGTTGTAAGATGTGATTGTGTTTGAGAATTTGAATGATATTATGATTGTAAATTCTTTATTTTATGATTTTATAAAAATGAATTATATATAAGTAAATTTTAAATAAATAAAAAATTACTCTTTTCAAAATTTTTATGATAATTGATTTTGTTACTTAATCTAATTTGGGATGAGAGAAAAGAAATTATTTTTTTATTTTTAGATTTGAGTTCAAAGACTATACTATACCTTTATCCATGCCCTCCTCACAATAATCCCTAATTACATTTGCTTATTTTACTTATAACTTTAAATTCCACTTTATACTTAATTTATTTAAAAAAATCAATTACCTAAGGGACCGTATTCTTCTTTCTTCCTTAGTAATTATTTAATTAGTTGTTAATCGAAAACAAGAGCGCAGTACTTTTTTTTAAAAAACAAAGAACAATAAATGAAAACCCTGCTGAAGATTGACGGTTTACATATGTAACTGTATGGATATATACAAATTTCTTCATCATTAATTTTTTTTCCACAAATATCGTATTGATTTATTAATTATTGTTCCGCGTGAATATAAGGGTTTTTATAGCATTAGAAATTGTCTAAAACACAAGGTTCTTTTTGCCTCAAACGTATTTAATTCCAAGCATCTTGATCTCTAACACGACCGTACGTACAGTGGCTTGTGTGGTCCATGGAAGCTGCATTAGACCAACTAAAATTTTCTTTCTTATTTCTTGAGAAAAAAAAAGGTCAAGATAGTGACTAGAAAATTTTTTTTCGTACACTTTTTTTTTTCCAGAAAGCTGCAAAGGCTAGAGTAATTAATATATTAATTTGAGAAATGTGATTAGAATGCGAACAGATATCACCTACTTTCATTTCAGTGATCGGATTTAAATTTTCTAAAATGCAGTAATTAACTTAGAAATTTGTATATTTTTAGACAGTATTTTGTCTTTAATTTTCACTAACACTTTTATCTGTACCTTGGTAATCAACGAAGTAAATTCCAGTATAGCTAGGTTACTTATTACAACTCGATTCTTGTTATAACAATTAATATATATCTAATAATTAAATAGCCGCATTATATACATACATCCTCTCTATATATGAAATAACGACTTTACTGTCACAAAAAAAAAAAACGAATCTACTGTAGTTTTAATACCTGTTTTAAACCTTCTAATTCATTAATCATTTCCACGACCACGAGTATGGTCTTCGTTGTATTATCTTCAAAAGCATTATAATGTTCAAATACATTGTCACAAGTTCGCGCCGTCTCTGTCACATATGCTTTGATAACATTGACTATATATAGCTTGTGTACATCATTTTATAATTATAAGTCCACGACTATATATATATATATATAGCAATAGGTTGCAATAACAACTTTAAGTGAAGACTATTTTTATTTATTTACCAATAGTTTGTAAAATAATCAATAATAATACCATAATTCCTATATACTTACCATTTTATGAATTAAATAAAAAAATCATTCTGTAGCTTTGAACCTTTAATTTCCAATCAGAACTCAACAATTTACAGTACATATAATGCATTCTATATTAATGTAAGGTAACAGTAATCAGATGAAGTCCAATATTAATTAAAATAAATTGGAAAGATCTAAATTAAAGGGCAAGACCTCAAAAGGGTAATTGTTATGTGCAAGTCGATCAGTCTACAGGTTCCATATCAGAAATATGACCTCCTGTACCTTATATATTCTAGTAATCAGGTCAAAGTCCTATATAAAATGAAGGTACAAAACCTTAAGTACATATGTATGGGGTAGTAGAATGATGGAAATTAAAACAACCACCTACATACTATACAGTTATACAAATCAGACCATATATATCTAGACAGCTACCTAGCTAGCACTAATTATATTGTAAGTTTGTAACGCTAAATTTCTCATATATATTGTATTCCCATTTTCCTTTTCTTAAATAGAGTATGCAAATTTAAGAGGGATGTAGGAAGATGAGAGAAATAAAAAGAGCAAAAACAAAAAAAAAAAGTTTTTTTCTTTTTCAATAATATAACAAGCAATTAACTTCCTATATACTATCATTTTAATTAATATGTAATTAATATATAGAAGTTGAAAGTTTAAATGCCTCCAAAGTCTCTAACGGAGAAAGGAGCTTTCTCCGGGATATTCCCAGCGTGGCGTAGCCCTAGGGTGAGTGACACGTCACCCGCGGTGGTCCCAAACCTAATCAGAGTCGAATCAATGTCAGCATTACCGGAGGCGGTCCCGTAATCTGCTGCAATCAAGCTGCCGTGCCGACACGTGTCATCCGTACCCATTGGTCTATGTGATGAGGGCAGGTCTGATGAGCCGAAGCACTGAGACAAGGGTGGCGCCGTCTCAGAAGCAGCGGCTGCGGCCGCGGAGACCGTGGTGGTGATGGCGGCAGTAGAGCTGGAGAGGTTTGGTTGGGTTTCCGAGAAGGGTTGTGTATTGATTGCAATGAGTGAAGGGTCGCTTTCGGATGCACTGATATGGGATCTTTTGGGTGTGGGTGTTGATGTAGGTGTCGTTGTTGTTGTTGTTGTGGATGGTGGTGGCGCTGTTGCTGTTGAAGTTGTTGCTGCTGTGGTTGGAGTTTGTGCGAGGTTGCTGTTGTTGTTGCTGTGGTTTCTTTCTTCTCTCTCTTCTCCACTCTCTGCTTCTTTTAGTTCTTGTTGGTACATTTCTTCTACCATGGGTTTCCACAGTCGGACCCTGGCATTAATGAACCAGTTTGATACCTGAAAAACATTCACGTTCACACCCACCCCTTCTTAATATATATATACATATATATCAATCACTGTGCTACAAATCTTAAATGACACTGAAATAAAAATAAAATGACTTCTATGTATATATATAATGCTTGCTAGCTATCCCTATACCCTTTGTCAATTTTTCTCATTTAAAGCAATGATTTAACTCTTCATAAGTGAACAAACAGTTTAAACATAAGTATAACAAATTTAATATACATGCATGCAACGCTCACATTTGGGTTAATACACACACACACACACACACATAACATGCACAACACGAGCAAATTAATATATCATGGCATTCTGTTTATATATATTTTGGTATCATATGGATATTAAAGGTAGGTACTAGGTGTATATATTTTCATTTAATTATTTAATATTCGTGAAAAAAATGAAAAATAAATAAACATTATTTTTGACTCATTCGGGCTTATGTGTGTATGAAACTATTCATCAGCAGTTTCTTCTAAGAAGAAACAGTGCTTTGAACCGCATCACTGAATAACATGGTTGTAGCCATGCATATGTATACAGATAAAAAGGTAAGACGCAGGCAAATAGGTTTTTGTTTTCTTCCCTTTCCGTTAATAACACCTTCACTTATATTCCATTATGAACAAGAACTTTTGATCGATTTTGGTTTTTCAGGAGAAATACAAAGTACAATGTATATTATTTGTTCAGAGCAGTGAGAACATGTACAGAAATTAATGATTAGGGTCAATACAGTAGAGGGTACTGTATAATAAATAATTAACAACGCAAGTCAATAGCACAAGAGCAATTCAAATTTTTGTTTTTCATGAAAATTGTAAAATTAATTAATGCAGAATGTGCACTAAATGATTAGGTTGATACTTGATATATATACGGGGATGATTAAAAACAGTGCCAATTTTTTATTAAAAATCATTTTGAGAGGTTAACTTTTGATAGTTTAATGCACAAAAGACATTAATGATACAAAATGAAACGTGCTAAAAACCATGGACTACGCATATCTTCTCTGAAGTAATCTGAGTCTAAACCATCAGATTACATGCATGTAAATAGTATTAGCAGAGATAAAGGCAATATGATTAAAGTTTAAGGAAAATAGGACGAGGAGACTAATATCATGCAGATTAAAGTACACATTTATTTCCCATATTTATGATTCCTATTGTAGAGTTGGGTGAGACATTTGATATGAGAGAGAAAAGCATTGACAGAGAGACTGAAGGAGATTCGAAAACAGCAAACTTTCACGTCTCATTGCTTCTGTACTTATCTCTGCTGTTTTTTAATTTCCGAATTTATGTCATGAAGGAAAGAATCCGAAGTAAAATAATTTTTTTTAAAAAAGAAATTTATTAAAATAAAAAGCAAAACCTACGTTGGCAATTGTCTTTGTCTAAAACAAAGAAAGACACAGAAGAAAGCAGAGAAACAAAAGGCAAGACCATATAAGTTGAATCTGATATTACTGCTGGTCCCTTATATGTTGTAAATCTCTCTCTCTCTCTCTCTCACTCATAAGTAGTTTATATTATATTTTTTCTTGTTACGTCGTGGATGTGGGGCGTGTGGGTCAGTTAATTAATTAAGCACAAAGTCTAAAAATTGTATTTTGTGTGTGTTTTGTGTGAATGAATTGAGTGGAAGAGAGGGAGGAGACGAACCTGATTTCTGGAAAGGCCAGTCTGTCGAGCCAACAGATGCTTATCTGCATCGCTTGGATACCTGAGAAAGAGACCAGAAAATGACATCAGAGTCATTGCCTTAACCGTATAAAGAGACACCCAGCTTTCTGTACCCTTCGCTAACCTCCAACCTTTCCTTCTTTCCCTTCATGGGCGTGAGAATCTAAGGCAAAAGAAAAGCAACCAACAAACAAAGATCCATCTACGTCCTACCTCCTGCTATAACAGAACCAAAGTATATCACTGCACACACTGACCACTTTCTCTTTCTCTCTCTCTCTCTCTCTCTATATATATATATATATGCGCCCTTAATCATCACTTAATCTATACAATGTATGTTTTCTAAAGACACAGAGAGAGAGAAGCAAGAACGTTAGATTAGAGGAAGAGCAGTTAAAATATATATGGTATGAGTGATATTATCTTTTTTTACAGCTCTTGGCTGCCAAAAACAACATCCCGAGGACAAAATGCAATGCAATATTATTACTGAACCATTCCTAGCTAGCTGTTGCTCTAATCGATGATATAGCACGACTCATAAATTACGGCTTTTCAATCTACACTCTCTTTCTCTCTGACCTTGCCTGCCTCTGCCCTCTGCCACTCCTTTTTCTCTTTCTTATCTTAATTATAACACAACCCTCCCTCTGCTTTTTCCAGTTAACCACCATTTAAAAAAAAAAAGATTTGAAGATCCCAAAGTGGGTAATTGCTATGCAGTAAGTAATAGTAATAGTAATAATAATGAATAATGAGAGGAGAAAAGCAAGGAAGGATGGAAAGAACGTACGGGTGAAGGAAATGCTCGAAAAGCCAGGCACGCAAAATGTTGACGGATCTCTCAGGGAGGCCTCGCTGGGGTCGCCATGCTTCCTGCTCCATCATGCCCATCTGATGGAAGGCTCGCTGCTGCCTCAGGCTTTGTTCTAGGAGCTTCAGTCTCGGTGTCTCCCCCTTTGTCAACCCCGACGAGCTCCCTCCTCCGTCTTTCTCTCCCAGCACCTCGCAACTGTGCTTCAGCTGCGCCGTTATCGCGTCCCTCAGGCACCGAAAATGCCGAGACATTGCCTTCTGTGCTAGCGCCGTGTACGGAACCGCCGACCCGAAACCCATCACCACGTCGAATGAGTTTACCACCATCTGCATTTGCTCGCAGTAGTGGTTGTATCTTCGCTCCACCTGCGTATATATTATGTATAACTATAACCCAAACTTAATATGTATGTGTGTGCATGCAGTAATTAAAGGGGTATAGGACTTTGGAGAATTAAATACGGATAATAAATTAAGTTAATACATGTTTAGTTCATTATGGTTGTCAGTGATCATAGGTATAAATATATATGGGAATTAAATTAACACATGCGAATTAATTGAATAGTCAAATGGATGTCGTCACCAGACAGAATGAAGGAGATATTGTGTGAAAAAAATCCCAGGTTGCTGAGGAGGGACGTGAAAAGATGCGTGAATCGAAGGATTTCGTGTTCATTTGAAAAAAATGATTAAGGGGAGCTAAGAATATCCTTTGGGTTTCTTTCCCAATACATCCAAACGCTGCCTAGCTAAACAAATAAAAATAAAAAGAGTAAAATATTAATTTTTTATTTTTTTGAAAAAAAAAGGGTTACCCTGCCGGTGAACTGAGATATGATAACAATGGCTGATGGGATGACTTTTAGGGATGAGAGGTGAGGAGTGGGAGTGGAACTGTGGAAGTGTAGAAGTGGCAATGAGAGTGGCATTGATAACAAGTTGCTACGTAATATGGGTGAGACTTTGAGAGTGGCTTCTATTGGGGTCTATCTTCCAATTACTAATCGGAAGGAACGTCGCTTCTTGATGGACGTATCCTCCTAATGCTTCTCTCCCTCATGATTTTCACCAAACTAAAAACCCCCAAAATAAAATCTCGAATCATCCCACCAATCAAGTCAAAATATCTTTAAAATAGATTAGATGGGGGTTAATAAAATAAGGAATTAATTTAATTTACAAACGCCTACCAACTGATACTACTGTATGGAACCCTATTCCTATAGTACCAGCCGGCCTTTTCTGCATAAAATAATTCAAGAAGCCACCCGGAGAATTGTGTGTGTTGATTAATTGTTGATCCCTGTTGTTCAATTTCATTAGAAAATGATAAATATATATTTAATATGAATGGAGTAAACAAATTAAAAAATAAAAGAAGAAGAAAAGATTGGGGGTGAGCTTGACTCGTAAGGATGAGAGAGAGAGAGAGTTACATGCCTCGTCAAGCATGGATAGAAGCTTGACCTTCCTTCTCTGATGCTCAATCCTATCAGCCGCAGACAAAGGAGGAGGATCTTTTGACGAAGAGGAAGAAGCAGCGGGAGGAGCATTAGAATTAGGATTGGAACTAGGGTTAGAGTTCTGCCTCGTGAACTTGTTCTTCTTGAACTGCCCTCTCCCAACACTACAGAATTCCTCAAGCAATTCTTGAGCAGCTCTGACATACTTGGAATTCCTGAGAACATGCACCACTCCTAACGATGACCCGAACCCCACATGTGCCGGGTGGTTCTGACCCGACCCGGACCCTTGGAAACTCAATGTCTTGTACGGGTAGGTAGCAGACGAAGAAGACGACCCTCCTCCAGAAGGTTGATGGTTATAATACAAGAGGCTTGTGTCCCCCATCCTCAATTCCTGGGCTTTCGCTGCTTCCAAATGTTGCAAGGAAGAGGACAATGATAAGTTAAGCGCTTGACCCTCTACCACGGCCCCTCCAATCTCGCCTGCTTGGTGATGAGCACTCTCAGGAACCCATGTGAATTGACCAAAACCCCCTGCTGTTCCGGAAGGTGTGGGAGAAGGCGATCTTGTCTGTGCTGGGTTCATCAGAAAAAGCTGCATGGCAGCGGCTGAGTCCGCATTCATGTTCGACATCTGAGGATTGTGGTGGTGGTGATGATGATGATGCTGCTGCTCAAGTATGCTATTGCTACTGTCACGGCCATTGGGATTCTTTGAATCTCCCAACCCACTCAACATCCCTTGTCTATTTCCGTACCAATCGTTGGCTATCCCATTCCCCACTCCCTGTGGCCTCGACGACCGAAACGCCACCGGTGGCGGTTGTTGTTGTTGTGCCAACAATTCAGATGCCGTGGCGGCGGAGGGAGGGAAATTGAACATCTCCGATAACATACCTGCGCTCTCATAGACGGTTGGAAGGTTTCCAGAACCTTCTTCCTCTATGCCCACTAAGGGTGGGGGTGGTGGGTCGAACGCCCCGGCTTGCACCCTCACCTTGTCCCTCCGGATCTGCTGAGCCAGGTTCTGCTGTTGCTGCTGCTGTTGCTGAGTTACCGTGGATCTCTCGAACCCATTCGGGAAGGTAAAGATTCCTTGGTGATAATCGTGGGACATAGAATTGGAGTCCAGGATGGAAGAAAATGAATGATAAGTCTTGATGGAGTGGGAGAGAATTGATGGAACTAGTGCCGGTGTTGCTATTCCCATATTAAATTCTTCTTGTTCATCATCATCATCGTCATCATCAGCATCAACAACAGCATCTCCCTTTCTTCCTTACCCAGTAGCAGTAGTAGTAGCGCAGTTGTACTGTCCAATAATTCAATTCAGTAAATTAAGGATCAGCGCGATGGGAAATAAGCAAATCCGACAACACCCATCATGTAATTGAAGTCAATTATATATATATGTAAAGCAAAAAAAACACAGAAAGATGATATAGGATAAGAGAGAAGGATATGAAATGAAATGAAGAGGTAACTAGCTAGCAAGGTAGCCCCCCTCTTTCTCCCTCTCGTGTGTAAATGTTAGATGTTTGGTTTTATCATTTTCAGCTATATATGTTGATCATGTATTATATATATACAAATATAGGAGTACCTCTTAGAGTTGCAGAGTATGAAAGGATGTAAAGCTCTCAGACATCGTTTTCCCTTCTGCGGTATTGAAAGCTTCTTCAATTTCTCCTTCTTCTTCTTCTTCTTCTTCTTCTCCTTCTTCTCTCTCTCTCTCTCTCTCTCTCTCGCTCTCTCTATTTCTTTCTCGCTGTGTTGTCGCTCTGTCGCCTGTCGTCTCTTTCTTTCTTTTTCTCTCCTTTTCTTTCTCTTTGTTGCTCTATGCAGTAAGTGTTTTTGCAATCACTTCTGGAAAAAGAAAGATGCAAGTTACATACAACTCAAGTATAAAATTAAAAAAAAAATGGAGGCTTGCGGGGGCACTAATCTTTTTTTCCGTTTTAAATTAATATATAAAGCCACTTAATATATAAAAAAATTCATATATAAAACCACTTAATATTAAAAAAAAATAATATACAAATCCACAGAGAATTGAAGCAACAAACACACTCAAAAGGGAAGCGGTCGCTGTTCTTCCCTCTTTTTTCACTCTTCACTCTTCACTCTTCACTCTCCACCCTCCTCCCTTTTATTTCCCAACCCCACCAATAATGTCTTTTTTTTTTCTTTCTTTCTTTTTACCTATATTCTTCGGTTAATTTTAATTCCACACCAAGTTTAAGAAAAAAAAAGTAATAAAATTTGCAGAATATATTCACGGCGTGGAATGACGAGAATAGCCTTATTCAAGCTCACGCTTTCGCTAAAATCATACATTGTAACCACAACCAAATTAATATTT
Organism: Senna siamea; assembly: GCA_031216115.1. Taxonomy (NCBI): domain Eukaryota; kingdom Viridiplantae; phylum Streptophyta; class Magnoliopsida; order Fabales; family Fabaceae; genus Senna; species Senna siamea. The sequence continues at coordinate 16,655,502 of CM062358.1, forward strand.
TTGACAAATTTTGATACGGTTGATTAGTTAATTTATTAGTATTAGTGGTGGGAAATGACACTAATGCCATCACCAGGTGTATAAATATATTTTTTTTAAAAATAATATTATTTGAACACGTCGTTTGGAAACCAACGCAAACTACGGAATAAAATAAAGATAAGGTCAGTACAAAGTCATCTCAATGATCCAAACTACCACCATCTTTCGAATTATCTGAATGACCTTAATACCCCTGGTAATCATTGCAAATACCACGTAGCCCTCTTAGTTGGTAAGGTGGTTTTAGGGATTTCGGGTGCTACAAATTCATTAATAGCCCAACAGAAGTGAGATAGGGAAAAAGATGCACCAGAAAGGGAAGATAGATTTTATAATTTTAAAAATGTATTAAATTAAAAATATAGGAAGGCTACACGAAGTATATAGACGGCACGTGCCATAGGATAAAATGGGCAAAACAGACAAGTTAGGTTTTTGTGTGGGAGATTATAACTTATATAAGGTCTGAAAGGCACTCATAACCGCTTTAAGGTTTGGCATTGTCACTACTATATAGCCATGTTCATTTTCCCTTTTGGTGTACCCTTTCATTTTTACAGGTGTTTTCTATGTTTCCCCCCCTTTTTTACTTGCATTTTCAAAATAGTAATTAATGCAAGTGACATCTTAATTAACATATTAATTTATAATAAACAATATATGTGTGTGTGTGTGTGTGTGTGGGTTTTAAATTTTATGTTGAGGAGAAAAAATAGTTGTAATGCCATTAGCTCAAATAGTCTTTTCAAAATCTTTTCATTGGTAGAGGAAGGTAACATATATGGGAAACAGTGATGGTTGTTTAATCTACTTTTAAACCATAAATTAGTTGTAATGAAATGAAATACATAACTAATATTAAATGGCATAGCAAAAAAAATTGGTATATGATGCTTTTGATTTGATCCATCATATATATGCATGCACCAAAAAGTTGCCTTTAATTATTTTGTTCAAATCTAGCTATAGCTCTCTCTTCTTTTTACAAATATTCCAAGAATGTATTAGAGTATGTTGTACAAACATAAGTTTGACTTTGCAAACACTATTTAACATGTACACTCTTTTTTATGTTTTTAGCTGTCCCACCCTTTGCCCCTCCGATCCAAAAATAAAAAATAATTTATCCCTTCTTAATTTCTAGGTCTATCATTGGAATAACATTTTATTAATATTTTTCGTGCAAAATTTGAAAGGGCGCTTTTTTTTTTTTTTCTCTCGTTGAAGCCATATCTTTTCAAGGTGATGCTGAATAATAATAATATGTTTTTCAATAAATATAATTAGTAGGCATGTTTCCATGTTGATGCCAACAGAGAAAGGAGTTATTTTCTCTTTAAATAGCAGTCTGTTAGGGCGTATGCATGTGCTATATATTTTTCCATGTGAAAAAGTTGTGTTTGATTGATGTTGCCGTATGAAATATTTCAAATAACTTCGCCAATCTCTTGCTTATAATTAATCTGATCCTCATTTTTCGTTTTCCACCAAGCTCGAAATATCCATCATATTGATCTCTATTTAATTATAGTGACATAAAGGAGCTTAAGCAATTCGAACCCTATTTTCCCTACACCGTCGAACTCAGAATTTCAACTAGCATTGCATGCATTCACATGGATTTATCATTTATAACACTATGTGAATAAAAAATAAAAATATATATTTTCTGGCTAATCAATATTTCGACTGTTGCGATCAACCGAGCAAGACAAAGTCCGTATGTACTGAACTTCACTATTTCGAAAACAAAGGATGTGATTATAATTATAGACGGGAATAGTCTTCCATATCACATTAATTAATATACATCTTTATATTTTTATTTATCTTACAACATCATCAAGACGACTGACTCTCTTGATTACTTGAAGATGTTATAGACCTTTTTTTATCTTCTTTTCTAATGAGGAAATTCATAGGAAAGTACGCAAGCAACAATATATTATTACAAGGGAAGAAGAAAATTGCAGCTATATTGAATAAATATAAAGTTTAGACTTCCGCAACAATAATTATAATATATACATGCATACATATACATCCACCTCATGGTGCATGTTGATTATATTTTAAAAAATACATAGAGTGATGGATGATGTAGCCTTCTTGTTCCTTGGTATGAAGGTATGAGGTTATCAATCAAACCTAGTATTATAATCAGAAAAAAGATAGATTAGTAATATTGTTTCCATTTGGAGGATATAAGTTATAAATATTAATTTACCAATTGAGATTTGTTTGGTTGCTTAAAATGCAAGTAGGATTATGAGATAGGGAAATAGGAGAAAGTAGCAATTGTCTTGTTTCAAATGCAACTTGAGGATTTTGTAATCTTAACACTCCAATTTGCTACACATTACTCAATGAATTAAACGCACTCAATTGAAAGAGGGAAACAAAATACACCAATTCCTTTGCTTTAATTATTTAATTTTTCCAACTGCTAACTTGATTCACAAAATTGACATCCCAACCTTCTAATTTTGATGTCACGTGAATCCCACCCTCCCCCCTTCACACGTACGCACTGGGCCCCACTTTCCATCATTGCAATAACCTAATTATCTCTCACGTGCCAAAGTCGGCTAAGCACGTGTCATTAATTTAATTTATACATGTTAGCTAGCATTAATTCATTAATAATTTTGTTTTGTCCTTTCTTCCTTCTCTTTGCTTTTTAACATACATTTTTAAAGTTCACGTTCTATGTTTCAAGTGCCGCACTGCTTTGGGAAAGTTATAAGAAATCAGAGCCACCCCTTTGTTTTTTTGGTGGTTCATCTTTTCAACTTTAAAGGCCACATTGCCTCTAGGCTTTACCTTTTTGGCATCACTATGTGATTATTATTATTATTATCATTGATCATTGTTCTTAATTAATTATATATATATATATATATATATATATATAAACCTTCTTGCTTCATATATGTATAATACACACACACACACAAAAGGTACATAGGATGGAGAATGAAAATTAATATATAACATCAAACACCTAAGTGGGTTTTCTGGATGGAGATAAGGCAGCATCATTTAATTGACACCAAGCAATGCATGTACTATAGCATTTCCATGTTCTCTTATTTAAATCTTTCATCTACTTAGATATGTGGGGACCAAACGTTGATGTGTTTGCTCCATTTCAAGCACATTCTGATGGCGCTCTCTTTCTACTTCAAAGTACGAGCTTGATGGCTTTCTTTGTGTGCATGCCTCCATAGCATCAATATCCACCGAACTAATCATCATTAATATAAAAAACAAATATATATATATATCAAGTGAACTGGGAGAATATCCTGGATATATAGAGCAGATGATGGGGGTATTTGTGAATCATAAAAAAAGATGAGCACATCAATATTGGTATATATACATATATAATATTACTAAAATTAATGTGATCAATCATTATTGAAGAAATTTGATATATGCATGTGGAGGCTTCTACATGGCTAATTAATTATATGATTTGTCATATTTATAGGCAGCGAAGTATTAAATTTTAATCCCGCATTTTTTTCGAGACAAATGTATGATACGCATCACATTAACTGGGTTGTCTTGCTACAAATCCTTCATGCTCATCATCAATCTAATTTGTTGACAAATTATTGATCGTCATTGTTACACGTAGTGCCTAGTTTTGCCGCACCCATTTCCAATCTGATCTACTTGTCTTACTTTTTCTTTTCATTCTTTTCTTTCCCCCATATATATGTATATATACCTTTGGAGCTCTTAATTTACAACTATATAAATGCTTGCTAAAGGCCAAGCAAAATAAAGTTAAATAATAAAATAATTAGTTTATATAGTGTATCGATATTTTAGAGTTATAGGGTAAACTTAGAGTTCTAAATAATATAGCATTTTGAATTCCCTTTTCTAACTTCAAAAATAAGAAAAGAAACCTTCTATGTAATAAGCCTATCACATTTTCATTTCTAAGATTTCTTTTTTTTTTTTGTTGATATTACGATCAAAATTATTCTCATACATCTTAAATTAAAGGTACATTCTTTCAAATTGAACTGATATATTTAGAATTTTTTTTATCCAAGAGTAATTCTTAAAGAACTTCAGTACTGTAGACTAGTCTAATCTCTGTCAATTATACTGGACACCTTAATCTCTATAATTTAACATATATTAGATGAGAGAGACTAACGTTTAATAGAATTTAAAATTTATAGGGATTAAACTATAAGATGCTAATCTCTCAAATACTAAACAAGAGAGAAAATAATATTTCAAAGACGAAACTATACAATACTAATCTTTTAGAGACTATGCTAAAACCAAATTGTCAATATATAGTCTAAATTTTATATATGCATATAATGGTTAGTTGTTTAACAAGTAATATATATTTTAAGTATACAATAAAAATTAGAGATGATCTTCAGGAATTCTGTCGCCATCATATTGCATACATGAGTTTCCATTAATAAGAAGTCCTAATCCCTTGCATGTGAGATGAGCCGTCATACATTTATGTCACAAATTTACTGGCAAGACTTAGCTATTATGCTGAGAAATCGTCCAAGACTCAACCATTTTTGGAGGAATTCTACTTGTAATATTAATTAATGTAGCTCGAAAAATCTGTGTAATCATATAGTAGATGCAGAGTCTCACATATATCACTGCCAATACATACACATTTCACCTTCTTTTAGTGCAAACTCCAAACAACTGATGCTATGTAATTTTCCCTCTCTCTTTTCAAATTAATACAGTTTAGCTGAATCTTTTTCTGAATGCTTCACCATACTAATGCCAATGATTTCTCACCATGAGAAAACCGCGATAAAGAAGGCATTTTGTGAACGAAGTTTCTTGTGCAGCAAAATGTTGGTAAATATTGACAGATCAATCATGGATCAAATCCATGTTTACAAGGAAGATAAACATCGAGACAGTGCTGCTATTATTTATATATTTATTTTTTTGAGACAAGAATTTAAAAATTAAATAAGTAAGTTGATACGTGACGTACCACAATTAGTACTGAATCATTAAAAAGTTGCACTTCTGATAAATTTTTGCTTCATTTGAAATTTGAAATTTGAATTCTGGTTTTTTAATCGTGGAGATAATTCTAGTATCACTAATTAAGAAACTCATTGATAAGTGCATTTAATTAACAGTGACAGTGACTATGCTGGTTAATTAAGAAGAGTTAAAGAGCTAGCTAGTGTGGTGGCTGTCGTGCCCACTATAGCTATAGATTTTTATATATTTTTTGTAATTAAGAGGGAGAGAAAAGTTTACACTTTAGCTACTCTGAAAAGCTGGTTTATTCTAGATTCTAATAGTGGCTCTTTGGCTTGTTTTGAAGTCGCATTGACTTAATATTATATATATATATATATAAATATATGCACAAAAAAAAAACTTAAAAACTATACATGCATGGTCGATGATTCTTTTAGAGTACGCATATTCTGTCGGCTTTTTCGCTTCCAGGATCAATTAAAAGTTGTCATCTCCTAGTTTATTTAAAGCTGCAAGCATACCTGTAAAAAAGTATGTTATATATTTATTGCAATGTATTAATTATTAAGACATATAATATGCAATATTTCTCACGTTATTAAATATATATCTCTCTGATCTTTTTCATTTATTTCCCTTTTCTCCATTTGTCCCGAAGATATATGAAGTTCGTATGTGGGAATACGAGTTTCATATATGTGTCAGATTTTTCTTTTTTAAATGTGTTTTCTTTGCTTATAAAATCCCAGATCGATGTATCGCTATTTATCGAGGGGAGAAGGGAAAAAAAAAATGTTGTCTATCGCTATTATGTGATTGCAAATTGCAAGTATAGATGGTGACTTTACGAGACAACCAACCTATCTTCAATATGGAATCACAACCAACTATCCTTTAATTAACTTATTTTACTTGATCTCACCGAAAAGCATGGTGGTTAATTCTGGTGCAAGTGGCTTTCTTCGTGTTTATTACATATATTAGCTAGTTGTTATAGGAGTTGAGAGTTCTAAATCTAATAACTAATTACCTAATTAATTTAATTTGTGACTAAACACTTCCAAATTATACACCATGAATTGATGTATGTATGTTCACTGTCTCCTTAATTAATTACAATATGAAGAAAGCACACTTCATAGATAGCTGCATAATTTCTGTTAGAGTAAATTACATTTTTTTTAGAGAGGTTAAAATTATACTTTATTCTCATTAATTTTGAAAACTTATTATTTATTTTTTTAAAATAATTAAAAAATTTATAATTTTATTCATTTTAACTAAATTACCTTTAATAACATTATTAGTTTTTCTAAAATTTTATAATTTATTATGAAATATACTTTTAAAAATTATAATATTTTATTATTATTTATTTTGAGTTAAAAATAACAAATTTATTTTATTTTAAGTTAAAAATTTTTTTTTATGTTAGTCAAATATATATTTAATTATATAAACAATTATAAAGTTAAAAGGGTAATTTAGTCAAAATATATGAAATTGTAAATTTTTTTATCTCTTATGAGAAAAGAGTGTAATTTTAAGATATCTTAAAAGAGGAGAATGTAATTTATTTTTCTGTTATTTTCATAATTTGATACTCAAATTAATGCCCAATTCTCTCTGACTAATTTAGATTGTGGCTGGGACTTTATAGTGATCTATGATTTTTCCATATTATATCAATGCATATTATTTATTTATTTGCTAACCAATGTATTAATCTTTGTCAATTGTGATTTTATAAAAATTATTAGTAGTCTGGCAGACCAAACTTTTGTTTTTGTTTTTTTTAAATTGCTTCTAAATGTTAGAAGAGTTTCAATGGTAGAGTGTTGGTCTAGATCAATTGCTTATCATATCCTTGATTATATGTTGGGTGGAGGATGCCTTATATATGTCCAAACTACTTAAGCACAATTGAATTTGGTTTCTTTACACATTATATAATCTTATATTTATATTAACTAGATCACATGTTTTTTTTTTATTTATAATGTTCTCTCTTAAGTCCAACTAACTAGATCTAATTGTGACTTGTTTTCATTATTATCCTGGGTTTGGACTTGTGTTCCCTTTAAATTTCAGAGACCACAGGTCTTCACTATTTGCCTAGACTTCAGATATTGAGATGCAGGTCTTTTATATCATTTGTGTATCTTGATCACTTATAATTGTCAATCAAATCCATCATGTATAGGTTCATTGGGCTTCCATTATTTTCAATATCAGACTTTCTTCATCTTGAACATTAGATCCTCTCATTATGAGAACATCGCCTGTAATACCATTTGTGTTGGAGTTTGACAAGCTCAATCTAAATCTGCATGATGATGTATTAGTCTATATAATTGTTCGTCCTTGATTATAGGCTAAAAGTATAAATGACGTCGCATGTCTAAAATATTTAAGATAATTTAATTTGATATCTTCACATATTATATATTTGTCTGCCACGATTCTTTCTTTTGACATTCCAAATAAAACCTTGGTATGCAAAATCTGGAAGTTATGCCGAAAATAATTTATTTATCTAATATTAATGATATATATGATATTATAATAAACAAATTTTCGTGGAAAGAACCCAAAAACAAAAAAAGGAAAGGCATGACTTTCAAGGAAGTAATAATTGATTTTTTTTATCGGGATTCCATTTTGTATATATATGCTATCAACAAATTAAAATTAAATCAGCCCCCAATTAAAATTAAAATATATAAATTAATATAAGAACAAACGAATAAATATTGTGGACATTTGAAACCTGATGATTAGCTAAGCTTTTGAAAAGAAATAAGTTATTTAGTTTTCTCAAAATTATTTATTTTAGAAAAATAGAGGCATTTGGTCAAATTACTTTTAAAACACAAGCTACTTCTAAATAGTTACGGGGTTTTTTTTTTGGTTGCAATGTAGAAGCAGGTTTTCATTGTGAATTATAAGTTAGAAATTATAATATTTGTTTATGGTTAAAAGTAAAATCTAAAAATTAATTTTTTTAAGAAAAAATACTTTTACTAAAAATTATAATTTACTTTAACTATCACTTGTATATATTTACTTAACCTTAGACAATTTAATATGTATATGAATTATTCTCTTTTCTTGAGAGTAATTTATCAACTCTATATAAGTAAAAGATATATTTTGATCATCTAAATTATTATATTAAAATTATATCAAATATTTAATATATATATATATGTATATATAATTACGACAAATGTAGCATAAAATATATTATTTAAAATATTTATTGTGATTTTAATATTCATATTTAATTAATAAAAAATAAAAAATAATTAAAAATAACTATAATACATGTTTAAAATTATTTATTTATTTTAAAATAAATTTACATATACTCTTTTTAATAATTTGATAGTCAAAGATATTTTTTAAATACAAATAGAAATATCTTTTGAATAATTTGGTTAAACATAATTACATTTTCTTTCTTAATACTTTTTCTAAAATGCTATTTAAAAATAAATCATATCAAATTAAACAAAAATTAGCAACTTAGCTAATCATTATATTAGGCTACCTCTTTAATTTCGCACACATATCTCGTTGTTTGTTTATATGAGACGCAAAGTAGTAAAGAGTTGTACGGGGAGAGGACCTTGAAAATTTCATGTCTATTATATATTAGCAAGAATACATATCCATATCCAAATATTCATAAATTGGTGAGATTGATTTACGAGGCTCCATTGCTGCGTGACTTATGATGGAAACTATGTATTAACCAAAAAATAAAAGACAGAGGAAGGGAGAGAAGAAGAAAAGAGAAGAATATATAAGGAGAGGTAAGAAAGAAAAGTACATAAACAAATTGATGTACGAGGAAGCGTCAACGCCAATTAGTAGTAACTCTCTTTTTCCCACCATCACATGGAAAAGGAAATTATGCAAAGCAAAAGCTATATATATGTATATAGCCACCACCACAAAACAAAACTAGTCATCACTACTCGCCACTCATCATCTTCAATTTATTTGGATCCTAATAATATTAATTCTACTTAGTAAATTATTTTCTTTTAAAATTTTATGACATATCTTTTGTTTAATTTCTCTCTGTAATAAAAGCATTGATAATAATTAAACAAAAGGGCAGGAAGGCTATTTGAGAAAATGAATTAATGGGTGCATGGTCCCTCCCTCTCTTCTCTCCTTTCCTTTTCTTGATGTCTCCTCTCTCTTTTTCTCCTTCCTTGCTTTTTAGCACACTTACATATTTGCTTGCGCTTTCTTTGTGTTGGGCGTGACCACAACCTCACTTACTCTTTTCTTTCTTTAGTTTCCATATTCATTTTCAAGTTACCACAAATTAAATTCATGTACAACTATAGTTTTTATTATTGTTACCTTCTTAGTCGTAAAACATAAATAAGTGATTTTTTTTGTAATTCAACACTATATTATTGGGTATTTCAAACTTTTTTTGTTCATTTGCTATAATCTTATGGTAATATTATGGAGAGTTCTTTAAATTTTTTTAAAATTCATGTGAAATACTTTTTCATTACTGTAAACATAGATCTTGAAGTGATTTAATGATAATAACCTCTTAGAATCCTATTAACAAATTTGATAATTAACAGTTAAAGGTCTTGTATCAAAATACGTCATCTTTCTTTCACTTCAACCTTTATATTACTAATCATTAATCAGCCTAAAATAAGAAGAAATCAACTAGTATCAATCAGCTATGTCAAAAGGAAGTCTCGTACACCTCTACATTTGGAAGTGTTCAGTGTTTCCCTATGCTAGGGTCTTGGTCAATCAACACACACACACACACACACACACACACACACACACACACACACACATATATATATATAATTAATAACCACTCACAATATTTTCAAGTTGAGAGGAAGAGGACAATGTCATCTACTATTAAATTAAATTAAATATGCTAGGTCGTACTTTATGACTTAGTAGATAATCCAATTTATAAGTTACGTTAATTTAATCCTATAGTATATATATTCTTCTAGTTCATTTTCATGTCACCATATAAGATACCGATCTATTTTTTAGAGTTTGCGATAATTTTAATTAATTCATCCAATCCTATATATATATATATATATATATATATATATATTCTTTGTCCGCCTCTCCCACCCTCTCAAATGATGTTCTTAATTAATTAACAGCTACTGCAGAAAATTAAAAACTATAATAGTTTCCATATATATGCAGATGACCTAGCTAGTGCAGGAATTATGATCTTATTTTTTTATTAAATTTATCAGGCAAAATCATATTTAAAATACTATTAAACATTAAATCTAAACATATCTTTCAATAAAAATTAAAAATTTTAATTCATCACCTTGTGAAAACTAATTAATTCAGCTAAACTTAACCCTCCTGTCTTAATTCTTTAATTTACCCATATATGAAAGTTATAATTAGGCCTTTTAATTTAATTTTCTTCCTTTTACTTTTGATGCTGAACTGAACGTAAGCGACAAATGGATCATTTTTGGAGTCCAAATATGCTAACTAGGCAAGTTACCAAAATATCTAGCTAAAACATATCTTTTTTGCTATTTAAGATAGCTAGAAACTAATCAAAAAGTCAACCGCTAGCTTTGGAAATTCATGTTTCGTGGACTCATACGTCAAGATATACCTACAAGACGTCATGAGATTGATATTTATATATGCAAGATTCATTGATGTTGCCTGTTAATGCTATCTTTTCTGTTAGGCTTTAATTAAGATATAAAAACAACAGTACCGGCCATATTAATAATATATATATATATATATATATAAATGATGTGATGATTGATTTAATTAATTTGTATTTTCTAAGATTGAAACAGATATTATCCTAGCTAATTGCTTGTTAAATCTTAGATGATGATCATAGGATTAAGATACAATTATTGTCATTAAATAATAGGCAAATGCTTACCTACTGATGTTAAGGCCTAACCAACGATTTCCCTCCAATAAGGGATCTCTAGATGCTCTATGTTGTGAAGCAACCAAGACCTATAGCATACTTTTTGCTTTAAAAATAAGTCTGGTGACTCTCTCGCACCACCAAACCCTAGCTAGTTTCTTTCTTTTTTAAAACAAAAAATGGCTAGCTCTTACTTTTCATAAAATTAATAATCTCAACACGTTTTCTATATATACAATTTAATTAAAAATGCCATTCATGTCACAAACAGAATCGTTCAAGACTTGCGTTTTATTTTGGAGAAAGAAACAAGAAGTAGTCTTTTTGGTTAAATAAGCAATATTACTAGAGAAGGAAAAGTCATAATAAAAGACACTTACACACACAGATAGTCCTAATTAAGATATTAATCTATATTACAATTAACTAGTGAATTAATCATACGAGCTAGCTAGGGACAAAGTAAAAGAGTTTGATTAGAAACTTGATTGCAATAGTACAGATGGGGACAACAATGGAAGGTCGCTTTTCCACTTTCCTGGCTTGTCATTTATTGTTATTATGTGACTCGCACTTTCTGTCAAAGTTGAGAGAATCCAATTCAATTGAACAAAATTGAGGACGGTTTGTATATATATATATATATATATATATATATATATATATATATAACTTGGTTCCATGCCACTAAGTAAGTAGCCTTTGTCTTCAATCCCTTAAATCCTTTAATTAATTTGTACTGACGATAATCATAAATAATAATGTATGAAACAACCCTCTAGTCCATAAGAAAATGCCAAAAGTTCCTTTTGAAACTTGTGACATTAATAATTATATATACCTATCATGCATAGAGATAATATTAATATAGGGTTCTCTAGGATTATCCCTATATATTTATTGAGGAAATTATAGGGACAATAATGTGTGTGTGAGTGTGGCGTGTATATATATATATATATATCATGAGTATTATATCTTAACCTTAATTATTAATCAAATTGATCAATGAAATGTTGTTCTAGGGACTAGAGAAGCGAACAACCATGTCCTTCTCAGGAAGGGTCGCTTTCCCTTAGATGATTACATTAACCAAGGGACCAACATTCTCATGGTATGATCACTCCACCCTTTACGAGATACATAATTTCACCCTTCCAGTCCTTTAATTTTGTTTCTTTTTTCACTTTTATTCTTCGTCTTTTCTTTTTTCTTTTAAAAAATTTAATCACAAGGAGCCAAAGACACCGACTTAAATTTTGACACTCAAATCAGTATATAATAAGAAATGTAAATAAATATAGAATAGAGAGATATGCTTTTTAGTGTGGTCAGAGAGTTTATTAGGTAATCTTTATATAATAATAGCGCTTGTAGTATTGAATCATTCTAAGAATAAGTTAAACTTCAGTTAGTTTAGTTTGATAGGAATAGAATTAAGGTTGTGTTTAAAATGATTTAAATTAAGAAGAGGAAGAAATTAAAATGATTTGAAAAAAGAAAAAGGAAAAAGATGAAAAAGCATTTTAAATGATGGGGGTGAGTGTAAGAGTGTGTTGAGGCTGGAAGGCCTTTTATGGATGGCCCCATTTGGAAAAGGACGTGAAATTATTGAAAGCATATATAGCATTTTGTGATAACAGAATGGGGTTGTGCTAATGCTCATATTTGAACCCTATAACTACGAAGTGGTCCTTTACTCCAACAACGGGGTCCACGTGGCAACCGCGCCGGCAGCTGTGCCCACAGCCACGTGGGGAGCCGTGGTCCAAAGGGTCATACCTGTGTTTACACCATGACACGTGTCTTCAATCGAGAGGTGTTTTGCTGTTATCATATCATATATATATATATATATATTTTAATTATTTTTATTTTTTGGATATTTTGTAAGAGTGGATACATATTTCAAGTTATTGAAACATTTTTGGTTTCTTGGTGTTTATGGATGGAGCTATGTGGAATATAGGTTGTCATAATTAACATTGTGTCTCAACATTTGGCATAAATTTTTTTTTAATATTTTTGGGTTCAAAATTTGAAATTAAATTATTAGAACTTCAAATTGGTACAGAACACCGATCACTGTCCTCCTCAATATCCTGCTGCGTTTATGGCTGTCTCTTCACTCTTCAGTTCAGTCTCCTCCCTCATCCCATAACCTTATATACTTATATTTTCTTCAATTTTCACATAGAAATATCATTTACAAGTTTCAAATATATATATATATATATACATATATATATATATAAAGTAATAACTAATAACATAAGACTAAAGAATACTGGTATTTAACTCCATGTCGTTACATCACAGACTTCAAATGCATCATGCTTTATTTATTCCCATTCCGAGTCCACTTCATAAAAGGAACCCATGCCCTATTCCATATCAGTGATCATGATTGAGTGTGTGTGTGTCTGTCTATATATGGCACACAATAAATGTGTGTAAGACACTAAGACAGTAATTTGACATTTTTTAAAATCATTTTACATTAAAAACGCGGAATAAAAAATAGTTAAGTTGGGTTATAACTTATAAATTAAGGAGAGTTAGAAGAAAAGTGAGAGATGTGGTTATTTGCATAATTTTGGCTTATATAATCATGTTAGTAATTTCATAAGTTTTTTTAATTTATTTGAAAAACATATAAATGAATTAAGTACATTTTATGTAGTTAACATAGATGTGAATTTTGTAGGCTAACATTATTACATTAAAGATTGATTTGTTTATTAGAAAATCATTTTCAGAATTTATTTTTGAGCCCATTAAAGTTAAAACTAGCCAACTATGAAATTGGGCCTTCGGTTTGAAGAGTGGACATTAAGATCCAAGACAACTTAACCGACAACTCCCTTCGCCTCATGCATTTTGTTAATGGACTTGGCCCATTCTTGCTTTCAGGCCCATGTTGATTTCCATATCTAGGCCCAGATTCTCACAACATGTGAAGAAAACTAAACACATTCCTAAATCTTTTTGTTGATTAATGCATTCCTAATTAAACATTTTGAGACAATTATACCCAAAAGAAAATTTTATTTAACGCAATTAAAAAGATATAATCAGAATTCCATTGAAAGGCTGTTTCGATAGAGAAGACCCAAAAATAATTTTTTTTAAAAGAACAGGACAAAAAAGAGAACCAAAAAAAAAAGTTAGAAAAGAATGTTAGACAATATTTTAATTTTGATTATTAACACAATGTGACAGTGTGTTGAAAGAAAGAAGACAAGCCGGTAGTTACTGGCCCCCAAACCTAACAAGGAAAGAACATGTGGTGTTGACCCACTTTGGAATTTTAAAAAATTGCTAGCGTCCGAATTCCAACTTCTGGCCTGTAAATAAAGAAAATAATGAAAATGTTGAACCAAAAAAAAACAAGGAAGATAGTGATAATGATTTTCTCAAACCGAAATTTTTTTTTAAAAAAAGGAAAATTTGTCAAATGGATAAGAAAGAAAGCTGTATGATTGGAGACAAGAAACAAAGAGAAAACTAATGGGTGTAGAAAGCAGAAGACACAATAAATAGTGTAGTTGTTTTCTTAAGGTTTAGTTGAAATCTTTTGGGACTTACATTGTTGGCTGTACCAAAAGCACGTCCAACACTTGGGGTATGTTGTATGCACACCTCCATAACACACAAGCAAACACGAGATGATCATTCATAATTTAATTTTTTTTTTTCTAAAAGCCATATAATTTTTTAATTTTATTAATTTTTAGTTAAAACAGATATAGCGATAATATTATACTTTCAAGTTGTATAAAAGTATTATTAATATTTTCACAATTCAGATAGTGTATAATTAATGCTGTGTAAAAATCTATTAATTTATATGTTAAAGTGTAGTGATAATTTAGCAGGGATATTTTTATTCTAAAATGCTTAATTTCTAACTTCTACCTTTAGTTAGAGGTAAAGCTCAAATTTTTAATTTTTACTCCAAAACTAGATATTCCTTTTTTTATCACTTAAAAACACTTTTAAGATTTTGTCAAACAAAAAAAAACCATTACGTAAAAGTGCCAAACGTAAGTATTAATATAGATTTGATCACAAATGTGAGATTGAGCTTAAGACTGAAAATGAATATTATCTGCTTGCATGATTTTAATCATGATCATTAATATTAAAGTAAGCTATTATCATTATTATTTAATTAAAAAAATAAGTAATTGAATTTGAAACTAAATGATTAAACGCAGGCATAAAATAATTGGACATATAAACACTAAAGGAAGAAACGTGATAGGAATATGGAATGGGAAAGCGTTGATTCTCAGGATGGAGACGACAATTGGGAGAGTTTGGTTTGTATTGTAATGGAAAAAGTTAGAAATAGTGATGCTAATAAAGCGTTAGGTAAGCAGTTGCTGTTGGCGTTCGTCTCTCAAAAATCAAAATGCATTTTTGGTTGCAGGCCCCATTTGTATATATACTGTCATGCATCAGACAAATGTAATATATATCATGTGGTTGTTTTTCCAAATCAACATTTCTTTCTTCTTATTTAAACGCTACAATTACATCACTTGCATTCATTTTGAGCACAACAGACAATCCATTTAAAATAAAAGCTACTGATATCCATTTGATTCGTTTCCCACAAATTAAACTCAAGTCTATATAATTATTTCCTTAATGATATTCGCCATATAATATATAAATATATATATATATATATGGCATCTTGGAGGCTCTTAAACTAATATATAAAGATTTCTCATTATACTATTATTATTATCTTGTTCTTTATACTTTCTCTAATCTACCTTATATTAATTTGCACGTCTGAATCCGCAATTGCACAGTTTTTGACTTTTTTTTATTTTATAGGCTCTCACAGTTTAAAAAATTTGGCCATCGGATCTTTTTTACCAGTGAAATTATATTTTATCAATATATCTATATTATAATTAATATTTTTAAACTATCAGTAATTTCACAATATGATCTATTTTTTAGTAAAAAAAAAAATATATAATGAGAAGTTAAAAAATATAAATAAATTCAATAAATTTTTATTATTTAATTTATTATTTTAAAATTATAATAATTATTATTTTATATTATATTTTAAAAGTTAAAGTTTAAAAAAACTCTCATATATATATATATATATATATTAGTTCATGGAAAAGTTGACTGGCCACAACGTCGACACCAAAGATTGAAGAATACAGAAAATAGGTTCATAAAAGCAGTGGTTTAGTTTGTGCATAAAAGCAGCATAAGCTAGACAAGCACAGTACTTCAAGTAAATCCTATATCAGATCTAGCTAGCGAGAGAGAAATTTACGAATTTTGGAAGGGCATATGCAAAACGTGGAAGCACGTTGAAGAAGGATGGAAATGGTAGATAGGGAACGATAGATCGACAAGGTTTTGGCTAGACAGATGGATGAGCAATGACATTATCCTTAAAGATTGGTGCCTAACCAGTCTAGAAGAAAATGAGCTTAGCATGAAAGTTGTTGAAGGAAAGGCTGAGAATGGGGATTGGAATTGGGATTACTTGAAGCAAAAGATTCCTGAGGAGATCTGTAGGATGATTACTGGGCATATTCCTCCTGATGACAGAAGGGGGGAGGATAAGGTGACTTGGAAATACACTAGTAATGGTAATTTTACCATCAAATCAGCGTATGAAGTTTTAGTGGGGAAGGGAGAAAAGGAAAAACATGTTGTTTGGGGGAAAATTTGGAAGTGGAATGGGCCTCAGAGAGTCAGAAGTTTCTTGTGGTAGATGACCGAGGAAAAACTGTTTACTAATAAGGTCAGAATGGAGAGAAGAATTGCAGGGGATGATAATTGTAGCAGGTGTTTGGGTGCTTGTGAATCTGCCCTACATGCTATTAGGGACTGTCATAAGATTAAAGAAGTTTGGAAGAAACTTGTTAATCCTAACTACTGGGATTGGTTTTTTAGAATGGATATAAGGGATTGGGTGGAAAGGAACCTGAAGGATAGTCTAGGGGCTGTTGATGGGTATGAATGGAGTCTGGCCTTTGGTGTTGCTTGCTGATGCATATGGAAAGATAGGAATGAAAGAATCTTTCAGGGTAAAAAAGAAGATGAAAGTGACCTTTTCTTTAAAATCCTGTTCAAAGCTAGAGAATTTGGTAGCTCTATAAGGGAATGGAGGAAAGTAGGCCATTGTAAGCAGACTTACGAGGAAAGAATGCAGTGGTGGACCAAGCCAAGGGCTGGATGGGTTAAATGCAACGTGGATGGGGCAGTTAAAAGAGATGCTTCGATGGCTGGATGTGGGGGAATAATTAGAGATGTTACAGGTGAATGGGTTTCTGGTTTTTGCAGGAATTTGGGCTGCTCTAGTGTCCTTCATGCTGAACTATGGGCTGTATCACTGGTTTAGAATTAGCTAGGGAGAAAGGTTTCAGAAGAGTTTGGATAGAGATGGACTCCAAAGTTAAAGTTACCCTTATTAAGGAAGGCTGCTTTGACTTACATAGATGTGCAGAGATGGTTTAGATGGCTAGGATTTGGATTGATAGAGAGAGGGAGGTGACTATCTCCCATGAGTACAGAGAATGCAACAGAGTGGCAGATTTTCTGGCCAATTTAACTGTTGAAGGGAATTATGGTTTTAGAGTTTGGGAAGAACCTCCAGGGAGGTGTAAAAGAATTATTGAAGGAGATACGATGGGAGTCTGTTTTCCCAGACTTGTGCTAGTCTAGGGGTTGTTTCTTTTGTTGTTTTTCTTTGTTTTTGTGTTGTGTTGATTCTTTCAGTATCAACAAAAAAAGATAGCGTAAGCTACGTCAAAAGCAGCAATCGCCACGTTGGGCACAACGTGGATATACGTCATTTAGGATTCAAATTCAATCATTCTCATCCATCCATTTTTTTTATTTTTGGGATGTAAGAATTCAGGAGGCACCTTTTGGTTTTTTTTTTTTTAAGTTCAATTTTGCAAAGAAAAAAAAATCGAATCTTGTAAATTTTAAACATATGCGTATATTAATTAGTTTATATAACTTCTATATCCTATAAATATTAGTTTTTTTTGTCATTTATTCAGATAAATTATAGGGATTAATGTATAAGATTTATAATTTATAATTTTATATAGACTAAATTGTATAATACTAATATTTTAAGAATTAAATTATTAATATAATCAATTAAATTTCTTAAATAACATTGAGGGAGGGTTATAATGAACCTAAATTACATCCTTGCTTATGCTTACCAAGTGGAGAAAAAGCACAAAGTGTAAAACGTAGAATTAAAAGAAAAGTAAGTCAAAATCGATAAAGACATGGCACCACTCCTCCCCTCTCAATCCTCCTAAAAATTTACGAGGCAAGGCCTTTCTTTTCCTAAAAAGGCATTTAAAATTAGTAATTTTCATGTGGCTTGGGTTTCTTGCAAGTTATTTGAGATTGATCTTCTTGGATCCTTTTGGATTTTCTTTTAAATCCCTGTTATCAATTGGGCATTATAACACTAGTATTTTTCTCACACTCACACATAAACAAAGTATAGTGAAAGAATAACGAGGAAGAGAGAATTATTTGATCACTGGAGTTTCATTCTCTAATTAATGCTAAAACAACTAACAACTATACGTCATGCCTTTATATAGGCTTCATTGATATAATAAAATACTATTAAATAGAGACTCAAACATTAAGGAAATCCTATCTATCTATACTAGCCCACAATAGCTATTAATAAAGATAATTTTACTTCTACAATCACAACACGTCACCTACAATTTTTACTTGGGGTCCAACTAATTTTTACTTCATTGTTAAGTTTTTGACTATAGCTCAAGGTAGTCCACACACAAAAAAAACACAGCCACGTAATTTAATTATTTTACCAACATTGCCTCCCTTAAATCAAGTGAGCATTTTTTTCAATTTGTAAAATAATTCAACTTTCAACGGCTTCATGAAAATATTTGCAATTTGTTCTTCACTAGGATAATAATTAATCTCCACTTCATTCTTAGCTACCAGCTCTCAAATTGTATGAAATTGAATATCTATATGCTTGGATCGTTCATGAAAAGCTTGATTTTTGCACAACGCAATGGCAGAATTATTATCACAAAATATTTTTGTGGGAGTTTCTTACATCTGATGAATCACTTCAAGTATTCTTCTCAGCCATACTGCTTGAGTGGCACAACTAGTTGTTGCTATATATTCTTCCTCGGTTGTTGAGAGCACTACAACTGGTTGCTTCTTTGATGACCATGATATTGCACTGCTACCAAGATGCAATGCGTACCCCCAACATGCTCTTTATTATATCGATATCTCCTACCTAATCACTATCTGTGTAGCCAACCAAATTCACATCAATATTTTTGTTATAGAAAATTTCTTCAGTCAAAGTACCTTTGATGGATCTGAGAATTCTCTTTGCTCCTTGTAGATGATAGTCACAAGGCTCTTCCATGAATCTGCTAAGTAGTCCAACTCCAAAGACAATATCTGGCCTGGTTGCAGTCAAATATTTGAGACTTTTGATCAAACTTTTATAATGAGTTGTATTAACTTTCTTCCCTTCATTTTCTCTTGTCAGCTTCAGCTTTTCTTCACTTGGTGTGGAGATTGGCTTTGAATTCTCCGTCTTAAATTTCTTCAAAATATCACCTGCATATTTCTTTTAAGAAATGAAAATACCATCATCACACTGATTGACCTCAATGCCTAAAAAATAGGACATTAGACCTAAATCCGTCATTTCAAAGTGACGTGTCATAGCTTCCATGAATTCTGCAATTAGCTTCAAATTATTGCTAGTGAAAATTAAATCATTAACATAAAGGCAGACAATTAAAATATCTCTAGGCAATAAATTTAACATATAATGTGTGCTCAAATGGACATCTCTAGAAGCCATGCTCCATAAAATAAGAGTTAATTTTCTTGTACCACGCTTTGGGTGCTTGCTTCAATCCATACAATGCTTTCTTCAAGCTATAAACTTTATCTTCTTTTCCTTTGATCACATAACATGCAAGTTATTCAACATACACTTCTTCTTCTAGAATACCATTCAGGAATGTAGACTTTACATCCATTTGATATATTTTCCATTTATTTTGTGCTGACAAGGAAACAAACATAGGGATTGTATCTAACCTTGCAACAGGAGCAAATACTTCAAAATAATCAATACTTGGCTTTTGCTTATATCACTTGGCTTTTGCTTATATCCTTTTGCCACTAACCTTGCTTTGAAGCGATCAATTTCTCTGTTGGGCTTGTACTTAGTTTGTTACACCCACTTCACCCCGATTAGCTTCTTATCTACTGACAAATCTGTCAACTCCCACATTTCATTCTTCTTAGTGGAATGAATCTCATCATCCATGGCTTTAAACCAGTTCATATCATTAGTAGCTTCTTCAAAAGTCATTGGCTCACAATCTGAAAATAAAGCAAAATTGATAATTTCCTCATCTGATAGGTCATTATCATTATGCACAACACAATCCTCTAATCTAGCTGGTCTTGTGCACTTCCTCTATGGTTTACTTGATGTTTCTAGCACATTTGACACTGGATCTTGCAGTCTTTCATTTTCTTCATAGCTACCTGGAATCATCATTGGCTCCTTTTGGGATTTTGATGACCAATCCCACATTCCTCCTTCATGAAACGTCATGTCTTGGTTGATAATTATCTTCCCCATTGTTGGATTATAAAGCTTATACGCCTTTGAGTTGGGACATTAGCCAATGAAAATACACTTCTCTCCTTTGTCATCTAATTTCTTTTTGAGTTGATTTGGCACATAGTCATAAGCAATGCACCCAAAAACTATGAGATGTTTGATTTTGGGTTTCCTTCTGCTCCAAGCTTCTTCTGGTATTTTGTCATAGGCGCTCTTTGTCGGACACCTATTCAAAATATAAGCAGCAGTGTCAACTGCCTCTACCTAAAATTCTCTAGGCACTTGTTCAGCCTTCAGCATGCATCTTACCATGTCTATGATTGTTTTGTTCTTGCGTTTTGCTACCCCATTCTACTGTGGAGTGTATTTGGTTGTCAACTGATGCTCAATTCCATGCTGCTGAAAGTAATCTACACAGCCAAGATATTCTTGGCCTCTATCCGTTCTCAATGCTTTTATCCTATAGCCATTTTCTTTTTCCACATATGCCTTGAATAACTTAAAAACATCACAGGCTTTTGATTTTTGCTTCAAAAAATAAACCCACGTATTTTTGCTAAAATGATCAATGAAAGTGATAAAATACTTATTACCTCTAAGAGCGAGTATCTCAATGATGCACAAATCTGAGTGCATGATCTCCAGTGACTGTCTCGCTCTCGAAGACTTTCCTATTAGGAATGGTTCTCTGTGCTTCTTTCCAATTTGACACGTCTCACATACACCTTTTGAAATATTGACAATAGGCATACCAAAAACATATTCTTTTCTTGACAGATAATTTAAACCAAATAAATGAAAATGTCTGAAACGCATGTGCCACAACCAATCATCAATTGGAATTATCAAACTCAAACAATGATATTTTTCATGCTGAATTTTCAAAGGGAATAGGCGGTTGCTAGTTATCTTTACCTTGGTAATAAATCTCCCATTTTTATCAATCAACGTGCAATAGCCTTGATGAATTTGCATGTTATATCCTTTCTATGATAGTTGTCCCATACTCAATAGGTTTTGACGAAGACTAAGAGCATAGAAAATATCAGAGATCAAATTTTGAGATTTGTCTTTCAATCTGATAGCAACTGGCCTTTCCCCAATATTGGAATATTGGCATTATCTCTAAATTTCACGATTGATCTAAGTATTTCATATAAAGATGAAAATACCTCCTTTCTCCCACACATGTGATTGCTAGATCCAATGTCCAGGTACCAAATATTCTCATCTTCTGCAAAATTATTAGTTATAAAAAAAAACTGTGTGAGTTACCAAAATTCTCACCATCATTTTGATTTTGATTCTTCACAATATTTGTTGTTGTCGATATCTGCAATCTGCTGCTTTGTGCCCGAATGTCCCACGTTGTAGCAGTTGTAATTTGTTCTCTCCTAGCAATAGTTTCCCCTTACTCAACTCGGTTGGTAGGTCCTTTATTATTTCCTCATCTTTTTTTACCAGTTCTATAATTATTGTCTCTTCCTTGATTAAAGTTGCCATGTCCTCTTCCTTCGCACTTTCCACGACCTCTGCTTCTCCAGCTTCCTCTAACTTTGTCATTAGAATTATCACCACTTTTACTTTTTGAATCTTTACTGAATTTGGCATCTTTGTCGAGGTTCACCTGAGTCTTCAAGGCTTTCTCATTTACTTTGTTCATCTTCTCCTAGATTTCGGAGACATGGCTTTCTACGCTTCCTTGCAACTCTGCTACTGTCATGGTGTCAGTGTTGCGGGACTCTATGACTGTGGTCACCACACGATCATATTTCATTGGCATAATCCAAAGAATTTTATCCATCACTTTGTTGTCTTCAATCCTTCTTCATACACCCTCATCTTATTGACGAGGTCCATAACTTGTGAAAAATATTGTTCCATGATCTCTGAACTTGACATCTCACATCTATTCTCTCCACAGGGATTGTAATTTTGATTTTTAGGCCTTTTCGACTCCTTTGTATGAGAGCTTCAAAATATCCCATACTTGCTTTGTTGTTTTAGCATTCACTATTTTTCCAAAATTGGAGTAATCTACTCCTTGATGAATCTGCGAGAGTGCCAACTGACCCTTCCTCATAGCAATTTTATTTGCTCCCTCCTGTAGGCCTGGTTCTATAAAGCTCCAAACATTGTGAGCTTTAAGGTAAGTTTTCATCAAAATTTTCCAATAGTTAAAATCAAGTTTACCATCTAGTTTGGGACCTGAAACATTATAATTGACTAACATATTTCTCTCTCAAGATTTTTCAACTCTATTTTTTTACTCTCACTGCTAGGCTCACGAGCAAAAGACTAACGAGGAAGAGAGAAATATTTTATCACTAAAGTTTCATTCTCTTATTGATGCTAAAATAACTACAAGCCATGCCTTTTATAGACTTTATGAATACAATAAAATACTATTAAACAGAGACTTAAATATTAGGAAATCCTATCTATCTATACTAGCCCACAATAGCTATTAACGAAGATAATTTTACTTCTACAATTACAGCACTGTCGCCAACAATTTTTACTTGGGGTCCAATTAATTTTTACTTTATTGTTAAATTTTTGACTATAGCTCAAGGCAGTGCACACACAAAAAAAGAAACACAGCCACTTGATTTAATTATTTTACCAACAATCCCAATATATCTTCTAGTATGAAATTGAGCCTCATTTGTTTCAATATAAATTAGAATCCTTTGTGATAGAAGAAAAAAAAAAAGACATAAATAAATTACTTACTCTGTATGAATTAGAATTCATCTTATATTTTTTAATATTTTTCTCTCATAAATGGACAATGTTATAAATTAAGAGAATTCAAGCCCATTCCAATATTGGGTAAAATCAAAGATATTTCATCTAATTTTTTAAAATTTATTTCTGAATAATCTGGGGGGTAGTTTTTAATTAATTATTCAGCCACAAATAGGACTTCAGCTTCATTCACTACCAAACCGTTGTTAAAGAAAAGTTGAAGGCGAATATGCCTTAATTAACTTTATATTTTAGTAAGATTAATTATTATAAGCTCCTCTAAAAAAAATTAAAAAATTCAATTATAAATTGATCAATTATAAAAATTATCTATATGTCATTTTTTACTAAAAAAATTTGATGATAAAAACGTACAAATTGCACCTAATTTTTGTTTGTTCTCCGTTAATATATTATTAAATATAGATTATATATATTTTTACGTCTTTTTCACTTTAAAAAATAATATTTTCATTTTCATAAAAAATATTCATATTCGAAGGAAGCATGAGACAGGAGGATTAGGTCATGGCATTGCATGCGAAAGTAACAAAAATGGTCGGTTGAAATTTGAGTGTAGTTTGCTTTCTTTATGTAAATGATAAAAATGATGTGTCTCCTTGCACCCCACAAATGAAAGCAACATATTTTTTGTGCTTTTTTTAAGGCTAAATTACATTTGGTCCCTATGTAATTTGGCCTAAATTAGTTTCTTCCATGTGGTTATAATTAAATATATTATTTATTCCTCTTGTGATTTGTTCTACTAACATTTAACTATTTTTTGATATTTTTTATTTAAAATATTTTAACCAAATTGGTTATGTAAAAATTCATTAAAATTAGTTTGCATCTCTATACACTTTGGATGTAATATTTTTATATGAATAACGCTACTTTTCTTGTTGAATAAAGTATAAATTCTCCAGCTATAATCATTTTTACAATGTGTTAACATCTTGAACTCTTCAATCTTATAAATCCACTTGTAGTTTTAGATGACAAGTTATATGAAAGTTTGAATGATAATATTTAAATTTGCAAACTAATATTAACTAACATTTAAATGATTAATTTGATTAAATTATGAATAAAGAATCACAGGCCAATTAAGTGTTAAAAGAATAAATTACAAGGGAGTTAAGCGACACGTTTATAACTGTGAGGAGACAAACTAATTATTATAAGCCAAATCATAGGAGTAAACTATAATGATTTGGATGATAACACCCCTCTTAATTATTTGAAGGGGGCAATATGAGATTCCTATATAAATCTTTAATCTCTGTTTCTCTTATATGCAAATATATATATATATATATATATATATATAGTATCAAAAAATTTGTTAAAAAAGGACATCAATGCTGGGATGCTAGTGTGTGTGTGTGTGTTGTTTTTTTATTAAATTAATCTAAATGAAGACAATTAGTTTACTTGTAAGTTCTTTGATTAGAAGAAACAATTAGTATTTCTTTACCGGAGATGTAGCTATTAGGGGTATTTCATTAAATGCATTTGTAATATACAAAGCAATTATGCGATTTCTAAATCATATACGTATTCTATTTTTTTAAGATTGGGCATGTAAATTAAATATACAAAAGTAATGAATTTGGTGCTCAACAGAATGCATTATTTTATGGAGCAATTATTTTATGGAAAAATGATAGTTACACGCTTAAATCACTCAGTAGTTATACGCAGGACAGGAAGGTGCATGAATGATTCGTGATATTAAAATAATTAGTTTTTAATATAAAATGCTGTACTATTAGACTTGTTTGATTTAATTTTGAAAAAAAAAAATTCAGTAGTCATTCTCAATGATACATTAGGCTCCAACTAATTGTAATGGTATGCATAATTTACATTTTGTGCTATCCTTACTTTCCTCATTTGTACCAATCATGTCAAATGTAACTTTTTTTTAATTGACACATCAAAGGCAACTACTAAAATTATTAAATTCGAACGTTAGGTAATTGGTAAAACATGTTAAATTCAAAAGTGCCACAAGTGGCAAAATCCAATTGCCATTTTTTTTGTTTATCAGGATAATGTATTTCAGTTATTTTCTTAATAATTTTGATTATACTCTTAGTGTGTTTAAAATCTTAGTCCCACAATTTTTTGAGATAATCAAATTTAAATTATTTAAAAGATTATCTCTGCCATAATAATCAGTTAGACTAGTTAACCTCTCTCTCTTGTAGTAAGCGGCTGTCAATTGGATACTGAATACACTGTTCACTGGACTTCTCACTAAATACTTATAGAGCAGAATGGGGAAGTTCCAGACTTTCACTTTCATTCTCTCTCTCTCTCTCATGTGACGCTTTTTCATACAGAGAGGCTTAAAACTTTGTGAGGTTATTGACATATGGTGGAGTGTGGTGGAAAATTGGAGGAGTGGAGGGCCCACATGCCAATGGAGGCATCAATGTTGAATTGAAGTTGAATTTGAGCTGGGTCTGATTCTCCTATCTTCAAAATCTCTCTTTTTGGTGGTTTTATGGAACCGAAATAAATATACAGCCCACCAGTTCCTGAAAGTTTCCACTGTTGGCATTTTTACCCCTTTTTGGTTTGGATTTGCGTAGGATCCAAGTCCTCCTCTTATTACTCTTTGCTCTCTCAAGCTATTCACTTCACTATTCACGGATCACAAAGAGAGAGATAGAGAGAGAAAGAAAGAAAAAGAGTGAAGGGACAATATCCATTCCTCCGTGGTTGACTGTGCATTGATGGGAATCAGAACCTGTACTTGAGCTGCGATTCTTCGTATTCCATATTTTCTTCAGAGTCTTTATCTATTCCTGGTGAGTTCTCAAGTCACTCTTCTCACGCCTATTTATTTCTTCCTTCCTTTCGCTATCGCCTCCAACAAATTATCAAGCAGGAACTTTATGCTTGCCTTGATTTTAATCAACATGTACTTGGAGTTAGTTTGTGAAGGGAGTTTATTTTCTATATCCGGAGTTTGGATTTCTTTGAACCAATTAAAATTGGGAGTTTATTTACTTGCTTTGGGTTATGATTGATATTGGTTCTTGAGGAAGACTAGCATTATCGTGTGGTTGAGATTAATATACAAGAGATCAGCCATATTAATTTGTCTGTCATCTTTTACGTTTTTAGTTTGTCTTCACGATGTACTCACGAATTTCCTCTTTTAATTAGATATAGCACGCTTTCTGATACGCGATATTATTCGCGGAGGATTTTCCTTTTAATTCATATATATATATATATACATCTTTCCGACTTTCCCTTTACTCCTTTTCTCACACATGTAGCATGCGATACTCGAAAGAACTACTGCCTCTACAGGTCTAGAGGTAGGGAGTCCTTTGATTTTTCACATTAAGACATTATTATGATCAAATATGGGGGAGGCTTGGTTTTTTTATTCCCCGGTCACTCTGCTCGTGTATATGAACATTTTAAGCATATGTTTCCAGCAATTATCTCGTTCTTGTTGATCTTGTTAAACAATTTGAGAAGGATGATCATGCTACATCTGAAGATTGGCCTTGCTGGTGGTTGTTCGATGCGTTTAATTAATCTATGGGATTTCCTTCTGTATCAGTCCAGTAATATATTCTCTTAACTCCTTGTGTAACACTCTTTCAGGAAAAACTTTGCCAACCTGCACGCAAATAACTCTTCATATAATGGGTTGGTTTACCAAGTTGCTTACGGGCTCCAACCATAAAATTTCAAGGGGACAATATCATGGGAAATATAGAGATGACAAAATTTGGGATGATCATCGTAATTCAGTGGTAATCACAGTTTCTTCTTTTAGTAAAGAAATAAATAATCTTGTCAAGCCTTATCATGTGATTGAGCTAGCCTTTTACCTGACTTTAGCTGGATAGTAGCATGAAACTAACATGGAACAAGTTCCTCTGAGACTTAAGGAGATCATCTGAAGTTGTAATAGTGGCAAACTGAGTGCAGGATGATTTGACAGATATTGAGAAAGAAGAAATTGATCGTGCAATTGCACTCTCTCTATCAGAGGAAGATCAGAAAGGGAAAAAAGTAATCGGTAAGGTTTATGCCGATGCCCATAGGTAGTTGAAGTTCATTTGTACATTTGTGTGGCTTGAATTTAATACTGTTAGTGTTTCAGTGTATGAGACTATGAGGTACTTAAATTGCATATTGTAACCAATATGCATATTGAAGAGTTGCTGTATTTCTTACTGGTTCGTGGACATTACTGTTTCACCAGACTTAGCTTTACTTGTACAAGGCTATGATGTCAATAATTAAGTTTTTTTTGTCAATATTCTAATTCTAGTGGTGCTAAAAAATGAATGTGCTAGTTAAGCTTCTTGATGTCTTTAAATCATGTTTAACCTCTTCACAATAAAAATGGGATTTTGTTTATTCTGGTGTTTTCTATGGATAGAATTCATTGGTGAAATTCCTTTGCAGTTTCATTTAGTTTATGTATGTTTGGAAGTGGATGCTATCAGTTGAATCCTTTTTATCTCCTGCCAAAACAAAATTTTAAAAGGTCTTACGTTTTTGCCTCGTGATATCCCAGAGGATGATTCTCAATCGGAAGATGAAGAACTTTGTGAAATTGATGAGGAGGAAGATGAACATCTTGGTAAAGTTCAACAAGAGGAAGATGAACATCATGCTAACATTCAGCAGGAGGAAGATGAACATATTGCAAAAGTTCAGCTTGAGGAAGATGAACAACTTGCAAGGGCAATTCAAGAAAGTTTAAACATGGGTTCTCCTCCTCGAGATGACACTGGTTCTTTATTTCAACCGTATCCACTCCTCTTTCCACCTGGATACAGGTAACTGGGTATGATGTCAATTTTAGCTGTAGTTAGCAAGTGCAAATACTGTATATGGAAATTGCTCGATTCATTAGTTCTGAAAAAGGTAACAAATGATTGTCCTAATGGATAAATTGTCAATTTATCCTATATCTTTCAAACTTAAATTTTTGTGTTGTTAAATTATGCTGGGTTAACTTTAGAAATGTGCAATTGATTTAAAAAAAAAAAAAACTTTAGAAATGTGCATATATAGACTGATTGTTGACTTAACCTCTGTCTTGTGGATAACATTTTATTTCTCTCATCTTCCGAAGTTTGGAATAGTGAGTGGAAAATGATACTGTTGAGTCTTCCTCTTTTTAATGAGTTAATAGCAAAATAAAATAAGGAAAAAAAAAAAAAGAGATAAGAGACAAAGTTTGAAGGAGTGTGATGCAAGTCTTATCAAGTTTTACATTGTATTGTGATAGGGATGAGGGTAGTATGGGCTACCCAAATCTCACATTGAGTAGAATGGATGCTCGATGGAGCATTTAAGTGGCTTGATTCTTCCTCTTCAACAGCTAGCTTTTGAGGGAGGGTTTATCAAGTCACTTGGGTTCCTATCAAATTGGTATCAGAGCTGTAACAATCCGAGGAAAAAATCAGGACTAAGCATGGCAAACTTGGAGAGTAGAGTGGGTTTTTTGGAGAGAGAGATGAAAGGGGTGAAGGAGGGCATAGGGACTATCAAGGAGGGTAGTATGGGCTACCCAAGTCCCTATCATATTGTAAGACTACTTATCTCATCAAAATGAAAAAGAGCAACAAAGAGAAAACTTCAGTTCTGAGCTATCCAACAAATAGATTTGAATTTGATATCTGGCCATCTCAATTTAAGGAAATCTAGTCTGAAGTCTTGAACAGATTACACAGATAAATATTGCAAAGGGATTAAATGCATGATGCCTAAGTATCTGCCAGTTTTCCTGCTTGTAGTAAACATATCTTTTGGGTTAGATGGAAATGATGTTAAAATAGCATTGGAATTAACATCTGATAATGGGTTTGAGTTATTGTCATAATTATGGTAATTGGTGACTTCTTTCCAATTGAATATCTTGAAGTTGTTTCATAATCACCCCAGAAAATTGAAATATTCACTTCAGTCCCTAATATCTATATGAGGCATTTATGTAATTTCCTTTTAGTAGAAATACAGATTAAATCTGGGTCTGGGAAAATGTGCTTGCAGGATCTGTGCTGGCTGCAAAGCTGAGATTGGACATGGTAGGTTTTTAAGTTGCATGGGAGGCGTCTGGCATCCAGAATGTTTCCGCTGTCATGCTTGCAATCAGCCAATTACTGATTATGAGGTTAAAATGTTCTTATGTTAGCTGCTTTCTTCTTGAAATTGAATTCAATTGAAACGAGTTGAAACTTTCTTTTGGAATTCATCAATGATAGTACTTGGTTTATTTCCCTTTATTTTGCGGCAAATGTGATTGTAGTTAATGCTGGGAATCTTTATTCATTTACAGTTTTCCATGTCTGGCAATCGCCCTTACCATAAATCCTGCTACAGGGAGCAGCATCACCCAAAATGTGATGTGTGCAAGAATTTCGTAAGTATCTTATAAGTTGTTTTGTTTGTTTACAGATTTCTATCAGTCTATTATGGTCTGCTTGAGTTAGATAAAAGATTTCACTTAATTTTATTGGGCTATACAAATTGCTCTACAATGTATGTGTATGGATGATGATGACCAACCATTCATATTGAGTTGTTCTCAAAAACATACTTAAAAAGATTATTATTTTGAGTGTTCTGCTGAATTTAGTAGTTGCTTATTCTATAATAAATCAAGGGCCAGCTACCTAACAGAATACATCATTTGAGCCCTCCATAGGCCAGATATAAGTACATTACTTCTTTAATGGACTTAGTGCCCTTCATGGGCTAGACATATGTACGTTTACTTCGTAAATTTAATATTGTAGTCTTTTGCAAAAAATCATGGATCAGTTGCTTCAAATTAAAATCATTGTTGATTATCTATTCAAAACTATGTAAGATCTGTTAACAGAAAAATTACATTTTTTCCCCATTTAACAGCCTCAATCATAGTTTTTTAGTCATACTCAGGTTATGATATCATTTTCAACCATCCAATGGTATTAGGAGAGAAATATTAAAATGTGAACTTCAGATTTCAAGAAATTTAGAAGTTAGACCTTTTACTTTTCTAGCTCAAACATTTTATACTAGACATGAATACTACAGTTATTAGGTGTGCGGTGTGCTGTGCCTATATTATATTTGGAAATCTTTGAAATGTTAATTGATGAAGTTTTGCCAGTCGTTTTAACAGAGTTCTTTTTTACCTAATTTCTTCAATCACAAGGGGTGTAATAGAAACAACTCTAAACCATAAGGGATGAGAAGCGTGATGCTGTTCCCTTTTCTTTCAAATAAAAACACTTGAAAAAAGAAAATCTATGTTGTTTTTGCCTTGTTTTGTCATTTTCTTATTTCACAAGTCGTATGAACTTGAATTACTTATTCTTTCCTTGCAGATCCCAACAAATTCAGCTGGTCTTATTGAATATAGAGCACATCCTTTCTGGCTACAAAAATACTGTCCATCACATGAGCGTGATGGCACTCCTCGTTGTTGTAGCTGTGAAAGAATGGAGGTTGGTTATATCAGCCCCCAAAAACATTTCATTGTGTTAGTTGTTACCAACATGAGATAGTGATGGATATAGTCCCTTGTTCACCTCTCTCTCTCTCTCTCTCTATGTCTTTTCCTTTTATTATCTGATATGATTTTTCCAATCAATGCAGTCAAGGGACGCAAAATATCTTTTGCTTGATGATGGCCGAAAGCTATGTCTAGAGTGTCTAGACTCTTCAATAATGGATACTCATGAATGTCAACCACTTTACCTTGAAATACAAGATTTTTACGAAGGTCTAAATATGAAAGTAGAGCAGCAAATTCCTATGCTTTTGGTTGAGAGACAAGCACTTAATGAGGCCATGGAAGGAGAAAAGAATGTAAATGTTAAATTTGTTGTAACATTTTTCAAGGAATGTGCTTTTTTTATTTCATCCTCCCTCTGGTGTCTTGATGTTGGATTGTTCTTTGTTTTTCAACATCTAATGTAGGGTCATCACCACTTACCTGAAACTAGAGGACTTTGCCTGTCAGAAGAACAGACTGTCACCACTGTAAGGATTTCTTACCTGCAACTTTTGAGTCTGCATAGACAATGCAATTCTGATAAAAGATTGTGTATGAAATAGTTGACCTTATTTATTTCATGTTATACCAGATTTTAAAGAGGCCAAGGATTGGGGCAGGTTACCGGGTCATAGACATGATAACTGAGCCTTACAGGCTGATCCGCCGCTGTGAAGTGACTGCCATTCTTGTTTTGTATGGCCTTCCTAGGTATCCTTCTGACACCTTCTGTACTCATTATCTACAGTGCTTGCATATAAGTTTCACTGAATATGATGCAAGAATTTTGTATTTATAGGTTGTTAACAGGATCAATCCTAGCTCATGAGATGATGCATGCATGGCTCAGGCTTAAAGGTATCCAGCTATCTTGTGATCAGCTCCATGTAGACAATACTCTTTCTTTTTCTTCCATGGTGGTAAGTTCACTAAAAAAATGGGAATTTAACAGGATACCCCAATCTGAGCCCAGAAGTAGAAGAAGGAATATGCCAAGTGTTGGCTCATATGTGGCTTGATTCAGAGATGTACTCTGGATCCAGAAGTGATGGTGCGTCGTCATCATCCTCATCGTCATCCTCACCTTCCTCGTCTTCCACCGTGTCATCGAAGAAGGGTAAAAGGTCTGACTTTGAGAAGAAACTGGGTGAGTTTTTTAAACACCAGATTGAGTCAGATACATCATCAGCTTATGGAGAGGGATTTAGATTGGGTAACCAGGCTGTGCTCAAGTACGGGCTGAAAAGGACCCTTGACCATATCCGGATGACAGGAAGCTTTCCATATTAAAAGATGATCAAAAAATAAAATTGCTTACCATTACAAAGATCTATACTATAGCTTTGTCATATAAATTCAATAGAAGGCAAAGGTTTCGAAATCACATACATAATTTAACACTTGTGTAGACAAAATAAGGAATGAAGATGATCTTAGTGTGCAGTTGCTGTAATCTCCTGTGAATTGTTGGCACCACTTTTTCTATATGTTTTACAAATGCTACTTAGCTGTTGAGAAAATAAAGAGTGAAAATATAGAACTAATTTTGTATGTTTGATGTTTGCCTTTTTTGGTTTTTGGTTTGTTTAATTTTTTATTTTATACTCACTTAGCTCGGAGGAAAATATCCTTCAAGTTGATAAAGCCTCTTAGTGTTGATCAACCAATGTAACGAAAAGCACATTTACACCAGTAAAGCTGTCTTATGAAACAGATTTTATTTTATAAATTACCATCCATTTCTTTCTTTTTCACACTACTAGGAGAAGTAGATTTCAATCAACGGACCATGTCAAATTCATGGTTTTGTATTTTAAATTATATACTTATCTTTGTCAACTAGGTTGGGAACTAGAATTGCATTCAACTTCAAGCTTCAATCGATAAATCATTAGTTTGGGGCATTAAAAGAAAAATTAATCAATCATGATTTTTCAAAGGTTGTTAAATGATTAATTAATTCTTATTATGAGTCTATCAAATCTTTTTTCAACTTGTTATATATTAATAGTGGAGTGTATAAAATTAAGATTAATATCATTTAAAAAATAATTTATTTTTTATAATTTTTAATGTTAATTGTATGTATATTTTTTTATTAAACTTTTTACACGTGGCGATTCTATAAATAATTTATATAAATTTGAATTTATAAAATCAGTATTCAACTGATTATAGAGTGGAGGGAAAATTTTACATATAATTTTTAAGTGTATATTTATTTATCTGTTATTGTTATTATATCTTTTATAAAAATATTTAAGAAAATAATATTTACATAATTTTTTAACCAAATTTTATATGATACATTTGTATAAGACATTTTAACAGAAAACAGCGAACAAAATTTCTCTAAAATTCCACCAAATACAGTTTTCTGTATTCATCACTTTGGATAAAATTTAGATTCCATAACTACTGCTTTTCTTACAATTTTTAATAGTTAAATTATTTTTGTGATATTTATACTTCTACTTAAATTTTAATTAGGTCTCTATAATTTTAAAACATGTAATTGAGTGTCTATAATTTAAGACCTTTTTAATTTAATCCCTATCCTTAAATTTTGGTTAACACATCCTGTTAAATTTTATTTATATGATAATTGTATATAATCATGACATATGAATATAATTAAGTCAAGTCAATTTATTTATATTATCTAATATAAATTATATTTTATGTTATATATAAAAATTATTCTTACATTATTATTTTTTATTAATATAGATTATGTATATTTGATATTTAATGTGGTAAAATAATATATATTGACAATGTTAATAAAATTTAATATAATTTTAAATTAAAATTTTGTTAAATTATAGATAATTAATTATAAATTTTTAAATTATAAAAAATTAATTAAAAATTAAATAAAATTATAGAGATGAGAAGAATAATTTTTATATTTTATGTCCAAAAAATTTTAATCTTCAATTTAGTTCAAACTGAGCAGAGTTAAAATAATATTTTTTTAAAGTATTAAAACTTAATTGATGATAAAAAATAGAAAAACTTTTATTTTGATTTAGTAACTTTTAATTTAATTTTTTATAAATTATTTTTATTTATTTTTTTTTTAATATAAAAATATTTTTAATGTTATCATTTGTGTAAATTTTATAGATAATTTTTTTATTTAATATAATTTAATTAATAATATAGTTATTTCACACGTCATACATTATTTTATATAAAATAAAATATTTAAAAATAAATTAAAATTTTTTAATTATATATATACATAAATTTTTTTAATTAATTACATATCTGACAATAATTTAAAAATTATATTTGATTTAAATATTAAAAATATTTTTATTAATTGAATATATTTATTTTTTAATATAATATTAATTATTTATCACTTATAATTTTGATGTTAATAAAAAAATTTTAATTAATTTTTTGTTAAGTAAAATATTAATATCTGAATATAGTTCATATAAAATGATAATATTAAAAATAATTTTTATTTTTAAGAAATTAAATTAATAAAAATAATTTATAAAAATTAAATTAAAAATTATTATAGACTATTTTCCTATCTCGTAAGAACCAGTATGACAGTTTATTATTTTGATTAAAAGTTAAAACATGTCTAATAGATTAAAATTCTTGTACTTTTGTACCAGGAAAATGGAAATGCAATAATTTATATTAAAAATAAAAACCGAAGGATATCCTTGTGGCACTTGAACGAACATATCACGATTCACGAACCTCCCTTCCATAAACCAAAAATTGATCTTTTTCGTGAAGGATCACTTGCCAGTTTTGTTCCAGAAAACAAAAACTACCAAAATCGCGAGTGCGATATAGGTAAGCCTCTGCCTGTCAATCATAGATCCTACCTCTTTCTCTCTTGATACTTTCGCTCTCTGTGATTCTTTTTTATATTTTCTGTGAATTATGTTCATTTGACTTTGATTTTATTTTATTTTATTTCTTGATATCTACTGTCAATTACAATCTGAAGTGAAGTTTCTAGTTCTAGGGTTTCAGGGATATGAATCAGGCGGAGTTAACCACTGAACAGGTTGGCGATCTTTGCACTTCATTCCCTCTTTTGTTCTTCTTCTAGTTTCTCTGTTTATTGTTATTGTTCGATATGAATACCAACTTCGATATACTTGGTTCTGATTGGGTCTTAATGTTGTTTTTTGTGAATTGTTAACAATGTCGTTGATTATCGAGTGGGGTGTTTTAGTGCTGTTTCCTTTGACATTCCATTCAATTTTTCTAAAGGTTTTGAGGAGGGATATCCCATGGGAGACCTACATGACAACTAAGCTAATCTCGGGCACAAGCCTTCAGCTCTTAAGGCGTTATGATCATAGATCGCAAAGTCACAGAGCACAGCTGCTGGATGATGTAATTTTTATCGTCTTTTTCTTAACTCTTAACAAGAAATGCACTCCAAGTATATCATAGCAATGATTGCTGAGTTTACTGTCTAATGGTATTGAAAATTCAAGGTCATTGTTGTAGGATGGTCCAGCTTATGTACGTGTATTTGTTCATGTTTTGCGTGACATCTTTAAAGAGGAGACTGTAGAATATGTTTTGGCTTTAATTGATGAAATGCTTACAGGTAATTTAAGGGAATTTGGCCTTTCATTTCTTTAAGCAATGCAAGTGATAATCTGTTGCTTTTTCTCTTTCACAGCAAACCCAAAAAGAGCTAGATTGTTTCATGATAACTCCCTTGCGAATGAAAATACCTATGAACCTTTCTTAAGTTAAGTATTTACTCAACTATGCTCTGCATCTTAATTCTTAAATATTGCCTGCTTTGAGAATGAAGTTCATTGTCGTGATTATTTTGTTTCCCCATGATTGATATGGTTTTATTTTCTGGTTATTTATTTCTTATTTACTTCAAAATATTGATCATATAAAATAATAATATATATAAAAGTAACATATCTTCCATCTTTCAGATTGCTTTGGAAAGGAAATTGGTTCATACAAGAGAAAAGTTGTAAGATCCTTGCTTTAATAGTTAGGTAAGACTAACATTATGCATTTCCAAACCTAAGGGCAAAGTCTTAAGGACCTCAATCTAACTGCAGGGTTCTCTTCCCTCTTTCCAACCCCCTCCCTCCAAAAGATGTCACCTTTTCAGTAATTTCCACCCTTTTCTGATTATAGTGTCAGGCCAAAACATCAAAATGGCATTGTTACAAATGGAGAAGCATCAGACTCAAAGAAATCACATACTACAATTGATGATGTTTTGATAAAATTGGTGAAATGGCTTTGTGAACAGGTATATCGTCCTGAAACTTCAATGTCAAGCTTTGTCCCTTTCTTTTGTTTGTTTATTAATTGTCATTTGATAAGAAACGTTAAGATTAATTTCACACTATATGAAATCCTTCACATCTGGTTATACCTTTGTATGTTTAATAGATTTAATGGACTATAGCAAGGGAATGTTCTTGAGTAAGTAGGAAACTTAGCCCATCATGTGGCCATTACATAAAGCAATTTATCATTGTGAACAATAAAAGTGGGTGACTGATAACAAATGTAGGATGAGTGCCTAATTGTAGCTGTATTAAGTCATTCTAGAAACTAAGTTTTGGGCTGATGTTCCTGCCAACATTGATTGTAGATATGGATGACGAAAAAAACATGTGATCAATTCAGCATTCTTTTGAAGTACAAAAGAACAAATTAAGCCTATCTTAGATGGAAATTTTGTTTTGGATTACTAGAAACTTACTAAAGGTAGATGAAAAGAAGGGGAACCTCTTAAACATGCAATCCATGGAGAAATTTCACTGTGGGGAATTGGTAATCCAGAATATCTTAGAAGAAGGATGGAGGTAGAGTTAGCCAACAAAGGCATCAATCCAATCCTGTGCTGATCTGAACACCATAAGCTTGAGCATGCTCCTTAAAAGTTACGTATCTTTCTCACTTGGTGAATACATGAGAGGAATCCACAAACATCTGAGGATACACCAAAGTGCGTTAATTTATGAACAAGTCGCCAAAAGTGCTTGATGACATGATGAAAATATGTATAACTTGAAAGATTATTTAAGTACAGGTGTATGCCACAAAACATGTTGATCTTGTTTAATTGAATTCATATGCAATAACACTTGTTATACTCTGAGATAAGATGGCGGAGAGACTGGGTTCAATATTTGCATTCTCACCTACATCTTATTATTATCTATAGCTGAAAAAACCTTCTCATCCTAGTCGTGGTGTCCCAACTGCTATCAATTGTCTAGCAACTTTACTCAAGGAACCTGTTGTAAGGTCTTCCTTTATTCAAGCAGATGGGGTCAAGTTGCTTTTACCTTTGATTTCTCCAGCATCCACTCAACAGTCAATTCAGGTAAGTTTGCTGGATTTAATCTCTGAGAAGCTTAATAGCTGGTTTAAACATCAGTTGGTCAATTCAGCCAATAGGTGGCTGGGTAAGTGTCAGCATCTAGTTATACCTGTAGTGCATGTTAGATATCCAATGACCTTTGTAGTATCTGCTAATAGATAAACACGCAT
The DNA here is from genome assembly GCA_031216115.1 of Senna siamea. Lineage (NCBI taxonomy): Eukaryota > Viridiplantae > Streptophyta > Magnoliopsida > Fabales > Fabaceae > Senna > Senna siamea. The sequence continues at coordinate 16,692,984 of CM062358.1, forward strand.
GGTAGATTCAGTCCAAATACTAAGTGGAATTTCTTTACTTTAAGAACAATGGCAGAGGATGACTGGGGGATTCCAAAAATTTCTTGGCTTTGTAATTAATGTATCTATAAACATTATAAAGATTGGAACTAGAAAAGTTAGAATTGAAATCTTTTATGTGGGGATAAAAAAGGCAAATTTATTGACAATTATCTCTGCTGCAGCTCCTTTATGAAACGTGTCTCTGCGTATGGCTATTATCCTATTACGATCCTGCAATTGAATACTTGGCTACTTCAAGAACCCTTCCACAACTTATTGATGTCATTAAGAGTTCTACAAAGGAGAAGGTATAGCTGTCTTCTTGAGTTTATATTCATCTTATGTCTTTGTTATTATCACATTAGAGTTATATGATAGCTGCAAGCTGAATATAATCACTTTGGACTATATTACTGTTGCTATCAATTATGCTATAAATATTTCATCTGTGCCATGTTAGTCACTAGATATATTTATACCTTTGTCAAGTAGAGAACTGTGATACTAACAGACTTGTTTTGCCATTTTTTGTTAGGTTGTTAGAGTAGTTGTCTTAACTCTTAAAAACTTGCTGTCCAAAGGGACATTGGGTGCTCAAATGGTTGACCTTCAGTTTCCACAAGTTGTTCAGAGTTTGAAAGCACAAGCATGGAGTGATGAGGTGAGAGAATTAGATGGACCTAGACTAACCTTTTCCAGATGAAATTTTACTGAATGTGCTGTGCAAATAAAGATATACTACATATCTGTCATAAAGAGATCAATCACTCCACGTGATTCTTAATTTACATAACATTAAATTGCTGTAGTTGTTGTCAAAACATATTTGGTATTTCCTATTATTTGTTAGATATAGTTGAGACATTGCAATAATATATATCATTTTTCAAGTTGTAGTTTTATGTACTACATCTGTGGCCTGTGGCAAAAACATAAAAATAGAAGTTACACAGAACAACTGGCACTTCTTTGGTAGATAGCCTTGTCTCGATTTTCAACATATTATTTCAAATGTTAGAATGAACAATGTTTAAATGTTATGTGTTCAATGGGAAATTGAAAATCCAAAAAAATCACTGTTATTTCAGAGCACATTAGCTTACCTTTAAAAAATGTACTGCTAGGCAATTAATGGAGTTTTGCCTCTCAATGTGATAAATGTAAATGGATCTCCTAATGTGATGATTTGTTACCATGGCATTTATTGATGATGGCTTGAATATCTGCCATGACGGTAAGCTGATCTCTTTCTCTTGTTTCAATATGCATGTTCATGCACAAGCATTCCTGACATTATATTGTGAACTTCCATACGTATTAGGGGATGTTCACAAAGCACTCATTTTTCCGTTTTAATAAATGTCTTTCTTTTAGATCTTACTTTGGCATGAATGGACCATATTTATGATACAAATTTTGTTTTTTCCCAATTGTCTGAGATCATATGCTTCTTAAGTTTGTAAAATTTGCTGGATGTTGATAGCCTCTCTCTGCATTTCCCTTGGAAAATATTTCCTGGTGCTTCCCCGACACTTTTTTGTTGACAAGGAGCTTGTCATAGGACTTGTTAGAGGCACTGAATTCCCTGGAAGAAGGGCTTAAGGATAACATTAAGAGACTAAGTTCTTTTGATAAGTATAAACAAGAAGTTCTTTTTGGCAATCTGGACTGGTCTCCTGTGCATAAAGATCCTATATTTTGGCGAGAAAATATTACCAACTTTGAAGAGAATGACTTTCAGGTATTTCTCAATTTTTTTTCTTGTGTACTTTAGTTTTTATTCAAGCATGCAGTTACTTATGTCAAATGAAAGTAGAAAAGTACTTTGAATTAGTTTTGGCTTTCATTTTACTTCTTTAATACTTTGCCTTGTTTGGATTAAACATGTAACAACTGTTAGAGGTTGAATCTCAGAGTGGTCGGCTTCCCTGCAAGAGATCATTTAGTATGGTTAAACTACAGGTGTCTAAATATTCTCCATTAGTCACGTGTCCAACGAGATGGGATTATTTTACAAAATTCTTTCTGTGCCTTCCAAAATGATAGAGAAATTATGTCTAGTTAAAAGAAACCATGGTATGATTCTACCGTGTATAATCTTCTCAAAGAAGTTTATCTATGAATGTATTAATACTAGCTTCATATTTTGCAGATTCTAAGAGTCCTAGTAACAATTTTGGACACGTCTAGTGATCCGAGGACTCTAGCTGTTGCTTGCTTTGACCTTTCACAGTTTGTTAATCACCATCCTGCTGGGAGGATCATTGTGACGAACCTTAAAGCCAAGGAACGAGTAATGAAACTAATGAATCATGGGAACGCCGAGGTTACCAAAAATGCACTGCTCTGCGTCCAAAGGCTTTTCTTAGGTGCAAAGTTTGCTAGCTTCTTGCAAGCTTAGTTCTTCTCTGCTCGCTGATGCGGTGCATGCATTTAATTCCATCAACTCTGCAGCTTGGTCGCAAATGGTCTTGACTGTCTTCTGTATAATGTTTTTATTCATTGATTTTTTTTTTTCTTTTCGAGTAATTTATTAATTATGGCCATCATGATTTCAGTTTCGAAACAGTGAAAAGTTTGACATGAGAAATAAGCATACGTTCCTTTCATCCACTGAATAAATCAGGTCTTATTGTTATTATATAGACTGGGTCCTTGACATGCACTTATAACTTATTCTATTAATAGTCTTTTAACTAATTATTAATACGATTATATTTATATATAATTATTTATTTGTTATTAATTTTTATAATTAAAATAAAGTATGTAAAATTATTTTTTAAAAAATTAATCATAAAAGAAATAAGTTATATAAATTATTCATGCATTAATTTTTTATTAAAAATAAAGATATAAAAATTGTAATTAAATTTTTTTCTTTTTAAATAGTACTTAAAATATAGATTAAATTGTGGCATTTTTATATTTTAAAAATAACTAAAAAAGTTCATGGAAGTTACAGTTTTTCACATTCTTGAACACCTCTCTCCGATTGTAGATCATTGTTCATATTTAGAGGAAATTAATAATTTAGTCTCTGGAATATCATTGTTTTTATTTAGTCCTTTATAGAAAAATTTTTAATTTGGTTTCTTAAAAAAATTTTCAATCAAAATAGTCCCTTTATCAAGCAACTTTCTTCCATTTAGTGAATCGAAATTCATGTGGTTATTAATTTATTACTTGAATTTAATTAGATTGCAATTTTGTTAAAAGATCTTTCAACAACTTTTTACTTAAAATACGTTTATTTTAAACAATTATTTAGCTTTGAAAAATCTCCTTAAATTGTATATTGGTGAATTTTTTTCCTTGGAAGAAGTTTTTTAGAGAATTAATCTTTAGAAGGCCAACTTTGAAAAAAAAAAAAAAGGTGATCTTTTAAAAATTAAATTATTAATTTACTCTTTTATTTTGGTAAAATCATATTTGAATGATAGATTAGCTTGTTTAAAATTATATACTTAAAAGAATTAAATTGTTGCAATGAATTATGTAATCGAAAACCAAATTAGTGAAAATTCTATTTTTAGTTTTAGATTTAATTTTAAACATCTAAATTAATGAAAAAGAAAACTACAAGCCCTCAAAATCTTTTTTTCCCTTGTGCCATCTCAATCCCATATATATTTTATTATACAAACGCGAAAAATTGCGACAGCTAGATTAATAGAGGTAGTATAAATTTTCACTTCAAAATAAAATTATGTAAATAATAATAATAATAATAATTATTATTATTATTATTATTATTATTTAAAATTCAGTTCTTTATCGCTTGTTAATATGTGTTTTTATGGGACTGGACCCGGAAACGAATTCCCAATAAAGAATCAAGATTTAAGACTAGTCTAGAGGTAAAAAATATCGAATCGTAAAATCAGATTGAAATCATAAAATCTTACTTTTTATGAGACAAAATATAAAGATACGTAATTCTTAGATAAGTGTGAAATTATCACCTTATTATATTTACATTAAACAAGTCATAACTTACAAAATTCACTAATCCCCATGCATAATATAGCTAATAAGTAACCAAAGTTATAATATACATACATTACACGAATCATAAGTACGATTCACTAAACTTAAACACATTCATAAATTAAATTAGTCCAACAAATTTCAAGAGGATTAATTATTAAAACACAAGAAGTAAAAAATCAACAAGCAAAATTACGTAAAAAGAGATTATATATAGTCAATGTTAGCCAAAAAAAGTGCACTTTTTCCTTCAAAAAGATTCGTTTTAAGTCATACATGAAAGAAAAAAAAAACATATATGCAACTAATCTTTTAGGATGTTGGGTAGGTTAGCACGATCTTATGATCTTACGATCTTGATTGTGATTCTATAATTTTATAATCTTAAATACGATCCTATTATGCAATCCCAGTCATTTACAATTCTACATAGGATCGGCATAGTTTTTGAGAGGTGGAATCATAAGTTCTTACTACCAATTCTAACAACAATGAGTGCAAGCCTTGTGAAGACTTCAAAATCTATATCTATCTGCCACGGTTTATTTTAATCTAGGTATTCACATATTTATACTCTTTAATATCTTTTTATAAAAAAAATTTTATAATTAAATTTCTATGTCAAATTTTAAAAAATAATTGAATAATAATAATAATAATAATAATAATAATAATAATAATAATTATTATTATTATTATTATTATTATTATTATTATGTTATCAAATATATTTTATGATATTTGAAAAATTTTATTGATGCCCATCAATGTTATCAAATAGCTAATCTCTTTATATTTTAAAATTTCGTCACCAAATGGCTGTTTTGTAATCTTAACAGAACACTAACAGAGGCAAAAGCTTTTCAGGCTGTGTGGATTCACCATCTTGTGACACATATGTGACTTAATTTGCTCACTCCCAATTTGCTGAGCCTAACCATATCTGACATTTTTGGCATCAGTCTTTATCAAAAGCAACAGCCAGCAATATAGCATTCCAGGAAACCAGAAGCTAATTTCTGGCCAACTCTTGCTAGCTTCTAACTTCTACCTTTAGCAGAAAGGGTTCCTCTATGAGGAGCTACATCTTTTTAGGCTAGAGCTTTTATTAGAAGAGTTTATATATTTTTTTTTAATAAATTTCACAAAGCCCTTAAGAACTTTGTAGTTAGAAAGACTTGACCTCTCTGATCTCGACCCTAGCAGAAAATAATTAACTTGTAGAACTTCCAGCAAGTAATATCCTTTCAGACTCAATTCAATATCCATGAGGTTGCATTGCTGGAAAAATAGGTCATTCATTGGATTGGAATAACTAATTACTTGGAGATCTTACCCAAATGAAAAAAAAAAAAAAATTAATTACATTAATCCGCAGTCACAATATATTACAATATATGATGACATGCATTTTTCTTAATACACGCTAATCAATGTATATTACATATAATTGGTTTGGATTAATATGATGATGTGAGTGTTGGTACAGATTCAGAATTCATTAAGTCAGCACCTAGAAGTTTGAGTGCATCGTAAAGCGCCTGAAGAGATAGTCAATGACCTCACAGATTTGGCATCTGCAACTTTAAAACTCTGTTCAACGTTATAATTAGGTTTTGGCACTCGTCCACCTTTCGTCACTGTGAACGAAGCTCCATTTTCAAACACGTCTCTCACAGAGTGAAATTCCCATCCACCCCCTTTCCCATTACTGCTTTTCCTCCATGTCACCTTCTCACAAAAATCAAGTTTAACATGAACAATTAATTAATTAATGATGAATCATAAAAAATAATGTAGCCACTTTCTCCACTTTTACTTACCTCTTTACTCCCAGAGGTTGGTGCTATGAAGAGGTTGGCTTCGCTTTTCAGGCTAGGCTCCATGCTCCCACCAATGGCGTATTGCAGCCATCCCTGGTAGAGATTGTTAGCTACATGTGCATACCCATGTCGTATCCTTGGCATTCGCTGATTGCAGTTAGGTCCAAAATGGTTGTACACTACCGTCACCTTCATGTTTTGGTCTCTTACGAACCCATCATCGTGTCCTAGAAGCATTACCTTGTTCTGCTCTCTGAACCAATTGTTGGACACCGTTACATCAGTGGAACCTCGCGTCACATCTAGAAGCCCATCTTGGCAATTATAAAGGGTATTATGGTCAATCCAAATCTTGGACGCCGTTACCAGTCTGATTGCGTCCCCATCAGCCTCACTCAGAGATATCACCTTCCCTTCACCTCCCATCACCATCCCAGGACCCTGTGGCCTACAGTGATGGATCCGAAGGCCATGGATGATTATGTTCGTCGCCTTGTAGATCATCAAGCATGCATTATGAGCAATGTGAACGTCCACGCCTCGGCCATCAATGGCGGTGAAGCTGCTAATGAGAAGAGGTCTAGCGAGGTTAATGTGCATGTCTCTTTGGAAGGTGATCCACACTTTACCTTGAATCACAGACGCACCATATCTCAATGTCCCGGGTTTCGGGTTAATCGGGTCGTCATTCGGATCCGTAACTTTATAGTGAATAAGTTCCTTCCCAATGTTGTTTGTCATCTTCCCTGCAAACCCCACACTGCATGTGGCTAGTTGTGGCCTGTGTCTTCGCCACTCAGGGTTCCCTCGCCAGCATGCATCGATCACATTCAGCTTTGCCTCACTATGCTTTACACCCAAAATGCCCACAATTATGACACCCAAAGCAAAACGCCAAAGCATCCCATGAATGCCCTCGCAACCCATGATTGACATATACATTAATTTATATTTCAACTTTCAAGGAATTAATGTAATGTTTATGTAATTACTGAGAACGAAGACAAGTGGTGGTTTAGTTTAGATTGTGAAGAAGCGCAAGAGGATTTGGCATTATATAGTGATTTTGGGTTAAGTTTATTGGCTAAATTTGGCTTCTAACCAAATGCTCATCTCTAACTTCCACTTCTACCCAATAGTTATACTTGTATGGACATGATTCACAAATTTTCATTTTTGTTACATCCATATCTATATTAAAATGTGTTAGTAATTTTTTCGTATTTTCGTCTAACAATAAAAATAATAAATTATACGATAAAAAATTGTTTCAGTGTCAGGTAGTTAATAAAAAATCATTATTTGATTTTATAATACAATTTCAATTATAAAAATTGGTAGATTATTTTGTAATATGGTATCTATCATTTTATATAATTTTTAATTAGATTTTTTATAATTTAAAAAATCTATAATTGAATCTTTATAGTTTAACAAAATTTTAAATTAGTCTCTAAACTTAAATTTTTGTCAAATTTTTGTTAAATTTTGATTATATGCCAATTATATATCATCTTAATATTATAAATTTATTTAATTTAAGTCAATCTATTTATATTACCTAATATAACTTATATTTTATTTTATATATATATAAGTTATTTTTATATTATTATTTATTTTTCTACTATTTGTGGACATAAATCATACGTATTTAGAGTCTTAATTAAAATAATATATTGATAAAATTAATATAATTTTAAGAAAAATTTGACAATAGAAATTAATTTAAAATTTTGTTAAATTATAGAGATCTAATTAAAAAAATTTAATCTATAAGAATTCAATTAAAAATTAAGTGAAATTATAAAAATTATAAGAATAATTTAACTTTATAGTTAACTTTCCATTGTTTCTTTTTGTTCCTTTTAAAATTTAGAAAAAATACATTTTTTTTATTCATCTAAGATTTAAATATCTATTTAACAATTAATGAACACATTTAGAGTTGATTAGCTCATGGAGATATTTTATAATTAGGCCACTGAGTGAATTTAAAGCTGAATTAATATATATATATATATAGAGAGAGAGAGAGAGAGAGAGACACACACACACACATACTACTTAATTAGAATTAACTTTCTCACAATTATTTTTAAAAACATAAAATAAAACAAAAAATCTCGGGGCTTATATAAAAGCCACGTGGTGTCGCAGGGTTTAGTCCTGCATCTTATACATTAGCGAAAAGTTGGCACATAATAAGATAGCATACTATTATGATGTTAATATGGCCAAAGTCAATAAAACTTGATAATATGGTCAATAGTATAATAAATATGATGTTAATTCGCTTCGCTTTTTTATATCTGTAATCTGTGCATCATACATTTTTTTAATATATAAAAAACCAATTTTTTTGCGTTGGAGTTTGACGGACCGAATCCAATATGCAGTCCTAGTCTTGTTCTTTTTATTTGTTCCATTTGAAATAGAAGTGCTAGTCTATTTTATTATGGGTCCAAGTGTCCAAAATATTTAAGGTCTCTCTTTTGCTTTATGATAGAGTTTGAATATTTACCTAAGTCTTTTTCATTATCCTTATCCTTGGACTTCAAATTTTTATTGTATGCTCTGGCTCGTTTCGTCAAATATGAATTCTTTTGGACTTTTATCATATTTTTAATGGACTTTTTTAACCTTATGCCCTAGATCTTTATAGATTTTAATATTGTGTTTATTAGAATAAATTAATTTTTTATAATTTGAAAAACATAAATTTAAATTTTTGTTAAGAGAAATACTCATATTTAATAATAAAATTATTTTTAAAAAGATTTTTAAAAAATAAATAAATAAATTTTATAAATTTTAAGACCAATAAATTTTAACACGTTAAAATTTGAAGAGTTTGATATGTTTATTATAATATTTTTTAAATCTTTTGATCATTAATTTTATATATTATATAACTCTTATATTTGTTTTAATCATCTAAGACACTTATTATTATTTATTTTTTTGCTTCTTATTACATTTTCAACATTCCCATCCGAATTCGCATGACTCTCATACATATTTCCCACCACACCCTCCAACATTATTATCGCACAGAATTGGGTGCTTGCAAGTGCTCCATTAATTTTAGTGGAGACGAATTAAAGTATATACGAATTTTCCTCTCTCGTTTTCTTTTCTTTTTTTTTTCTACAGTAAAGGGACATGGGAGATTCCATCGAGCCAGTACTGATCTATAGAAAAAGACAAAGGCTTGCTTCAATTTTTTTCTATATGAATTTTGAGAGTTGAAAATCTTCATCTTATACTACGTACATCTCAATTCTTTCATAGTATTGATTCAATCCCTCACTGTTTTGTAGATGTTCTGTCACTGCACAGTGTATTCAACTGCCGTTACTGACAATTACGTAGTACAAAGACGTAGGTATGATTTTTCCGAAGCTTTCAAAGTGTGTAATTTGACATTAAAACAAAAAAACAAAAGGAAAGCTTCACGCAATATTGCGGATATCGAACTTTATAGATCACGGTTTCGACTTTCGAAGGCAATTTCGATGTACTATTGCCACGGACTCACTGTGATTCTGTATGTCTCCTCAAAAGTTTTACACCTAACAAACCGAAACACTGTTTAAAAACATCAAAATTCACATCTAATCAAAGATTACATTTATAGAGTAATCATTTTGATTTCAGAACTTTTACATTTCAATTTTTTTATATTTCTTTACAGTAATAAAAATATTAAAAAAAAAAGAGATCCACCTTTTACCCACTTAATTGTTTAAATGAGATAAATTTATTTGAGATTTGATGGAATATTTTCCACCAATAAATTAAAGCCAATTAAAGTCCACATGATATGTTTCTTTTTTTTTTTTTTGCCCTCTCACTTTGCTTCAGATGTAAGGGTACAACTTATTGCATAATATGAAGTTCCAGACTTACAATAATTTAACATGCCAGAGTCGTCTCCAAAAAATTGAGGACCCAAATTTAAATTTCAATAAGAACCAAATTAACCAAAAAAGCACTCATAAGACAGTTTAATAAATTGTAAATTAGATATAAACAAATATATCATATAATAGATAAAATACAAATCATAATACTCTACATGTACACAACGAAACTCAATTAAAACATACTTTAGTTATTCGCAGAGTTCGTGCACATATACACTTAATTATTTACACATAAGCTCTTGCATATATATATATGAATCAGGCCGTCATCATTTGGTGAAACTCATCGAAATCGAGGACGCCGTCTCGATCAACATCAAAAGCGTGGATCATGGCGACGCACTCGTCGTGCGACTTGTTATCTCCGAGGCGCTGCAGCATCCTCTGCAAGCCTTTGGGCGTAATACAGCCCGATTCTTTCTCGCACACGAACATCTCAAACGCCTTCTTCAAATCTTCTTCATCCTTATCACTTTCCCTCTTCATCATCCTCATAAAATCCTCAAAGTCCAAAAGATTGTCGCCGTCGGAATCAAGGTCGGAGATGACGCCCTCTGCCTCTTCGTGCGACAAATACTCCCCAATGGAACCGAAATAGGACCTGAGTTCGTAGGCGGAGATTTTGCCGTCTCCGTTACCGTCAAAGTGACGGAATACCTCTCTCAGCTCTTCCTCTCTGGAGGTGGGAGAGGGAGAGCTTAAGATTGAATTTGATGATGATGATGATGTTGGCTTTGAGTTTGATTTGGAGACAGCAAGAGTTAACCTCAGAGTTTTGTTTGAGAACCACTTGGTTGGTTTCATAATGGATGAATGAGAAAGAGATGAAGGGAAAAAGTGTGTGTATGGGTTGGCTTTATATGTAAAAGTGAAGGGATAGAGATGTTTTTGATGAGGGAGTTGCGATGAAATTGCTTCGAGGAGGACACAAAACTGATAAGACGATAAAGCTTACGTGACTTTGCTGATTAAGAAAGGACAGGAAATTGCATGGTAGTTTCCTTAAGGGTCCCAAGTCTCAACACCATTATATACAGGTCATTACTCAATGCTAGAATCGTACCATTACCTACTTTCATATTTAAGGAAAGACTAACTTAAATAAACAAAATTCAGGGATTTTATTATTTTAAAATTAATATATATATATAATATACTAATGTGGCTTGTTAAATTTTAATATCAACAATTAAATTTTAATTGGGTTTCCTATTAACTGTTACCGTATATTAATTTTTTTATTGGGTGTCTTATTAACAGCTAATATATAGTAATTTTTTAAAAATAAAAGTACTTTTTATTATTAAATTTTACATTAATTTTTAACTTAATTTTTAAAATTTTTTTAAGATCAATATTGATCTTAAAATTTTAAATTATAATTCATTTTGACACACAATCTAATATCATTTAAATTATTAATAAAAAATAATAACATTATATTTAACATTATATTTTTTAAATTAATATAAATCAACATTCATTTTTTATTTACTTAAACTTTAATTTATAATAAATCACTCTCTTAAATTATTTAAAATATTAAAATTATATTTAAAAAATTTATAAATTTTTTTTAATTTTTTTTACATATAATTTAAAATTAAATTAAAAAAATAAATATATGATAAATAGATAATTTTTAAATTTAACTTTAAAAATAATTATTTTAAATATTTTAAAAAATTTAAAAAATTAATTTATTATAAATTAAATTTTAAGTAAATAATATATTATATAATTTTAGTATCTATTATTAAATTTTGACTAACTGTCTAGTCAATAATTAATGTATATTAAATTTAATTTCTGTCACATCACAATTTAGTTATTGTCATATCGCGACTATATATTATCACATTTTTAACATTTAACATGTTAGGCCACTAAAATTTATATTATAAGAATTAACGGATTGAGTTTTGTAATCTTCTAAGAATTAAAAATATATATTTTAATTTTTTTTATAGACTAAACAGTTGATAAAATTATAAAATATCTTTGATTGATTATAAAATAATATAATTATTTTATATTATATTATAAAAATTAAAAAAAAGCCTAAATATTTATAAATGCTAAGCCTCTAGTAATTATAATACAAGAAAGCAAAATGTCCATATGTATGAATTAGGATAATATTAAACAGTATTCGCTTTTATTTTTGATTTTTTTTTATTGTACGCAATCTTTAAAGTAATTTAAAGTGGTTACACACATTTTTTTACTTTATTTTCAGCCAATAAGATAAAATTTTTATGCAAAAGAATTTATTAATTTATTTGTAATATAATAATAAATATAAGTTTAACATAAAAATCTTAATATAACAATAAAAATGGTTAAATAATTTTATTATTTTAGAATGAATATAAATATAATTTGTAAGATGTTAACTTTATTAATAGAAAATAAAATTAATAAAGTTTACTCAATATTATATCAAATTTCATAATAAAGTATCAATGAAACGTAATTAACATCCCAAAAAAAGACTTGTCCACGACAAAATCCTGCCTATTATTTTACTTGACATTGGATTAATGATTCTTAGACTCTCGTTTCCTGCGTCTTTGAGTGCGATTCACTTATGTTTTTTAGGTCTGGAACCGAGAAGAACCAAGTGTATTTCACAAACATTGCTCTTTTCCTTTTAATTTTTCTTTCTTGTATTATTAAGTTCCGCAAAGAAAACAAATTAAGTATAATTTTTATATTTTTATTATTAATTTTTATAATAAAAAATTAACACGTATATAATTATAACTCATCTCTCTTATAATTAATTTTTTTAAAAAAAATTTATATATTTTATTTTAATTAAAAATTTTGATAATAAAAATATAAACCACTATATTTAAGTTTCTTTTTTTTTTTTTTTTGCAAAACCATTAAATATGGTGTATATTAGCTAAGGCTTAAGAGAGTACTTGTGTATAATTCCCTAAGTAGTTATGTTATCTGTGTGAACTAATTAAGGTATAAAGGAATATTCAGTTCAATTTTTATTCAAGCATCATATTATTATTTTTTTTTTAGTTTTCTATATGTATAGTAAAAATAAGTATGTTTAAAATAATGTTAAATATTAAATATAAATACAGTTTTTAACAAAATTTGTGGCATTGTTAAAAATAAATTTCTTTTATTAAACTCAATTTTTGATTATTCATCATATTAATATTTATAGATGTAAATAAGAAGGCATCTTCCTCGCTGCTAATTAACTACTATAAACATCATGCAATGAATAATATCCCTTCTTAAACGTAAGTATTGAAATTTCAATTTAATAATTTATAGCATGAAGGTGACCACCGAATATAGAATAATGGCGTTACCCTTATTGTACATATGCTTTTCCTAATGTTGCCTTTTGGGTACCAGAAAAGGTTATAAAAAAGAAAAAGCAGCTTCAATTTTAACTCTTCACGTACTAACCAATTACAAGTCTTGCATTTAATTCTAATATATTTATATATTCATTGTTGGTAGGTAAAGAATATTTCAAATGCTCAACCCAAATAGAAGCAAATTTTGTATCACTTCTCGTTTCGTAAATTTGAAAGCGTTTTGCAAGCTTTTATATTTGATGAGTCGATCGATGTCGATCAAAGTGTAGAATATTAATTTCCAAACGATGAATTTTTGAAGTATCATCTATTATAGGTGTTATACGTACGTTTCTTTCTGGACTTACTTTCATTTTCTAAAATTTTCCATGCAGCCAAACACTAGTATACCAACACGGTATGCTTGGTGGAGTTTAGCTCACTATATTAGTTACTGCTCAATAGTTATGACCCTTTTGCTCGACACCTCACATACGACTTATTTGAACTACAAAACTGCATTTATAATCTAATATTTATGATAGTTATGGTAGTATTTTATTTTTTACTTGGTACGTCATGAAAGCAAATTAGTTTTGACTCACTGTGTGATATTGATATATATGCCAGTACCTTGAAAGATAACTTTGGCATGAAGTTGAGAAGATTTATGTGAATCAGTGAATGTGAACTGATTAACCAATTTTGAGCTATGCCCAACTTCTGAGCCCAATTTACAAAAGCCCACCCTCTACCATTTTATGAATATGAGGCATTCTCAGAAACATTCTACGAGTACCACAATCAGCAATTAGTCCCTTACATGGCTGTGGCCTGCTTACATTTTATGAGTAGCAATAGGCAGAGAATTAAGAATTGGTCCCATAAAAGGAGCAATGGACTACATGAGCAAAGTGGAGGTCATCACTATTTAGGGATGAATATATTGCTTTAATTCAGCCATATTTGCTGCTGAGAAAATAAAATATTTTATGTGTGAACCATACTGCATTATTAAAGTTTGGCCATCACCATTCTCTTCCTTCTTCTTTTGCTTCTTTCTTCCCTCCTTCCATATTCCCGTTGGTGAATTTTGACCATGTACACCATTCTAATATTCAATTTTGACCTCATCATTCTACCATAGTAATCCGTGTAGCCCATGTTCCATACCTTCGTATTAATTGCATACTAGTTTTGATACCATGATATATTTTACAATTCTTAATGCTTCAAATTGAAACTTCTTAAACATTTCTACTATTTTGCACCCACTGCTCATGGACCTAGGATCTCACACAAACCGACACCCAGTGATTGACTTTAAACTAGAATTTATAATCATATAAAAGTAAAAGAATTTTTTTAAAATTTTACATCAATTTTTAATTCTTTTTTTTAAGATCAATTTTATTGTTAAAGTTTTCTATGGATATTATTTCACAATTTAACATTATTCTAATTATTAATAAATAATAATAATAATATAATATTTGATAATAAATTTTAAGAGTATAAAAAAATTTTAACAAAATTTAAACATTAATAATAACATATATTTAAAATTTTAAAGATAAAATTAATTAAAAAAATTTTATATACAAAATTAAACAGGAATTGACTTCAAATAATAAAGTAAATTAAACTAGTCCAATGAAACAGGGGACCATTTGACTGCTTCATGCCACGTCTCTTGATAGCCTTTTTTAAACAAATTTTGAGATCTAATTCTGCGAATAGTTAGATCCTCGCAAATTATTTGCACGTGTTTCCTTTGTGCGTCGGTGAGAGTGCCACGACTACATTCATTGCACATCAGTTGGATCTCATAGGGAAAAATAATAATAATAATAATTGGTAAAACGAATTGGCCATGTACATATGCAACTCAAAATTGACAAGAAAAAAAGGACAAGCCAAGGAAAACATAGCTCGTAAATAACTATATATGTGTTACAAATACATGTTTATTTCATCGTTAGTAGTTATACAACAGTCATTCACTACCTCAAAAAATAAAAATAAAAGTAGCAGGATATGTAATGTACCTGACTGTACAAATGTAAAATTAAACCAATTAACTTGCCCCCTTATCCTCCATCACCCTTCATACAAAAGTCAGGAGTGACTGTGACTGTGACTGTGACTGCAGCGCCATCTTCCAAAAGAAAACCAAAAAAAAAAAAGTAATTGAATTTGCTTATAGAAACAAAATTAAAAACGTGAAAAAATTTGGAAGGTCGATCTAAGCCTCAAGAGCGAAAGGCGTGTCGAGTAGATCATAGGGAGCCCACAAGGCATCCAAGGGGCAAGGCCTGTTAGCATCCAATCGGGCCCACGGCTTACCCTTCCCACTCCAATGGAGAAGGCTCGCTGGGCCTGGATGCAGCTCCCTGCAAAGCCCACGGAAGTTGTCGCCGCCAAGCCCGTGCTGGTTCCACCTGTGATCCACCGGAGCTATATTTCCAGCGAACACCAGCAAGAACGGCGGCAACGACCCCAACTCGTAGATCCGCATTCTCTTCTGGAGCTCCATCCACTCCTCAATCTTGGTCGTGTAATCTCCGTCCCGCCACCGCTCCAAATCGATGACCATCACGCCGGTGTTGAAATAGCAAGGCCTGCGACCCGAGAAGGTGAGGGAGAGCGAGGGGTTGGACCAAAACGACGGCGTAAAGTAGTTGGTGAAGTTGGCGTTGCAGTATTCGGGGGCGGCGAGGACGGAATGGGGGCCGAGCGGCGTGGCGGCGAGCTTGGCGATGTCGTCGACTAGGACCAAGTCGGAGTCAAGGTAGACGACGTGGCGGACACATGGCGGGAGTAGATTGGCGAGGTAGTTGCGGGCGTAGTTCAGAGGGCAGTCCAATGCGGAGCGTATGGAGGTGGAGATTAGGCCTGAAACGGCGGCGTCGTGGAAGGGGTAGATGTGGAATTGGAGGTAAGGGAAGGAATTGGAGAGGGTGTGGTTGAGGGTAGATGCAGCGGAAGGTTTGGAGGCGGCGGTGACGAAGTGGAAGACGATGTTTTCGGGGCAGGAGGAGTGTTGGAGGATGGAGAAGATGGCTGCCATGGAGCCGCGAAGGTAGGGGAGGTCGAGGGTCATGGCCACGTGGACTGCGTCATCGGAGCAGACGTCGGCGGCGGAGGTGGAGTGGTGGCGGATGGTGGGGCAGGCTGGGGAGTTGTAGAATTTAGGGGCTTGTTTGAAGCGTTGAGGTTGAGGGGTGGCGGCATTGGTGGTTGCGAGGAAGAAGAGAAGAGAAAAAAAGAAGAGAGAGAGAAGGGAGAAGGGACGAGAAGGAGAAGTATTCATTAGAATGGTGAATTGGTTTTGGATGAAGGAAAGAGAAGAGAGATATAGATATGAAGAGAGATGGAGAATGGAGGAGAAAGAAAGAGATGAGAGGGAGGAATGGAGGAAGCGAGAACTGAGAAGAGAGACTTGTATTGTATTAGTATTCGGCCATACCAAGTATCTTCTGCTTGCCTTTCAACCCAAGATGGTTCAAACCAGCTTCCTGAAAGCCAAGTCAAACGAACTTTATTTTGTCCTTTTAATTATTATTGTTCAATTTTTAACTTTTCAGCGTATAAATATTCTTACCATTAAATAGGTTAAAATAAAATATTCCATTTGAATGATTCTTAGATTTTTCTTGGGCGTTGATAAGGGAGCCATCCCTCACCCATGAATCAAAGACAAATGGTTAGATGTAAACTTTTTTCTCTTTTTTATAAACTAAATTAATTTCTTCGATTCTATTCGGCACTTTTGCTTAACAGCGAAGGCAAAAAAACTTCGCTACATAATTACTTGAACCAGTTTTATTATAGTACGCACCTAGTTCGTGTGAAGATATAACAAAGGTCAAAACAGGAGTTGCACGAGAGATTCACCTAAATTATGTATAAGAACATAGTTAATAATGAAACGTCATAATTTGGAATAAAAAACTTGGTAGCTCAATAAGCAATTCAGCATAATAACAAATAATCAATAAGGAATAATTTGTGCCTATAGGCATTAGGTGAGCATATGTTTTCACGTCATTCAGTCATTTTTCTGTAGTTGAACCATCTACGTCGGTGAAAGCTCTAGCATAGCGTCCTTGTAACTTCACATATCAAACCAACCTAATTTTGCAGTGAAATTAACTTACAAATAAATTTACAGTGTCTTGGAGTTACCTTGAATTACAATTAGGGCCTCTAATTAATCAGGATATTCTAAGAAATCCCAGTTAGGAAATAAATATATGTACGTTGAATTTGGGTTAAAGTAAAGAATTCCATTGGTTAGAAATAAGGGTACATTTTGGAATTATTTAATGATAGGTGTCCATTTGTGTCTCATGATGTGGGAATTTTCCTATTTAACGCCCCAAATTTGTGTTTACACACTTGGACACCTTCCCTTTAAGGTCAGTGATCTAGACCCTAAATATCAGCAAAAACTTGCCACGCTGAATGTGGGTGTGGGCCCTCAAACATTTAATCTCAAGAAGACAAAACATATAAATTAAATTATGTTTTATATATTAATGAAAATATTAATTCTCACAATTATTATTTAAATTTTTATTAAAAATATTTACATTTAATATCAAATAATATTTTAAATATACTTATTTTTAATAAAAAAATTATAATTTATTATTTATATATATTATTCAACTGTAAAAATAAATATATTATATTTAAATTAAATTTTCTCCAAACAAAAAATGTGTTAGTTAATTTCGAAGGGAAAGTGACCGCCAAACTAGAGATGTGGTTGGGGAATGACTCTTTCCTCTTAATTTAATTCACATGTTTAGCTTTTCATAATCGTGACGTTTATTGACACTTCATATATAATTATTCACAATTTTCGAATAAATTTCAAAATAAGAGAATAATACAATAAGTATATATCAACAAAATTAAAGATACAAGAGAGGGATAACATATTGCAAATGTCTCCCATTGTACCCTTTAAACGTTCACCTTCATTATGAACAAATTAAAGGCGATGCTTGAAATTAAAATCCCAATTGAAACTTGCCACGAACCAAGCCAGATTAATCTTCTCGATTATTGTAGAGATATGATGTATATATGTGGTAGTTTCATTAAAGAGCGTCAATTAAATTTTTGGATCAGATACAAGCTGATCACAATAATTAATAAAGTTGCACTTAATTAATAAGTCTAGATAACATTACACATGTCAATCAAATCTACAATCCAATTGAGTGTTGTATATAAATAAATTTTATTTTTGTTATGAAATTTTAACTAATTTAAACTAAATATTAAAATTTAATACATTTTTAAATAATAATGATTTTTGAAAAATAATTTATATATAATTGAATTGCATGTGAGGTTCACATGCTAGCTGTCTGATCAATTTGTTTGCCTTTGGAGAACAACCACCCCTAACACAACTGTCATCGGAGTCTAATTTCATGCTTGATATTGATGCTGCTATGCATGACAACAACTTTAATTTTATGCTTGATATATTTAAAATATTATTAAAAATTAAATATAAATATTTTTTTTAATAAAAATTTAAATATTAATTATTTTATTACAAACTAATCCTTTAGTCTCAATTCTATTAGTTTGATATATACTTTGTATTTTATATTTAAATATATATTTTGGTCTCTTTAGTGTTCTAAACTATTCTTATTTGACATCTTTATCTTTTTTTATTTATTTTTTAAATCGTTGTTTTTCGTTCAATAATTAAAAATAATATAATTCATTTTGTTTTAATTTTATCATTGTGATAATAGAACATAACTTAATTTTTTAAATCTTAATAAAAACTTATAAGAAATTTTTAATCTTAAAACTAGTCAATAGTTTCATGAAAAGTTTATCAAAAGAAATTCAAATCAAAGAAGGCCAGCTTTATGACTTTGTGTCGTTTGGTTTGGAACCTCTTAAGCCACAATCATAAGCGATCTTGAGTTGTCGGCTCCTTTGAAATAAAGAAAGAAATAAAAACAAGTCACCCCTTTTTTTAGAGTATATTATTATGGTAATTTATCTTAATTTAAATTTTAAATCATAAAATATTTAATTTAATTATTAAAAGATATATTATATCTTAATTTAAATTAAATCATTACTTTAGTCCATAAAAAATGTAATTTTTCTTAACTTAATTCTTAAATTATAAAAATATTTAATTTATTCTTTAAAATATATATTATGTCTTAATTTAATTTTTAAAATTTTAAATTAAGATATAATATATCTGTTAAATATTAAAATATTTGTATAATTTATAGATTAAATTAAAATAAATTATATTTTTTTTATAAATTGAAATGATAATTTACTTTTTTAAAAGAAACATCATTTTCATTTCTTTTAAAATGGTTTTCATGCCTTTGTCGCTTGCTTTATTATCTTGTAGAATGAATGTAATTATGTAATAGACATGTCTGCTATATAGAAATATACACGTGTTTCATGTTCCTCGTTTCTACAATGACCGACAATATGTAGTAGCTGGGCCTGGGTGAACGTATAGCTAATTTTCATTTTCATAGCGTTATTAGTCTTAGAGATTTCGTTAGAGAGATCGAACAAAAAATGTTAGTATTGATAATCAAATAGATTTTCTGGTATTTTTTCTTTATAGCACGTAACTTGTTGTAGGAGAGTTCTAAGCATTTTTAGATATCATTCAAAGACTAGACTTTGTAGGTCTTAAGGTATACTGATAGGATCCTATTAACATTTTACTACAATGTTAGATAGTAATGGAAACTGATTTTGTACTAATTTTTTAATGTCAATTAAACATTATAATATTGAACATATTATTTATATGCACGATAATAATTAAAATTATAAAAATACATTTTTGATGTGACAATAAATATCATGAAAAGTTTTTATTTTAAAAAATTAATCTGTTAAATAAAATTATTTTATAAATTAAATATCATGTTATGTCTTTATTTTAAAATATATCATATATAGACTTTTGAATTTTGAGGATACCTCTAACGCAGACTTTTGAGTAGGATAATCTAAAGCAAAATTAAATGTTGAAATCCCCCAGAAAAGGAGGACATTGATTCTGGTATTGTATCCTGTTCTTGCATTTTGAAATGTGAGATTGTGGGTTGGGGAAGAAAACACTGAAGGAAGAGGGTGAGACCTAACATGTAATGAGTAATGAAAAATGTGAGATTCAACGAAGTGACGATGACACAGACGGCAACCAAATGACAGGAAGCATTTAAGAATTTGCAGAGGTAATTACGGTGCTTGAGCAGTAGAGTTTGACTGTGGGAACACTATAGTACCATTTGTTTGGTACTGAGACGCATAAATTGTACCAAACTTGTTCATAAATTATGATTGACTTCTTATGCATCCCCCCTTTAAGTTGATCCCTACCACAACCCTGAATTGCATACTTATCTTTGCACAAAAAAAGAAATTATTTTTTCTATTTATAATATCACATGAATTTGTATTTATCTCCTTTTAAATTTCATAATCAAAGATCAATGCGACTTCCGATTTCTTCTAATACATTCAAGTTAATAACTTGATCTCCATAAGTAATATAATCTTTTATCTTTAGATTTAATTTTTAGACTCAAACAAGCAACACTATTAATTTATGTCATTGCCCATTGGATCTTTTAAATCTCCGTCTTGAAATAAAGGTATAAAAAAGTTAAACTCAAGTTTTAATACGTGTAGGCTCACTTATTTAAATAAATGAACAGCTCAAACTTATTAATTAAGGTAAACGAACTTAAAATCTAAATTAAAGTCACCTCATTTTATTACATAAAAGTTTGAGTTCAACTGGTATAAACTTGTAAAAAATTCTATAGAAATAAATTGAACATGTAAAATAAATTATAATTAATTAAAAAATAAGCAATCAACAAATAATTTTAAAATTTAAAATTACAAAAACTGATATTTAAAAAATTATTTTAAATATAAATTAATTATATACTAATTATTTTATAGATTACAACAATTGATGAATTTTATCCCCTGCTACTCTTTACCAACAAAGTTTTATATGGAATGAATATTTATTATATATATCATTTAAATATTTATATATTATGCATGTAATATACATATATATATATATTATCATAATTTGATAGTTTTTTTGTAATAATACTAAAATTTAGAGTATTGTGAATGACTAACAATAATTTGGGTTATAAAAATTTTTTTATCTTTTTTCATATAGAGATTTTATTACAAAACACAATATAAAAGTACTTAGACTTTTTTTCTTTAAATTATTACAGCATATCTTCCTTCATTTTTTATAAAAGACGTATCATTAATCCAATCTCTAATATTATTACAAACAGTATCTCTTTATAGGATCATTGTTTCTTCTTGAATAAAATAACACTATTTCTTAATCTTTACAAGAGTCTATTTACAGTTCATACCTTAATTGTTGCACTGGATTCTTGATGAATATTGATGAAGGCAAAATATAAAGAAATGCAAGTATTTTAAATTATTTGAAAACTTTAATATTATTGCATTCAAGGCTGATGCAATATTTTGATTATCCATTTCTTACAATATTCTTAGTTATTTATAGTCAATATTTTTTTATCCTATTTACATAACTCTAGTTACTTTTTACAAACTATGGTTACTTTTTGACATAATAATCTTTTTTGCCTTTTTAGTCCAAAAGGTTCATATTTACTTGTGATTCTTCATAATCTTATATTTTTTTTCTCTTTCTCCGCAACAATTGCATTTGTGATTGACATATTCTCTTTTTTGTTATTTCTAGATTATTCATATTATTAGTCTTGATTCTATCATATAATGTCACAAAGTTTTTTATTAGTCTCCTTACTTTTTCCATTGAATATATGCAAGTTGTTGGCCCTATAAAATAAGTCCATTAGACTTTATCTGATGCGGTTATTCTTCTATTCATCTTTTGAAATATAACCATTATTTCTTGGGCTCTTATATTAGATACTTTGTATTGAAAATCTTCTTCTTCTTCAATGTCTATCTTTTCTTCTTACTCATATTCAAAAGGATTTTTTGTTTCAAATTTAATGAGATTTATTGTGGGATAATTTGTTCTTGAAAAAATTATAGCTTTGTTAATGACATAATGGGAGACATATTTAATAATTTTTTTAAGTGTGGCTAGATGGTTGAGTTTGTGAATGACTAGTCTAAAAAGGTCATATTGGTCTTTGAGTTTAAAACCTTGTTCTTTCTAATTACTTGGTGAAATATTTTTGAAGGACGATAGATCTCTGAAAGATGAACTAATGGATTCTTGGTCTTGTGAACTATTCTTGGAGGTTTCATATTAAAGCTTTCTTAGTTATATGTAAAGGCATATATTGTTCTAAGAAGTCTAACCCTAATATTATATTACTAGATACTTCATTAAATTGATTTAAAATTTTAATTTGTAATTCATATTCTCCTATTTGTATTAATATATTTTTTGTATATAATTCTATTATATATATTTCTTGTCATGCACTAGCCATTCTTAAAGTTTTGTTGTTCTTTTTTCATAATTCTGATAGTAATACATTATATTTGGCTGTTGATATATTTGTTCTTATGTCTACTATAACATGATATTTTCTAAATCTGTATTTTTTATAATTAATTTTGATCAAAATAAAATATAACTGCATTTAAATTAATTAGTTATTTTTATTATAATTGTTTTTTGGTTTATATTAAATAAAATTCGATCTTTTTGTATTCTATATGGTCTTAATTGTTGTAAAAAATTATTTTCTAGTATTATTTTTACTTTACTGTTTATATTTATTTCATCTTCTATCCATAATCTAATATTTATTATGTTCCTATTATTAAATATTAATATACTTATTGTTTTTGTCCGTTCTTCTTCTATTTATATATTATCTTTTGTATATTCTAACTGAATTGTACTTATGTTTTTTTGGGCATTTATTATAACTATTATAGGTTTCCATAATAGTCCCTTTTTTTACTTTTAAGGAAATATATATATTTCGAGGTTGAGTTAAATTTATTTGGAGCATTTGTGAATTTATTTCAGTTAATCTAATACTTATAAGTATTTATGTTAATTGATATCTTAAACTTTTTTTCCTATTTAGATTTCTTAAACTCAATGATCTACTCATCCTTTCAATATTTTTATTTTCTCTTAGATATTCTAAACTATGTCTTGGTGGATTTATATTTATATTTAAGGTTGATGTTGATGATATATTTATTCTTAATGTTCTTTGTCTAATTATACTATTTGTTTCTATTTGTGTTGGTAATCTTTTTGTATATAGTCTTGTTTTATTTAATTCTAATTCTAATTTTAATTATTCTGATATAGTTATATTTTTAGGATTTAACTGTATTTTTTTTAATATTAGCATAAAATATATATCTATAGTTATTTTTCTTTGATTTTTATTATATATATTATATTCATTTGTAAATATTAATCTTATCATGGCCATTATACTTATTGTTTTGGCTCCTGATAATAAATGTATAATATCTAATTTATTGATATACTAATAATATTTTATCCATGTGTTCATCTACTCTAAATATTACAAATTTTGTATTTATAGTAAATTTAAGTGTTTGGCAAAATTAAATTTCCTATTAATATTATTAATATACTATCTTGCACATTACTAAGAATTCTTTCATCTATTATTAATAATTTTATAGGTGAATTCATTCCTTCTTAAAAATAAGCTTTTACTAATAATTGTTCTCCTACAATATATATTTTTATAACTTCATATTTAAATGATAATTTACTAATTTTTGATTCTAATAATGTTAATGTAGATTTTATTGAGTGTTTTTTTTCTAATATAATACATGCAGATTTTTTTTTTCTTTTTTTTAATATTCTAATTACTTTAACCATAAAGTTTTGTTTTCTAAACTCTTTTGATCTTAAATCTAATTATATGTTTTTTATTTTATTATATTGTCTTTGATTGAAGGTCATTCTTCTTTCTATTATTTGTTAGAATGTGTTTCTATATTTCTCATAATCTATATAAGATTGTTCTTCTTCTACTATGTTATCATTATTTTCTTGTTGATCTTCTATAATTCTCATCATATTTATTTGATAATTTTTTCCTATCATCCAATATTTTGAATTATATATATCCGTTAGATTCTTCACTCATTATTTTTAACTCATATACTTCTATATCTAAATTATCTATTTCATTTCTTATTTCACCATATTTTAATTTATATTCATAAGCTTGTTGTAAAATATTCAAAGTTTTTTTAAGTTTTTATTTTTGGGCAATTTGTTGATATATGTCATAATTTTTCACAATTATAACATCTACATTTTATTAATTTTTTTATTATATTTTATTCTTTTTATTTCCTTTTTAAAATATTTTTTGAAGTTTATATTTTTTATATAATTTTTCTTTTGGATATTTTTTAAACTTATATTTATACTTTCTCTTTCTTTTTAGTTTTAGTTTTTTAATTCACATCCCCATCAACGAGGGTTTCTAATTTTTCACATTTTATATTATTTTATTTTTAAACAAGTTAAGGATTAAATTTTTAAGTTTGAATTATTCAATTAAATAAGCTTAATTTTATGTTTAAATTCATTTATTTAATAAATGAATCACGCTTAAATAATTTTTATACAAATTAAATACAAATTGTTTATAAACAATTTAATTCATTTATACTCTTATCTAATGAGAGTTCAAAATAATAATTTTTTTTAAATATGACTTAGCTGCATATAAATTTATAAATTTTTTTATTATAAATAAATATTAGAACTAAACAATCTTATTGAGTAAATTAATACAAATAACATAATTTATATATATTTACTTTAATATAATAAATTAGAGATATATATATATAAATATATAATTTCATACAATATTTAAATAATGTATATCTAAATTTGAAATTGGTGCCACCCTCTTCATAGTTAGACTCAAATTGATGAATACATTCAAAATAAAATCATAATACTTAAACTTAGATCCATTTTTTTAATATTTAAATCTATGTTTAGACTTGATAAAAAATGAAACCAACAAAGAAGATTATTGTCTAATTGACTAGCCCTAGATATTAAGAGAAGGAATCTCCCTTAAGTGCCAAATAGATCAAATAGATTCAAACCTTCATCCATAAATAAATTTTTTTTTTTTGAATTCGTAAATATTTGTGCCAACACACAATGACATTAGTGAGTTTAATATATATTAAAATGCATGCATTTTAGTTTTAAAATTTACTCTTAAATATAATAAAAAATTAAAATTGATTTAATGTTGTATTGTTATGTAACTTTTTTCTAATAACTATATTCTTTTACATTCTTCAATCTCTTATATCTCGTATTAAATAACAAAATATGAAATACCTGAAAACTATATAATATGAAATATATAAGAATTTTTGGTACATGGGCGAGGCTCAGAGAAGACAAGAAACCGCAAGAAGAAAACGAGGGGAGGGGCATGACGCATGAGAACCCCAGAGACATGGGGTAGCACAGGTAGGTGGAGGCTGGGAGGTGGATTACGCCATGTATGGAGGGCAGAAGGTAAAGTGAGCGTAATATTAGCAAGGATGTCAGCACACGAGTTTGCCTCTCTTCTGGTGTGGTTTATGAAGACAGTCCAATGGCGGTTGAGAAGGTCACGAATTTTGGACACAGTCTGAACGTTTGGGTCTTTGGAGGGGTTGCTGCGTTTCAGGATTTCCACCAGGATCTTCGAATCGAGTTCAGGTATCACAGATTCAGCAGCGAAGGAGGAGCACCAGCCAATGTTTTTAGAGAAACCTCCCCGCCATGACCCATTGCTGTCTCGGATAATTAATCAGACTAAATCTTCTCATAATCCTAGAAGGACAATATCTAGGAGGGTCTTAAAACCGTCGTTATGCTCCTCTTTTCAAACTCGGTTCAGCGTTGAGTTCCGGAATTCCAATGATTTAGGCATCAAGATCTGATTTCTTTGGCACACTTTATTAGTTTATCGAAAATTGGATCGGCCTATAATACCTCTATCAATTTCTTGCTTCAAATATTTCTCAGACCATCCAAATCCAAAATCTTATTCTTATAAATACGGTTCAGAACACCTACTAGGATTTATTCTTACTCAAATACTTATAGCAAATGTTGCTGTAATACTCCTAGATTTAACACAAAAGTAAAGTAACTGCATTTTGTTTTTGCAGAGCTAATACAAAAGTAAATAAAAGCTCTATTGTTCCACACTGTAGAATTAAAATTTATCACAATTACAAGATAATTAATTATTTATGCTCTGCATTACAACATAAAGGCTATTTGCTTCAGAATTTGTACGCATAATAATTAAAATTATTTTATATAAATCTTGAAAATAGAATAAAAGTATATCAAACCCTCCATTACGTTATCGAGAAGATAAAATGAAGTCCATTCATCGCCATATCAAAACTCACTGTCAATGAACTGGCGAGGCTACCTCATAATACTTGATCACTAATATTACACACGACATAATTGGCACAGTTGAAGCTTTGTTATAAGTCAATGAAACACTGAAGCAATCGTGACTCAGTAGTCGGCGCCAAAGGGGGATCAGTTATAAACTTTTACATTTTCCTTCCCTCTATTTTCATACACAACGATTTTCCTCTGAAACTACAAGAGTAATCTCACTAACAATATGCTTGCTCTCAAAATCCTCATAATGATCCTCACAACTGCAAATTGTAAGATTGAACATGGGAAAGAACATAGAAGTTATAACAAGACTTCACAGAAACGGACCAATGATTCCATGCACGAATGCAAAAACAATGACTAAGCAAAGTTCTCCAACAGACCTGTGATTTACTGACAGAAAATCTATATAAACTAATCCAAGCAAAAGATGCTAACGATTCACTGAGGGCAATCTGGCACAAACCTTCTACTCGAACAAATGTATAAGCTAAGTAGCTATTAATCTAGGCTTTACAAAGATCAGTAATATAAGTAGCTACAACGTACAGAGAAGAGTGAAGTTCATAAACATATGAGAAACACAAGTACGAAGGTCCTAAGAGGAAGACCACAATGGCGGAAACACAGTGCACATACTAAGAGAAACATTTACAAGCGCCCAATTCCAATGCAGATGCTGATAATACAGTTGACAAAGCCAAAAAGGCAAAATTCCCAAGCATGAAAATTACCTCTTTAAGTATTTACAAACATTATAACAATTAAAGAGACCTTACGAGCTCAATGGAAAGATGATTTTACCACCCAAAAATGAGAGCAAGGATAACAAGAACGCCAATCAACAAAAGAAGATTCTTCAAAACATTGTCCTCATGACGGTGTCCTTGGCCTTGACCAGCTGGCTGGGGAAAACCATGTGTGTGCCCACCATGAAAAGTATTAAATCCAAATGGATAACCAGAAGTAGTTCCATAGACAGTGGCATCTTGAAAACCATGGAATTGAATGTTAAGAAGCGATGGGATAAAACCACCAAATGCTGTGGCAAGAGTGAAATTTCCAATTCTTGCTGTTGCCATGGGAATGAATCCTCCCATCAATCCAAACCCATAATTCCCAAAGGGATTGGCTTCCGGTGGAGGTGCTGTTTCAGGCCTCTGGCCTGTAGGGCGGTGGGGAATTTCCATTCCAGGGTATGATTTTGTTCTCGGATCAGTCTGTGTTTTCCCCCTCCCATACAGAGGAACCAATTTTTCCTCCTGTATAAGAGCCTTACAAACCGGACATTCTTGAGAATGAGAGTGATGGTGGAGCCATCGGTAGAGGCATGGCCAGCAGAATAGATGACCACACAGAGTGATAACTGGGTCTTGAGCTAAATCGAAACAAATATTGCATTCAAAATCTCCAGCATCATTAGAACCATTCCCCGAGCAAAATGGGCTCTGAGGAGACGTGCTCGTTGATTCCCCAAAGCCACTCGCCATTTCGAAACCCTTAAAGCTTCAAATGCACCCAGAAAAAAAAAACTGTTTATTCAATTGAAATAATCTAAGCAGATCAACAATTAGGCGAAAATCTGGAACGTCTCCAAAACGCAAAGCATCACCGACAGTATACGGAGAAAGTAAATCATAAAAACCATAATCTTCGGTCAAAAATGAAAACGCGTAAAATTAAAAGAATTCTTTTGAACTAAATGAATTATAAAATGAAGAACAAGATGATATTAACCAATGAAAGAAAAGATCCTCTCTATGAACCCTAAAAACTAAGAGATCTCTGAGCGGATACAAAGACGTAGACATGAAGATCATCAAACACTCCAACACCATACAAAATGACAATTGAAAATCAAACCAAAAAAGAAAAAGATTTAGCAATCACTGCTTAAGCGAGAAAGTTGGGAATAGAAACTTACAATTTGGTTGAGAGAAGGTCGATTGGATTTGGAAGCGGAAGTAATGAATTACAATTGAAGAGTAAATGCTCTTCAAAGCCCTAAAAATGGCGATTACCGGCGAAAACCTTGTAGAAGATTCCAGGTTTTTCTAATATTCTTTGGCCAATTAATCACGTCCTTTTAAATTTGTTTTTTCTTGCTTAATATATTTATTTATGCTCCAAGGCCTTAAAAAATTGAAATATTTGTAAAGGACCCTATCGCGTTGAAAAGAATCAAAAGATGACGATACTTTTGCCAATGACAAATTTACCCCTATTTCACTATGTGCTTCTCTTAAGTCAACTATTAATTATGGCCAAAAAGGGTCTTAACCATTTAGAATTAATGGAGAACAAAATAAACTGTTAGAAATACTCACATAAACCACATTAGAAAACTAACTCATTCTTACTTAATACTGAAACTATCAGCAATATTGCATTTGGGTGCCAAAAAAATCAAGTAAAAAGCCCAAGAATGTCGCAAAATGAAATTTTCAAGTATTTTATGTTAATATTGGCACACAAAAAAAGTATCTATGTTAATTAGTTTCTCTCTCTCTTTTTTTTTTTTTTACGTTTTAGAACAGTACTAATTGCTTATTACCTTACGTCAGTCCTAAACAACAGTATCAACTCGTTTTAACTTGTCCTTGATGTTTTAAAAGAAATTATTTTACAATAACACACGTGATAAAATCGTGGTAAAATCCTTCTAGAAATTATATAAATCCATGGTAAAATATTCTACCATCATTTAAAATTAATTTTCAAATATTTCAGGTTTTTAAAATTTCTTATAGTTAAAAATTCTTAACAAAAAAAATCTATAATTTGCTTCTCAAAAGCATAAATTATTTTGAAAAATACAATAAAGACGTTAAAATAGTTTACTTAATTGTAAACTTTCTTGTAAAACAAATGGAATGAAACTACCTGTTTGTTTCTGGTTCAAGATTCATTTAATCGTAAAAGGAACACGGGGCATCAAACCAGCACGAGACAAACAAGGAAGGCAGGCCCAAATTTCTCCCCAAATACATTTTTGACTTTGCGCTCACAAAATGGGTCAATCTTCTATTAAACTTTGCTAATATAATTACGAATTGGGTTTGTCCAAAAAAAAAATTAGGAATTAGGAATTCATACAAATTTACAGTTTTTTATTTTTTGGTAACAAGAAAAATTCGTACATTGTAAAAGAAACACAAAAGATACGGAACCCTTCTGAAAAGAGTGATGATCATATACATATATATATATAGAGAGAGAGAGAGAGAGAGATTAGAGTTTCTGGTAAATTTTAATAATGACATAATAAATTATCAAATACAAAATAATATTTTGTCAATTTTATTAGATTCATTACTATATAAATGATACTTATGACCATATTTATAGAATTGATTTAATTTTTATAAAATTAATAAATATGATTATGGTAATAAATTTAATGGAGTGGAATAAAAGTATTTTATATATAAAATTTTTTTTTACAACTAGAATTCACAATAAACAAGTTGATGAGATCATCAATACTATATAAGTCTATTTAGCTTAGGGAAATACAAAAGCTTGAAATTGATGAAGTAAACAAACTGAAGAGGCTAATAAGAGAGAAGTCCATACAAAAACAATTAAAACAAAATAGCAATTAAAGGTCCTTAGGAGATTTGAGCCAACACTGATCAATTAATGCCAAACAAAAGAAAAAAAAAGAAAAAAGGAAGGTGGCATCTCCACTACTAAGCTTCACATAACCATACATGGGACGTGAAATTTATCAAAATAGTTTAGTGATATCTTTTGAGCTAGATTTTAATATTTTTTTATTTATATTAAAACAGTAAATTTAAACTCTAAAAAAATAATAACAAGTGATAGTAAAGACAGCAGTAAATTTGAACGGCAAAAAATGTAATTTAAAAATTTATATGAGAAAGCACACTGAAAAAAAAAAAGAGAGGGAGAGAGAGATATAATTTATTAATTTTTATGACTGTTAATTGTCTTAAGATCGAGATGAGTATGAGTGAGATGAAGGGTTTAAGGAGTTGAGCTTAAAAAAGCTTCGAAGGGTGTGATAATAGTTGGGAAGGGAAGGTTTATAAAACTTAGGAAGTCGGAATTTCTGGAGTAAGGCCTCTAATAAAAACACATGTAATTTCTTATATTGTTGCATCTAACCCTTTTTAAATATTTGGGAAGAGATTTAGTCTCAACCAATGTGCACTGACTTGAGGATATGCTAATTATGAGAGATATATAGGTTGGACTGAAATGGCCGTATAGTGTGTCCATGACTCCATGTCCTGTGAAGTTTACTCTTCAATACATACTATGAATGCCTTCACGCTTGCCTCCCCCATTCAATTTGTTAACAGCAGTTTGAAAAATGAAAGTTGTAGGGAAAGGAAAATGTTAAATTTAAATCTAAATTTGAAAAAAGATTAAAAGAAAAATTTTACTTCTCTTTTTTTTTTTTTTAATTTCTTTTAAGAAGAGTTTAAAAACATATATATGATGAATAGAACACTAATTTATTATAAAAGAAAGGATAATAACATGTACCTGATTGCACCGTTTAAAAAAAAAAATTTGAAACCAATACTCTTCATCACTAAGTCTTCTTCTATATAACCTCAAATTTAAACAGCCACTTTTAATAAATTTGGTATATATATTGAAATTAGAATTAGAGAAGAAACAAAACCCCTTTATATAATTAATTATATATTATTATAGTGCGCTTTTCTATTACGAGTTTTAATTAAACTTAAAGCCTATACTTTCAATTACTAATCAGAATTTTATTTTATGTGTGTTATAATTCAGTAGTGATTAATTTATATTTTGGGCCTCAACTTAATTATAAATTTGTCAATCTATCTATTTTAAAAAATCCAAATAAAATAAGTTTATCCAATTAACGTGAGTTCACGTTTAAATAAAGTTTCCAGCTTCTTTCTCCGTAGTTTTGCTTTCCCATATAAACTAAATGTCAACAATTTTTTACAAGGTTCCGAAGCATGATGAGATGAATATCAATATAGTATGAAACACGTTTCCATTGGTCACCACTGGCCACCATTTTTATATATTTAAAGTATGTGTCAAAATTTAATTACAACAACATCAACCATTCCAATAAAGTATTTGTGCAAATATTAGTCTTCACATATATATATTTGGCACATGATATGCAACGGACATGTTGATCATATAAAAGGTAGAAGAAAATGACACTTAAAAATAAAGGAAGAAAGAAACAAAGATGTGGGCTCAAGTATTTGATTTAACAAATCTATCTCATACTAACGATATAGCTTTATAAAACTACATATCTAATCACTTTTCTAAGCATCTATTAATTATTCCGATTTCTTAGTCAGAATAATTATAGACATGAAATAAATGTTGTTTTATAACAACATTTCACTCCTTTTACCGTAACAAAATTTTTGTCTTTAATTTAATTACTTATTTTATCAGTCAACTTGCAATTTACAATATCTTATTTGAGGTTGGTATGCTTTGTATTAGATATCATTTAATAATAGTAAAATAAAGTATATATGATTCAAAGAACATGACGTTATTTATCCATGGTGACGCTTTTATTTATTAATTATCACCTTTTAATCATGATATTTAAAACCTGCTTAACTTGTACTAAGGTTCAGATTTAATTTTTTACATGTTCAAGAAAGTGAAAGAAAGAGATTAATGGGTTTAGTTTGCTAAAGTTGATTTTTATGGTTCCGTTAATTTCAACACATGAGAGGACTTGCTCTTAACCTTTTTGCTAAGTACTAAAACAATTTTTTCATAGCATCTCTTCTCGATAAATATAATCAGAACTCCAGAGGATTCTAAATACTCTTAATAAAAAACTTGTTCAAATAACTCTTGGAGAGATTTATCAAAAAATAAAAATAAAAATAAAACTTATCCGGTGCATTTAAAGCCATATGACATTAGCTTAATTATTAGGTGATTTTTATTTCGTCAAATTTGTATCTCGATCATCTCTCTTTCTCTCTCTATAGCTCTTTGCACTTTTCTAGAGTTGCACATATAATATATATTTCTACTATTTAGTTCTAATGACACCTCAACATAATAATACATATTTAATGATAATATATAACGAATTTTATTTCTGAATTTTATTTTTTAAAATTTTTTATTGAAAAAATTTAAAATAATAAATATTTTTGTAGGATTAAAATAAAGTTTTGGACCCTAATTATTTATTAGCGTTAAAAAAATTCAGATTTATTTTATGAAATATGGACTATACACTTTTGCCGAAAATTTTGACTCAAGTAAATTAGGCGAGATCTTAATGCTCAAATTTCAATTATTTAGTTTTTAAATTTTACCATTACATGATTTTCGCCACTCACGAACATTAATCTTGAATGATCCGTAAAATAGAACAAATGTAGATAATGCCAAAAACAAATAGTAAATAAAAACAATTACTTAATTACAGTATTGATTTTGAGATTTGTATATTTTGTGATAACTTTGTTGAGTATTATCTAACAAATTGTTTATCAATGATTAAAGAATATGAATTTTTGACTTATGATCGTCACGAATTGAATTATAATCAAATATGAATTGAACTGAGTTGGGGTAATATTTAGAGATTTATTTGAAACTTTGTCTATGTGAAAAATGTATTATTGCTCTTAATGCGTCTACACTCTTGCTCAATAAAATTTTGCCACGTGAGTACCTTAGTCAATGTTCGTTGGCCCTACTAAATTCACCGACACGCAATATATATGACTCTGTATTGTATGGTTCTAGCTTCTATTCTATTTCTACTTACTAGCCAAAACAACGAAGAGAAATAACTGAACGTCAAAGACACTTACACAGTACCTACCAAACATGCCTTACGACGTCGTCTTCCCCTTCAATTCTTCTTCCTCTTCCTCCTCTTCCCGCTCTCCCATGTCTGGCACCTCCACCATCATCCACACCCTCGTCTTCTACCTATCGGAGCATCCCACCATCGTCAATTTCCGGTGGAGCGATATTCAATCCTGGGGTTCCACGTGGCTTTTCCTCCTCACCTCCATCTTCGCCTACCTCTTCCTCTCCCTCTTTCTCCATCTATTTCTCACTCTCCTTTCTTCCTCGACCCGACCCGTTCCCCTCGGACCCATACCAGCTATTCACAGTCTATCCATGTCACTCATCTCCGTCACAATCTTCGCCGGAATATTGCTCTCCGCCGTCGCAGAGATCCGAGACACCCGTTGGTTCTGGCGGCGCTCCAGGACTCCCATTCAGTGGCTACTCTGTTTCCCTCTAGGTACGCGACCCTCTGGTCGGGTCTTCTTCTGGTCGTACATGTACTACTTGTCCCGTTTCCTCCTGATGTGGAGGACGATGTTGACCATCCTACGACGTCGTAAGTTGGCGTTGTTTCAGATGTTCAACCACTCCATCTCAACCTTCATGTCCTTCTTGTGGCTCGAATTTTCGCAGTCGTTTCAAGTGGTGGCGATTCTGTTCACCACTTTAGTGCATTCGGTGGTGTACGCGTATAGATTCTGGACGGCCATGGGGTTGCGAGGCGCGTGCTTTCCGTTTGTTGTTAATTGCCAAGTCGTGTTGCTGGGTTGCAACGTGTTGTGCCATGTGTGGGTATTTTTGCTTCACATTTTTGGAGGTGGGTGCAACGGAATTGGA
The DNA here is from genome assembly GCA_031216115.1 of Senna siamea. Lineage (NCBI taxonomy): Eukaryota > Viridiplantae > Streptophyta > Magnoliopsida > Fabales > Fabaceae > Senna > Senna siamea. The sequence goes on from CM062358.1 coordinate 16,727,242, forward strand.
GCTTGGATCTTCAATTCTGTGCTTAATTCTGTTATTCTCTTGCTGTTTCTCAACTTCTATGTGACAATTCATCTTGGTAATAGAAGAAAGCTTGGGGGTGAATTAGCAAGCTGACGAGTGCCGACGTGGGTGCAAATGAGAGTACTGGTCAATGGAAATTGTAAAGCTTTTTTCCCTGTCCTTTTTGACCTTCTTGACGACCATTCACGTAGACAGAATAAAATCAAGTTGCAGGTGTCGTTTACATAATATTAATATAAATAAATGATATATTTTTATTTTATATTTAATTTTCTCTGACTTAATGTTATTCTCTTGAATATTGATAATTATAATAGCCAAAGCCTGAGCCCAGAAGCAGTTCAACAAATTCAAATCAAAACACAAAGGTGACAGGCTCTATTTTTTTTTGAAAGCATATTGTTTCCCTTTGGACGTGATGAAAGAAAGGTTTCAGTATTTCAGATCAGTTGTGTAAATATTGTAAATGGGCAATTGGATCGAGCACACAAACTTTATGGTATAGTAATCCCATATATTGCAAGGCCCATTAGCCCGCAGAACAAAAGCAACGTCGTTGAATCCAGTCCACAAATCTCTGCTTCAAAGGGTTTAAGAGGATAAAGTTCCCGAATTTAATATTGAGAGCTAATATTGATATTAAATAATTATGGGAATAACTTGTGAGTTATGTGGTAGCTGACCAAATATTGATTTACGAGAGATCCAAAGAAATATATTGTACAATGCTATTAAATTTATAATAAGATTGTCATTACAAAATTCAGTTACCGGAATAAGAATGAAGGTAGAGGTAGTGTGGTGCTACGTTGATTTAATTAATTAATTAAAATACAAAGACATGTGGTGTGGGATTTGATTCATCACCGACTGCGTTAGCAAAAAGTGGAGACGAGCAAGTGGGAAGGCCTGTCTAGAAACAACCTTCCCTGCATCATCACTTCCTCGCTTCTTCCCAAACTCCTGAATCCTAATTCGCTCTTTTTTACCAAAATGCATTAACTAATCTAAATTCCTTTTTGGGTTTCTTCACACCTAAAACAACTTCACTAATGCAATTTTTATAATATAAATAAATTTAATTCAAATCACACAAACAAATTAATGCTCACGGACTTTTCTTTCCCGCTAACACCTAACAGGCCCATAAATAATTCCTCCTTCTCTCTTCAGTGTACAAACGTAACTGCCAAATTCATTGAAAGATGAAGCCAATTGTGCATATCGGTGCTTATTTGTATGGCCCCTTAGCAAATTACAATTTTAAAGAAATATATTTTAAGTAACATACCTGCCTCGGTTATACAATGAGTACATTAAAAAAAGATTAAACTTAAGATTTTTATTTTTTAAAAATTTTCATCAAACTAGAGTGGCCGCATAGCTAAGCATATTCCATAATTATTCTAAAGATAACGATAATGATGCGATCCTGTAGGACTGTAGCATCTCTCAAAGTTTTAAAATTTGTTTTTCAATTTTAAATAAATCAATAATTGAGTCCATGTAATTACTCCTCTTATTTGGTCATCATTTTGTTAGACAAAATTTTTTCAAAAAGTAATAAGATGTTAATTTGACTTCTCACTTCTAACACTTTCTTTCAAAACAATATCATTTAAACAACTTTTTATCTCAATTTGAGTTATTATAATAATCACTGCACTTTTACAAAAGTTGTCCAAATGATATTTTGAGGAAAATGGCACCAAGACAAATTTAAATCAGGTGTTAATGACCTTGAGAACTATCATTGATTAATTGAAAAACAATTTACCTAAGAGAAACTTCTTTAATTGGATAACAATTTTTAAAGGAGAAAAACCTTATCTTCACCAAATTAATAAAAAAAAGATAATTTTTTTAAAAAATTGATATTAATTTACTCCAAAAAAAATTTATGGGGTTTAATTAAAATTTGGCCTGCAAAACTTCTACAATGTCTAAGGGGACACTTAATAGTACCAAAAATACTTGATTCCTTAAATAATAAGCTTCTGGCCTTCCTGTCCAAAATTTGTACGTATCAGTTTGGGAAAATTGGATTAGTGGCGACATCAAAACTGCTTCGAAACACTGTCATTTTCTTTTTTTGGGTATAGAAACACTGTCATTTTGTTTCAGTTAAAAATGCCTTCCAGTGTTGAACAATTATGACAACACTCTGCATCTGTTGTACATGTAGCCGCTCCTACTTCTAACAAAATTAAGCATAAATTGTTACAATTTTTCCTATGTCTTTTTTTATGATATCCTAGAAAAGTCCTTATCGCTTATAGTACATGATATATTTTTTTCTGGTCTTCTTTTCTTTATCCATAAGATGTGATTAATAAAGATATATCAATATTGGTGTGCATCGCGCAATGGGCGAGCAATAGATGAATTCAACTCCGAAGCCAATGGTGATGATGTGTAGGGAGAGAAGCATGCAGCTCTGAGTTCGTTGTACCTTTGGATGTCAAACTCATGAAGCTTCATAAGGCGCTTTTGCTTGGTGTTGAAACGGCTTTGGTAGAAACCTTCAAAAGATGGTTCTACGGAGGTTCTGAGGAAGAAGGTGTAGCCAGCAATGAAGTACATGGATGTGACATAGAAGCATATGGGCTCCATCACATCCCAAGAAAGCTCCCAAAATGTGAGCCTCATGAATGCTGCTGTCTGCAAAACAAGGAAACCCAGCCCTCCCCACAGCTCACGGCGAACCAACGTATCAGCTTTGTTATCTATGGCTGCTTTCTGCTTCTCGAGTTCTTCAAGTTCCTTTCTTACTGCCTCTGTGTCGTATGCCTTCCCTCCTCGAAGAGGGAGTAGACTTTGGATGGCTTTTACTACCTGTATCACAAATTTTACAGAGTTTGGGTAAAACTTGACTCAATCGACATTGGGTTTTTCCTGTAGGACTGACTCACATTGCTGCAACAATTAACTTGTTGCACCAAAAACGAGAAGAGGATAATAAAAGTACTCGTGTAACCGTTAATCAAAGGTCGCTTGGTATAAAAAACACACAAGCTGGAATAAAGTCCAGAAACAAAATTTGAGTGGATGAAGGGGAGAAAATATTTTTTTTTTAAAAAAGGTTGCCATGCTCTAAAAGTAACAAGAAATTGTCTGGAATTGTTTTTTGGGTAATGGCCTGGATTTTTCTAGACTGGATAACATGAAACAGGGTTTGGGGAAGAAAATAACGATTAAGTTTGAAAACAGAAGTGTGCCGAAAATTGGAAACTGCCAAAACTAGAAAACAAAATGTCTATGTAGGTATATAGCACTCCAGTGTGTTGTGCATAGGACAGCGTCCAAAAAGTTTGTCACAAAAAAAATAATGGTGTTACGTTTTCTCTCCTTTCCCTTTCATTTTTTTTTTCTTTGAAAATGAAACCACGTCTCTGGAATCCAAACTTCCATCACCCAAGAACCCACCGCCATCACGAATTAAATACATCCTCCCAAGTCCTAACTCCCGACGTTTAGTCTACAATTTAAATGCTAATCTAAACTTGAAGTTTCTTTGTATGGTATCTAAAATAGTAATTAGGGGTTAGTAGGGGTAAAAACTCAGTGCCAATCTATGCCCACCATTCCACCCCAATTCACCAAATTATTCTATCTAACTCACTCAAGTTATTCCTCATGAACTCTGTACACCAAAACTAAAAATAAAAAATTCTAATGGGTTACTCCCAAAAGATTTAAGTCAATGGGTAAAGGGAAATAATCTTTTCATAGAAGAAAGCTCAAGGGCTTTTGAAGTCCTTCATAAGCCCTAATTTACCATTTGAAACGGGGAATCCTTTATACGTTTTAGACCTGGCGAAACAACAAACTTTCAATTTCCTGTCCAAAAAAGAAAAGAAATCATCGTAAAAATTTATCAGTTCTCGGTAGTCTCCAAATAAATCGGGGTGAAAATAAAAGGAAAGTATTGGAAGCATATCTTTGACGGTGATAATGACCCTCCGTAGAAACAAACCCAGAAAACCAACCCAACAGCACAAACAATAAAGACAATACAGGAAAAACGAATTCAACTATCGGAGTAATATAATACAGGAAAAAGAGGGAAATAGCTACCTGTTCAGGCCTCAGAAACACGACGTCTCCCAATACAATTACAGCAGCAGAATCATCAAGCATCTTGGCCATCCGTTTTGCTTGATCCTGATCTGAGCAATACTCTGCGCAGATTCGAACTAACTCCGAATATGCTATGCAGCCCTCTCGGATCTCCCTCAGCTTCGATTTCACCAACTCCAGCTGCGCGGTCTTGAGCATTTTCCTCGCATCCTCCGCTGTCACATCATATGTCTCCGGCGGAGGAATCAATCCGTCCAATCGAATGCGATTTCGGGCAATGTCCATGGCCTTGAGCTCATCCACAAGGCTATCTCTTAGCAACGGTGATCGGAGCTCCGGTTGGAAAAGCGATCGCTTATGTAAGAAACGGCGGAAGACGCCCTCATCTCCTGGATCTGGAGCAATGTCAGGCTTGCTGAGACTGGGAAGTATCCGAGGCTGAACAGAGGAGGAGGACAAGCGGCCATTGGTGAGAGTTTGCGAGGAGAATTTGGTAAATTTGAGAAGGCGTTGAGCAAGGGCTTTCCTGAACGCCATTGATGCAGAGATGAGATAGAAGAAGAAGTAGAATTGGTTTCTTCGGTTACAGGTTGGACTCTTGAAGTTTGTCGAATTACTACTTGGAGAAAGAGATGGGTCTCTGGTCCTCTTATATAGGTGCCCCATAACGATGGAGTCAAGTATAACGATATCTATTTTTTTAGTACAATTTTAAAAAAATAATAATTTATTGTATATATTTTTGAAAGAACACGTCGGGTACGAGAAAATGAGGCGAGAATTCAAGTATGAAGCGGTGTATTATAGCGAAGAGCGAGATTTCCGTTGTTTGCTTGCTTTTTGCGTTGGGAAAGAAAGAATGGAAGATATGGTGAGGCGTGAGAAATTGAAGAAGGGTATCACGAGGGAGAAAATGAAAAGAGAATATGGATGACCGTACACGTGGGTGGATGGAGATTAAAGACTAGGTCCATCGTAACGGTGTGATCACATGAATAAAAAAATAATAATAATATAAATGGACAATGGTGTGGCGAGGAAGAGAGGGAGACGCATAAATGAAAAATGATAAAAGAGTGAATGCATTGCTGTTGCTGACTTGCAAGAGTGTGATTATCCAAACACATCGTAACCATTTTAACTTTAAAATGGGGATACTTACATGGAATCACTTTCTCTTCTAAATTCAAGTCAAGTCGATTGCGTCCACGCAAGCCTACGTGTCACCACATATGCCTTCCTATTTTTAAGAACCTAATATTTAGAGACACCTCCATTTTTTAGACTGCATGTCCAACTCTTTTTTCTAAAAATAATTTATGTATAATTCATTTTTAATTACTAAATACCGAGATTTTTAAGTGATTTAACATTGAGTTTTCTATATCATCATCCTAATCTTATTATCTTAATCTCTTACATGTTATCAAAACCATTTCAAATTTTTTCAACTGTGCTACTAAAATTATGTGATTTACTTTTTTAATTTTAAAAGCTTTCATTAAATTTTCAGATAATTTAGTTTACCAAGTGATATAAAGGTTTTGAAGAAATGTTAATGGAGAGATTAAGTTACACAAAATTAAAGTTTAAAAAGTTTTTAATCAAAATGATTTATTTTCAAAAGAAAGTTATTTTTGTATTTGACAGGTTTTTTTAAAAAATTTATTATTGTTAAATTACAAAACAATATAATTTATTTAAAAGGATACATAAAAAAATGAAAAATATAATAATTAATAATGTTTAGTGAGAGAACAATTCTTTTAAATATATATATATTAATTCCACATATTATATATAATATATCAAATTTGTATTTTAGACTTATAAATTTTAAATTTCAAACATCAAAATCAAAAAATTAAAAGAAAAAAAACTTAAGAGAGAGAAGAAAACACTTACCTCAATGGTAGCGGCAGCACGAGCTCTTCACTTTAACTAATTTTTGCTTGTTTTATTAATTTTTGACTTGTTTAAACAAGTGTTAATTAATAATTAAATTATATATATATATATATATATATATGAATTGTTATCAATTTAACCAGTGTCTCAATCAATTCAATGACTAATGTGACATTGTCTTGAAATGAAGTGATAAATTTTGACTTGGTTGACTCAATTTGTTGTCCAATAATACCTAGCTTGTAACTACTTCCCTCTTGGACTATTGGTTGCTAACAATTATATCAACAATAAACGTGTTCATATAAAATGAAAATTTTGAAGATTATGGTAGAGTTTTTGAACTCAACGAAAAATCAACATTTGGAGGTAGCTATAGCTTAACCTCTTCAAAATTTTTCATATTAATAGCCTTTCTTGCTGCATATACTTGAACTTGAATATGTAATTTTAGAAATGACACCTTCGCTGATTAGAAGCTCCTTTTGAGCCAAAAGAAAAAAATCAACTACATTCCTCACAATATAAATATCTTTTGAACACTATACTCTTAAGTCAAATAGCTTGCATATATCTGAATAAGTTTATTTTTCATTCTTAATATATAATTATCCCATTTAGTTTAATAATTGCCTTCACGTGAATCGCAAGGGGATTGTTTCTTTTTTTTAAAAAATTATACATGAAAAAAATATGGTTGACTAGTAGAAAAAATAAAATATTCAAATTAAATAAATTTATTTTGTATTTTGTCGAGTGTTTATAAAATCAATTGAACTAAGAACTGATCATGCGGATAGAATTTGAGTTAAAATATTCGTGATCTTAGAAGATCACGCCCAAATGTTGATTGGTTGAGAAAAAAAATCACAAACACGAAAAATATGATTGAATTTTTGTAAATACGTGATTAAAAATCAGAATATATACCTTCTTTTTTCTAGTTTACCTTTGAACAATTTGATTCCCGAAATTGGTCCAGGCTCAAATAAAATTTACCCATTATTGTATTCTGGGCCTTGGATCCATTTCAACCACGATGCACCCACTCTACATAAAAAGGATAAAAGTGTGGAAATTATTATTTTTTATTTTAAAAAATTACACTTAAGAAATAGGTTACATTTTTATCCATTTCAACTAAAATATTCTCATTTTTAGTATTTAACTAATATAAAATAATATATTTTTAAAAACTGGAATGAACTATATTGTTTTTAACTCAAAATAAATAAAAATATATTTTTAATAAAAAATAATATTATCTTTAAGAATATTTTGATTAAAATAAATAAAATTATAAAATAATTTTTAATTTCAAAGGATGAGAGAGTAATTTTCAAAAATTTGGGAGAGTACAATTAATTACCCAACAAGCAATAAAATCGCTGTAAATAAGTTTCGTTCTCATCACTTTTTTTTTTTTGAAAAAAAAGTCAAATCTCAGACCTAATTGATTTTTAAGCCTACTTAATTTGAAAGTTTTCTTGGATCACTTGTCCTAACATTGTTTGACAATCAGTTAAAAATCATGAGAAAGACTATAATGGAAGGTTCTGGTATTATTCCCTTCTTTTTCTTTTGAGTTAAATTCTTTAAAAGGTATGAGGTTAAAAAAAAAAATCAAGGAACTGACATTTTTTTATATAAGCATTTTTTTATTAAAAATAATTTTATTTTTGACATTAAAATTTTTAACAAAATTTTAAATTTTAAATTTATCACATTATAAAAGATTATTTTTTTTATTAGGTTCAACTTTTGTTAGTTGAAGAATTAAGATTTTATTTCTTTCAACAAAAATTTAAAATTTAAAGTTATTAAATTATAAAAAATTAATTTTTTTCGTTTTACTCAACTCTTATTGTTTGAGGAACCAAAACTTTGATTACATCCAATATATTCTTTTTTATTTTTTATTGTTCTGTTGGCTCCTTTTTTGGGGAGCATGCAACTTATATGATAGGACGGCATAAGCGAATGAGATATTACGGTACATGAAAATGTTGAAATTTGTATATATATGTATTCAGAGTAACGTAAATAACATATGATGAGTGGTGGAGAGGGGTGAGTCTGTGAGCTGAATCATGAATATTGGCATATATTCTGTGGCATTATTGTCCTGAGACAGCGTGGTTGACTCACATTTTTATTCTCTGTATTTTTATTGGTGTACAACTTCTTACAGAGTATTTGTTCGTGATGAGATATTGAATTAAAGCCAGCGTGATGAACCCATATGAATAATAATGTCTCTGAATTTCTGATTGATTGAAGAACATGTTATAAAAATAAGATTAATATTGCACATCGAGGATTTGAGGTGTGGGTGTGAAAGATATATGAAATATTCATCAAAATGCTTGTATATTGAATATATATATATATATATATATATATAATATGATGGTCACGAGATAAGCATACTATTGATTATTAATAATATTATTGAAGAATATGTTTTCGCGTAAATGGATAATACCAAGCCCATGTCAATGGTGTGGATAACGCCAAGCACGGCATAAACATGGCAGGCTTTACAAAACGGGGCGGTTCACGCATTAAACAATACGCACGTTTGGGCTTTATTTGCCGTGAAGGTTCTCCCTTTGAAATTGAATTGAATCTCAATTCATCCTATTAAATTTTTAACCATCTAATCAATGATTAAAAATAAAGTAAAGACTAATAAAAGACAACTGAAAGTTCAATAAAAAAATAAATAATATCCTACTTTCTTATTAATTAGATGTTAGAATGTTATCAATGAGATGAGATAGGTTAAAATAATTTTTTTATTTTATCTTTATAATATTAATTGTTTTAATAAAATAAGTAAGCGAAGACAGTTACGTTAAAAAAATTAAATGATAAATTATATATTAAATTTAATTTGAAGAGATGTAAAAATTGTAATGTTAGATAGTTTATATATAATGGTCTTTAAACCATCATAATCCATCCTAATTAACTAACTTTTTAAACAATCAATCAATGATTAAGGCACTCAAACTATTACGTTGATTAAAATATGACAACAATTTTTTTATAAGAGGGACTTAGGTGATGATCAAGTCATAAATAAATCACATGGTACTTAAAATAAGTATAATTAAATAATAAAAAATTGTGCATTGATTAATAGTTATAGTTTGTATCTTAATGGTAAATATCCAGTTTCACATATTATACTTTACTCTTTAACGTAACTATCTTTTATATATGGTTGATTGGAGTGTTAAATATTTTATTTTTTAAAATAAAATTATAAATTTAAATCTTATATATAAAAATATTTTTATTGAGAGAGTTTTAAATCCTTGTTATAGAGTCTCAACCAACTTGAGATAAATTAGTAAAAGTACAATAATTTTTTTAATACCAATAAAAGTATCCTCCAGAGTTCAATCATTCTATAAATGTGGGATTATTTTTTTGAGGAAAAGATAAAGATAAGAGTAAAATCTCCCCAAATTGGGGACATGGAGGGAATCATGCTTCTTGTCCGCAAAGTTCTCATATGCAAAAATTTAGATAAATTTTTTAAATATATATAAATTTAAATATGCTTTTGTAATTCTTATTTTGTCAATTTCTTTTTTTCACTATAGAGCTCTGGGAAGCTCAAATTTTTTAAGCTCAACCTTCCATTAATTTTTTTTGTATTTAAAAAATTTGTATGTATTAAAAACTTTAAAAACCGAGAAACATGAAGAAAGGAGGTCCACTTCTCATAGTGTTACCATAAATATATATATATATATATATATTACTTTTAGTTGTATACTGTATATTATTAGAGATAATATTCCTAAATTCGTGTTTTTATATGTAAATAACTATATATTCATCTTTTACTGATAAAAGATTGTTAAAATTATTTTTAATACAAATTGAAATCATTAATCTATTAGTAAAATTAATTGTAAGAGAAGTACTAATAGCATGATATCATATGATAGGAGTATTTTTTTTAGTCACAAAAATATATATAATTGTAGTTTAAAATGTAATTATTTTGGAATCACTGCCATTATCTACATTAAGCAATATAATAGATTTGTTTTGATAGTTGAGAAAGTGCCGTATCGCCTAATGCGACATATACTCTTACGTCCTTTTTAGTGATTTGTATAGCACTGATCTTGATAAAATTATTATATACTTTCGTAGCATTTTTTTATTGGTTTAGATGTAAATGAAGGTGGTTAAAAATACTTTCTTGGGAATGAAATATACCAACCCTAAATCCTAAAGAGTTACAAATGGTAATGGATGAAAGTTTTTGGGGGATAATTTGAATTTTTAAAACTGAGAACAATAATTTTAACTTTTTGACCCTAAGGTGATAGTTAAATTTTCTATTGTCGAAATGATTTTACTAAGTCTCATATTTTTTTTATTATGTGACAAGTTATTATTATTTTTTTAATAGCTCTTATAGGCTTCTATCACAAGAACTAGTCTTATCAAAATTGTGAAAGTAGGAAGAGTAAATCTAACGATTTTTATCAAAAAATTGTGAAGGTAAGAAGAGTGAATCTGAAATTTGAAACTAAAAGTGAAATTTTGAAATTAAAAAAAGTGAAAGTGAAAGAAGGCAAACTCTATATAAAGAATTTTTTTTTTAATCGTTATCTTGTGATAGACTGATCATATCAATTGACATAACCAATGATTTATAAGAGTTAGTGTTAAATTGATCTTCATGATCTCAATCCATAAGTGTATTTGAAATATTAAAATAATAATAATAATAATAATAAAATGTTACGTTTGAAAAGAATACTAGACCTAATGTAATTTGATTAACAGAAATCTTAACTTTGATGTTAAGGTGAAAAGACCAAAGCAAAATGTATTCATTGGTAAGAACATACTTACGCCGGTTCAGACCATTGTTAAGAGTCAGACTGTAATGACTGACAAAACATCTGTTGTTATATGCTCTGTTGGCAGTGGCACATTCAAAATTGCAGCAAGCGTAGGAATGGTTGCCGTAAAATAAAAAATATTTAACCATGGTTGAAACCGTCTCCAAAAAGGTAGATAATAAATTTTCTATTTTTTTATTTTGTGATAAATAAATAGATTAAAATAAACTATTATTGGATTCCCACAAAACATAAAATAATGACTTAATTATCAACACTTTTGTCAATAACAAGTGTTTCATGAACTTATCATACATTTATACAATTTTTCTCTGTTTTGATTATTTTCTTTATAAGATAAAATTGTTAAATTTAGAAGAAAAAACTCTTTATTATAATTTAATTGTAAATATTCCAAGAAAAAAATATAGCAATTATGGCTGAAAATATAATTTCTTTTTGAATACCACAAGTTAATTAATTTTAAAAGAAAATTAAATTATAAAAACTTATAAATGTACTTCTCTCACTTATTTTGCTTTTTTATATTACTGAAAATTATAAAGTGGAAAAGTTACACATAAATTGATGCAATCCAGATCCCATGCTTGATAATTTGCCTATATGCTAGTTTTTACCACCAAGATATAACATTTTTTCCAATCAATACAGTTAAGTTTTTCCAATGAATCAACGATTGACATGGTGCCATTTGGTTGTGACATTAATTAGTGCCACTTTTTTCACCTCAAATCATTCATGTATCATGAAAATATTTTTAAAATCTTATATTTTACAGAGACGTGAGTTTCAGAAGAATAACCAACATAAAAATGAGAGTTATTGTAGTGATTGGAGTTTAGTGGCGATGTTAATTTTAAATAATCATTAATTGGATTTTTAAGTTTTCAGTTGCTTTTGATATATAGCATGAGTTTGAAGTCAGAAGCATGTTCTGGTAGTATGTCTAAGATGTTCTGGAAGCTCGGTTAGATAAGTGTAGCTATGAGTATGTCATGCTAGCTTTCAAGTTAGTTAATTTGATGTAAATCTATTTATATTGAGTCTTGCCTTGTGTAAATGTGTGTAAAAAAGAAGAAACTATCTCTTAATAAAGTTTGAGAAAGCATAGTTTTACATTTACTTATCATTTCCCCTTCTTTTTCTTCATGTTAACATGCTATATCAGAGTACACACCTGATATGGAGAGCAGTTTGAGTCCTATTACACCTAGCTCTTCTGCATCACCTATTCTTCTCAATGATTCCTTTGTGAAGGTAGGCACAACCATCAACTTCAATCACTCTATTGTAGTCAAGCTAGATGAGAAGAACTATCTACTATGGCAGTTGCTGCAGGTTCTTCTAACTGTTAAAGTACAAAGGTATACGAAATGACTTTTCTTGATAATCGATCATCCTGAAAACTTATGGAATATATGAGAGCTTGTCAAGCGGAAGAAACGTATGTGCTAACAAAGGAATTTCAAAATAACCTACCTTCAAATATAAAAGTTGCTATAAAGATCAACCGTCTCCAAGAACTGAAGAGTCATTACAACTCCTTGTCCTTAGAAGAAAAAGAAGATTTTTATAAAAAATTTGGCAAGATTGTTGACTTGTTATTTGTAGAACTACAATGGAAAGCTCTATTAATAGTACTCATGAATTACTAGGACCCATCTCTCAAGGTGTTTACCTTTGGGGATGATGATACTACACCAACCATCGAAGAATATGCTCTTATGTTGAATCTTCATTTATTGGTTATCACCAAGCACTTCCTTCATTAAGTAATATAGCTAGTTTGTTTGGGGTCTCAAGAAATGCAATTGAAAAAATTCACCATCTTGAAGATTTTATAATTAGTTGGTGCTCTCCAATATGCGACTATAACTAGGCCAAATTTGGATTTCTCTGCTAACAAAGCCTGTCAATTTATGCATACACCTGTGCAGAGTCATTGGAAGGCTGTTGAATGTATTCTAAGATATATTAAGCACACTTTGGGTCGTGTTTTAGATTTCCATCCTTCAAAGAATTTGTTTTGAAAGGCTTCTTCAATGATGCAGATTGGACCAATGATCCAGATGATAGGTGTTCAACCTCTGGATATTGTGTGTTTGCAGGTCCAAATTTAATCTCTTGGTCTGCAAAGAAACAAAATATTGTAGCGTCCTCTAGCACTGAAGCCGAATGCAAAGTCTGACTAATGTTTTTGAAATTATTTAGATTCAATCTTTGCTTATTGAATTAAGAATTCATCTTCAATAGAGACCAACAGTGTTATGTGACAATTTAAGTACAATATCTTTGTCGAGAAATCCAATTCTCCATGGTATAGCAAAGCATATAGAGCTTGACTTATTTTTTGTTTGGGAAAGAGTAATGAAATAAGAGTTGGAAGTATACCATATTCCTTCTCTTGATCAGATAACAAATATATTAACAAAACCCTTTTCGAATCTTGGATCCAAACTTAGTAGGGTTCCCACCCATTAGTTTGAAGGGATGATAGCATGAGTTGGAAGTTAAACATATTCCAATAGTATGTGTAAGATATTCTGGATGCTCAGTTAGTTAAGAGTAGCTAGTATGCCAACTTTCAAATTACTTGATATGATGTGAATGTATTTATACTTAGTCTTGCCTAGTGTAACAGTGTGTAAAAAGAAGATATCTCTTAATAAAGTTTGAGCAAGTGTAGTTTTACTTACCGTTTCTCCTTCTTCTTCATCATGTTAACAATTTTCATTCTAAGAGTAGATGAAGAAGTCATTTCCAAACTATAACAAAGATAATAGTTATCTATAAAGATGCTTATATTGTAAGAGGACTAAGGTGTAAAAAATAAATTGCTAAGAAATAGTTTTAATATAGAATACTTTTGATAGCAGAGATCTTATAGTGTTTTAGAAAACTACAACAAGAAGCCCTTATATGGTAAAGTAACAGTCTTGTAAACTTAAAGGTTTGTTCATATTGTTAAAAAGCTAATAAAAAAGTTTGTAGTTCAAAAGATTAAAAAATAATAATGCAGCCCTCATTAGAAACACCTTAAAGAGCTCAGTTTTGGTGGGTTCACTGGGTTGGGAGCACCCTCTAGAGGACTAGATTAAATGTAATGTTGATGGACCCCTCTGGGACAAGACTTCCTCTACTGGATGCGGGGGTGTTCTAAGGGATGCTTCTGGTAAGTGCGTAAGAGGCTTTATGAAGAAATTGGGTTTCTGCAGCATTCTTAAGGCTGAGTTATGGGGAGTTTTTAATGATCTTCAAGTCTCTTGGAAGTTGTAGTTTAAGCAAGTGATTATTGAAGCAGACTCTCAGGTGGCTATTGATGCAATTAAGAAGGATAAGATCACGTCCCATCCTTATGGTGACTTGATAATAAGAATTAAGAATTTCCTTGATAGGGACTGACAGTTTAGAATCATGCACATGTACAAGGAAAAGAACTTTGTTGCGGATTGGCTAGCTAATAACTCTCATCATCTCTCTGATTATAATCTGTTTGAAGTTGATAAGCTGCAGCTTCCCTATGCTCATCTTTGTTTTGCTAACCTCCAGGAAGTTGCGTTCCCTAGAGATGTTTCTGTTAGTTAGTTTTCTTTGTGTTGTCATTTGTTGTGGCTTTGTTTTAGGCCATTTCTGTACAAAAAAAACCCCACCCTTAAAGATTGAAAAATATATTAATTGTTTCATAAAACATTAAAAAGATACACCAATTAGTCCCTATATGTGTGTTTGGGAGGAAGATTTTGGAGAGAAAGGGAAGGAAAGAGAAGAAATGTGGTAACAATTCCTTTATTTGTTTTTTAAAATTTTAAAAGAGATAGAATTAGAGAATTTTATGTTAACCTTACTCTTTGTTAATTTTAAGTATTTCAAATTGGGAGAGTTTGAAAAATCAAAATAAGAGAAAGAAAAATCATTGCTTAACTTTTCATTCTTTTTTTCTTCTATTTGAAAATAAGGAAGAGAAGGAAAAGAATTAAGGAAAAGTGAAGTAAAAAAAAGGTAAAATTAAATAATAGTTTCTACTCTTCTTATCTGAATATTTTAAAATCTTTTAATTTAGAGTAATTGAAATTAATAAAGAGAGAAAATTAAAAAAAATTAACATAAAATACTCTAGTTTCTTTTCATCCAAAATTTTAAAAATCAAATAAAAAAAATTTTAAAATTTTTTTTCCTTCCCCTCCATTTTTCCCATTCAAACACACTAAAAGATTAAAAGATATACCAATTCACATTTTGAGTGAATTAGTACATTCGTCCCTGAAGCCATGAACAATGTTGGGGTTTATATCAATTATAGTCTCTGAAATTTTTTTAATAACTACCTATTTCCCCATTCTAATATCAAATAGCCAGGTCTTGTTACGTTCTCCATTACTAAAATTTGAATCCATAAAATATTTGAATATCCCTCATAATCTCTAACTTTTTTATTATTCTGAACCAGAAAGAAATGGAGGTGACAAGGATTATATATCGTGCAGACACAATCTTACATATTGAAGATATGAAGTTCCTTCAATTTGCAGAATAGGTGGACTTGGATTGCAAATGATTGGTCCATAAATATAACGAAAAGAATTAATGTTTAGAACGAAATGGACAGTTTTGATAAATTTTAAGAAAGAAATTGACAGTAAAAAAGTTTTAGAAATAAAATTAACTCTAGGTAGTAATTTTTTCATTTTTATTTTACATAATTTATGAAAAACTTGTGCCAATATTTTGGTTCATGGTCAAACAAACTAAAAATTCTAACAGACAATCTTATCAATTACAAGTTTGCTTCCCACGAAGCACAAAGTCTCGATTACTACATGTCCATCGTGTGGATGCAACGCAACAACCACAGAAGTGTCCTAACATTAATTACCGAAAGCACAAATTCATAAGAACCAAACCATTACAACAACAGTGTGATATGATAATGGACGTACGTTGCAATCGATTTTTCGTTACATTTGACCATACAAAGAAAAAATAAATAAATAAAATTGTCTTTCCTGGAAGATTCTTACAATTGCACCCTAATCAGCCTAGTGCTGATTATTGTGACCATGCATGAATCACGACTCGGTACGAAACAACATTCCAAGTATCATATCCAGATTCCACGCGTGTAGTATCAGGTCATCTTAACAAAGCATTATAGAAGTTTCTTACGAAAGAGAAATGCCTGACACTATGACTTCAGCTTTCTCAGTTCAGCTCTCCAAAGTTTAAGCTTTCTTAAATTGTATCATAATTCATCACAATTCACAAACTTTCCATAAAACACAGTCACTTTACTTTGAGCCTCTGCAATTTAGTACCCATTCAAGGAAACTTCAATGAAATGTCTATCCATTGCTTGATTTTAACCGGTTGCTCTTCCAAGTCACTTTATGATAGCTCAAGCTTTGTCACTCTTATAATTTTCTTGTGTTAGTTGTCGCGGTGGCAATTAGCTCTCAACGGATACAACTTGCAAATGAGCTCAAGGGAAAGAATTCCCTCGATGTAATCTCCAACGTTCAAGTTAGCTCGATAATATAATAGAGTAATAACTCACAGAGAAATGAATCATATATGAGAAAGAGGACTTTATAGAAAAGAGATGCGGAAGGATAAAACAAACATCCGTACTTAGAATGATGTGCTGGGAGGTCTGCCTAGGCCAAGTATGTTCTTGTCATTCTAAAACCTACTAGTACCAGAGAGTCATACTCATTCCTATTATTCAAGAGGCTTATCCTTTCAGAAATTTATTGAAAGCCAAAGGTGTCACAATGCAGGTAGAACAGAATATGTCCTGCGAAAGTTTTCACAAAACAAATTACAAGGAGAGCAGAGTTCAGCTAAACTAACTATGAAACAGAAGATACATTATTGCGAATACACAGGATGATGCACATCAAACTAAACTGAAAAGGGGATAAATTGAAGTATCCCCAGTTACAAGAGGTACTTTATGTATATCTTGAAAAGATTTCAGAATGCAATTATCCAAAACTAAAGCAAATTTTGATTCAACACCCTAGTTTATTGCTAATTCTGCCTGCACGCAATGTAATTTGCTAAAGCATATAAAGGAGCAGCTTTTTGGGGATCAAAACCAGAGAGCTGGTCTCGCGCATCCTTGTTCAATTTCTCAGCAAATTCCCTGGATTTCTCTATCCCCAAAAGTTTCGGATATGTGACCTTATCAGCCACCAAGTCTTTCCCTGCTGTTTTTCCCAACTCCTGCGACGATTTGGTGACATCAAGAATGTCATCCACAACCTGAAACAGCAGTCCAATGTACCTCGCGAAATTCCTCAATTTTTCCACCTCCTCGTCCGACCCACCTCCCACGATTGCCCCCAGCACGACCGCCGCTTCCAGCAACGCCGCCGTTTTGTGCAGATGAATGAATTCGAGTCTCTCCAATCCCACATCAGACAATCCTTCCGAATTTATATCCACGACTTGTCCAGCGACGAGCCCTTCGGAGCCAATCGACTTTGCTAACTCTCCGATGGCTCGAACTATCCTCGCCGGCGTGACGCCCACCGTGGAAACAGCTATGTGCTCGAATGCGAAAGACAGAAGGGCATCGCCGGCTAGAACCGCCACCTCCTCGCCGAAAACCTTGTGATTTGTCGGTTTTCCTCGGCGGAGATCGTCGTTATCCATACAGGGTAAATCATCGTGAATCAGGGACATGGTGTGAATCATCTCGACGGCGCAAGCCGACGGCATAGCCGTTGCTTCGTTGCCCCCGACAAGCTCGCACGCAGCGATACAGAGCACTGGGCGCACGCGCTTCCCTCCGGCGAGAAGCGAGTACCGCATAGCCTCGTGGATCTTCTCGGGTTCTCGCAGAGCAACGGCTGTATCCAGGGCTTGGTTTACCTTATTAGCCTTCTCAAGCATGTAGGCCTTGAAATTGAAGGTGGGCTTTTCTTCTTCCTCTGAATCTGTGATGGCGTTTTCCTTTGTAAGCACTGCAGATACGGAAAGAGACGAGAAAGAAGAAGAAATTGGATGGGCTCGTGGTTTAAGGGTAATGAAGGAAATGGGTGCTTTTCTAAGGCCATTGAAGAGGGCAAAAGTTGGGCATCTGGATCTGCTAGCTTGCTTGAACATAGAACTGGGACGAGCCCTTGAACCAAGATTTACAGAACTCATCTTTCTTGGCTAATGCTGTCTGTGTGTTTGTTTGTGTTGGAGCTTCTAAGTTCTAATTACTTTATATATAGAGTTGGTTCGAAATAGTTGCACTCTAGTCATACAGTTAGTGGGTCATACTCATACACATAAATGGTGAGGTAAGCAGAGGAACCTGAAACTTAAACCAGAAGGACGAGAATTAACAGGCTTTAGGAAGTAGAGGGAAGGGAAGGGAAGGGATTATGGAAAGAAAAAGCAAGTGACAGAAACAAGAGTGGCTGGCGAAAGGTGAGGCCATCCACCAATAAGCTAAAGACAAAGTTAGATAGGATATCGGAATGGGTCTGCAATGGATAACCGTATTCTTTTGGATTTTAGATTCTCTACGTTTTTCTTAAGTTTTTTAATTATTTTATGTAATAAAAAAATAAAAATAAAATATCTACATTAATATAATTCACTATAAATAAAATAAAAATAATTTTTTTATTATAAAAATATATATTAATTTTTAACTATAAAAGATTCAATACCTTATTTTTACTTCCTGTGGTTTTGTTTAACCCATTATTTAATTAAATTAATTTAATGAGATGATTCAAAAATTTATTTAATCAATTTAATTATTTAGAAATCATGATCTAATTTATTGAATAATTAATTTTTAATTAAAGTTATTATAAAATTTTAAATATTAATATTAATATTAATATTTTTTTAATTTTAACCATAAAAATAAATATTTTTAATAATAAAATTTATATTAAAAATAATTTAAGATGACTTTAAAATAAATTTAACTATAAAACAAATTATTTATACTTATATTTAATATAATTTAAATTTTAATATATATATAAGTATTTAATCGATTAATTTAAATGAGATCTCTTATCATTTAAAAATTAAACTGATTTAATTAATTTTTATAAAAGTTTATCTAATATATTTAATTAAATAATCAATTTTAGTTAGAGGGTATTGAACTAGGACAATTAAATTCGATTGAAATTAGATCTGGTCAGTCCTACGTGTGGCTCATGTATACTTAATGATACCCTTGGGCTCAAGAGGGCATTCCTAATCCTAATTCCAGCCTAGTTTTCGTCTGGGGATTTATTGAAGACGTTAAAAGAAACTTTTTTTTTTTTTCTTTTTCTCTTAGTCAGATATTTATCAGAAAGAACAAATGAGGGAGCATGGTACTCCTTTAATTTAGAATAATAAAAGTCAAAATATTTGAAAGAAATTGAAGAAAGGAATGACATATAAAAATAGAGATAGTAATAGGTATGAGTATTCAATAATATTTATTTTAAAAATATATTTGATATATAATAGATGTTAAATATTAAATTAGGTATATAAAATAATATGTAATTATTTATTAGATATTGAACAAATATAAATATTAACTTTGAATGTGAAGTATCTATCTTAAATAAAATAAATGAATAGAATATTTAATATTTAATATTTAAATAATATCTATTATTAAATAAAATATATTTTTTGATGTTATTAAAATTATTTTTTAAAATTTTAATTCATAATAATTATGTAAATTTTTTATTATAAAATAATTTTTATAGTTATTTATAATATTTTAAACAAATTTATTAAATAAATATTAAGTACTGAATATTGAATAAATTACTTAATTATAAAATATTTAATATTAATTATTTTTATTCGAATATTCAGTAGTTTTAATTATGAATATTAAAAATAATTTTTTATTTAATTAGAGTTTAAATATTAAATATATTTTTTGAACGTATAATGATAATAAAAACATTGACAAGTCGTCACTTATTGTCATTGTTTTAAAAAATCAAATCATAGAATTGTTGACAAAAAAGGCAAATAGAACCAAGCAATTGAACAGGCCGGATTCCATTTGATATAAAAGCTCAAATAATTTGATTTGGAAATTACTATCTTGAAATCAATTATGTATTAAGAAAATTTAACTGTCTACTTGGACTTTTTTTTTTCGTTTTAATTTCTCGTCTCACTTCACTTAGGTTCGGTCTATAGGCTACCCTACGTAGTTTACTTTTTTGTAAGCTGAAATTTTTTATAATCACAAAAATTCTTTAAGACATTATCTCGTTGCGTTTTGAAGTTGCAGCAGCGTTATTATGACGGAACTTAAAGAGTTCATCACCTTTGATGACTGATTCAAATATTATTGGTGTCACGTAAATTGTTCTTTTAAAATCAAATTATTGATATTAATGTAAAAATTAAATTGATCAAAAATTTTTTTTACAATACTAAATTAATGATTTATTTTTAGAAATTAAATTAAAATAATAGACATCTTTTAAAAATTAAAATAATAATTTATTTTTATTTAAATAGTTTAAACTGATTAAAATTTTAAACAAGTTTAAACAATTCTTTTACCTAACTGAAACTCTTTTAACTAGAGTTAAAAATATTTTATTGATATCTTGGTCTTACAAGATACTAAGGTTAAGGTATATGATATTTATTATTATTAATTTTTTTTTATTTACGTAAATGGATGATATATAAAAAGCAAACTTAGTTCAGTACAATTGAAAGGAACACAATGCACACATTACAATAATTGGTAAAAGATTGAGACCACGCTTTCTAATTAATAATTAGAGGACAATAATGGCACAGAATAGTTTATGAAGACTAATTATCATGCTATTATAATCAAATATTTATTAAATTTCACATAATCAAGTAATTTAGTATAATTAAAAATATCTAACAAAATATTTTAATGTAACATGAGAGAGCTAATTAAAAATTATATATGGGGAGTGTACTTCAACGTTGTGGAAGATATTAGATATTTTGTGAAGAGTTTTAGAAGTATATATGTAATATTCTTTTCGGAGGAACAATAAGCCAGAAATAAAAGAGGTGATATTATAAATTTATGTTAAAAATAAAATAAAATATAATATTGATGCAATTAGTAAATTAAAAAAAATTATTTTACTCAACTATGTAATATAAGATGATATAATATTTTTTGTGTTATAACATATCATCTTTTTTTGTGTGATATAATAATAAAGTATTATTTTATATGTCCTCCCTGTTATCAAATAAAATTTAACAAATACTGTTATCTAATTTTATTATTTAAAATAATATTGTCAAGATGACATTATATCAAATGTTTCCTAAATTAATCAGGGTTTTTCATTGTAAGATTAAATTAATTATTTTTATTTTTTAGAGATTAAATTTAAGCAAGGTATATTTTGTAGAGATTAAAATAATAATTTACTTTTATTTAGATAATTTATTATATTAAGTTTAAAATGATTAAAAATTGAATCAAGTGTATAGATTAAACAATTTATTTTACCTAACATGAAAGTAGGAATTCATCAATAAAATAGTTTAATTTTAATATAAATCTATAAATTATTATATTTAATAATGTTTTATAGATAAATTTATTAAGATTTTATATTAATTAAATATTTAGAGTTTACATAATATAATTAATGTAATTTATATATATATTTTTATAAATCTATATGTAAATAATTCATAATTTTAAAAAAATAATTATTTAAATTTTTTTTGAATAAAAGGGTTTACATCCATATATTTAAAGATTTTATAGGTCTGTACATGAGGATACTTGCTTAAGTTCTAGATCGGATACGGGGCTATAATACCCTATCTATGATCCCCTCTACGTTAAACTCTTCTAACTAAAGTTAAAAATATTTTATTAATATCTTGTTATCTTACATAGCATAAGATAGAGATGTTTAAATGTTTGGTTTGATTTAGTTTTGTCTTATAATTAAAAAAAGTCAATATAATTAATTTTTAAAACATATGAACTTTATCATTTTATTTTTAGTCAGTTTAATTTGATTTTAAAGTTAGCTTAGTTCAATTTTAAAATCAATTTAGTTTATACTAGATGTTTTCATTTTGAAGTATATTAAACAAACATTTAACTTGTTTATATGTTTTATACATTAATAAAGTATAAAATAACTTTAAAAATAATGCTAAAAGGTGCATCAAAAACTATAATATTATATTAAATAACTAATATTAAATTTTTAATCAAAATTTTAATCATATTAATAAGTAATAAAAATATTATAATAATTAATTATATTATATAATAAAATTATATTAAATATTTTTATATCTCAAAGTATCAATATATTTACATAATTACTTAAAAAAATAAAAAATAAATAATAATTATATTATATAATTACAAAAAAATGTCATAAGTTTTATTATTAAGAGGTAAAAATAATATATATAAACAAATAATTTGATTAAAATCAATTAAAACATTATAAATTCACAACTAAATCATTCGATTTTATCAATTTAAAAAGTAAATTAAATTTTTTTAAATTTTATTTAATTTTTAATAAGTTTATTTAATTTAAATTGATTTAATGGATTTGGATGAATTTTAAACGCCTATAGTATGACTGTACGAGATATTAAGGTTAAGATATATGATATTCGTTCACAGAAATAATATACGTAATACATTACATGTGTGCAACTAATGCTTATCTCAAGATCAATGAGATACATATGTTTCTATTTTCGTGTCTGCAGCCAGCTGCATGTATTATTAATAAGGGACCTGCCTTTTTCGAGATTTTGGATCGTCCATCGTAATTTTTTTGGTGTTTATAGCGACGGTTTTATCCATTGCTAAAGTGTGTTTTAGTATTATTGCAACGAATATCATTGCTGCTATAACTTTTGTTTAAATAATTAATTTTAAAATGTTATAGCAGCAATAATATTCGTTGCAATAAAATTTAGCAACGAAAAAAACCGCCGCTAAAACGCTAAATAGGCGCTAGCAAAGAATCCGGACGCCTTTTTCGGATGTTTGTGAGTCCTCTAATCCTCCGGCTCCGTGTTTCTTATGAATATTTTTTAAAAAATAAAATATATAAATTATATATGTATTAATTTTTTATAAAAAATTTAATGACAAAAATATATAAATTTCACTAAAATTTTGTTGAATTTCAAGCCAAAAATTGTGTTTCAGTCTACGGTAATTTGAGATTTTCTTTTGGTGACAACAATCCTCTTTATTTTAATAGTGTTTTACTTTTACCGTGATTAAAAAAATTTGCA
Source organism: Senna siamea (assembly GCA_031216115.1). Classification (NCBI taxonomy): domain Eukaryota; kingdom Viridiplantae; phylum Streptophyta; class Magnoliopsida; order Fabales; family Fabaceae; genus Senna; species Senna siamea. Next base: position 16,750,419 of record CM062358.1, read on the forward strand.
GTTGACGAATCTATTAATAAATCAAAGGCAAGGATCTGATAGAACTTGGCATGTTTATAAAGAGAAGGTCAAATAATAACTATTATATACATATATACATACATACATACATACATACACAAACACACACACACACACACATATATATATATATATAGATTAGGGGAAAATGTTTATCAACAGATATATTTTGATAAAAAAAGTAATTTTCGAATATCAACATTTATTAATATCTTTAAAAAAGCTTTTTTTAAAGATAGATTGTAGAATTATATTTTAAATATTTAAAAGTCAATTTTTATTCATTACTTTAATATTAAATATTAAAGTTAATATGTAATTAATTTTTTATTATTTTTTGTGAATAAAAGGTAAACTATTAATTAATTTTAAAATTTAAATACAAATATTATAAATAGGCTAGGAGAAAATGTGTACATATTATAAAAATTAAGATAGGCATTATGTGAAGCACTTAATTATATCTGAAATAAATAAAGTGCTGCTTGTAAGGGTTATTTCAAGATCAATGACATACATGTGTTTCTTTATATTTTTGTGTCCATGATCGGTGCATGTATTATCTGAAATATATGTATATGGAATATGGTGGCGGTTGTAGCACGCCTTGCCTATTGTAACTAAAAGTCAGAAGAGTGTTACTAGTGACAGTGAAATAATATATATAAATTGGATGCATCTGAAATTAAACACACATTGTGACAGAAACTCAAAAGCCAATATCGAGCAAGAATTTAAGCTACTCACCTAATTTAATTAACTTACATCTAATTAATCATCGATTTAACTAGCGAGTTTGGTATACATTTAAATGGATGCTAATTTTTTAAAAAAATTTTATTTTAAATATAAGAGAAAATTTATGTAATTTATTATTTTTATATAATATAAATATATAAAATAATATGATAATGTCATGTAAAGAAAAAAATTAATATACACTATATACTCATAATCTCTTATATAAAGAATAATAATTTTATAAGTTTAAATTTATATAAATTATACATAAATTTAAATTATATTAATATTTTAATAAAAAATAATATCTGTGTGATTAAAATTAACCATTGATAAAAAAAAATTATTAAACTAATTTTTAAGAGAAATCCAACTCAAAATCTTTATTATATTTATACGGTACCAACTCTCAACTAACCCAAGCTATATTTGGTTAAATCCTGAAGTGTGAGTATTTGAACTAGCAATCAATTTGCCTCTTGCAAATAGTAGGCCACTAGCACTCGGTTTGTACAAGCAATTAAAGCCCGTCGTACATTCAGTCACATGCATAGCATACATGATACGTGAACGGAAACTTACCATTTCTTGGTTGATTTGTCTAGCTAGTTAGCCGAACTCAACTTGTCAACATATTAATCATAGCATACGTGATGCGTGAACCGAAACTTGCCAATTTCTTGGTTGATTTGTCTAGCTAGTTAGCTGAACTCAACTTGTCAACATATTAATCACCCTCAAATCTAAAACCCATTTATATCAAACTTGTTAACATATTCGTGATTAATGTAGTGTAAAACTATTAAGAGGTTGAATTTAGTGAAAGGAGTTAATCTTTTATAATGTACTGAATTAAAGTTTAAATTTTTACTAAAAAAGATGTCTATATTTAATACTAAAATAGCACTTTAAAGATAATTGCTACTAGTGGGAGAATATAAACAAAAGAAATGTAGTGTCAAAAGTACAATAGAGTTCAAATAATGTTACGCTATTCAATCTAAATGCTCTAAAACAAACACCGAGCTCTCCGACATTGGCAAGACAGACTTTGACAGGACATAAGGCAACAAGAAATCTTCATGCTTCGACCCAAGGTTCCAATCATGATCCCACTAAAGGGGTTCTTTTGAAGAACAACTCATCCACCTATTCAAGAGGTAGGTCTTTTGCTAAACAATCTAGGAGCTAGGGTTCAATATACTTGGAAGGCTTCGACAAACATGATTTTAGCTCTAACCACCCAAGCCCAATGGTTACAAGATTAGGTGTTACTAATGTCCAAGAGCCAACAACAATTTCTAAGCAATCTAAGCATCAAGACACTCATGAGAGATTTAAGAATGAATGGAGTTGCAATAGTTCTCCCTCCAAATGCAATCCAAATGTTCAAAGTAAAAGAAAAAATCAACGAGATATTGCATATCATAAACCAATTCTTAACTCTCCTAAACCTAAGGACTGCACCGATATGGTATTCACTGAAAGGGAACCTACCAGAGGGAGTGTCCATAGTAGCTTCACCGACAATAAAAGTTGTTGACATTTGCGCCACTACTTGCTTACAGCTCGTAATGGGAAGCCTAAACTACCAATTTTTGATTACTCCATACATAAGAAGGAAGGAACAAGAATATGCTCAGAACAATAATTCTTCCTCCACTTATTCTATTGAGGGCTCTGTAGGCCAAAATTTTGATGATAATGATTTATTAATGAACTCTCTGAATATCTTAATTTGAAATGCCCGTGGAGTGGTTGGTTTTGAATTTGGTAGAGTTTTTCATGACCTTTGTAATAGGCATCAGCCTAATGTCATTTTTTTGTCTGAAACAAAAGTGAGAGGTGAGAAAGCATATTGGATCATGAACTCTTTTAGCTTTGATGGTCATTTTAAGGTTGATCCAATGGGATATGCTAGTGGTTTATGCTTCTTTAGGATTCTGCTAAAATGAGAATGATTGTGCACAGATACACTTTTCAGGTAATACATGCAACATTGGAGGTAAGTAGTTTTAACCCTCTTTTAATGTCTTTTATCTATGCTGGTCCCTTGAGAGAAAGAGAAGGAAAACCCTCTAGCTGAATTTGGAAGAAGTAGCTAGGAATAACTCCTTTCCATGGTTAGTGTGCGAAGACTTTAACGAGGTCTTAGCCAAGATGAGAAGTGGGGTGGGGTCTCAGAGTCCCCATCTAGAATTAGGGAATTTAGGGAATGTGTTGATCACTATGGGCTTGCTTATATGGGATTTACAAGACCTAAATACACCTAGTGTAACAAAAGATCTAGTGGTCACTTAGTTTTTGAACAGTTAGATAAGATCCTTGTAAATGTAGAATGGTCATACCTCTTTCCATCGGCTATGAATTTGCACCTTCCAAGGATTAAATCTAACCACAATCCCCTATTATTTCTTTCAAACCCTATTAATTCACAACCTGTTACTCGCCTGTTTAGGTGTGAGAAAATTTGGCTTAACCAACCTGAATTAATCCTTCTAGCTGAACAGGCTTGGAAGGATTGGTCTTCCATCCAAAAAAGATGTTGGAAGCATCTCTAAGGCATAAGTAATGCCATGTATATAGGCCCGCAGCCTTATTTGGTAAGACTTGAGCATGAACTTTCTCTTGAGTATAAAAAAATTCTTAATCTAGAAGAAGAGTTATAGGCTTCCAAAGCTCATTTAGACTGGCTCCAATTAGGTGATTCAAATGCCACCTTTTTTCATTCATATATGGTTTACCATAGAAGAATTAATAGGATTATAGCTTTTAAAGACTTAATGGGGAATTGGATTTTCGATTTTTGATCATAATCAAATAAAGTAGTACATCTTGAAAAATTTTGAGGACTGCTTTAGAGAAAGTTTGGTGGGCGCTTTTCTTAAATTTATTGAACTTCCAAAACCCATGAATATCCAACAAAGCTAGCTAGCTTTTACCCCCACACGAGATGAGATTAAAAATGCCCTCTGGAGTTTAAAGCCCTTTAAAGCACCTAGTTTGGAGGAGTTCCAACCAAGATTCTTCCAAAAATGTAAAAGCTATTAGGGGAATATTCTGTTCCTCTAATATCCCGGCAGAGTGAAATGAATCCATGATTTGTCTCATTCCAAAAATCAATAACCCTTTGGAAATAAATTTTTTTTGACCTACCAGTCTGTGTACATCTCTATACAAAATCATGTCAAAGATTGTTGTGAACCACTAAAATCGTTGATTCCAAGCATTATATCTCTAAACCAAAGAACTTTTGTTATGGGAAGAAAAATAATGGATAATGTTGTTATTACTCAAGAACTTGTCCACCACTTGAAAAATAAAAAGAAAGGAAAATGGGGCTCTATGGTTATCAAAATTGATCTAGAAAAAGCTTATGATAAAGTTAATTGGTCATTTATGATTGAAACCCTTGGAAGATTTAGTATCTCTCAAGTCCTAGTTAATCTTATTGAAAGTTGTACCACCACAGTCACACATTCCATCCTCATTAATGGTGATCTTTCGAAGAAGGTAACTCCATCTAAGGTACTTTTCAAGGGATCTGCTCTCCCCTTTCCTGTTTATCCTTTGTATGGAAGTTCTTACCAGTGTAATCAACTCGCAAGTTGCTAAAAAGAAATGGACTCAAGTTAGAATTAGAAACTTGAAATTCTCATCTCTTCTATTTGCTGATGATGTTCTGCTCTTCACAAGGGCAGAAAAAAAATCCATTGCTGCTATCAAGGATTCCCTTTAACTTTTCTTGCATTGCTTGGACAATACCATAAATGAAGCCAAATCTTCCATTTGGTTTTCTCTAAACATTAATAGTGTAGTGAGGCAGGAAGCCATGAACCATTTTAATTTTAAACCAATTCCGATGCCAGGGACATATCTCGGCTTCCCTCTAGGTATCTCAGGTAGGATTAAGGATTTCAAAGTCTAGAGAAAATAAAGAAAAATTCAATAGCTGAAAAACTATATTTCTATCAATAGCAAGGAAAACTACACTTATTAATGTTGTTTGTGCTCCTATAATAGCATTCTACATGCAATGCCTCCCGTTCCCAGTTAAAGTGTGTAATTAACTGGATAAAATTCGTAAGGACTTCTTTTGGAGTGTTAGAGAGGGTAAGAAGAAGGTCCTCATGATTAGCTAGAGAAATATTTGCAAATCGAGAGTTATAAGGGGTTTAGCATCTTCTTTCCCAAAGAGAAAAACATTGCCCTTCTAGTGAAGCTTTGCTGAAGAAGTAAGCATGAAGGATAAAAAGTTTTGGCAAATCTAATCTCTTATTATAACTTCATCAAACCTATTCAGAGATCAATCGTTGATAGGGAAATTATCATGGGAAGTGAGTTACTAAACCTAGGATTTTTGTCATTGTTAATTTAGCGAAAAAACAAATTTCTACCAAGATGATTAGACAAAGTTAAATCCTTCAGGAACCTTATTTAAGGTCCATTGCCAAAATCGAGTAATAATTTAACTATCAGACAAGTGGTGCTTGAACCGAGTTCTTAAGACTGGAATAAAGTTTCGATAATATTCCCTCAAAAGGTAACAGACAAAATTAATGCAATCCTTGTTTCCATAAACTCGTCTAGAGAGGACTGAATGGTTTGGAAATTTAATTTCGAGGAAAATTTTGATCTCAAAATAGCTTATTTGTTAACTTGTGACCCATATTTGTTTGAAAAACACCAGATGACAAATAACTCAAAGTGGATATTGACACTATCTTGTCATATCAAACAAAAATTCTTTGTGTGGAGCTGTTTAATGAAGTTATCCCCTGCAGATCCCTCATTCAGTTGAGAGGTCTTCCCATCTTCATTATGTGTCCCTTGTGCAACATGTTTGAGGACTACCCTAGTCACTTTATTTAAAGAGTGTGTTTGGGTAAGGGAAATTTGGAGAAAGATTGGGTGCAGCCTACATAATGAAAATGCCACAAATTTTGACCTTTGGGCAAAAAAGAATGCCATTTGCCAAAATACTTCAATCATGGGCATCTCTCATAGTACAATTTTTGTTTATGGAATATGGCACATATGGTTTGATAGAAACAACTTCATCTTCCAATAAAAAAGTTTCAACCTTAATTTTACTACAAAGAAGGCTATGGGCAAAGCGGCTGAATTTTTCTTTCTAAACTGTCTAAGTAGTACGAATACTCAGAACACCATCAGGTTCATTAAATGGAAAACCCCAAATGGCTCTTGTTCATGTAACCCTAGTACAATAATAGTGGAAGGTCTGATAAGAAATGCAAAAGGATTTTAGGTTATTGTTACTATAAATTTATAGGACAAAGCATAAATCTCATAGCAAAAATGTGGACAATCTACATTGGTTTGATGATTGGGAAGAGTATGAATTGTGGATATTTAATCATAGAATCTGACTCTTTAACTATTGTTAATTTGATTATTAATGGGAAAGAACACTCTCTTCACCACTTAAAACATTTGATTCAACTATGCAAGTCTAACCTCCAGGGCTTTACTAATGTTCATGTTCAGTATATTCACAGGGAAGGAAATGCCTGCGCTGATAGATTAGCCAAGCAGGCTCTTTTGAATCAAGTCTCGTTCACCACTTTTGATGTAATACTCCCTTTTTTGGATAGTTTATTTTTGGCTAATTGTGCTAGGATCTCATATCCTAAGAGAGTAGGAATGTTGTAAGGGCTTATTTTTTATTATCCTTGTTTGTTTCCTTTTCTTGTAAACGCTTTGTTCCTTTAGTGAATTCTGTATTTATGAAAAAAAAGTACAATAGAGTTTTTAGAGTATACTCCATGAATTTTTAACTTTTTGCTTATTTTATAGAATATATTTTTTTTCAAATGAATATTTAGGAAAAAAATGCTATATAAGAGGAGTTTATATTTGGCCAAATAATGTAATATGTACTTTTACTAACTTTTGAGAAATAAATTGTACCTGATCAAATTTTTAGAAAATAATTTTAATTGTAAAATTACAAAAAAATTGAGATTTATTTTGTAATTAATATTATTTAAATTAACAAAAAATTTAAATATTTATTATGGTTCATTTTAATTATATTTTTTATTAATTAATAAAAATATAAATTATTGGATAAGGTATGACAGTAATTGTTCTATGACAAAAGTCCAAGTGAGGGTTAAGTTATAGTCAAAATGTACGATGATGGAGTTAGATCCAATTAAATAAAAATAATTGCGTTTATAACTTTGAGGAGGTGTTTAATATACGATTTAAAAAAATATTTTTGAGAATAAAAGGTTCAAACTGTTGCATTCCCATGTTTGATACATGAATTAAAAAAATATTCTTGAAAATACTATATTCCCTAGAATAGTACATTCCCTGGAATAAAGTATTTTTATGCTTTTGTAAATTTTTATTCTTACCTAAAGGAGTAAAAATGTTGTATTCTCATGATATGAGAATATTTTTATATTAGTAAAATTATTAAATTATCCTTTTAAAATTTAACCTTACTTTATCTTTCAAACCCTTCCCTTCTCTTCACATCTCTTATTGATTCTTTATTTTTTCATAAAACTAAAAAAGAATGAATTATTTAATTTTTTATAAGATAATAATTTTAAGTATATTATATTATTTTTTAAATGATATAATTAATATTACTAATTATTAATCCTTATAATTAATAATTATTATCAAATAATAAAATTACAAAAAAGAGCATTAACAAAAAAAATTCACTTATATTACAGGAAGTTCATTTAATAATTTTTTTTTTGCATTGAAAAGGAAAAGAAAAGCAAATACAAGAAAATAAAATTATATATTATCATTTATACTAACTTATTCAAAACTTTTCGTGAGTTATTGTATGTTGCAAATCAGCGTTTGAGTGAGCAAGTGAGAAGATGATATTTTTGTTTTCTAAAAAATAAAGACAAATTATTTAATATAGCTCATATTTATATGTATTTATGTATGTATGTTATTCTAATGTTATTAATTAGTAACATGCACGTATGTATCTTATTCAATTAAAAAGATTTTATGATTTTTGTTTTTGATATAAGTAATTTAAAAATAGTTGATTATGATTTAAAAAAATATTTTAAAATTTTCAAGGGCATATTTGAAAAACTATTAAATATTTTCAAGAATGTTAAAGTTAAACCAAATGCAAGAATGTAATATTCTTAAGAATATTATAAAATATTTTTAAGAATATTTTAAGAAAATCAAACAAATTTTTTAAGATTCTTGAGAATCACATTCCCAAGAATGTGACTATTGAGAATAAAAAATTTATTCATATACCAAACGTTCTCTTAATTTAGTGGTAAACGTTTGATCCAATAATTAGTATCAAAGTTAAGGTCATAAGTTTAATTCCTAACAGGACAATTACTGAGAGAAAAATTGTTGGCCAAAATATGACAACAAGTATCCCTTAATGAAGACCTGGCGAGGGTCAATTAAGCCATAGTCGAGTTACATATTTTAATTGATAATTATAACTTTGATTAAGGATATTGTTGGCTTAAAAATTTAATTTTCAACTTTTGTTTTTGTTTAGAGGTAAAAGTTTTAATTTAACTTTTTTTATGATTGAAAAATTATTTTTGTTAGCATTCAAACGCAACTTATTTTTTAAATAAATACTTTTAAAAACACAAAAAACTTATTGTTAAAAAAAAAACCAAATAAAGTATTAGTTTGGTTGTCACTTGTCATCTACACACAATATGATACTCGTCCCTTGGGGAACATCCGATAAAATGGGAAGACACAATATGATACTCTCTCTTTCTTTAATTCCATGTTCGGAGTGATGTTATCTGTAGGCAACATGGTGTTGAGGTTCCCCTTGCTGCTATATTGTTGTCGAAGATGAGGAGGAAGACAGATACTTTGATATACTATAATCAATTTTTGGATTAGTAATTTGTTCCCTCCTATTCATGTGTTGTTTTTTATCTTTAATGTTTTGAACCTTGTACATTCCAGTTGCTTTTTGGACTTGGAGGGCTCATAATACTGAAGTTGATTGGGCTACATTTTTTGGAGGCCTTATTTAAGTTTTGTTGATTTTTCTTGCATTGGTTGGTGTTGTTGGCGCTATCTGTTGCTATATTTGTAGATTTGACTTGAACAGCCATATCAGATTAAAATTCTTTGTTTAGAATATTTCTCCTTCTTGTACTTCGTGCAGTCTTGAGGAGGAAGACGCAGCACATATTTTTCGCAACTGTAATATGGTGAAGGAAATATGGAAGATTGCTGAACTCAACATGCTTTTAGAAGAAAATCCAGATTTATTTAATTGGGTTAGGATGAATTCTCAAAGCTCGAAACCTTCAATCTTTAATATCCCTTGTGGGACCCATCCTTTTTATATACCTTCTTTGGTACATATGAATAGCCATAAATAAGTTGTTCGAAAATGAAGCATTATTCTGTCATAAATCTGTTTTTAAAACAGCAAAGGCAAGAGCAGCAAAATTCTTCTTCATGCCCATGCAGAACAGAAACTGGTTCAATACATGTAAAGTGGACGCCTCCTCAAGAAAACTGGTATAAATTGAATACAGACGACTCTTGTGAAGGGGCTACAGAGATATAGGAGCTGGTGGTTTGTTAAGGGGCTCTAATCTAATGGATGTTGGATCGAAGGCGTTTCTAAATTCATAGGAATTGGAAAAAGTCTTTTAGCTGAAATGTGGGCACTATATCCAATGATTGTATATTGCAGGTCCTTCCTATATCAGTTTAATCAGGTTTCAATCATACACACGCAAAGGAAAGGCAATGGATCTGCGAATATTTTAACTATGCATATGTTTAGTGAGTGAGTCTTGAAATAACGATATTGTTATTACACGTGACTTGAGAGTTTTATGCATTTGGCAACTCTGTTGCTGTTAAGTCAATATTTGGTTTTTTGTTGTATGAGATAGTTCTTAATTTTTTATTCCCTGAAATTTTGGCTGACTTTGCGAAACCTGCATTTTCTCGCAGAACTGAGTAAGCTAACACTACTGTGTTTGTATTGTACTCTTATTTTGATTAATGACATGCACACAATGAGTTGATTGAGTCCTTTTTATTTAAGACTTTGCCCTTTTCATTCATTTTTTACTTTCTCATTCCTGTTTTTTGATTCCGAGTTTTTTTTTGTTTTGTTATTTTTTTCCGTGTAATGGCTACTCCCCCTTCCTTCTCCTTTTCATTATTTTTTATTTTCTCTTCATCTCTTGCCAAATCTTTTGAAGTTCCAGATGATGTTGACGTATCAGAAAGGGGTTAACATAGAAGACAGATTTTGATCTTTTCGTGAAGATCGATTCAGACGTGAAAGATGAGGATTCTGGGAGGTACAATCTCTAGATTGTTCCTTAAGGTGATGATGAAGTCACTCTAGCATTAGATTGCTGATGGAAGGAAGATTTATGAAGTTTTGACAATTAAAGACTGTAATCCGAAATTAGCTGAAGCACAATATAAGAATAACGAAGTAGAACATAACCATGTTTTCACAACGAAGTTTTGAGGTATATATTTCACAATTTATATTTGTCATATTTTTATTAGAAAACTTAATATTAAATATCTATCAAGTTTTGTCTTTTTTTCTTCAATTGTGAGTAAATATGAGACGTATTAAGAATTAAATTCAAATATATGAACATTTTCTGATTCTTATATTTGAAAAAGGTACCACTTAATTTAAGATATTTGATCAAATTTTCTCTTTTTTTTTACAAAATAAATATAGTACATTGTAGTCGTGTAGTGGAACTGTCCAGTGTCGAGTAGCCCAAAAACAAAGAATCACAGTAAGCGTGCCCCCGCGAGATGCGAACCATAGGGCGCCCACAGACTAGAGGCCAATGGGCCCAAAAGTACAACAAAAACAAACACGGCCACAACACTAAACTGTTGTATTATTATTATGTTTTCGTACGTCCAAAAGAAACAAGAAAATTGATAATAAAATTAGAAAGCGAAAATAAATTAAATTCAGCTCAGCGTGTAGACAAAGCAACGTAAGCCTCATCCAAATTTATTATCCACTGTTTATAGATTAGACTTATATCTAATATCAAATTTTTTCATAAAATATGTAAAAAAATTTAATAAAAAATTAATCATAACAAGATATATTATAATATATATATATTAATTTTTTATTAAAAATTTTAATAATAAAAATATAAAATTTACACTTAAATAAAAAATAATTCAAGCTTTTAAGTTGAATAAGGCCTTTTGAGTGAAAAAAAGTCATTACTGCTTTGTGCACTGCCAGCTGCGAAAACCTCCAACTCGCTTCTCTCGCTTCTCATCCTTCCTCCTCTGTCTCTCTCTTTCTCTCTCTCAACCAGGTTTCTTTCATACATTTCTGATTCCTTTTTCTTTATTATTCGTTTGCGTATTTTTCCCTGTTACTCGCTAACCTCTTTTTCGTTTATCTCAGATTTGTACGTAGATTTCTCTCTACCTCCCGATCCCTCTCCCTCTGCCCCCTTCCCTTTTGGTTGGGCCGAGTTCTTGATCTTGTAGGATTGTTTATTTTCTAGGGTTTCTTGTTTAATTCTTTTGATAATCATTTCACTTATCTGTATTTATTTTTCGAACATGACAGTTTGGTATGTTTGTATCGAATCGGAGACAAACTTATTCAGTTCGTAGAGATTCATTATTTTGTTATCTGATTACTGCGCTGCTTGTTCAACCAGTGACCCATATGAACATGATCTGTTAAGTAGTTTTTCGAATATCTCGATGTTCCACGCTACAAAAAAGGTCTAAATGGATGAATACAAACTGTTTGGAAGATTTCTAAACTAAGAATTTGTTTGAAGCACAACTATATCACTCCTTTGCTATGATTTGTTATAATACAATCCACTGATATCGTGTTTACTTCTTTTCATGGCTATAAAGAAATTAACCAAGTGATTCTTGCTGGAACAAGGGTGAAGTCAATTGCATAAATAAGCTTTCTATCTGATTCAGCCTGTATATATATCTTAGTCCACATAATCTTCTTTGTTTTTTTTCGAGGAAGCTACGATTTGAATAAAGTAGTTTTTCATAATCGTAGTTTTTATTTTTGAGTCAAACTGATTATGCTCAAGCAAAATTTTTAGTCAAATACAGCAGACTGAATACTTGATTGGCCTTCTCTAGTTCTTTGTTAGGTTTAAGAGCAACTTGTTCTTTTGATTTTTTATCTTTAATCATATTAGTGTTTGCATTTTCTAATTTACTTCTTGTTCTTCTTGAATGTTGGTCTTGTCTGTTTTCTCGGACAATTTTGTAATCTATTATGTAATTTGTGTTAATGCTAGATTTGGTACTCTTCTTGTAGGAATATGATTAAACTATTCAAAGTAAAGGAAAAGCAGAGAGAACTTGCAGAGAATGCAAGTGGTGGAGCACCCATTAAGAAACAAACTGCTGGGGAGTTGCGTCTGCACAAAGGTTTTCTTCTTGCTATTAAATGGAGATCTTATTTTGTCTCCACATTTTAATGGTCAAATCTTGTTTTGGAATCCCTTCTCCTCTTTCCTGGGGAAAGAAGTTGCAAATCAGCTTGATCAGTTTTGGCAGACTCTTGGATACAAAATTTTGACTATAAAAGGAGTTTATTTACCTTCTGTTGCCAGGACTGAAATTTTTGTTGGCGCTTGGGGCATGAGGGAGGGGTGTGAACAGGGCAGAAATAGATAACTTGAACATTTTTTATCTTAAGTAATTATATTAGTGAAGTAAAGTTTTTGTTGTTACAATTTCAATTACAACTACAGAATTTTTTAGTTGATTTAGGTTGAAAGTGGAAAGTATAAGCTATAGAAGTTATTATCTGAAGTCCTTTTTATATCTTGGACCTGAACTCAAGAAACTGAATCTAGATTTTGCATGGTTGCATCATGTCATATTAGTGCGCAATAACTTACATCGCAGGAAGTTTTCTGTAAATATTACTATTAACAATTTTGTTTCATTTTTTAGTTTCTGAAACTTGTTTTGCAATATTGGTTACCTGCCCTACTTTCTTGGTGGTTCTGGCTTAGGGAGTAGATTAGGATATTCATTTTTTACTTGTTAACCAATAATACTCTATTTACTTTTCTTTGATTATGGTCATGCTATCTGGAGGGGAAATGTTTTTACACCGTGGATATGAGCAGTTTATTGCTTCAAGGGACAGTTATATTTTGTGCTCTACAAGACTTGTGAGTGAGAGAGAGACAGGATGAACCTTCTGGGGTAAGAGTTTAGGGAATTCCACCAAGTTTGAGGGGGATGGAGACTTGATGTTTTGTTGACAGATTTTAATGATTGGCTAAAGTTTATAATAATATATGGATTTTTTTTGAGGTCCTGTGGTGCTGGTAGGATTTGTAGTCAACTTTGATCCACCTCTGGACTTAATTTTGGACATGACAAGAGGTATGCATTTACCCCTATATGGAGGATTATAAACAATTTTCTAAGTTTGTGCTAGAAGATTCATGGATTTCCCAATCAAGGGGATTGTGTTGGTCAAGTTTATTAAATTTCTCCATGGGGTGATAGATAATCTCTATGGGCTGGTCTGTTTCAAGGTAGTTTCTTATCAAGGGGACAATATAATTGATAAATGTAAGTTGCTTTGAGATTGGTTCATGCCCTTAGAAGTCTATCTGTATACACCTTTAGCTAATTCATCCTGTAATTGTTTTGGTATCTTGTTTTCTTGGGTCGTGGTTGCTGTCAAGTGTCAATTGTCATCATGCTTAGAGGATGGTTTATAAGTGAATTAACTGGGTGAAGAAACTGTTGTTACTTTGTATATCCATGGAAAGGCTTTTATAAATTAAGACCCAATAATTTTTTGCTTATTTAGTTATTATTTCTTTGGAGGGTTTTCTATTTATAAGTATGAGACAAACAAAGGAAACTTATCTTGCCATTGGTCAATAATCTTTGCATACTCCTGCAGATATGTATTCATGGTATTGCTATTCTGTAATTAGTTATGACTTGTGAGTTCAATTAAAATATTGTTTTTTCAAGTTGTAGTCTATTCTTTGCTCTTCCTGGAACATTTCTCATTCCAGAATTGCTTAGCCTGCAGCTTTGGAAATTTTGTTTTAATTCCTGTCATATAAGTTTATTTCATAGTGAAGTGTAACATCTTGCAGATATTAGTGAGCTGAATCTACCAAAATCTTGTAACATGCAATTCCCCAATGGCAAAGATGACCTGATGAACTTTGAAGTTTCAATCCGGCCTGATGAAGGATATTATGTGTAAGCTGATTTATCTGTTATCTGGAAATTTCTTCAAATGTTCAATTACTCTTTAGAAAAATGGCTCTTGCTGAATGTAAAAATGTCTCTATGTCTGTTTTTTTTCTATTGACTATTTCTTTTATTAGTCAATAAAATGTATTATCTGATTGGATCTACATCATGCCCCCCCCCCCCCCTCCCCTCTCTTCGTTCGAAACAAAAGTAGAAAAACATTCTTCTTGTCCTTTATGTTTTGTTTGTTGTCACAGAGGTGGCACATTTTTGTTTTCCTTCCAAGTGTCTCCCATCTATCCACATGAAGCACCAAAAGTTAAGTGCAAGACAAAGGTAGGATAATCTTACTTCTTTTTGCCTCCATTTACCTTAGTTTTCTTTTTTAATGTAAATGTTTAGTTTTGGCTGTGGGATAAGTAATATATGCGATATTTAATCTGAAAGTCAGTATGCATATAATTGTGTTCATAATTAACTCCTATTTGTAGGTCTACCATCCAAATATTGACTTGGAAGGAAATGTTTGCCTCAACATCTTACGAGAAGATTGGAAACCTGTTCTCAATATAAACACGGTCATTTACGGATTGTATCATCTTTTCACGGTATGACTCCGGTTTTGCCACTATGGGTTTGTTATATCTGTGTGACCTTCTAAGATTATGATATCTCAAATTCTGTGTTCAGGAACCCAATTATGAGGACCCCCTCAATCATGATGCGGCAGCAGTTTTGAGAGAGAATCCGAAGATGTTTGAGTCTAATGTAAGGAGGGCTATGGCTGGTGGGTATGTGGGGCAAACCTTTTTCCCACGTTGTATGTAACCTTTGGTTGATAACTTCAAGTCCCTGTTCAAAATATATTATCAAAGCTTGAAGATTCATGGTTTGTATAATTTATTTACAAAAGTGCATTTTTGCTTTCATCCCTGTCCGTTATTTGTCTTGGTGGAGTAAGAGGATTGATTCCTAAAATGATCTGAAATCCACACAAGTGGAACATCGTTGTAACTTTTGTGTTCTATTTGTATGTTCATCTGTTAGTTTGATGTGGATCAAGTAGAGACAGGGTTCCTTGGTTAATACATTATTAGTCTCCGACTCTCTCCCTCTATCATGGGCATTGGCGCGATGTGCATACTGCGCTTTAATTATTTGACTTAATCCTTCTGGAGCTATACAGTGCAATTGGTGGGACTCATTTCAAAACCGATATAAGTGACTGAGTTAAAACAAATCAAATAAAACTGAAAATCTTTTGTGTAAATTGGTTTTTAAACATGACTGAATGGTTGGGTTCAATTGGTATTAATTGATTTAGTCAATTTTAATTGAACTATTTCACTATGTATTTTAAATATTTTACTCTTTTCAACTATTAAATTTGATTTATGAATATTTTAACTTTAATTGGCATGCTACTGATTTAATTGTATTTTATGTTAAAAATTTAAGAGAAAAGTTTTTGCCCGAAGTGTTCAGGAAATTTTAAGTCAATTTATTAATTAAAAAAGGTTTTAAGTTTAAAGAATTTTTTTAATATTTTAATATAGTATAGTTTAGTGTTTTTGTCACCCTTAAGGTTTTAAATCTTTGTTTTCGCTGAAATTCAAAATCACAGTTTCATTTTCATATTACAAAAGATCATATATACATTTTTCAAAAACTTACTTACCACTCAAGTTACTCATTTTAATTTTGGAAAGCCGTTCAATTTGTTTATTCAGTCGAAATGGAATTTGGAAAGGGGAAGAATAAGAGGAAAAAGTGTCACCGCCATTGGCTGTGTAATAAATCTTATGAATATTTTTGAGAAGTGCTTCTCTTCTATTAGATGAATTTTAACGTTCTCACATTCATATTCAGACTATTAGATGAATTTTAACGTTCTCACATTCATATTCAGAAAATTAAAATAAAAAAATCTTAATACGTATTTCATAATAAAAATGTTCAAGCTCTTGATAAATGAAACTCCAATATATTATGTAAGAGAGTGTGTTTGAAAGAGAAAAAATGAAAGAAAAATAAGGGAAGTGAGAATTTTCATTTGACAGTTTTTTTCACCAACTAATAACTCAATATTATGAATAACGGCAAACCCTCGAGAGAATAAAAAAATGAACTTACCTGGGTAAAATAAAAACTGACTTCCAAAAGGAACTGAATTGGAAGAAAAAATAATTGCCTTTTTTTCTTTTTTTTACACCTGGATCCTCTGCATTTGAGATTTTCTTCTTTCATATAATATTGAGGAATTTTGAGACAGTATAATCTCTTATTGGCATTTATAATTTTTTTTTTTGAAATAAACTGAATAATTCATTCAAAGGAAAAGAGTTCAATACATCATCTCTGGCCAAATTAAGAACTGAACTAGTACAATCTTCAAACCAAACAGCTGGAGCTAAATGAAATAAAGACTTTGCTAAGTGACTAGAGAAGTAAAATAGTAAAGTATAAAGAAAAAAATATAGGTGGATCTTAATTAATAGAAAGTAAATTTTTAATTTATTTTTTTCTTACTTTTACTCCTTTTTTTTTCTTCTAGCACTTTATCATTTCACTATTTTCTTATTAGAGAATTCAAATTCTTTCTATAAAGAAAAAATAACTTTTTTTTTCTACCTGGATAAATGGCTGAGGATGATGGAATCAGAAATGTATTGTAAAAAATGTGTCTTCAAATGAGAATCCTTCTTTCATATAATATTGAGGAATTCTGAGACAGCATAATAAATTTGGATCATTTAAATAAAAAGAAAGAGAGAGGTAAAATCGTAAAGTACTTAAAAAAAAAATACAAATAGATCCTAATTAAATGCATAAGTTAGTGTTACATTAAAAATAAAAATTACAATTTTACGTTGTCTAAACAACTTATTTTTACGAACAAAAAATAAATTAAAGATGAGTTAAGTGTAATTTTTTAGTGAAAAAAGTATTAAATATATTGTACTCTAAATAATTTGCAACCTTACTGGATTTCATTACAACATCTTTGACCCATTCTTTCTGAGCGAATCATACGCCCAAAATGAAGGATCTCAAACCATTTGGGCATAATATCTCCCTGTATTAAAGATATATTATCTTTTTTAAGAGAAATTGAACCTACTCCTGAATTTTGCCTCCAATTATAATATCTCCCTCGTCTTAAAGAAATAGAAATTTATTTATATGAAAATACAAAAGAAATTTTTTGTAATATTTACTCTAAAACTTCTTATTAAATGTTGTAATCTGTTTACCATCTAGGCATAATTTGTGATTTGACTTGACATACATTAAGCCACATACCAATTAGCACAAACAATTAACCTAAGGCCAGACAGTGATGACACTGGCATCATCCAATCTGCTTCATAAACAATAAGGTATAGTAAATGGCAGTAGAAGAGTTCAAGTTTCGCAAACCTTCCAACTAGGACTGTGATTGCAGAATTCACACCTTTTTAGTATTTAATTTAAGAAAAATTTAATTATTTCGATGTAAATGGAGATGAGGATTGATTCACTCAATTATTCTTTTGAGTACAAAAATTAGGATTATAATACTCTAATCATAATACAATTTGCAATTGCCCACAAAAAAAGAACTCCAACGCATTATCCATGACCCATTAAATACACAACTAGGATAGAACAAATTTGGTCTGGCCCAATAACAAGACCCATTTTTCCAGCCCAATAAACCCCAATAACAAGAATAAGAAATGGGAAAAAAAAAAAAACAACGAGAGCAAGATATAACCACGAAGCTAATAAAAAAAAAAAGAGGTTCCTCAGACCAAGAACAAAAATACACCATTTACACTCTCATTCACTGAAAGAAAAAGAAATTACCCAAAACAGAACCTTTCTTTTGCGAATAGACTCCAGGTGCTTTTCATTACCGTCAAACTAATTAATCTATGTCAAATTAAAGTATTATAAAGATCATAAATAATTTGAGTTAAACTCATTGCAATTAATTTAATGAAGGAATTTGTGTAGAGAAGAAAGAGACATGAAGAAAACACGTATGAGGACCACAACACAAAGCAACGGATGTATACATGACACGAAGATTAAAGAGAAAGAAATTGGTGCTTGGTTTGGTATGCTTTTCTTAGGATCACCTGAGACATGCATGTATCAATCCCACATGATGTTTCTTTTGCTCCGAGAATCAGTTTGTGTTAGATCGACACGACCACATTGTCCTTACCTCCCAACCTTGTATTTCATCAAAGGTTACCACTTACCTTCCCCTATACACCCCACTCTTGCAAAAGTGTGCAAAAAAGAAGACAACACAGTATTAGTGCTTATCATGTGCATATGGCAGTGGTAGTTTGCAGTATGTAGGACACCCAACTTGGAATCACTTGAAGACTGTGTTGGGACACACAAAGGAAACCAACGCACCACTCAACGCCATAATTCCACTGTTCCCACCTGCCACGTTTCGCTATCTCCTTTCTTTTTTAATCTCAATTAATTATCTCATTATTATATTATATTAAACTAACATTACACAATCTTTTATATGATTTGTCATCAATTAATTTAATAATAACCATCTGGAAGATACTGACTTAGCCAAGACCTGTGCTGTTACTTCAGATTTGTTACTTTTTAAGTATACGGAATATATAAGTAATACTACTTTATGTTTGTAAAAATGTCTAGTTGTGGGGACTCCCAGCTTTTTATGAAAGAGACTCCATCGACAGGATTGGTCTCACTAATCACTTTAATCACAGTAATCATCTCCAGCAAATATATATAAAAAGGAGAAAGTATATTTTATCATCTATAACACATTATTTGTTTAAATTTTAATTTATAATAAATTATTTTATTAAATTGTTTAAAATATTAAAATTATATTTAAAAAAATTATAACTTCTTTAATTTTTCTTCACACATAATCTAAAATTAAATTAAAAAATAAATTATATGATAAGTACGTAATTATTAATTTAATTTTAAAAATAATAATTTTTAGTATTTTAAATAATTTTAAAAAATAAATTATTATAAATTAAAATTTAAATAAATAATATTTTATATAGACATAAGTAAAAGAATAAAATATATTTTTTGTACATAAAATATGTTTTTGACCAATTAAACCCTGAAGTTAGAGCTGAAACAGCCTTTATAAGTCAAAAGCGACCTAAGTGGTTAATAAGTTCAGAAATAAATAATGGCTAAAATTAAGGCGTAATTCAGGGGTTGATGAAATCTAGGTGCTAATATAATACAAAAATGAAAGCGAATGAAATTTTGCACAGATTTAGAGGATAAACCGTGATGTCCATTAGTCTGGAGGGAGGGAAACATGGAGGTGTAATGTATGTGGCTCATACAACAAACAAAATTGACATTCATATATATATCACACGCATCCCTATCCATGCAAAATTTCTTCTTCATATTTGTGTGTGTGTGTGTGTATATGCTGGTATAAATTAAGATTAAGACGACCCCATGGGCCCCATGCATGCATCTATTAACTAAAAGAAGATATAAAATTAATGCGACCACTGTAAAAGTCATTGAACGGAAGGAGGGGTCCTGCTGGGCAAAGAGAGAGCTAGGGTTAAACAATTATGTGGTCGAAATTTGTATAAGCATTGTGGTGTCTTGTCAACCACCGTCTTTGAATTTTTTTTTCTTGAATCTCATGAGCAAAATAAAGATCACAAAGCCCACGTACGGGACAACTGCTAGTGATTGCTCTTTATCGAAGAATTGTTCTTTAATTAGAGGCAAATAATTATTAACATCAAATCTATATATCCTACTTATAATTAATTGACCCGAATATGCTAATTAGTTAACTATGGTTTTAAAGCGTTTGATTAGGCAGGGTGGTGTGATTAATTAGTGCCCTAAATGAGAGTTGGAAGATGGGAAACAAGTGGTGGAATTGTCGGGATAGGTACATGACACCCATTTGTTTAAGTCTTTGTTGATTTGTTTACTTAAAAGTTGATAATGTAATTACACTGAAAAAACAACTCAAAAGCATAAAAACCCAAGGAATCCATTGCGTGCCATGCGCATCTTCTTTGGCATATCATATCTTTTCTCCATTCTTTATTAAACACAAAGACTCTAGCCGCCACCTTATAATATATAACTTGATGAACGACGAATCTCTCTCTCTCTCTCTCTCTCTCTCTCTCTTTTACTTCACCTTCACTTTGATCTATCATCTATCATCATCCTTATCCTTAATCTTGTAAGCCCGAACAAGCATTCCACGTAGCTAATTAAGGTTTATCTTATTTTACTTAAAATAACCACTATACGTCGATTGGACACTAAGAACCGTAACAGTATAATACCCAACTTCTGACTAACAAATGAAAGAGGGCCCATCGTCCGTTTTTACTTTTGACTCTGAAAGCAATGGATATAGTTGCAATAAGTGTAAGTGTATGTGTGTGTGGAAAATGTACACGAGGATCTGACCCAACCAAAATGTTTTCAAACTCCTCTTACTGTTGACAATTTCACCTCTCTTTGTATCTTTGTGCATGGTTCATTGAATCCACCGCCTCTTCTTGTTTCCATGTTATCTTTCTCTTTTAGAACTAGAAGTCTTTCTCCTCCTTGTAGGCAAATTCCACTATACCGGCAAATTTTTTACCGTGACTTTTCCACGTCATGAAAATGCATAGATGCTTGCATTCATCAATCTTTCAATTAATTCTTTATATATATATATATATATATATATATAACTATAAAAAAAAATGTCTTAATATAGGGAACTCTCACTAGTTGAAGTCTAAAAGAAGCCATATATATGCAATCTTAATCTTTTAAGTAGAGATACTATTTTTAAAATTTGAATCCATAACCTTTATATCATAACTTAGACTATTGAGTTGAAGGACTAAAGTTATGAGAAATGGAAGAATAGGATTTCTTAAAGGATTTTATTGTAATTCTAAATTCTTCACTAAATTTTATAGATTTAATCTTAGGAATACTAAAAAAAAATTTTTAAAAAATTATTTCTACAGTTTCTTTGTTATTTTATTTTATTTTCTTAAGACTATATATATATATATATATAATTATAACAAATTAATAATGAATAAATTATTTATATTATATTTTTAAATATTTATAATATTATCAATTTAACCAACAATTAAATGAGTTAATTCTTCACTTTAAAATGTGTCAAATTATTATCTAGTCTAATTTTTAAGAGTTTTATTAATCAGTATTTGATAATATAAATAGCTACCGAACGACGGACTGAATCCCTTGATTAGCTTCGTCCTCTTCTGTCCACAGCATCTTTTAAGTAAGTTTAATTGCTTTTACTTTTATCATATTGTTACTCTGATGTTGGAGATTGACTTTATCATCAAAAATTATATTAGCCGATAATCCATTATCTTCACGCAATTCTCCTGGTGTAGGACTCTTTCAATCGGAGACCAGACACTCGGAGAAAGAGCTATCATCAGTATTCTTAAGTACTAATTAAATTTTTATTTGATTAATTGACGAAAATTTGAGATATTTAATATTATTATTGGAAATAATTTTTATACAAATTTTAAAATTGAGACCAAAGAGCAGGGTCGTTGGGAAGAGTACCATGGTGAATAAGAGAGTGACACGTGAGGTAAGAACAGGATCCGTGGTCCCCTGAAGGACTTATAGGGAAGTGACACGCGTCTTGTCCTTTGGTTACACCCATGTGCCTCCTTATCCTAACTTTTTCCCATCCCATCAACTGTTGAACACGACTCACCTCCAAACTAACTTGTACGTACGGACACAGTCAGACCGAAAGTGCTGTGCAATTATCCACCGTTGGATGAAGGAAGGCAGTGTTCCAACGGTGGATGGTTAGGGTGGGAGCGGGTGAGAGGGGGAAGGGTCTACACTGGTATGATCATTGCCTTTTGTAATAGGGAAGGGAAGGGCTTGACCGTTTAAAGTGGGAAGCAGATAGATACTGACATATTGTGCTTCTGCTTCACCAGAAAATAGAAAATATGGAAGTTACTTTTTAAATTTTCTCGCCATTAGGAAATAATACGATAGAGAATCATTTGGAATTGGAAGGAGAAGGACAGATAAAGTGGACATTCTTTTGTTTAATGTCTATTAATTGAATATGAATATTCCGCTTGTATATGTCGACTGGAAATTTGGATCTTTTGCAAAAGAGATATAAATTCATTAGAGTTTATCTTGTGTTTTATAATTTTTTTTATAAATTCATATAATTAATTCTTTTTAAGAATTTGAGAGAATTTAAACTCATCAACTGGGTTTGTATCCCTCCATGTATCCTTATCAATTGTTTTTGGGGATAATGTTATGTATCCGCCTTTCTTATTATTAGTTTTTTAAATTTGTATACAAAAATTTGAGGTTTTCATAATAAAACAAAGTTTAACTATGTTAAAATCTGATCTCAATCATTATATATTCTTATCTCTTTCCTTTTACTACTTAAAAGGATTAGTTTTAAATGAAGTGCTATAGTTCTTAGTTTTAAAAATTATGATATACATTATCAATAAATTTTTAGTTAAGGTGAAAGTGCTCTTACCCTTATTAAAAATATATATATATTTAAATTTTGAGAAGCATATTTGTTGAAAGGATTTTATTTTAATACTCTCACCCATAAGGACTTAATCCTATGTATGTAACTTAAAAATACCCTAAAGTTTTACCTAAAAATTACTATATATTAATTCATTTCTTTCATTTTATTCACATTGTAGAAATTAATCAAATAGCTCAGGTAGCATGTTAACAGAAAAATATGTGTTAAATATTGGATAATTTACTTCTTCATCCTTCTTAATTTTCCTTCCTTCATGGTTTTTTTTTGTTTACATTATTAATCTTTTCTATTGTGGCATAATATGGTACATCTCTCAAACTTTAACTATTTTTTAATTCCTTAAAGTTTTATATGTTATGATAGGATTTGTTGTAGTTAGAAATAATTAATAAAATTGTCTTCCAGATTTCGTTTTAATGTTTATCTGTTATTTTGTCAACTTCTAACACAGATATATAATTGAGGAACATTAACACATGTGAGTCCAAAAATTTATAAAGATTAATTAGTATGAATTCAAAATCTCAAGTAATTAAAAATATAAAATAAACAAATAAAAAAACAAATTGTTAATACCATGCATAATCTTTTTTTCTCACAAATATTTTTTATTAAAAGACAATCCTATTTAAAATTTTATCAAATACTAACTATAAAAATATGTTCTAACCAAAATTCAAAAGTATACTTCACTCTTACTGTCATCTTTCTTATTTTGTGATGACGAGGCCATGATATGATATTATACGGCCGTGCAGAAAAAAGGGGAAGGAGAAAAACAAGAAAAGGTGGAGAGAGAGAGAGATTTAAGTGATCGTGGATGACACAGCGACCCATTTTGGCTGGTTGTACCTGCAGGGTTCTTTCAGGTTGGGCCATTTGTTTTCTTTTTTCAAACTTATAATTGAGAGAGAGTTATGTATCAAAATGAACTACAAAAGATACAACACGGCAAGTACGCTTCAATATATATATATATATATATATATATGCTTCACCAGAAAAATATATGTCAGTTAATGCGTGTAACTTATTTCTGACTTTGGATAGTAATAGTACTATATACTCCACTCTATTTCCACTTTTGAAGAATTATGATTAATGAACCCGCATTAAATAATGTAATAAAAGCTGTTAAAAATACACTCATTCTCCCTTCTGTAATTTTATAATTAAGTTCGTGCAAATTAATTAATTTTTTTTGTTTAGATTTAGTTTAGCATTACTTTTTCATTTGTATTTTCAAAAATTATATTCCAGACTTCAAGTGTTGGGTAAAAACACGAGAGTACATTTAAAGTCATTGGTCATTTATGTACATGCTTTTCAAAGCATGTTAAAGGTGGCTTTTGGAAGTGATCATTCCTACTCTTTTTTGTTTTTAATAAAGAAATAAAATTAGTACTTAGTATTCGGTGCTTGCCAGCATGAAGTTATATATGGAGGAGATATTTTAATACTAAACAGGTTGGTGATGTTTTCAATAATTTGTACCAAAATTTTAAGATTTAAGTTTAGATATAGTGTATTTTATGTGAATTGAAGACATGACAAATAGTAGTGCATGCAGTGTGGGCAATAAATAAATTGGTTTTGTACTTTTGTTTATAAAATATTTAATTTATTGGTAGAGTATTTAGTTAATAAAGTTGTCATTTTTGTTATTATTTTTTATTTGAAATTAATAAAAATTTTATTAATCAATCAAATATTTTCTTAATTAGGGTCGATATTGTTTAATAAGATTCTAAACAAAATATGAATATAGAGTTCTGATCTTCGACATAAAATTTTATATAAAAACTTAAAAAGTGTATTTCAAACTATATTTTAGTCCAAATTTGCATATACATAATCAATCGTGTTATGATATTGACTTGGTTGATGATAACCGATTAGCGCTACATTATATTGTTATTTGAGATTCATTTTGGAACAAAGTTTTAAGACATACAACATTATTCATTAATCTCAATAATTTCATAATAACTGCATAATAGACCTATTTAATTATGATTAATTAATTCTCTTTCTGGTAACCTCATTTATTTTTATTCTCGTTTCAAAATTGCTTTTTTTTTTTCCGGCCTT
Organism: Senna siamea; assembly: GCA_031216115.1. Lineage (NCBI taxonomy): Eukaryota > Viridiplantae > Streptophyta > Magnoliopsida > Fabales > Fabaceae > Senna > Senna siamea. The sequence goes on from CM062358.1 coordinate 16,775,134, forward strand.
TCTCTCACTCCAACACATGCATAGAATAACTATCACAAATTAACAAAAATATTACCCAAACTAATCAACTGCTAGATGATTTGTATTATTGTCATAAAAATTGGCCACATATATATATATATATATATATATACACACACACACAATTTTAGATCTGAACAATTTAAAATTGATACATTTTTTATAATAAAAAAAGATAAAAATAAAAAATTAATATTAATAGAAATTTATTATAAATAAATTAAAAATTAATTTTTTTATTTTTTATTATTAAAAAATATATTAATTTTAAATTACAGAAAATCCAAACCCTATATATTCACATGATTTCCATAATGCCATCCTATGTTCTTTGGTCCAATAACAAAAGCTACCTGCCACGGTGGGGATTTTTTAGGCATTAAGCCATGAGGATGTCATCAATGACCAAATGCCATGTATATAATATAAAATAATAATTCATTCGTATAAAAGTAATAAATGTTTTTCCTAAAGCTATGATCCATTCCTATAAACTATAATTGACAAATATCTCCCAACATTTTTACATTTTTACATTTTTATATTTAAAACTGTTTGTCTACTCTTTAATTAAAAAAATTTTGATATCAGATTCTATACTTCTAATTTCGTACAATCTTATTGGATGAGAAATAACATGTAGATAAGTCTATTTTAAAAAAAAAAAATCATATTTCTCTATTTAATTGCAGATTTAACTAACTTCTATCTTGCTGATTTTTTCCATTTTTAAATTCATTTTTCACTCATTATTATATGTAATTATAAGTGGAATCTAATGTAAAAATTCTGCCATGTTCGTCAATATATCTTTACAGTTCAAAGTTCAAACTTCAAAGAATATTTATAAAAGAGTTGTACATCTTTCTAATCATGATTTAAATTTTTGTTTAGAGATAAATGTGAGTGTCTTGAATAAAATTTTTTAATAAAAAATATTTGTAAGAAATTAAAAGAATGAACAAATAAAAAACAAACGCAACAATTGAGAATTGAGAGGCGACATTTGGAGTTGGGACAAAGGAAGCAAAACCAACTACGATTCAGTCATCTCGAGCCACGCATGCCTACAGAGCTGAGCCGTACAAGTGCGGCTTGGCCATGCAAGTAAACCAATGCCATTCCATTCATCCAAGGAAACGTTGCAATTGGATTCTTTAACTATTTTGTATGATAAAATTTAAAAAATTAATAACATCTACATGAAATATTTTAAATATATATATTTTAATTTCTGTCTTATCCAATTTCATGTTCTAAAGTTTTTTAGAAATCTTTCGAGATATAAATCCAAAAATTTATAGAGCTCAAACTTTTTAAAATATAAAGTCTAATCATTAAACTTTTTTTTTTATAAACTTTATAATAAATAATATTTTATTATATGTACACATTTCAATAAAATTGACGACGACGAAAATAATAATAAATCTTTAGGGCCAGCCTCTCCGAGACCCCGTACCTTTATTCTGTATGTGTCATCTTTGCCTTTGGGATCCCCAACTTCATCTTCTTTTTTTTTCTCTTCTGAATTTTTTTTAAAATGTATTATTAATTATTAATATTATATAATAAATTTAAAATTTTATTAACTAGTGACATAAAATAAGACATTTGAAAACAATATTTTATCATGTCATTTAATATATTTTAAAATATTTTCAACAAATAATAATAAATACATAATCTATTTTTAAAATAAGATAAATTTATCCTCATAAATTTAAAATTCAAAATTTTAAATCTCAAATTATAAAATTATAAAATCTTAAATCTTGTGATTATTTCATTTTTTTGAATAATTTTCGTAAATATTTGTTGGCTAATTATATATGGTAATTTGTGTGCATATATATTTTTAGTTTTATATTTTATAAATTTATAATTTAAAATTTAAAAAATTATAAAATTATAAAAAATAAACCCTATAAATATATTGGCGTCTCATTTATTTTTTTGGCATTTTTCGTATATACTTTTTTTAAATAATTTTATATGATAATTTTTGTATATAAATATTTTTGAGTTTATGTTTTAAAATTTAAAAATTTAAAATTTTGAATTTCATATTTATGAGAGTAAATTTGTCTTATTTTAAAAATGTATTATGTATTTATTATTTTTTATTGAAAAGGTCTTAAAATACATTAAATTAACATGATAAAATACTATTACTGATTTTGAATATGAGCTTAAGATAAATTTATTCAAGAGCATTTAATGCTCTTTAACTGATTTTTTAAAACACTAATTAACAAAACTCATAAATTTATACAATAGAATACTAACCCATAATATTATTAATTTTAAATATGAACTTAAGTGTGAAATATGTCTTATAACATTTTCACTTTTAAATTTATCTTTATTCAATTAATATGAAACTTTATTTATCTTCCTTTCTATTAAACTCAACAATTAATACACATTCTCAGACACATCCATTATTTGTACGTTTATCTTGCAATATTACTCCCTTTTTTTTTTCTTATAATGCTATCATCACAACATGTAATAACATCTCTAATCCTTACATTATCTTATCTCTTTTCCAACGTTCGTACATCTTTTTTTTTTATTTTTTGTTTAATATTTTGGGTGTGTGCAGCCGTACCTGCAGCATGTGATAACGAAAAACGCATAATGGCAGTGATAAGAAAATTTCAAGACACTGCGGGGGGCAAATTGGTAAGAGAGAGTCCCATCAGTTTCCCTATAAATAAGGAAGGGCTTGGAAATATATGTCTCCAAAGACATACCAGTATATTACCCTGTGAACATATACATCAGTCATTTTGAGAGGCCAACACCATGATGAATCATCATCATCCAACAGAAGCTCACACTGCCCTCTTCTCTCACCTATACCCCCATGCTTACACTCAAACTGTCCCTCAACAAGGTTGGCATTAATTAATTATTTTTGGTATATATATATATATATATATATATTAATAAATGAATTGATAATTCAGGGGAAGGGATGAAGCGAAGACGACGTCGTAAGAGGAGCAAAGGAGGAGAAGGCATGGGTGTGGGAGGAAAGAAGAGGAAGCAGTTGAGTGAAGAGCAAGTGAAACTTCTGGAACAAAACTTCGGGAAGGAGCATAAGTTAGAGTCTGAAAGGAAGGATAGGCTAGCGTCTGAGCTGGGTCTCCATCCACGTCAAGTGGCCGTGTGGTTTCAGAACCGAAGGGCTCGTTGGAAGAACCAGAAGCTCGAGCAAGCCCACACCGACCTCAAGAAACTTCACGAAACCACCATCCTCGAGAAATGCCGCCTCCAGACTGAGGTACATATACTAGCTAGCTACATACACTTATACACACACACACACACACACATATACAATACTCTGCTTTCTCACTTTTGTAATTTATATTTTCACAAATACCTAATTCTTCCCTCAATTTTTGGATAATTATAAGACAGTCCTGGGAAAATTATGAGTTGAGAGAGAGAGTTTTGGTTTCCTCTCTACATCGAATAAGGTCAATCATTTACGTTTCTGCTAGTGGCCTTTATTTTATTTGATTTTTCACACTGTCAAATATTAAATTCAAATTCTTTTCCTAATAAAAGTTCAAATTTTAGTTCGTCTGAGACTAACTCTTTAATTAAAATCGTATATATGCTTGTCAATAAGTCGTTTGATAAATATTTATGATATTTTTATTAAAAATATTGGTAATAAAAACGTTAAATTAATTGTACGTAAATGTTATCCGGAAGTAGAATTGAACATAGAATATATTATGTATGGGAGAGAAGAAAGAAATTAGAAACTAGAAGCTGACCCACCCCACCATTTATGGATGAGCTCTGGGCTCGAAAAAAGCCTAGTTGTCCTCTTTAAGTTGTTTGCCAATAAAAATGGCACAAAAAGATAGGGAAAATCTTTATTTTTTTAAAAAAATGGACAAGGAACAGCATAATGCCACCCTAGTAGAGAACAAAAGGCATTGTGTCTGAAAAATCCGTACAAGGTTATGGTGGCTGTGGTTGGGCCTTGCATGAGGCCCACTTAAGAAAAATCAGGCACGTGACATATGTAATCCACCCACCTGACCTTTCGGCTTTTGCTTTGCACTTTAATTTGTTCTCTCAAGTCTGAAACTCTGAACTAAATGCTTAATTCGACGTATTGTGGTGGTGCAGGTGTCAAAGCTAAAGGCAGAGCTATGGGAAGCGGAGAAGGAGATCCAACGGCTAATAGAGCGCCATGAGAGAGTGTCGAATGAATCCAACAGCCCAAGTTCATGGAAGTCAATGGTAGCTGTGGACCCACCATTTCTTGGGGAGTTCGGAGTGGAAGGGTACGATGACGATGATGATGTGTTCGTGAACACTACAGACCATTACTTGAATGGCATGGAATGGTTCAATTTGTACATGTGATATGTGTACGTGAATCAGAGAATTTGGTAATTTGTAGATGATGATGTATGTGGTGAATGATGTAAATGTAAATGCCCCGCCTAATGATCCATGTAGCTAGCTTAGCTAGTGTGTGCGCTTGACTATGAATCTGATTTGGAAAATGTCCTTGAAATTATAAATTGTCCTTTCACTCCAAATTGTGGTATCTTTTTATTAAAAAAAAAAAGAAATTGTGAACGAACAAAAATTTGACTCCAATTTTATATCTTCAAGGTTCTTCAATAAAGAATGACATGTGTAAACTCTTCTAATTAATTAAGTTTTTTAATAATTTTTTTATATATTTTATTTTTATTACAAATTTGATAACAAAAATATAAGGAATTTACTTAAGTCTACATAGCTATTCCATATTAAATTACAAAAACACTCCTTCTCTTTTAGTAAAATTATACTTTTCCTACCAAAAAACAAAAAAAATTATGCTTCCTTTTCTTAAAATTAAAAAATATGCTACAATATGAATTCTTATACAACAAAAAATAAATTATAATTTCACTTACTTTAATCAAAGTATTTATATAATATAACAAACATTAATATATATATTTAAACAATATAAAAAATGACATGTTTAAATTTTAAAATTAATTAAATTTATAATTTTCAAAACAATAAATAATATATTGAAATAACTTTTAAAACTATACTTTTAATAAATTATATTAATACAAATAATTATTATTTTAAAAATATTTTAATTATCTTTTAGCAATATTCATATATTTTTTAAAATTGAGAAAATAATTGCATAAATTAAATCATTTAGAAAAAAATAATTTACTTTTTTTTAATAAAAAAAGTAATAACCTTAAAAATGTCGTTACACAAAAGTAATAATCATAGAGTTGTGATATCTGATTAATAATAGGTAGATTTCCAAAGGACTAAAAGATAAGAGATAGAAAGGTAAGGTTTTCTAGCCAAGTATTCTCAATATCTATGTATGTTTATGGCACAAGATTAATTTATAAAAGAGTACTAATAACAAAGAAATTTAACTTCTCAAAAATCAATCTTTCTGTAGTTTATATAAAAATACTTAATTGAAGAATAAAAGATCATAGACTTGGGGCTTGTGTTTTCTTTTCTTTACTTGATTTAGCTCACCTAGTTATGCTTACTTTTTCATTATTTATGTATTTTGGGTAGGAAAACAAGTACATTAGCCATTATAAAATCATATTGATTGGATTCATTTCTAGATGAGTGATCTTTATAAGATTAATGTCTTCATTCAATTTAAAGAGTAATTCAATAAAAAATCTATAGGCTAGCTAGCTAATTGCATTGAATCTAAACCTAACCACCACATTATCTTTTTCTATTATTTATGTATTTTTGGCATAACTAACAGATTCCGGAAGATATTTGTAATGGAAGTCTGGCTGAGTTTGCTTTCTTTTGTAGTGTCACATGAACGCATCGATGCCAATGTACTTTGTATCAACTATCAAGCTTCCTATATATGCCCCTAAGTAGATAAGATTTGGTCTTTTTGCACTTGATAAAGCACCGCAAATATTACTATATATTATTCAAGGAAATACACGTAAAAATAACGAGGATTGATCGAGGAGGCACAGAGAATATATATACATCAAATTAAATATTATTGGGGTCATTTAAGTGCTTGAAACCGCCTTGAAAATTGATAAATTAAAAGTAAGGTTAAATATTGATACAAGTTTTAGCAGATGGAACCAATATTAAGGAAAAAAAACACAGCTTTAGCTCATTTATCTTATACTTGAATCTCTATATATATATTATTGAAGAAATAAAAAGGTTGGAGAAGTCCTTGCTTGCTTCCTGTTTGAAGACTTTGGTGTCACATCATGTCGTTTGGAAAGTTTAAGCAAAAATTGACGGATAGCAACGGTAATGAAGAGAGAGTTTTGTTAAGCGAATTTTTTAAAGTACTAATTAGTTAATAGAACATTTAATGCCTTTAGAGTTGAAACATATAAAAAAAATCAACTAAAATAATAAATTTTAATATTTAGGAATCACATCAATCAATTAAATAAAATTAAAAAATATATATTTTAAAGTTAAAGTTAAAGCCGATCCAAGATTGCATGTGTCATTAATCAAGTCAATTCAAAATTATTAGGAAACAGTAAAAGGAAAAGGGCCTTCAATGAAAGTGGGCCTTCGGATACTAAAGCCCAATAATCCAAACCGTCCACTTCCAAAATGGAGTCAACACCTAAACTAGACTTGATGAGCATGCAAAATTTTGGTTACACGTCCCAATCCAACGCCCAGCGAATAGCCACTCGCTACACACACATTATCACAACTATTTGTGATTGAGTTTGCCTCTATCCCTTCTTCTTTTTACTTAATGAATTTTATTACTTGGAATTATAGAGGGACAGATTTTAAAACCTTTCCCCTAATAATTAAAGTTTAATGTCTTTTTACCATGTGAGTTTTGTTGCTTTAGTGGAGGCTAAATGAGAATCGGTATGAATAGTTTTTTTTTTTTTTTTTGTTGAGGTCGAAAGTTTTTCGGGTGATATTTAATTCATTTGGATGATAATAATTAAGTATAGAGTGTGGATTTTATAAATTTGAGTTTATATAAATCATAAATACACTCGATATGTGTTAAGAATTTATTAAAAAAATATAGATTTAATTAAAATTAACAGTTATAAAAAATTAAATTATATTAATTTTTTTTAAAATTATATTTTTTTTAATTTCATTCACCTAACTGTTAACATGTAATAAATTTATATAAGATTTGATGGACTTGTGAAAATACTTTTTCAGTCAATATTTTACACTCTTATAGACAATGGATCCACACTTTCATTTCTATTAAAAAATTAAATGTTTCTTGGAACATGACCTTTGTCTCTGAGAGCCCTAGCCTCAAAGCATAATCGTGTGACCATTTTTCATGAACTAAGATAAATTGCTAATTCTGCCAGAAATGACGGGGTGGTTATGAGAGATTTTAATGGGGTCTTTCTATCTCCTAATGACAAGACTGGCAGCACTTTTATTAATTGGAATGATGTTTTATGTTAGTAATTGTATTAATGATTTCAATCTTTTGGACTTGGGTTTTACATCTCATAAGTTTACTTTCTTATGTAACTGTGACCAATTAACATTCATAGTATAGAAGATGTTTCCTCCGTTATTGAAGATTATGTGACCTACACTGTCAATTGGGTGATTCTACCTGATCGAATGAATCCTTAGATGTGGCTGTTACATGTATGGACATATTGCTCCTCAATGCCATCAATCATTTGTTCACTATTTTAATTAGTATCAACTATTTAATATTATGTGAAAGGGATTATTTTCTCATAACAATTTCCATGCATGAAAAGATCTTCATAATTTTTTATCATTGTTTATAAAAATAAAATATTTTTTATTAATTTAATATTAAATCCCACAATTATATATTTAATAATTTCCTAATAAAAAAAAAACGAAAAGAGAACAATATTGGGATGCTAAATATTGAGAATGGAATCATTAAGGGCATGATTAATGCTAATTACAATATGTGATTATGAAAATGGAACAAAGTACTACACTCACGTTTATGGAATTATTATTGAATTCAAATTAGTCATAACAAATTTTTGAACAACAAATTAAAAGAACACATTATATAGAAGAATAAGTTACTTGTCATGAGTTATTATGGCATTGCAATATTAATTAGTATGGAATGAAGGCATTCATTACAAATTCACAGAACAGGGTTGAAAACCTTAGTAATAAAAAAAAAAGGTTTAGAGACCGAAATTATTAAATTTTTTCAAAAGAATTTGAATTTTTCTTTACTATCCTTTTCTTTCCTGTGATAATATTAGTGCTGTGATACGGTAAGCTCCCTTTTTGTATTTTTTAGTGATGGTTTACTTTTCGTGACTTCGTCTCTTGGGCCTCATAAATTGGACTAGGAATATAGGCTAAACCCAAATGTGTTTAATGACTGAAACCACGTTTGGGCCCCAAAAAAAATCAAACACTTCTCTTACTCTTGCAATGCCTGCTTTGCCTCCGACTCATAGTATGGAAGATGTTCCCCCACCCCTCTGTTCCATCAACACCATGAATCATTTGTCTATTATTTGAGTTAGACTAATTACTTAGTAATTAACACGAAGGACCTTTTCTCATAACAATTTTTATGTATGAAAAGACCTTCATAACCTTTCATCCCTCTTAGGCACTCTCCACCATGTATGGACCCATTATAGTATAAGAACAATTACTTTGTCTCCCGAAGGACGAATAACTTAATCTTTGAAGGGTGCGTCGAAGGACCTATATTCCCTCGATCCCTTTGTAGTTACTCTCTACATTCCCAGGCAAGTAGGCTTGAAGGAGGCACACACTAAAGGTTCCCGTCACTTTCATTCATATATATTGTGCTTTAGTATGATGAGTTTCATTTAATTTCTTTGTTGGAATCTGCTAAGTGATGTTGCTTGTTCATGGTATGCCTTGTAATGATTATGATTATCGATTTTACACTTTGTATTTTTGTGAACTTATTCAGGAGGCCATGCATGCATAGAACAATATTTTATATATGCATATAACTTTGTTCTTGATAATTTATGCGTGGATGTTTGGTGTAAGATTCACTAGTTTTGGCTTCGTCACATTTTAAGCACATGTTATGTATCGCTAAGTATGTTTGCTTGGGTCCTTTTAGTGTATTCTGTCTCTATTTGTTAAAGTGTGTTGTCTGATTTTTCTTTGGTATAATTACTTTTCTACCAGATCGACATGTGGGCTTGTCTAGGTTTTTTGTTATTCTTGTGCCCTGCATTGAGTACTCGTGGTATGTGTGATAGGCCTGACGCTGTATTTGTCCAAGAGACAAAGAGGAAACTGTCGAACCCTTTTCATCGCTGTCCATGTTTTCTACTATTTTAGATTTAAGGTGATTGAAGAAGCAGAAGGTATCGGTTGGAAATTAATCAACTGTGGTTGATCACAACGCTTGATTCAAGTTTTATATTGCAATGGTCACGCTAACTCGCGCGCTCCTATTAACCAAATACAGAGATGCATGTTTTGACGTGATCATGTTGAGTGAAAGTCAAACGACGATGGTAGTTTTGTCTGACAACATCAACACAGCACTAATTATTACAAGTTATAACTAACTGCTAAATATGCTCTTTTTTTAATTTATAATTATAAAATTTGATTGCCTGTTTTATAGTGCATAATCAAAAGATACAAGAAACATTTTGATTGGAAAACCATGCTTAATTAAGTTAAGATAACAAGAGTGAGCTATGCCTATGCAATGCAATAAGGGATTTAGCTCGTCTCCAAGAAACACCCTCCACCCCATCCTCATTCAAACTAGCAAAAACAAAAATGGCTGAATTTTTTTATGTTTATGTACTTTCCCACTTTGATTTCTTGAGCAGTAAGCACCTATTTAACCACCCCACTTTTACCTCCGTTTTCCATAACAGTAACACTAATTAATAAAACTAGTATCTTTACTTAATTTCTAGTTTCGGTAGACGTTGTTCTGAGTTCTAACATCGCCATGCTGACGTAGCAACCATGGCTCGCTCGTGCCAGAAGAGCACCAGCTCAGCCTGGCGTTTTGCCACATGGAACCCTCTGATCTGAACCTTGGCTAGCAAGCACTCGGCTTGAAAGTCTGCGAACTGGCTCAACTGCACCGCCCTCATTCCCGCCCCGTAAAACACCTCCCTCCACGGCGTCACCATCCTCCCCGCGCCTTCCACGGCCGCCACGATCTTTGGCCGCACCAGAAGCATCTCTATTTTTCTCACCCAATCCCCTCCTCCCCCCACCACCATCGACGCATCCAGCGACTCCAACATCATTGAGTAGAATTCCAGGCTGTTCACCACCCCCCGACGAAACGACGTCGTCGCCGACGCCTCCGTCCATCCTTCTCCGTCTACGAATATCACCACGCTCGGTGAAACCCTCCGAACATCCGCTAGAAACGCCGCGATGCTGTTGGTGGAACCGAGGCGGCGGAAGATCGTCGGAGATAGCAGAACCGCCGTCTTCTCTCCGTCCATGAACTTGACAGCCTGAAACGACATCGTCTCGAAGGTTCGCAGCGGCACGAACTCGACCTGGACTCGGATTCTGAGTTCGAGAGCGAACTGGTTCAGGTTCTCTCTAATCAATTTGCATTCCACGGCGTATTCTTCCGGCACAAAAGCGGTGATTCGAAGGAGCGGCGCGTTGAGTTTACACGATTCGGCCTTCTCGGCAATCTCCTTCATCAGCGAAGCGTACTGAATTCCTAGACCGATGTCGAAATCGATGACGTGCATAAAGGATGATCCATGAAGGGCCTCGAGGAGTGCTTGGTTAGTGGTGAAGATGGAGAACATGGGGATTGGTGAAATTCCAGAAAAGGCCTTGAAGGTTTTGATGCTCTGCACAATTTCCACCAGTGAAGAAGCGCGCGGCGTCCGGTTAGAACCGGAGAGAAGAGATTGGAGAGCTTCTTTGAAATAAAACGCAGCTCTCTGAAGTGGCTTCCCGATCGGAGATCGTAGGCGCTGATTGAGCCGCTCCAGTATGGCCTGTGCTAGATGAAGCTGGTTGGAGTCAAAGCAATCAGCAGCACGAATAAGCACTTCAATCAAATCAAAACCGTTATTGTTCCAATTGCTGTTATGATTGAACTCCTGAACCAAATGATCCAAACCGTTATAACCGTATCCCAGATTTTGATGCGAGTAAATCTCCGAGAGACTGAAATCCGCAGTAGCGTGATCGAACAGTACTGGGTCCTGCGAAGGAGGGAACTCAGGGAGGGTCGGGACCTGAGAGTCACATGGATTGGACTGAGGAATAACCTTGAGAGATCCGTCATGTAAACCCAAATCCTTCATAATGGAATCCCAATCCAGATTGTGCAACACATGGTCGTCCAGCTCCAGAGATTCCTCCGCCGCCGGCGCCGGCTTTGACACGGTGTCGATAACAGCAGAGTGATCGGTAGGCTTGTCGGGGAGGGTGGCAGGGCTGGGGCTGCGGCAGAGGTCGAGAACGGAAGTGGGTTCGTAGCACAAGGTGGGATTGATATGGGTAGGGGTAGGGCTATGGAGGGCAATGTTTAAGGCTGTGTTGTTGTTATTGTTAGAGAGAGAGATGGGTTTTGGGGTATGTGGGGATGATGATGAAACGGGAACTCTCATCGCTAAAAGAATCAGCTATGGAGGTTTGATTGATCGATGAGGGACTAAGAAAAGCTGATATGCCTATATGCTTCTAAATAGAGACGTTCTTTGGTGAAAGTGAGAGGAGAATTGGGGAGGCTTTTGGGCGTTATGATGGTGGGTTTCCTTTTAGAAAAAATAAAAATCTTTGCGTTTGTGCATGTAAAAGAGGTGTGTGGGGGCACATATCTATGGACTATGAGGATGCCATGTGTGTGGGATCGATGAATAGTGTCAAAACATGACCATGTTCGACATTATCAACTTGCGTTTCACAGTGTGAGAACCTGAGACTGAGAGAGAGAACTCTTTCTATCTCTATGAAGCTTCAAGATGAAGGTACTAAAGCTTGCTCTCACACCATCTTTTGTCTTTTTGCTTCTCTTTTTTTTTTTTCTCAAAGCTAATTAAACTTTTTGTTAAAGACGATATATACTTAATAATTAGCTGCAGTTACTTAGGTTAATTATTAACTTTTTCCTATAAAAATAATTTAGAAGTTAGAAGTTGAAGGTGTCGTGTCCACAATGCAAATAGAGAAGAAGACAGTGACAGGCTATATGTGAAAACTGAAAAGAAAGAAAATTGAATAGTGAAACGACAAAATAGTCAAATAGGGGGCGTTAAAGTAGCACATAGTGAAGCCGTCTGTTCTTGAAAATGGACCCACAAAGGTTCTAAATAGAAGCGCACTAGCACCTCCCAATCCCATCTTTTTCTTTATACCTTCAATAAAGCTTAGAGAAAGGTCCATGATTAACTACTTTGTAAGGGGCCATGCCATGCCATGCTTGCCTTTTCCCTTAACCCTCTCACACACTCTCATACAATCTTCTTTCATTTAAGCACCAAAATCTAATATGAAAGAGGATCAAACCAAACGTTAAAAAAATCTTTCATGCACGAATCAGATATATATATATATGTTTGTGTGTGTGTGTGTGTAACTTTTTTGACTAACTCGCTATAATGATCAGTAAAAATTGTTGGGAATCAGTATCTGTGTCAATATGATATTTACGTTAGCTAGGCTTGCCACTGCATGTTCCATTGAATCATATCGATTCGTTGGTGGTACGAAGAAAAGAAAGTTTAGCAACCTTTATTCTCCTGTGGAAATAGACACGAGTCCTATATGGCAGTTTTCTATGAGATTTAGTGTTTACTATTAGCTGTATATGTACAGTACATTGCTTTTGTTTGGCCTCTTGTTTGACGTTTTTAATTCAACGATTCTTTTAGTTTAAAGATTAATATCATTTTCATCTTTTTTGAGTGCACCTTTTTAATCATAACAGAAAAAAGTAGTTTTAATCATTATCATAGTTATGGTATTATATATACTTGTTATAAATGACATATAATTAAGAGCAATAATTGTTTATGTATATATGAATTGCATTAGATATTGCTCGATGAACAAATAGTCTTGTCAAACTTCCTTCTCTTTCTTTTTTTTTTTTTTTTTGTCGTTTACAATTTATCAAGAGGAAAAAAAGACAAAATGAGAAACTCATATATGCATGATTAAAAACTTAGAAAATAATTAAAAGTAAATTGAGAGATTAAAAAAAAAGAACAAAAATGGTCTTAAATTTGTAGGCTGCTCCAATGAAATACTCGCATATTAGATTCAACGAGCTTATCCTACACTATACTATATATATACTTTGATATTTTGGATGTGATTATAATAAGAAAAAAACGCATATCATCCATCCATGATAATATCATTTTATGCCTTTTATTTCCAATAACATTAACATTAGGAATATTTCTATACCAGTATAAATATTTTTAAATGCATGATACTTAATATGAGTCAAAATAATAATATGTAAATTGTAGACCTTTGCACAGAATAGTTTTAAGATTTTTATTAATTATTTAAATGTGAAAATGATTGAAGATGGTATAAAAGCTAACTAAAATAGAGCATCTTGAGACTTCACTTGTTGCAATTCTCTGCACATCCCAATTCTTATTATATATAATATGATAATGTGATATGGCCATCAAATTTAAGATAATTATAAAGAGTTAATAAACATTATTAAAAAAATATATAAATAACATTATTTATTTTGATTATTAAACTTCCGTTAATTTCTTTTGTTTTAACTTCAAAGGATGTGCACCTATAAAAATTATATTTTAGTGCATGAGTTAATTACGAGAATTTGATGTAAATGAGTACTCTATTACTACTTAAGTCATTTATTTGTTGTGAATATATAATATGAATCACACTCGTGTAGTATGTTTTAAATTTTATATTGTAGGCTTGATCGTAAAGTAGAGAATAATCGTGTTGCTCGCCCTGGCTTTGTGGAAGAAGCCCAAGTTATCATAATTTTTTTCAAAAAATATTTGGCCAAAAGAATCATTTTATTGTAATTTTATTAAATATCATACTTGTTAATAATATAAATATTGTTTACACCAAAAATTAAATAAAATAAATAAAGTGGCATGTCCTACTCTTTCTTAAATACCGTAGAGCCCTAGATTGTTCACATACAACTATAGTTTATTTCCAATAAATTATACTCTCTTTTTTTAATTAAAATTAAAATTTTAAAGATTTAAAAATTTATAATTTTATTTATTTTGATTAAAATATTTTTAATATCAATATTAATTTTTTTAAATACTGCGTTAACATGTATATTTTAAAAATTATTTTTATTATAAATTTATAATTTATTTTGAGTTAAAATTATAAAGTAATTTATTTTAATTTTTTTAAAAATTTTTATATGAATTAAATATATGTTTAATTATCTAAATAATAAATATAAAGATATTTTAGTCAAAATTATAATTTTTTATTACTAAAACGAGAAGAGCATAAATTTAAAAATTAAAAAAAATATAAATTTAACATTTTTAAGTAAAAGAAGTATAATTTACTCCTCATTTTTTCAAATGAAAGTGAAGTAGTGCACACTATAATTTTAGGAATTGGGGACTAAGTTTTTTCTGGAAAGTATGCCTTATATTTTCTATATTTCTTAAAAAATAATTTATTTTTTATTACGATTAAAACTAAGGGAGTCAAGTACTTACGTGAAAGCGTGACGTAATTTAATCCTTCTTTTGTCGGATATGCATGTATGTTATAAAGGAAAAAGAAAAAAAGCAAGCGCGTGGAAAGCACGCACTTATGGTGGCGGATAGCAAAGAGAAAAGGAATATGTTCGAAGTTGGGAGTGGCCAATAATATGTGACGGACGAAGAATCCAATTTGACGTTTGCAAGTCCCGTCCCTTCAATTACGTACCTCACTCACGCAAACCTCAATTATATATAATTACCAAAAAAAAAAAACTCAATTATATATCTTTCTTTTATTTAAGAAATAATAAAAAAAAAGCCTCAAGTCTATGAGTTATCTATTACTTTGTTTATGTCCACTTTAACAGAAAGTTCGGCCACCCAAATTTAAAAGTGTCTTTAAGTCCGGAAGCATAATACCATTTCAATAATACATACATATATAAGAAATATATTTCTATTTCTGCATATAACACATTTTTCTTGATCTATTATTTTACAAATTCAGATATCTAAGTTACACTAATAAAATAAACATAACTAAACTCTTTTGAAGTTTGTGAAATTAGATATGGTTTTTTTTAAAAAAAAAATATTATATTCACATACAATATATATGTTACTGAAACTTTCTTTAAATTTTTATTATTAAATTTAATATTTTACATTATATATGTTTGTTCTAAAATAATAAAATTATTTGATTTTTTTTATAGTTACGTTAAGAATCGTATGCTGCGACTTAGTATTAATTTAATTGTATTTATTATTATATTAAAACTAAAATCTCAATTGTGCAAAAAAATATTTTTATTGACAAAATAAATTAAAGAAGATGTGTGTGTAATTTTTCAAATTAAAAGGATAATATATGTAATTTAGCCAAAATTTGGCGATTAATGCAACTTATTCTATAAATTATAATAAAAGAGAAAAAATAAGATGTTTGTGGAGCTTTTTAAAAAAAGAAACATATAAAAATATAGTATAGTATGATTTTTATTTTAAATTGTTTTATCAAAATTAAAAAAAATATTATAATGCACTAATTAATAGACATCTTAAGCAACAAATATCAACATTATGTGTTTTATAATCAAAATTTTAAATTTTAATGTTTATTTATATGCAGTCTTTTCTATTATCCTCACTATCCAATATGCTACCCATCCCCTGTTTAAAGGAAAGTTTCTTTTAGTTTTCCGGAAAAAGAAAGAAAAAAAGATTTCACTTTTTTTTTTAACACTGTTAAGAGAATCTAAATCCATATTATAGGCACCAACATATCTATAAAATGCAAACTAGCTAGTAATCCAAATCCATATTACTTGTCTCAGAGATTAATTTATATTTGTGTAAGTATGAACTGCAAAATTCAAATAACATCGTCAACTAAAATTTAACCTTTCTTTCTAATCTTCTGGTAAAAAACACAAACACACAACTTGAATAACTCGTACAAACACACACACACACACACAATGTTACATATGAGAAAATGAAGATGTGCATTAACTGTGTGTAGTGTATACTTAAGGATTAAGGGTGTAAGGAGAAGAAAGGAAGGGAATTAGGACACGGGAGAGACGCGTTTGAGAGAGAGGGAAGCTTGAAGAATACAAAAGAAGAGAGTGGTGAGAGTAAGAGTGAGAGTATGAGAGATTCCATTGATGAATTGATATTATAAGCTAAATGGGTCATATAAAGGCCTCTCCATTCATTCTATAAAGTAAATGGCCAAAGGCTAAAGTGTGTTGGATCCACAAGTGGAGGATATATATCTTTTCCTTAGATCTTCTAATTCCTCTTTTTATTTATTTTTTCTAAAAAATTACATTTATTTGAATGTTAATAATAAGAGACTTATTGTAGTTGGGTTATTTAACTTAAAAGTCAATTGTAATGTCTTTTTAATTAGAGAAAATGTTACAATAAAAAGTTAAGAAAATCAAAATAGATAAATGCAATAATTTCCCTATCTTTCCTATTATGGTACACTAAGAGCCTTAAGGTTCTCTTTACATTATGGGGATCCTTAAGGATACGTTTGTCTTTTTGTTCATAAATAAAGTGTCCTTTTGATTCACAATTTTATTATTAGCATAATTTAATTACTTATTTTTGCTGCCACAACTATTTATTTTTGTGCTTGTGATTCGTTCGCATGTTATACGTGGCCTCCTGTCTCTTCACACTGGTGGCTCAAACCTTCCAACTAATGCATGAATGAAGTTACAACTCAGTTCCACTTTGAAAAAAAAAAGGAATTTTTGACGTCTGGATCACACATATATAATCATTTTTTTCTTTCCAGTAAAGTGGGAATCTTCATACACACACACACACACACACAAACTTGGAGAGGGATAAATGCACAAAATAATTTTGTTTCCTCTAATAAAAATAATAACCCAAGTTCCTACTTTTAATAGTTAGTATTTTCACTTGCAAATTATCTTCATGTTTTGTTTACAGTTGGTAAGTACATTACGACAACAAAATTACGCTTTGTCATATATAAAAATTATGTTATAACATAAATTCATAATTATACATTCTAAATATTTCAGTAATGGATGGGTTTTCTTAACTATCTAGTGAATCTTTTCTATGATTTTGCCATGGGGAAATTAATCTTTTTGGTGCTCAAGTTATTTATTGTTACATTATCTCAAGATTTTGTATGTAAAATAATTTTAAAAAATATTTTTATATAAATTTCAAGAAAATTAATTAGTGAAAATTATCATTAGTACCATGCAGATTTCAACCAGAGTAAGATTAATATTAAAAACACAACCGAAAGCTCTTGAAACTACAAGAATCATGGATCATAATTGCATGGTTCTACTAGTCTAGCATATGTTCTTTTTCTCTAGTAACATATGATTCCAAAACGCAGTCTGAATACTTGATTGATTTCATCAATATATACTTTTGTTGATTCAATTCACTTAGCCTCTTTTGTTTGTTTTGAAGGAAAAATTTGACTTCGATTTTTATTTTTTTGTTTTGATAAAAAAAAGACCAATTCTTCCACAATTGGAGAAATTGAAAAGATAACATATTTCTCAGAGGGGAAAATTAATTAATACAAAATTTGGTTAAAACTGCAAAGAGTGTTGGTTAAAAATAATTACAAAATTTGGATCAAAAGGAAAAAATCTGCCGCAACGACCAGACCCACGTTGACATTAGAAGAGAGGAGGAAAGTCGTCCAACTAGGAAGTTGTGATAACATGGCAGACTTACGCAAGCGTTTGGCCCAAATGGAAATGCTAACAGCTCTGTCACGAACCACTGGGCAAAAGTTAAAAATTTGACGTTTTTGCATTCAAAATTAAGAGTATTTTATTGCATTTCAAAAGATAATATATTATTTTTATAACTGGACTTAAATTCAGTGAGATAACATAAAATATACTGTCCTTCTGTTTGTTTTTTTTTTTGTTGTCAAAATAATGTCCTTATGTTCAGCCGAGCGTTGTGAATTGTAATCATCTTAAACAATAAATCTGCATTCAGGAAACAGCTTAGAGATTTTAGGAATTTTTTTTTGTTGTTGGGAGAAGAGAATTAGGGTGGGGTTGGAGCCTTGGTGGGGGAGTGTGAAATGCAGATAGGAGTGTGTAGTTCTCATTGTGGAATCAGACTCTTTGTTAGCAATCTCACTTTTAAAGCTTGGTGAAGCTTCTAAAACTCACCCTTTATATTCCTTAATTGTTAAGTGCAGGTCAAACTTGCAAGCTTTCCACAAATTCTCTCGAACTTGCTAAACGTGCTGCTAGAACCAATATTTTGATTGTATTCCTTCCTTATAGTTATCTGCTGTCAATGATGATTTTGAGAGACTGTTTTCCCTCCTAGAATAAGGGTTGAATAAGATCCTTATCTGCCCTTTTTTTTTTTCTTTTTTTTTTTTTGAGAACAATCTTTGTACCTCTGTTCTTTGTTTAGTCAATTCACTAATTTACGAAAAAAAAAAAAAAGAAATGCAGATAGGAAAGAAAATAAAACCCGTAAATGGCCAAATTTAAACCCTGTAAGGGCCTTTTATTTTTTTACTTTTTTTTTTCCAAATTATACATCACTGAAGCTGCGGAACAGCTATAGACCAAAAAAGCTGTGGTACAACTCACAAGGGGCCATGGGGCATGGTGTTTTCAGGTCAAAAAAGATAATGTCAGACAGGACTAGGAACAGCCAAAGTGGAACAGATACAAATATCAAGGAAGAGCCAAAGCTTGATGGAGAGAAACTCAGGCGTTAACTCAGGTTGTTATGTATGATACAACAACAGTAATGTCGTCGAGCTTGCCACCATAATAACGGAAACCAGCTTCTTGAGCAGCAGTAGAAAATGGAGTCTGCCTATTTCTGTCCAGTGCTCGCTGACGGGCCAGTGCCGCTATCTTCTGTGCAGTTACTTGAGGCTCTAATCCAGCTCTGGCTGCATGTACAACAACTGCAGTAATTTCATTATTGTACAAGTTGTCAAATAATCCATCTGTTCCTGCAATGGCAACATCTCCTGGAGCAACGGGTACTGTGAAAACCTGGGCGCATTATTGCAAGAGATCTCTCAATTTACACCAGTTTTGAAAGATGCTTTGAAAGGCATAAATATCATCTTCCATCAGGCTTTAATGGAATGTAATCATCTTGCTTGGTAGATAAAAGAAGGGACTATCCTATAGAGATAATCTGATTTTTTTTTTTCACCCTCTATTCTTTACCTAGTAATAATAAAATATCTCATTGTCACTCCGCTCTCTGTTTCCATTTTCCCACCAATTACACACAAAAGTCTCCTACAAAAAATAGGAACAAGAACAAAATCGTTCTAAATGCCAATTTATGAGTTTGCCTCACATATTGAGACCGTGAGAGAGGCTGAAAGTAAGTTCTGTTTACACTATACTTCATCGTGACCACGGGTCACAGACATCTCTTAAGAAAAGGGCAATGGGAAGCAAGACTGCCTTAGTTTGGAAATTTGCATATAATGTAATATAGTTAGCAAATACTTAAGGTAAGGACATGCCACTTAAAAGTAAAGATGTATGTGAACTTACCTCACCAGAGCTCGGTAAATCACCTCCATTGCCACTCTCCAATTGATATGTAAAATTGAAGCCATGCTGTTGAACAGGAGACCTGAAAATAGTGCATCCATCTCTAACCACAATGAATCCACTGTCACCCAAATTAATAGCATGTAGCTCCTGGACCAAGAAGTCAAATAGATGGAAGTGCACATTAGTCAGTTGATTTTACTTTTTTTACAATATATTTGACAAAAAAACTACCCAGTTCTACTAATAAGAATGATTTCACTGGCTCCCAGGATGCAGTTTAGTCAATTAAGATGCAGGGTAGTACACCAATCAAACATTAATCTTAAGAATATGTAAACAGGTTAGAATATGTGCATGTATGTGCGTCCATGAGTATTGTAGAGAAAAACGTCATGTTGTCAACAAAACACAAAGGAAAAGACACTGGCAGAACTCGCAACATGCATTAATTCTATTCCCTATGCCATTTACCTTGTGACTATGACATAGAATGGTTGTAGACATGATAAAATCATCAATTCACAAGACATTGTCACACCTGTAGTCCTGAATACTAAAGTAGACAAGAGCCTAATTCTATTTTACAACATTTTACTTTGTAAATCATGCGTCTCAAAACATGCAATGTTGTGGCAGGGCAACATCAAAATGATAACGATAATGTAAATACATGTATATTATAATATTAATTTTTTACTATACCAGAAGAAGTGGCCACACAATTTGTGAAAAGCTTTCATGTTACTACAGATGGGAAGACGTGCCTTCTAACATTCAATGGCATTAAAAATGCTTCAAGGGGTAAGTTCACTCATCTAGGGTCCCCTTAATTTGTGCTAGAAAAGATGTACAAAAAAATTTGGTTTGAATAACGTTAGCATAAAAAAGAGTTAAACCTTGTCAGTAAGGGCAATGATACAAGCTGTTGATGAACCCTTGGCTTTTGTACTTGAGTGAGCCTTCTCAAGTACCCTTGCTGGATTAATTGATCCTTTCGGTTCCTCTTGAATTGCTCTTACTGAATTGGACATAAGTTCACGGGCAAACAGTCCTGCATTAACACCAACTTCTGCCCAACCACCTACACCATCGGCAACACCAATTGCTTGTTCATCTGTGCAAACAAAATGAGCATCTTCTCCACCTGTCTCCTCCTTATCTGGGTGTGGTAGGTAACTAGATCCTGACAACAGCTTCAAAGCCTCACCACCAATAGTTCTGAAAGTCACACTACCAATCTATTCAATTAATTTATCAACAAGCAAAAATGGACTCTCATGGGGAATCATATAAGGTGTGGAACTAGCAAGATGTGAATGCAGTTCACTGCAGCAACCCTGGCCTCTTTTTAATTATATGAAAACTATGGTTAACACAAAATTTGTATACAAACACATATATAAAGAATAAGCACCACTTACTGGTCTGGTGAGGGAGAGGAATTTGCAAGCTGTTCATCACAAGTATTGCTGTCAAATGAAACATTGTGTGCTGCCCGAGCAAAGTAGAGAGCAGAAAATGACGTAGAGTAATTCTTCAGCCATGGTCGATAATGAAAACTCAGATTAGCATCAAAAGTGTTAAACCCAATATGAAGAGGACCATTTAGTGGATCTTTTCTTCTTAGACTCAAATTAGCTCTTAGGTAACCTTTGCGAGTTCTGTCATTGAAGTAAACACCACCAGGCTTTTTGAAGTCTAGTGTACTGCTACAGCTTGTGATGATGTCATCTTTAAAAACATCTCCCAGTACAGATTTGGAAGTTGAAGCAGCCATTGATTTATTTTTAGGGGTGCAGATTGAAGAAGAAAGATTGGTATCAGATAAAAATGAAGTAGAATATAGTGCAGAAAGAGACAGTGATGAATTTCTGTATAACAATGGTGGCACTCCTTGTTGCTGAGTTATTGCGACTCGAAACCGACAGTAAATGGTAGCATTCAGCCTTGATAGAATGCCAGATGGCATCTTAATGACTTAATCCCTTATATGAAAAAACTATAGTTCAGTTTCTCTCTTAAAGAATCGCAAACCTTGGATGTTATTTAAATTACAATATCTCATTCCTAAACCAATCAAGAAATTTCCCACCAAACTTGCCTCGAGAAATGAAGCGCCCGAATTCTGAAATTGAGATTTGAGGAAAACAAAATAAAATAAGCAATTATTGACTCCAGAGATTAAACTGTAAACATTAACACATAATATAAAGCGAAGGGATCATCAATCTCCGCATTGCAAATGAGGAATGAGAAACAGCATAATCGAAGACAGAGAAAACATAAGTATAGAGGCACATGAGACTAGGAAATCAAATTAATAAGAGAATTAAACCAAAATGACGGAAAAACATGGCTTGAAATTTGCGAACAGGAACTCGAAAGAATTATGATGATACCAACAATGGTAAACGGGAATGGAGGCTACAATCTCATACCAGGAAGCGATAGATGAGAAGAAACACCGGCAGAAGTTAGGATTCTGAAAGAAGCTCCGAGATAGTCAGAATTATACCTTCGGAGCTTCTGACTCCTCCGTCGCCTCCTCCACAAAAACCTAGAATGCTTTGGAGCCTAAACCCCTTTTAGCTAACTAAAATAGACCTTTCCCCAATTTTCAGAGTTGTATCTTTGCAAAACTATACTTTGTTCCCACAAATTAAGAATAATTACAAAATGAACATTGAGCAATAAGAAAATGCTCTCTTAAATTTAAAAATATAACAAAACATTCTTTTAAATATTTCAAAATGAATACTTAATATTTATTTATCCATATCATAATAAAAATTTTCTTTTTTTGGTTAACTAAATTTTCTAAATCATACAAAATAATCAAAATATGAGAAAGTCAAGAGTTATAAGAAAAGACTTATTTAACCTTATAAATTTTAAACATATGCAAGAATGAATTTAAACTAGAGGGTAAAGAGCTTCTGTAAGTTTAGGGATTGTAAAATTTACCTTCTTTAAGTTTTGCATTATGTTCCAAATTTTTTGTATCCTGCGTTTGTTGCAGATCTTGGAGGAACTGAGTTTCCTTGTCATTTTGGATCTTGATGCTGTACTGTTACTGTTTGGTTTAATCTAAATCCTTGCTTGTGAAAAAAAAAAAAAAGTTTTCCTTCTTTTAACTTTAAAAGTTAATAAAAAATTCTTCAAACTTTTAGTTTGGTTTAAGGTACTTTTCCTTAACATTTTTACTAGCAAATATTGTTAAAATTATGTTATTCAATTCTTTTAAATTTAAAAAGTTGACACAAAATTTTTAAACTTTTTATTTTTTTTAATATATCTCCTCAAATTTGCTTATGCAGATAAGTGCTTAAATAAAATATCAATAATCTTTTATTTCAAAGTCATATACTGTGGGTTGAAATTTAATTTATTTTAAAACAAAAATATATTATTTTATCTAGAATTATAACTAGTTTTTGTAGGAACATCGTAATAATATATCTTTAGATTTCATGAATATAATTATTGAAAGAAATGGGATTAGCCCATCTTAGTCAATCCCACCTAACGCTTATATATTTTAAATTTATATTAACTATCTTAAATAAATTGGTCAAAAATGTTGATTTATTCTAATTTTTGAATAATCATTGTATGGATTAGGCTAGCCTATAGACCTTTTTTAAAATATAATTTTTAAAAAATATAATTCATTTAATTTGACCTAATATATATATAATTTATCTTATATATTAACATATTAAGAATAATATTATAAATTGATCGACCAAAAATAATAATTAAAAAAATTTTGGTATAATTTATTTTATATATTAATATATTAAAAATAAGTATTATAAATTGATGTAAAAATATAATTTATTTTATATATCAATATATTAAGAATACATATTATATATTAATATAAATTATATGACATTTTATTATACAAATTTTAAAAATACAATACTTACAAACTCATCATGTGTTATGGGCCTAAAATAAATTGAGACTAAAAAGTTATTTTTAAAATGAACAACTATTTTTATAATTTAATTTCTTTTATTACAAGAGTTGGGTTGAGTTGACCAATAAATTTAATATTTTTTAATAACTCTATTTTATGAATAAAGATTAAAAGTTTTTAAAATAAAAAAGACTTGACATGCACATTAGATGCTAAATAAAAAAATATCTCTAATGTTAATATTAATTTTTTAAATTTTTTTTATAATTTATTGAAAATATATTTTAAAAATTATTAATTTATTATAATTTATTTTGAGTTAAAAATAATTTATTTAAATATGTATTTAATTATTAATATATATATAAATATTTTAATAAAAATATAATTAAAAGAAAGTAGAGTATAATTTTAATATTTAAAGAAATGTAGTTTATTATTTCTTTTAAATTAAAGGACTAAATTAAAAATTCTTTTATGATTTAAAAGTGTATTTTGAGATGGTTTAAAAATGTGTTTAACTTATTATCAATTTATCATGATAATTCCATTGTTCGAGATTCACTCTACGTCGTCTCAGAGAACTGAAGTCCCATTTTGTGGAGCCCTAAGAATTCAGGGAGCTCTGAAAAATTTCTTAAACTCTGTAGACTTCTGTCTTTGGTTCATAGAAACGCGTAGCAAACTCAGACAAAATACACTGAGAATTACACGCTCAGAGATGCCTGAGTACGAAGACGCATACGAAGGAAACGAGGGGGACGCTGAAAATTACGGTGACGGCTCCTCCCCGAGACCTCGTCATACAAGCCATGGTGCTCTTGATGTTGTTGATGGCGTTTCCAAATCTCAGGTATGATTCTTTAACCCATTTATGGTTGTATGAGATGGTTCCGTGGGTTGGGGCATGCTGTTACTATAGTATAAAACTTGATTGATATACGTTTAGGCTTTAGCGATTTAGTTGGACTTGTTTTTTGTTCCCTCATTCTTCTATTGGATTAGGGTTTTCTATGCATGTTGTCCCTTGATTGTTTTTATTCCTATAAATTCAGTTAGGCTGAAACAAGTGTAGCACTGCAGGTTTCAGTAGTATGTGTTCTGTTTCTGTATGCTAATAGTAATAACTTTACTGGTGAAGGCAGTACTTATTATTCTTGATTAATCTTTGCTATTTCCAGGTAAATTATATAGACTGGCAAAACTTGTCTATAATGTATATCATTCTCTATTTTATTTGCTGGCAGCACGCACGAGTATTATTGGTTTGGATTGAACACATGATTTTGACCTTTTAATTATAGCATTCACAGAAGATATTAATATATAAAGATGAAAGCAGTTTCTTAGATGATTGGAAGTATCAATTATAATTTATAAGTCAGTACTTTTTCTTTTTATTTCCGACTAGGTTGTTGTCCATTATATGAGGTTTCCTATTTGGAAAAGATCATGAAATCCTGAATCAATGCTCTCTCTCTCTCTCTCTCTCTCTATATATATATATATATATCTTATTTTGTGAGTTCTCAGTCTACCTATTGTGTAGAGTGGTGGGTATATATAGCTGCGTTTGGTACACTTCTATCCTAAATATTGATCCCATAGTTTCATCATCAATGATTCTATCCCAATATATGGTCTTCTTTGCAGTTTGGTTTTTTGTTTGTTGTTTTTTTTTCCTATTAATTAACTTATGCTGATATGTCTTTGGTTCCATTTATCTCTTTACTTGCTAAATTACATCCTGTTGCAGCGTGGCTCTGATGAGTGTGAAAGAGAATCTTCCAAAAGTAGGGAAAAGGAACGAGAGAAAGGGCATGATAAAGAGAGAGACAGAGACAGGGATAGGGATTTGCAGAGAAGCAGAGACAGGGATAGAAACAGGGAAAAGGAGAGGGAGAGAGATCGAGACAGGGGTCGTGATCGGAATCATAGAGATCAGTATAGAGATCGAAGTGAGAGAAGGGAGCGAGGCAGGGATAGAGATCATGATGATGATTATTTCCGAGGATGGGACTATGAGAGGTAAAATATTGATATTCTATATGGCTGGTTATGTTCAATTGGGGACTGGGAAGTTTTGATCAATGTTCAGACTTTCAGAACTGGCTAATTTGAAAAATTTTTAACACTATAATAATATTTTGTTATTTAAACTTGCATGAACTTGCATGTTTTTATGATATGAGCAGCTGCCTATCTCATATTAGTTGCTTTTTGTTCCTATGCTATCTATTTATATCTTGGTGCTGCAGGCAGAAGGATTATGACAGAGACAGAGAGGACAGGCACAGGCAATCTCGCTCACGATCAAAGGATAGATCTGAACACAGGTCTAGATCACGTTCAAAGAGGTAAGTTAGAGAAGGTCTTTGCGAATTTAGTAATTATTTTGGGCTTTCAGAATAGGAAACATAGTTGGTGTGCATGTACATTAACTTGCTACAGAATTATGGTGCGATATTGGGCTATTAGTGGTGTCCCAAATTTTATAATGCTAGTTTAATCTTTTTGTTCTTGTGATACTAACTGTATTCACTTACAGCAAAAGGATTAGTGGTTTTGATATGGCTCCTCCTGCAATGTTAGCCAACCCAGCTGTTACTGAAGGTATTTTTACTCTTGTATAGCTAGGCACTTTTAATTTCTCTACTATTTCTTCTTTTGTTTGTTTTAGTTTGGAAAGTCACTATCATATTATACGTTGTCATTTTGGGTAAGCTAGATCTGAGAGCAAGTAACATTGATCTCCCCAAGCTTCAAAGAAACTGCTTGAACATCCCTTCTGTTTGAAATTACACAGACCTCCCAAAATTTGAAATATCACCCAGATTTTCACTTAAGGGAAGGCTTGGGGAGGTTTGTATTATTCAGAAAACCTGGAGCCTTTGGTATTTTAGAGTTTATAATAACATCTATCTAAATTAAAAACAAAAGGAGGTAACAATAATTTCATCAAATTTCAAGTCAGAATTTTATTTTAATTTCATCTTAGCATATATCTCTTAAGGCTGGGGCCTTGATTGTTCTGTAATTTCTTTAACCTTTTATTTACTTGGTGAATAAACTCTGGAGCTGAAGGCTTTAATGTGTTCAGAGGAACCATGCCCCGGTTTTGGTAGGTCTTGTTTGTCTTCAACCAGAAACAGTTGCCTGTTTTGGTAGTTTTACGCATATTACCTCCAGAACTTGTATACATTGTACTATTTTCATCTGTGATGGAACTATATGAAATGAGGCTATAATATGCTTTAATTTCATGCAGATTATAGTAATAAGATTCATTTTTTACATATGGCATATTTTTCTTAAGTACTAAACTTAAAACATTTGTTTCTGCTTAGGGGATAATTTTATTTTTTGCTTGCAGGCCAGTTTCCTGGGCCAAATCCTGCAGTACCCAATATGTTTCAAAACGTGTTCTCGTTGGGTCAGGTATTTTCCTCTCAAACCTTGGTCTCCATGTATGTTGCATGCAGGATCTTGATGTTTACTATTCCTTTTTGGATTTTAACTAGCAACAGTTTGGTACTTCTGTTACACAACCTGTTCAGGCAATGACACAACAGGTCAGGATTACTTTACTTTGCTATGTGCTGTTTCTCTATTTTAGATAGTTAAATCCTTGTGACCTTATTGATAATCTATGCAGGCTACTAGACATGCTAGGAGGGTATATGTTGGAGGACTTTCTCCTATTGCAAATGAACAGGTCTTTCTCGTGATCTTGATCTTGTTGGCCTTTCCATCAAAGTCATTTGATTATGATATTGAGAACCTTGCATGTTATAAATTTATTTCTCTATGATCTTCCTTTGCTGCATTTTATTTAGCATTTAAATGTATTTGGTCTCGTGTAACTCGTTCCCCCTCATTGTTGTCTCATGTCTGTAGGTGCCTTCATTTGTATTTCTGCTTTGTCAACTTCCAGAAGTTATTCAACATTGTTAATATTTGCAGCAATCATCAATTTGTGCCCATTCCCTCTGCTTTCATGCAACTGAGGCATTGATTTATGCTAAGGATATGCCTTTTGTAATGAGCATTTTGCAAACTATTCAAACTCTTAAAGTTGAAAACGGGCTTTTTTGGTGTTTTATTTTAAAGCTAAAAACATTTTTAGCTTCTTTAAGACTACTTTTTCTTTTGCGAACATGCCCCAAAAAAAAAAAGTTCAAGCTTAACTAAATGGGTATTGGCATAGGTTTTATGAAGTATTTATAGATTTTTTGGGATGTTTTAAAGCTGAAGTGTGTGCAGCTGTTAGGGATGCAGCTGTACATGCATTATTATTTCATCTGCATTGGCCCTAATATTTTTTCTAATGTTATGCCTCAACCTATTCTTATTTTGACCTGACAATATTGCTTCAACCTATTTTTTTGATAACCTTACGTGTACTACGACAGTCTGTTGCAACTTTTTTCAGCCAGGTTATGGCTAAGATTGGAGGAAACACTGCTGGTCCCGGTATGTTAATGGTCTGTCTGTTAATTATGTTATTGACTACCTATCCATTTTTTTCAAATATTAATACTTTTTTGACAGGTGATGCTGTTGTTAATGTTTACATCAACCATGAAAAAAAGTTTGCCTTTGTGGAAATGAGATCTGTTGAGGAGGCTAGTAATGCAATGGCTTTAAATGGAATTATCTTTGAGGTATTGTTGTTGTTATTATTATTATCATCTGTACTCATTTATTTTTTCTCTATTGGTGTCTTGATCTGACAACCAACATTAAAAACAAAATAGCATATTGTAAGTTGAAGGAAGTAGT
This sequence comes from Senna siamea, assembly GCA_031216115.1. Lineage (NCBI taxonomy): Eukaryota > Viridiplantae > Streptophyta > Magnoliopsida > Fabales > Fabaceae > Senna > Senna siamea. The sequence goes on from CM062358.1 coordinate 16,803,660, forward strand.
GATATAAAATGTATACAAGGATAAATTAATTAAAATGTTGAGAGGACAAACTACTCTCACAAAAAAATAAATAACTGCTCTATTAAGTATTTTGTAGCCACTATTGTCCCTTTGAAATCTAATCAAATTTAAAAGAATTGACAAACCAACAAATTATGGTGTACAAAAAATAATCCTACAGACTCCCTGTCATAAGCACATATCTTCAACTAAGTGCACACATTGACAATTTGCACTTCCATAACTCCCTTGACTACTAATCCTTTTTTCATATTTTCATACCCAAAAAAAAAATAGAGATAAACCATATCAAATTGTCAATAACAAAAATAAAATTAAAAAAGGTAAATTGACATGCACAATAGGGGACGGCGGTGTCTAGGCCTCCTAAACTAGTTTGTGTGCTATTGGTATTAATCTCTTTAAATATGTCATTGTAAATGTTGATCGCAGGGGGCTCCTGTCAAGGTGAGAAGACCTAGTGACTACAATCCTTCTCTGGCTGCAGCCCTTGGTCCAAGCCAGCCTAACCCAAACCTCAACCTGGCTGCTGTAGGTTTGTCACTTGGCTCTTCCAGTGGACTGGAGGGTCCTGATCGCATCTTTGTGGGCGGGCTACCCTATTACTTTACTGAAGCCCAGATTAGGGAGTTATTAGAAACTTTTGGTCCTCTTAAGGGTTTTGATCTGGTGAAAGACAGAGAAACAGGAAACTCAAAGGGCTATGCATTTTGTGTTTATCAAGATCTTGCAGTTACAGATATTGCCTGTACTGCACTGAATGGCATAAAAATGGGAGATAAAACTCTCACTGTTAGACGGGCTAGCCAAGGTGCTGTCCAGCCTAAATCTGAGCAGGAGAATGTATTAATTTATGCCCAGCAGCAGATTGCTCTCCAGGTGAAATAAGAATATGTATCTGCACCTTCAGTTTATTAATGCCAAAATTGTTATACCATTTAAAATAATTCGTATGTCATTTTTTGTGCAGAAGCACATGCTTCAACCTCCTGTGTTGCCCACAAAAGTGTTATGTTTAACTCAAGCAGTTTCTCCTGATGAGCTTAAAGATGATAACGACTATGAAGACATTCTTGATGACATGAGACAGGAGTGTGGAAAATTTGGTAAAACTTTGGGTTAAATATTGTTTTGATATTGTAGGCTATTTCTTGCTTTTAAGGTCTCATGCGCGCGTTAATTTTTAGCTGTAGTTTCTGTATAGCCTTTTCATTTTTCAAGATCACATTTCTTTGAGGTCAGGTGTGACTTATAGACAACCCTGTATTAATATTCTTCTAAAATTATTTCAATGTACATATTGACAGTGTTTGCATATTTCATTACTCTAACAAAATCTACAGGTACTTTGGTCCATGTGGTCATCCCGCGTCCATTACCAAATGGGGAATCGTCTCCAGGTGTTGGAAAGGTTGGAATTATTTGATGCAATTGACTTTTCCATTTTTATTTTCCTGGTTATAAAACCCCTCATCCATGTTTATGAATCGAATCATCTGTCCAATGTTTTTGTCATTGACGAAGTTGGCCAATTTTTTACCATCTATGGGTTCCAAAAATTTCTCATTTTATTAAAAATTTTGGATAAATTCATATAATTTGGACTTCCGGTTGATTTCAAGAAGTTGATACACATATATTTTACTGCTGTTTGGTTTTTTGTACTAGAACTTGTGATTTTGATACTGCAATTTTCTCATAACAGGTATTTTTGGAGTATGCGGATGTTGAAGGTTCTACTAAGGCTCGTTCTGGATTGAATGGAAGAAAATTTGGTGGGAATGAAGTGATGGCTGTCTTTTATCCTGAGAATCAATTTGCTCAGGGGGACTATGAAGGCTAGTTATTGCTCTTAATGTTACCTAAATTATTGCTTCTTCGTGTCTTCTATAACGAATGGTTCGTCAAGACTACCTAGTAATAGATTTCGAGGGACAAATGTAGAAACTTAGTCGTGTTCTTGTTAATTGGTATTTGTACATAGCTGATTGATCCTTTATTAGTCTTTCTTTATCCTGACGGATCCTTTTACCTTTTATTGGTTGGATTTTCGAATGCTTGATTGGCGAATGTTGGGTGGGTCTTTCAACTTGCACGAGAACGAACAATAGGAAGTAATGAAAGGGCTTTTATTCATTCAAATTGCTCTAAGAAAGGAATCTTTTTTACATCCAGATTTTCTTTTTTGGTTTTTCTAATTGAACTACATTATTGGAGTTTGCCAAGCCTTTCCAAAATTAATAAGAATATAATATTGTCGGGAAAATATGTTCCAATAATGGTAAATTTGTTTATAACTTAGGTCAGTACTATTTTGCCGTAAATTTTGAGTACAAGGTTTCAAAAATCTTTATTGCCATCAATTTACTCTGAAAAGTTTTCATTAATTTAATGTTACTTTAATCAAATTATTCTTGGTTTAATTTATTTTTTTAATAGTCCTTGGATGTCATTTTCTTCAATTTAGTCTGAATTGAGAATGTATTTTTTAAAATATTAGATTAAATTAACAAAAACAAACTTTTAAGATGATGGTATCAATATCTTTGAAATGAGTAATAGTTAATTCCTCTCTATTAAGCATCGTATAGTGTAATGAGGTTTTAATTGGAAAAGGATTCTCTACAAGGAAGAGTTTTTAAAGTATGATAGATAAAATAAAAAATAGAATAAAAATAAATAAAAGACTTTAAAGTAATAATAATAAATGAAGTAATTTTTTCAAGGGACACCAAGTGTTTTATCTTAAAAGTTGAGATGTTTTATATTAAAAATTGAGATGTTTTATCTTAAAAATTGAGATGATTTGAATATCTTAATCATTAAAAAATTAAAATTTTAGAAAAGTACTTTTTATATGTTTAAATTTATATTAATTTTTAATTTCGTCCTAAAAATTTGTTTGTTGTCAATTATGCTATCAAAATTTTTAATTGCAATTAATTTTATCCTAAAATCTAACATCGTCAAATTTATTAACAAAAAAAGTTGACTTGACTTTTGGTGTAATATTTTGTGTCGACTCAACACTCTCAATTTAATTTGAAAATTCATTTCATAATAAAAAGTTCAACTTACAATTAATTTAAACTTTTTATTATGACATGACTTTTCAATTAATAAATTAAGAGTTTTGAGTCAGCAAAAAATACTATATCAAAAGCTAAGTCACCTTTTTTCGTTAATGAATTTGATGTTATTAGACTTTGGAATAAAATTGACTGAAATTAAAAATTTTGGAGGCATAATTAATAATAAATAAATTTTAATGACGAAATTAAAAGTTGATGTAAAATTTAAAAATATAAAAAATATTTTTGTCTTAAAATTTAATGAAATGAGAGTGTGATGGAGCTAGGGAGGGTAGGTTAGAAAGATTTAAATAAAAACTGTGCAGCACACTAGTTCATGAATACTTCCAAATTTAAATGTTTGTGATAATTAAGATTCTTTATAATTTTATTGTACATTTTTTAATCTTTTTCATTTGCCTGTGTCTAAAAAGAGTTGATATTCCAAAAATAATATTGAAAATGCCCTTACTAAAACTCATTTTACCCTGTTATTAATATTGTAATATCAAATTATTGAAAAATGAGGCACTATTTATTTTTCACTAAATTTCTAGTCCCTCCAACATGCTTCATTAACAACTTCTTTACCTACTTTATTATACTACCATAAACATAAGTTTGCAAAAACTATGAAGAGATGCAATTTTAGTGGTCATTTTACTAGGAGGACTTTTTATTTCATTTGTGTTTGAAAGATATTACTTCTTTTATTATTATTTTTTTAATGATACAGGAGAGATAAAGAAGATTATAAAAGAACATTCCAACTTATAGAGAAAGTTTTAACTAGAAGCCTAAATCTATTTAATAGTTCTTTCCTTTCTAGCTCCATTACCAGTATAGCTTCTAAATTATTCCTCATTTGTCTTTCGAAATCAGAACACTACAAAAATGCAAACAACTCTTAGACATATATATATACACACACACATATACACACACCGTGATTGACTAACAATAATTTGGATTATAAAAAGAATTCTACTCTCTTTCATATAGAATTTTCATTATAGAGCACAACACATAAGTGTTCAAATTTTCTTCTTTCATATTATTACAGTACAACTTTCCTTTGTTTCTTACAAAAGGAATACCAGTATGTTTAATCTCTAATATTATTATAAATAATTCCTTTTTACACGATCATAGTTTTCTTGGAAAGAAAATAATACTACTCTTTAATCTCTAAAAATTTAATTACAATTCATAATTTTTTTGTTGTTCTTAATTCTTGATGATTGATGATGAACGTAAAATATAAGAAAAAGGAGAGTATTTGACAACTTCAATGATACAAGGATTAAGATTTCTATTTCTTAATCGATGATTCTTGATTACAATACTTATGGCAATTTATAGTCAATATTTTTCTATCATAGTTACATAACTATGGTTATCTAATAATTTTGATTACATAACTATAGTTTCTTTTTGACAATAATTACAAACTATAGTTATTTTTTGACAAATTTTTAAACTATAGTTACTTTTTCTTTTGTCTTCTTGTAATAATTCTTCTTTGACCATATATTCTTTTGTTTTCTTTTGATGATTACTTCCTACTTTTTGACAATCTGTCAGACTAATATTGATATGGGGTTGTTCAAAGTCTTGGGCCTCTTTTGCTATTTTTTTACAATAATTGCATTTGTGACTTGGATATTCAGAGAGTTCTCTACACATTCTTTTCTTCATTCTTTTCAGGTTATCCATATTATTTGTCTTTATCTTGTCATATCATGCTAGGAAATTCTCAATAATCTACTTATTCTTCCAACTAAATATATGCATATTGTTGGACCTGTGAAATAAGTCCATTGGTGTTCATCATTGGACGTTATTGTTTTATTCATCTCTTGAAAAATAATCACTATTTCTTGTGCTCTGATATTAGAGATTTTATATAAAAAATCATTGTTAGCTTTTATATCAGACTTTTCTTCTGGTTCATACTCAAATGGTTTCTTGGTGGTTCCAAATTTAATGAGATTAATAGGTGGATAAAATTTATCTGAGGTTATTTCAACAATAGTAAAATAACAACGAATGTAAAATCAATATTGAGTAACTATTCTGAAATAATGTTTTGCAGCTTCTTGAATATATTTTGGCAATAGAGTTATTTCCTCTATATTGTTGGACGAATAAATGGCCTAGATCAAACCATAACCATAAAGGGCTTTAACGAGTTATGAATTGGTTCCAGGCATAATAATGGCCTTGTTAATGACATAATAAGAAATATATTTAATTGTTTTAGAAAGAATGGATAAATGGTTTAATTTATGAATTAACACTTTGAAGAAATCAAATTGTTCTTTAGTTTTAAATGGATCTAGGTCCTTTTATGGGGTTTTTGGTAAAAATAATTTGGAGGAAGATGGACTATTAGACATTGGTGATGAATTCTTAGAGGGAGATGAATTATTGTATTTTTGGGCTTTTTATGTAACTTTTTGAGATTTTACTATGTTAGTAAATTTTGTTAGCTTCTCTTTCTTCTTGTTGGATTCCTACTTACTGTTAATAATATTGTGTATTTGGTTTTTCAGATTGGAGACCTTTCTTTGTAATTGCTCAATGTAGAGATTCATATTATTAATTGTCAAATTAATCGTATTGATATTATTGGTAATCTGTCTATGCATAAGATTAATATGTATTTCCATAATATTGAGTTTCATAATAATCTGATATTGAGTAGACATTTCTTGTGAAGGAGGTTTAAATTATTTATCTATCATTCTTATGATTCTATCTATTAAGAAAGTATGTAATTAAATTATTTTTTTCTTTGATATATTTAACATCATAATCATAATATGACAAATCCATATAACACTTAATCAACATTTGATTACATAATTTATTTGTATTTATTCCTCTATATAACCAACTTTTTACTTGTGTATTATTGGTTCTTATGATAAACCTAGTATTTATAATAAATAATTCAAACTTTTCTATAGCTTTAACTATTGCTAAAAATTCTTTTCAATTAGAATGGTAATTACTTTAAGATTCATTAAATTTTTTACTTGCATATCTAGTTATTTTTTCTTTTTCTTCACTTGTTTTATGATAAAGTGCTGCTCCCCAATAATTATCTAAGGCATCGATGTAAATTATCCATTTTGTATTTATTAAATTTGGTATAGTTAATTTTGATAAATTTTGACATAATTTTTTAATTTGATTTATTATTTCTTATGTATTATTATTTTATTTTCATTTAGTTTTTTCCCCTGTTAATTTAGATATTTTTTATGTAAATTTTGAAAGATTTGGTATATAATTTTTAGCTTGGTTTACTAGGCTCAAAAATGATTGTAATTCCTTTTTTATTTTTTATTTTTAGAAATTCTAATACTTTCTTCCTTATAAGTTCTTGTAATTCTATTTTATCTTTGGATAAATATTGTCATAAAAAAGGTATTCTAATTTTTCTTAACTCTACTTTATTTGGTGATATATTTAATCTTTTTTGTTCTATAATATTCACAAATTGATTTAGGTGTTTTTCGTGATTTTCTATTATTTCTGAGTAAATTAATATATTATCTATATATATTATTGCAAATTTTCTAATTAATAATAGTATTTTAGTAACATATTATTGAAATATACTAAGACTATTATGAAATCTTATACATAGGACATTTCATTCATATAATCCTTCTGATATACTAAAAGTAATATATTTTTTACTCCCCTCTTTTAGTTTTATTTGAAAGAATCCTAATTTACAATTAAATTTATTAAATATTATTTTTTCTCTTGCTAAATTAAATAAGAGATCTATTTTTGGTATAGGGTATCTATTTTTATAACTAACGAGTTTAATTTTGTATAGTTTATTACTAGCCTAGATTTTTCTCTTTTTTCTTCATTATGTTTTATTATTATCAATGCTGGTGAGGCATATTTTGATTTACTTTTTTTGATTAATTTATATTTTTTTATTTCCTTTATATGTAATATAAATTCTTTTTTTCTTGTTCAGTCCAGGATAAGATTTACAATTTATTTTTTATTATAGTCTTTTAATTCTATTTTTGCTAATGGTTTAGATTTTTCTCAATAGAATAATGGGTTTTCATTATAGTTTTCTAAATTTCTTTATTCCATATCCTTATGAATTTTTATAGTTTCTATGGTTTTTAATTGTTGTTTGATTTCTACAACTTTATTATTTAGTAAGAATTGGACTTCCTTTTCATTTGTTTTTTTTTTAATTTTTTACTACTTTTATATAGTTTAGTTATTCTTATTGTCCATGCTTCATGATTACATGGAGTAGTTAATATTAATGCCTTTTTAGTCATATATATTGGAATATATTTTTGTAAGCAATCTAATCCTAATATCATATCACTAGTTGCTTCATTAAATTGGTTTAAAGTTTGGATTTGTAATTCATATTCTCTTATTTGGATTGGTACATTATTTGCATATAATTTTATCATATATTAGTATATTATTTGCATATAATTTTATCATATATATTTCTTGGTCTGTACTAGCATTTTTAGTGGTTTATCTTTATTTTTTTATTGTTTTGATAGTAATACATTACATGATATTTTTTTGACTTATATTTTTGATGATTTATTTGTAATAAAATGTAATATAATTAAATTTTATTTTAATCTTTTTATTATAATTGTTTGATCATTTATGTTGAATAATATGCTATCTTCTTGTATTATATGGGGTCTTACTTATTTTATAAAATCTTTTCTTAATATTAAATTTATTTTACTATTTATATTTATTTTTCCTTTTATACATAATCTTATATTTATTATATTTTTATTATTGAATCTTAGAATACTTGATTTTTTTTCATTCTCTACTATTTTTATATTATTTTAGGTATATATTCTATTTAAATAAAGCTTTTTTTATTTGGGTTTCTATTAATGCTTGGTTTCCATATATGCCTCTTTTCAACTTCTAATGGTGTGTGTGTGTATATATATATATATATATATATATATATATCTCTCTCTCTCTCTCGGTATAGTTAAATTTATTAATCTATTGCCTATAGGTATTTTTATTAATTGATGTCTTAAATTTCTTGAATTTAATGATCTACTTATTTTATAAATATTTATATCATTTCTAAGGTAATATAGACTAGAATTAGAATTAGATTGAACAAGAAGATATGCTAATAGACATCCAAGAAGAATAGAGGTAAATGGTATATTAATAGTTAGTGTTGGAGTTGATGGTGTATTTATTTGGACTCAATTGTATTTTTTTTAACTCAGATATAAAGTGTCTATCTATTGTTATCATTCTTTGATTTTTATTGTATATATTGTGTTCAATGTACATACTAATCTTATCATAGCTGTTATATTTATTGTTCTTACTTCGAGTATTAATTTTATATTATGTAGTTTATGATAAACTATTAGTGTTCTATCCATGTATTCATCTGCTCTAGATATTACAAAATTAGTATTTATTGTAAATTTAAGTTTTTGATAAATTAAATTTCCTATCAATATTTATAGTATATTGTCTTATACATTACTTATTATTCTTTCATCTGTTATTAATTATTCTATTGGTGAATTTATCTCTTCTTAAAAATATTTTTTTACTGATAATTGTACTCTTATTATTATATTTCTATTACTTTATCCTTAAATGGTAATTTATTTATTTCTGATTCTATCAGTGTTTTGTTTATTAAAGGTCTTCTTAATACTCTTTTTGTTATTCATGATTCTATAGGGTGTTTTTTTAATATTACACATATGCTGATTTTTCTTTTTTATTTTTTTTTTAATATCTTACTAACTCTAGTAATAAAATTTTATTTTCTTAATTCTTTAGGTATTAAATCTAACTATATATATTTTATTTTTATTATATTATTTTTTGTTAAATGTCATTTTTTTCCTGTTATTCTTAATGATGGATTTTTATATTCTTGATACTGTATAAGGGTCTTCATTTTCTTCTTCTTTATTGTTTTCTTTTTGTTGTTCTTCTGTAACTCTTATCATATTAATTTCATAATTTTCTTATATTGAATCTTTAGATTTATTTTCATCAGATTCTTCTCTTAACACTTTTATCTTATATATTTTTATATCTAAATCTTTTATTTCACTTCCTATTATTTCATCATATTTTAAAAGTTCTAAATTATACTGATATGCTTGTTTTAAAATATTCACAATTTTTTTAGTTTTTGATTTTTTACAATTTGTAGATATATGTCTTAATTCTTCACAGTTATAACATTTACATTTTATGGATTTTTTATTATAATTTATTTTTTTCTTTTTTTGAAATATTTTTAAGGTTTATATATTTTATTTTTTAGATATTTTTTAAATCTATATTTAAATTTTTTTCTTTCTTTTTTGTCTTTTTCTCTCTAATTTACATCCTCATCTATGAGGGGTTTTTAATTTTTCACATCTTATAAATAATTTATTTATTTTACAATATTTCATGTTTCTTTATGCTTATCTACAATTATCTTATATATATTCTTTTAAATATTTTTCTCTTCTTCTCATTGTGTCTATATATGATATTAAATCTATATTATTAACTGCTTTTACATAATATTCTATAATTGTTTCATATATTAATTTATGTAATTTTCTAAAAATTAAATCTAAGTAAAATCCTTATTGTTCATTGGTTGGTAATCTTGCTTCATAATAATATTTTTTATATTCACAAATATATGAGTATAAATATTTTGACTCCAATTTACATATTTCTATTTGATGCATTTTTGTTATAGTTTTTTCTATTTTTGTGGTTTCATTTAATCTTGTCCTTCTTCCTAAAAATTCATTTCTAAATAGAAGTTTATATTATTTTATTAGTGTTGTATATAATTTTTTTCTATTTGAATAAGGTGTATTTATTAATCTAGTTTGTTGTCTAAATTCTTCTGGTTTACTTTTCTACCATTTTTTTACTATTCCTGTAAAACTGACTTCAATTACTAGGCTTGCTAGTTGAGTGTCTATATTTCTTCCTATTAATGCTATTAATTGAGATTTTGATTATTATTTTATTCTTTTTTTATTATCTAGGTTATAATTTAAGTATAATTATATTTCTGAATATTGTATTATTTATTTATATTATATCTCCAGCTCTTAATGGTTATTTATATTTTAATGTTTCTTATTCTACTTTGTTTTCTCTAGTTTCTCTAGTTATACTTGATGATACTGTGTTATCAATATATTTTGAGTTTCTTATATTCTATAGATTTAAGAGTTTTTGATACATATTTATTTGTGGTATGTTTTCTCCTATATTGTCATTTGTCCTAATTCTTGTTTTATATTTTTTAAATTGTCTTCTTCTTCTTGTCTCATCATTATTTTTATTTAATCTATCTCTAATTCTTCTGTGTCACTTTTTTCTAATTCTTTTAAGATTTATATTATATTTAAATGAGGTAATTTTTATTTATTTTTTTTTATTTTCTAAATATTTTAAAAATATTATCTGTATATATCCTTATTTGACATGTTAATTCTAGTACATCATGATATTTTTTAGTTAATGGTTGTATAATTTCATCTGTTAAAAATTTTGTAATTATCTGTTCTTCTTTTATTCATGATTTTTGTTGTTTTGCCATATTCATTTTTCTTATTTTTTTAAAAATAGTCCATAATTTTTTATTGATTATTTCTTGTCCTTTTTGTATTTGTTTCATTATTATTCTGGTTTGTTTTATGTTTTCATCTAATGGTTGGGATTTTATTTGATCTTTAGTTATTTTTTATTTTGTTTCTATGATTTGTAACATATTTATCTAAGAAATTTTTTGTATAGGTTTTATAGTTGATCCTATTCATAAAGCTTTTATTATTTGTTTAATATTTTATTTTACATATATTAATTTGTTTGTTAAATTTTTCATTTTGTTTTTAATTTCATAAACTTTTTGTTCTAATGATTTCGATAATTCTTCTAATCTTTCTAATCTATATCTAGGGCTTTCGTTATCAATTATTAATTTTGTTTCTTTTGGTAATATTTTAATAATAGCTTTTGATACACTTATTTTTTGTTCTAAATTATAATTTATATACCATTCTAATTATTTTAATAAAAACATATTTAACTAATTTATTTGATTAAAAATATGGTGTATGGATACAAAGTTCTTCTATTAATAAAATATATGAAGTTTTTGATAATTTTTTACTTTCTATACAACATATTCGAAGTTCTACGTTTTTTTAACATTTTCTTATTTCTATGATCTAAATAAGTTAATATTTGAATAAACAAAAATTAAAGTAAATAACAGGTAATTAACTTAACTAAAAAATAATATAGAGATTAAAGATTCATGTTATTCTTTTTCTCCAAAGCTTTGATACCATAACTAATACAATTTGTTTGTAATAATACTAGAGATTATAATTATTATAGTAACAATAATTCAGATTATAGAAGAAATTTTATCATTTTTCATGTAGAATTTTTATTATAGAGCACAACACATAAGTGCTCAAATTTTCTTTCAGATTATTACAACACAGTCTTTCTTTATTTCTTACAGGAGGCATACCAATATACTTAACCTCTAATATCATTACAATCAATTCCTTTTATTGTATTATAGTTTTCTTTTAAAAAAATAATACTATTCTTTAATCTCTATAAAATTTTTAATTACAATTCATACTTTCTCTTATTGTTCTTGATTCTTGATGATTGATAATATATACTTAAGATTTAAATAATAAATAACTGAATTACATTCAGTTTAGAAGTATAATTTGATCATTCCCGTAAGAAATTTTGAATTAAAATAATAATTTTTTTTTTGAAAAAAAATGTATTTTGAAGCCTGAGTTACCAAATGAGTATAATTTTATTTTTAGTAAACTAAAAATTTCGGTTTATTTTCTATTATTCAGAAATAATGAAAATATAAGTTAATTCCAAAGTATAACAAGTTACCTGTAAATTATGTTTGACATCCTTAAGTTACTTAACAAAAAATATTAATTGGATTGCCGTGAATTTTTGTTTATTTTAAAATTTTCCTTTTTTACATGAAGCATTATAAAAAAGTATTGAGATAGAAAACTATTTATATATGAAAAGATTATTAAAGTTATTTAATCAGTATTTTTATTAAAATTATTTTAATTTATAATTAAAATTTAAAAATATTTTAGTGTAACATTACTTAAAATTCACTTAAAGCATGGTAAATATAATTACCCATAGTTCAAAGAAAGATTTTGCAAACTTCTCAAATGAATTTTTTTTTTAATATGTCGACTAAATTTAGAAATTTAGAAATAAAAAATAATCTAATGCGTAAAAAAGCTGAAGTGTAGCCCTTAAAAGAATATATAACAGCCGGAGATAATTAATGATTTTGTGTAACAAAATTTTAAATTTAAAAAAGTAATTTTCTTCTATTTTTTGGTTTAAAATTAGCTCACACAAAATAAATAAATAAAAATAATACTTGCTAAAGTAAACAGAGAAAGGCAGCGTTACCGTTTTGGCCTCTGTGGGGTTTACAGAGCCGGAGTGGCTACTGCAAAGAGAGAAAGGAAGAGACGGAGAGGGAGCTTCTGTGTAGGTTGCGATGACGACTCGAATAGCGCCTGGTGTAGGAGCTAACTTGCTGGGTCAACACTCCGCCGAGAGGAATCAAGATGCTACTGCTTATGTCGGCAATCTCGATCCCCAGGTTCTTCTTTCTCCTTCTTCCTCGTTCTGCTTCTTTTACATTTTCGATCTTCTGTCGTTTGTGCGCATGTCTCCTATCTACCTAGTCTTTTTCTTCGCCTCTCTCTTGTGGTTGTGGAGGTTCGACTTGGACCCAGTAAAAGAGAATTAGGAGAGGTTTTAGCTATTTTAAACTTCTATTCTCAAGGTACCGCCAGGTGAACCGTTTATTGACATTTTGAAGCAGATTAAGGTGGCCAGAAATAATTCTTGTCTGTACTCTAAATGATTTTTCCTGTCGGAAACTGACTTCGATTTCTGATTGAGAACACCTGGAACATGAATGGCTAGGGTTAGGACAACGCTGTGATTTTTCCATACATGATTGATATGCTATTTTCTGAAATATAAATAGGACACTTGTGTTCTACACTTGTTCTATTAGGAGAGAACCTTTACATGCTAGACATTTTTACTGCTTAAATGTCATGAACAGTTTAAGGTCATTGCTAATGGACTAACGCTAATGAATTTCCCCAGCAGACCAGCTGCATATACGTCTGCGATCCTGTCTAGCTAAAACAAATGAGCGTGACTTATTTTCTTTTTTCTGAGAATTTGAGCTTTTTATTTTATCCTTTTTATTGATTTTTAGTTCATACTTTGTCTAGCTGCAATTGGTCAATGAGGCTAACTGATCACTATTATCAGGTGACCGAGGAGTTATTATGGGAGCTATTTGTTCAGGCAGGACCAGTTGGTATGTTAGGTTTTTCCTTTGTTTTATTCAATCAATTCATTTAACTGTAAATATTCCTGACCTATATGTTGATGAAACTAGCACATGATAATTGTATTTGTATATAATCATTTGTTATTGCTTCTAACACGATATTTCTTTTCCTTTTAACTAATCCCATCCTTAGTTTTCTGGCTATTTTAGTTATTTTATGTACAAATTAAAAGTTAGGCGTGCAATTCACTTGTCTTATCTGTTATGAAGTAAACAATGTACTTTTGCTTACTTCTAGTTCAGAGGCTTATTTCACATAAACCTTTTCTGTAGCTTTTAAATGAATTCTAATCTGTTTCAACCTTCTTGGTTCTTTAATAACAAACCTTCCTTGAATTATTAATATACTATATAATTTTTTGCTAAATTAATTTTCATAGACGTTTCAGAATTCAATATAATTTTATCCTTTTCCATTTGTTTCAGTTAATGTCTATGTTCCAAAAGACAGAGTGACTAACCAACACCAAGGTTATGGTTTTGTTGAATTTCGGAGTGAAGAAGATGCAGACTATGTAAGTATTATTGAGTACTATGGTCTTAATTTTGCATATTTTACCTGCTAGTTACAACCACTCTAAAGCTACATGGTGCTCTCTAATGTTTGAATATATGTCATTATGTTTCTTTCCATTTACATTATTGCAGGCCATCAAGGTGCTTAATATGATTAAGCTTTATGGGAAACCAATACGTGTAAATAAGGTATGGAGCTTATTCCCTGACTTTTATCTTTCTCTCTCTTTCCCTTCTGGTTTTATGTGATATAATTTTTCTTGAAGGATGAAAATCTGGTGTTTAAGTATGATCACATCTATTTTAAGAAAATGTAATTAAGATATGTCTGTCATTTGATTGAAAAATATATTTCAAAATGCAGAGGAAAACAACTGGAACTTTTTTTTTTTTTTTCTTTTTCGTTTTAGAAAATAATGTTATATAAGTCCTACTCCTTAGAGAGGTGGGAGTGGGTCTATTTAGTAACTTTGCATTTCTACAACATCAATAACTTATCTTATGAAAAGTGGCTGGAAGTTATACAAGTTAATCTGTCCATGGGATGGTTAGTTTCTATTTTAAATTTTTTTTTGGGTCAGTTTCTACTGAACTTATATTTGAAATTGTCTTCAATTATATATAACATGGCAGTTTTACAGATGAAGTGAGGAGACTTTTCTTTTTCCATTTTGCGTAGTGTGTGGTTTTGCAATGAGATTAAGGAAAATTTCAAATTTTTAACCATGAATCTAGCTTAACTATCTTATGTTTAGAATGCTCTGAAGCCATAGTATAGATTAAATTGAACCTAATGCTAAATGCATGATATGCAACGTAAAAATATGATGTACCTCCAATAGGATTACAGAGACTGATATTAAAAACTTGTTTCACTTGTCAAACATATATTGTGTCAGGATAAACAAATAGAAGGTTAAATAAAACTACATTTTATGCTCCTAAACTAAGGATTAATTACAAAATTAATAACTTTAAAATGCAACAGAGCACCTCCTTGAACTTTGGACTAACATGAAAACGCTAAATCCCAATTAAAATTAACTGCAAAATTATTCCTCTTGTCACCTCTCATATATGTAATGTATTTTCATTCCAATATGATACTAGTCTGCGAAGATTGTTGAAGTGAGGAAGCAACTTCTTCTGGTTAATATTAATATGGATTTAATGTTTTCATTACAGTCAGAAGTTCAGAAAGTGTTTTGTTACATTGTAAGGTTTATGTACTGATTTTGCAATTAGGTCTTAGTTCAAAGAGGTCAAATGTAGTTTCCTTAAATTAAATTTAAGACTGGACATGGTTCAGGTGAGATACAAGCACATGTTTGATACAGATTAGACACGCTCTGGATGCTTTAGATAATCAATTTCAATGGAAAGGATTCTTGATTTAAGTCCGTCAGCTATTTATTCAGAATATGAAATGCTGGAATCTACATGTTATGTAACATACAAGTGTATAATTTTGTATTTTTATTGTCATTAGTTGTAATCTGATGTCATCCTTTTACATTCAAATGATAAATAATAATATAGTTATGCATTATACATAATGTGTGTTGTGGATATTGTCACTTTGGACATGTCTACTGTTCTTTTTTTTTTTTTTTTAACTTTTGGTTTAGTAGTTATATGTATGCAACTTCAAGATCTTTAATGTTATCACTATATTATTCTTATATTCTACATTATAATCAGTCTTTCCTATTTACATGTATCTTTGTTTTAACGCATTGTTGATGCCCAAAATTATGGATAATAATTTATACTTATCTAAAGTATGTTGTTGCTGTGGCCTTTGGTGTTTTACAAACCTTGTTGTGTTGCTATGCAAGGTTCCTGTTGTATTTGCATCTCATGTTATGAAATTGTGTTGATTTAACTCTTTTTGGTTCTAGGCATCCCAAGATAAAAAGAGTTTGGATGTGGGAGCAAACCTTTTCATTGGAAACCTTGATCCCGTAAGTTACGCAGATTCTGCAAGATTTTAACAAACCAATGTATTCTGAACTTTGACATTTACTTTGCAATGGGTCCTGATGTTGCAGGATGTGGATGAGAAGCTCTTGTATGATACTTTCAGTGCATTTGGAGTCATTGTTACAAATCCAAAGGTTATGCTCTTAAAATCCTTCATTACATCTTATTGCATCACGTTTGTGTCTTAGTAATAACATCTAGCAGTTACTACTACTTTCCATCTGAGCACTGTTTCAACCTTCAATCTTTTTGCCTATATGCTTGATTGATTCTTTTATATGAGCTGTCCCAATGTATGTTCATACAGGGTATATCATTAGTTTTTCTCAATAAACACATCAATGGAATTTACACAGTGAGATTTAGATAAGAGCTTTATTTGATTGACATATTTTTAAGTCTTCACCGGAGTTATTTGAGCATTCTTCTTTGTGGAGTCTTCAACTTTACATTTTAGTTATAATGTGCATATATAAATGGCTAATTGGCTATGATTTCAAATATTCAATGCAAATTGAATGGTTTACGTTGTGTTGTGAATCATTTGTACTCATTTGGCTATTTCAACTCTCCATCCTTAGTGAGATTGGCTTTGCATGAAATAAGCATATGATCTGATGATGTTCAGGATTGTTGTTGTAGATAATGAGAGATCCTGAGACAGGAAATTCCCGTGGATTTGGCTTCATTAGCTATGATTCATTTGAGGCTTCTGATTCGGCTATTGAGGTATGCGATTTCTGATATTCTATCTTTGTCAGTCTGGTTTGAGAATCAGTTAAAGGAATGAAATGTGTTGTGAACCATTCATTCTCACGTAGATCATAAATTTATGTCTATATGTAATTGTATATAGTGTCAGCTTTATTTGGCTGTGGATGGCAAAGTCCCTAGATAGAATATATTCAACGGTTAATCAATTTTATTCCCGCTTATTTCAGATACTTCTTGTAATATGTTTTGATGATTCTGTTGTTTTGGTCTCAAGTTCGTAATTTATAGACGCACACATAATCTTACTCAAAATGTTTAGATACAATAAGCTGGGAATTGCTGACTATAGAAATGGAAAATTGCCCACACTATTACCAATATGATGGATTTTTCAATATTTCATTAGGCAATGAATGGGCAATATCTTTGCAATCGTCAAATAACAGTGTCTTATGCATACAAGAAAGACACCAAAGGGGAAAGGCATGGTACTCCAGCAGGTAAGTCATTTTCCTTCAACCTTCTATATCTTTTGTAATCTATCTGCTTATATTTTCTTATATGATGCAGAAAGAGTTTTGGCTGCCAGCAATCCAGGTGCCCAGAAGAGCAGGCCTCACACTTTATTTGCCAGTGGGCCTCCAACACTTCCCAATGCTCCTCAGGCTAATGGTGCCATAGCTACTCCTGTGCCTCCTCGTCCCTTTGTTAATGGGGTTGCTCCACCTGCCATTCCTGCCCTTCGTCCACCACCCCCTCAAGCTGCACCATTTCCACCTATGCCTGTTGCTGGGCAACCCACTTGGCATCAACAGCAGCCAGGTCAAACAATGCCACCACCTATGATGCCTCCACCTCCTGTCCAGCAGTTCCGTCAACCTCACTCAGGTATGCCTCCTCCTCCACCTCCACAATCGATTCCAGCTCCCCCTAGGCCTCTTCCACCACCAACAGCAATGACAGGCCAACCACCTGTTTGGCGGCCACCACCACCTGTTCCACCTCAGCAACAGGTTGGACGACCTCCATTATTTCCTCAATCCTCCATGCCACCTCCGCCTCCACCTCCTTCCAGTTGAAGAGATCATGTCTTTTTGGTATTTTCCTTATTCCAGTGATTAAGAAATTTCCCCCTCATATATTGGCAGTTGTAAAATGCCATGTTCCCTAATCCTTAATTACTATGCCCAGATGGTTACATGAACATCCTTGACGGACATGAATCAGTACTGACCAGAAAAGAGTTGAGTCGTGGTTTATTTCACATAATATTCGCACATTATATAGCTTTTTCACATGCGTTGGTCACAAAGTTGTAGGTTGTCCCAGAAAAGATTGTAATCCTGATAATGATAGATCGTTGGGTTCGAGTTCTCTATGGAATGGTATGATGTAGACTGTAACAAGTATGCATGTATTCTCTACGAAATGCGTAAACAGATTATTCAGCTCCTGTACCATAAAAGGCAAGTAGGTACATAAATTATGATCTCGAATTTGAGGAAAATATTTGACCAAAAATAAAAAAGAATTGAGGAAAATATCAGGAAAAAAAACTTAAAAATATAATATAACTTTAATTTTAAGATATAAAATTTAAAATGTAGTACTTTATTCTATAAATTCATTACAAAAAAGAAAATGCCACAAGCTAATTGAAATGAAAATGTAAAATTAACAGGTGACAAATGTCTTTATAATCAATATTTTATAGATAATTTGTAACTTGTATTAAATTCTTAATTTTTAAGATGCTACTTTTAATTAATATATAACTGTTTTGATTTTTTTTAGTAATTAACGGGAGTAAGTAATTATGTTTTAAAATTTGTGTAACAAAATTACAAGCAAGCAATAGTTTAATTGGGTTAAAGTAATTTTTCCAAATTATTAAATTAGCATGTATTTTTTTGTAAATAAAATGCATTGTTACAAATGATTTCAAATGATCATATATACCTATTTGTCAACTATTAACCTATTATTATGCATTTGGTGCTTGCAATCCAGGCATTTATCAGAAGAAATTTACCAAATACTTCTAAATAAGCCAACTATTTAATTAAGGATTATTAAAATATTTATACTTATTGTATACTTGTAAATTTTATCTATTAGATTTAAGTTAATTTGAGTATTAAAAAAAAGGTTCATGTTTGAATTGAGGGAGAATAGTATTCACTTCCAATCTAGATCGCTGGATGTATTATATACTAAAATTTTTATTTTATATTTATATATATTAATTATATTTTTTTATTTTAGCACGACATGTAAATGCTTCTAAAATTCATAAAAAAGCCTTAATCTTTAACCTTTCACATTTATATATCTATATTATAATAATTTTAGAATTTTTTAGTTATTAATATTTTAAATTTTATATATTATATAATATAAAATATATAATATGAAGAGATGAGAGGAGATGAGAGAATTAAAGTAAAAGGAGTGTGAAGTTAGAACACAATAGTAAGAATTAATTTATTTTTTATTTTTTATTTTATTATTTTAAAATATAATAAATATTATTTTATATTACATTTTAAAGATTAAAGAAAAAATAACTTGTATATTTTTACATGCTAAGCATCTAGTATATATAAATATATATAAATTGTTGAGTTATTTTTTATTCCTTTGAGGATGATTTTTTAATTAAAATTTAATTTCAGTTGTATTATGGATGTGAATTTTTTATTTTGTGGTTTTATATATAAAAATTATAAATTAATTAAAAAATTTTTTTTTAAAATTTTTTAAGTTGGTTCGGAACTGAGAATTCGATGATCCAACGAATTTGAAAAGATTTTTTCTTTTAATTTGAATTCAAAAATTAAATACCTTATTCATATTCTTCTAATTAAGATCATCCCTATATTTAATATCTATATTATTATATTATATATGTCTTTGAATCATTTTACTTATTAGTTGAAAACCTATATATATACTTAGTGTTTGTAATATATGAGAGTTAAAAGTTAGGAGAGAGTGTTAATCATTTTTTAATTATTTTAAAAATATAAAATATTTTATAAATTTAATGTATACTTTAATACATGCTAAGTCTACTATTAATTATCTTGTTTATCAATAGCTTTTGCATCAATCTTTTCTATAATATTATTTGATGTCTAGACATGGGGACATTATTTTAGTTTGGACAAATTTAATTGACTAGGGCGCTTCATAAATCTTGAAAGTTGAAACTTAATGATAACTTTGGACTAAAAAACACTAGCCACTAATTCAAAATTGAGAAGAAAAAGTTACTAATATATAACATAACATCATGGAAATGGAATGGAATGGAGTGGACAACGTTGATTATTGTCTTAATTTAAGATATTAAACCCAAAAAAATAAAATTATTCTCTTAATTCAATGGGTTGGCGTTACAGAAACAGAACAAAGCCTCCCAAATGTCAGTGAAAGCCTGAATAATAAGCCCATGGTGTTTAGCGGAATTAAGAGACAAGAAACAGCACAATAGTTGCTCCAAATCCTTCTCCTCAAACATCTGCTGATCCACAATCATTTCCAACATCGATCTCCTGAAATCCTCGTACGGATTCTCCGACTTCTTCACCACCGCCATGCTCTCCCTCCAAGGTAACACCCGCTGCAACATCGACAGCCTCGCCGGCGACGCCTTATCAGCTGGTGATGACTCTGACTTCTTTCTCGCAGCCACCGTAGACCCGCCGCTCCGTCTTGCTTTCTTCTGCTTCTTCTTTTTCTTTTCTTCGCGACGCGGCGTCTCACGGACGCTCGAGTCCGTCGAGAAGCTTCTAGAAGACGAGACTAGAGCTTCGGTCTCTTCTTCGTCGTAGCCATCGCTACTAAACAATCCACAGGTGTGATCAGCTGAGGAGGTGCTGATACGACGCCTTGGCGTTGTTGTTTTTTTCTTCTTAAGCCGCATTTTCGACGATGGAAGAGGCAAAACGTCGTCGTCAAGACCGGAGCCACCAGACGCCGAGGAGTTGTAGATTTTACGGCGAGAAGGAGTGGTGTCGTCGTCGTGGACGTTGGCATCGACGACGTGCCATTTATCTTCCTTTCGCCAAAAATAGTCGCGGTGGTCGTCGGAAAGGGTGGGTCTCGATCGGAGACCACAGGCGACCGAGATGAGCGCCGATGACACGTGGCGTCTGAGGGAGGAATGAGGGTTGGATGAGAGGGTGGACTTAGAGTTAGAGGAGTGTTTGGTGCGGCATGATTGGAAACAGGGGCTGAATCGGAATATTCGAAACTTGAAACGTTTCGTCATCTTTCAAGTTTCAATTCAATTGTTTCTTTCTTCTGTTGTGCGTATTTTTCTGCAGATTCAAAGTAATGAGTCATGGGATGTATATATATAAAGCAGGCAGAGGCAGAGGCAGAGGCAGAGACAAGGTATGGGATTGAGGAGCTTATTGCATAGTTCCTCCAAATAGGGAGATTGTATATATGAAGCATTCATGATACTGTTATCACCTTTTCATGAAACCGCCATCATCATTTTCAGCACGGCTTTTAAGGATTTTTGAATGGATACACACAACTTTGGTCATAATTTCTAAATGCTTTCTCATTGATTTTGTAATTATTATATATGAAAATTATTAAAGTTTAACTCTCATTGTATTTTTGTAAAGAACTAGACGGGATATGATTTTGGTTTTTTTAATATATAGGATTATTTAATTTAATTTTAATTTTTATAATTTATGATCGTAAATAATGTATATAATTGGCCATGTTAATAAAATTAATTAAAGTTTAACGACATAAATTTAATTAAAGATTTTTAAAATTATAAAGAATTCACTATAAATGATTAAATTATAAAAACTAAACAAAAAATGTAAATTATAACTAACAATGTTTGATTAAATTTATCACAATAGACTAATTTTTTATAATATGATAAAATATTATTTGAATATATGATAATAAAAAGAGATATTTATATTTAATATTTGATAATGTATGAAACAAGATGTCTTTTTAATAAAAAAATATTTATGATGAACAAAAAAAGATAAGTTATTATATTTTTTTTAACGAAATGTTCAAATTAAACGACATTAAAAAGAAGTTATACTCAGTTTCTCTAAAATCAAAGGATACGCTATATACATTGATCTCATTTGTAATGAATGATACTTTGTATGTAATTTCATCTAAAAAATATGTCTTGATGAATATAAAATATTCCGTCATCACTTGCTCTCCCTATAGTTTCCATTTTGAAAACAGAAGATGTTCTCAACTCCCATTACAAAAAGGAGCCTTCTTCAATTCTCTAATTAAATTAAAGAGGTGGATGCATGAGGTGGGAGAGAGTACATTACATGCAATGATGAAGGTGATATATCTTTTCAGCAAAAAAAGACAAGGTTGATGATCAGTGTGTGTGTGTGTATTACGAGCATGTCTGGCCGTACTCTGGTGGATTCTTTCTTTGGCAGATAAAAGGAATCCATGTGTAGAATATGCATTAATATATATTTGATATATTGATACTGCATGCATATGCACATGCATATGCATATGGGAGCCTATTCTCTTTTTCTTGCCCTTCGTCAAATTTACACTTTTAAATTAATTAGTTTTTGTCTTCCAAGTTCGAAGAGATGGTTTCCTTAGGAATTAGTATCCAAATTGATAAATTATATATCATTGACCATAACGTTCCTTTCGGGAGCCAAAGTCAATAAAGTCACGACAAATATGATATCTTAAGGTTGGATTACACGTTTTTGGTTTCGCTTTCCCCAGTGAACACATAGAAAAAAGTAGTAAGCTCCAAACTTCAAATCAGTTTGTTTATGTTTGTTTCTGATCATTTGATTTTTCTTTCACGGATTTTGATGAGTATATAATACAATTATTTTATTTGCAATTCCATTGAAAAGAAGAAGTAATATATAGATAAAAGAGAATCAGTACATGAACAAGGGGGTTTGAAATTGTTGTGCAGAAAAGGCATCATTAAGATCCAAGAACATATTAAATGTACATACTCGTAAACATATTGTGTGTAGCATTTATTAATTTGTATATATGTGAATCCTATTTAAATGATAAGTTTCCTGATCTGTGTAAATTTTTCGCATGATTTTTTGGTCTAGAGACTCCAAAGCCAAGTTAAACATCAATTCAGTAGAATATAATTTCTGAAGATTTTTTGTTTAAACATACTGCTTAAAATACTCCCAGCTAGCTAATTACTTATGGATCTTCATGATATTTATATTCAGAAGGCTCTTTAACTACAGAGACTGGATTTTTTGAAGTATGAGAGTCCGTGAATTGCTTAAATAATGAGAGAGGAAGAAAAGAGAAAAAATTAAAAGAAAAATAAATGTGGGACTTATTCTAATTAATTATTATTTTTACTTTCTCTCTCTTAAGTTTTTTAGAGGATCCAATAATTTCTTTTGTCTATACTATAGGAAAGAAAAAGTAGATAGTGGAGAAATTTTTATTTGATGCTATATAATATTTATACATGCATGTAACAATGTAGATTGAATCTGTATACGAACTCTACGTATATAAATTGAATTTGAAGCATTACATGTATGTATAAACACAATATTGTATATATGAACAATTACTACTAATTATATATACATGATCAAGTGAGTGCATTGGGGAAATCTGAGAATCGACTTTTAGGTTATAGTATCGAGAATGGAGAGTACTAGGTGGTCATGTTCATGCCTAGATCTGTCCGCACTCTTCTTAATCTTTCCATTTGGACAATAAGGAGATATAGTAAAACAGTGCGAAGAGAGAGAGCAATAGCAACAGTGGTCTTTTCATTGCCATACATAGTATTAATGTTGCAGACGTAAGAGCCTTTCAAAGCGTGCAAGATAAAAAGGACGTAGCTTTAGTGGGTTGTAGCAGCAGCTGTAGTGGCAGTGTTTGTGTTTGTACATAATAGATAATATATAATTATATATTGAATCTCAAAGTGTGGGAAAGAAAAGTTGAAGTGAAGAAACTATATATATATATATATATATATTATATAGGTGGTGATGAAGTTGAAAATTAAATAAAGCAGATGGGGTGGGTGGGGATCCAAGGGAACAAAATCATGTTTATGCTTTTGAGAGGGATGATGTATGTATGGTGTTCAAATTTGATAAAGCTGAATAATGAAAATTGAAAAAAATGCCTCTAAAACACTTAAAAGTGTCCAAACATGGTGCGCTCTGTCAATCCCTGTCACTCTCTTTGCTTCCTTCCATTCTCTTTGCTCATTCACCTTTTTAATAATTACATTCCATTTAGGTAAAAATGCCAAAAAAATATTTTTATATAAAAATTGACTTATAACCCTTAAAAATTTATTATTTGTGTAAAAAAATTTTTATCAATTAATTTTTCTTTTAAAATTTTAACATAACAATGACACACAACAGGTGTTAATTATGAAAAAAAACTCACATAAATTTTATTTAGTGTGCAAAAGATATATTTCAACTTTAGGTTTTATCACAACAATTTTTAAATAATTTAACATATTTATCCTTTGCTAATTAGTTTTAGATGAAAAAATTAAAATAAATTGTTTTTGTACAAATTAAAAAATTTAATGAGGTTTTAAATCAAAATAAATAAAAAAATAAACTATTTAATTTTTAAATTATAAAAATATTTAATTTAATCTTTAAAAGATACATTGTATCTTAATTTCATATCTAAAAAATACAATATTTAAATTATAAAACTAAACACGAGTTATGATTGTATTGATGTAACATGATTGGAGGAAGACATGTGAGATCATAGTCCGAGTGAGGCTTCTAGCGTATAGAAATTTGATTTGGTGGTAAAAGTAAATCTGAAGACTGACTTATATACCAAAAATAACCCATTGCCCAATAAGGAAGTAATTGAAACTTTGAAATGCATGGGAGAAACAATGAGGAATTTGTAATTATTAATTTAACCCCATCATTCAAATTCATTCATTTTTCTTTTTTTGCTAATATATATATTCAAATTCATTCAAGTACAGAGGGTAGAGCCTTCAAATTCTTGGATTTGGATATATAGTAAACTAAAATGCTGTATGGTATGGGATGCACTTGGACCCAAAGTGAGATGGGATGAAACCCAACACTGAATTTACCAACTTTTTTATGTGATCTAATCTTAATCCCTAAAAGATTGTTTGGATGATTAAGAGGTTTAATTAGATATAAAAACTAAATTATATTAATATAACCTTTTATAAACATTAACTAATTATAACAAAAAATAAAATATTTCATTTATATTAATAAAATAATTATAATTATTTTTTGTTAACTCATAAACAAATAACAATATAATATCATTAACAATTCAAGATTCATAAGACAATCATTGTTCTTTCAAATCTAATTCAAACTAAATAATAATAACATTAATCTAGTTTTAAAATTAAATTACTAGAAATCATATGCAATTTGGTTCAAGTTTTTGACACAATAAACTAAAAATCAGACCAAACTGCAAATAACAAATTGATGGATTTTATATGTTCACCAGAGATCCATTTTAACCGTTTTACTCAATTTCGCAGTATCAATATATATCCATTCCCATTGTGCACACTTTAGCTAGATACTTTGTAGCGTAATTGATTAATTGACAGCAAGTTCAAAATATATGTGGTACTTAATAATGCCAAAGATTTCCCATGATTTATATAATTAAGACCACTTATATATGGATCCATTTGTGGATTATACATATATATATGCAATTAATTAAATAGAAAAATTGAGCCACATGCATTAGCGAATTTCTAATTGGAATTTGGGTCTGGAATTGAACAATTTGGCATGATATATATTTTTTGGCACAGAAACAAAGTGAAAGACAACAAGTTAAACACCAAATAGAACAACAGCAAAACCAGAGAATAGGTACAGAAACTAGAAGCAGACAAACTAAAATGCAACAAAAGAACAACTTGTGGGTGGACTATCACTGTTATTTAAACTACATTCAAACATAATAAGTTTGGCAAAATTTAATTAATTAATTACCTTATTCTGCCACCCTAATAATCATTTGAACCAGCCATTTTTTGGTAGGCAATGCCTGTTTTTGTTATTCATGAACTACTATAAGTAAGTTATACAAGATTATGGAGAGCTATCTCATCTTATGTACAAAAGTATATATTATTTTTTTTATTTTTTGAATATATTATAAAACAATAAATTAAATTAAAAAAGTTATTCAACTCTCATTATTGTGAGACCAATGACAAAAAAAAAAAAACTTCATAAACATTATAATATAAATATATAATACTTAACTTTAGAATAGAACCTTCACTACTAGCCAAACCTTGTAACATCAACATCAAGGTTATCAAAATGAACTCGTTCTTTGTTTCCAAAGTTCTCTCCACTTTCGATAAGATCATAACGAATTTAGGCAAAGATTTGGCGTCTGGTGAGAAATTACATCCCAAATTATAATTATTGGCTCCACCAAAACATATGTGAGGTCTCCTATATATTGCTTAGCTTGTATATATATAAATTACACATTATTTTCAGTTTGCATGGAAATAGTACGTACGCCCTGGTGGTGGAAAACTCAAAGTACAAGGCAATATATATATATATATATATAAATTTTTAAAAACTTGTTTTTAGTTTTTAAAAAAGTTGAAAATCTTTTGAATAATTATTTTTAACAGAAAATAAAAAAAATATAATATGTATTTTAGGAACAAAAAATATAGAACAATTAAAATATGTTTTAAACTTTAATTTTTTAAGAAAATGCAAAAAATAAGTTTTTTATTAATAACATGTAAATAAACACATGAAAACAAAACTAATCTAAATTTTTAAAACTAATTTTATAAAATAATTCTAAAGAACAAAACAATGTTTAGTAATTAAATTACAATTTCCCTGCTATAACGTCTAACTAAATAGTACTTATTTTTTTATTTAAAAAATATTTTAGTACTTTCATTTTCCAAGGTATTGTTACCTTTTACCCTCCTTGTTTTTGTTGTGTTTTACAGACGCTACTTATAATTAAAATGTTTAGGAAATGTGGTGCAACGGTGCGAGTTCAAGATTCAATAGTATAAGATTGAGATTTTATTTTTAATATGATAATAAAAGCAGTAATTATAAGTAATTAATTTAATATTTAGAAGGAATATGTTTTTTACAAAAATATGTATTAGTGTAATTTTCTCTATTATAACTCACTCATACCATATATAAAATAAAGTAAAATTATAAATGACGTTTTTCAAGCATATATATTTCATGTAAAATTAACTAACTAACTTTCATTTTTATTTAAAAAATTTCTCTAAATATTTGAGAAGGATACTCTTATTATTTGATAACGAAATGTCGATAATAACAAGGGAGAGAAAAAAAACCAAGTTTTTAAATTATTCCTTAATATTGATGTGCATGGCATTTATTTCTTTTGAGCTTTATAATGAGTTAGTGGCGCATAATTTTCTTCTTATCGACTTGGATCAAGTGTACATGTGGTTATCAACGTCCAATTAACCATATACTTTTTTGTCATGGATGAATTACACTTGGTGCTTTTCTTATTATTACATATATATGAATCTTCAACGCTGTTTGATGAAGGACGACCACGCATAAGGCCTCTCCGACTACAAAAAATAAATTAATTTTCTTCTTATCTAACAAGAGGGATTTTTTGCACAACAGAAAAAGATTTTGAAAATTCTAGCTAGGTCAAATTTGTTAGTTAAAAAGAATTTTTACAGTTAAGGAAGTTTTGTGTATTTCTCGTGAGTTAAAAAAAAGAAATTATCCGTCGTAATCTAGCTGGCGGATGAGACGAATGATGAGGTGAGATCGTGTTCAATCTTATCCAAATTACATGAAGTTTGAACAGTTTAATTTGGTTTTTGATGGCAAGTGGCAATACCACAAAGGTTAGGGCAGTTAGAAGATCGACATTGACGGAACTCCATTCTAATTTCCACCCTCTATATATCATCCTCTTCATTACTCACTAACCACACTTTCCTATTGTAAATAACTTTCCCTAATATCTTGCCTAACTAACTAATTCACCCTTTTCTGCCTTCCTTTCTTTTGTTAATTCTACTTAAACGTTAACCTTATCACTACGTAGCTGCAACTATATCTGTGTCCATTTGTACCTCTCCAGCTACTGTGGGAATCGTAGGAACCACTAGAACTATTTACTCCATATATCACTCATCAATATATATATTTAAATTTATAATTTTATACCATCCTCCATATCTATATAAACACAGACGTCTGAGAGGGGAACAAATTAATTAATATTGACATGGAGATAACAACAGATCAAAGAGATACGTCGACGAGGATGGATCATCCAGCGGATAAAGGTGTAGAAGACCACACGAACAAATATGCTCTTCTTTGTGCCATAGTCGCTTCCATGATATCCATTATATTTGGTTATGGTAATCAATTCTAAGTCTGATCTCTCTCTGTCTTTCATGTCCTTCTACAATTTTTTCAATCAAAATATATGATATAATACTATATATGATTTGTTCATCAGACACTGGAGTTATGAGTGGAGCCACGATATTCATAACGGAAGATCTGAAAATCAACGACACCCAAGTGGAGGTTCTAGCAGGAATCTTAAACATTTGTGCTTTGGTGGGATCCTTAGCCGCTGGAAGAACCTCGGACTCCATCGGACGTCGTTGGACAATCGCCCTCGCGTCTATCATGTTCATGTTGGGTGCAGTTCTCATGGGCTATGGCCCAAACTACGTCGTTTTAATGGTAGGAAGGTGCATTGCTGGTATCGGCGTAGGGTTTGCCCTAATGATAGCCCCAGTTTATTCAGCTGAAATTTCCGCTACTAAATCTCGTGGCTTTCTAACTTCCCTACCAGAGCTTTGTATCGGCATTGGCATCTTACTCGGCTACGTCGCAAATTTCATATTCGGGAAATTAACTCTTAAACTTGGATGGAGATTAATGCTTGGCATTGCAGCAATTCCTTCACTTGCTTTAATCTTTGGAATTCTAAGAATGCCTGAATCTCCAAGATGGCTGGTACTGCAGGGTCGTCTAGGAAACGCCAAGAAAACCCTCTTGCAAATTTCTAATACTCCACAAGAGGCTGAAATTCGCTTCACCAACATCAAAATCGCTGCTGGGATTGACGAGAATTGCAATGACGACATCGTTAAGGTCCCCGGGAACACCCAAGCTAATGGCGTTTGGAAAGATTTACTTTTAAGGCCTACCCCTTCAGTTCGTCGGATCCTAATAGCAGCCGTTGGGATTCACTTCTTTGAGCATGCGACAGGAATTGAAGCTGTCGTTTTGTACGGTCCAAGAATCTTCAAGAAAGCTGGAGTCACTCAGAAGGACAAGCTCTTGCTTGCCACTATTGGAGTAGGCATTACAAAGGTGTGTTGTCTTATAATAGCGACGTTCTTGCTTGACAAAGTGGGAAGAAGGCGTCTCTTGCTTATTAGCACAGCAGGGATGATTTGTGCGCTTGCAGTATTAGGGTTTAGCTTGACAATGGCGGAACATTCCAAACAGGAGCTCTTATGGGCCTTGATTTTGAGCATCGTGGCCACGTACAGCTATGTTGCTTGCTTTAACATTGGGCTTGGGCCTGTCACGTGGGTCTACAGCTCAGAGATATTTCCTTTGAGGTTGAGAGCCCAAGGAGTGGGTATTGGAGTTGCGGTGAATAGGCTTATGAACGCCACCGTTTCAATGAGTTTTATTTCAATCTACAAAGCCATCACTATAGGAGGTGCCTTTTTCATGTTTTGTGGTGTGTCCGCTATAGCTTGGGCATTCTTCTTTACTTGCTTGCCAGAAACAAAAGGCAAGTCCTTGGAAGAGATGGAGATGCTTTTCACCAAAAACAAGAGTTGTAATAATGTAGCTAGACAAACTGATCCTACACAGAATGCGTAGTAGTGCTAATATATATACTTATAGTATGGGTTTTAGTGAGAGATAAAGCGAATTGTGGAGAATGATTTTATTGGGCGTTTAATTGGTATATATATATATATATACACTGATTTTGTTCTTTCACTGGTCATATCATAATATCTTGTGTATCAGTATTTTTATTTAATGATTACAGTTGGTATATATATGTGTGTATATATATATATATATATACACACCTAATCCCTTCCAAGTCATTTTCTATACCATGATATATATCTTGCAACAATTTATTGCTTTAATGGTTCTATTTGGTATGTTATATAGCTATGTATATTTGAGATACTAACAGTTCATCTTACAAAAAAAAACCAGGCTTTTGTTGACATTAATTAAAATTTTATAATTGGAGTAAATTATTTATGGATAATGCGCTCAAGCACTTGAGTTTTCAAACCATTCGATTGCCCAAATTCTAATAATTTCAGCATTAAGGTTTGATATAATCATGTCAGAAGATATTACAATTCAATAGTAAGAAAGTTGGAGGGCTTCCATTTTTTTTTTTTCCATCCTCTATTAAATTTTTTGTGCCTAAAAGGATGTATTGGAATATATAATTTAAAAAGTAAATGGCAGTCACTAATTAATATGCCATATGTTCAATCGAATGATATAACTATATATCTTACAATATGTTAGTTTAGATACTCTTAATACTTCATATTTTGTATCATGAGATATTAGTGTATCAAGTGCCTTCATTAATAAATTAGGTAAAAATATTTACTAGAATAAATATTTTTTAAAACTTACTTGTAAAAAGATTTCTTAAAATATGAAATAACTTTTTGAAGAATTTAAGTTTAAAACTTAGTTAAACCAAAGAGTTAATTCTTGAGAGTTAGATCTGGTGAAAATATTAGCCTTTTACAATTATAAATGAATGTTTGAATCTTAATTAAAAAATTTATTTATGTATTTTTTATATTTAATGTCTGATAAAATTTTGAATATAATTATTTTTAATAAAAAAGTATTTACAGAAAATAAAGTCATGCAGAGGGATATTTTTGCTTGTCTTTTCTATTTATGATAGAGCGAAATGCATTTAAGCGTGATGGACTATCAACAATGCATAAAGTTATAATCTGAATAACAGTCAAAATATTAATTGGTTTAAAAACTAGTCCAATGCATCGTCTGGGGGCCTACAACGAAGCAATGAATTAAATTCTTGAACTTTCTATTGTTCTAAAAATGGAAATAAAATAAGAACACATTGGAAATTACCACACATGTCAAATGTATTTATATTAATGACGAATTCCAATCCAATCCTTAAATAGAAACATAACCAATTACACAACTGATCACCTACAAGTAAGGAGAGCCTTAGAATCTCCCATGTTTGGTTTTCCCGAGATCGAGAAGTTGGGAGGGATCCATCAAACAAGTTTGTTGTTGCATCCATTGACTGTCACCTTCTTCCTTGTTCAACTTGTTCGTACCTTGTCTCACAGAACACGAACACTAATGAAACAGGGTGGCGCAAGAGCATCCATCAGGAGGCTTTGTCCAAACCTAGATAAAGAAGATGGATTGGAGACAATTCTAGAAGTGCCCATACCAGAAGAAATGTTCGCGAACATGGGAACCAACTTGGCGTTGCGGTGGCAGAACATGTTAACATGGATGAAGGCTCAAACTGCCGACAAATTAACATCCCCTGTGCTTGCAAAACGCTTGAACGAGCTTCGCTTTCTGCTTTATCTTGTGGGATCTCCTCTGATTCCCCTTCAGGTTCAGTTAGGCCATTCCATCCACCGACCAGTCCGAGATTGCTCCATTGTAAGAACTAAGAAACAACATGAACAATGAACAACATCCATCTCTATTACAATAATATTTCTTGCAAAATCAAATACCCATTATTATTAATATTGTAGGAAGCATCGACGGCGAAATACATAGTGCAGCAATACATAGCAGCAACAGGAGGACAACCAGCGTTAAATACACTACAGAGCATGTGCGCAACAGGGCAGATAAAGATAAACGCATCAGATTTTCACCAGACAAGCGATAACGTGGAGGTGAAGAAAAGCTCAGAAGAGATAGCTGGATTCGTGTTGTGGCAGAAGGATCCGGACTTGTGGCACTTTGAGATGATAGCGTCAGGTTGCAAGGTTTGCTGTGGAAGCAATGGCAAGCTCTCATGGCGTCATTCCTCTAATCAACAAACCCCTATTTCCAAAGGCCCTCCAAGACCCCTGCGTCGCTTCCTTCAGGGATTGGATCCAAGGGCTACGGCCAACTTGTTCTTGAGCGCAGCATGCATAGGAGAGAAAATAATCAACGGTGACGATTGCTTTATACTCAAGTTAGAGACAAGCCCAGCAATTCGCGAAGCTCAAAGTGGTCCAAACTATGAGATCATTCATCACACTCTGTGGGGATATTTCAGCCAACGATCTGGTCTGTTGGTACAGTTCGAGGACTCGAGACTTCTGAGAATGAGGACAAAAGATGACGACGACGTTTTCTGGGAAACTAGCCTGGAGTCAGTGATTGAGGATTATAAGTACGTGGATGGTGTCAATGTGGCACATGGTGGAAAGACTCGAATCAAAGTTTTCAGATATGGTGAGCAATCGGCCAACCATAAGAGAGAGATGGAGGAGAGATGGAAGATTGATGAAGTTGATTTTAATATTTGGGGTCTGACCATGGAAAGTTTTTTGCCTCCACCTGAACTAGTCTGTAAATAAATAGTAGTGCCTTGGGTTTTGTATCTTATTTTGTCAAATTTTGGATCCAATATGTATGGCAAATTTATGAAGATCAATATCGTTGAGAAATTTTGACTATGAGAGAGAGAGAGAGATTATAACCAATAATATTTGTAGAAGGGAGGCCACTTATCATTGTTATCATTGCGAGTTAAATATTTAGGAAAAATTACATATTTTTACCCTTATAATTTTGGACCTAGTTGCAATAGTCTGTTAATTTGAAAAAGATCATGAAAATGTCCCTTACTTGTTAATACCATAAAAATTGTTATCTTTCCACCTTTTAATTTTGATGATTGTTCGAATCTTCGAGTTTCAACTTAGAAAGGATCTGCACGAGAAGAATTACAAAGGGGGAGAAAATTAAGTTAATCTTCAGAGAATCAGAGTAAACAATATAACAATGAATAATACAATGAATTTTACCTAGGTGTGAGTGATTATTTATAGGCGACGGAGTAGCTGAAGACTGTATGAAGTTCCTAGAAAGAATTATCATGATAGGTATAAGTTACACATGTAGATAATTATTTTATACGAAGTTAATTAATAATGAAAAAAATGGGAAGCAATAAGATAAGAGTTGATAGTGACGTCAAATCAAGCGATGGATGCAAGGCTCTCGCTCAATCGATTACTAATAATGGAAAACATTAGATCTTTTAACTTGAAGTTTCCATACAGTTACATATGCTCGATCAAATTTTAAATAATTTTAAAAAAACATAACTATATATCCTTATTGTTATTTATCTATTTTAAAATATCTTAATTTGAAACCTAATTTAAAACTATGGTATTTAATAATTTGGATTATGCTTTTTTTTGAATTGCTTATGATGTATAGTTATGTTGTTAGTTAAACTTTAATAATTTTATTTCATTTGTTAAAAAAATAAACATTTTATCATATCCATTCATCTTTTTATTTATAATATTTTCAAACACTATTTAAAAAAATTAATATAAATTTGTTATCTTTTATTAATATTTTTCAAATTCAAATGTATCTATGTACATAAATTTTATTATATCAACTTAATATTTTATTTTAAAATTTTTAGTCAATCAGATTTTTAAAAAATTTCCTTTTTACTTGATTTAAAAAAGTTCTCACCAGAAAGTTGATTAGAGGGTTAATTTTGAGTCCACAATTTCGAATAGATTTAAAATTAAAATATATGATCTTATTAAGATACATATATATATGATTTTTCATAAATAAAATCATAATTTTCAATTAGGTTTAAAATTATGATAATGTATAAATTTATGGAAATTATAAAATATTTTAAATTAAAAAACCAGATAATTATAAAGATAGTTATATCTTTCAAAAGTATTCGGAAATCTTATTCAATATTGGTATGAATATCCCCTAACAATAATACTTATTCAGAAAACATGCTGTCTTTTCACAAATTCGATTGATTAGTTGACCCACCAAGACACCAAATTTGCTGATTGAATGCCTTCATTTGCGGTCACGAGTCAGTGAGCCAGTAAGAGGGATGGTCGAGTTGAGTGGAAACTAGCAAAGGAATATCAAAACGACGGCGTTTTGCTGTCGGTTCCTCCACCATGTCATTTATGTCATTATTCTTCCAATTCACACTAAAACGCATATTCTCCAGTCCTATCAACGCTCACTATTGTGCCACGTCAGAAGAAGGTCAATCTAATCAAAACAATATCATGTGGTGGCCCACAGGATGTATATTGACCCTTGCCTCCCCGTCCCCGGTAAGTGCCAACACCAATTCTATATATAGAAACTAGAAAATCTCTGCTCTCTCAGCGTAATCGTATCTCAGTAACACGCTCACATATACATTACCTATCGGAATCGATTTCCTTTCTGCAAATCTGAGTCCGCCTGAGAGAGTGACGCAGCCAGCACGCAAATAGAAAACCTTCCATTTTATATCTGAATTGATTTCTACCTCCGACCTCTCTCGTTATTTCACTTGCCCTGATTTTAGAAATGAAGGATGACGATGCACTTCCAACAACCACTGCCAATTCGAAGAAGGAATCCGCGGATTCTGGTCTGTTCGGTAAAGGGAGGTATAAATTCTGGGCCCTAGCTGCGATTTTACTGCTGGCATTTTGGTCCATGTTCACCGGTACAGTCTCTCTTCGGTGGTCAGGCAGTCTTAACAGTTTATCTAATGACCTTGATGCTCTCATCCATGACGACCTCGACGTTCTTGTAAGTTTCTCTCTCTAAATTGGGTTTTTTTATTGTACATGTTTGTCTCCATGTGGACTAATTTGTATATTACGACGATTGAATTGAAATTGGTTTGGGGAATAGGAAATGGAAGAGAGGGAGAAGGTGGTGAAGCACATGTGGGATGTATACACCAACAGTCGTCGGATCAGGCTGCCGCGGTTCTGGCAGGAGGCGTTCGAGGCTGCCTACGAAGAGTTGACAAGTGATGTGCCTGGGGTCAAAGACGCTGCCATCACGGAGATCGCCAAGATGTCTGTGCGCTCCATTGTTTTCGATCCACCTCCAGTCCAATCCACGGTGGGTCCTTCTTCAGTTAGCTCTCTTTTGCAAATTCCTCTTTTAAGTTACTTTACTGGGGTGTTTCCCCTTACGTGATATGTGCTAGTGGGCAAAATTTAGGGTCTTCAGAAGTGTTCTGTGATAAGGGAATGATTTGCAGCTTGGCTTTTTATGAAAAGAACCCAGACGATGGTTTAGGACGGGGTTCTCAAATCATTCGTTCCCACCCAGCTCTCCAATTTCCGAACCCTCCCAAATTAGGGTGTGTGTGATGGTTTGCATCTCATTATTGATTAACTTCATTGCAAAAACCTAGAGTGGATAAATTTGGAAATTGGAATATGACTTACGGCGTAGAAAAACTGTTGCAATAATATATAGGGTTTCTTTGCTTAATATGGCGATATCAGAGCTAGTTTGAAATCCGTAGAAATTATGAGAAAATATCTTGATGAATTTTATCATGGATCTTTACTACTGGATTCAATTATGTTGACAGTGACTCAGAGCTTTTGCTAGCTAGGAATTAGACTTTTATTAATTTCTTGTCTTGATTGGTTGACATGAAGTTGTGTCGGTAAATCGTCATTCTTAAACAGTTTGGTCAGACTGTCGCATCAAACTTAAGACCCCCTTATCCCATTTTTTTGCTATTAAAGGTTCTTGAACGGGGACATCTGTAGTTGTAGTTGGTTTGAATTTATGTCCTTTCAGCTTACTTTTCATGTAGAAGTTTGTGATGACTTTTGCCTTTTGTTTTCTTAATAAGCAACTGAATTTGAGTTATTTTCTGTTTAAGCATGGCTTCTGTATATTTCCTAATGTATTTTTACTTTCCTTTCTGCTTCTTCCGAGTTTCCTTACAGAGATATCAGGTATCAGATATGTTTAGGAATTTTTACAACAAATTAATTGTCTTTACTGTCAAAATTAGTGATTTTATCGGAAGACTTGGTTTATTAGATATTTCATACTGATGTACTCAGAACAAGAGTTGGAACTTGTTTGAGAAGTTGGGGAAATACTGTAGTTCCAAGTGCTCATAGTCCATGCAAGTACAATCCTTTTCATAGACCTTTTAGTAGCATCTAGATGACTACATACGAGTTAATTCTTTATTAGTATTTCTACTGGAGAAGGTCTTGTCACATTGTTTAGAAGTTGTTACTTTTCGTTCAATCCTTCTCTATTACTATCCTCTTGAGTCTTATCTCCAGAATCCTCAAAATTGTGCTCAAATTGCAAGGCATATCAGAAGGATACTTCTACCT
This sequence comes from Senna siamea, assembly GCA_031216115.1. Classification (NCBI taxonomy): domain Eukaryota; kingdom Viridiplantae; phylum Streptophyta; class Magnoliopsida; order Fabales; family Fabaceae; genus Senna; species Senna siamea. The sequence goes on from CM062358.1 coordinate 16,839,997, forward strand.
TTTGATGGATAAGACAAGGTTGCAGAAAAGTGGACATATTATAATAGCTTGCGTATTTTGTGACTTGTTTAGGCAGTTAAAACATATATTGATTCTTATATGAACCTTATATGATGTATGAACTATCCCACCCTAAGAACTAAGAACTAATAATAATCATGTGGTATTTGCCAATGATAGTTTTCATATTGTTAATGACCTTAATATTTGAACCTTTTTTTTTTGGTAGGGCAAAAGTGAGCTTTACCTTTTTCCTTTTAGTTTTATTTTTTTCGGGGGAGTTCTTCTGTCCTGAGTCATTAACTCCACAACCAATCATTCAAGGTCTGGTAGGTCAGATAGAACGGAGGAAAATGATGGACTTGTTCTACCCTCCCCCATTCTATGTACTTGAAAGAACCAAGACTGGTGAGCATGTGGATTGCTGAATAGGGAGTATCAGTCAAGATGTTAGGGAAATATTATGGTTCAGAGCCTAATAGGACAGTTTTCTGAAATAAATAATGGAAAGAACAGAACTTTGGTAGGAGCTGTAGCTCAGATTGTTCTCTTTTGTGGCTAGTTTAATATTTTGGTCAATTGGTCTGCACTTTTGCCTTTGTTTTTTATTTCATGGTCATTTCTTCTGCTTTAACAAAGAGAGTTAATGCTCAAGAACTTTGGCTCAAATGGCACCTTCCTTGGACATAAATCCCAAGGGTCTTGATGCATCTGGTTTCAATTCCTACCCTGCTTCTTTCCCCACTGCCTATTCCCAAGATAATTGTATTTTAGTTATAATATAGGATAGCTTGTTTAATTATGTTGGTATCTTGCCATGAGTAGACTAATCCTTTCATGTTCAAAATTTCTAGGACAAATTAAAATTATGATTGGTAAGGATATGTATTGGTTCAAATTTGTTTTCCTTATTGGAAAATAAAATGAAGTTTTAGATGTGAACTATGTCTGTATTCCCTTAGGATCTGTCTGTTCCAATGGGTTCTTGCATTCTTGAAAGATTTCCACATTTGGTATTACAATTGAAGGTTATAAAGAAATGATACAACTGATATCTTAGAAAAGTTAGTAAAGTAAAAAATTCAACAATTTTAGATGCTTGTAGTTTTTCTATTCCTCGATGATGGCATCCTATGTCTTTTGACATATTGGATACCAATGTACTGAAAACAAGCATCTTAGATGCTTCCATATATCTTGGATGTAAGATGAAGTGATGCCAAACGACTCATTAATACAGGGATCACAAAATACACAAATTTGGTTGATGCTTTTAAATTGGAAGTAAATATAATAGAGTTTAAGTGTATTATCATTCTTTTTTCTTTTTATAAAAAAAGTATCAACAATCCATTTCATCCGTCATTGATATGATTTCACTCTCTCTCTCTATTTATAGACATGGAGCAGGGCTGGGTGAGAAAGGTGAAATTATTTGATATTTTAGATCTCTGGCAATGGTTTTTGTTAACAGTTATAAATGTGGTAAAATGTCAGCTCGTTTCAAATGCAGAAATGATCAATCTTGTGCAAGTGATAATTGACAACCTAACTTCTCCTATTGAGTAAATTTTATGTTAAATACATGTTGATCATGAACATTAAGATGCCATGTTATCTAGTAAGGTTTTTCAACTCTCGTGAAGTTGGAGGGATGGGAAATGGAGGCTCATCTTTGTTGATGCCTTCCATCAAATATGTTGTGAGATTCTAATTCATGTATTATGGCCTACGTAATATTTCAGAGAGCAAGGGAATTGAGTAAGAGCCTCAAGCAAGTTGAAAAAGGCAGAGAAGCATCAACCTCTAGGCGTTCTTAAAGACGAGAAGAATTTGTGGAGTATCCAAGGGTCTGAGATGTACATGAAAATGCTGATTACTACAACCAGAAGTTTGGGAAGGGTAGTGATGGGCCAAGTATTAATTTACATGCTTCCATAGCAGTGAAAATTGTGTATTTTATTAGGATGCGGTTCTTCGCTTCTTCCCAGTTTTGCAGTCAAACTCAAAATCTTCACAACGCGAGGTGTAGTAAAGTTTAATACGAGATTTTGAAGACAAATTCAAATTGAAGGAGTATTATTTTTGTTTCAATTCATAAAGAACCTAGTAATAGCAAGTTAGTTTTAATTTTGCTATGAATTTTTGTGGCACTGGGTGTAAGTACCCCGGTTAGTGTTTTGGTGGTTCTGTTACCCACGGGGACAGGTTATTACTTAGATAGCTCCTAGATCTTTTTATCTTTTATATAAAAGCATACAAGGCTTAAGCTTTAGGTTTGAATCTTTTGAAAATTTAATCTCAGTAATCGGTCGTCTACTGCCATTGTATTACTCTCTCAATATTAATACTTGTTATGAGGTTTTTTAACTAGAACATAATATTTGAGCGTCTTTTAACTAATGATTATATTATTAGTAATTTTTTTTAAAATTACACATCATAATTATATTAGATAATCTCAGAAAAAAAATAGCATTAAAATTCTTCTTTTTGTGTATTCTAATGGCACAAGTTGGGTTATAGCAACTCTGATTAATTGAAATAGCAAATTGTATTTCTGGATGACAAATTGTATTTTTGAAAAAAAAACTATTATAATTTTTAAAACTTTACTGAAGTCTTAATTTATTTTGAAATTTTAATTTTAATTTAATATAACTTTTTACATTGTAAAAAAATTATATAATCCTTCTGTCTATCATCGTTTACTCTATTTAGTATCTACTGAAGTGTTTGTGTGGCTCATATACGACTTGACGAATAGAAAGTAGATAATGACGTGGGAGATGGTTGTCAACTAAAATCCAAGTCATGTTTTTCCCCTTCCCTCACACATTGATAATAACACAGTAAAGATTTGGCTTCAGAGATTCAATTCTTCGAAGATCGAAAAGGTACAATATAGTGAGTGAAATATAATATTTAACAAAGTCAAAAACAAAAAGTGAAGAAGTTGCTCATCTTAACTAGACAAGTTCAATTTTGTAGGAGCATGATGGAAAGCTCAATGACGCTACCACTCTCTCCAGTACCACCATCCAGCTCTATCTCACGAAGAATCAGCCATTTCAGATGCTCACCACTACCACTACGTTCAATTACAAAGAAGCCTAGGTCTCCCACGTCACTGAAAATCAGGGGTATGGCAAAGGAGGGCAGCGACGCCGGCGGCGACGGAGTCGTAGAGAAAGCAGCCATAGCAGGTGGGCTCATAGCGACCCCAGTCATTGCCTGGTCCCTCTACACCCTGAAAACCACAGGATGCGGGTTGCCCCCCGGTCCCGGTGGCTCGATCGGCGCACTGGAAGGTGTGAGCTACCTGGTGGTTGTGGGCATAGTGGGTTGGTCCTTGTACACCAAAACCAAGACCGGTTCGGGTCTTCCTAACGGTCCTTTGGGTTTGTTGGGTGCGGTTGAGGGGCTATCGTATCTGGCGTTGGTAGCCATTTTGGTTGTGTTTGGGTTGCAGTATGTGGAACAGGGTTACATCCCTGGTCCTCTCCCAGCTGATCAGTGCTTCGGCTAGAGCGACCTATGCCTATGGAGTATGGACCACTTCAATTCTATCTTCATCTTGTGGATTTGCTTGCTCCCTTCTTCTTTCTTTTTTTTTTTTTTATCCCTCTGCTTCTTGCTATAATAACATGTGTAAGATTTACTGCCATGAAATCAGATGTATTACTTCGTCATTCCATATGGTTTTTTTTCCTTTTTCTTTTTATTGTAAAAATAATTTCCTGAATTAGAAGGATATATCAGAAAATTATTGCTCTGTGTGAGATTGATATTTTGTGAGCTTCGTTTTAATTTTTCCATTCCAATAGGAGGAACCTAGGAATTTAAAAAAGTTTGTAAAAATAAATTGACTAATTAATCCTTGGAAAAAGGTTGTAAAATCTAGAGAAGTCTTGTGTGTTGGGTTTCTAGTGTTAGGTCATTAAGAAGTAAGCTTAAGCTAGAAAAGCGTTTATGTTAACCTTGGAAGATGTTTCCTAAGTCTAATGACGTAGGATAAATTTAATCTAAACTTTTATAAATTTTTGTGTATTTTTCTTTGCCTCCTCCTACTAATTTTTTTCAAAAGCAAGTTTTTTTTTTTTTTCAAAATACTTTCTTTGTGAAATCAGTAACTTAAATTTTAAGTTTCTATAATTTATTATTCGGAATTATACTTAGACTTTCTCATAACTGTAAAGGAAAGCCAATAATTTAAAGCTAAAATTTGATAAATAGAACCAATCAAAAACCTTTTTTTTTTTTTAAGAAATAGAAACCTAGGAATTTTTTTAGTTAAAAAATAATTGAAATTAGAAACATCCAATTCAACTCTTGAATATGTTCTAGCTAACAAATTCAATGCATATTAACACAAATTAATCTCACAGAGGAGTCATTTAAGAAATGTTGGGAATATTTATGAAGGACGAACAAATACTTTCTTAAATACCTGACTAAATTATGTAGAAGTCTCTAAACCATCATAAACATTTTTTTTTACTACATTAAAGATTACGCCTTGACATGAAGGGATTGCTTTAATAGAATACATAGTACATACATGATTTTCAATACTTGACATATTTCAGTGTCTCATGTAGGAGTGCTCATGGACTGGAGAGGTTTATTTTACTGATTCTGTTTTTTTCTTTTTATTGAAGTGTAGAATATCATTAATAAAAAGGCATAAGGCCTATTATAAAGACTAGAAGATGTATTACAAGGCACTAAAAATTCAAAGTCCTAAACAAATTCACTCTCGTAAGAGAAAAATGAAACTGAAAAAACAACACGCCACAGTACATTTGAGTAATACAAAAAGACAGTACTAACACTAGGCATCACACATGTATCACAATTTTTAAACAAAATTACACAACAATCTATTTGATTTCAATTCAAAACAAATTCAGTGTTGTATAAATTTATTATTATCTGTATTGTTTTTCGTGTTTTTTTCTTTTTATTTATATTAAATGGTATGTTTTACTCTCAAATGTTTTTCAAAAAAAAGTGAGAGATAGAAGCAGGTAGCAACAAACTTAGATAATATCGAATTCATTTTGATTTGAATTGAATTGGGGGTTGGCAAGTTAGATTTAATAAACAAATATTTGAATTTTATTCTCTAAAATAACTTAAAAAAAGTATATGAATCACAAAATAAGAAAAAAAAAATGGTTCTTTCTCGGAGCTATATCATAATATCTAATTTGTATATGATATTTTGAATTAGAATATATTTTTTATGTTGTGCGAAAAATTGACTAAAGGAGGTTAATTTATAAAAGTGAGAAATTGGAAAACATACTTAAAACGCACAATATAAAAGCTTCACATATATTTAAAATAAATATAATGTTGTGGGTTGGTTCACATTAAAATAAATTAAATTTTTTCAACTCAAACTAATTAAAAATAAGTTGAAAGAAAATCAACAGATAACTCATCCATCTAAACCAAACTAACCAAATATGGATTTGATTGAATTTGACAATTTAGTGAATTAATTGAACCGCAATAAATATTCCTAATATCATGTAAAATAAATGAATATAAATAAAATATTTTTATATTTCTTTTATCATTTACCAAACTAAAAGTATCATTGTTGAGCAAGCAATAATTTTTTCACACTTTGCTTTAATAAATGAAAACAAAACCAAATTCAAAGTTTTATTCATTCATTGTACCATAAGCTAGCCAACCAATTTTTTGCGAGGACACACAGGTCGATTACAGCTCCAACAGTTCTAAGTACTTTAAAAAGTTTGCAATTTGTGAAATTTTTTTCGCTCATTTTTTTTGCTGGTGAGCTATTTCAGGCTAATAGTTTCACATTATTATTTTTGAAATGTCAAGGTAATAGCTGTGATATATAGGGGCACGATTAAAGCAAAATATGAGTGGACAATAGATAAGTATAGTCATAATTAAACGAAGACCATCCAAAAAATGGTAAAAACCTCTAACTGATTCAAACTAAGCTTAAGGTGGCAGAGACAGAGGTCCTCCTTTGTAGGAGACCATTGAGGAATGACAAAAACAGTCAAGTATGATGAAATTTTATCATGCAACGACTTTTCCTTTTCTTTCTTTTGAGAACTCTTTTATTCCTCCATACAGGTATCTTCTTCATCCAAAAAACACAAAATTAATAATAATAATAACTATTATCTCTGAATCCAATTTTCATTATTAATTCTTTGATTTTGTTTTAGCGACTAATCTTAATCTACATTGATTGGAATTCAATATGTTTGTCGTTTTAGGGTTCTCAGTGATTGAAAGAGGAGCAGCAGCAAGGGGAAAGGAGGAGCTTTCCGGCGACGTGTAAACATTTGGCCGGAATTCTGAAGTTCTTCATGTTTTGAATAACCAAGAATATAATGTCTTCGTCTCCCCCTGATACTGCTCCATCTTCTGATTCTAATAATAATACTGATAATAATAATAACAATAGTAATAATAATAATGATAATAATAGTAGTAACAGTGATAATACTTCTCAATCACCCCCATCACCGAACTCATCTTCCGATTCGAATTCATCTGACAAATCTTCGGATTCGAAATCACCACCTCCTCCTGACTCAGCTTCCGATTCCAACACCCAAAACTCATCGCCTCCTCCACCTGCTTCCAATTCGAATTCTAATTCCAATTCCAATTCCAATTCTAATTCCAATTCGCCATCAGGTAGTAAATCACCACCTTCCCCTCCGACTCAGAGCAATGGAAACCACGCACCATCTCCACCGTTGAATTCCAACTCTAACACACCATCCTCTGGATCGTCACCGTCAACCCCCAATTTAACACCAAAATCCTCGAAACAGACGCCGTCGGCACCGGCATTATCTGATTCCAACCAGGGAAGCGGCGGTGGCGGCAATGAGACCAACACTAGAGCGATCGTCGGGGGAGCGCTTGGGGTTGGGTGTGTTCTTCTTGTTATGATCATCATTTGTGTGATCTGCTGCAGAAAGAAGAAGAAGAGAAAGCAAATGTATTATTATAACGATACTGATGCGAAAAACGCCAAATCTGGTATGCTATTTTCTGTTCTTATGTATCGTGTGCCCCATATATTGTACTTGTTTTAGGTCACCCTCACTCACTCTGCACAATTCATTGAGGGTCTGAGTATAGGAAGAGGAGGAATTGAGTGAAAAAGAAAGAATATAAAGGAAACATTACCTGATAGTTTATTCTTTTTTGTTTTTATTTTTTAAATTTTTTAAATTTAAAATAATTAAAATTAATAAAAAAAAATTTAACAAGAATTATTATAAAATTTTTATTTTTTTTCATTCAAAATTTTAAAAATCAAACAAAAATATATATAATTAAATTATCTTCTCTTCTCTTTTATATATTCTCCTTTCAAACAACCCTAAATTAACAATTTCATCTAAGTCTATTTTAAATCTGAGTAATACTATATGAAGATTGCAATTTTGTAAAGTGATCTAATTAATTTCAATATATTACTTGAATTAAAGAGTAATTTATATAGCCAATTGTTAGTTTTATTTCATGCATTTTTTCTTGTTGAGAATATTTGTTTTGGTTTGATTAATATTTACTATCTTAACATAATAGGATACACTAATGCTATTGTCAATTTTGTACAAACTCTTCTGCCAATATGTTTCCTTTTAGAGAAAAAGAAAAGATACACTAATACTAACCAAACAAACCAACGTGGATGCACAGGTGAAGGTTATTACAACAGCGCCGGGCAAAACCATAACAATTGGCGCACAGGTGGGAATGACCATGTTGTGAGGATGCAGCAATCGCCAGGAGGAATGGGTATGGGTATGGGTATGGGCATGGGCATGGGCATGGGCCCCAACAGTAACAGCAGTGGGTGGGGCCCAGTGCCTCCGCCTCCTCCGCCCCATAGCACTGACATGAGCTCCAATTACTCACTAGGCCCACCCCCTCTCCCTCCTCCCTCGCCGGGCCTTGCTTTGGGCCTCACGGGCGGCACCTTTACCTACGAGGACTTAGCCACCGCCACAGAGGGTTTTGCTGATAAGAATTTGTTGGGACAAGGTGGTTTTGGGTTTGTCCATAAGGGTGTTTTGCCCAATGGAAAGGAAGTGGCTGTTAAAAGCTTGAAAGCAGGAAGTGGGCAAGGAGAACGAGAGTTCCAAGCTGAGATTGATATGCTTAGTCGTGTCCATCATCGCCATCTTGTGTCACTTAATGGCTATTGTATTACTGGAGGACAAAGAATGTTGGTTTATGAGTTTGTTCCAAATAAGACTCTGGAGTATCACCTTCATGGTACACTTCTTTATGATTTTCTTTTTTGTGTCAGTCACTTTTATCTTTAAAATTGCTATAACATTATATGCTTGATGGTCACAGGAAAGGGTTTGCCTACCATGAGCTGGCCTGATAGGATGCGAATTGCAATAGGATCTTCCAAAGGGCTTGCATACCTTCATGAAGATTGTTAGTTTTATTATCCAATTTTTTTCTTCTTGTTTTTGTCCTAACTGATATTTTCATCTTTCTCATCTTTGCGTTATTGACAAATGGACTCAGGTCATCCTCGAATTATACACCGTGATATCAAATCTGCTAATGTCCTCCTTGATGATAGCTTCGAAGCTAAGGTTTTTTCGAAGCAATTCAATTTATTATCCACAAATTAAGCTTACACATATATATTGGCTATTGAATTGTTAATTATCACACTATTCTATCTGTCTCAACCTTACATTAATGCATGTATATATTAATCAGGTGGCTGATTTTGGATTGGCTAAGTTGACTACTGATAACAATACTCATGTCTCAACTCGAGTCATGGGAACATTCGGGTATATACTATACATGTTTCTTCCACACGCATGCATGCATGCATATGCGTGTGTATCATCATATTATCATTTTTACGTACATTGACTGATCGATTTAAACAGGTACTTGGCTCCAGAATATGCATCAAGTGGGAAATTGACTGAGAAATCAGACGTGTTCTCTTTTGGAGTGATGTTATTAGAACTTATAACTGGCAAGCGACCTGTTGATGTGTTAAATGTCATGGATGATAGTTTAGTAGACTGGGTTAGTGCTATTTTTAATTACCATATATATACGTATATATATTTAATTTGTCTCCCCTTTTAGTTAATCTGCATCACTTCAGAGATTCTAATTCATACATGAGTATATATATGTGCGTGTGTATTATATGGTGCAGGCTCGACCACTTCTAACTCGTGGACTCGAGGATGGCCACTTTGAGGAGTTAGTGGATCCGTTTCTTGAAGGAAATTACAATGAGCAGGAAATGGCTCGCATGGCAGCCTGTGCTTCTGCCAGCATTCGTCATTCTGGCAAGAAACGTCCTAAAATGAGTCAGGTACGTTAGTCTCAAGTCTCAACAATATTAGCATATATATATGTATAATTATATTATACACACACACACACACACCGTGTGCATGAATCCTCTAACTGATTATGATTGACGTGTGACAAGTAGATAGTAAGAGCATTGGAAGGAGATGTGTCATTGGACGACTTGAACGATGCAAAGGGTGGGCGTGGAAACTTGATGCCATCTACATCAAGCTCAGACTACGATTCAACAACATACCAAGCTGACATGAAGAGGTTCAGACAGATTGCTCTGTCCAGCCAAGAGTTCGGAGGAAGCAGCGAAGGCTCTAGTGGCGAAATGTCCCATAATTCACGCTCCACTCCAAGGCAACCCCTTTAGGTTTTCATCTTGGGGAAGATGAGATCCAATCAATGAGTGCGTGCATGCATGCTTGCTTGCTTTTGCGGATCGACACTCGAAAAAACATTCTTGAGTAGACTGTGTTTATATTCTAATATATAACACTTTCAAAGAATAAGAGTAATTAATCATAATGTGGTTATGATAGAGATATGAGAGATATGTAGACTGAAGAAGTCACACTATCACTATTGTACGATTCTTTGATTTGATTTACCTACTTTTAAATTGACACAATCTACTCAAGAAAATTTTCGTAATTGGTGGGTTATGAGGGAAGTACATGTATTGAGCACCAATCAATGTGACCTACGTACGTACACCTTTATTTTTTTTTTTATTTAATCGTTATTGGTTTGTGTTCTATATATAATATAACTATATATTTGTATTGTGCATATTTATACACATATATACTTCAGATTGGTGGGGGCATCCATGGCATATATCTCTTTTTATTTATATTTTTTTTTATGGAATTTGAATGTAACTAATAATTATGTCATTGAAAGAATTTATTAAACAATTTTTTAATAAGTTTTTTAAATAATTAAGAAACTAAGAGGTCATACTTTTTTTTTTTTTAAATTTACATAAATGTATATAAGGACAAAGTAGATGTGATACAGGACAAACTAAATTAGACACTTTTGAAAATTTAAATGTACGTTTTCTTTTGTTGTTTCCTATTTTTATTTTTACTGAAAATAAAAAATATGAAAAATACATTTGATAAAATATAACAGAAAATATTTTTTGAAAATATTTTTAAAAACATACTGAAAACAGAAATTTTCTAAAAGATGTTTTCTATATTTTCAAATAATGATTAGTTTTATTTTTGTAATTTTTTAAAAAAGTAAATCTTTTAATCATATAAATATTATCATTTAATAATAATCAAACTTAAAAATTAATAAAATATTATAATTATTTAAATCATTCGACTTAAAAATAAATATGAACAAAATTTTTATTTTATATAATAAACAAAATTTTAAAAACTTAAAAATAAAAACTAATTTTAAGAAATAAAAAAATGAAAACTAAAAATATTTTCACAAAAAACTCACATTTAATTCACATGTGGATTAATGTTAGAATTAAAATAATAGAAGTCCCTCACATTTCACAAATCACAAAGTGCCAAAAAACCGTAGTTTCCGTTGCCGGGAATCGAACCCGGGTCTCCTGGGTGAAAGCCAGACATCCTAACCGCTGGACGACAACGGAACCTTGACTACTAGTGTAAAACAATTTTTTATAAACGCATAAGAGATGAGGCTCAATATTAATATTGTATATTTTTTATGCATTAAAACTACTATAACTTTATAATTTATATTAATAAATAATTATTCAAAATATCTTAATTATATTAGTAATTTGATTTCTTAAAAATTCCTTTTTATTTAAAATATTAATATTGTATAGTTTAATCTTTAAAAATTTTAAATTATATACATATTATTTTATATAAGTTAATGTGGATATACGATGAAACAACTCATATATATAGAATTTAGAACTTATTGGATTTAGGCTATGTAAGAAAATAAGCTAACCAAAATTGGGTTGGACAAAATATAGTCAAATAGCTACAGAAAGTTGAAGCACTGAAAAAAATTTATTTAAATAATTGTTTTTTTATAGAAAATAAAAATATAAATAATTAAAAATATTTTAAACTCTAATTTTTTAAAATATTAAAAATATATAAAATAATTTTTTAGTTAATAACATATATATATAATATTAATATAAATTTTTAGAATTAATTTTATAAAATAATTAAAAAAATAAAAATATATTCAAACAGACTCCTGTAAGGCTGTAACTCACCTAACAATCTAAGAATTCAAAATAATAATAATCTTATCAGTCCTAACATTTAAAAAAAAAATAGGTACGTATAATTTTTCTATATTTTATATTTTGTCCAAGTGAATTATTTTGTATATTTATACTTATAATTCAAAATGAAAATCATTGATATTTTAAGCGAGACAATTCGCTTTATTAATCAATAACAAATTAAGAGTAATCAAATTACAAAATCAGGAGTTTTCTCCCTCAAAAAACTAGAAATTGCCTGCAATTTAAAGCGAAAATTCAAAAGTATTCATAATTTTATTGTGAACGCCAGAAAAAAAAAAAATCAAATTTTATTCTCAAATGTACCCTATCGGAATCCATTTGCTTTGCCTGCACTCACAAATTGCTGGTTTCGTTGTTAATTCACTCGCTAAAGCCCGAAGATCGTAACTACTAATCGTGGTTCAGCATCATCCACAAGTCGTAGATCACAAATTCCCCTTTTTGTGCGAATGGTGTTGGCTATGATTCACACCCTGATAAGCTAGCTTGAAAAGGTTAACCTCGTCCCAATTTCCAGTTTCTTGGTTGTTCTTGAAAGTTTCTGAGAGAGAGTGAAGGAAATGATAACCCGGTCTAAACTTGTCGAGCAGCTCAGAGATTACCAGATCCGATCCCAGCACAAGTACTCTGCTCTCACAATCTTCTCTCCCAAACCCTATATCAGTACTAGGTACCATTTTGAACTCTCTTACCTTTTATCTTTGTATTTAAGTCTGTGCTTAGATGCTACAGAAATGTCTCATTTCGCTTTTGAAGTTGTTATATTTGATTGAAAGTCGTACCATGAATTGGTTCCATGTGTCTGCACGTTTACCTGTTCAATGGTTGAAATTCTTGCATACTGCCTGCTAAGATCCTTCTAGAGCTTATTTTGTTTCATTTGCAAATTGTGATTGATCATGAGGGAATTTCCATGTAATTAGGGACTGAGTTCAGATAGTTCAATGTAATTTCATTAATTAGAGATACCTTCTTGTCAGCTAGATCCCAATTCTATTTCCATAACTCAAGCAGTGCCAGTGCTATGAGTCGATCACGAGAAGTTATGGACACAGCCAAGACTATCTTCCCTAGCTACACTTGGGGGCTTGAACACATGATCTCGATGTCTCAACTCTCAATCTAATATCAATTCACAGGGTCAAACACTTACTAATTAACACTAGACCAAAGGCAAGTTGATAGAGGTGGCTAGTCTCTTATCTTTCAACAATTTCCCTACTTATATCCTTAGGTTCAAAGTTCAGATTCATGACCTTACTCTAAAATCAATTGACAGGATCAAGTGCATACTATCAGGCTAGAAGTTGTTGCTAATTGATCAAGGCATAGTTCTATTTTCATAACCCATTGCAATCTTGCAGAGCATCTGTCAAACATTATATTTTGAACATAAAGGAAGTTGCTGAAAACAATCAACCTCTGATTTACCAACATTTCATCTAAGTGAACTTGATCATTGTGCTTAGGATGTGCAATTTCGTGGACTGAACAATGGATTTGGGGTTCTTACTGTCAAAACTTATACCTAGATGTGTTGAGGACTCCACTTGTGTTTAGAGTTGGTTTGCTTCGTAGACATGATTTTCTGGAAGTCATTGCCAGCAATTTCTGACTTTTGGTAATGGAGTATCTATGAACGAATAGTTTTTGTTTTTCCTGGCTGTCCAGTAGAAGACATACAGCAAAAGTAAAGATTTATCCTTTTTTTTTTCTTTCCAGAGAATTTTTTTGTTTAAAGTATACATTTTACACGGAGATAATTTAGAAAAGCATGTATTTTCTATGATACATACAAAGTCCTAGTTTTATTATTTCATACTTTTGTGCCTTTTTTCTTATCAACTATTGTTGGCATCTGTTAAATGGGAAGGAAAAAACAAAATGTGCACCAGCTCTCTGTTTTTCCTTTTCAATTAAAAATAAAATTGAAGATAACTTTTTTTATATTTTCTTATATAAAAAGAAGTTTTCATGATGGCTAAATACATTTTATGTTTCTATGACCGAAGACTCTAAATATCAAACTGAAGATTTCGATGATTTATTATAAAAGAACTGTAGCTGCAAGTGAGTCAGCCTGCTCCACAGAGAATGTGTTAATGAAGATTTAAGATTGTAACCTTATTGCAACCCTTAAGCACCTAGGGATGTGATATCTTGTATGCCTATAGGTGGTAGTACACTTGCTGTTGCCATATTAAAAGAAAGAAATGGTAGTTTTTTCTTGTTAGACTTTGAAAGAAAGGATTGTTTGTATTGACCACTATATTGAAACTAAGTAATATTACTGTGTAGATATGGAGGAATATAACTTTGAGCTGTGTATTTTTTGCCATGTCATATCTATTTGGCAGGTTAAAGATAATCTGTCATCAGTAGTTAAACTTAGGTTTTGCTTTAGATATAAAGGTTAGAAACTATACTGGAAATGGAATTGCTATCTCTATTCTTGACATATTATGGAACTTAATTGGCAGGTTGAGCTTCTTTGCTGTTTTTTTTTTTTCTTAAGTTTTTGTTGATGAGTTATTCAGGATGAACAAATACATTAGTAGTGTTTGTGATTAGGGGTTACCAAGCTATTCATTAGCTGCTTGAATTTACCTGATTAAAAACTCAAATTTTGCATAGCTTATTTACATTAGTAAGGAAATAAGCTTAAAATTTGTTTCTTGAGCTTAGCTTACCACAAACGTTAGCTTGATTAGAGTTCTGGCATTACTTATTGTAATTGAATAAGCATGAGCACAGTAGTACTCAGCTTGGGTTAGCTAGATCCAATTGTACCTGCTTTGACTGGTGACTACAATCTCATGTTCCACATGACAGCCAAAATCCTTTTTTTTTAGGCACCAGAGGTAGGGGGGGGGGGTTTGGGTTGGGGGAAGTTAAATTATGGTTCTTTAAAAGGTTTACCATGACTTTTTCTTCGAAAACATATTAAATCCTAGTAAGTGATATTGTTCCCTTCAAGAGCTCTCAGTATCCTTGTAGCATATAAAGCCCTTAAACCACTATTTTTGCTCCTTGATGCCAAAATGAGGATGATGTTCTTATGTACAGAGAGTTGGACAAATCTAATAACGGATGGACAAAGAGCATTGGAGCCTTAAAACTTGCCTAAGTGGCTACCAAATTAGAGAGATATGGAATTAAACTATATCATGGCAGAAAATTATCTAAGTGGACATGGATGAATTTAATTGACATATTAGATATCCTTTGTATATATTCTGGTTTGTGAAATTGATTCCTGGGCAGTTAACGTGTCTTGTCATTTATTGGGACCTAATGTTTATTTGGTTAGATTACTAAAATTTTATCTTGGTTCCTATAGTTTAAAAATTTGTAATTTTGTCTCTATAGTTTAAAAAATTTAATTTGATCCTTGTCATTAAATTCTGCTGAAATGGCCAATTATGTGTCATCTAGGCACTTTAAATATGATATGAATGATTTATGCCAATAAAAGGGGTAAATACATGATGCCACCTATGTTAAGTAGATTAGGTGAATTAGCATGAATCAATGAATCATGCATATTAAGAGTGTTAAGATTACACATAGTTTGGTCATATCTGCAAAACTTAAGAATAAACTGACAAAGGTTTAATTACAGGAACTGAATTGTATTTTTAAAAAAATTATAGCTGCCTAATTATAAAATTTTAAACTATAAGGGGCCAAATTAAAATTTGAGTAAATCTATAACAAAATAATTTAACCTTTTGTTTTATTGTTATCTCAGGCTTACAGCGTCTTCTCCCTTCTCTCTGTTTTAATTTGATTTTTAAATGATATAGTTCCTGTGTTTAAATCCGGATTGTAATGTCTTATGAGGGACCATGTGATCATTGATGCCATTATACTTAACAATTGTGTTAACTTCTTCCAGGGTTGATGTTGCAGTGGCAGTTGTTTTTGCCTTAACGTTCTGCGTACTTGTTGTCTCATCCTGTCTAACCCTTTACTTCCGGCGCTTTTGGCTTTTCTTGGTTGTGGTATGCCTCAGTATTTTTCTATTTATTCGCCTAAAACTGTCTAGGCAAACATTGGCAAGGAAGAGAGAAAGAAGACTACCATTGTCAATATGAACATTTATTGCAATTATATCTAGCAAAATATACCCTGGTAGGCAGGCAGCACTTTTTAGCTAATTTGGTCTTTCATGGATGTTTTTGGTACTGAAAGTACTTGTTTTCAACAAAAAGAACTCTTTCCCTGCTGTTTTTTAAGAGAGATGGCAGTCAGCTTCAGAACCCATATACGCAAGTTAAGTGAATCTGTCATACACTTCTTTCGTTTGTAAAGATCATACAGTTGAGCTCAGTCAAGAGGCATAAGGTTTCTCTTTATTTGTTTTCTTATCAGCTGTAGTTTTTCTTCAGTTGAGGAATTCAGGCCAAGATTTTCTGCAATTGAGTTGTCTCGTATATTTCAGCTCTGATAGCTTAGTGCTATGTAACCATTTTCTTTCAGATAAAAGGCTTAGATCTGTATAACTATAATTTGCAAATGTAAATAGTTGAAATGAACAAAAACAGAAACGTTCCATCTGTAAATTTGCAGGCGAGCTGTTTAGGCTGATATTATTAAGTCACTACGACTTTTTTTTTATACTCCTCTTATCATATCTTTATTTTTTTGGCTGAGACATTAAATTGAGCATGGTTCCCCCAAAAACTCAAAAAATCCATTTTCAAAGCCTAGATTTGACTCGTGCATTGATAGTAAGAATAGCTTTTAAGTGAGATTTTAGTATGTTGAGGAAGAACTCTGCTATTATTATAATATGATAGCCATACAGAGCTGGGTTCTTAGGAGCTTTATTTACTTTGTAACAGGAAATTGTAGAAAACTGATGACACATTGGAATGTTAGACAAAATTACGTACTTTGATGTAAGGACCACGTATCTTCAAGTTCCTTGCATAAATATTTAGGTTTGGTGGGTATGTTTTGGAATTTCATAACAGTGTCCCCCTACTTCTCCTTTAAGTACCTAATTTTGTTGCCGATTTGGGGTTTCAAAATATTCTACAGAGGAAAGTTATTTCTCTCTCTCTCTCCTTTTTTTTCCTTGTCTAATTGATTGAATATCTTTCTTTGATGACATCTTTTTGGTGTTTTGAAAATAGGAATTGAGTGGGGGAGGCTCTATATTTATATCAACTTTAGTCGGCTACTTTTATCAGTTTCTCATTGGCATTCTACTTATATCTTCCATGTTTGTTTCTGATATAGAGAAATAGGTATAACTTATTAAGCAGATATTTGCAAACATAGTAAAGTCCAAGTTCATGCATCCTTGGCTGTCTATATTTCTTAGTCAAATCTAAAGTGCTGTCATGGTCCCCTAGGGGACCATCTTGTTATGTTCCCCTTAGACATTGCTCAAGGTATCGATTACCATGAGCAATAGAAAGGAAAAAAAAAAAGTTAGCAAAACTATAATCAAATGGGTTTACACTTGGTGGCCTACAGGTGGCATGATTGGTCTAAAATAATAAGTAATGTGGCCCTCCAACACATGGCTTCCAAATGTGTTTAGGGGCTTCTTTTGGGTGATAGAAAAGTATGAATGATGTCTTAGAATTATTGCTGCACCACTCTGATGCTTCCTTCTTGAAAACTTAAGACTTAGTTGAGCACTAGGTAAAGAAGAAACCCCATCTACTTATCTGTACCTTTTCGCTAAGTGATTGCCAACAGAGCTTTTCATTTTTTGTATGTGAAATGCCACTTGATTAATCTATTGGTGTTTTGTTTATAATTGTATGATGGTTGGTGGTTGAGTTGCTGCAAAATATAGTTACTCTTTAGAGTAAGTGGGTTAGCTGAAAGCATGGCATATAACTTTTATAGCTTCATGCATATACACACAAATATAGTGTGCATATAAATTTATAATATAACTGAAAAGCTGTTTACAAAATTTGTTTACGCATGGCACTTGTTTGAATATGCAAAAAGTAAAGGCAATGCAGTATAGAAAGCATCTTTAGGAGACAGAAATGTTTTCGACATGAATCGCGGTTTTGGTTTTGCATTGCTAGTAGACAAGAAGTTCCATTTGTCTGTTTCCTAAATTTGAAAGCAGGTTAAGGTTGAAGTGTGATAAAACATTTTTTATATGTTCAGTCAGATCAAACCCATTTCCTATACGGCTTGTAGGTAGGTATGGAAAAGGAATCTCTGCATCTCTTCACAAAGTAGCTTACTTCTCGCATATTCTTTTTGCCTTTGTGATAGTGATAGACTATCTACCCCATAAGCCAAATCTCCTCCTTAATCTAAAGCCATAAAACTCCTATTGGGACAATTAGGCACTGTTTTTTTGGTTGCTGATGAAAGGAAGGATCACTAGTACAACCCATTAAGTTTAAACTAATTTTATTATCAACGAGATTGGGTTGTATTTGCCTTATGTAATTGTTTGATTCATTGTGATGATGTGGATGTATTATTAGTTAACTTGATTTTATTCAATAAAGGAAGGAAGCGATGGGTGGGGACTACATTTGATGAGACGTGGCCGAAAGCAAAAGCGAATGAGCCCGGCTTGCTTCCAACCCCACCCCACACCTTCCAAACGCTTTGGATTCATATCATCCATCTTTTCACTTTAAAGGGCAAAGTTCTTCGACTTTTGCCATGCTTGTTTTAGTGCTGTCAGGGGTTCTTTTGAAATTATAAGGAGAAATTTTCTTTTTTATAGATGTATTTTAAGTTTTGTCCTTGATAGATTCTTTTTTCAATTTATTATCCCAATAATCAAAATTTTTTTTATGTTTCCATTTATCTTATCATCCAAAAATTAATCTCTTGCCAACTTAAGATCGGTTAAGTTGAAGCATGAGTTTGTAATGCTAGATAAGCTATAAATCTTTAAACCACCCTTCTATTAGGTTTGGTTTTAATGTTTGAATGAGAATGATATAAAAAGACAACAGTAAATTATTCTAATAATTAAATGAATAAATCGAAAAAAAATTATAAAGAACGAAGCTAAAAATAATTTTATTCAATTTTTAAATGCTAGGGAAAAATCAGAGGCCGAAAAGCCACTGGTTTTTGGTGTTGCATGCCAGTTTCCCTTTTGACTTAGTGCTCTACTAGTACTATTTTAAAAAGTAGGCCCAACATTTTTAAAAAAAAAAAGAAGCTAGACAGTTGGTCTAACGTGCACACTGCATATAAAGGACATATATCGTTTACAAATTTTGAAATGGCAAAAGTGCTTTTATTGACAATTTTTCTCTGTGATAGTTGCCTAGGGAGAAAGAGATTAAAAAAAAAAAAAAGAAGGGTTCGTTTGATTGCAATTTTAATTTTTTTATTTTTAAAAATAAAAAAAAATTATTTGAATAATTTTTTGATAAAAAATAAAAAAAGAATGTTTTTTGACAATAAAAAATAGATAATAATTAAAAAATATTTTGAACTTCAATTTTTTAAAACAAAAGAAACACAGAAAATAAATTTTTTTATTAATAGTGTATATATAAATATATAAAAATAATACTAATATAAATTTTTATCATTAATTTTATAAAACAATTTTTAAGAATAAAAAAATAAAATAACTATCAAATAGGTCTTCAAAAACTCACCTTAATTCACCTTCAATGAATTAAGAATTAAATTTTTTTTATTTTTATTTCTCTTTTATTATAAAAAAAATATTAATTTTTAACTACAAATGATTCAAATCCCTTAGAATTGTTTTGAAATTTGCAGAAAATAACTTTTTATTATCATTCATCTAAATCTAAAAATAATCAATAGTTATCATTTTCAGTAAGTTAAAATTTTCATAACAAAACAATCTCATATTTTGCGTATAAAACAGTTCATTGTCAGATATTATCAGTCATAAATTGTCCTTTGAATTTTAAAGGTATATTTAATGCTTCATACAGACATTATCATTTAAATATAAATTGTCACAATAATTTCTTTCCTTGGCTTGTCATTTTCTCTTTTCCTGTGCACAAACTGCTGTTTCTTTTCTATTGCTGTTTTTGACTCATAAACACCGTTTTCAATATATTAAGAACAATGTGTACATCACAACAGACCATTTGTTTTGAAAAGTCCACGGATGTCACGTAATACCAGTGAAATTTTTTTTAAAAAAAAGTTTCAATTAGCTTCACGTGTCTAACAGAGTGTTACAATAATCGATAATAGCAGTCAACTGAAATTTTCTCCGAAAAAACTACTTCATCCATTCTCCATATTTTACGGCAAGTGTTAAAATTTATCTTCCCCCTAATATAAGTTGTATTATTTGCACATTATCATTTATTTTTTTAATCCTTTATACTTATTTATTCAATTAAAAATTAATATTATAAAATTAAAAAATGTATTCATTAAACTCACTTTACACTGTTAATGATAACTAGATTAGAATAAATTATTTATATATTTTTTATTAAACTTTTAATAAATAGAATGACTTGTGTCACCAATTTTTCATACTGACAATGTCATCTTATTCCCTTTAAAACTTTTAATCAAGTTCTTAAGAAACTTTAATTTTGTTTTCTTCCTATGACAAAAGAAATTGTTTTGTTACTAGAAGTTTTTTTTTACAAAAATTTTTTTATCGAATATATATTTTTTCTAAAGTTAATTTTTTCAAAAAAGGAAATTTTCTTTGAGAGGCCAAACAGGATAATATTACTAACCATAAAAAAAATGGATGATGTATAAGCATGCTAAGCAGTTTTCACACATGAAATTTGAAACACAATCAATAGCAATGTTATATTACGACTTTAATTAAATAAATTAACTACAAAACAGTCACCTTCAACTAGGAAGCACCCATCGCAGTAGCATTAGTAAAATATCCAAATGGCAAGCTAATTTCACAGCCAAATTTTGATACAGAAAAATCCACTTTTAAAAATTTTGTCTTTTATTTTTAAATCACTTATATATTATACAAATTTTAAAAAAGAAGAGAACTTAACTTCTGAACCAAAAAAAGAAAAGTCACCTTTCCGTAACACTACCCTTTCACTGCCAAATGCCTACCCCATTCATGTACTAATGGAATGCTCTTAATCTCACTAAGTACACTGCACATGAGTCTTCTCACTTCTCAGTCTTACAGACTTTGTCTTATCTGTATAATACAAAAGCATGCCTCATTTGACCTCACTCTGCTCATTATATTAATAAAATCTGTTTTTCTGGATTTACAAAAATTTAATGTGTTTTTATGAGTAAATGTTCTTTTATCAACTATTAGTTTCGTCTTTAAAACTTTAAGAATTTTTAATCATATTAATTAACATATTAAATTTATGTGAATTTTAAAATAAATTTTCTTGTTTCGCATATAAAATTTAACGCTCAGATTATAATATATTCTAATTAATAACACATAAATAAGTGAAGTTGATTTGCTTAGTTAAATTATACTATAATGATTATAAAAAATTATGATTAATTAACGAAGTATATATATATATATCTTATAAAATATTGCTCTGTTGATACCATTACATATAACAAGAAAGAAAACTTAAATAAAATTTTAAATAATTAATTATAATATATATATGAGAAGAATTATTTCTCTATTTTTTTTATAAGAGAGATGTTAAAATTAGAAGTTCCTCACATTTATTTATTTATTTTAGTTATGAAACGTTACAAGTATGTTTTTAATCAATATATAAAACAGTCAGTTAAATAAAATAAAATAAAATAAATTTAAAATTTTAAACACAAAATAAATATCATTGAAATAATATATTTTAATCATATTAAAAAACATTTAAAATTTTGAAGGACAATTTTGTCATATTTAAAAGTTAAAACATTAACGATTATAAATTAAAAAATGAAATAATTATTAAATATTATTAATTTTTGAATTAAAACCTTTTAAAAATATTTAATGCTTCTTGATTACTCAACGTTCTGAAAATACTAATTAACAAACTCCTAAATGTTCAAAAAAAGACTGAATACTCTTTAATTCATGACATTAATATATACGTTGTCATTGAAGGCAAAAGTTTGAAATAGGTGAGAGAGAGAGAGAGAGAGAGATGAAAATAGTTGGAAGAAGTGGTCAAAGATTGTAACATGGAAAGAAGAGCCAACTGGTAAGGCTATGATTATAGGCTGACAATATGGCCTCACACTTTACACAATATGGAACATCGTGCGGCCACGTTTTCAGCCACTCGGCAATCATTGACCTTCAACACACATACTCTCTCTCTCTCGGTTTGCTCAACTCAATCATCTCCACACCCACGAGGACTTCAATTTTTTTTAATATATAAATGACTTGCATTCGAAATTTCAATGAAGTTTTGTTAATTTGATTTGAGCTAAAGTTTTAAAATGTATAAATTATATTACGTTATTTATGTATTTATCAATCATGTTGTTACTTGTTGCAGTCGTTGATGAGTGGTGAGTCTCTCTCTCTCTCTCTCTCTTTCTTGCATTCCATCTCTGCTCTTTCAACTTTCAAGTTTGAAGTTTGAAGGTTAATTTGTTTGTTTTTGGTTTGTTTTGTTGTTTTTGGGTTTGAAATATCACTGACCACACTTCTCTCTGTGTGTGTCAGTACTCACAATCACAAACACACCTCGTTCGTGTCACACATATCTGATCACTGCCTCTCCACTCCTGCACTGTGGACCAAAGCATTATTCCATTCAAATTACATCTCTTATTTTTATTTATGGCAGATACTTATTTTCAGAGATTTCATTAAATTTCTCTCAATCTTTTCTCTTGTGAAAATTAAAAATTTGTTTAAAAAATAAAATTTTGATTTTTTAGAAATATTTATTTTTAAAAATTATTTGAATAATGAGCACTTTTGACCAAATTTTTAATTTTTATATATTTTAAAATAATTTTTGAAATTAAAAAATTTAATAAAATAATATAGAATAAATTATACTATTCACTCTCAAAAAAATCTTAAAATTATATTATTTTTTTATTTTAAAACATTATACTCCTCTATTTTAAAAGATAAAAAAAATTTATAATTTTATTTTTTAAACAAATTATACTTATGTTTATTATTTATATAATTAAATATGTATTTAACTAAAATAAAATATATATGTTAAACTTAAAATAAAATAAATTTATTATTTTTAATTCAAAAATAATAATAATAAAATATTATAGTTTTAAAAAATATATTTTTTAATAAATTATAATATTTTTAGAAAATTAATAATATTATTAAAAGTATTTTAGTTAAAAGAACAAAATTTGACTTGTCTCAGAGAGAGCGAGAAATATAATTTAGTATGCAAAAAATGATTTAAGTTTCACCAACCGAAAATAAGTTAGATATCGCTTTATGAAAAATAACATGTATATAATAGTGTTTGTAGAGAACAAAAATGATAAATATGATAAATAATTATTGTAATTGAGGTATAATTATATGCCAAAATAAATTAAAATTATTTTTTCTACTTCGTTTACAAGTAAAAAACTCCAATTTTTTGCTTCTTTTTCCAACAACAAAGATTACTTTTACCGCTTTTTTTTTTTGTTGCAAAAGCTTACCTAAATACATTTAAATTTCAAAATAAGTATTTTTTAATAAAAAATCGATCAACTTCGTTTCTAAAATTTTGGCTAAGAAAGCTATAAATCTTGTATTGGAAGCAAAAGCGAAAAAGAAAATATTTTTTTTATTATTTTAAGACAATAATATGCCCATTTAAAATCTATAATTACGTACTCTTGGCAGGCTCGACAATTGACAATTGACAATTTGACATGCACTTTTCTCACTTCCGTTTACTTTTTTTTTAATATTTTTCTACCTTTTTTATATTTACCTTATATATTATATGGTGCGGGAGAGTAATATAATCAAAATTTAAAATTATATAATATAATTAATAGCTTGACATAGACTTTTAAACTTTTTTAAAAAAATTTTGAACTATAAAATAAAAATAATTATTATATATAAAAAATAAAATAAAATAATCAATACTTTCTGTCTTTATCACTTTTTTTGACCAAAAATAATTCATTTCTTCACCTATTTTCAATTTTTATTATCTCTACTTCTTTTATCACCTCTCCTTAAAAAAAATTATATTGTATTTTATATGATGTAATATGTAATTTTAAATATATAATTATTCCTTACATTTTCAACTTATTCTCTTAATAATATGTTATTTTCATAATTTGACAAGACACTGCTTCAAAAAAATTCACAACAAAAATTATTTCTATTTCTTTTTTCTAACATTTTTAAAAAATTTAATTAAAAAAGTTATTTTAAAATATGAACAAAAAGACAGTTCGACCAGATTGTCTCTAAATAGGCTTCAGTGCTTCAAACTTTTCTACACTCAAATGCAGCCTTCTGCAATATCTCTATAATAATATAAACTTATTGTTCTCGTGTGTTTGTGTATAATATATATATATATATATAAAATATGATCTCTATATCTTTTATTTTTTTGGCCTGGGAATGACTGTATTAATTTATTTTACGAGTCATAAAGGCCAATTTTGATATAGAATTAACTCCTTTACTTTTAACTCTCCCACATATATATTACGAAGATGATGGTTAGTGAATCCATACAAAGTATGGTCGTGCCATGCGCGTTTCAGTTTTGACCTTTACCAACAAAAGGAATATAAATAATAAATGTCACTGCCTACACTTTCTATTTCTTTGAGTTCCCTTTTGTTTCTTTCCTCATATTATAACCCACACGCGCTTTCGGTTTCGCTCAATCTCCTATTTCACATATTTATTAACCCAGTATCAATATTAATCATTGTTCATTTCAAAATTTAAGATTACATTAAATAAATCCAACCATATTACATGACATGAAAAATAATTTTGCAAACCAGTACTTTAAAAGTATTGATTAAGGTTTTAATTGATTAATTAATAAAATTTTTAAACATTAAAAATTATTATTTTTATAAATTTTGAATTATTGAAAATTTTATAAATCAATCAGAATAAATCTTAATAAGTGAATTATGTTGATTTTTGTCCATTTTTTCTTTCTATTAGATACTGGTCTGGTCTGACCTGCTTACGTTTAGACCCCAAAACTCTGCATCTTCATCATGGGACCAAGCAGCAAAAAGGGATGAGAAAAATTTTAAAACTTGGGATCTCAGCAAAAATGGCTTTATTTGAGAATTTAAATATAGGATTTATTTTTGTGCAGAGATTTGGATGGTAGCAAAGTTCTTTCAAAGTGATGTTAAGGATATAGACAATGATCGCGCCCCATTATGTGGGATTTCTATCCTCGAAGATTTAGATAAATATTTAAAAAAAATATAAATGAAAATGAATAACCTACTAACTTTAGAAGGTATCAAAGTTTTTTAAGCCTCCCATTTTTTCTTTTAGGTTTGTTTTATTTAAGAATTCTAAAATTTTAATTAAATTTTTATTATTTCTATGGAATTAGACTTTTTTTCAATATTATTTATAAAAATTTTATGAAGTTTTATGCTTTATTTTTTTTATTTTATATATTTTAAGCTCTCTCACCAAGTTTTAATTTATCTTTGAATCACTGTGGAAAATAAGGAGGAAGAATTTTTGTTTACCTCAACGTAAATATTCGGAACGACAACAAAGGTAGAATTTGGCAGAGAGAAAATTTAAGAGCATATGGAAGGATGAGTGAGAGAATGACATTATTAGGAGATATTGATTGGATCTTGCTAATTATTACCTTTAAGATTTGGATTATTTTTTTTTATTATATGATGAATTTTTTTAATATTAAAAATTATTTTTATTGAAATTTTATAAATTTTAAATTATTAAATCTGTTATGAATTAATAAACAAAATTTAATTAATATCTTAAAATAATGATTGAAAAACTCATTTTTATATTCACTCAATGACTGTACATACAAAAAAAATATGGACTTGAACATTTCTGCATGTAGAATTTTTCACTATTAAAAATAGACGTCTTTGATTAATTGGTGGGCTGAAGATCCATTATCATCGATCACAACATTTATGAGATAAACCACAATCAATAAAAGTACATAACCTGTCTCTCTCTATATCTCTCTCCCTCTAGCTAGTGTTATTATTATAGTGACTTTTATAAATGTAATAGACCAATTAAAGAAATTCTTTAATGCGCAATTATATATGCACGTATTAAAAGAGAGTGTCGACATAATAGTTTTTATAGCACAGAATGGAAAAGTAAAAGGGATTACAAAAGGGATTTGAAAAGAAAAATAAATGGAAGCTAGTCTAAAAGAGAGCGGAGTTAGAAAGTTTAATTTGCATTTAATTTGTTTAAAGAATTGAAAGGGAAGAAGAGAAAGATGTTTAACTCCTAGCTATACATACATATATATATATAGGAGATATGCTAATAAATAATTTGAAGACACTCATTAAATTTTTCTTGATTAGTTGAAAGAGTATTTAATCTCTTAAAATATAGAAAAAGTTAATAAAAAATAATATTTAATATTTAAAAATTACATCAATTAATAAAAAATTTTAATCAATGTCTTAAAAATATTAATTAGTAAAATTATATATATATACAGAGAGAGAGAGAGAGAAACAAGAAATGTTAATTAATTTTAAAGTCCTCTTGTGTGTTTCAAAGTAAATAGCATGGTAGTTTAATGTGAACACAACTATGATAAATAAACAATAAACTAAAATAGCAATTAATTAAGTACATTAAAATTGGAGGTTGAAGATGGTAACTTGAGCGGGAAAATGTATGGCTTAAGGGAAGGGAAAAGTGAGTTTGAGCATTAATAAATAATAAATAAAGAAGTACGGAGTTGGTGCACAATAAGTTCAATTCGGAAACGTCTTGTCAGCCACACGTGGGATACTGCCACGTGGCAAGCCTTATGGAAGCAATCATTGGCTATGTTCCACCGGCCACCCGCACGAGTGGCTTTGCCATGGGCCTTCCGCTTCCTTTTTCGTTTTTCGAGTTCGAGCCTAAACTGTGTCTACGTATATTGGGTTGTCTCTATATTATTTAAAAACATATACCGAAACAGACTTTTCTTTTTCTTTGCAAAGGAAAAAATTGTAAGTTTAATTTTTATATTTTTTAATTAAATATATATATGTATAATTTATATAATTTATTTTTTTATTAATTTTTTATATTTTATCTTGATTAAAAAATTTAATAATAAATATATAAATAATTATATATAAATCTTGTTATTTTTTAAATATATATATTTATCATAAGACTTATTCTGTTACGAAATATTGATAATCAATATATTTTTATATTTAATTTTTTAGTAATTTATTTTTAAAATTTATAAAAATTTAACTTGATACAGTTTGATAATTAATTTTGTTTCTTTTTTATTCAATCATTGGAAAATTACTATTCTATAATTTAGTTCATATGAATTTTAAAGTTATAATCTTTAATTTTTATATTTAATGAAAAGAGAAAGCCATGTAAAATAGTTTTTTATATAACTTTAAGGGCTGTTTGGTATATAATCTAAAAACAATTCTCAAGAATAAAAAGTTTAAAATGTTGTATTTCATATTTGGTGTACGGATTACAAAATATTCTAAAAAATATCATATTTCATGTAATAAAATATTCTCATGCTTTGGAATATTTTTATTCTCACTTAAAAAGATAAGAATTCTGTATTCTTATGACACGAGAATATTTTTATATTAATAAAATTACTAAATTATCATTATAAAACTTAACCCTATTTTATTATGATTTATATATGTGTGATTTGATTTATTTTAAACTTATCTTTAATTGATTTTAATTTTAATTTTATTGTTAAAATTTATTTTTATCATGGTGAAATAAGAAATAAATAAATACTTTTAAAATTTTAGAAGATTTTTTTTTCAAAATTTAACAATTTAATTTAATTTAAATTGACCAAAGTTAATTTAGATTAGTTTGATTGAGACAACAAATTTATAATAAGTTAAATAAGTTTGATTATATAGTAAATATGAATCAAATCAGATATTAAGAAAAAATATAAATACAAGTTCTAAATATTAAAAATTATTTATTTTACTATCTAACTACATATAAAAAAATTAATTATTTTTCCAATATAATTTTGATATACTATAATTTTAAGACAAAAAAATTTTAAAAATTTAAAACTTTAATATTGTCAGAATTGTAAAATATTCTTAATAATATTTTAGATAAACTAAATAATTTTTTTGAAATTTATGAGAATCACATTCTAAAAAATGTGATTTTTGAGAATACAAAATTTATTAGTATATCAAACATTCTCAAATGTTTTTAAATATTCTTAATTTGAATACAAATGTCTAAGGTCTTATTTAAATTTATTTATTTATTCAATCATATTATAATTAGAGTAATTTTATTTAAATGTTATATATGACTAAATAACACCTGAAAATAATAATAAATTACATTAATCATTAATATAAGGATAAATTAAAATTTCATACAAAATTTAAAATATAATAACTTTTGGCAAGGGCAATTGGCAATCTCTTTGATTCTTCCTCTTTCCACTGTATGCATGTGCCTTGGTAAAGTTTGGAAAACGCAAGTTGGCAAATGAGACCATTAGATTGAGGAGGCGCGTGAAGGGCGATAATGTAATCATGTGGTTTGAAACGAAATATAAAAAATTAAACCTTTTTTTTCTCTTATATATATATATTAGTTTTAACAAAATATTCACAGAAATTCCTCCAATTTCTCTTTTCTTGATTAGCTTCCTTTAATTTAAAAGTTTCAATAGAACGATGGACGTATATATTAGTATATCTTATTTTCAAAATCTTAACATTTCATTTCTCTTTTAAAGCTAAAAGCAATTCTATGATATCTATTGTGAAAAAGGTGATTGTATTTATTTACTATTTGAGTTTTAATTTTATTTTAATTTTTCAATAACGAGTATTTCCTTATCCAAATGATTAATCTCTCTCAAGTATCAACTATCAATTTTATTTCTCTTTAAGTAAAATTTTAGTTCAACTTTGGTACATCAAAAATTTTTTATTAAGATAATTTTATTCTGGTCATGATATATACAATTTAACTAATATAAATTAGATTAGTTAAAATATAGCAAATTTTTAGATGTTAATGATTTTGATAAAAAAAATTTGAATCACTTGTGATATTAATTTCTTTTTTCACTTTGATGTGTAACAGTTTTTTTTAATGTTAATATATGTTATATACTTTCATTATCATGTGAGTCTCTCTCACAGAGATAATGAAAGAGATAAAATCAGATCCTGTTGGTAGCCATAAGATTTGTGAATTGTATTATGTAATAATGATGTATTAAAATACTGTGCACTAGTTTGAGTTGACGACGTACATATTATAACTAGATTCTCAACCCATAAATATAGCCATGATAATTGAAATTAATTATTATATTTAATTCGTTTGGTAGAAAATAACAAATTATCATCATCAATCGAATGCATCACGTTCGTAAATTGGTGGTCCTGTCAAGTTTTAATTTCTTATATGTATATGATCGAAGAGACTAGAATTCATGCAGAAGTTTTTTTTTCTTTTAATTAATTATATTTACTTTTTAATCTCTTTGAGTGTGAACTACCGTCGGAGTATTAATTAGGTCAAACTTCTGACATTGTAGAAGCTTCTCAAGCCTTGTTTCGCAAATAATTATATAATTTATGGTTTTTATGTATTGCCCATATGCCCTTATAAACGTGCAAAAAGTTATACTTGTGATGCCGTGGTACCGCCTTTTTTTTTTTCTTGCTTCAAATTAAAGATATTTTTTAAATGATTGTTATATTTTTATCCTAATTAAAAAGACTGATTGGACTATAAGTTGTCAACAATATACGTCTATATCATACGAATTAAATATGTATATATAATTATATATCAAATTCAGGTGAGCTCCTTGCAGTTTTTTACAAATAATTATCATGTTTAATTTATTGAATATTATATATGCAAATCGACTTTTTATGCCTTTTTTTTTTCTTCAAATTAACACGTTGGGTCATCAAATAATAATCAAAAAAAATTTATGCGTAAGATTAAAACATTAGAACGGCATGGCAGGTATGAAACAATTTTTTTTTTAGAATGAAAAGCACAAATTGAGGGAGTTGGGAGTTGAAAAAAGTGCCCAATTAAAACAAATCTAAATTAAATACATCTAATTCCTCAAATACTTGATTGTTTTTTTTTTTTGGAAAATACTCAAGTTTAAATTACAAAATTTGACATGGAAGTATTGAAAGCTTGTTTGGGACCCACAATTTCGATGGTATTATTAAACTTTCATGATTGAAACACCAGAGACACTAAAATTGAACAATCATAAAGAATATATAATTGTGATTAGTCATAATCATGGATCGGGAATGAAACATCACTTAAAATTTCAAAGTTTAATTATTTTGTTCGGCGTACACCTTGGACACTAGTATTCATGCATGTGGACTATAATTTGTTATATTTTTCAGTCACATATTTTTGTTGATTTTGATTATCACTGTTTTTTTTTTTTGGTCTACGCCATATGGATTACTAAGAGTGGACCTTCAACAAATTTAAAAAGATAATATTAAGTCGAATAAAATATAAAAATAAATATCTAACATATTATTAACGTGAAATTTTAATACTACATATAGTATTGAAAGGAAGATCGATCCCAAACTTTTCCAGAGATTCGAATATTACAAGATAAGCCAATCTCCAAATTTAATATATAATATGAGCACCTTACAGTTTTATACCTTCTCATAACAGATCCAAACAATCGAAATTTGGTGTCTTCATTTGTTAAACCATTTTTTATTTAAGGACTTCCATAAGATTTTAATTGATGATATTATTAACTTGTTCTACTATAAAATGGAATTATGATGTAATAAACTAGTAAATATATAAAAAATAATATTTTATCAATTTTATTAAATTTTTTATTATAAGCATACTTAGCTTAGTAATCATATTTATTTATAGAATTAATTTAAAATTTACATAATTAGTAACTATGATTACATTAATAAATCCAGGATAAATTGCTCTTTTTTCAAGATCAGATGCCTAAATTTACCGGTTCCTCCTCTCTCTATTTTTTTTTTAAAATTATTTGCCTCCTTAAATATTAAAATATTTGCTACCTAATAATCTCCACATGACATTAAATACCTTTATTTTAATTTGTTAATCACATATATACAAGTATTAAATATTTAATTTATTTGGCCAATATAAATTATTTACTTATGAATTATATTTTTAATAAAAGATATTATTATTATATTATTGCTTCAAAGAAGGTTTGTGTATATTATTAAAATAGAGAAGAGAATTGTATAAATCAAGCATTTTTACGTGAGGGAGAACTAATAATTTACCATAGATTTAATAGAATTGAAAAAATATTGTGTTATATATAGTAATTATTATGAACTTAATCAGCTGATTATATATATCATCACTCTGATATTTTTATATGTCTCTTTCAATGACAAATACAAACACACACGTACGCACATACTATACCTCTTGAGGAATTAAAAACAAATAAAATCTGCTACCTAATTAGTTACGAAAAAAGAAACAATATTCTATAAATTGCTTAAAGAACACCAGCATCTTCAAACAAAAATCTTTATCCAATAAAAAGGAATTCCTCTATGCCAAGGTACAAAGAACATCCTAATAAAAATATACTAGAGGTTTTGTATATGCCAACTTTTTTTTTTTAACTTTTAAAATATAATATAAAAATAATAATTATAGTTTAAAATAATAAATTAAATAATAATAATAAAATTTACTATAACTTTTCATTATCTTTATTTTTTTCTCTTATATTTTCACATCATATATTTTATTTTATATTTTATATTATATAATACATAATTTTGTAGACTACTAACCAAAAGGCAACAAAAGATAATTAATGCACGAATACTTATAATTTCAAAAATTCATAATCTGCTATATATTTCCAAATGCCTCTTTCTGTTTCTTTTATTTTGTCTAGGATCTCCAAAGGCTAGATCAAAGTTGCTTCTCTAGCAATGCATGAAGAAAAATTAAAATTTTGGGCCTCAATAGAACAATTTGCTGAATCTTTTGTTATTCGTATTCTAGTTGATTTGATTTTGCTTCGCTTGTGGATTTCATCTTCCAAAGAGCGTATAATGATAGCTCGCTAATGTATAAATATTATTCAAAACTTAATATATTGCGCACATACCCAAATCAAATACAAAAATGTGCTTATTTTGCTTTAAATTCACTATATAATTAATATAATGTTGAGAAGAGTTTGTAAATGCAAGATTTATTTAAAACCGAATATATATAGCACATGCAATTGTTCTATACTTGTAACTACGATAAAAATAATTAATTACGAATAAACAATAATACATTTTGCTAAAATAATTCTAAATGATTGATGAATATGTGAAAATGAACACTAATTAATATGTATGATTAAACACATAGTTATATAAGTTCGAATTTTAAATATATTTCAAATACTAATTGATTGTGTAAAAAAACTCTAATATATTTTTATAATATATATATATATATATATTCTGTTATATATAAACTTTAGTTTAATTATTACGTAATGTGAGGGTATATAAAAATAAATACGAATCCTACTTGGTCTTTGAACCTGACAGTACATTTTCCATCCTCGAAGTCAAAGCAATCATATTGTGGCAATTCTCATTTATTAATTACTTCCAAGTACGGATATTTTTCCATATGCATAGTGGTTAAATTTTCTTAATTTGGACTAGCTTAAGTACTGCCTTCTCTTTTGGAATACCTAGGAAGAATTAACCTTGTATATCATTTGATTAGTTTTTTAACCTTTAAAAAATTTTTAATTTTCAGTTAGAAAATACTAACTACATATTTTAATACATAATTTTAGTTTTAAATATAACTTTTTTGAAAGAAGTTTTTGAATATTTAAACATCACATTCTACTATTAAACTTAAATACAATCTAATGGTACAGGACTTATATAAATTTTATCTTACAATATCTCACATAGCATGATCTCCTATATATACATATATATATATATATTTTAGAACGTGGAAGTCGATTTGATTGCAATAAGATTGAAAGAAACTAAAAGCAATGAATTTCATACACATGGCTTTAGTTTAGATAGACTGATAAGACATGGATCAAAACGATCACCACAAAATTTCCTTTGCAATAGATATATATATATCATGCAAAGCATCACATTTCATTCGTTCTTTTTCAGAGTTTTGACATTTGGCGTCTCTAGTTTATAATATCTATAGCTTTCTGCATTTCGTGTCTGTCTCAAAACGAAAAAGTCAACCAAGGAAAAATTTTAATTGGCTGTCTTCACCATTATAGTTATATTACACAATGCGAAGACCTAGTTGAGGCCCATATATGTCTAGGCATTTTGCGTTTCATTATATTTTTACAAAAGCAATATTAGTTTGCATCATTAATTTACTGTCTTCACTGTATATCTATACTACCATTAACATAGGCTCATATTACAAAAGTACTGCATATCTTTTTCCTTTTGTAAAGTATTAATTAGTGCTATTTATTTTGTTTCTCATCATTTGCCATGTTTATGTTATATAATCCATTCTACTTGTTTAGCAACATGTTTAGTTAAAGTAGTATATAATTGTTGTGTCACTTTATATATGGAACTGTAATTTTATTTTTAATATATTGTAGGAAAATAACCAAATAATTTCATATTTTTTTGAAAGAATATTGCATCTTGTATGAAAAATTAATTTTATTGAAAAAATAAATATAATAAAAAATATTTTTAATTAGGATAAGTGTATTTTGGTTTAATATAGTAAGAAGGACTATTCCTTCATAATTTGATAAACTAAAATTAGAATCTTATAAATGTTTATATTTAGTGTCTAATAATATTTTAAATAAGATTACCTCTAATCAAAAAAATATCAAGTAAAACAAAAAAAAATAAATCAAGTTGGAGTGGGTTGAGGGAAAAATCCGAAGTACAAGAAGCATTGATGGATATAAAAATGGAAGGAACGTATCACATAGAAGAAATATAAAAAAAATTAAGTAAAGTGATTGATGAGTTAATTAATGAAATAGACATTAAATTAAAGAGAAATTAAAGAATTAAGTAATTAAAATTCTCATTGGCGAAGGGCATCATTTTTGGATCCGAATTTTCTAAAATTAAAAAATAATAAATTTTTTTAAAATTAAAAAGAAATAAAAAAAATATTTAATCTTTAATTTATTTAAAATGAATTCATATTAACACGTATTCTTTATTTTTTTTTACTTACTTCTTTAACCTTAAAAAAATTTATTATTTTCAATATAGAATCCAAAATTATCATTTTCCAAGTGGAAAGCCAATTTAGTTGCTACTTTCCGCTGTTTTAGCTTGAAGACAGAAGAGAAGCTTATAAAAGCAGCCTACTGGCTTCACGCTCTCATTGAAACCACCTGCTTTACTTCTTGTTCTTCCATTTTATCACTCCACAAAATGAAAACCCCTTTTCAGCATCATCAGATCATGTAATTGTAATCACGCCCTCCCTCTCTCTTTCCCTCTTAATTTCTTTATCTTATACAAAACTGCACAATTCAAGTTTTTAATTTTTGCTTTGAACAGAGAGATATCAGAACGCCATACATAGAATACACAAAACACAAGCACGTCAGACAAGCCTACTTCCATGTCTCACTCACACCTCACCCTCTCTTCTATTATATCCCTCCTCCCTTTTTTTCTCTCTTTCTTCTTTATCATCACCATCTTCTTCTTCTTCTTCAAAAGAAAGCAACACAAGCTCAATCTTCCCCCTGGAAGAATGGGTTGGCCTTTCCTTGGTGAAACCATTGCCTATTTGAAGCCTTACTCTGCTACCACACTTGGACAATACATGGAACAGCACATAGCAAGGTAACCATAAAAATTACATTACTAAACATACTTTTTTTTCTAATTTTTTTTTCAAGTATAATCAATTAAACTTGTGGTGTGTGTTCAGGTATGGTAAGATTTACAAGTCGAAGCTGTTTGGAGAGCCTGCTATAGTGTCAGCAGATGCAGGGCTAAACAGGTTCATATTACAGAACGAAGGGAAATTGTTCGAGTGTAGCTATCCGAGGAGCATTGGAGGAATACTAGGAAAATGGTCTATGTTGGTGTTGGTGGGTGACATGCACAGAGACATGAGGGTTATATCACTTAACTTTCTCAGCCATGGGAGGCTCCGAACTCATCTGTTGAAGGAGGTGGAGAAGCATACCTTGCTTGTTCTAAGCTCGTGGAGGGAAAACTGTACATTCTCTGCTCAAGATGAAGCCAAGAAGGTAAGATTTTTTGCATTGAATCTAAAGGTTTGAAGGAGTGAATGTGAAACTAAAGCTTCAATTTCATTGCAGTTCACCTTCAATTTGATGGCCAAGCATATTATGAGTTTGGATCCTGGGAATCTTGAGACAGAGCAATTGAAGAAAGAGTATGTGACTTTCATGAAAGGGGTGGTTTCAGCGCCTTTGAATTTTCCAGGAACTGCGTATAGGAAGGCCTTAAAGGTATAAATTTGAAGATTTAGAGAACCTCATGGACATGATTATTGGTGATGCTAATGAATATGAATTGGTTTTATTTTATTTTATATTTTTCAGTCTCGGTGTACGATACTGAATTTCATAGAGGGGAAAATGGAAGAAAGAGTGAAGAGAATGAAGGAGGGGAATGAAAATTTGGAGGAAGATGATCTTCTAAATTGGGTTTTGAAGCATTCGAATCTTTCAACAGAGCAGATTCTTGACTTGATTCTTAGCTTGCTCTTTGCTGGACATGAAACTTCGTCTGTAGCCATAGCTCTTGCGATTTACTTCTTGCCTGGTTGTCCTCGAGCTGTACAGAAGTTAAGGGTAAGCAAGTACCACAATACTACGTGAAATTACGGAATTACCTCTCTTTTTTTCCCCTTTATTTATTTATATTTTTATTCATGATCTGGGAAATAATAATAGGAAGAACACATAGAAATCGCAAGAGTCAAGAAGGAAGCAGGGGAGGTGGAGTTGACTTGGGATGACTACAAAAGAATGGACTTTACTCACTGTGTAAGTCTCGTTTGTCTCTTTTTCTTTGTTTTTGCTTAATACTTATTAGTGAAAAATATTGATTAGTAAATTGTTATATGATTGTGAAGGTTGTGAATGAGACACTACGGCTGGGAAATGTTGTGAGATTCCTTCATAGAAAGGCTCTCAAGGATGTTCGGTACAAAGGTAGGAAGAAGATATTTCAATTTTTAGTCGAATAAAGAAAAAAGAAAGAAAGAAAGAAAATTATTTTTTCGAAAAAGGAAGGAAAGCAGAGAAAGATTAGTTTAGGTGCTATAGTGAGAAAAGAAGTCGCCGGAAATCCAAGAGCTGTTGATATTGAAAAAATATTTGCTTTTATTTAATTAATTAATTTTATTTTGTTTGAAAGGTTATGACATTCCATGTGGGTGGAAAGTCCTTCCTGTGATTGCAGCCGTGCATCTGGATCCTTCACTTTTTGACCAACCTCAACACTTCAATCCATGGAGATGGCAGGTCAGTTCTTAATTTCTCTCTGCTTATAACTCCAGACAGCACGCCTTCTCTATAATTATTATTCCTTTTTCTAAAGCTGTGCTTTAAACAAATAAATAACCAGAAAAATAATAAAACCCAAATTTACAAACCAAAAAGAAAGAAAGAAAGAAAGAAGAAGCACTTGAATTGGTCCTTTCCTGTGAATCCCCACATGCAATCACTGCCCTTCTTTCTCTTATTTTCTTTCTCCCTTTTGGTGTGGACCTTGAACTAAATACTCAAACAGCAGTAGAATTGGGGGTTGGGGTTTTGCCAAAAAAGTAGTTCTAGCTTTCTCTCTAGTTATCTTCCATTCTTCCTTTCTAGAACACAACAGGATTTTTTTTTGGTACGGCGTTTCATACTCCCACGTAGGTACACACGCTGTACGGCGTTATAAAAAAAAAAACCAAAACGTTGACGTTGCTGACTTAGGTTAATAATATATATATGTACACTATGACTATACACAACTGTAGTCACTGAAGTAAAGTGCAGGGCATGACCAAATTATTAATGCCTCTCAAAAGGCATAAGCTTGAGAAGCAAAAATAATATATAAATAGAGAGCAAAAAAACAGATTGAGGCGATGTGGGACTAGGTAGTGGTAATGAATTATGATTGTTTCGATGGCGATGAATGATGGATGACTATGAGGCGTAGAATGGAGGATCAAGTGGGGTCCATACTGGAGAGCCATCTTCGTCGAAGCCGTTAGGGTAAGTGTATCAGAAATAGGAAGGAGATAAGAAAGTGAAGAGGTGGTCGTGAGAGGTGGAAGAAGTAGTATAGTAGTAGTAGCTAGCAAGTAAATTATCGTTGGTGGTGGAACATGATGGAGATGAACTGTCATGATCGGCGATTGGCAAGAGGATTTTTGTGAACAGTTAAGGTTGTGGGTCCCAATGGATGCTCTGCCTGCAACGATAGATAATGATGATGATGATCAATGATAATGGCTCTTTTTGTGAACGTGTGGGCAAGGGCCATGGGGTTCTGATGATCATTAATGCCCATGTGGAAGTGGGGTTCTCTCATGCACGTGCATTTGTGCTTTTTCTCTGCCTGGTCCTAGCCAGTAACCCCTCATTTACCACTATTTTACAAAATAACAAAAATTAAAATGATATTAAATATATATGTCAATGTCTCTCGATCTCAATTATTTCATTTCTAAAAGTAAAAGATGAAATCAATTAGAGTAAAAAATGGAGCAAGTTGAAGTAGCTATATATATAGCGAAGGAGGAAAGTGACGGAACTATATGTCAATTTAAGAGGATAACAATATATACGACAGCGATAGGTTATTAGATACCATAGGCATTAGGCAGCATCATCCACAACCAGAAAAAAAACATCAATCTAAAGCTAAATCTATTATCTATCCTCAGCCTCAGATTGTGGGATATGGCCTTTGTCTTGTTTGCTATGTTACAGAACAATCCGAATATATAATTAATAATTATTGATTTGATTGGTGCAGCACAACAACAACAATAATGGTAGTCGTGGTAGCTCATGCCCAAGCGGGAACACTACAGCGAGCCACAACTTCATGCCGTTCGGAGGAGGACCAAGACTATGTGCAGGATCAGAGTTAGCCAAACTAGAAATGGCTGTTTTCATTCACCATCTCATACTCAACTTTCAATGGGATTTGGCTGATGATACTGATCAAGCTTATGCTTACCCTTTCGTGGATTTCCCTAAAGGCCTTCCCATCAAAGTCCAACGCCACTCTTTGCTTTAATCATATATAACACCATTCAACTTAGGTAAAAAATTTTAACTCTTACTATCACACGTACGTTCTTTAATAAAAACTTGATATGTATTCTTTATGTAGCACGTACGCATCATGTTTTTATTACAAAATTTGATAGTAAACTCTTTTGGTGTGGTTGGAGTAGCTAGAGAGACAAGCCAAGGGCTCGTACATGATCGTCATCGTCATAGTCATCGATCGTGAATCGTGATAGATGGTGATGATGATTTACATCTTTGGAATTGGATCTTTCAACGGCATGGCGTACGTACAAATTGAAGTCGTTTTGACATTTTAGCCTAACTCGTCACATGAACAAATGGGAAGATAAAAGAGAACTAAATGCACAGACATGGATTAGGACCACTTCTGCTTATTGTCCACCTCTACATTTTCTTCTTTCTTTTTCTTGTAATTTTTACTCCTTAGTACCCCACCTCCTACATTGTACATTTTATATGTTACTCCCAAAAGCCAGGACATGGGAATATTTATTCATTTATATATATATATATATATCATTATGGTATTTTGTTTATCCATGCATATCCTCACTGTAATCTACCTTTACCCTTTTGTACTATATATATATATATATATATGCAATGCGATCGAAAAACAATCTTAGATTAATATATATTCTCTTGATTGTAATGGATATTAATTATGCACAAAAGATAACTGGATTATATATATATATATATAGTTGTGTTGTACCTACAATATGTAGGCTATATCGTACTGTACTCCGATTTAGACAGTTTTATATAGAAGAGGCTAAGAAGAAAAGGGCCAAGACTGAAATGATTTCATTCAAGACTTTGTGGTGCAAGTTGGGGTAGAAATACAATGAAGGGTGGCTGAGATTTGGGAGGCAATTTTATTTTTACTTTCTGAGGAGGGAATCTTTTTATTTTTTCACCTCTGAAGGGACACTCACGTTCATGGTTAATTATTGCAAATTACAAAAACAAAATAATATATTAATATTGGAGGAAGACCTTTTTTCTTTCTTTTTTTCCCCCTCTTTTCGGGGTTTGAGACCCGACTCAGTATAATTATGATACTTGTGGGTTGTGGCCATCAGCCACAAGTTTTGCAAATCATTTTGACTTTGTTATAATTTAGATTAATTAAAGTAGATACAGCGAAGGAGGGTTTTATCAAATCCTCTAACTTTGAGAATCCTTTATTAGTTCATCCCCATATCAGACCATGTAATGCATGTGATTAATTAGTTCACTTGATTTGAACTACGTATATTTAAAATGTTGATTAAAGTGATCATATATAGATATATATTGATATAACTTATTGGTCACCTTAGCACAATATTATTGATATATTGATAAAAAATTAATAGTGATAATTCAAATAATAATTTTAAAAGTTCTAATTAAGAACAAAATTATGAATTTTTAACGTATAGAAATTAAATTAAAACAAACAAAATTACAAGATCAATATAATAATTTAAATTTTTTTAAAGTTGCATGACTACGTGATCAAACTGAATTTAAAACCGCATTTTCTTAAATTATAATAGTAAATAAAGAAAATGGAAAACAAAAATCACACGCCAAAAAAAAAAAGACGAAAACTTTAAGGCTTTATGATTTTATCATTTATGAACTCAAACTATTTACAGATTTCGATTTGTAAATAATTAAAAAAAATGTCCAGCTAACCACTAAAATTTAAACTCAATTATTATAGTAGCCTTACATAAACGAAAAAGTAATAGCACATTCACATGATGTAATACATTTTTTTATAGAACAAAAAATGCGAAATTTATATGAAATAAAATCTCAATCTCTCATAAGTCTCATATTTCTATATATATATATATATATATATATATAGAAATATATATATATATATATATGATGAAAGACATCCATGACCAAATGCATTGAATATAATTAATGTCAAATACATGAAGATGAATAAGGTCACATAATATACGTTCAGTGTGTATATATATATATATATATACACACACACACATACACACACACACACCTCTCTGTGTACGTCTA
The DNA here is from genome assembly GCA_031216115.1 of Senna siamea. Classification (NCBI taxonomy): domain Eukaryota; kingdom Viridiplantae; phylum Streptophyta; class Magnoliopsida; order Fabales; family Fabaceae; genus Senna; species Senna siamea. The sequence goes on from CM062358.1 coordinate 16,880,143, forward strand.
AACCAACATTCGAGTTAGCCTGTCATGAAAAGAGGAGGAAAAAAAGAGAAATTTTCACTGATGATTATAAAGTACCATATTTTAATTAGAATGGTGTTTAAAAATATTATCAGAAGAGAATACTGAATCATAAGACATCATTATAAATCTAAGAAGTATAAAAATTAAAAAAAAAAAAAAATCAAAGCTGCTTCATGCACATCGATCAAACTAGTATCTGCAACCTCACACACAGGTCATAACACAGTTTAATTAATTATGGGGGTCTCCTCGTTAGGTTAACTTTCGCTGTCCAATGCAATTATATAATTTCTATGTTTCTTCACAATGATGTAGGTTCACCCTGTGGTCTATGAAGCTGCACGTTAGGGATTGAACTTGAAGTGGATATTCTTCTATAAAAAGATAAATATATGTATGTAAGTAAATATGTGTCTTTGAAAATTTAGAATTACATAAAATGGAAAAGAAAGTTCGATGCTACCTATCTCCCAACTACCTTCATAATCATATACAAACATCTCACAAATTTGGCTGTTTAGACCTTTCATTCTCCATATTGTCACTCTAGAAACGACAATGAATTATTATTGTGTCAAATTCAGTAACGTCAACAGACCAAAGGGATTTCTTATTGTTTTCAACCTGTGATGAGAATAAAAGATGATCATGGATTGTTTAGTGTAGTTGGTCTTTTGATCAATTTTAAAATTTGATAAAAGACTATCAAATTTTTAGTATCATGCAACATATCTTCTTTCTTAAAATTTTTGTTGGTGCATTTTTAGGGATATCTTGCACAAAACTAAAAATTTGAGGGTGCATATTACATAAAAATAGAAGTGTAAGTTTTTTTTGGGTTAATTTTTTATTTTTGAGAGGAAAAATTAGACAACTTTAATAATATTTGTTAGCAAAAATGTTAATAACATAAATATATTACACAAAACTAAAAGTTTAGAATTTTTTGTCAATTTTAAAAATTACAAAAAGTAAATAGCACAATCCTTAAATTAAGTGAGGTATTACACTTTTGACTTTAAATTTTTATGGGTGTCAATAAAAGAAGTGAAAGTAAATGATGAAGTCACCCACCCTCGGGGCATGTGATGTCATTAGAGTTTATTATTTTTTATGAATTGGTGTGAATAAGCCATACGCATTTAGAATATAAAAAATGACATCTAGTTAATGATTTTATCAGAATTTTGCAGAATATTAATGAAATTTTATTCATGAAAACAAAATTATTAATCTTTTAAGTATTTAAAGATTTAATTAAAGCAAAAAATTGAGTGAAATTATAATCAGTAATAGAGTAATTTAACCTTGTTTTGCAGCATATGTAATTATTAAAATATTATTATAAGTTTTTTGGATTAAATTATGACACGAATTTTTCAAAACATTGATACAAATACTTGAAAACTTATATATAATTTCGATCAATTTACAAAATTATTCAAATATCTTATGATGAAATCTTAGTGGCCTTTTTCTTCTTTCTTAATCAAGTAAATTCGACATACTTCGCCTTACGTCCAAAGGCAAGCCTGGCCCAAGAAGGAGTGCTATTGAGGTGCACTACGGATCTAGCTTTGGGTTCCGAGGACTCAGTGGTAGGCTTGATCCCCTTTTTTTGTCAGCGAGGCTTGAAGAGGCCCAAATAGTATTGGTCTTGAGCCATAATGCACCTATCTTTATGGATTATTGTGATTTTATGACGACCTTTAGTTGTGTCTTCCAGCAAGCACACTGCCAGCCTAGCCCATTCGAATTTGGGGTGTCTTTACCGAATTTTGTTTCACTGTACTATTTTATTTATAAATTAATTAATAATATTTATTTAATTTTTTATTTTAAATTAAATATCTTATATAATATATAAAATAAAAATTTTTAGTTAAATTTTATTTATTAATACACAAATAAAAGGATAGAATAAATACAATACAATTTTTTTTTCGTAAGGTATGACTTTTCGTGATGCCAACCACTCAAGTCTCGCTGCGTGTCTTCTCTAAGTTTCTCACACGTGGATCTGACATCTTAACAGCCACGTTTAGCATATTAACGCAGGGCCTCCATCGCCATTGGCCATTGCATTTGTCCTTCTCATGATTTATTAACTTCTGTCAAATTTAATTATTATTATCATTGAAATTTCAGTCTCACGATTTTAGACCAAACTCATCCATTTTCTTGTAATTTAATCATTTCTTGTTTATATTTATTAAAGTTCTAAATTGTTCAATTATATTACAAATTATAGTATATCTAATATTGCCAAATTTACAATTAATTTACACCTTATTAATTACTTAAAAATATCGTGTAATTAAGGTTTGGCGTTTCTTCCGTTAACTTCGATCATTCAGTTTGATGATTTATATACAAGCAAAAGAAGAATAAACAGAGTGACGTTGTTTCCATTATACTCCCAGATAATAATTGACATTCTTCATAAATCGTAATCGAGGACTCGACAAACCCCATTGTGCGACGCCGTGAAAGATGAAAACAAACTCGAGGGACATTTAAGAGAAGCCTCAACTTTCAAAAAGCCAGAGACGAAGAGAGGAGAGGTGAGTCTCGACGCGGGCACACGAAAAGTTGAGACTGAGAGTGTGTTTTGGAAATGTGGCGGTTCGTCGCTCGTGGACTTCGCGTGCCAGCTTCCAAGAGATCGAGTCCTAATGACTCACTTGGATCCAACCATTCAAGATTTTTCTCAGTATGATTTGTTTCTCCATTGATTATTAAGCTACTTAGAGTTTTAGGTTTTCGATGTTGGTTTCGGTGACCTTTATTTCGTCGTGCATTCTTTACTTTCCTTTTACCTTAAATCAGAGATAAGTCAATTGGTTCCATTTTACTTGAGCTAAGTCTTTCTGTTCGAGATAAAACTAATATGAACTTAAGTCGATTTGGATAAGACTACAATTCTTGCACCGCTCTTTTTTTTGGTTACTGTTGTTGCTTTTTGTCTCCCGTCTTCTAGAATTCGTAATCAATTGATGTTAGCAGAATCATAATTTTATTTAGTTCAATTTGCTTTGGTTTTTACAATCTTTTATACTGTTACGATGCTAGTACTTTTCTGAAACCAACTATTTTTGCTTGTGCAGACCGGGAGAAACTCCTCCTATACTGTAGTGGATCATACTTATGATGCAGTTGTTGTAGGTGCTGGTGGTGCAGGATTGAGAGCTGCTATTGGACTTTCGGAACACGGGTTCAATACTGCTTGCATTACTAAGCTTTTCCCAACTCGTTCACATACTGTTGCAGCTCAGGTAAGAAATATTATTGCTTTTATTAAGTCTTTCTAACATTGGACTGTCTCATTTTGGGTAAATTCATGTACAACACTTCATCCGTAACTAGACCGTATAATTAGCAGTTAGTCAGTTAAGTTATAGTATAGATAAGAAATTCATAAATGACCTAGCCTAACCTATATAGTTAACATTTTTCAATTTTGTCTTTCTTATTCATATGGCATGGGAGTAACCTCATTGCCATTATAAATTTGAGATCAATGATTTATTGTAATAGGTTCTTGGTGATATGATTTATAGTTTTATACCATTACTGTTCTTTGTCAGTTTAAGAACACACTTAATCTTCTTTTGTCACTTTAATACTAAAGCAACTCAGAATATTTTCAATAAAAGCTTAATCATTTTGTTATCAACTGTAACATTTGGTGTTTCTAAAATAATCAAAAGTTTTGAGATTATACCATATCAGTGTCTCCTACTCTACCTGTTCAGTTGGTTCACAAAATTGAAAGTATTGATTGACACACCCAAGTATTTTGACTTAACATCATCACTCAAAAGTTTTTCTTTCAAAATGAATTGGTTGTGCTTATTCATGAAAATAAAATTCTTTGTAGGGCGGTATTAATGCAGCATTGGGAAATATGACTGAAGATGACTGGAGGTGGCACATGTATGATACAGTCAAGGGAAGTGATTGGCTAGGTATAAACTTGTCCAAACTGAGAAACCTTCTCAATATGCCTGAAATAAATAATTACAAATAAAAGTAGTTTAGTTTCCAATCATTGATATCATGACAAGTGGAGATTGTTTTCATCTTTGAACATCATTAAGAAGTTCTGTACTTTTTGTTAATATCTAAAAGGTGCTTGTTCAAGCATGAAGGCATGCAAAACACTTTTTTTCTTTTAAAATTTTTTTCCTTGTTTCTTTTGTGGATTTTAAATAGAAGGCTTTGTGTTCTACAGGAGATCAGGATGCCATCCAGTATATGTGTAGGGAGGCACCAAAAGCAGTCATTGAGCTTGAGAATTATGGATTACCATTTTCCCGAACTGAGGATGGAAAAATATACCAGCGCGCATTTGGTGGTCAAAGCCTGAATTTTGGAAAAGGTAAATAATTTTGGAGTAGAAAATTTGACCTCTCCTTTAGGAAGGTTTTCTATTGTGGCCTCCTTATGCTGCTATTGCGCAGGTGGTCAGGCTTACCGTTGTGCTTGTGCTGCTGATCGAACTGGACATGCTTTATTGCACACTCTCTATGGCCAGGCAATGAAACACAATACCCAATTTTTTGTGGAATATTTTGCATTGGATCTTTTAATGAATAGTGATGGTAAGTTGTTGAATAGAATGTTTTTCTTTCTCTAAGAATATTTTGCAATTACGTGTTTGGAAAAGTTTCAGCAGTCATGAACCACCCACAAGGAACATTTTTTTTTTAGGGTGAAGGGATTGGGAAATGGAAAAATGAGTTTATCATAATTAGATCATTCCCTCAAAAATTGTTGCAGAAATAGGTTTTCTATATTTAGATTTATGCCTAATAATAATACTTATGTTTGTGAAATATACTTTTCCCCTTTGTGTGAACTCTCTTGTATGTAATTCACAGAAGCAAATTGGATCTATCTAATTGTAATTTACATCTAATAGTGACACAAAATTGATGAATAATGATACAATGTCAACACCAATAGAGAAAAGAAACATAAGCTTTGCCAAAACTAGAATCAAAAGGCATAAAAAATGTGCTTTTCCCTTTACAATTTTTACTGCATAGAAATCATTGTATCAAGAATATGATCATAAGCCAAAGTAGGAATTAATAGCAATCAAAGCCTCACTATGTTCAAAAAGGTATGAAAGTAAATTCAAGGGTTAAGATCATACCAAGGGGAATCTACGTGAAGTTGTTTTCCAGCTCATGTGAAAATTATAAATCCATAGTAAAAACTGGTTGAAATGTGTTGTCTTCTATATGTGGTACAAATTCTTTCTCTAGCATGTGTACAGAGATTAAAAGAAAAAATAATTTTGTTCTCTCTGTATTAGGGCTTTATATTGAAATTGATTAATTCATCATATTGGATGCACAGGTAGTTGTCAAGGAGTAATTGCATTGAACATGGAAGATGGAACATTACATAGGTTCCAAGCTGCTTCAACAATTTTGGCCACAGGGGTACATGATTTTCTTTCTGATGTTTGACACCGAAGTTTTTATCATGCTTCATCTTATTATGGATATCCGAGTATTAATCGTCTATTTTCCTGCAGGGTTATGGCAGAACATACTTTTCTGCTACCTCAGCACATACGTGCACTGGAGATGGCAATGCTTTGGTTGCCCGTGCCGGGCTTCCACTTCAGGTTTCTTTATTGCTTTGCTATCTTAAGACAAAGGTTATCCTTCAAAACAGTCTTATGATTAACTTTTTCTTGTCATTAATTCTGTAGGATTTGGAGTTTGTGCAATTTCATCCAACAGGTATATATGGAGCTGGTTGCCTTATTACTGAAGGTTGGTAGTTGAAGTTCTTATTTGCACTGGGCTTGTCTTCTGTTACTCTGTTTATGCACTTTGTTCATGTAAGTTTGGAATCATTCTTTTCTTTTCCTTGTAGGTTCTCGAGGAGAAGGTGGAATTCTCAGGAACAGTGAGGGTGAGCGATTCATGGAACGGTATGCCCCTACTGCAAAGGATCTTGCATCAAGAGATGTTGTCTCAAGATCAATGACTATGGAGATTCGGGAAGGTCGTGGTGTAGGTATGCTGGCTTTACATTTACATTGATACTTACTCATGTGTGCCAAGTTTGCTTTTTTAGAAATACACATTATATGTTGTTTTTAAACCTTAAAATGAGTGACTAATGTAACCATGAAAATTGTGACTTGTCAATTCCCCCTGTTGGAAAGTATGCTTGTATTGATAGTGAAAGTTATTTGTAGGACCTCTGAAAGACCACATCTATCTCCACTTGAATCATTTACCACCGGATGTACTGAAGGAGAGGCTTCCTGGAATCTCTGAAACTGCTGCCATTTTTGCTGGTGTGGATGTTACAAAGGAACCTATCCCTGTTTTGCCAACAGTGCACTATAACATGGGTGGTATTCCCACAAACCATCATGGAGAGGTATGAAGCTAAAACATAATCTAAATTAAGATCTCCCATTTAAATCTATAGCATAGAATGTAAGTAAACAACAGAAAAGAAATGGAAAAATGTAAGACGTTAGATACTTTGTGCATGTTTACACTGCCCATCATATGAATAGTGTTTTAGATGCCAAGTTTTCATTGTTATTGATTAAACAATGTGTAAATGCTTGTTTGTTTTAACCTTTTGCATGGCTTTGCTAATGCATGATACGTGAGAAAAATGGAGCACATACAATTCATGTAAATATAAATCATTAGGGTTTGTTCTGATTATTAAATTTTGTATTGGCATCAAATTTAAGCCACTAAATAAGGAAGATTGGATTGACTTCGAAATAATCATCCATGTTAACATATGAACTAAACTTTGTTCTGATTTTATAGAACAGTACTACTAAAATTCCAGACAGTTTAAGTATATGCTATTTAAACAATAAACATTGTATAAAAGAGCACTTTTGGAGATCCCTGACTAAATGAATTTGTATACATTTCTATGGCATTAGTACAGAATGTTCTTTATTGTTAATAAGTTAGCGGAAGACCTATGATAAAAGGAATTGAAATTTGGTCCTTGGTATGTAACACATGTATACCTAGATGTGCTTTTTTTGCTACCAAACCTTAGTGTCATGTAGTAATGATAATTTTTGTGCCATGTCATACCTATAGTATTACTTCAATTCCTATGTGAATCATTGCCTCACGTATATAGTGGTGACATGGTGTTGATACTGGGGACCTTTTGCACCCTCATCTTTTTATGACATCACAGGTAGCCTGATATTTTTCATTGAGTTTCTGTGTCTGGTCACTTGACTGCCTTGTTTGGGTAGCTGCTTGGATTATTTTATTTTGTTGTAGTGGGATAAAGGGGGGTGGTTGATTAACAAGTCTGAGTCTAATTTCTGCCACACGTGCAGTAAGCACAATATTAATAATGTTTAGCTGTCTTTTTTATTGTATTTTTTAATTTCACTTTTCTGTAGGGAAAAAAAAGGTAAAACCATTGACTAATGTGCCATTTGGTTATTCAGGTGGTTACTATTGAAGGTGAAGATCCAGATGCTGTAGTACCTGGGTTGATGGCTGCTGGGGAAGCTGCTTGTGCATCTGTCCATGGTGCCAATAGGCTTGGTGCAAATTCCCTTCTGGACATTGTTGTTTTTGGTAGAGCTTGTGCCAATAGAGTTGCAGAAATCCATAGGCCAGGCAAGAACTCGTCCCAGTTATTACAATAGAATGAGCACATGGAATTGAGTATGATGTAAATGCATTTACTTTCTTTTCAGGAGAGAAACAAAAGCCTTTGGAGACGGATGTTGGTCAAAAAACAATTGCATGGCTAGACAAATTGAGAAATTCAACTGGTCCGTTACCCACTTCTAATATTAGGTTGAATATGCAACGAATAATGCAAAACAATGCTGCTGTGTTCCGTACACAGGAAACATTAGAAGAAGGTAATATAATTTTCATCAAATATAATCGGTCCCTTTGCTCCCCTTTCCTCTTTTTTCTCAGGTATGCCTATCATTCTTACTGTTTCCATAGTAATCTTATTCCTCTGCTACTTGTCAGGTTGTCAATTAATTGATAAAGCATGGGAAAGCTTTCATGATGTCAAGTTGAAGGACCGGAGTTTAATATGGTAAAGTATTTTCCAGAATTCTTTGTTATAAGGGATCTGCTTGTTCATCTCAAATGTTTATTTGCAACAATTCACAGGAACTCTGACTTGATTGAGACTATTGAATTGGAAAACCTTTTGATAAATGCCTGCATCACCATGCACTCTGCTGAAGCAAGGAAGGAGAGTAGAGGAGCTCATGCCCGTGAGGATTTCACGGTCAGTATGGGTTATCTATTTTTTCCTCTCTGGATTTGTGCATCATTACCTTTATGAATAATTGTAATAAGCACATATTGCTTTAATTTTGCAGAAAAGAGACGATGAGAACTGGATGAAGCACACATTGGGGCAAGTCATTTTTTGTTCTTAAATTTCTTAAAGATGTTATCTATCTAGATTTAGAATAGTAGGCACTTGAAATGAAGCTTAGGTTTCTTTATTTCCTTCTGGGATCATTGAAACTTTTAGTTTTTCGTCATACCTTAGCTTATTGCTGCTTAAGAGCACTAAATCTCAACGCTTAAAGACTAGCGGAGCAGTCAAGCAGTCAACCTACGTTGACAAAAGGGTCAAATAACATGGATATTATCCAGTATTTAAACTATATTACTAATCAGACATGGTTGTGAAGCCGATTCATAAGAGTTTCTTGGGAGTGTTTCCTGCTTGAAGATCCCTTGTCACTGTCTAGTTTTCATTCCAGCAAGGGTTGAGACTTTCTGTAGTTCTTGGTGGTCGCAGTCCTTTTGGAAATACAGTCAAACTTAAGTGACAAGATACAATTCAAAATGACATCACGTTCACTACAATTGTTTCTGTTGAACTGTGAAATCATAATGCTGAAACACTTATTTTATTGCAACCTAGAGAAGAAAACTGATTGGGGGTGTTTTGTTTCCTCTTAATTTTTGGGTTGGTTGAGTATTTCTCACGTCAATTAGCATCTAGGAAATTTTATTGGTTGGCTGAGTTTTTACAGTACCTGAGATTTGTGCATTGACTTGCAGATATTGGGAGAATGAAAAAGTCCGGTTAGAATACAGGCCCGTGCACACGAATACTTTGGATGATGAGGTTGAGTCATTCCCCCCTAAAGCTCGTGTGTATTGACGTCCTGTCGCTAAATTATAGTGGAAGGCTTTTGCGGATTGTTTGTTCCCTGCGGAATGACTTGTACAAGTAAGAAGGGATGCAAAAAATTAAATTGTATATGGGATTTTTGACATAATTGTTGCATATATCAATCTATAGGAAGGCATCCTCAAATGAAATTTTTCACATTTGCAGCTGCGAATAATAGCATTTCAATTGCAATAACTTTCAGTATGTTTGTTAGCAATTTTGACCTATGTATTGTGTTCTGCGTTGCATATCTGCGACTCAACAATTTGCGGCAGGAGTTAGTTTCTGTATATTCCTAAAACAGGCTTATATTATCGAAGTTACATTATAGCTATAAAAGAAGCTAATATACTCCTCACCACCATAATATCCGACACTGGATTAAACGTACGAAGCGAAGCAGTCCGTATGTTCAGTAAAGTACTTATCAAGTCAGTAAACGAAGCACACGGGAGTCTTAAAAGTCAGTAAAACATTGTCATATCGTTATATATCATCAGGTAAAATAGAGGATTAAGAAAAGCAAGAGAATTTAATAAATTTTTTTTTGTTTTATTCTTAAAATTTTAGAAAGAAAAAAATTGAGGAGTTTTATATTAATTATTTTTTACTTTTTTTTGTCAATTTTAATTTTTTAAATTAATAGATTTTAAAAAATTTAAATAAAGAAAAGAGAAATTATTTATTTTCCTTTCTTTTTTTCTTCTTCAATTTTTCTCTTCTTTCCCTGCACATTTTCTTACACACCCTTAGATTTAGATTATGGTAAAGAAAAATGAGTATATAAAATAATTTTTTTTAAGTTATGATGTACTTTTAAGCAATCAGGTTAGTTTTTTAGGATGAGGTTTTTGACATAAGGCTTGGATATATTTTTTTCGTTTTCAGGTAAATCAGAAGGCTTGGATTCTATTGATTGGTGTTTTAAAGCAACGACAGTTACACCAAGCCGTTGTTTGAGGAGGGGAGAAGAGAAAGTGAGAAATTAAAAAAAAAAAATGATAAATTTTATATTATTTAAAAAATTAGATCAATCAATCCAACTAAAAAATTGATAAATTAGTCATGATTTGTCTGATCAATCATCAAAACTAGTATTACAAAAAATTGGTCAAAAATTGATTAAATTAGTCAAAATTAGTCAGTTTAATAGTTGAATCAATTTAAAAAAATAATTTTTTTATGTATTTTTTAATCTTTTGTAAAAAAAATAAAATAAAAATAAAATAAAAAATAAAGAGAAATGACGAAGACAAGGAAGAAAAACAAAAAGGATAATTAATGATTTCTACATAATGATATGTTTTTAATTTTTTTAAAAAATTGATAAATAATTTATTAATTTGTCTAAAAAATATGATATATTTTATGTTTATTCTATTTTTATGCAGTAAAATTATGTAAAATATTTATTATTATATTTAATTATAATTTAAAACTAATATATAATATTAATATTAATTTAATTACAGTTTGATAACAAATAAACTATTAAAATATAAATTAGTACTTTTGCCGATTTAACTATTGCTAAAATTTTTAAAACATTTTAGTTCTAAATTTCTAGTGTCTTCTTCTCTGGAACGGGATTGCATTCACAACTTTCTATGGACATGACATTCCGATGTATGTATTTGGGTTACTGGGTGTGGATCTCATAGGGCACTGCTTGGCGCTGTAAAGTTGGGGAAAGCAAGAAACAGTCCGACCCACAATCCTCACACGAATGGAGTTCACGCTCCCGCTCCAAGGGCTTAGGTATATTAAGAGTTAATATACATAAATGTCGTCATTTATATTATTAAAAAATAATAATGAGAATCAAACACTTTTATAAATTATATGTCAAATGATTGCATTTATGGTAGCCATGGCTTTTGCCATCAATAACCTTATAAAAAAGGTTGAGTTCATTCAAACAGAGTTATATTTGTTTAGTTCATAAATAATTTGTTTAAAAATAAAATAATTCAAATATATCATAAAGATTAAATGAGACAAATGTAATCTATTATAAGTAAAAAAAAATAACACACATTATATAATTCATATATGAAAAATTAATAACCATTGAATTATATACTCATAATTATTTAATGTATTTATTATTTTTAATCCAATTAGTTTCCAAAATGGATAAAGGAATCCAGGATCACAGCGCTTGAATCGGACACTGTTTATTACCTTGTTCTCCCATCCCGTCTTAATTATGGTTCATAAATCGATGAATCCGGTGCATATTGAATTTGACACTCTTCTATATAATTTCAACACAAACAAGCAAGTTTCTCTGAATCCAAAAAACAATTTGAAGTCTGAAGAATTAATTCACTCAGTTTCAACCACAAATGGCTCAGAACCAGCAGGAGAGACCTGGGTGAGTTCAATTTCTAAATTTCTGGGATTTATTAATTCAAATTATATTGGAATAAAAACACGATGAGATAAAATAAAATGAATGAATATTGATTCTGAAGGAATATAATGTCACAATCGTTTGGGGAAGGGTATGCTTCGAGGTGTGACGAGGAAGGATTTGGAGGGACTGGGACTCACAGCGCAAACCAGTATTTTTGTACAAAGGTTGAAACCGATCGACTTACCCAAGAAAATCATCCAGGTTTGCTCATCCAATACTTATGTTATTGTTAAACAACAAATTTAGGTACAGTTTTATATTTTTACTATTAAATTTTTTAATTAAAAATTAATATATGTATAATTTATATAATTTATTAATTTTTTAAAATAAATTTTTATATATTTTATTTTTATCACAAAACTTAATAATAAATATATAAATAATTCGTCTAATTCTTATTCTTATTAATTAACACCTTATTATCATGTCGTTGTATTTAACATGAAAGTCGTCAATCTAAAATGGGACGCTGAATTATGTTTCATTGGGATAATTTTGAAGCATATGACAAGACGCAGGGAAGTGAGGTGAAGGAGAAGGAATATGCAAGAAACCAAACCACGGCCAAAGCCTAGGTCCTAATCAACTGGATGGCTTTTATTTGTGATATTGTAAGAAATCATATAAAAAATATATATAACTACAGTAGTACTACGAATTCTTGTGCATGAGATTATCACTCTCATTGAAAATTTCAAATTATACTATTAACTTGTTTAAATAAAATTTTTTGTTAAATTACTTTTTGGGTTCTAATCAAGTGGATGGGTCATCATCTTTATTATGAGCAAATCTTTTTAGTGCACCATTACCAGTTTTCACACAGGTTTTGTTTCAAAATTATAATATGAATTATAAAATTATAAAATATATTTAAGTAAAAAGTTATTTAACTTCATATTTTTTTTCTTTGTAATTTTTACAATATATTAAATAAAAAATTATCAAGCACTAGATGCATCTTATAGGTGAAAAATTAAATAACTTTTTAATTTATTTTTCTGTTCGTAAAATGTAAGTTTAAAAATACATGTCAAACCCACTAATCAATACTATTATATATGACCTTAATACACATTCTACTATGTTATTATATTAGTATAAATAACACAGAAATTCAAATAAATAAAAGAAAACTACATGAAAAAATAGCTATGGACAAGTAAGAATTTTACATTATAAATAACAGACACTCACGTTGTAAGAAAAATTCTTGTATATACTACGTGTACATATAATTAATAGTTAAGATCTTATCCGTACATGTAGAGTCAATGTACAAATAAAATCTTGATCGTTTATTATATGTAGATATGGTGTATTTTAAATTTTTTTTTTATGCTGTGGCGATATATATACAAAAGAAAGGGTGGAGTGCCGTTCAATCTTCCTCTGTTTTTTTCTTCTTTATCGCAAGGTTAAGAAATAATCGAAAAATGCATATGCTATTAGAAAATGTAACACAACAGTATAATACGTATATAAACCTACCTCAAAATACCTATACAGCGACATAGTAGTAATGCCTACAAGTATACAAAAATTTTCATAACACTACTTTTATCGTATCATTCCAAAAAAGTAAAGTTAGCTCTACATAATAAATAATTTAGTTTGAACTGCTGTACTAATATAAAAAAAAATCATAGCTTCAAGCAACTAAAACTAAATTCGACGAAGATTAATCACTGCATTTTCTATTCTTCAGGGAACTAATCTTCCCGTCATAACAACATCAGATAAAGACATTGAGAATTGTAAACTAATTTAATATGAAAGAGAAGAAAATTTAAAAATATTTCCATTGTTTGGGCTTTTAAATTTTAGAAGAGAAGAAAATAAGTAATTTTGCAATAACTTTTCCTAACCACTTTCCTTCGTTGATTTTAATTAAGAAATTTTGAACGAATTTTAAATAAGAAAAAAAATTAGCACTTAATTTTTCTTTTCTTTCCTGTCTTTTTTTTTCTAATTCTTTCCTTTTCTGTTTTTACCTCGTTCTCCAACACACTCTAAATTAAACAAGGTAAGAGTGATGCATTAATATCATGTCTCTTCATGGTAGTAATTTGATAGTAGTATATTATATAGCAATAAGTTTATATGACTTTGTAGAGACATGAAGAGGGATGTTTTTGTTTTTGATACTCGACGTACACTTATGTAGAACGAAACTATCGAGAAAATTTGATTGAAATATTTTTCTTCATTTAAATTTAAATTTTTATGGAATTTTTTAATTGAAACAAAATAATACGAGAGGGAAGCAAAAAATATTTATTTAATTCAGTTCAATTGAAAAAATAAGTCTACTATATATTAGTATTTAATGACATCTTTCCTTAAATCGGCATCCATCTCCGCAGTTTCACCGGCAAATTGGCTATGAGTGCGATAAAAGTCATTCCTATAATTTCAAAATGGCTTGAGTTTTGATTTTTTTTCAAGTAGATGGTTTATTTGGCCATACAGCCGTGTGGCGTTTTTTGCCCAGAAACATGAAGAACTTTAAGAAAAATTTTAAATTTTGATTTTCATGAAATCAAAATTATGATTATACAATTTATTATGAATTCAAAATTAGAATCAGAAATTTAGAACGGGTGATTGACATTTAACCCATAGAATCATTCATATTTATCCAAATTAAAAACCCACCAAAGAAAGGCACACATTGAACATATATTTGCAGGATATACAAATAGATAATGTATATGTATATATCAATTTACAAATTTGCAATCAAGATCAGCAGAATTACCAACACATATTTGAATCAATAAACAAATATGGCAATATGAACATTGACAGTTACAGTGTTGCGGCAAATTCATGTACACAGAATTCATGGAATTCACCTTTTGCATAAAATGATTTAAATTAATTCCAAATATTCTATAACCAATTCTAGATTTGAATGTATTAATGACAATTTTTATTTCCAGAACTGATGACAATTTCCATATTTGAATTCAATTTTACATACATATATTCATCAAACCAAATTTAAATAATTTTTAAAAATTAAACTTGGTTCTGATACTAATGTTAGATTTAATTTTAGAATTTGTTTAAAATAATTAATAATAATAAATGCGAAAGTGTACCAGAATCTATAATAAAAGTTTTTGATCATGAATATCGATCTTTTAATTAATAGTATCATTTGATTCTCTTATAGATAGATAGGAACCAGAAAGATAAAAATTAAATGTTTCTGAAGTTTAATGTCACGATACTTCAATCAGAGACTACATCCTATTTATATTAAATTTTTATATATCAAATTATCAATTTATTTATCATTAATCAATAATTAACACTTCAAAAATTCTACACATTACTAATCTCTTTACATAATTATTTATTATAAGAATTATTAAATTAAATTAAATTATTTTACAGATCTTTAAATTTTATAATAATAATAATATGTATATAATAATTAATCTATAATATATATATGTCTATATGTCTTAATATATTTATATATATATGTATATAATATACAATTTAAATTCTAACAAGTGATATATATTATCAAAGATGGGGCACCTCAAGGAATTAAGCCAACGTTTGAATTGAACAAAATGGAGAGGAATGGAATGAAAGGGAAGAAAATTTAAAAATATTTTTATTGTTTGAGCTTTTAAATTTTAGAAGAGAAGAAAATAAGTAATTTTGCAATAACTTTTCCTAACCACTTTCCTTTTTGTTTTTGATACTCGACGTACACTTATGTAGAAGGATACTATCGAAAAAATTTGATTGAAATATTTTTCTTCACTTAAATTTAAATCTTTTATGAAATTTTTTAATTGAAACAAATAATACGGGAGGGAAGCAACAAATATTTATTTAATTCAGTTCAATTGAAAAAATAAGTCTACTATATATTAGTATTTAATGACATCTTTCCTTAAAAAATCAATAATCCTTTTATTTTTAATAGAGCTTCTTTCCTTAAAATGTTTGCATGACTTATGTCAATTGCTGGAGATTGGACTCGTCTATGTGAAGGAAATCTAGGGAGATTAATTAATAGATAAACTTAGTTTCGAAAATACAATCCTTGAAATAATCATCATTTTTTTTTTACCGAGGTAAAAATAATGTGACACAGCCACCTTTGAGCCCTCAGTATGGAATTATTTCGCTTGTTTTTTTCTTTAATATCATACTTTAATTTAATGAGTGAAACACGCAAACATTGACTTATTCCATCTAAACGTGTTTTGCCACGTTTAGAAATATTAGTTCTATTTTTTATTTTTTTATTTTTAATGTTAAAATATTGTTTCATCATTTATGGTCGGTGGAACCGAAAGTTCAGTTCAACACACCGTTTAAAAGATAGATTACATTAAAAAAAAGTGTGGTTTTTATATTTTTATTATTAAATTTTTTAATTAAAAATTAATATGTATATGTTTATAAAACTTATTTTTTTATTATTAGTTATTTTTTTATAAATTTTATTTTATTTAAAGAATTTGATAATAAATATATAAAAAATTATATATAAATCTGATCTATTTAATTATTATTATAATTTTTATAGTTTTATTTAATTTTAAGTAGATCTCTATAATTTAAAAATTTATAATTAAATTTATATAATTTAATAAATTTTTAAATTAGTTATTGTTATAAAGATTTTGTTAAAATTATATTAAGATTTTGTTAATATTATTAATATATAATATTTTAACACTTTAATATATGTATGATTTATGTTAACAAATAAGAAAAAAAGATAAATAATAACTTATATATAAAATAAAATATAATTTATATTTGATAATATATAAATTGACTTGAATTTAATAAAATTTTGACAAAAATTTAAGTATAGAGACTAATTTAAAAAATTATTAAATTATAAAAACATAATTAAAATATTTCAAACTATAAAGGCTTAATTAAAAGTCAGAAGCTTAAAAGAAAAAAATACAAAGATAAAATTAAACTAACATTATTTTAGGAGAATAAACTCGAATAGAATCATCAGGATTAAGTGGTTGAGGATTGGGAAGAGGAGGATAAAATCCTCTTTAAAAAGATAAATATTATATTTTTTTATTAAAATTATCAATATTTAAAAATTTAATAAATTTTAACTAATTTAACTTGAATTAACAGAAATTTTATAATAAATATAAATATTTTTTAATATAAATTTTTGTATACACAATACTTAAATTTAATATCTTACCGACAAAATATAATACTTATTACTCTAATTAATTATTTAATTATTATCTTTGATTAGTCAAGTAAATAATATATTTGTTTACCTCTCTATGAATGCCGAAATTTTAACTTTCATTCCTTCCTCAGTTATGACTTGCAAACTAGCAAATTAAAGTCTACAACAAATACATGATCGATTATAACTTACTAAGGATTAGTTGGGTGTTTGAAATCCTCCTTATGCATGGCTAATGTTCCACCAAATCTTTTGATTTATAACCATTTTTTTCGTAAATTACGTTAATCTCCTTTAAAGTTAGTATAATTATGTTTATTATCTATCTAATTTTTTAAAAAATACTTATTCTCATTCTAATTTATTGGATATCAATGAATATAACTTTTATATATAATTTTATTCTTAATATAACAATAAATATAACTAAATTTATGTTAATATTGAATATAATATTCTTAATATAATAATAAAAATAACTAAATTATTATTATCTTAAAATAAAATGTATACCGTGTAAGATATTAATTTTATCAACATAAAATAAAATAAAAATTTATATAACATTAAATATAATTTTTTAAAATTAATAGGATAATAAACTGAATTTCTTTATACTTTAAAAGAGATTAGTATATTTTCTGCTTTCAAATGGGCAAGGGATGAGGCCACTTACAAAATGCATAAAGGGTTTCAAATCCTATCACTCTTCAGTTGTTATTTCTTTACCTTCTCGTCACCTACGACTTGCCTGAGGTTACAATAAAAAGTTTTTTTTGCTCTTCTTCTTCTTTTTTTTTTTTTAAATATAATATATGTATCACGTTATTTTTATATTATTTATTAAAATTAAATCATATATTTTATTTTTATATATTAATTTAGGTCTACGTCAATTTCTAATAAAAATAATATATAATTTAATTTTAATAAATAATATAAAAATAACGTGATACACTAATACATACGTTGTCCCAAAATTTCCCCTTTATTGAGGAAAGGCAAAGAGACTAGGAGGGTCCACATTCCACCACCGTTCACAGATTTCCAACATGTCCACTATCAACGTACAGGTATCTAATATAAGAGGTGTCCACCATTTTATGTGTTAAAAACAGTAATATTCACTCCAAATTAATATCTTTGGTATATATTATATGTTAAAAATATTTATTTTATATTTATATATATTAATTATAGTTTTTAATTTTTTATTTTAGAAATACAAGGACTCATCTAATTTTTGAATATATAGAAAATTTATTTCTTTAAGAGGTTAAGGTCTTTTTTTTTCTTTTTTTTTTTTAATTTTTTATTAAAAAAATAAAGTAAAAATCTCAACCTCTTAAAAAATTAAGAGATGTTTAAACATTATTTTATTCCTTTATTTTTTTAAAATTATTTTATAAAACTAATTTTAAAAATTTATGTTAATATTATTTATATATATATATTTATGATATTAATAAAAAAATTTATATTTTTTAAAATAAAATTTAAAATATTTTTTAATTATTTTGTATTTTTGTTTCAAAAACATATATTATTTTGTTTGTTAAAAACAATTAATCAAACTTTTTTATTTTTATTTTTAAAAATAAAAAATAATTTTTAAAAACTATATTCAAACATATCCTAAACATTTTATAGAAATGTCTTCTTTTTATTTCAATTTAAAAATTCACAAGATACATAATATAAAACTTTTTAGTTAAATTTTATTAATTAATTTATAAATAAAATAATATAATAAAAAAGTTTAAAAATAAACTTATTACATTATTTTATTTATATATCGATAAATATAATTTAATTAAAATTCATATTTTATATATCGGTCACAAATTTAAATAAACATTATTAATAAATACTTAAAAAAATTATAGAAAATATATACACGTAACAATTTCTTGGCGCAACACCTAAAACTTTTCCAAGAGGTAGAGCCGTGTTTGAAACGGCAAGCATACATTAAGCGTAAGGACAACGCAAATATAGGCAGCTCAATAATGCCGTCCATTTTCAAAACACCGCCTTTATTTATGCTCTTTTATTAAATCTTTTCAAAAAATAGCTAATAAGTCAAACACATCTTAACCGACAGATTACCATTGGCACCTAACAATACACGTCGCATAATCTCCACCGTCAAAACAAATAATCTTAGCCGTCCGTTCCTCACAGCCTGTTATAAAAGACAGGTTGGGGTTGCAAATAATATCTCATTCCTAGTTCTCGTTGTTCTTCCCCTTTTTCGTCTCTGAAAAGTTAGATCTTGATTTTGTTTTCCATCGTTTCTGTCTCTGGTGGCCGGATCCGTATGGATCGGATCGAGATCTACACGCCGATGGTGGTTTCTGGGCGGTGTGTGTCTTTCTCAGTGGAAAGTTCGCCTCTAGTAGGTTTGTTTGATAGCTTTCTCTTTTCTGATTTGATTCTTTTTCATTCTTTGTATTAGGTTTTCCATCTGTACTAAGATTCTTGCCTCAGATCTATAGCTTCGAGGTGTGAGCTTCTCGTTCTTCTTGCTTTAGGAATCTGTTTTGTAGAAATTAGCTGAGCCTTGCATATGTAAAGGCTCTTGAGATATTGAATCTGCAGGTATAGGCGAGGGTTGATCAATTCAACGTGAATTGTTCCATGTCCAGCTGCTCAGCACCATGGCTTGCATCACAAAGTTGCTCTAGCGTTGGATCTATTATGCTTGACTATCTATGAGGATTGATGCGGTGTATTCAACAATTCTCTTGTTGCAGATCTCGGATATTTGTAAATTTAGTTATGTCTCTGAGGGATCTATGGATGTATAAGATTTCGGGATGAAGGGCCTCGAGATGGTGGGCTTAGAGTCCTGAGTAATCTTTGTCATCCGACCTTTGCCATGACAGGTGCGCTTGCATGGCAGGTCACAAAATCTTAATAAAAGAACGTAATTTTTTGGTTTCGGGGGAGATCGCACGGGAGTTGCCCGGGATCTCCCTCCGGTGTGGTGTGTGCCTCCTTTTCCATTATGCGTTTATTATTACCTATCAATTGCTTGCTCGCTTGTAACAACTGGACGCGAAGGATACGTCAGCAGAATTGCTCCGATTCATCCAATCAAATGAGGTATTATCTATCGATAGTCTTCCTATTTGATTTATAGTTAATAATTATTTTTTGAACTGATAAATGAGGTATACCCAATCCTTTAATTTAAAATTGAAGATACTATTAAATAAATAAGCATGAACAAGATTCTTCGTGAAATAAGTTTTGGTAATTTTAAATTATGCCTTTCAGCAGAAGGTCAGTCATATCTTAAACTTCTGATGCTATCGTTCATTTAGTGAAGTGGTAATAGCAACGTTATTAATTTGAGTTTTTGGAAATATTGACAGAAGGCTTTTTGGAGCTTCAGTAATTAAATTTGAAAGGTACTTTGGTTTTGGGTAATTGTAATTCAGTAGTTCATTTAAGTACTACCTTTTATTGGAAAGTTCTTTAATTGAAGTAAAACAATCGGAAGGTTATATTTCTTATGCCACAGTCTTTTCTTTGTCATAAACATAATCCATATTTATTATTTTGATGTTTAACAAGTTCCAAACAACGCTCGGCCCTTTAATTATGTTGAGTGACTCATATACTGTCATCTGACTTATTAAATGCCATGTCGCAATATATAGACATTGCTATTTAGTTGAGGGCATGAGGAGGATTTGTAACGGTGGGATTTTTTGTCTCAGACAACTATTCCTATTCTAGCTTTAAAGTTCTGTAATCTGAAACTTTGTAAATTGAAAGAATGCTACATTGTATCGCAATTTTAGCCGATATTTGAGCATTGAAGTGGTACCTGGAAGTGAATTGTCTCTCCAAGGAAGATCGTCCTATGCGTCGGACCAAGGGGGGCTCAAGCATGGGTCCTGATAGATCAAAGGAACACGCTATGTTTGTGAAATCTGAACTCGTTATGTTGTCTCCTATTGATCTTCTATCATTGAGGTGATGGTTATTTCTCTCGTGATAGATTTGTGAGATTGTTTAATCTTATTTCCTGTCATTTATTACATATTCAGACGATCATATTTCGCAGTAGTTGAAAGTGATATAAGTCGTACGCTCGAAACAATCTTATGTTTATATTTCAGCTGTTTATGAATATGCATCTCATGTATTTTCTATAGAATTGTTATTGGTAAAAAATGCTCACTCCCCTGATTGTCATATTTGGGGGATTCATTCAATGTTGGGTTTCTGCTTGTCTTACATGTGTGAATTACTAGATGTCTACTGATTGCTGTTCTAAATTTACACTGCTTTGATGTGTAATGGCCATATTGATTAACTGATCGTTGAAACGCTGTAGATAATTTTCTCATGTAAGTACTTTAAATGCTTATTTAGTTAATTTTTTATTTGATATAGCTTAATATCTGTCATTTTCATTCTGAACTAAAACTAAATTTTCTCTTTTTGAGTTCTTTAAACGCTTATGTAGTTATATTTTTATTTGATACAGCTTAATATCTAATTGTCACTCTCATTCTGAACTAACAATTTACGATGTTTAACGGCATATTCAATTTTTTATTATTTGATTTGCAAATAGCTGTTCTATATCTAAAATTAATGTTAGTATAATGGATAGACCACGTGTTTAGGCTTTAGAGGATATCATTAAGAAATCAAACTTTTGATGTGTTTTAACCTTGAGGCTTTATTCGGATTTATATTTTTGATTATGTATATTCGTAGTACTAGTAATTTATTATCTTTATAGTATTTTAATGAAGGTTATCAGTTTTGGTTCAGTTCTTTATTAAAAGTTAGTGATTTCTTAACGGTTTATTTTATCTGTAAATTTTTAAAGTTCGTTAATTTTGGAATAAGCATCAAAGATTAATTTATATATGATATAATTTTAGAGTTGGAATGCAATCTTGTAGATTTTTTTTCTGAAAAACATTACTGTGTCAGATTCGTATGCGGAAAAATATTATGAAAAATTTCCTCTTGATTATTGGTTTAAATTTAAGTGACTGTACTGCGAAACCTTGGAATGACTAGTTGGACCTCTGAAGTTTTATTTGAACTGCAAGTTTTAAGAAGCGTTATCGAAAGGTCTGTAAGCTCAAAACGGTAGAGCGCTTGAAGCAATTTTTTGGCAAAATTTAGATTATTTGAGTAGACTAATTCGAAATATGGACGTTACCTTGCGTATACCCCATCTATGCACTAGTTTACTCAACTGTAATACATTTAAGAAGTGCTTTTCAAACCTAGCTTCAAGAGGATGGTGGTTCGAATCCACCCTGATCTACAGAGTTACGTTGTTTTTGATTATGCGGATGAAAAATGTTCTGACGTTTTCAAATAGCTGATCTGTATTTTTTTAATTAATATTTAATTACCGTTTTCAAATAGCTGATATGTATTCATATTTAATTAACATTCTATTAGATGTTACTCCCTAATCTGTCAATCAATTGATTGCCAGATGAGAATTTGAAGTATGACATTTTAATTTATTTTTCGTTCTGCTGTGCATCTATTACCTGGTATATGTATAGTGTGTTCAATTGATATACATAAGTGTACTTTTTATTCGTTTTAGAGGAATGCGGTAGTAGTATAACTTAGAGAAGCAGGAAAATTATAAGAGTTTAGCAATAAATACACATAACATTATTTTTTTATAATTCATAAATATAGAATTAGAACTATTTTTATATTATAAGATAGTAAAAAGATAATTAACTTGAATTTTGATATTCTTCATATATATTAACATTTTTATTCTTATCAAATATATGTTTTTTTACTCTGTATATATAATTATACATGTAATAGATTAGTGATTAGAAGATTTTAAAGACATTATAATATTAAAAAATAAAATAAAATAACATAATGAATAATGTAAACAATATCGAGTATCCTAACTGTTAGAGAGATGTAGCACTGGCAGGCAAAGATGGTGAAGAGATTTGGGAACTTGACATTATGGGGAAGCGGTTTGTGACATGAAAAATTTATTTGTATATTAATTAATTATATTTAATTAATTTTTTATTTTTTATATATTAAGCTGTGTATTAATTAATTATATATGATTAATTTTTTATTTTTATAATATATAATTTTATAAATATAAATTAAGAAATTTTTGATAAATATTATTGATTAATATACGAACGGTATATTATAATATATATGTATACAGAATCTATGTTGTGACATAATGTGGAAAGAGGAGGAGAAACGTGTGAGTTGCAGAGGTCTGAAGCGGAGGTCCTGAAGTGAGGAGAGAGCGCCAAATTGGGTTAAACTAAGAGGCAGGAGAACAAGGGCCCCCATTCCTCATTCTTTTTTTTCTTTTTGGGCCTGTACATTCCTCATTCATTACTCACTTCCATGATTAAATATGCATTAGCGGATTTTTAATTTTTTAAAAACATTCAACATCCACTATTTTTGTTAAATTACGAAAATAGAAAAATGTTTAAGGTAAATAATTATCACTAATCAATTTATTTTTTAGTTAGTTAATGTACCAGGATATTATTAGAGACTATATATATTATTTAGTGACTTAATTGCGGTAAACTATGGGAAGGTTAAGTTTTTGAACTTCTCATTGATTGTTGTTTTTATTTATTTTTTTGTTTTTTATTTTGAATTTTGTGCTTTAAATTTTGTTTTGATGCAAGAGAAAGGAAGAGAAGAATTTGACCTCCTGAAAGGTCGAATTTTTCATAGTGTTTCTTTAATTAATTTTAAGTTTTTTTGAAAATAAGTAATTTGTCGATAATATTTATTAATAATAAAAGATAATGAAAATTTATTTTTCAATTTTTTACATGTTTTTAAATTTTATAAAATATTTATTATATAATATATAATTTAAAATAAATATGTGATATTAAAAGAAGGAAAAAAATAAAGATAATAAGATGTTAAAAAAATTAAAAATAAATTAAATAAATTTTTATTATTTTAAAACTTAATAATTATTATTTTATAATATATTTTAAAAATTAAAAAAATGACATATGTATGCTAAGTATTAATGTGTGTATTTGTTTTAAATTGTCTTTAGTAGGCATACCATAATAAATTTCGACACGAGTGATTTAAGATTTCATAGTAACCTTACTGAAGGGTAGGTGGTTGCTTATGCGAGTGATATTTCCAAAGCGAAGGTGAAGTGAGTGGGTTAGGCATTTTTTGCGAGCGGATCCCCTGCTAGGCGCCTCCCTGTTGGGCGCCCTGCTGTGCGATGAAATGACGTCGTTTTGTCATGTTATTATTATTTTTTTTCTAACGATGAAATGACACCGTTTCGTCGCATTATTATTATTTTTTCCAACGATGAAACGACGTCATTTCGCCGCGACTCCCTGCTGGGCGCTCTGCTGTGCGACAAAATGACGCCGTTTTGTCGTGTTATATTTTTATTTTCCAACCATGAAACGACGCCGTTCATGCGGGGAAAACGACGTCGTTTCGTCGTTTAGCAGCAACAAAAAAAATGCAGTGTTCTCAAATTTCCACGCGCGCTGCTCCTTCTTCATCAGCAACCTTCATCGTCTACGTGAGCGCATGCCATTGCCTGCAGCGTCCACTTCACGCCACCATCTCGTTCGCAGCGCCGTCGCCTTCTCTGCCGACTTGGTCTGCCGGAAAGTGGCCGTCTTCATCAGCATCTTAAACCGTGTGGCATTGCAGCGTCTCAGTTGCGTCTTCATCAGCAGCTGTTTCCGGCGTCGTGGTCTGTCGTCTCTGCCGCGTCTTCATCAGCAGTGTTTTCCAGCGTCGTGGTCTGCTGAAAAGCTTGAAATGTATGGTTTGATTTGGAAATGTATGGTGATGGTGTTGCTTGAAATGTATGAAGGGAAAATGGTGATGCTTGAAATGAATTTGTATGCTATAATTTGAAAACAATTTTTATGTTATAATTTGATTGTCCAAGAAATTGATTTGTAAATATAGTTTGCTTGTGTTGATAAGGTTGGATCCAATTGCATCACATTATGCACATATATTTGTGTTTTTTTTTGCCAATTGCATCTCATTGTGCATATATAGCATATTTATATTTGCATCATATATTTATGGGTTAAGCAAAACATTACTTATTGTGTATTTTTGCTGTTATAATAATTTTTAAAAATATATATATACATATCTATAGGGTACAAGCATCATTAAATAAATAATGTAATAAAAAAAATTTTTATGTATTGCAGGGAAAATACTGACATTGATCTTCATTGGAAGCCAAAAGTGGGGATGGAATTTCATAGCATTGAAAGTGCTTGGAAATTTTGGTCAAATTATGGTGGTAAAATGGGTTTTGGTGTTAGAAAAGACTATGCAAACAAGAGCAAAAGGAATGGGTCAATAACATCTTGCCGATTCGTATGTAGTAAAGAAGGGGTACGAGAAAAAGACAAGAGGGGTCATTTAGTAAGTAATCCAAGACCTGAGACCAGAACTGACTGCAAAGTAAGAATTTTGCTTCGTAGTTTACATGGGAAGTTTGTAGTGAATGAATTTATAGAAGAGCACAATCATGAACTCCACTTAGCAGAAACTACACACATGCTGGCATCTCAACGACACATGTCCGATGTCCAAGCACATGAACTTGAGCTTGCTGATGACGTTGGGATCCAACAGAGAACTAGTTTTGCGCTGATGAGTAAGCATGTCGGAGGACGCGTGAATCTTGGATATACACGTTTAGATCAGAAAAATTATCTGCGCACTCGACGATAAAAAATTTTAGAATATGGGGAAGCAGGATGCTTACTGGGTTATTTTCAAGAGCAATTTTCGACCAATCCATCTTATTTTCATGCATATCAGATGGATGCGGAGGAACAAATAACGAATATATTTTGGGCCGATGCAAGGATGCTTCTAGACTATGGTCATTTTGGTGATATTGTTTCTCTGGACACAACGTATTGCACTAACAACGCACACAGGCCGCTTGCTTTGTTCTCAGGCTTCAATCATCATAGTGGAGCGGTTATTTTTGGTGCTGCGTTATTATATGATGAGACAGTAGCATCTTTCAAGTGGTTGTTTGAGACCTTCCTGGAGGCACACAATTATAAAAAGGCCTCAAACAATATTCACAGACCAAGATCAAGCAATGATGAGGGCCATACAAGAGGTTCTTCCTGACACTTATCACGGACTATGTACATGGCACTTGATGCAAAATGGCATCAAGCATTTGGGTAATTTGATGAAGCACGGGTCGCATTTCTTACAAGACTTCAAGGTCTGTATCTATAAGTACGATGAAGAGAAAGAGTTTGAAGAGGCTTGGAGTAAATTACTCTCTTGCTATAATGTCCAAGAAAACAAGTGGATAGGAGCAGTTTATGCCTTGAAAGAGAAATGGGCAGCTTGTCATATGAGGAGAGCATTTACATTAGGCATACGAAGCACGCAACTAAGTGAAAGCTTGAATGCAGATGTAAAAAGGTGCTTAAATTAGGATGTTGATATTCTTCGATTTTTTAGACATTTCGAACTGGTAGTTGAAGACAAGAGGTATAATGAGCTGAAATGTGAATTCGAGGCAAAAGAAAGATTGCCGAGACTACATAACCCAAGCTCGCCCATGTTAAAGCAACTTGTAAAAATTTACACGCCCACCATCTTTGATTTGTTTCAAAATCAATTTGACTTGAAAGATGCTTGCTGTGTTAAAGAAAGAAGGGAATGTGAGTCGTTTATTGAATATGTCATTAATGATTGATCACAAAGGAGAGTAGAAAGTTTTGTTTCATCATCACGAAAGATCAGTTGGTTGCACTTGTAGGCGGTTTGAGAGCATTGGAATATTGTGTTGCCATGCTCTAAAGGTGCTCGATGTGAACGATGTTAAGAAGCTTCCTGATATGTATATATTGAAGAGGTGGACAAAGGAGGCAAGAACTGGAAATATATATGATGTCAAAGGAAAAGAGATCGAGGAAGACCCAAAATTGGGTCGCACACTTCAGTATAGATCCCTCTGCCAAGACTTTGTCAAGCTTGCATCTGAGGTCGCAGGTAATGACGAGGAATTCTCTATAGTTCGCCAGGCTATGGACGAAGCAACCAAGAAGGTTATGGCGAGTCGGCAGGAAAAAATGCATAGAAAAAATGAGGTCCAAGATGATTCAATTTCACCTAATGTTATTGGGGTGTTGCAGTCATCTGGCATCAAAAAGAGGCTTGGACTTAAAAGAAAGAGGCGAATGAAGAGCTGGGTTGAGGAGCGACGTCCGAAGAGAAGGGTTTCGAGGTCCACTTCACAACCAACCATCACAGTTTCTCAAAGTGACCAATCTACAGTGAGTATATTAATTTGAATTATACTAGAGATAAATGGAATTACGTCCTTAATGTTTCTTTACTTTCTTTGCAGGATATTGGAGTTTCAAGCCAAGTTCATCAGGAGAATCCATTTAGTTTCACAAGGCTATTAATGGTGAGAAATTTAAAAGATCTCAATTTCATTTATATTGTAGATTATTGGATGTTTTGGAACTCATTCTCTTTTTGTGTTATATACAAAGGACCAAGGTGAAGGATCAATTCCCCTCGGATAATCAACTTTGGCAGTGACAATGTATGAAGATTACTAAGTGTTATTATTTTGCAATTGTAAATGAACAATTACGTATTTTGTAGCACAATAACAATTCTTGTAAAGGTCCAATGTCATATTTTGAGGCAAGTTATCCGTTATTGTGTGTATGTAAAAGCTGTAAATGAATGATATCTGAAAGACAAAATTGCAGTACAATTGTTACAAATATATATGCATATCCTGCTGGAATAAAATCACATTTTATTTTATTCAAAATCATTTGAGTAATACAATATCCCGAAGACAAAATTGCTACAAATTCAATCCTAAACTATAGTACACTTCCAATCCTAATCCTAATGACAGGGAAAAAAAATTACAAAATTGCTACAACATTCATCTATTCATCATTAACATCAGCAGTCATCCTTGAAATCTGTTCATCTGTTCATCAGCAGTCACCTACAACATTCATCTGTTCATCCTTGAAATCTGCTGATTTGGAATCTGCTTCATGTGAAATATTCTTGCAAGCAATTGGTGTTGGTTGTGTTCCTTCAATTGGGAATCTGTTTCACCTAGTCAGCTTTGTGCTTGCAACCTACTGCATAACAAAAACCATGATGCTACAATGAGAGAGTGCAAAAATGTACCATGTTTGGACTGTTCAATTGTTGCAAGTATTATGACCCTAAAATTAGATAAGTAACTGGATGATTTTAATAGAACATGTTAACCCATTCTCTCAGATAAAGGGAACAGAGTAACATAGAGATGCCACTATTTTGTCTAGTTTACTAATCCCGCAGACAATTGAAACAATGTCAAATGGAAAACCACCAGAGAAAAGAATTAATTTACCACACCTTATTCATTCATTTCTTTTGAAATTGAGAATAAGAATGTCTTTTGTTTTCTTCTTGAATCAAAAGCAGAAAACTCAGCAACATCTCATACAAAGAAGAAGAATACCTGAAGGTAACACTGATCACCGCATGGTTTCCTGTCCTCTTCATGTTCAAACCAAACTGGCTGCTTTTCACTCTGTGAATAAAACCAGCATATTTTTTTAAGGATGGACTAATTATGACTAAATTAGGAAAAAACACCAAGCACTGTCCCTTACAGGATTTATTTTTTGAAATAAAAATGGCTCCATATTATATAACTATTTGGCACAGTAATTAGGAATGATTAATTAAGATCAACAACCATCAAGCATCAATTCATGTCCATAAGATATTAAAGATTACCTGGATTTCTAGTATAGTACCTCCAAAGAACTGGCTCACAGTGTCCAATACTTACTCAGTTAACCCATGTTCCTCAAATGCCATCGTAGTATATTGAAAAGTTTAACAGTACTTGCAAGGAAAGAAAACACATTTGAGCTTCCAGAAAGCATTCTATCTTAGCAATTAGATGCATCAATTAAGGATTCATTTAGCAAACGTCGGATGTTGCAATCAAAAGCAGTTGATATTGTCCTCATTGCACCTTTCACCACAAAATAAAACATGCACATTCAAATTTAGCTTCTGCATTTTAACTTACCATAAAATTCGATCTTCCCCCTCAGAAAATTCATGCTTATCTTCCTCTGTTTCTGTTAGTTCTTCCTCACTGTCACTACATTTATAGTCCAGGCTTCTAACCAAAAGAAGAATGAGGGGCAAGAGGTAGGCACTTTTATCATGCAAAATATCCAAGATGTATATGGTGGTAATTTTTCAATGTATGGAATCTTGATACTTGTTGCAGATAACACTTCTTGATTGTTGGTGTGGTCTTTGTCTCCTGAACCTTGTGGGAAACCACTGAACTTGCATATTGGATGGTCAATTCCTGAACCTTCTATTCCACAGAAGCTTCATCCCTTACATTCATAGTCATAGGCGCATATAGCATACAACCACATGTTACTGGATCAAATTGATAATTGGTAAGTAGAATGCAGATGCTTGGTTGGTAAGTCTTGAATGTTCTAACTGTATCTATAGCCTTACATCTCTTACAATAAGTTCGGGATAGTGAGCACGAACATGATTTGCACTTAGCATAAGTGTAGGAAACATTCAACTACAATATATATGTCTATATATTTTTTCCTTTCTAGTCCAAAGCGCCTAGGTAAGAAATATTGGAATTTTCTAAAGAATTATATTAAAAAAATTATAAAATGTATTATTGTACACATTGTAGCTAACGTGTTTAAAGTTTAATTCTCATGCGATGTAGCAGAGGAACTATCTGTTTCTTACAAAGAAATGATCCGAAACCAAACATAGAACGGAATTAAAGGTTCAATTTACGACAAAGCCCTACTCCTGCACTCAGTTGTTGGACTATGTATAGAGAGATAGAGGACAATAGTAAGCTCTTTACTATCCGATCAAATTAAGAATTCGGTGTAGTTATCTGAATTGAATTCTGAGATATCGTGATGATTTCAATTCCGAAGAAAATAAAATGGAAAATCAGATATCAAAAAACTAAATAAACTAACTAAAGGAACCGAAAGAGAAACTCACTCTCAGTTTGGAAGCAGATTTTGTTGCTTTGGACACCATGGATGGTCTGCTCGTGGACTTGATGGAGGAGTGAAGGGAGGAAAAGAGCGAACACACAGAAATATGCAAGAAACTGCAGCCCACTGTAGCGCATAGTAGCCCATCCCATCTGGCTCTGAGAAAGAGCAACTGTCCTGCTCCACCAATCTCTGCAGCTTCTCCAAATCCCCATAAGCCGCCGCCGTGTAGACATCGTTCCGGAGTCTCTCATCCTCAACTTCAGGGGCGAGAACCGACGAAGATGATTGCTGATCTCAGATGGCATCTTGAGACCCTTGAAAGTGAGGATCGAAGACGATGGAAAATTGGGGGAAACATGAAATGGAATTGAAAATTCCCCGCACGAACGGCGTTGTTTTTGCCTGCGAAAAATCAAAAGGGCGTCGCGGCAAAACGGCGTCGTTTCATCGTTGGAAAAAAAATAATAATAATGCGACGAAACGACGTCGTTGTCAAGACAACAGGCGCCAGGAGGCGCCCAACAGGGGATCCGCTCGCGCATTTTTTGATGAGAATGTACTTGAATGATGTTGCTTTCCGGTATTTCCTTCTATACTTTTTTTATCCAAACTATCAAGTATTCAGGTATTTAAAATTTGTTTGGACATCGATTAAGAATGTAATGTTTCTAAAAGGTATTATCTTCATTCACAATATTCGAATATGATATTTTATTTTAAAAAATATAGATTAATTTATTCTTATCATTTTACTCAAGTTTTAATTAAATATTTATATAATAATTTTTAATTAGATTTTTATAGTTTATATATTTTTAAATTAGTTTTTATTGTTAATATTATGTTGAAATTATATTAAATTTTTTAATATTATTAACATATAATATTTTAATATTTTAAATATGTATAATTTATGTTAATATAAAAGAGAAAAATAATAAAAATAATTTAAATATATAGAATGAAATATAATTTATGTTAAATAATGTAAATAGGTTTATTTAAATTTATAATTTTAATATGATATATAATTAGTATATTATTAAAATTTAACAAAATATTGATAAGAATTGAAGTTTAGGTATTAAATTAAAATTTGTTAAATTATATATATTAAAATTAAAAATTAAGTAAAATTATAAGGAATATAAAAATAATTTAACTAAAATTATATAATATTTATTATTTTAATTATTTACTTATTGGTCTGTTCTTTATTTATCGTGTATGTCACTTGGATAAGAGTTGGATGCAAGTGATGTAATAAGAAAACATAGAAAATTAACTTTCAAACATATTTTTGAAAATTAATTTAGTAGAGTGCACACTAAAATTTATTTTTAAGAAATTTTTTTTTTAAATTTAAGATAGAAAAAAAAAAGTCTACGAATTAAAGATAAATTCGAAAGTGTAATTGTGTACCATAAAATTTTAGACACTCCACTACATCTATTTCATAAATCAATTGCCTAAAATTAATTATAAAAAATATAATATGATATTTATCATCGCAAATCACAATCCACAAAACCTTTGCTTTAAAAAATCGTATGCTACTAGGATATATTCAATTATAACGCTACTACTGTAATCAGATTGGTAATTTTCAGATATATTGATGATATTTTATTTGTATATTGATTAATAAAATTTAATAAAAATTTATTATTTTATATAGTATATAAATCATTTAATTTGACATAAAAGTTAAGTAAATATCATTCGTCAATATATATATATATATAGAGAGAGAGAGAGAGAGAGAGAGAGAGAGAACTTCTGAACAGAAAAAAAGCCCACAATGCCCTAGGGTATGACCACATATATCTTAAGTAACTTAGGTGGCATTATCTCGGTTATAAATGTGACCCAATGTCTATAATGCCATTAAAGGCTTGTTGAGGACGGGGATAAGAAAATTAAATGCATCCAATCCTAATTGAATTGAATTCAATTCTAATTATTGGATGAAAATTAAGCGAAATTGATTTAACTAGTATATCAACATAGTATTTAAATTTTAAATTTTACATATCAATTATAAATTTATAATATATTAACACCTAAATTGATTTAATATCATAACACGTTAGTTTAAATTATGTACTTTGTACATAAATTTAAAAACTTATAAAATAGTCCAATAACTAATTTTGGTTTTGTGCCAATAAATTTTACCAGTGAGCTTAGCAAATATTAGAGTGCATATTTGTACTATAAAATATATATAATTGAAGATACCAAAAAAAGTTAACATCTCAATACCGTATAGATACCAAGCAGGGAACATGATTCCGTATCAGGATGTTGATATCAAACAGGTGCACTGCTTTCTTGAGACACATCGTCACGTGCACTGTGTGCATGGACCAGGCCAATTAATTGCGGCCGTAATATCAATATCTAAGCCTTTAAGAAGTGATCCGCAATAATTTCTTTATCCATTCACGGGTGAGTTCGGGTTTGGGTTTTTGGTTTTATGATGGACAAAAATAATATATTTGTAACTAGGGATAATTAAAATATATATTTTAATCAGTATATATAAAATTTATTTATTATATTTGAGTTTGAGTATTAAAGAATCAAAATTAAATTTTAATTTGTGAATAATGATATTTAATTTGAATTGAGATTTGTTGTATATAAATTATTTAAATATTATAAATATATATATTTAATTTAATTTATTAATATATATAAAAATTATGTTATTTGTTTTGATTTTACTAATAATATGATATTTTAATTTTAATATATAAATTTATAATTTATTATATTTAACAATTTTATAAAGATAAATTAATTAAGATTTTATATTGATTATCTATTTAAAATTAACATAATAATATAATTGATATAATTTGTATATATGAATTTATATATATAAATAAGTCATAATTTAAAGAAACATATTAATCATTTTGATTTTTTTTTAGATAAACAAGCTCCCGGAAATTTCTATAAGTCCATAAATGATAATTGATTTTGTCATTTGCTTAAGTCAAAATTCGAATATAAAGATTGTTTTTAACTCATATAATACCATTACAATCTTAGTCATCCTTACTTACAATAGAAATAATGTCACACTTTCAATTATTATGACCAAAATATTCTTATTTTTTATATAATAAATAATAGATATTAATTAATGGCTTGACATGTACTTTGAATTTTTTTTCTTTGGTTTATTTTAAATTATAATAAAGTTGGCTATACTTTTAAAATTATAAGAAAAAGTAATGAAAAATCTTCTTTTTTTCACAATATATCTAATACTATATATTGACGTACATGTGATTTTAGGACCAAAAATTTCAACAGATCTAAAACTATATAGTATAGTAGTCATAAATTTAATTAATATAAAATATTGTTTTTAATTTTATAACAAAATAAATTTATAATTCCCAAAACAAAACAAACAACATTAATTTGATTTTTTAAAAATTATATTTTAAATAAAAAATATCAATATTATGAAGTGTATTTAGTTGATATTCTTTTAAATCCAAGAAAATTTGTATATATTTTTACAATAAAAGAGATGGGTGTGTAATTATGATACTTTTTAAGCGAAGGGAGATTAATTTAGAAGCATATAATAATAAAATAGAAAAAACTAAACTAATAGAGAAAGTAATAGAACATTTACCTATAAATTAGTTCCACGTGCACAATAAAACATATATATGAATTTTTATATTTTATTATAACATCCGAAATTTGAAGCTCAAACCTAATTTTCTGTTTCAATTTTATTCATTATCTTTTTTTATTGTAATTTTTTTATTTATTTTTATTAATTAATGTAATTTTTTTCTCTAACCAAATGTTATATATATATATATATATATATCATAAACAATAATATTATATATAAAATTTATGTAAAATTATTCTTTTTCAAACATAACTAAACTAACGAAAAATTTGAAATGAAACTAAAATAAAAATTAAATTAATTTTCATATAATGATATATAAGTATAGTATAAATATTATTTGGTGTCCATCATTTTCATTGGGTTTTATTATATTTCAATTTTAGGAGGCATGTCACATTATGGACACCACGTGCGTGTGATCCTTCAATTAGAGCAAAAAGAAAATAATATATTGACAATACTACAAATTTAAATATTTTATATGAAATTATAATATAACAGCATTATATAAAAATTAAAAAGAGAGATAGATACAATTAATTGAGTAATATTTTTGCTATGTGTATTGTCTTTTTATATGATATTATTATATTATTTTTTATATAAAAAAAATCAAATTCAAGATATTTTAATTCTCATGTATCTTAAAAAAAGGCGTAAGGATTAGAAATCATATTTTTAAAAATACTGAAGGGAAAATATTCATATTCAATTAATTGCATCAACTTATTTATAAAAACATTCAATAAACACTTCCTTTTCTTTGGTGGAAAAGAGCGTAATAGATGAATGGATCTTTTTTTTTTTTTTTGGCTCAAGTTGAATGTGTCAAATACTTGGCCAAAGACAAAATGATGAATCTTCCAGAGGGCACCACACACTTCAGAAAAGTATTCGTAATTTCGTACTGCCATGGACTTCAGACCCATCGCACGCTTTGCGTTAGGTTGGCAAAATCTTCTAGAGGGCACCGAGTTCCAAGTACGTATATTATATGGCATTTTTCTTTGCTTTATTGTTTTAAAAAAATTAGCCTCCTTGTGTTAAAATTAAGAGTATGTTCAAACTTTATTTTTTATTTTTACAACTATATTATAAAATTAGTTTTAAAAATTTATATTAGTATTATTTTTATATATTTATATACAAACTATTAATAAAAAAATTTATTTTTTATTTGTTTAAAATAATTAAAATTCATGCATGATATCTTTTAATTGTTATATATTTTTTGTTCATAAAATATATTTTATTTATTTTTTTGTCTAAAATAGTTATTTAAACAAATTTTTATTTGTTTTTCTGTTTTTAAAAATTTCAACCAAACAAGATCATACTCTCTTTACTTTTATTTTGAAAATTATACCTTTTTTAAAATATAAGAAAAATTTATAATTTTATCTATTTTGACTAATATACCTTTATATTTATTATTTATATAATTAAATATATATTTGATTAATATAATTTTTTAAAAATAAAATAACTTTATCATTTTTAACTTAAAATAAATCATAATAAAATAATAATTTTTAAAATATTTTTTTAATAAATTATATATATATTTTAAATAATATAATTAAGGATATTTTAATTAAAATAGATGAAATTGTAAGTTTTTTAATCTTTTAAAGAAAGAAATTATATATTTTAAAATAAAAAAAAAGTGAGTGTGTAATTTTGATATAAAGTGTAATTTCCTTTAAAAAAATGCGCTAAGATAGATCTAATATCAGTTGGTGTATCCACTCTAAAATAATTGTTGTAGTAAAAAGTTTCTTTTTAAGATATATTGAATGTTTTATCTTTTAATCTTTATTTTTTTATATTGACACATAAAAATATGATATTAAAGTCAATTTATAATAAAATTGTTTGATGAGTTTTTTTTAATATTATTAGATTTGAGAAATCTTCATACCATTATCTTTTCTATCAAATTATTAAAAAAACATATATTTAAGATAATATATAAAATAATAGTTAGAAATAATATTATAATTTTAAGTGAAGGTAAGATTATTTTTGTTGGCTAAGGTGATAATAATTGTCCCATGGTAAATGTTTAAGTGAAAGTCAAATCATAGTCTAATTGCATAAATACAGTTAAATAAAAAGAGTTATACTATAATTAATATTTATATCTTTTGACTTAGTGATAAACATTCGATTTAATAAATTTTTTTAAGAAATAATTTCTATTTGTATTTTTACTTTTTAATTAGAAGAATTTTTAATTGTTTGCTTCCTCCTAACAACAATAAAACCATTTATGCCATAATTCAAAAATAACTTTTATTTTCTATAAACAAAGTAATTTCTCAAAATAAGTATTGTTTTTTATTTAAAAAAATAAACATCTTTGAATTATTTTATAACTATGCCAAGGTAGGAGTAAATTTCTTTAGTCTTTACCCCTTGTGACTTCCTGGCTAAAGAATATTTAAGAAGCTTTTGTTTAGGTTTGAGAGACTCTTAACTCTTGACAACCCATATTCCTCTTTCTTATCATTACATAATGGAATTTACTGTATTGCAAACTTTAAAATCTTCCCGTCAATATTAAAATGATTACCAATTTCTTATTCAATGCTATAGGCCATATTCATGGCATTGGACCATTGGTTCATATACCTCATTGCAATATATAATTCAATAAGTCAATGAGCGTGGTTCATGCACTCATTTGATTATGAGATCCTGCATTCCTTCTTTTTAAATAAAATCATTGTGAAAACTATAAGTTCCATTGTTCAAAATTCAAATTGAATATTCTATATTATATTAATTAATATCTTAATTCATATATACTGTATTTTATTTTTTTTAGTAAAAATTGCATACCTTATGTTTAAATTATAATTAAGTTGCATATTAAAATATAAATAATGAAAGTATTGAGTTTACTCTTGAAAATACTAAAAATATTTCCAAATACAGGTGTTTGATTATTAATGTTATACTTATGAAAATAAGGTAGATTAATTTTTAACCTTTAAATTCTCAATCACAGTATCAAGAAGAAAGTTTTTGGGTAATTTTGGTTATAAAGCATATATAATCTAATCAATATGCTATTGGATATAACTTCAGTTTCATCCAAAATTTACCATTGGTGTTAACATTTAATACATTTTACTCTCAATTTAGAAACTTATAGAGTCATTATTTATGGGGTGACTAGTAATAAAATCCATGGAAATACTAGGGAATTAATTAAAAATATCGTTATATATTTTTCGAATATAATTTGATATAAAAAAATATGGCTGGCAACTCAAGAGACTCGCACAATATAATACAAGAGGCTCTATTTATAACATTTTCACACACAAAAAAAAATGCTCATACCTATGAAGAAAACATTAAAATTTTGTTGGGCCCAATTGAAAGACAATGTGAAGTCACAGTTTAGCATATATAGGATTTGATAACTTTAGATAAAGTTCGGAATATATTACTTTAAAATCTCAATAATTGCAAGTAAGCCACTTGATTTAATTTTTGTCAGGCTGAATTCGTAAATGCACGATCGTTATTCTTTTCACTCTTTTTAAAATAGTGACGCTTATATATGTTTGTTACCAGGCAATTCATTAAATTAAGAAATAAAAAATGCATGCATCCAGCAAGGGGATGTTCCTACATGTAAAAGTTAATATTTTATTTTATAATCACTAATCAAACTTTTAATACGATTCTATCGTGTGGATAGATTTACATAATGAATTGTCTTGAGCTAGCATCAAAGCGTCCATTCATGGTTTCTTTTTCAAGAACGGAAAGCCTTCAGTATCCAACTATCCATATATAAATATATATGAAAAGTCGGAAAATGACAATATATACCGATTGCGGCATCTTTCATGTTCAAGCATTAATTTGCCTTCTTTCTTTATTAAGCGCAACACATATAGTTTGTGGTTATAACGTATTTCTGTGAAACTTCAATGTCTTTGTAACTTGAACAGTTGAAATGATAAGATTTTGTGATTGATGGGAATGTTACCTGCAATCTATAAATGCGCATATATAAAAAAGATCGCGGAGAACGCGTGCATGTATATTTTAATTTAATTTTTTATAAGTATTATTTTATTAAATAATTCTATTTAAAGTATTATTAAATATTAAATTTACATATTTTACTTAACAATAATTTAAATATAAATTAATCATATTATGAAAAATTAATCAATTTTACTATATCTAATATTTATTAATACATGTGCATATATATTTTATAGTTGTTCACAACTAAAGATATTATAAATTTCAGGTTTAATCATTTTACTTATTATTATTTTTATAAGATACTTGGTGCGTTGTGAATGACTAAATATTGAAGGAAAATTTATATTTTAAATGTACTATAAAACGATGCAAGCAATGCACTTTTAACATTCTTTGACAAAAGACTTGGTTTTGATTAACACGTTTAACCTAACACAAACATATATATATATATATATATATATATATATATAAACTCCTTTAAGCTTTTAATTACTGTAATATATTATTTTTATTAATATTTGTATTCAAATATTTATC
Source organism: Senna siamea (assembly GCA_031216115.1). Classification (NCBI taxonomy): domain Eukaryota; kingdom Viridiplantae; phylum Streptophyta; class Magnoliopsida; order Fabales; family Fabaceae; genus Senna; species Senna siamea. Next base: position 16,918,323 of record CM062358.1, read on the forward strand.
CACATCAATAAATTTAAGGGAAATATTTTATACACAATTTAAAAATTGATAAAATATTTTGCACAAAATTAAAAGTTGAAAGGGGTTTTCTGTCAAATTTTAAATTTTGAGAAGGATAAATTGCATAATTTTAATTTTTTTTATTAAAAAAGTTAAAAAAAGATAATTTACCATTGGTGTTAAAATTTAATGACATTTTTGAATGGTCTTTTGTTAATTTTTAAAATTAAAGGAAAACTTATACAACCCTACCCAAGTTAGGTTTTTGATTTAATTAGTATCTTTACTTTTTTGAACTGAAAAATGAAAAATGCTAACAATGTGAATGCAGGGTGTGTTATAATCTATTTATGGTGGAATCTTGGAAGTTAAATTAAAGTGCCTTTGTATTCTTCTCTTCTTGTACAGTATTAGCATTCACCGTCAAAAAATTAAGAGAATATCAGACAAGAGTTAGTATAAATTCTTCATAAAGGCATTGCCTTTTGACTCTTGAGGATATTTTCTCTCCGCCAGACATATCAAAACTTTATTCTCTAAAGAAACAGAAATAAAATTTATGAATTAGACGAAAAATAAAAAAAATAAATAAAAGATCCCAATCTGAATAGATTTGAAAATTTTTTTTATTTATGTATTTCTCTCTAATGTTAGAAACTTCACTTATTCCTAAAACCTCTTTTATATAATAATAATAATAATAATAATAATAATAATAATAATAATAATAATAGTTAAAGCTTTTACATATGTAAAAGTACACAATAATTTTTTTTATACTTTTTGATATATAATATAAAAAATAATTATTATATTTTAAAATAATAAAATTTTATTATTTTTATTTTTTCTCTTATATCTTTTTTTCACATTACATATTTTATTTTATAAATATGTCTATTTTCTCTCGAGTAAGTTCTCACAAAATAAGTTAAGTAATTGATTATGAATAATCAAACTAAATAAGTGCAATGAATAATAATTTTTAATAAAATAACATAAAACATTAATATCACTTGAGAAAAAAATTTATGCTATCTCTTAGTTTTTATTTAATTATAATATATAGCTAGATGCCTAGATTAACTTATAGATATTTTAGTCTAAAACTCTCAATTATTAAAAAAATTAAAATTTATGATAAAATAAAGTAAAATTATAAGTGAAATTTACCTATATTTTATTAAAAAAATAAAACTAAACCCTTGTGCAAGTTGCTTGATCCCCCTACATATAATTAATGTCAAAATCTCAAGAAATTTCAAGGAGTTGAAAGTTCAACCATTAGATAGCTCTAATATAAATGTGGAAGGGGAAAATGAACATGAACATATACCCCTCCGCCCCCTCTTCCATGCCTCTTGGGGACGCAAAACGCACGCACTCTCTCTCATCACACAATCCTGCTTTGGTAACGAAATTATTCTTTATTAAATGCTATCTTCGTTCTTCATATTAAATGCCATCTTCGTTCTTCATATACACACGCATCATTTTCGTTCCTCTTTTTTCTCCAAAGAGTTTTGCGAATACCAGCAGCTTTCTCTCAGGTACTCTGCTGCCTATTTTCATCGCTTGGTCACACACACACATATATATCTGAGCGATTTGACCAATGTCTCTGTTTCTTTCTACGTCCATATCTGTTTGTCTCTTTTCTCGACTGGTATCTCACAGATCTCTTCCTCGAATGGCGTATTTGTTAACGTCGGAAGTCATATTCTGCTGTTTTCAAATACTCCTTTTATTTTCCAGAAAGTTTGTGGCGTTCCGAGATTTGAAAGAATTATATGCTTCAGTTCTGAAAACTTTTCCACAATAAATTTAGATTTCGCTGCTAAGCTTTAGTGTGAAAGAAACTTTGGTAGAAGAATTTCTGTGTCTAATATAGCGATGAGATTATCTCTTAAGTCAAAGGATTCTAGGTGTCAGTGACCCATGCCTGAAACTACTTTTCATTTTAGGCACAATACTGGATTGGTTTGAAACAGAGAATTGAAATAGCAAAGTTGACTTTCATATACCCGAAGGCAAAGAAAACTCCTAAACCACTCAGTATAGGTGGCAGCTAGATCCAAATTTCGATGTTTTCAATATTTGATTTGTTCTAGAAATCTATCACTAAATTATTTTGTCAACTTGTTTATTTAATGAAGGTTGGAATTCTTCCCTCATTCTAGTCTTGATTTTGAATAACTACCTTATGAGAGTGTATATCACTTTCTTCGCCTGTTTCAGCTAGCAATATTTCAAACCTCTATATAACTGAAAATCCTTATTTTTTGTAGGTTGAATTACACTAGCATCCAACATGTTCCTTCTTAGAAGGCAAAACCAGAATCAGCTGGAGTCTGATCCCTCATACAATGATGCAAAGGTAAACATGGTTAATATTTCTTTTAAAATATTGAAAACTAAGTACTATATTAAGTGAACCTCATGTACAATATTATCAGGTGGCTGAACTCAGGGCTGCTCTTGGGCCTCTATCTGGGCGAAAATTAAAGTATTGCACAGATGCATGTCTAAGGAGATATTTGGAAGCAAGAAATTGGAATGTTGAAAAATCCAAGAAAATGTTGGAAGAAACTCTGAAATGGAGATCAACTTATAAGCCCGAGGAAATCCGTTGGGTAATCTTGGATTTATTAATCTTTGGTTTTAATTCCTAATATAGTTTATTTCTTTTTGTTTTAATTTTCTTTTCAAATAAGAAATTGATTAATTTCTTGCTTGCAGCCTGAAGTGGCTCATGAGTGTGAGACAGGAAAAGTCTCGAGAGCAAATTTTCACGATCGATTTCGGAGGACTGTGCTCATAATGAGACCAGGGATGCAGGTATTAAGTTTTATATCCATTTTGAGGCCTTGCTTCTTCGTGATTTCCCTCTTTACCTTACTCTATTTTTTCTTTTGCATCTTTGTTTTTTTTTGTCAGAACACAACATCGCATGAAGGTAATATCCGGCATTTAGTGTACCAATTGGAAAATGCCATCCTTAATCTTCCCGAAGGTCAAGAACAGATGTCGTGGTTGATAGACTTCACCGGATTTTCTCTTAATACCAATGTTCCTGTCAAAACAGCCCGTGATATCGTTCACATTCTACAAAACCACTATCCTGAAAGGCTTGCTATTGCTATTCTGTATAATCCTCCGAGGATATTTCAAGCTTTCTGGAAGGTTTGATCTCCCACTCTGCTATTTTTCTTTTCAATTATGTCCTTCTACAATCAATATGAGATTCACTGCGCATTGAGATATTTTTTAATTTCTTAGGAAACTGGTATAGTAAATTATAGAAACTTAGATACAAGACAACGTTTCTCTGACTTTACGTGAATTATGGTAATGGACCCAGTTAAGTGGGTTCTACAATTTTTCTTTGTAAAATCGACTTTTTAAAAAATTAAAAGGACTCGATTTGAGACTTACACATCATACTTTTAAGAATTGGATTGAGCTGTGCCAGTTCAACTGATAAATACGTAAATTGAACATCAAATCAATTCAAATTATTAGACCAATATGCATATGACTCCTTACTAAACCGGTTTAAACCACCAATTTTTACTTGAACCATACTCTATTTACTTGCTATGATATATGACTAGCTACTTTTATTTATTTGTTTGTAACTTAAATAATAATTATAATTTGATATTTTTATGTTATAATATATGTATAATTTTTAAATAAAAAAGTTTAATATTTTCATTTTCATTTATATATATATTATATGTTTTTAGTTTATCTAATTTTTTTAGTAAATTTATAATTGAATAAGTGATTCAATGACTTGAATATTCGACTGAGTTAATGATGAATTTGAGTATGACAAATATTCTTTCTTAAGAAATGAGTTTCTCTCCAATAGATCATATCTTCAAATTAAAGCATGAGAATGATGAATGTTTAAATTTTGTTTAATATTGATTTGTTTAGATAAGGAAAAAAAGATTTTTTTTGGGTGTAAAACGGTGAGTATTATTTTTGTATCTAATTACCATCATGAGTCATGAAAATCTGAATGTGTAATTTGTTTAGTTAACAGTAGTAAACAAAACGATTGACTTATAACTAGTTATATATTTTGAGGACTAAAGATCTAAAAATTAAAATTATACAAGCTACAAATTCTAAAACTAATTTCATAGTTTACTCTCATTGTATCTATTTAATAGATTTTTTTTATACTTGCATTTTGATAGGCCGTGAGATACTTCCTAGATGCCAAGACATTCGAGAAGGTGAAGTTTGTTTATCGGAAAGATAAGGAAAGTGAGGAGGTGATGAATTCACTGTTTGACTTTGAAAATCTTCCAAATGAGTTTGGGGGAAAAGCCACCTTGAAATACGATCATGAAGAGTACTCACTCTTGATGGCAGAGGCTGATGTGAAAACTGCCAAGTACTGGGGACTTGAAAATGACGAGCCCTTCCACTCTATGAATGCCCATTCTGGGCCAGAGGTGGTACCACAACTAGAGCAAGTAGCTACTTAACTAAGATTTTTTATTTATAAATTATTTTGTGATTTATGTGTGTAATAATAAAAAATATTCTACATGAATCTTCAAATATTGAACAATGAAAAAACTTATGTCTACAAGATCCAACTTTTCATAGTATTATATCCGTTAACCAATAATAAGGCGAAAATACAATATTTTGTTTCTTTCAACTGCTAACCATGATGCTAAGACATTTTTCACCGTACCCTTTTCCGTACTGTTTTCTCCTAACCCTCCACTTAAAACCTCACTTATATTTGATATTATAAGTAAATATTTGCCAAGTCCTCCGTATTACTTTTAATTGAATGAACTTGTACCTGTCAAGTCCTTCCGTATTATTATTAATTGAATGAACTTGTACCCGTCAAGTCCTCGGTTTTACTATTAATTGAATGAACTTGTAGCTTCTCTTCTTACATGAATACCCTACCTAATAAAATCTGTGTCTTTTGTGCCTTGTTTCTCAACGCAGCAACGACCAAGCTTTCGTCAACATTTTTGCATTTACTGCTCCGCTTGTTTTATCGAAAAACATTTTTCAGAAAATGTTTATTGTTTTGTCAAAGAAGAAAAAAAAATTCTACTAATCCATTTTTAATTTTATTTTTGAAAATAAACAAAGTAATTATTACTAAATATACTTTAATATATCAATAAATTACCCTCTTCTCTTACACTTTCTTTCACTTTTTTCTTTTTAAATGACTCTTGTTTTTTAGATAAAAATTTATTTTACTTATTTAGATAAAAGCTTCTTTATATTAAGATAAAATGCAAGAAACCTCTCAAACTTTTAGTCATGTGTGTAAAATTCTCGAAATTATAAAATTTAACTAATAATTTCTTAAGCTTTTATTCGAGTGTAAAAGATCTCAGGTGTCACCGTTATCATTCCAAAAAAAAAAATTTCATTGACACGTAAGAAAAAACAACACACGTCAGCAAGGTTATATTTGTCGTTTAATTTAACACTTTAAGTTACCGGAAAAACCCAATAAACGACCTTACAAGCCCTCATTCCTTTCTCAACCACGAATCGCACCGTGGGAGAAAAGCAAATCAAAGAATACAAAGACAGACGAAAAGACAAACGCTGCTGGGCTTCCATCACCAGAGAATTTGAATGCTGGCGACTGTCATCAGTGAGAAACCTTTGCCATTGCCCGCATTGTTGGTGAGCGATTTCCGCAAATTTTCAGTTCATGAGCCGAGGATAGTAGAAAGAATGGAGTGCTATAATTGTTTTGAGTATAGGTTTGGTAAGTGATGATTATATTGATGATTGAAATTGTTTTGCAGTTTTATAAATTCATAATGTGTGAGATTATTAGGACTTTCTTCATAATACAGTTTAGGAGGAGAAATTTTGGAAATGGAGTGCTAGTTATATCTAACTCTGTAACTTGGCTAAAATTTTAGAAATGGATGAAAATGATAGCACTTCGCTGAAATGCTTTATGTTCTCTCCTCTTGTGTGAACAAAAATATAGTGTGGGGTATTTCATTAGTTTTTTGATAATGGATTCTGAGAAGGGAATGAAGGAGTGTGGTGTATTTCATTAGTTTTTTGATAATTTAAGTGGTAAATTAAATGACAAATACACCCTTTGCTGATGTGTGTTGTTTTTTCTTGTGTGCCAATGAGATTTAATTTTTGAAATAATGACGGTGATATAAAATTTTTTGCACTTAAATAAAATTTTAAAGAGATATTCATCAAAGTTTATAGTTTGAGAATTTTTTGCATATAATTCAATGTTTGAGAAAATTGCCTCCATTTTATCCTTATATTTATTATGTATATAATATAATAGGTATTAAATATAAATCTTGACAAAAAAATTATTAAATCGTGACCATCTTGATTCTTGACAAAAATACTCATTTAAAATGAAAATATAATAAACAAGTGACCTAATTGTTATTATATTTTCAGATTAAGTTTTTTTTTTGAGAAAAAAAAAATTCAACTATCAAATTTATTTTTGAATAAAATTTATTATTACTATTTTTAGAAAAACAATATTGTTCATTAACAAGCTTCTCCAAGCATATAGATTTCAATGAATCAAACCTCCTTCATCATTGATTAAACGTCACTTCAGATTATATAATACTTTTGGTACGCACGAATCAAAGGAATTATCAAAAGAAATTCTCGAGTCTTGATTAAGAATAAGAAGCGAAGTTATCATGTGGTATATTAAAATCAGCTTACCAACAGCAGCAACAAGGTCCCGTAGCTCAGTTGGTTAGAGCGTTGGTCTTATGAGCCGAAGGTCGCGGGTTCGAGCCCCGCCGGGACCACTTTTTGAACCCGCTACCATATTCGGGCTCACTAATTGTTTGGGAATTGGGAGTGTACCTGATGGCCCAAAACATGAAAGCATGGAGTGTTTGTTATGGGCCTCACTCAATTGGACCAAAACGTTTTGGGCCTCACTTTGTCATCTACCAAAGTGACAAAAAATTGTTCTTAAGAGTAAGCACGGCCTTTCTTCTACTCAGAAACGGATCCTCTTTAATTTCTCTTATCTGAAGTTTTGTAAATTTCTCTTAATCTGAGCCGTCCAATTCTTAAATAAATCCTCTAATGTCACGTTGCCTTTTCTGTTTTCCGCCCCTGCAGCAGACTTGCGTTCTAGGAGAAGAAAAAAAGGCCTTGCCTCAGGCGGTGATTTTTACTTTTTCAGTTATGTAAATATGTTAAGTTGGGGTGATTATAAAACAAATATTTTATATTAAAAATTTTGAATGTACTTAAATGTATGGTATTTTTTTTTAATTTTAAAAATATAATATAAAAATATTTATTATATTTTTAAAATAATAATTGAAATAATAATAATTATTTAAATTATTATTTAAAATATATAAAATAAATATTTTACATTACACTTTAACTTATATGTAAATTAATGTATAAAATAATATATCTTAATATTTTATAAAAAAATATACATAAAAAATAATAAAAATAAAAATAATAAAAAATTATATTAAAAAAATAATTAATTAAATAATTATTTATTATTTAATTTATTAATTTTTAAAATTTAATAAATATTTTTATATTATATTTTTAAAATTAAAAAATAAAATAACATTTATTTTTATTACATGCAAAACTTTTACTTTTTTACATAACTGAAAAAGAAAAAATAACCTATCTTCTGCCTCTACATAATGCATTCTTCTGCCTCTACATAATGCATAATTACTCCTCCCCACAGTTAAGCCCCGCGAACACTTCACCTCGGCGATCTATATGATCGGAGAATCACCGTCGACGCCATTAACGCTTTTGCCTGTTGCTCTATCTGTTCAGGTGCTTTATCTTTGCGTCTCTCTTTGTTTTTTGAATGGATCTATCTGTCTTCCATTTCTTCTGAATGTTCTCATTCTTTCTCTTACTGTGCGCGATATTATCACTGTTTGCATATATCTGTTTCGTTCAACTTGTGGTTGATGTTAGTTGTCTTCCAAGTTATTGGAAGTTTCAGGGCCTACCAGTTTTATTTTCCTTATTTTCTTGCCAATTTGTGTTGTAACTGGCGAATCAGAGACAAAAGTTTTGTTGTCAGCGCCTCTGGTTTGCGTTTCTGTGGTGTGAAGTGAAATTGTTTTATCTCACTGAGACAACAATCGTATCCTCTGATGATTTGATATTTCTTTTTCTTCCTGAAAGGGGCAAGATGATAAGAGCAGTATTGGTGATGAACACGCAGGGGAAGCCCCGTCTCGCCAAATTTTATGAATTTCGGGTCCTTTTCTTATACCTTCCGCTTTCCGATTTTAATTTTTCTTTCCTTTTTCCAAGTTCCTACGATTTTTATCCAAATGATTATATTGAGTTTTATTGTGCTAGGTCAGCCCGTGGAGAAGCAGCAGGAACTAATACGTAATATCTTTGCAGGTTTCTCTCTCCTCTCATAGATCAATGCAGTTTATTTTGAATTTTCTTACTCGGTCAAAATGCTTGATTGAAGGATGCTACACCGTTGGCCTATTTATTAGGGTTTTACTGTTTTTTTTTGGGTTAAATTTCTTTTTTGGTTTTCGTTTGTTGTTTATTCAGTCTTGTGCAGTAGAGCTGAAAATGTAAGCAATTTCGTGGATGCTGAGTCCATCTTTGGCCAGGTATTATCTTCTTTTAGCTTCCTACATACTACTTTGCTCTCTTCTTATTCTTCTTTGGTAGCTTATAGTAGAAGCAGTCAAAATTAGAATTCTGCTTTAACACAAACTTGTTTTATTGCTGTTAAGACCTCGGAGTTTTAGTACTGCACTACTGCTGCAACTGTACTTTTGTTTGCATTAAAGAGCAGACAAGCCTTACTATTAGGTCCTCTTATTCTACTATGCATCTTGTTGAGTTCACATTTTGCATAAACTAGTACTTAATCTGTGATCCTGCTGAGTTGACCTTACGGATTGTTTGTGCTTATTCTAGCAGTCTCTAGCTTCTTTACAGGAGTGAACTTATCTGTTCCTTTTTCATTCAGGATGCTCGTCTTGTCTACAAGCACTATGCAACCCTATACTTCGTGTTTATATTTGATAGTTCTGAAAATGAGCTGGCTATGCTTGACCTAATACAAGGTAGATTCCTAATTGGAAATTGTTGTTGCCTTCTTTTTTTTTTAGAAGACCTATCACTTCTGGAGGTAGCTTCAGGATGGTTAGGCCGCTAATATTACATGGTCATTTCCATATAGTGGCTTTTTTGTATGTTAGTCTGTATGTGTCTTAAGGTCGCTATATGAACTTTAGAGAACATAAAATGGTGTAATTTTGTGAAGTTACTGGGAGAGAGGAAATTTTAAAAGCATGAGGTGAGAGCTGTTTAATTGACTGTGTACAGAACTATGTTGTCCCCAAGTTGGACTATGGCCTACCAATTTCCTCCTTCAGCCAAATAGTCGAAAGTTCTAAATATCTTCTGTAATGGTGAATATGAAATACAAATTATGTCTGATGCAGCTAAAATGCTAAGTTGCTATTACTGGTTTTGTCTTTGCTTACATTAAAGTAATTTGGTTGAATTTTTTAGTATATTTCCGGTTGAAAATTGAGAAAGATATTAGGTATGGATATACTGATTTTCACCATCGTTACAGTTAAACCCTGTTGCTAAGGAAAAACATACCAGGCTTGCTTCAAATTGCAAGTTTGATGTAATTTAGTCAAATTTAATGGATGTTATTAAAATGGAGCGATGTTACATGTCAAATATCAATACAACTTGTGTAAAGCATGAAAAGATTAAAATCCTTTGTAACTTAGTAAGCCTAGGAGGTTAAGAGTTGTTGCTGTATTTTGTTTAAAAAGTGACTCTAAATGACATTCTCAGCCTTGATAAAAGCTGGCAATGAAAAGTAAAATCTCATCCTTGTGTGCTTTGTGAGGCATATTCATTAATCTGATGGAAAAGATAATGAATTTGATTGTGATTTCTTGGCTCCAGTAGATTGCTAATCCATTTTTATGTGCCTTTTATACTATAGTCTTATTCCACAATTTACCTAAGAGGTTTTCAAAGGGAAAACAGAATTTAATGTAAGTTTTAGAGTAAGAACTTGTTGCTTCTCATCCTTATGATCTTTTAGTTAAAACCTCACTGAACATATGTTCTGGAAAATGCTATGAAATATCAAAACTATGTACCATGAAATAGGTTTTTGAGGAAATCAGGAGTTATAAATTGTAATTGAGCTGAAAGTTGGTTTGATGATTCTGAAAATCTCTTTCTGGACTGCAGTCTTTCACAAAATTGTCATATGGGTGGTAGTAATAGATAGTCTATCTTAACCCCTTAGTTGTGTGAGTTTTCTACCATTTGAATTCCGTTGCTTTTCATGAAGAGGATATACTGGGTGGAGAACTTATGTGCTATATGTATTTCCCACTACATTCTGCAAGACTTTTATGCAACAGTTTCTGAACTTCTGTTCATTACTGCTCTTTAACTTGGCTTAGTATTTGCTTACTATAACCCTTTCTGCCTTCAGTCTTTGTTGAAACACTGGACAAATGCTTCAGAAATGTTTGTGAGCTTGACGTAGTGTTCAACTATAGCAAGGTTGTAGACTTTTTCCCACTACTTATTTCTGCAAAACGTTTATATTCTAGTCTTTAATTAAACACATAGGCCAAGAAAAGTCTTTGTTGAGACACTAATATTATTTATTTAAACACTATAAGCTTGATCATATGTTCTCCTCATGCAGATTTGTAGGTTTGTATTGTACTCTGCAAGTCAGATTCATTAGATTCTCTGTCAGGAAGATTTTTTCAAACATTTACTCAAAATTCCACTAACTCAACGAGTTGATGACTTTCATGCTTCCTTGAGAACTGAATTTACTTTCATGCTTAATATTACAAGCCTATTTTAATGGCTTCAAGCCTGTATTATGCATCTCAAATTTCCATTTATGTGATATTAAAATGAGTTCATCTGCAGATGCATACTATTCTAGATGAGATTATCTTTGGAGGCCAGGTGTTGGAAACTAGTTCAACTGAGGTTATGAAGGCTATTGAAGAAATATCTAAGTGCGTTCTCTCTCTCTCTCTCTCCTCCATTTGGCTTTCTAACTTGGAAGGTTCTAAAGGTTAAATATGTATTTTGTGAGCACACACTTATTTATGGGCATGAATTTTGCGAGATGCAGGCTAGAAGCAGCCTCCAATGCTATCAACCTTGTCCCAAAATCTGTTTCTGGTTGGAGATCACGGTAGCATATTATCAATTAAGCTTATGGAATGATCTCATCATACATTCAACTGGAATGAAAGACGGGACTGAATTCTTTTTTATAAGGAGAGCAGATAGCATTTATTGTTTGAGTTGTGTTCATTCTGAAATGAAAACACCTAAACTGAACGATGGAAAATCCCAGCCAAGGAGGGAAGCTTAATTTGTAACTGCTTGCCTGAACTGGTGAACCTTTCAAAACTCCAGTTGTGTTCATTCTGAAATGAAAACACCTAAACTGAACGATAGAAAAATCCAGCCAAGGAGGGAAGCTTAATTTATAACTGCTTGCCTGTACTGGTGGACCTTTCAAAACTCCAATTGACATCTTATGTCTTTGTAATTGCTTGCCACCCTAAAGACGAAAAAAGAAAAAAGAAAAAAGAAAAGTAGTACCTGCAAGAATTGAATAGCATTCTAGTTCGTGTAACGGCTTCTACAATGTAAGTCTAATCCTGAAAGTTTGTAATGCAATATTTGTTGAATCATAATCAAAATGTTTTATGCCTGTCTTTCGCACTAAGTCTAGAAGTTTATAGATACAATTCCGCTGAAAGATACATTGCAAGTGATTGAATTGATGAAGATATTTATAATTTGTTGGTCCAACTCTATTGAACCGGTGATATATTAAGAAATGCTAAAAAATTTAAACATTATTAAATAAGCACATTAATATTATTATGCATATAAACAAGTCGAATAAGAATAGAGAATCCTTAGTCATGAAACTAAATATATACTGAGGAAAAATAAAAAAAATTGAAATTGAATAAATATTTAAAATCTGTTCAACCAGTAAGAATTAGTCAAAAAAAAAAAAAACGTCTAACTCAATATAGTTATTGTTAAAACTAGTATTATAATCATTTTAAACATTATTTTTGCATTAAAATTTTTCATCAATTAATTTTTCTTGACACAGTAAGAAGAAATTATTGGCACAACACATAAAATCATAACTTTATCTTTATTTTACAATTAATTTTTAATAATTCTAATTTTAGTTTTGTTGGATCGACTAGCAACCTAGCCCCAACTTGTTTTGAAATTTTTTTCCTAATGCTTTGATCTATTTAAATAGATTATTTTTTCCAAACTTGTCCAATTTGTGAGCTAAATGGGTTTAATCGGGGAGTTTTAACTTGTTTTGATACTATTAACTTTGATATTTAATAAATAGTAACCTAAAATATTGTATTGAAATCACTCGATTTAACTCATTCTTAAATATTTTCCGCTAACAATGTTATTTTGAAATAAAAATGGAGTTGGGTCAGACTCAATTGCCTGTCGAAAATGGCAAAATATGATATTATCATGCATTATTTTAATATAAATGATAAGGGACCATAACATCAATTGTGGTCCCATGGTCTAGTGGTCAGGACATTGGACTCTGAATCCAATAACCCGAGTTCAAATCTCGGTGGGACCTTATTTTGCAAGGGTTTTTTTTTCCTATTGAATTGAATTTTCGGGAAGATGCAATTGGCTACAATTATTGTTTAATTTAGGATATATGATCATGAATAAATAATATGAATGTGAAAAGATAAATAAATATATAATAAAAATATATTATTTATCTATAATATTTATTATATAAATAAATTATAATATTCAATTAATTTTATATTTATATCGTTTTTATATAATAACACCATATTATTATTTTTTATATAAAGCAAAAATATCCAAATTCCTGTTTGGGAGTCCCTTAGGCTATAAGAAAACGGCGGCCTGTGTTTGTCAGGGAGTCTCATAGGAGAACAACGGCTTGTATTTAAAATGTATTTATATTATAGTAATTTTGTATTTTTAGTCTTTTAAACTCTGATTTAATTTTAATTTTAATAAAATCACACTTGCTACCTTTTTGTTTAAAAAATTACTCTTAATACCTTAAGGTTTGATATATTATTACACGAATTTTTTTATATTTTATTTTTTTATCAATGAATTTAATGTTTTACATAGTATATTTTCATTCTAAAATAATCAAATTACTTAATTACTTTTATCATTATATTAAAAATTTCATGTTAAAACATAATATAAATTTAATTGCTTTCACTATTATATTAAATATAAAATCACAGTCTTATACTGCATAGGTTATCTTTATTAATAGAAATTAAATTAAAAAAGAGATTAGTGTACTTGTTCAAACTATAAGAATAGTGAGAGTAATTTAACTAAAGAGATTAATATATTTTACTCTCTTATATATAACAAATGTTAAGAAAAAATTATTATTAAATTATTAAAAAGAACATATGTTTAAAAGTGTAGATTAAAAAAGTAAGACAATTCTTATGATAATAATTTTGAGTGAAAGCATAATTGTCTAAAAAAGTAATTTTTGAAAGTTTTAGTTATGTTCTAAAGAGAAGTTCTGATTTTTCTTGTTTCCTACAATAAAAAATCACTTCTGATACTATAATCCAAAAGCAGCTTATTTTTTGCTAAAACCGAGATGAAACACAAAAATTTACAAATAAATACATTTTCTTAAAAATAGTACGCCCATTATAAAACTGAAGCCTCCTTATATTTATCATCACATAAGAGTACAGTAAATGTGTAAATCGATGGCTTGAAAATGTGAATGGAAAAGTTGAGGACGCAGAGCTACAATATCACATGACAGCTTAATAATTTGGGACTTTCAGCTAGTTTTCAAAATTACAACTGACAAAGGCCACCGCCTGACCGTAGGTGAAAAACAAATTGCTGAAAACCATTGTTTGCCTGTTGTTTCCTTCTGAGTACGAATATAAAAAAATCAATGTGAAATCTGACAGGTGGGCATGTTTAGATCACCCAGAAATGGATATCTTAAATTAATAATATAGTTAAAAAGCTCATGGCCTCCACATAATGCTCCTGAAATTAAGAGTACCAGATTCTGCAAACCTATAGTTAAAGATAAATTTAACAAATGATATGCTAATGCTATTCTAAAATCCATCATTTGATAAATAACAAGTTGGTCATTGCTGTCTCTTATTAGCCCATCAGCATAATTTGATGACTGAAAACTTCAGTAATCTCAATGACAACAATAGAAACCATGGCACACTCAGACAAGTTATAGTTGGAACGTTGATTATAACACGTTCTATCAGAGTTTATTCCGTTTTCTACAAGAGTCGGCAGAATCTGAAGATCTAAGAACACAGCTACCGAGCATAAAAATATATATATATCAAAAAAACCTGCAAAGGCAGCAAAATTCATTCACCAGTTGAACTAACTTTTCTTCATGAAATTTTGGGTAGGGAAATATTGCCTAGAAAAAGTAGTAGCAACTGATATATTTTTTAGAAATCCTAGTCTCCGAACTCCACATGCCAATGAACTATACCGAGTAACATGGGGCTAAACCAATGTTTCCATTTTGCACCAGATGTAACATGACAAGACTTGAAAGGAAAGCAAATCTCTAGAAATGAGAATAGTTCCATCTACTGGTTCCCGCTGCTCAATTATTTTATACACAAACAGCATTTATAACAAGTACTTTTGCTCGACAACTTGCATACTTTCCCAATCAAATTTAAATGATGCACCAATTACCAGTTATCCCGTGTCATCTTCGTTATCTGAGAGTCCTCCTTATATTAACATTTTAAGCTTCCTACCCCCATTGGGTTTCCCCCCAGTCTTTCCTACCTCTTCCTTTTTTATCCTTTTTACTTTTTATAGTCAAAAGATTCTTGCTATAGCAGTATCAATTTGCCTAGTCTCACACTCTCATTTCTTCCCATCCACTATTCTCTATCTCCTCCTGATTTTTGTTACAATGGCATCCAACAAAGTTTCTTCTTCTTCTTCTCCTCCTGGATCCAATCAGAGATGGACAGGCAAGAAGAACAAACTGTTTGAAGATGCATTGGCAATATATGATAAGGAAACTCCTGACCGTTGGTGCAGCATAGCCACGTTTGTTGGAGGCACCACTGAAGGTGAAGTGAAGAGGCAATATGAGATCCTTTTAGAGGATATCAAACAAATTGAGTCTGGCAAGGTTCCCCTCCCTCTTTACAACAGACATGCTGGATGTGCCAGAGTAAATATCAGCAGTGCAGAGCAGAGGTAACACAGCTTTCAATATGTATGACTTCACTAACTACCATGTTACTATGCATAACTAGATTTTCACCCCAACTTGTTCTTATCCCACAAAGTTTGAAGAGAGGAATAACCCCTAAACATGATTATTGTGTTACTTCTGACAATAGGAATGCACAAAATGTTAGTGCACCATCAACCCTGATTCTTGACAGCAAAATATTCTGAAGGCACCAAGAATTTATAATTTTACTTTTGAAAAACGTTTTATTGAAAACCTCTTCGTTCATTAACTGGCTCATTTGTTGAAACCTTCACAACAAAGGTTAATACTATTAGGTTGTTACATGGATAGCTAAGCCAAAACAGTAATATTTAGAAAAACTAAGGCACTTGCTTTTTGACCCCTAGTGAATAAAATCACAAGACAAATAATATTTCATGCCTTTTCTCTGGTTCTAATTTTCTGTTAGACACTATCTGCAGGTTGAGGAATTTAAAACTATAAGGAAGAAAAACCTTATAAGTGAAGATGGAAATCATTTTTGGCGAAGTAAATTCACCATTTATGAGTATTGACCATCAGCTATCCATTTGTTTTTACTCATATCTCTTTCCTTCAGGTGTATCTGTGTTTTAATAAATTTCTTTTATGCTTTCCTTTCACCATGGCAAGGAGTCTTGGAAAGAAATATCAGCTCAAAGTGAAATATTCCAGAATCTTCATTTTGAATGCATATTGTTGCCATAATCCGTCAGAACTATATGCTTCAAATCAGTGGTGGTGCAATACAATCATCAATGAGAAGTCAAAAAATATAACTTACAATTCTGATATTATCTAATTATCACATGATGATCAAAAAATAAAATATGAACCTTCGATTGGGATGTTACACTTTCGTCCAAAAAACGTTGGATGCATTATCGAATAAAATTCAACTTATCACATAAAACAGTCTGCACTCTGCAAAATATAAACATAGAGATGTCATGTATACATACTATCCAGCGTACAGTTTCTCCTAGTTATTAGTTATTCGGTAATAATTTACCTTTCGAACTGTATTCCTCAAGCAGGTCTTGTCACTTGTGTTCAATCCATGACAGTGATTTTCTAAGCTACTTACGAAGCTGTCATTTTTGAATTTCTTTCTTTGGCAGAATGTGACTCTTGATACTGGCGTGACTGGCTGACAGTTCTCACCAGCCTGGCAGTTGTTGTAATACATTCTTGACTGCACCAGCCACTAACTCTCGTCACAATCAAGTAATAGGAAATTTTCCATTAGGGAAAAGGGGGAAAAAAAAAACTTAAAATGTATTGCCATGTTCTCCAAAATTGCTTGAGCTAAAACAGCGTTATTTTAAGAGTTCAAGTATTCAACCATATGAATCCATCAAACTGAACTTCTCTAACTAAATCTCCTATGAATCTTATTAAATTAAGTAAAACCCAGAGATCTACAAGAAAATCTTTAAACTCTCAACAAGATACTTCAGCAACATTGGAGTATTATTTATCATAATCAAGTGTCACTCTGACTCATGAAAAGTAAACATGGCTCAAGGCTTGGTCAGAGCCCAAGGCGGGTAAATAATACACATGGATAGTGATGAGTGATGATCCACGCCTCAAAAAAGGATTAGAACGCAGGAAAAGAAAAAAAGAAAACAAACTCTATTTCCTTCCTATCTAATATACCTTAAATCTTAGTGACAAATTAATGCGCAAATTTTAACCGATGCAATTTATATCCAGCCTAGCAAGAAAAGGAAACGTAAATGCATACATTACTAGACATCGTCATTATGCAAATTGAAGTCATTGAGAATCAAGACCTACTAACAAGTTAATAACCAATCTGTGTGAAACATCTAAGAAAACTGAGATGCTACGAAAAAATACCACATACCACAAGCCACACATATAGATATTGCTTGCTAATGCAGAGCCTGATTCTGCTCAAGAAAACAAAAAATTGGACAATTTATACCGAAAATAAACAGAACAATCTAGAAATAAGAAGCTATATGCAGATTTAAACGACGATGAAGAAGCTGCAGAAACAGAAAGAGGGAGGTGAATCAGAATGAGTCCAGTTTAAAGGACGCCGTATGGTAATTATGACATCAAGCTTGATAGCCCATCTTAACCAGTGGGCCCTGGCCCATTGATAAAACGCTGCGGTTTTACAAAATGGGACAAGCTTGCGCACGTGCGCAGCAAGTGCTTGTCGGATTTCCATTTCATTTCATTTTTATTTTCATTTATTTTAGATATCTTACTGTTCTTTCGGAAGCGGCGCTCATCTGCGACTGCAAGAAGAGCTTGAAACTGACGCATGCGCTGACAAACAGAGATGGCTACGAAAAATCCGTCGTTTAAGGTTTGCGACATTCCCTTTTTAATTATAACTAATGCCGTTTTCTTTTCTTGCATTTCCCTCTACCTGCTGCAGTTGATGTAAAAAGTCTAGAAGTGTTATTCCACGATTCCACGAACTTTGGAGGATTAACTCAAAATAAACTAGCTGAAAAATAGTATATATAAACTATAAAAGAGCAAACATTTGTTAGTGTTTGAGTTACGAAATGCTTTCAAACAGATAATTCTGGGTTCTTCATCAAAGGCTCGCAAACAGATTCTGGCGGAGATGGGATATGAGTTCACAGTTGTGGTATAAATTATTTTACATTGATGTGTACTTGCATGTCCTTGATGACAATGTACAAGTTAATAATTTATTTGGCTTATAATTTAGACTGCAGACATTGATGAGAAAGGTATTAGGAGGGAGAAACCAGAAGACTTGGTGATGGCATTAGCTGAGGCAAAGGTATTTCTTTGGACTGCATCATCACATTCTTTGTAATTCATATGTCGGCATTCATCCCAAATATATTAAATAGAAAATTAAAATTGGAATTTTCCATAACATTTAAGCTTGAGCTAATTGAACCATGAGATTGTTTTAACTCCAATAATATTTATTTTTGAGAACACAGTACCTGCTGGAATCAAGAAATATGCTTGAGTCAATTGAATGTGCTAAAAGTTAGCAAGTTTCATGTTTATGTTGAGGACCCCTAAAAAAAACCAAATAAAGAAAAGAAAAATATAACATGAGGTTAAGAGATTAAAAGCATAAGCAATTTCAAGTTTTCCTCATCAGTGAGATTGTTCCCAGTTACAAGTAAGGATTTAAGTGTCTAACCTTGAAACTTTATATTCTAGGCAGATGCCATTGTACAAAGGCTTCTAACTGGAGGAGGTCCATTGGATGAAGATGCTTCTGCAACACTGCTAATTACTGCAGATACTGTACGCATCTTGCTTTTGTCTTGGTTGTTTCTTATGCATTAGTGATAAGAAAAAACTGTTATCTGCTCTGCATGTTTATATAGCAGAAAGGCATGACTTTGCTTGTCCTCTCATAATATTTGTGTGACTCTATCTCAGTTCTGGTTTCTAAGGTTCATCATTTGAGAGTACCTGGCTTCTTTCTACCAAATTTGCCTCAATGAGACTGTTGTTTATCCCAGCATACGTTCTATTTGCTATATAGTATATACACTCATATGAATGGTTTTCTTCATTAGAAGATTTTCCCGAGGTCTGAGATTTTTTTCTCCTTTTCTTTATTGACCTAATATATTAGTCATTTGACAAAAGAAAGCACAAATTAAAACATATGAACCTGCAGAAAACCAAAAACAAATTCCTGCAGAGGCACCTTCTATAACAAGAATAAATATAAGAGCGTGCCATTTATTAACCTTTGATTATTCAAGCTCCTTTTCATTTCTAGAATATCTTTATTTTTGTTTCCTCAGTTGCTTGACATTCTATATACCATGTCTTAACATATTATCTTGCTGTCTATAGCCTCACCCTCAAGTTATTTTCTTTTTGTTGTAAGTCTTGACTTTTTGTAAGACTATATTTGGTGCTACACATGTTCTGTAGGTAGTGGTGTATCAAGGAAAAATCAGGGAAAAACCGACTAGCAAAGAAGAAGCACGGGAATTTATCAAAGGTTTGCCCGATGGAATTTCATGCTCTCCCTTTCTTATTGGGAATTATAAACATTATATTTGGGTAGACTGTGGAGCATAGATTGACATGACTAGTCCATTTTTTTATTAAAAAAGTTAAGAGATTATTTGATTTAAAAAAAAAAAGATAATGTAGTATAAAGAATAAGTAAAATATTAAAAAAGACTTGTTACATAGAATAAAAATGAATGACATTTGGTTTAGTATAGTTGTGTTTTATATATGATATTTTGTGAATTTTGCAATTTATGACTTGTTTTATGGAAGTATGAAGATATTTGGATAGGTCAATGCTTACTTAGGTTGAATATAATGGCCGCATACTTATTCATATAAGTTGCAGGATATTCTGGTGGTAATGCAGCAGTGGTAGGATCTGTTCTCGTAACCAACCTCAAGACTGGAAAAAGATATGGGGGATGGGAAAGTGCAGAGGTAATATTTGCTGCTTCTTGAGTATGTGTTTAGGCCTATAATAATCTGGGACGGTAGAAAATATAATATTCAATGATCAGGTCTTTAAATGCATCTAAAGTCAATAATTCCTAACTTTTAGAAATTTATATATAACTTGACCGTTAGATGCTGCAAAGTAATAGTTTTATTCTCAACATGAAGCTATGATACCGCCATACCTCTCCATCCCTATCAAGATTTTAGATGCCCACGGTACTTAGTTATATATTTATATTCACTGTACAAATATAATTCATTAGTTTTATTCTATTCTCCACAGATTGTTCTAGTAACATTTGTTATTGTTATGACAGGTTTATTTCCTTGAAATACCAGATGAGGTCATTGATGCACTGGTAAGCTTTTAGAAGTACACTTTTCACCCTTGCACTGAGCTCTAAGTATGAAGGTGAAAAGAGTACTTTAACCAGTGTCTCAGAATATAAGATCTTTTGATACTTTCTCTCAGGCAATTCTTGTCACTAAATACTGTATGAGTTTTCTTATTTGATGGGAGCATCTCAGATTGACGAGGGAATTACATTCAATGTGGCTGGGGGTTTGATGCTGGAACATCCATTGACATTGCCCTTTGTTGATGCAGTGGTTAGTTACTATTGAAATATCCCATTATTTGCACTGTATAGACCCTTATGAAATTATTAGCATCAAAGCTAGTCATGCTTCCTTGGGTTCCATAAGAAAGTATGTTACCATTTTCAAGCCTATCTCTCATTCCCACGCTTTCTGAAAGATGATTTGTGTGGATTTTTGGTAGGTTGGATCAACTGATACCGTGATGGGACTTTCTAAAGCTGTAACAGAGAAACTCTTATTGGAAGCTCTATAGTTGCTGCGATATTACAAAAAGATACTGTGATTGATAGTTGATACCATATCATGTGCTGGCTGCAATTGTTATGACACATGCATTTTGTGCTTCGGTTTATGTCTTTGCAAATTCTTGTAATACAAAATACAGACAATAATGCATTTGAATTGAAACCTGCAAGCAATTGGTTAGGTATATGATAATTCAGTGACTGAAATTTGCTGACTATGGCACGTGTTATATTCAACACTTCACTTACTGGAATCAAAAGGCGAAAAAAGCAAAATACAAAAGAAAGGTTTAATTACTTGGTTCCCATAATTTCAGATAATTTATTAAGAGACCTCTCTAGTTTAAAAGGTTGAATGAATCCTGACAGTTAGAAATTTTTTAATAGGGTCCTTTGTGTGAACCATTTGTCCAACCACTTTTTGGAGTTTCTGCATTCAACAAACTATTCTTGTGTAGAAATAAGATATGCTTGTGGAAGTCAGTGATTACCGTACATACTCCAAAGGCAGCATCTTAGGTTTAAGTTGGAACTTGGTACTGATGTTTTAAAAACTAGACCCTAATATATTTTGTTTATCAGAACGGTTTAACTGATTTTCTTAATTAAAAAAAAAAGAAGAAAGGAAAGTGTAAGTTTGCAACTCTTAGCTATCGTCCATTGAAGAGAGTTATACATGACTTCCAAATTAGCACGATCTGGGTTAGTATGAATAGGATATTATAATTTTTATTTTTACATTAAAAAAGTCTTTTTTTTTCTATCATTTAGTCTTTAGCAAGTAACAAAATTAACTCATTTATCTATCCCCCTTGAATTCTAATTCCTAAATCATCAAACTCACTTTTTTATAGAAGAAATTTCAAAATGTGAGTTTGTCAAGTTAAGACTTGTTTATACGAATTTATTAATATTAAATTACAAGATAAAAAATTAAAAAAATCTCAACTAATATATTATCTAAACTCTAAACACACAATTAAACCTCAATAAGTTCATCTTTTACACATTTATTATATATATTCAATAAATATATAAATAATATAATCGTGAAAACTATTTTTGTCATGCTTTAATTTCGAACGAGTTTATATATACTTTCAAAATTGGATAAGGATATGTATAATTTGAACATCTCTCTTTAATAAATAAGCAATATATAAATTTTTTGGATTATAATTTTTTTATGTAAAAAAATAATATAAAAGTATCTTGTAAAAAATAAAATAGATATAGAGTGAGAATATATTATTCACTTATAATTTTTTTATGTGAGTAAGTCTACTGTTCAATTAATTTTATATTTATTTTATATATTCATATGAGAGAGGATTATAATCAATTTTTTTATACCAAAACTCATAAATATATCTAAGTTAATGTATTTTTCATATTATTTAAAAAAATTTGTAAAGAATGTATGTCATATTCTAATTTTATTATTATAATTTCTTTTTTTCTTTGTGGTAGGACACATTTACGCATATGGTGTCTTTGTCATTAATTACTCTTTTTACAATAGAGTAATACTATAAAGAGGTCATTTCTTGAGAATTTGAGCACTTTTAATTTTGTTAGAGATTTATATAAAATAAAATTTTTAATTATTTTACATTAATATATACAAATTTTAATGTGAAATAACAATGGACTGAGTTGAGACCCATATTAAAATACTTTAGCAGTTTTTCACGCGAAGGCAATTGTTTGGTGGACACGGAGACTTCTACAAAAGTTGTTAGCGAGTTAAGCTTCTTTGCGGCATTTGTTGCGTGAGAGTAATAAATAACCAAAGTGCTCAACGTTTGGTCAAAGTTTGAGGCAAAGAATGATATAGTTCCTGCTCGCCATGCTTTTCCATTATACTATCATTAACTTTAATTCTTTCTAGATGTTTAAAATACAGAAATTTTTTTAAATGATAAGTTATGTTTAGATAATTTTTTTTGATTACAAAAATTAATCTAAAATATTTCAAATTCTATAATTAGTATAAAAAATTTATGTGTTAATTTTTTTATTTAAAATTTTAATAAAAAATAATACATTAAAAAATTAAGTCATATTAAAATATAATAAAATTTCTTTTAAACTTTAATTATTATGTGAAAAACTGTTTTAAATTTTAAATCTTATTAAAATTTTTTTATAAATTTTAGATCTTATTTAAAAAAAATTTAAATAATTTGACGTCTCGCTATTATTCATTAGTATTTTGAACAAAAAAAATTAGAAGAGATAATTTTTACACAAATTATAAAATTTAAAAAAATTTTAAGTTAATTTTTATAATTAAAAAAATTATCTATATATGACTTATAGATTAAAAAAGTTATATATTTTAACATAAATAATAAGATTTTTAGAAGCATACAAAAAATTGATGATAAATTTAATAATAAATATTTTACTATCATGATTTATTAGTTTAACTACGGTGGAATCTAATTCAACCAATCAGTCATAAATCACTTCATTCACCAATTTAATAATCATACACCTAAGTCTTTTTGGAACAAAGACCATTAGAATTTTCCGCATGTGCAATGTGTATGATATGTACTGGTCCTACCACTTGAGTAATGGATGAGTCTATTATCGGTAAACCACTTGAGACATTCAAATGCGTTGGCCTACAAAATTCACAAGATCATTTGACCAATTGCATGCTTGCCCTACTATTGGGCCTGTAATTAGGTTGATGGGCCAAGTTCTTACTCATCCCGTATGAATGAAATTAAATAACAAATTTGTTATTAAACTAACTAATAATATAAACAAACTAAGAGGTCTAGATGTATAATTAATTAGAGTTCTTAAGTTTCAAATGTTTATTGTCTGAAGAAGCATATAAATATTCAGCATCTGAGTGGAATATATTCGCTAGTTAAGTGGCAACTCCAAATTTGAAAGCATCGGTGGAACCAAAATAAAAAAGCAGAAAGAAGAAAGATAATAAGTAATTCAAATTGAAATATTTAGTATTATACATATATAATAAAAAGAAAAAAAAAACAGAGACTATAAGCTTGGGACCATCTACGAAAGGGTTCAAACCAAGATTCCAAGGTTACCTGCAAAATTGAAAATTCTAAGTAAAAGCTACAAAAGAAAAGACATATATCTTAACGGAAAAGGCCATACAACAATTATAGGATCCAAGCTTATGTTCCCATCGCCTCTGCCCCACTTCAACCTTTCACACTTACGCAAACCATATTAAAACGCACTTAAAAAATAAAAATAAAATTCTATAAATATCAGGATTAAAAAGAATAAATAAAAAGAGATATATATATATATATATATACACACACACATTGCTCGTAATTTCTCTAGACAACTTAATTATAGGATATAATTAATTATAGAGAAATAATGGTACTAACATTTTAATTGTTTTGAATTCGTGATTGGCAAACTCACTCATCACATCAAGTTGGAAAATTTTAAAATTGTATTGATGGTGTGAAAAACATAAGGTAGAAATTAATGAAAGAAAAAGTGTATAGCACGCAAGGGATCCATTTGGCAGCGACCCGAAGTATGTGACAGTGATTATAACATAATCCCAAGTTTAGGGATATATGAGTGGAAATAGGATAAAAACAAAAAAGTGAAAGGAATTCTTTTGAGAAGGACACATAATGCAGAGTGGTATAAGAGTAAGACCAGCTTTGAGTCTTTGACCAAAAAGGTTCGACCTCCTTCGAGGAGACAATTAGAGATTACAGTGTGTCGTCTCAGATGTGTTATTGATTCTGACAACCAACTAAACTTTCTTTTCTAGGACGGCTTAGCTTATTAGGTGTTTCTCCTGCATTTTGCTTTTTCCTTTTTTTTAAATAAAATTATATAATTCTATTGTGTATTGGACATTCTCTCCCTCGTTTTACTACTTCTCTTTTTTCCCTTCTTCCTATTCCACTAGCTTCCTCATTCTCTGGTACTTTGAAACCTTAGAATATCACTGTACACTCCAAAAAGGCTTCTCTCTCTCTAATTTCTGCAGATTCAATTATTATTTAAAAAAAAAAGAAAATATCCCTAGCTCCAAAGTGAGAGAAAGGCAGACATTCCAGTTGTATCTTGTTGCTTTTGAGGTATGTAATTTGATGTGTTTCCAAAGTTTATTTTACTCATAATTGTCCCGTTTATTTTATTCTGTACTAGTATATTTAAAAATTATAAAATATTTAGAATATAGGTCCCAGCGGTATTTATTATTTAACACATTTGCATGCATGCATGGAAGCATATCCATACACGAAACCCACGTGGCATCTTGGTTGATGATATTTTTCTTATTCATTATTAAGCAATTTAAAGGATTTTCGTAAGCATAAAAATTAGCTTAATTAATGAAATAAGATAATATTTTTTTAACAATTTAAATTTTATCATAACAACGAATAATTAGTTAGAATGATAATTTTAGATTTAAATTTTATGTATAAAACAACACAAACTACATAATATCATGAATGTAATTTAAAAGAATGCGGAACTTATCGATTTTATGGGATTTTGGTAATTATCATCGAAAATCCTCTTGGCTTACATCGGAAAAGTGGAACAAGATGGTAGTGGTAGGTGGGTCCCACCAAATCCAACGAGCCAGCCACGTAACATCATGATTAATGAGAGCATTACATGTAAGAGCGTGTAAAAAAACTGCGGTGACCATTAATTACAACGCACACCCACGCACGCGCGCTCTCGTTTTGGGTTTGGAATTTGGATGCATTAGCCAGGCAGAAGGATAATTAAGCAAATCCGACAGTTTGCACCTCAATAACGCCATAATCAGATTCTCACTAATAAGTTTATTCCCATTCATTCCTCACTTGCTTTACACACACGGAAAGCGCGTGAGATACACGTCCCAACCCCTCTAGTGTAGCGGTGGCATGTGTAAACGACAATGTAACCCCTAGCGTCTTGGGGTAATCGTTGTTCTTGGTCGTAGTTTACAAAGCGAATAGAGGGCATCTTTTGGAAAGCGGTGGTCGTCCCGTTTTGTCCAATTGTGCCTCATCAATCTCCAGACGATCCGATTCTCTCTCTCTCTCTCTCTTTCTCTGTCTGTGATTGTTTTTGAATCTTTGGATCGAATGGGGTCAATATTCCATGGTACTTCGGTTTGGCTTTGGCTATTATGTGGGGTCACCCAATGCGATTTTTCCGAATTTTATTTTACATATATTTTTAATTTCAATGAGTTTTCAAAAAATTTCTATCTTATATTTTATCTACATATAATAAATAAAAATAAAGAGTTAAAATTTATTATAAAAATTTAATTTCTATAATTTATTATACGTTAAAATATATACTACATAATAATTACTCGAGTTTTTATGGCGTAGGCGATAGACACAAACAGAAAGAATCAGGAGTTGCTTTGATGATTGCATATACCTTTACATATCACTCTCTCTCTTCACTTTTTCTGGTTCTTATTGTGATCCAAAAATCAAAAATAACATCATGTTGTAATATTCACTCCATTCTGCTACTAAGACTATTGGAACAAGCAACTAGGATGAGATTTTGGATTCGGGGCACGAGGTTTGTATGATGGCTTAGGTTCACGTGATTCCCACGGTACGACCAGACACAGGCCACAGATGCAACCCCTGACCTCCAAAAAACGGATTCTAGTCACTCCAGAAATTTATAACATTGTAAAAACTAACGGAGTTCGTATATATTAATTTTATTTGAGAAAAATTAGAGAAATTTGAGCTAGCCTGAGAATTGTATGAGGGAGGTGTGAGAAGTATTATTCCATTTTGGTTGGGAGAGTGTGTGAGTGGGACAGAGGTTTTAATTTGATGAACAGAGTTAATAAAAAGCCTCGTGATCGGAGAAGGCAGATCCTTGGAACACTGTTTCCCCTTAGTCACGTGGGCTCTTTTGACTACCCCAATGACCAAACCCTCTCCACTACATGCTTCATTCATTCTCTCTTTCTTTCATTCTCTATATAAATTCAAGTGTATGTATATGCAACTACAATTGTTATGCAAAGTCACAAAACTTGCAACACTTGCTCTTTCAGTCTTCCCCGTATGCCCTACCACTACTCTCTCCTCTGACTCTGAATCTATCACTCTTTGATATTTCTTACTTGAGAAGACACTCTCTTTCCTCTTTAAATCTCTCATCCTGGGTCCCTCCATTGTCTTTATTTGCAATTAACGACAACGTGGACTGCAGGTGCTGACTGCTATATATTTCCCCACCATTTTCTTAGCTCATTAAGCTAACAGACAAATTCACCTTCTCATTTCTCTCCTCCACCACTCTACCTATAACTCCTACCTCTCACTTCTAACTTCATCATTTCATCAAACACCTCATTATTACAATTCCCTCTCTCTATCGTAATTGTACTTGTCTGCTACCTCTGACCTCTTTTCTCATCATCCCTTTAAAAACCCATCATCTTCCTTGCTCCTTCTCAGCCTTCACAACTCACAACCCCTTCTGGTCTCTTAGATTGTTGAAATTTTCAAACAGAGAGTCGAGTCATATAAGAAGAAGAAGCAAATGATGCCTGGTTGCAGCAGCAGCTATGAAGGGCACGTGATGGGAGCGTGCACATGTGGTATGTTCCACAGCCAAACTAATTCCTTCCCTATGCTATTCACCAACCACAATCCCTATGACTACGACGAATATTCCGATATGTATTCCTTCACACCCTCTTCGTCTTCCGTGGATTGCACGCTCTCCCTCGGAACCCCATCGACGCGTTTAACGGAAGACGAAGAAAAGCGCAGTGGCCGCCATGAACGACGCTCAGTCTCCAACTTGTGCTGGGATTTATTACATTCCAAACAGTCTCACACTAACAAGTCCGCACGAGCCTCATCCTCCAATAATGACCCTCTTCTTGCTCGTCGTTGCGCAAATTGCGACACCACCTCCACACCTCTTTGGAGAAATGGTCCTAGAGGCCCAAAGGTAATTATTTAATGTTCTTGTGTTTCACTCTTTTTTTCTTTTTGGACTCAAATTTAATTTGTTCAATTTTTATATCCAGCATTAAAAGAATTGATGGTCTTTTTTCAAATATTGCAGTCACTATGCAATGCCTGTGGGATCAGATACAAGAAAGAAGAGAGAAGAGCCAGCGCCGCGGCCGCGGCCGCCAGCACCACGACGGCTTCTGCCTCAGGTGGCGTCGTGGAGTCGCCGGGGATGTACGGCCACCACAACAATTACTGGTACGAGCAGTCACAGGGCCAGAGAATGCCTTGCCTGGACGGCGATAATGGAGAGTCCGAGAACGGCATTCCCTTCGTCTCATGGAGACTCAACGTGACAGATAATAGATCAGGCCTCGTCCATGACTTCACAAGATGAACAATATTGGATAATGACAACAGCAACATTAATAATACTAGAAATGACAAAAGGAGCTAGTTAGACGATCAAGGTCACGCAGTTATACGTCAACGTTTTACGATGATGATGTAGATTGTAGAAGATGTTTTTGATGGCGATGGTTCAATTTCTTTTTTCTTTTTTCTTTTTTTTGTTTTGGTTTTTTTTTTTTTTGACCCTTTCCTTTTTTGTTTGCTTCTTTTCTCCATCTTGCATACTAGATGGAGAATGGGATAATTCTATGTTATTAACTAGTTTGCTTTTTTTTTTTTTTTTCTTTTCAGTTCTTTCTTTGGTCAATCACTTTACATATATAAAAACTTTACTTTCCTTTTCAGTTCCCAGTATTCATATATATTGAAAACCATTGATGACCATGATAACATATATATGGGCCGTCCGATCAATTCTGGGCAAGCCATCACAGCTCAATATAATCCAACTGTAAGTTCTCATTTTGGTACGCCTCGACAAGTAATAATAGATATCCCACTGTGTTTTTCTTAATAAATAAATGAAATAGATTTTAGATTTTTTAAAAATAATTATTTATTTGTCAAAATAATAATAATTTTATAGTTTTTTGGTAATATTAGAGTGGAATAAACACTTGGTCGACCAATAGCAAAGTTCGATGGGATCACACTGCCCTGTCTGAAGTCGAACCGGACACTGTGCGGTTCAGAACAGTAAAACTGAAAATGTCTTTTTGGACAGCATCATCGAATCTAACAGTCCAATGGAGCAAGTGTTGAGACAACTTCTCTCATAATCAAACCTAGCATGATTACCTTCTTCTTTTTGTGGTAATAATAATACTAATTGATAATTTCCTTATATATATATTTATGGTAACAAACGAAACAATTTTAGTATTAATATTTGATGTTTGATTAACAACATTTTTGACTTGCTAGCATGTGCAATATATTAATATTAAATTTTTATCTTCTGCCTCGCATTTCTAGTTAAAGGATTCAGAATATTTCACTTGAGTTGAGATAGTGGTGCAACAACTTCACAAATTGATTGAACCACTAAAAAGTATGATTTATTGAATTTCTATTAGTCTAACTACCTTTGTGTGTCGAAATGTCCAACGTTAATTGTGACTTAAACATAGACCAAACTCTGGTCGATCCATGATAATTTGGTGTTAATGCTAATTTAGAATGTGTCCAATCTGTCAGAAAAATTTTACCAACACAGCACTTGGGCTTTCGAAGCTAATGACATCAGTTGACAGAAGAAGAATATTTTCGTATATACTACGATACGATGCGTATACCTCTCAGTACCAAAGTTTGACTCTCTTTTTTCCCCTTCCAATTTATTGGTTAAATTGTACGTTTTTCATTTTTTCCATGGATAAAGTTTGAATATAAATTCATTGACAAGTTATTTGTTCATACTGTTTGAAATTCGTAAGTCTACACGAGAACTTTTGTTCGTTCATTTTTTTTTTCAAATTACTATTAAATTGAAACTTTTTTTTTCTAATTATATTTCCTAAATCCATCTTTTAAATTAATTTATATAATTAACTTTTAAGTTTTTCAATTTTTATTAGATGCAAACATTAATTTGGTCACCAAATTTAAAGCCTTAATTAATTGTTATCAGTCTATTTTATGCATTTAATTAAGACTCAAATATGAAAGTTATATAATTAATAAGGTATCAAATGTCTAGAAAACACCAATGAGATAAGATAAGAAATATGCGCGCGAAACTGGAAGGCATCTTTTCATTTGTTTATTTCTTAAAATTTTATAGAAAAAAAAATTAAAAGATTTTATGTGAATTTTTTTTAATTTAATTATTTTAAATTAAGAGAGTTTAAAAAATATAAACAAAAAAAAATTATCACTTAATATTCTCTTTCATTTTATTTTCTTTCCTTTCATTTTCTCTTCTTTCTTTCTCTTCTTCATTCTCAAATAGAACTTTAGGTTTCGAGAAAGTGCAATTTGAAATTGACAAGGAAGGTCTGTTTTTGGGAACGAGGAGAAGAAGAAAATAAGAGAAATTAAAGGAAAAGAAAAAGAGAAGAAATAACATGTTAAGTGATAATTTTTTTTTATTTAAATTTTTTAAAATTTTTCAATTTAAGACAATTAAAATTAACAAAAAAAAATACTGAAAAAATTTTAAGTAATAATTTTTTTTATTATTTAAATTTTTTAAATTCTTTTAATTTGAGATAATTAAAATTAACAAAAGAAAATAATTAAAGAGATTATTAATATAAAATATTTCGATTCCTTTTCTTTCAAAATTTTAAAGAATAAACAAAAAAATTTTTACCACATTTTCTTTCATTTTCTTTCCTTTCCCTCCATTCTCCTCCTCCCAAACACAATATAAGGCATATAACATTGGCTACACTATATTAAGCACAATTATCAAAAAGCAAATCAACGTAGTGATAGTCTTACTAAAATCGACTCAAATAGCATGATGCTTCTTATGATATGGGAAGAACCTCTTAAGGAGATAATGTTGAACTTGTTGGGGCTGATATATTCTTCTGATATTTTTATTAAAGAGTAGTCTTAATTCTTTTTATTTACAAAAAAATAAAAGAAATTAAGTCTAGCATAAGAGTTTAGTCTTCTATAATACAGTGAATCAATATTTAAACTTTTATTAAAAAATATTTATATTTAATAATTAATAATATTTAAAATAATTTGTCTATATAAACAACAAACCAAGCGTTGGAGGATGTTAGGCGGAGTGGGTGATCAAACTAAACAAGTAAACAACATTGTACGTGACTATGTATGACTTGATACAATAATAATAAAAAAATTTGAAGGTACAATGTGTAGATGGCGAAGAATGAGATTACGTGACAATCCTTTTATTAGATTTCTTTAACTTGGAATGCCATGTGCAGCGAACCTAATTTCTCATATCTAATCCATTGATCAGATTTCATTACCTTATAATTTATTTGGTCAAACTTATAAATTCTCAAGAAAAGAGCTTTTTCTTTCGTTTCTAAGAACATTTACTTTAAAAATAGTTGCTTAAGGTTTCTAAGAGAGCTCATTAATTTCCTTTTCATCCTATAAATGCTTATCAATTGTAACCTCATCCTATAAGCTTGATTTAAAGATGAATCAAGATAAATACTTCTGTGGAATTTACTCTTCTCTTCCCTTTTAGTTATTGCATTAATTACTTTTTATTGGTTTTTCCCTATTCATCACCAATTCATCATGTACTGAGCTCATTTGTCTCTAATCCCAATATTAACAATCTCAGAACATTGAAAATATTCAAGATATAAATATAAACAAATATTTAGCCATAAAAACAAAAACTTAGTTTTAAATTTTATATTTTGTTTTATCAAGTTATTCAATCACAAAATGATAAATGACTGTTTTTTTTCTATAACTAAGCAATCCATGATATAGTATTTTTTTTAAAAAAAATTTCATATATTTTATTTTTATCCAATAACAGATAATAAAGTTATAAAAAAAAAATGCATGTAAGTTTAATGGTTAACAATAAAACCACTCATCACTTTATCATTTGCGTAATTATATATTTTTGTTCAAATTTGAATGCATAATACCATAAGGCGATCATCAAATGGCGAATATTGAACAAACTACATAGGAGTTGAATGAATAACATTAAATCACGGGCCAAATTGGTTTCGGAGAAAATCATGAAGGCTAAACTATAATTCCCTAAAATTATTATGACAAAAAATACCACATAATATAATTAAGTAGTAATAGAAAAATAACAAGAGAAATTAAATGAGATATTTAAATCACATAAGACAAACTAATTTAAAATGGAGTATATAATAAAAAATTAGGTGGAATTTTTATATTATGTACATATATAAATTATAGAACTTATCTATTTTTTATGATTAGTTTTTTTAAAATTTTTTACATATTTTATTTAAATTAATAAAAACAAAAAGAAGTGTGTGTAAATTTAATCGGAATATATAATATGCAAAGTCTCTCTCCATCACTTTTACCAAAAACAAGGGCGAATTAGCTTGCCAATAGTGGGGCTTCTTTGAAATTTTTGTTCATAAATAGCTTTCCCCTCTGCGACAAGCGATAACTACCCAGCACCAAACTCCAGTTTCTCTCTCAGCTTAAAAACATACATACAATCAAACTCTCTCTCATTCTTCATTATCCATCTTCATATATAATTTCCCTTAATCCTTCACATACACTTACACACACACACACAAAGCGATCCATCAGAGAGCAAGATATGGTAAACCTCGTGGCAGCACAGAGGCCATTACTGCATGGGCTTATGAAGATGGCAGGAGTGAGACCCTACACGGTGGAGATAGAGCCTGGAACAGTCATGACCTTCTGGGTCCCCTCCGACACCATCTCAAAGCCCAGAAAGCCCGACGAGACAGCCAAACTCGTGGCCAGGCCCACCAAGCCAGTGGTGGTTCTGGTCCACGGTTTTGCGGCGGAGGGCATCGTGACGTGGCAATTCCAGGTCGGCGCTCTAACCAAAAAATACGCGGTTTACGTGCCAGACCTGCTCTTCTTCGGCGGCTCGGGCACCGATAAGCAGGACCGGTCGCCGACGTTTCAAGCAGAGTGTTTGAGTAGAGGACTGAGGAAGTTGGGGGTGGAGAGATGTGTGGTGGTTGGGTTTAGTTATGGAGGGATGGTGGCGTTCAAGATGGCGGAGATGTACCCTGAGATGGTGCGAGCCATGGTGATATCTGGCTCCATATTGGCCATGACCGACTCCATTAATGTGAGTGCATTGACTGAGCTTGGGTTCTCTTCGTCGTCGGAGCTGTTGCTGCCTACGTCCGTTAAGGGACTTAAGGCTCTTCTCTCTGTGGCTGCTTACAAGAAGCTATGGTTCCCAGATCGCCTGCATAAAGACTTTCTCGAGGTTCGTAATTAATTTTCTATATTAATTTCTCAAAAAATAATATATTTTGATCATTATTTGGGTTCTTCTTTGTTAATTAGGTGTTAAATTCACATTAATTACTGCAAAACATTAGCGATTAGGTAGATCTTACACTCAAGCACACTAAGCTAGAGAGGATGGATCATGGATGCGTGATTACTCTACCACTTCCTTTTCCTCCCTAATTTCTAGCTATATCCTTGTTCTTCTAATAATGTCTTGAGGGTTTTCATTTGGACCATATTGCCAATTATGTTCATCCACATATATAACTAGGAGCATTCTTTTCTTTCCTTGTTGGGGGCATTTCAAGAACATATATATAGAGGAAGTCATATGTAATAGGAGGTAAAAGAAGAGGTATGAAAAGGATTCTAAGAAGGAAATTAAGGAATATTGTTCGTTTGATGTTATCTTTAATCTGTATCAAACAGATATCAGGGATTTATTTTCCATCATTGAAATGTTTCAAATGTCTATATTAATTAATTAATTAAAGTAGACTGAATTGACTTTTTTAATCACTTGTCCACATGACTGATTAATTCTCGTGGACAAGTGAAACAAATATAAAGATTTTTTTGTTAAAAAATTTTTATTCTTATTATAAAATTATTATCAATTCAAATGAAATTAGTAAAAATTAAATAAATACTCGTCACCCTTTTTTGTTCTGTATTTTTCTGCTCTAAGCTCTAATTTTGTATTTGCGCTGTGTACCCATAATAGTACTTCAAAATAGTGGAATTAATTAATGATGAAAATCAAATGAACGAAACGTATGACTACTATACGTGGATCATAAGGGGTGACGTACGGGACGGAAAGTACGTAGAAACGGGATTAGCTCAACCAACAAAACCTAACCAAGTAAACTATAAGCAAGTAGTTGCAGACAAGAATTTTGATGATTCTCAATTAATCCAAATATTGACTTCATCCCCAACAAGTAGTTGAGTCAGAGAGGATAATTTTTTCTTTTGGACACTAGAGAAGAATTACGTTTAGGGACCTTATTACATTATATTAACACAAAATTTTGAAGAAACAAAACTATAAAGTACTAAATTTTGTTTTGCTCATCTTTTAGCTTTAAGAGAGTTATACATATATATTTAAAATAAAATAAAAAATGTACAATTTAAACATTTCTTACTAGAGGAGAGAGATATTTATTTACGTTTAAATTTATTAATCAATCTATTAATATAGTCTCTATGTGTCCCAACAAGGTACTTCATTGAACCAAGGGGTAGCAGAGAACAGGCCACAACTCTTAGCACCATCTAATTAAATAGATTTTTTTGCATGTAACAACAACAGCTCTTCAAGTTTCCCAAAATCACAGATTTCAAAATTAGTAATTAATATTTATATGTTTTTTAGTTAGTTTTTCAAAGTATGCGGCTTCAATGAACAATATGCAGGTGATGTTCACGAATAGGAAGGAGCGAGGTGAGCTCTTGGAGGGCTTAATCATCAGCAACAAAGACCTCACCATTCCAAATTTTCCACAGGTTTAATTATAAATTAATAAATATAATTACACACGCACACACATATATATGCACGTCACTTACATGTACTTTACTTACGTTTTGATTACTTAAATTAAATAACTTTAACTTCCTTTTGCAGAGAATACATCTTTTATGGGGTGAGAATGATCAGATTTTCAAAATGGAGCTTGCGCAGAACATGAAAGAGTATGTATATACAAACAACACAAATTTACTATATATAAATATATATATATATATATATGAATGATTTCAAAACCACTGACTACTAATATATTATAATTTTTTTAATAGATTATAACAAGTAATTGATAACAATAAATAACAGAATAAATCATTGATTTAATCTCTGAAATATATAATTTTTTTCAATTTAGTTTGAAAAATAACACGCCCAATCATTTTTGTCTCTTGAGAAGGATTAATGTTAACGATATTGAAAGAAGAAGGATAATGCTTCCAAGTTTTTATTTTAAAAAATAAAATTGAAAGAATTTACATATTTTATGAACTAAATTAACAATTATTCTAAATAATAAAAGTTAATGGGACTATCTTTTTGTAAGTATGATTATATGAATTAATAAGTGGTAATAAACGCATATATGTGATGACAGGCAACTAGGGGACAATGCAACATATGAAGGAATAAAGAAGGCAGGTCACTTGGTTCACCTGGAGCGACCCTGTGTCTACAATAGGTGTCTCAAGCTGTTTCTTTCTTCTTTACAGCTCCCACCAACTGAAACTCAAAATTAAATAATATCCAAATTCATGTCTTCAACTCCATTAATTACTATGCGATCATATTATTGGTTTTCCAAGCCAAGGTTGTCATGTAATGTAACATATGTTCATCAATCAAACAAATGGTCTCTCATGTTCATTCATGTAATAATCTGAACTGCCAGACTAGATGGTCTTCATTATTTGAAGTATATTAATTTAACTTAAAAATTTATAAACCATTTTTATTATAATTTCCAATATTCCCACAAAAATGAAGCCCGTTATATTTGTGAAACAATTAAACATCATCAATGAAGCCAAGCTGTTGAGTGTTGAACAGTTGTTACAATGTAAGAGAAGGAAGGTCAGCAGTTGTTACCAAATCCGTATCCACAGAACTATGATGGTGAAAGGTAATTTCCATGACAACAAGTGAAACAGTTCGTTGCTGATACTAAAAGGTGTCAAACTCATGAAACACAAGGTAACATTCAACAACGTGGATCATGGGAAACAGCGTAGCAGCGAAAGAATAACACATTATGTAGGAAACACAGAGCTTAACACAACCACCACTTGCCAAGTGGTAGCAGAGTATGCAGCAGCATTTGAGGCTCACTGGTGCGTCTATCAAGTATGCTTATAAATAACTAAACGATTTTCTAATTAGTTTATAATGATTAATTAATTTGTGAATATAATTTATAAATAACGTAGTAGGTACTATGCTCCCAAAAAAACCTCTGCATGTTCAGTTTCTTGTTAAATAGGTGTATTTACGCCGAGTGATGACAATTGGTCGTTTTTTTAAAAAAAAATTGCAGTAAATATTAGTTGTAAAAAAAAGAAAGGGGTGATTCTATTATTTAAGAGACTCTTCACTTATCACCAGTTTTACAAGTTACTTCGGTTGCTAATTCACAGGTCGCATGCTCTGTTTTGGGTGATTAATCAATAATAACCCTTATCACAAGTTTTACAAAAGCACTCTTCGTAGTATAAAAAAATGAAATAATAAAGCAATAAATTTTCCCTTAATTCTTGTCAGTTGTCACAACCAACATAGTATACAAAACAATTAAGAGAACTCTGGCACAATATTTCATTTGACACAAGACAGATAGACTACCTGTGTCCACCCCCAAACATAATCATCTAAAGGATGACTGAATCTCTTCCAAAGTTCTTCCCTTGGTTTCAGGGACCCATAATGACGCAAAAACAACAGTAAAGGCTGCTACTACTGTGTAGATTGTGAATGTCCCTGTTGTTTGTAAGACAGTGTTAATTACGTTCAAAGAAATAATATATATAGTTAATGAACTTTACATACACTAAAATGTATATTAATTTTTTTAAATTTTTTATAATAATATTTTATAATTTAAAAATGATAAAAGAGAGTGAAAAATTATTTAACTTTCCACTCTTCCATAATTTCACACTCTATCTCTATCATATCTCTCATACATTTAAATTTTACTAATATATTAAAATATATATGGTTTTCGGAAACCAAAAGATCTAAAATCATATATAATAATAGTATATATATAATGTTTGCATGAATTGGTGTAATTAATTCAGACAAACACACCTCCACTGCTCCAACTCAAAAGCAAGTTTGCAGTCATTGTGATCACCCAGGAAGTCAGCCAATTTGCTAATGTAGCTACGCTGCCTGCAAGGCCCTTTATATTAACTGGAAGGATCTGAAAAGCATGATTTAAACAAGTCAGTGTTTACCTACATATAATACTGCAATTTTAGCTGATATTTGGTATAGGTAAAATTTAATTTTCAAGCCCCAGGAACCTATTTATATATGTTTAGATATAACAAAAATGAAAACAAATTAAAAATTTATATATATAGTTATATATGTTCACAACAATATAAGAATGATTTTTTAATATATGTCAAGCTCAAAAGTTTTATAAATAGCTAAGGTCCTGAGAAAAAGTGCGAGAACTTCGTAGGAATACAGGTTAGTAGATAATCCTTCATTATCCTCCTCTCTTTATTAATAACTTCAAGAAAAAATTTCACTGATTCATTATATCCAAACATACGTCTAAGACCAATATATTTCAGGGTCAAAAAGAGACGCTCTGAGCCTTAAGAACCAAGAATACATGAGGAAACCCATAGACATCAGTTAAATAATCCTAGAACTACTTCATCCTTCTTAAGCTTGTTTGTCCTGACTCCTGAATAATGAAAATAATTAATTTTACATACCTCAGACATTATAATCCAAGGGATTGGTCCAAGTCCTAGAGAGAAGCCAATCACCATAGTCTGGATAGAAACAGTAGATAAAACTGAAAAGTACTGAAATCATTAAAGCACATGAAGAAAAAAATTAAACCTAGTCCACATAACATACCACGACGCCGACAACAGAAACTATTTCCAGAGTACTGTATAGATCAGAATCTATTGATACAGTTCCCTGATATCAATATAAAACCATTAACAAACAGTCAAACAGATCTAAGCTCCTGACAGTGAATGAAGCTTGCATATTCTATTAACAATTACAAACCTTCAGATAGAACGCTATAGCAACAAGGACAAGGCTAATTGTTACTGAAGATGAGGATATCTGCAGAAACAATAACTGACGTCAGATTTTGTTTTCTTTTATTTTATGACGATAAATATTAACAAATAATAAAAACTTGCTTAATACGGACTATTAGAAGCACCCTCCGGCCACTTTTGTCAACCAACCAAGTAGTGATTCCAGTGGCTATGACCTGGAAAAGAAACCAGATGATGAGAATTGAATTTGCTTTATTGATATTCACATGAAGAAACATGGGTCTGATCTGGCCTATATTACTCAACCTGAATAGCCCCAAGTCCAAATGTAGCAACATTGCTGGATGAAATTCCTGTTCAAACATGGAAGTCAAATAACAAAGCAGGAGCAATCTAAAATCGTGGAGCTACTAAAACTGCCACCTAAAAACCTCAAATTAGTTTCCACTACTGATTGTCTAGGGTTGAACTTAATTAAGCAAAAACATATACCAAAAACAGAAGTAAACTAGCAATTTATATTCTTGCACTGTAAGTGAAAAATAGTTGAAGTTCCAACGTGAAGCAAACATCTTAAACACATCATTATCACAGTAGAATAACTGTGTCCTGGAAAAAGAACAGATAAGTGGAGATTGTGTCCCTTGGACGGTACAGTGTGCAACATATGTCTCATATTCAAAACCATGTTGTGCCGGGTTAAACATTGGTATTTCAAAAATTTGACATCTCTCCATCCCCAAGGTTATTCAGCAATAACCATCAATCTCCCTCCTCCCATCCCTTCAAAAATCAAAATAGAAAATAACTGAACAATTAATAACTGATAGATAGATTTAACCTGCATTTGCGAAGATGGTACTTGAATAGAACAATATTCCATTAATACCACTCAATTGCTGGAGCACAAGTAGTCCAATACCTATCTGCAGGCAATCAATTAGCCAAAGTTTAGGTTTCCAAAACTTCAACATATAAATAACCATTGGGCAAGCTTGGGAAGAGAAGGGGAGTAAATTCGGCACCAAAAGAAATTCAAGCACACCATTAAAGGAAACCAATATCTTTTTCTCTTGAGATCTGCTACGCGGATAGTAACTCTTTTGCCTGACGATGTCACAGATCTCTATAAAAAGGCAACTCAGTTAGCAGTGTATGTTTCTTAAATGCAGATTCTAGAATTGTACTTCAACCACAACTTTATATGCTTACTGTCATGCATATAGCTTTTCTCTTAGATGGAACACAACAATAAGCTAAATACCTTAATTTCCTGTACTTCAAAAGATATGTCCGTGTCAAATCCTCGTAAAACTTGCAATGAAGTCTCAAACTCTTCTGCCATTCCCATCTTGGCCTAAAATTTTCAAATTGCCCCCCAATCCAGGAAAAAAAAAAAAGAAGAGAAAGAAAGAAAAGTAAGGCGTAAATTATCATATACCACCTTATTTTGGTCTTGTTGATCTGGAAGGAACATGTAAATTAACAAATTTGAAAGGTAAAAAAATTCAATTAATGTAATACATAACATATGATTCATACCAACCATCTGGGTGATTCTGGTATGAAAAATAATCCAGGTATTAATATTGTACAAGGCAAACTTCCTGCAATGGAACAGACCATGTTCATTGTCATCATTTTGGTTCTATGCTCCCTACAATGTTTTAAATCACCTATTCAGTACATAATATTCTGTCAATTATTTTAAAAACTACGATAGAAATAAAGTTAATGTTAGTACTTTTAATAAGCTTGAAAATAGTTTGTCTGTTTTCAACTTTATTGTAGATAGAAAGGCAATCTCTCCATGGATAAGATGGAAAAACTAATGAACCACCCCTTCTGGTCTCACCCAGCAAAATTAATAAATAAAAATTAAAAATAAAATTAAACGTTATGTAATCAATCCTGCTGTTTATGGACTGGCCGCAATGGAGCAGAGGGACGGTGACAGGAGTTCCATTGCCTTCAACAAACTTCCTAACATAATAGCATCTAGTAAACTTTTTTCATGCACAATTGTTTTCCAGTACTCATAATTTATCTAACTAATTTGTTTCCTTGGAAGCATTAAGATATTGATCTGTCCATTCACAAAAATCAACCAAGTAAATAGTTGGGAATTTACCTAGAACTGCAAGCACTCTCCAATTGACGAAAAGGCCAAACAGATAAGCCAGCATTATTCCAATTGTCACAGACAGCTGAACCAAAAGGAACACCGATGTGAATACCATTATTTAAATAGAACAAGATGTCACACGAAAATCATACTCAAGCAGCCAACCTGATTCACAGATCCAAGGCTACCTCTCATGTTTTGAGGTGCTATCTCAGCTATATAAACAGGCACCTAAACAGAAAAAGGACCAGCACAATACTTTCACTAAGCTTTCTTCGTAATCCCAATTAATGAAGGATGAAAGAGCTATCAAGAATTCTAGATTACCACATAAGAGATTATCCCGACGCCAAACCCTTCCAATAATCTCCCCATAAATAGAAAAGGTGAGTCCTATAGAAGCAGCAATACGTCTTATAAAGTAAGAAAGTTAGACGTAACAGATATAACAACTTAGATATCATCATATCATATAATAGGAATACTGGTAAAAGGGAAAAGAAAAAAGAGAAAAATGCAAAAGGTCCCTTAAAGTCACCTATATATGGCCCCCTGAACTTTTAAAACCAGAAAATAGTTCCTTCAACTTTTTCACTCCAAGAAATAGGTCATTTTATCTATTTTTCATAAAAATTCAGTCTGAAAATGAGGAGTAATTCCCTTTTTTTTTTGGTGGTCTCACTGGCATTAGGATTTTGGAATAAATGGAAGTTTGTCATGTCAATTATTAAAAAAAAGTACAACATAGTGTTTGAGTTAACATTGTTAAGGGAAACCAGAGAGAAAGACCTATTTTCTGAAGTATGAAAGCAAGTGAAACAAAATTTATGGATCTTTTTGCATTTTCTCCAAGAGGGGTAAAAAAATTACTACCTATGCTATCACTTACTTTGGCAAAAGAAATAGTGAGCCATCCTATTATATTGGGGATTGCTGCAATCATCAGTGACTGCAAGTTAACATGCCAAAGGTTCACTCAGCGATTCATATGATAGTTGGTCTTAAAGAGTGAACATAGACAAACATTACTATACCCCTTTACGCCCCATGTATTCTGCTATCTGACCACTGGCTATAGCTCCCACCATCGCACCCACATTGGATAAAGATCCGAATATAGAAAACTGTCGCCAATTATGCATTTAGCAAAACGTGATCATAATGATTAAAAACGAAAGGAAATTACATCGCCGAAATACATTTCAAACCTCCGAAATAGTGAGTTTGAGTTCGCGTATTATCTCCTCTTGCGTGGGAGAAGAATACCCACACTGTAATTGCATTAAAACAAACAAAGATCAACGAAAGATTTTCACGTCGATTGAGACGCGGGAAGTAACAAGATAGGGTAGTACCGTGAAACCGAATTGAATAGGACCCAAGGCGACGATGAGGACGCAGAACAGAACGGAGATGGAGCCGTCTCGTATGGCCTGAATGGAGGAGCCCATGGTGCTGGACTGCCTGGAACTCATTTTGTACCAGCTTCCAGTATGACGGAGGGGCCGCCTGAGGTCATCGCTGTCGTCCCTGAAACTCATACTGCAATCTAGGAGAATCAGAGTGAAACGACTTCGACGTTCCGGTAAAGATACTTGAATTCCAAGCGTTTGTGAAAATTTCTCAGAGGAGGATCGGTAGCACTCGTAAAAGTATCTCAGGGGAATCGAAAGGTTCATGAGCATTGAGCAGACAAAACGCAATACTAGCTACAAAATTGGGTGTTAGAGGATCCGACGATTATGGAAAGGCAATTGGTTTGGGTCTCATCCTGTTCAAAACTATTATTGGTGTTGCATTGTATTCAATGATCTCTGATGATGCATCATAATTGTCGATCATTCCTCTCCTCGGCGAGTAACGAATAACGACTGTGCGGACTAATTGATAATGCCACAATTTAACTGTTGTTATATACATGTAAACAAAAATAATTGAGATGATAAAATTTATTATTTTATTTTTTGTTTTAAAAAATTATTTTTTTGGGAAATAAAAAAATTATAATTTCACTTATTTTAATCAAAATATTCTAATATTTATTATTTGTATAATTAAATATATATTTTAAGAACATACAAAATTATTTTTTAAAAAAATTAAATAAAATAACTATGTCATTTTTAACTCAAAAGAAATACTAATGAAATACAATTTTTAAAATATATTTTTTAATAAATTATAATTTTTTTAAAATTTAATAATGTCATCGAGTATATAAGTCAAAATAATTAATTTTTTAAGAGAAATTATAACAAACCAAGGTTCAAGTATGTCTAATTATGTCTCAGTGATCAGTATTGCTTCTTATAAAACATAATTGTAAAAACTTAGTTGATCATTCATCTCTTTACATTAATTTTTGTTATCTTTATTATTAGAAAAAAATTATTAATTATTGTTGTATACATGTAAATTTATATTTATTTTTACATAATATAAGATTAAGGCTAAAATGTACAAGTCTTGTACTTTAGTTTTGTACATATAACTTTTTATATTTTAAATTTTAAAATATGATCTAGAACTCTTCTGTATTTTTAAAATATTATATAAAACTTATTTATGTTTAATTTTTTATTTAAAAATTAACAATAATGAACACATTAACTTATAAGATGTCAAGTTTAAACAAATAATTAAAACATAATAGGTGAAAATATAAAAATATTGACAAAAAATTGATATTTTAATAGTAACAAAATAAAAATACCTTTATTATTTGTTAATTATTTCTTTCAACTTAACATCTTATAAGCTAATATGTTTATTATTGTTATTTTAATGAAATTTTGAATAAAAATAAGTTTTATGTAACATTTGAAAAATACAGAAAGAGTTTTGGATCACATTTAAAAATATAAAAGAATTATATGTATATAAGTTAAAATACAAGAACATCTTGTACATTTTAGCCTAATATTAATAGTCAATAAAAATTATTATAATGAACTACTCTTAGGTCTAATTATGAGATAATAAATTATAAAAAAATTTAAAAACTATCCATATACTATTTTTTAACACGAGAGCCTAATAACATGATATAAAAAATTATATCTAGTTTTTTTATAAATTTAATCTCAAAAATTAATATTTTACACATGATGTTATTGTTGATATCAAATAAAGTAGTGTTTATTAATTTAGAAAAAAAAGGAAAAAAGTAATAAAAAAATTTGGGATGCGCATTGATGGAGACTAAGAAACGGGAAGAGTGTGGCTAGATGGTTCTTGCTCTCTTTTTTTTTCATTTTAAATTAAAGGTTAAATTATTTTTGAAATTTTTACAATTTCATTCTTTATAATTTAAAAATTTGTAATTGAATTCTTATAATTTAATAAATTTTAAATTTAATCCTTAAGTTTAAATTTTAATTAATATTTTATTAAATTTTGATGATATACTAATTATCTATTATGTTATCATTATAAATGTAGTTAAATCAAATTAATCTATACATATTAATTACTTAACATAAATAACATTTAATTTTATACGTATAAATTATTGTTACATAATTATTTTTTTTTATTGACCTAAATCATTGATATCATAGGGTGATAAAATATTATATTTCACAACATTAATAAAATTTAATATAATTTTAATAAAAATTTTACAACATAGACTAATTTAATTTTTTTAAAATTATAAAAATTTAATTATAAATTTTTAAACTATAAGGACTCAATTAAAAATTAAATAAAACTATAGAAATAACATGAATATACCATTTAACCTAAATTATAAAATTATAAAATTTGAACTTTTGAAATTTTGCTTCTCTTGAATTCTCTATAAATTAGTTAAATGGATGAGTTTGAATTTTAAAAAAATTAACATGTTTAAAAGATAGGTCTAAATAAAGTTGAGTCGTTAATTTTGTGTATAAGTTAAGCAAGAATGAAGTAAGCTGGTCCATGAAAAGAAATTAAAAATTAATACAAACTAATTTAAAATATATGTTATAACAATATTTTATTTTTAATATATAAAAATTAATTTAAAGTAAAGATAATATTAATTTTTAAAATATAAATACACTAATTTAGACATATTATTTTTATCTTAATAAATTTAATTATCTTTTATTTATTTAATAAATTATAAAAATTAATGCAAATAATATAATTTTTATTATATTTTTAAAAATAAAAAATTAGATATATTTCTAGTCTAATAAATATTTATATATAAATAATTTATGTAAAACAAATCTTAATTTTGGTGAGAACCACTCTCTAGAGATTCAAATTTGTTTCTTTAATATCTAGACTCAAATTTGAACTTGAATTTGATAGATAAATTTTATGAATATTTATGAAATATGAGTATTTTGATTATCTTCAATTGCTAGTTACCATTGCTTTTCAACCTTTCATAATTAAAATTAAAGTAAATTAATATCTGTAATTTATTTAGTTTTAATCTCCCAAGTTTATGAATTAGTTTTAAAAAATATATAGAAGTTTTTAATGATGAAAAATATCTAATTTATTATAAGTTAATTCTTTCATCAAATATGTCATGGCCATTGATCATCCAAGTTTTAGACGTGGTTAATTAATAATCTAGTTGACACGTTAAAATCTACTTAGTCTATTAAGATCTAAATAATCAAAATTCATGCTATGCTATAAATACTATATAGAATTCTAGAATTATTTTCTAGGCGAAACAAACCAATTATAATTGAAACAAAATTATGATTTCCCAAATCTATAAGATGAAATTATGAATTGTTTAAGAAAAACCTTTATAATTAAGAGATACTTAAC
This sequence comes from Senna siamea, assembly GCA_031216115.1. Taxonomy (NCBI): domain Eukaryota; kingdom Viridiplantae; phylum Streptophyta; class Magnoliopsida; order Fabales; family Fabaceae; genus Senna; species Senna siamea. The sequence goes on from CM062358.1 coordinate 16,963,071, forward strand.
GAACAATTTAATCTATAACGACTTAGATATTTTTAAAAATTAAATCACCAATTAGCTTATATAATAATTAAGACATACTTAACGAACAATTTAATTTGTAACAATCTAGATATTTTTTAAAATTAAATCATACCCTACGAAAAATTCTGAACCTAAATTTAGGTATGCTTGTAATTTCAGATAACAATCAATTTTTTTATTTTTAAAAATATAGTGTTAACAGATAGCTAAACAAAACAAAACAAAACGAACAAAAAAATGTTTAAAGCTAAGGATCTGTCCATTATAGATGGCTAAGAAAAAGGGGAGTTGAATCTTTTAAATTTAAAAAATAATATATGTTTTTAAGTTAAAGTTAGAGAAAAAATATTTGATCTTTAAAATTATTTAGAGTAATCTATATGGGTCATTTTTTTTATCTCTCCTTAACTTTAGATAAATATATTATTTTTTAAATTTATAAAATTCAAAATTAAAAATTGACAAAGGCAGAATCCTTTTGATATGGCACCACCAGCTTTGCATTAACTACACATATTAAACATGTTCTATCACATAACAGCTAAAGGATAAAATAAAACGTTGCCATAATGATACTGGGGTTCTGATTTGTTTGAACGCAGTTTTTTTTTGTTTTAAAATTTTAAAAAATAAAAAAAATTGTTTCAATAATTATTTTTTTATAGAAAATAAAAAAAAATAGTTATGTTTGAGAACAAAAAACACAAATTAATTAAAAATTATTCTGAACTTTAATTTTCTAAAAGAAAAATAAAAAATAAGTGTTTTTATTAATAATATGTGTATAAATATATGAAAATAATACTAAAATAAATTATCACAAATGACTTCATAAAATAATTTTAAAAAATAAAAAAAATGTTTAAACATAGAAATATATCTTTCTTTCTTTCTTTCTTTTAAAAAAGGAACAAAAAAAAATTTAATTGTTCTTAACTACATAAAAACTATTAAAGCTACGAGCTAGATATTGAATATCTAAGATTATTACTTGCAGTATAGTTTATAGAACTGGATTGAACTAATTGATTCAATTGAAAAATTGATAAATCGATTGTAGTTCTAATTCTGTCAACTTTTAAAATTGATCTTATAAAAAATTGATTAACAATCAAGAAAATAGGTCTATAATATAAAAAAATGATCAAAAATTAAGTAAATTGATCAAAATCGACCGATTTTATTGGTTCAAATGATTTTAAAAATGATCTTTTTATGTGTTTTTTAATATTTTATAATAAAAAAGATAAAGAAAAAATAGAAAATAAAAGAAAATAAAGAGAAATGACAAAAAAAGAAGAAAAAAAAAAGATGATCAATGATTTGTACATTATAACATTATTTTATTTTTTAGAATTGATAAATAGTTTATTGAATTGTCTAAAAAATATGATATATTTTATATCTATTTTATTTTTATGTAATACAATTATGTAAAATACTTATTATTATACTTAATTATATTTTAAAATTAATATATAATATTAATACTAATTTAACCATAAACATTGACTTGCAGGCGTAGTCTGTTTAGTGTGTGCAAAGAAGAGCATGTTGTATCCCTTCTTCATGAGGTTTATAGTTAGATTTTTTTTTTAAATTTTTACAAATATTTTTTTATTAGAGACAATCTTATTTAAAACACTCTCAAATACTAAATATAAACCCTTCTCCCAACATAAATTTAAACATTAATTTGTCACATTGTGAAAGACTAATTATTTATACTAAATTCAATCTCCATTAACTCTATAGTTAGGTTGTTGTAACCCTTATTTCTCAATCTTGCTCAAAATTTAAAGGGACACTTTGGTTTAATTTTAAAATGAAGAGATATTATGTCTTTTCTATATTAAAAAAAAAAGCTAAATTTTTGGATAATAATTACCTCTTATGCTAACTCCTAAATAGTTTTACTATTTTTCTTTGGATTGCATTATTAATAACCAATGTTTAAAGTATTGATTTATAATTTAATAATAAATCAATGATATTTAAATTGGTATCAATATTATATATTAATTTTATATTATAATTAAACATAATAAATATTTTATATAATTTTATTATATTAAAATAAAATAAATATAAAACATATCTTATATTTTGCAAAAAAAATAATAAATTACTTATAAATTTTTTTAAAAAATTAAAAAATATATATCATAATATACAAACCATTGATTTTTTTTTGTTTTTTTCTTATTTTTCTCTCATTTTTTTCTATTCTATTTTTTTAGACTAGTTAAATTGTTCAACTAGTAAGTTCTGACCAATTCATTTAATTTTTGACTACTTTTCTTAGTTGGTGATTAATTTTTTACAAGACTAATTTTAAAGATTAGTTAGACTAAAGCTATGACTAATTTACCCATTTTTTAATTGAATTGACTCATTCAGTCCAATTTGTTCGTGAGTGTTAATAACTCTATCATTTTGCTCTTTAGTTACACAACATGTAGAACGAGAGATAAAAATGATAAAGAATAAATGCTTTACAAAAGGTAATTGTGAGAACTCAAAATTTTAGAACAAAAGGTTCTTGAATTATTTTCCCATCTATCTGATGCTGACTGGTAATTTCATTTTCCCTCTATCTCATCAGTAATTCTTTAATTATTTTTCTATCTACCCCAGTAAATAAAATTTTCACTATGAGTTCAGAAAGAAGCATATCATATAATCCCTTTCCTACATGAAAAGGAAAAAAAAAAAAAGGAAGCCGATGCTTTTTCTGTACTAGTTGGGAAGTGTGATATGATCACACACCAAAGACCAAAGTGGTGAGATTCGAAGCAGACAAATAGTGCGAAATCCACCAATGTCTTTGACATGTGCACTACCACGTACCCGCGTGCGGGGTACCTGATGCGACTCACGACCCTACAATCTATGATAGATTTCCTTGTCCTTCTATTTGGAACAAAAACCCCAGGCCAAGCCCTTCTCTTGCTTTGTACCACAACCATCATGAACCATTCTTTCTTTTTACCGCACGTTGTATATATTAATATTTTATTTATATTATTATATATAATTTAAAGTTTTTTTATCAATTTTTAAAATTATATATTTATACATATAAAACAAGATATAAATTTAAAAAATATATGGGAGTTTATCTCTTATCTATTGGGAAAGTTTATCTCCATTGTTAGAGTTTCTTTCTTTTACTCTTGATTTTCTTATGGATGAAAATCATGAAATGAAAGATAACTCAACGGAAACAATGTTGGAGAGGCGCGCATTCGCTATCAATTTCTCTTTCTTGCTATTTCCAAAGAATAACCACCTAACAATTTACCACAATGATTATCAAGAATTTTAGATTTTTGTATTTAAAAAATAATATGTATATCTGTATTTAAAGAGAAATAAAAAAATATACACTAATTAAAACATACTCTGAATAAATTATATATTAAATATTTTTTATCTTTTAATGTAAATAAATATATTATTTCTCAAATATAAAATATTGTATTGATTGCAAGATGCATGCGCCAAGTCAATTTGTTCACATTAAATTAGTTTTCCACTCATAATTGACCAAATAGATATTTATTTTGTGAATTTTTTTTGGGCAAAATTTTATTTTGTGAATTTGTATCTTTTAAAATGAAAAAAATTATGTGCTCAAATGAAAAAAAAAAAAGAAGTGAAAAAAAAGATAATTTAATTAAGGAAATAAATTAGGTGTCTATCTCTTATATATTTTTTTCTCTTTACACTTTATTATTTTATCTCTCTCCTCAATTTGGAGCATCCAAATCTTTGTTTTCGATAGACTAACCATGTTTCTTCATATTTAGGGACTAATCTTCAAATTTTACACTTCATTAAATAGCTTCTAATACCACAAAGATGATGATGTATCTATTTGGTTGGGTTTTATTATTCCATCTTGTTGCCAATCATTCTCCATTGTAAGATGATTTTTATTTAATATTTCTACTATTTATTAGAGTTTTTTAGGCAATATGTTTGTCTGATATATTTTAATTTTTCTATTGTATTGCGTGATCTTAAATGTTGTACTTGTGAATTTTTTTTATAAATAATATATTTTATTTGGCCAATATATATATATATATATATATATATATAAATTTGTAGAGAACTCTTGTTATATATCATGACATTGATAATAATTATAAAGTTTGATGACAAAATTAAAAATAATTCTAAATTTCGAAGACTAAAAATACATTTTTATCTATTCTTGCTTATTTTATTTTCTAAGTTAGAATCCTTAACTCCTGAATCATCAACCCTGTCATTAATTTCTATCCAGTCAAAGTAATCAAATTCTCTCTTTCTTACTCTTGAATTAGCTTGGTAACTTCCTGTTTCAAGTTTTGTCAAAGTTTTGCTTGAGTCAATGTTTTATTTTAGTTAGAACTGACTTTCCATAACAATTCTTCTCAACAAAATTCATTATACAAAGGAAAAACAAAAAGAGAAAAAAAAGTAACTTATAGAATAGTTGCCAAAAAAAAAATCTCTCCCATAAAAATATTTTCAAAAAAATTACCAAAACTAAAATCTTAAACTTGAAATAACTTTCATATATATACAACTCATATTTTAAAACTCTCTCTAGCTGTTTCGATATTGTCGTTAGATTTTTCTTTTTTGATTTTTTTTCTTTCTAGAAATGGGTTTCTTTTTTTATTCATTGAGTTACTTTGATAAAAATTTTGGAGGCATTTGTTGGAATAAAAATGATTTAAAAGTAGCAAAAAGAGAGACTGGACTTGAGATTCTGTGTGAAAAAGAAAATAAAAAATGAACAAAAATATCTTTTGGTCCCAAAGTTTTAGATTCATTGTCAATTTTATTTCCATGAACTTTATAATTACTCTTAATTTTGCTTGAAATATTAATGTGTCTAATATTTGTTAAGCCAGTAAGTGGATTGCTATACATATAAGTTTCATGTCGTTGGGAGAAGAATTTTGGAAGGAAAGGAAAGAAAATTGAAAGAAATGTGGTAATATATTCTTCTTATTTGTTCTTTAAATTTTTAAAAGAGAAGAAATTAAAGGATTTTATATTAATTTTTTATATTAATTTTAATTATCTTAAATTAAAAAATTTAAAGAATCTAAATAAAAGAAATAAAAATTATTATTTAACTTTTTATTTTATTTCCTTTCATTTCTTTTTAATTTCTCTCATTTCTAAATTTATAAACCTTTAGTATAATAGAAGATATTAAAGTTTGGGACGAAATTGACAATAGTTTAAAATTTTAAAAATATAATTGACAAAAAAAACAAATTTGGGAACAAAATTTACAGCCAATACAAAATTTGTGAAAATAAAAATGACTTTTTCCTTAATTTAAAGTACTTGGAAGTTGTTCCCTCTCCTTAATTCCAAACACGTCGGTGCATTTTGGATTAGGAAAATTGAGCTGTTTTTCTGGTGCACAAAACGCCACTGTTCTACCAAATAAATAAGAACACCATCTCTGTACGTTGTACTTCCCTGATCTGACAAATAAAATAAAGAACGTAATTCAAAAGTGTATGTTGTTTCCCAATTTGATCTGGCAACGGTAAAACAATTGTGTCAGGACTTAAACAACATGAAAGGTTGGAAGATCATGTATTAGAATACTGATTATATATTTTGTAATTTTATAACTAATATATATATATATATATAAAGGGTAAATGCCTTTATCAAACATGCAAGTTATACATCAAAGATGACCAAGTAGCAATGGGAAGGCAAATCACTTGAAGCAACTTATTTGTGTTATCCCATAGTTTCTCACGGAAGTTTGAAAACCGTTTATATTAAGACATTTATGGTTTCTTTGGGGAGAAAAAAATGAAGGGAAAAGGAAGATAAGGGAAGAGAATTTATTCTTAATATTTTAGAGAAAAAAATTAAAAAATTTTATGTTAATATTTCTTAATTTTTTTTATATTAATTTTAATTATTTTAAATTAAAAAATCTTAAAAATTTAAATAAAAAAAGATGATACCATTACTTAACTTTTTTTTCTTTTTCTTTAATTCCTTTCTTTTTTCTTTTCATTCCTAATTAATTTTATGTTAACTCTCCTTAATTTTTTATTAATTTTAATTATTTTAAATTAAAAAATTTTAAAAGATTAAAATAAAGAAAAGATAAATGATTACATAAACTTTTTTTTTTTTTATCATTTCCCTTTCCTTTCCTTACTTATTCATATAGTCTAGAAGTGAATAATGTGAACAATGCTTATGTTCTATATATACTTTTTTATAATTATAATTATATATAGATAATTATTTAAAGGGATATATATTTCCTCGCTTTAGTTTTGGTTGGATTCATTTAATTTATTGAGTACAATTACATATACGTTAAAGCAAATTTAAATTCTAAAACTTGAATCACAATTCCAGCTTTCCATAGTTAATTTATATATATGGCCTCTGTCAAGAATAACAAATAGAAGGCTCGTGTGACTTCGCTCGGCATGCCTAGTATACAGGCTTGGTTCAAGATCAAGAGTATGGTAGATTAGTGTTGAAGAAAAAAGATTTAAATTTTATAAAAATAACAATAATAATTTTATGAAGATAAGGTTAGCAAAATAGCATGAATTGCAAGGCGAAAGGTGGCAGGAAGTGGTACTGTTAATGTAGGCCAATAGTAGTGGGGTTGCAGAAGCAGCAGGCGCACAAAGTCACAAACACAAATAACAGCCTCAATTTTGAGAGAGAAAGAATCTGACCATAACAACAACAGGACAATTGCTGTCTCCTGTGCAATGGCCCAGCAAGTATTCTCTCACTTTAAGTTCCCCCGCTCATCTTGTCTTCTAGCGATTATCAGATACAATAATAAACATAAGCTAATTAGTTATATATATTAACCTCCCTTTAATTTGGAACCTCTGAATTAGGGACATTTAATGTTTCTTAAGATTCCTGGAAAATTTAAAGACACCTCCTCACAAAGCTTATAATTAAATTAGGCTTCAGGATCCATATTTTTAATTAGACATTCAGCTAATGCCAAACATCACAATTCGCAATCTCTGATGTGGGAACGTCTCTCACTTGTCTTACTTATACGCAGTGGTATACATATAAAACAATGATTCATATATACACGAAATGAGTGAGAAGAGAGAGAGAGGGGAGGGGTGTCCTACTTAGGGTTTAATAATTAAGAAGAGGACCAAGGTGCACGGCGTGGGAGAGGACTAACATGACCTTGTCGTTTGTCCTGCAAGACAGATAATTCACAATGCAAACCATCTCTCACCCTGTTCCTTTCATACGTGGATTTTATAGGTGTGGATGGCTGCTAGGAAACATCATCCTCTTCTCCCACGACCTTATAATATTCATTAGCATAATCTTTTTCCATTCCCTTAATCCTTATTTTTCTGACAATTTCAGATTAAGATACCAGGTGTCTCTCTTAAATCTTAATCCTTCTGTTTTCAGGTGTGTTCTTGTGTTGTATCTATTTGCTTACTCTCTCTTTCTCTCTCCCAAGCTTTTTGCGGATGCAGTTAAGCTTTTCTAGTCTTCTAGAGTCTTATTTAGGTTTTGTGGGGACGCAGCTCATGGTCTTATTTCATAAAAAATATACTACCAGCTTATACCCTCTCTCTCTCTCTCTATATATATATCTTTTTTTTCCTTTATTAAAATTAAACTACTTTTTTCCCTGCTACTATATATATAAACAGTATAATAATCACTGGCTTACGTCTCTGAGAATAGGATAGGAAAATTGGCATGTGGGTTTAGCACCCAGAACGTCAATATCAGAATAAGGAAAGAAAAAGAATAATTTGTGGGTGAGCTAGCGAGTGATTAAGTCTTTGATTAATTAAAGTCTTTTCTTCCCTAAGATAGGAAGAGCATATTGCATTAGGGTTGATCAGCTAGCTCACAGGAAGATCCGATCGACCACAACTTCAACTAGAGCAAGATCATGAAGAACTAATCCAAGATTACACCAAATCTGAGATAACAGATCAGTTTGGATCCTAATTATTAGAAGTAAATGAGTGGCCAAGATAGGGAAAAAGAGATGCAAAGCACTCACAATTATAATCCCCCTAATAGGGATTCTTCTTCTTCTTCTTCTTTAGAGCACCAGCATAATCATCAATATCATCTCCATCTTCCTCCGATTGCATCGAACCAGCTTCGAGAATCGCCGAGAAGAGACCCAGATCCAGATCGGAGCACAACAGTAGCTGTTAGGTACAGAGAATGTATGAAGAATCACGCGGCTAGCATGGGGAGTCACGTGGTGGATGGGTGCGGAGAGTTCATGCCAAGCGGAGAAGAAGGCACTGTGGAGTCCTTGAGATGCGCTGCTTGTAACTGCCACAGAAATTTTCATCGAAAACAACCACAGCCACAACAACATCATGTTTCCAATTACTTCAGTTATTATTACGCTAACGAAAACAACGGCCAACATAGGAATAATACTATTCCTTCTCCTACACCTCCTTATTCTCTTCATCATCAACATCACAGATTTATTCCACCATGGATGGTGGCCTTGGGAGGTGGCGGCGGCGAGGATCTCGACTTGTTTCGGTCTAATACCGGAGGGCAGCCATCGCTACCAAAGAAGAGGTTTCGGACCAAGTTTACAGAGGAACAAAAGGAGAAGATGATGGAATTTGCAGAGAAATTGGGGTGGAAGATCCAGAAACATGATGAGCAAGAATTACGGCAATTCTGTTCTCAGGTAGGTGTGAAAAGGAAGGTTTTCAAGGTTTGGATGCACAACAATAAACAAGCTAGGAAGCAGCAGCAGCAGCAGCAACAAGTGTAAGCCAAAGACACACTTAATAATCTCTTTAGATTATTTGTTGTTTAGAAAATAAAAAATAAAAAATAAAAAATAACAAGCAAACTCTTTCAAGTGAACAATTAGAGTAGATGTGCATATGTAAACAGAGAAGTAGCCATTACTTTCGATTTATCTCTATTTTCTGATCATCTATATATTAATTGACATGTTTCAGCAATTAAGCATTTAATCTGTAATCTACTAATTTTTATGCTATATATGTTCTTTGATAAACACAGACAGTAACGAAAGTATGCGTTAATTCTCACCTTATCCATAGGCAAGATTTAAGGATTTAACAAAACAAAAGAGAAGGCAGAAAAAGAATTATAGGATGCGTTATACGTTGTTGTTATTATAACTTAGGAGCAGCTTAGGCTTAAACGTAACTATATTTCATGCATAATCTCATTATTTGAAGACCTTTTCCTTATTTCCTATATCTCTAAGCCTGTAATCATGGGAACGTCGGTTCCTGGAACCCATGTGTGAACCAATTCACTTTCTTTCACATCAAAGTTGAAGAATTTGGAGCAAATAGATGCCACCCAGCCGTATAATTTTGTCCTCTTGTAAGACACCGACACATGAATTAGCAGACAATACCCGCTCTTTTCTCATGTTGTCTTTCAATTCTGATTAATTAGTTTAGTCCGTATTGTCTACCCCAACTAACAAGGGCGAAAACCACCCAAAAACAAAAACAAAAACAAAAAGGAGAAGAGAAAATTCTCACGTGTCATTGATCAGAGAAAGAGTAAGGAGAGTAAGGAGAAATACGTAGCAACGGGAAACTCAGAGAAAAACAGGCCAATTCGATCGGTTCCTTAATCCTTATACTCAAGGAAATAATATATTGTATAAATTATAAGTATAGTAATTATAATTTATAAATGCACTGAACAATTAGGTTTGAATTTTCTAAATTATTTTACATAATAAAGTTGGAGGCAGAAAGAGAGAAAGACTATATAAAAGCATATACAAATACAATGTAAAAATGAAGATATATTTCTGGGCTGGAAATTACAAACAACGTACTCACCTTGCTACAGTACGTACGTATTGCATTTATAAAACTAAAACTGCTAGGTTATCCAACCAGAAGAATTCAAACACGAGCAACATTATTATTAAAAGCATTGTTATACTAGGTCCAATGTTACTGCAGCTGCAACGGAACTTAATGCACCTAATTATATACATCATACCTTTATTGAAGCAAGCTACCGAGCAGGACGAAAAGGATATACAATAATCAAGTTCGTAAAATCGCCCTTGACAAATAACTTTACGGGGAAATTGACTTTAATTTCCAATTAGTATATGTATATGTACATAGATATCTTTGAAAGAGGATTAATTAATTAAAGAGCAGATCTGAAGAGACGTACGTATGCGCGTTACTAATTAACTAATTAAAAGAGAGGACATTAAATTTATTTAACTATGCACCTTTCATATAATAATGCTCTTCTCAGTACATTATTGACAAAATTACCGAATAGGAGCCAAAAAATTTATGCAAATTGCCAAAAATATATTATGGGGACCTTACATGAAATTAAAATTAATTAGCACCTTGATATAGAGAACCCAATAGAAAGGCCTTCTCACGGAGCTGTATTTGTCCCCATTTTCTTAACCATACAAACATTGGCCACACAGCAGAAGAAGACAACACACTAAAAACCAAAACTCAAACTTAGACTGATGAGTGATGAGGTTGTTAACTTATATATTATAGCACGCAATAAGTAGTTCTTAATTTCTTGACAAGGGCAAGCCCAAGTAAGTCCCACATCGATCAAAGATCACCCTCGTCCTTATCCTTGGTTTTCTTCTCCTTCTTCTTGGTTTTCTTCTCTGCTTCACCCACTTTGTCGTGATCCTTCTTCTTGGTTTTCTTCTCTGCTTCATCCGCTTCGTCGTGATCCTTATCCTTGGTTTTCTTCCCAGCTGCTTCATCTTCTTTATGTTTAGCATGCTCGGTAGTCTCGCCTTTGTGTTTTCCCTTTTCTACTTCCCCTTTCACCGTCTCCTTCGCTTCATCGCCTGCCTTATCTTTTTCTCCTTTTACTTTCTTCTTAACATCCTCTGCTTTTTCCTTCGCATCATGAGCCGCTTTTGAAGCTTTCTTCTTTGCCGATTTCACCTTCTCGCCGGCTTCATCTTTGGCCTCTTCGGCTTTGTGCTTTCCTTTTGACATGGCTCCTGACACTGCTTCCCTTGCATCGCTAGCCTTTTCAGTAGCTTCTACACAAATTAATAATCAAAATGTTGCTTCAATCAGATCATACAGCTTTCAAGGACAGAGTTAGGTGGAAACTGGAAAGAGTACCAAGGATGAGCAAATACCCGATGCAGTAGATTTCACTTTCTCTTTCGCCCCTGAGGCAGTGTCTTCAACTGAAACTTTCTGAGTTTCACTCACATGTTGGTCTCCGTTTTCCTTTTTATAACCCATAGTCCTGACACCACACAACAACGTAAATAAATTAACAAATATATACTTGTCAACCTCCATAAAAAGTAGCGGCGTCATCGCTTTCTCCATGCCCAATGCGCTATATGTGAAAGAATATTTTTTAAGAATTTACCACTAAATAATATAAATCCAAGTTCTTGTACATAATGAATAATGCATATATACTTACAATTTACAAATGACTACGATCTTCATTCAATGGCAATCCCCGACCCTTTTTTGTTTCTGCACGTTACTCATTAACATATTCTTAGTTTTGTCTTCCACTATCCTAGACATCATCCCCATCCCAATACGAACTATGATCATTGAAAACCAAAGATAAGCATTGCCATATTGGTGCAACAGAATGATTCATGCACTGAATTTTCTACGAAAGATCTTGTCCAACCAAGAAGATCAGACACGGTGCCGATCACCCTAATTTTTATACCTCTTGCTTGGTGTGAAATGAGTATAATTAGAAAAATAAAATAAAACGGAAAAAACTGAAATCTAATAAGAATATTTGAGACTAAGTTGTCCAAATTTTATGGATAATAAAAATTTCAGGAAATTATATGAGAAAACTAATACTCACTTTGTTTATTAAGTTTAGTTAAAAAGAAAATAGAAAATTGGAGAAAAGATTACTCGGAAAACTTGTCGTAGGCCCAGTTGGTCCAAGTCTCGGCCTTATCCTTAGCATCTTCAACGGCTCCTTCGGCTTGCTCCTTAGCTTGCTCAACGGCTTCGTTGGGACCCTCCTCTGCTTTCACTACCCCATTGTTAGCAACACTCACTGCCACCAACATCACCACCAACAACAACACCACCTTTGCCTTTCCCATCTTCCTTTGCTTTGTCTCGCTCTCAACGTAAAGATTATTTTGCTCAATTCCCTTCGCTTTCACGGTCGGGGAGGACGGTTGGTTTTATATGCTCCCAAACGGGTGCCCACGTGGCTGTAGAGTAATCGTTGCCCTTCAAAAGGCATGGAATGTCTGTGCGGCCGTATGTCCCGCATTCGGAATCGCGATCGATCTTGCTCGTGACAGCAGGACCTCAATTCCACGTACGAGACCGTTGTGTATTTTAAAAGACTAAACCGGTGCTTGGTGCGGAATATTTTTAGCATCTTTTTGTTTTGTTTTGTCTTTTTATATATATATATATATTAAAAGCATTCACTTGTAATAGATATTGAAATAATTAATGATTGAAGGTTTTTCTTTTAATAATAGAGTTTGAAATGTGGTAGATATTTAACTTTTAGATTATAAAAAAAATAATCAAAATGATTTTTCTCTTAAACAAAATTTATAAGTGAAAGATTTTATGACTATTAATTATATTCATATCTTAAATTTGTTCAAATAGTAATTTTCTTTTAGTAAATTATACTAACATCTATCTGTATTGAAAAATTATATTTTTTTTAGAGATGAAAAACTTACAATTTTATTCATTTTGACCAAATTATCTTTATGTTTATTATTTATATAATTACATATGTATTTGACTAATATAAAAAATATTTTTTAACTTAAAATAAAATAACTGTATTATTTTTAATTTAAAATAAATAATAATAATTTTTAAAAATATATTTTATAATAAATTATAATACTTTTAAAAAATTAATAATTTCATTAAGGATATTTTAGTTAAAATGAATAAAATTATTAATTTTTTAATTTTTAAAGGAAAAAATGTAATTTACTCTAATTTTTTTTCTAAAATAATATCATTTGAAAAAATTTTGTAAATTTAAGTGATTGAAAGAATGACTCAAATTTAAACAAAAACTTACTTTAATGATATCGTTTTAGAGAAAGTATTACCTAATCAAATCTCAGTCATGAGTTCATATATAGTTATATATACAAGTTTTCCTTTACTAATTGGAAAAAACTTGCTGAACACAAAGACCACATTTTGATTAGGAAAATTATTTGATAAATTAAATTAAAAGATTTTTTCTTTAAAAGACTAAATTAAGAGATGATTTTTTTTAATGGTTAAATAATTAATTTACTATAAAATTAACATACAAAAACTACTGAATAATTATTTTAAAATTATTTTATTTTATTTTTAAAAATAATATAAATTTTAATTCAAAATTTTAGGAAAAAAATAGTAATAGATTCTAACCATATATTTTTTCTTAGTATGTGTAAAATGAAATTATAAAATAAATTGATGCCAAGCTATAATTAGATTTTCTTAATAATTATTCTTTTAACATGTTGTACTATCATAAATCCTTATTTGTAATAGAATATGATGAAATACAAAAGTCTTTATTTGAGTAATTGTGCTATAAATTAATCCGCTTAGAAGACATTCCCAATAAAAATAAAAATTACATGGTGGCTATTGATGTATTCCATAAAATTCTAACTTTATTATTGGCTTTATTCGAATTATGTTTTTTTTTTCTTTTCCAATAGGCAAGAATAAGAATTTGACCCTTGACACAGCAGCATACACGTGAATTTAGCTAAGGGTGAATTCTTCTTTTATCTTTTTAAAAGATGTTTAAGATATATGGTCTATTTTATTTAAAAAATAAAAGTAAATTTCACTTACTTTTTATGTTAATAAAGAAAACTTTATGTTAAATTGTGATTTTTATTTTTAATATAATAATATATACCAAATACATTTATATTATGATTTAATATAAAATTTTTAATATAATAGTAAAAAAATTGAATAATTTTATTATTTTAGAATGAATATGTATTATATAAAATATTAATTTTACTGATAAAAAATAAATTAAAAAAATTTTTGTGTAACATTGTATAAAATTTAAAGGATACAAAATATAATTTTTTAAATTAAATGATTTCTTTTTCTTCATTCTTCTTTGTTCTCGTATCGTTCGGATGGAGCTTGAAGATTCAGCACTCCGTTTCGTCTGCTCGAATCCTCCTGGAATAGCATTATTGTTAACCTTTGGTTTCAGATGCGCCATATTGTTTTGTCATGAGCTTCGTGAGAAATGAGAATCCAGAATCATTGAGGTAAGCCGTTAAATCTGCGCACTGTTGTTCTTTTAATGCATAAATCATGTTCTGTACTCTTCACGAGCTTTAATCATCGCCATCAATTTTTGTTCTGTTTGCATTTATTAGTTTATTACCATGTCTTGATTGTGGTCGTTGTGATTGTCTGCTTCAAAATACTCCTATGGTCAGTTACGTTGCACTTTTGTAAGTCTTATGCATGCTTTGATTGATTTTCCAGAAGAGATTTTGTTCAATAATCTGCAATTTCATTACGCTTCGTTTAAACTACCATTATTTAACCATTCATGTTTGCGTTCCACGGGTTACTTTTCCGATACTGTTTTAAAACCACACAAGGGCTGGAGTATTTGGTAGTAGATACTAGAAATACAAATTAGTAGCTCTTCATTAGTAAGGACAATAAATAATATTGATCTGCATACAAAGATTAATTCCACAATACATCAACTCAGACTGCTATTATTTTACAAAGAAAGCGAAGGAAAACAGGATAGAAGACTACGATAATCACATGGTAGCGAGCTGTTGGACTCTTTTACAGTTGTTGGATTGGACGACTGTAGTTTCGTTTATTTAATTATTACTGATATGCTGGTGAGTCTTCAAGTTGGATTCTGGATCATCAAGAGCCTGCCAAACACAGACAAAAGGGGTTTTTGTCAGTGAACTAGTTTTATATATATCCAAAATGTTTTAATGTTTAAACTTTAAAACATTGGAACTTCACAGAAACAATGTCGTGAAATAGTGGTGTGGCCAAAACAATTAGATATACTGGAGAACAGTTGTTCTAGACTCTAGATCAATGGATAAAGTGATGAATAATAAAGGCCTAAAAGGTTATTGAGGATTGCATGGATCGAACAAGTTGCAGATAGGTTTAGTATAGAACCTTCATCTGGACATCAAAAAGTGAGTAAATGATCTTATGGACTCAGATCTAACATGAACCTAATTATGAGACAATAATTACTAAATTTATGGAATAATTTTTTTCTATTCCAAGTTAAATTAATTCTATAAATATGATTGATAAGTAATATTATTCTACATTTAATGAAATCAGTAAAATATTATACTATATTTAATATTTTATTATATATAATTAGAATTTAGAATTCATAATAAATCTGAGTTCAAAAGATCATTACTCTAAAAAAGTAATGGCTGGTGTTTCCTACTTCACTGGCATTGGAAATTGTTTGCGACAGCTGGCATACGATGGTTAATGAATTATTCTGAATGGGCAGAATTAGTACCATGGACCAAATCACAGGATCGCTCTTGCATCATATGTGAATAACAAGAAGTTCGATGCTCAGTGTAGTGGCCTACTAACTTTGGAATCCATGGACTGATGGACCACATTAACTGGTATTTCAAGGCTGTCAATTTACGCTTTCCTATATTATTCCATTGACCCACTATATAGTACTTTAAAGTACTGCAGGACTATGGCTTTTCAAATCTAAAAGAAATTTACTATGAAAAACTTATATTCCATGTAAGTAGACAGCCAATAGTTCCGAGACATATGGTTTTAACTCTTATGAAACTGGATATAAAATACTTTTCTTTTTAATTTGTTTCTCATATGGTGATTGGAATTATGTATTTAGTAAGGAAAGGAATTAAGGAAGTGATTTAAAATGATTTTGTAAAATCTGCGAAGACTCTGTTTACTTAGGAATGAGGGAAAAAGTGGAGCAATACCTGCGCTGTTTGATACCAAAGATTTAGGTGGTGTTGTTGTTGTTGTAGTGGGGGAATGGTACTTGACCATGCTCAATGCGTTTGACATCTTCTTTGAGGATCTCATAATGCCTTTTAACCTCCTCCACAGATTTTCCCACCTCTCTGGCAACATTATGCCACCTATCTGGGGTCTCCCTATCATATAAAGCCAGAGCCCGTTCAAATAGTTTGTTTTGCCTCGGTGTCCAAGATGATGCCATCTGAAGGTAAAGGTTTTAAATTCACTTAAAGAGATGTTTTAAGGAGGTATTAAGGCAGCAAGGGATGGCAAATGACTGGATTAAATCTCCTAAAAGGAAAGAAGAGAGAAAAGAATGGTTGCTTTGGTTCCCTAAGATGACTCAAAGTCAAGGAATGGTATGGGGAAGGGATGACCAAGCTAGCTCCTTATAAGTAGGAGGAAAAGTGCTGGTGGGGTTAAGCCTGCTGGGCGAATATATCTTCCACAAGGACAGAAGATAAAGTGATCCGTTCCCTTAGGAACCAAAATATGAATTCAGACAATGGACAGCAAGTGGAAGAGGAGAATCAGGATCAACGGAAATGCCTCTCATTGTTTTAATCATAGATACTCCTTCAGTTACTGCAGGCAAGTTGTATTTTCCTTTAAAATTGCTAGTGGGTGAATCATAATATCAAAACTCAAAATACAATGTCCAACAACCAGACCTGACAGATAATGTGTTTGTCTCCGAAATTCTTAAAATGGAATTACTGATATACGTATGCTTCATGTTCAAGTGGTGTGACTTACGACATGATGTTCAGGTTTGAGTTAAGATAGAATATGTTGGCGTCCTTGATCCTTATAACCTACCCACCTAGTAGAAAAAAGTTTTATTTGTTATTTTTAGCACTAAGCAGGCTCGACAGAACACAATGAGCTAGAATGCATTGCCTTTTGGATGATTAATTGATCAGCCAGACCAATGTTAATTATTCAGATTTTAGCAATCATGCTTCTCAGTCATGCGTAATTACTGCATCTGTAATCATGGAAGAGGGGTTGTTGCTCTCAGAGGTATAGTTAGCTTTATAATTGCTTTATTGACAAAATTGCATATAGATGGATTCTTTTTTTCCTTCTTTTTCGTGTGACTAAGAAGGCTGACAGTTCAAAAAGTATGATTTTAGTTATTTGCTGTTTCCACCGTACTTACAAAAACTCCCTCCCATCGACTGTATTCATCGTTTAAATAAATGGAAAGCAGTAGCCAGTAGGTCGATAGTGATTGGATATTTTGCTTTTTTGCTTTGTCAACTGAAATTGTAATTTAAGTAACTGTGCTTTTGCTGGACCGCCAGTAAATCTTGCAGGATTATGGTATAGCAACAAATCTACCGCGTTGTTTGTCTCTAGATAGATATGAAGACAGTAAATGTTCTAAGTATATACGTTTGCTGTTGATTCTTCCACTCGCAATTTTTTTAACTGAAATTCCCCCAGAAAGAAGTAGCTAGTGGGCTGAATAGTTTATGTTGAGATATTATGTCGTTAGATACCAAAAGAACATTTACATGCAAACAACTGGTTGCAGGGACTGCTATTTCACAAGTGGATTTTTATGCATATTCGTGTACTGCCACCGGGTCGAGTAACGAAATCAGGTTTGAGACAAAACCTCTTTTCTAGTATACTTTATGATCAACTTCAAATTCTTAAATTTGAAACAAGGCAGCGAAGGCACCAGTTGGCCCAATTATTTATCTTTTAAATTTTTCTTTGATATTATTTAATTTTATGCATATGCATTGCGCAAGCACTTCATATGCATATTCTTTCACACTGTTTTGTGCTAATGTTGATCCCGAAATTAGAGTATTCTAGTCGGGTTCTATCCAGCGAGATGGAGTGGTGGGCGTAGGAATTAATATCATTGGGTGACAGAGACTCGTAAAATGTGTGGGGAATCTACCTTAGTGGTCCTTGATCTTGCAATATTACGTTTCAGAATAATGGAATCCTTATCAACAATTACGTCCACTTCCAATAAGAAAAAATAATGCCTATGGATTCCATTTCTTTGCCCTTTATAAGGTGTGATATGATCTTACTATTCCATGAATTCCGTAGGATTGAGGGCATCCACGTTGACCCTATTAATGGCAATTCGTCAGCGACCAGGGTTCCTTTATTTTGAATTTTTTGTATTTATTTTTTGTAATAAGAGAAAGATGAAATAAATAAACTTACACTAATTACTTTGAATGCATTAAAGATTAATTTTTTTATTTCTCTTTTATTACAAAAAAAAATACAAATTTTCAACTATAAAATATCGGACGAGGGTTCCTTTGGTCCCTCTTGATCTTCTCTGATCTTTATACCACTAACCTTTATTCTTCTTTCTCTTGTTTTAACTCAGCACACACCCAATTTGACCTTTTGGTCCGCCCGAATGTGAGTGGAAAAAACAAAAAAAAATCAGGAGTGCACAATGGCCATACGTCGACCAGGTTAGAATGAAAATCTTGAAAGGAATTTTTCTACTAAGAGATTAAAGTAAAGAAAATATTCTATAGAACCTTTATATGCTTGTAAGATTTGTGAGCCCTACACTATGGTTAGGAAACATCAAGCAATGCGTCCAAGTACTGTTTTGTTTTTTGTGTTTTCCCTTTTAGTTAGACAAGATATACTGTAATGAAACCCAAGATTTTCTGATGGGAGTCCTCAAACTAGTATGAAGCAAAAGTATGAAAGTTAGAGACAATTCCGAAGAAATTGACGTTAAGTTTTACTGAATTCAGAAAGACCAATAATCTCTATATATAAATAAGAAACAAAATTAAGAAAAGTAATAATTTTGTTTTCCTCGGTCTGGTATAATTAATGGTTCTGAGTATGTTGGTGAGGATATTATTACGAGATTGCACATAAAGGTTGTATATATATAAATTGGAACTCTAGTTTTGTCTTTTTCTAGAAATGCTTATCTTCTTGGAGTACTATACTGTAATCGATGCAACTCCTCCGTCTTCCTTGGTACATTTCATAAGATATTGAATTCAATTCATTCCCTTACCTACCCCAGATATCTGTTTGTTGTGTTAAACAATTCGACGAAATTCACAAAATCTTCATTAATTTATTTTGAGGAAATTATACTTTTTATTTTTTTAGATATGTTAAAATTATATTTTTTATAAATAATAAAAATTTATTTTTTTCATTTTAATTAAAATATCTTTATATTTATTATTTATATAATTAAATATATATTTAAATAATATAAAAAGTATTTTAAAATTTTTAAAATAAAATAAAATTATCATTATTAACTCAAAATAAATAATAATCACATAATAATTTTTAAAAATATATTTTTATAATAAATTATATTTTGTTTTAAAATTTAATAGTATCATTAAAAATATTTTGGTCAAAATTAGTAAAATTATAATTTTTTAAAATTTTTTAAGAAAGAACAATATGGATTTTTGAAATAAAGATAAAGGAAATATAATTTCAACATAAAATTTGTAATTTATTCATATTCTATTAGTATTATATTTTAGGGCCAAGTATGAAATTTTGTTTTACTATACTTAGCCTGAATAAGCTTTTGAGGGAGAAAAAGTTATTTGCTTTTTATTGAAAATCGTATTTAAAATTTTTAAAGTGTTTAGCTTAACTTTACTATATTACCATCTATCTTCATCTATGTGGCAGGAATAAAAAGTTGCATAATTTGTAATTTTTTTTATTATTTTAGGTTAAAATTATCATTTTTTCCTTTAACTTTGCATGAGATTTAAATCTTGTTCCTTATCTCTTTTTTATTTGAATTTTTCTCTTATTTTGATTAATTGATATGATTTCTTTTTTCCTCCAGATGTTGCCAATTGGTTTTGCACTAAAGTTTAAGGAGAGTTTTATGTATTTTAATATAACTTTATTTTATTAACTTGTAATTGTTTTGTCAGTGTTTTGGATAAAAAAATTAATAAAAATTATTTTTTATATGAATTACAAAATCTATAGAATTGTAGATCAACTTTTATAGTTAAAATGATTATTTGCACATTATCTAAAGTTCAAGAAAGTTGTTTACATTTTAACATATATTTATTTTGATTGAATATTTTATATACTTAATTTATTATATACATTTTAATTAAATAAAAAAAATTATAAAATTAATTATAATAAATATTTAAAACTAATTATTTATCTAAATTTTTACTTGATCTTGAGCAATTTGAAAATTAAAAAAATATATTTTTATCAAATTATTTGTCAACATAATAATATTGATAAGAATATATACTAAATAATTTTGTCACTCAAATTATTTTTTATAAAATTATTTTAAAATAATTACAATATAAATAAATATCTACGAGGACATAGATCTAACTTCATGTCAAAAAATCAATTTAATAGAGTTTAGAGTATGTCAAGTTGTTATTGAGTTAGCTTAATTCATCAACATTTTAAATCTAAGTTAATTCCTATAATTGAGTTGATTTGAGTTTTTAAAAAAAAAAAATTACAATGAATGATTTAAGTTGCGAGTTGAAGAAAATAAATATGTTTCAACCCATTCAACTTGTAACATTAAATTTTTCTTTTGAAAATATATATTAATCTTTTATCTTGCATTTTTTTTAGTGTCTTTTTTAATATTTTATATTTTTCAATTAATTTCATGTAATCACTTTTTTTAATCATTGTAAATAAATGATTAAAAAAAATTAAAAGTATCATAATTTAAAATGATATATGCAAATTAGACATTATGACATGGTTTTGATATTAATTATCTTAAAATCTTTAGATGGGAAATAATTATTTTTTAAAATTTATGATTTATATTTTATGTTTAAATTATTTTAGAAAAATTAAATATATATTTTTATTTTAAAAAAATTAGCTTGCCAACTTGATTCAAAATAACTTGTACAAGTATGAGTTAAATTGATTCGAATTTTATGATAAATTTTATAGAACCTAACTTAATTTACTATGCTAAATGTTAATTGAGTTGATTTAAAAAATTTTGTCAATTTAACTCAACTTGACTTGTGAAAACCATCGTAGACAAAATTGTAATCAAAGTGAATATCAAATAATTAATGATTTTCACTCTTTTATATATTTATATTATATATTGTATAATTTGAATTAAACTCATATAATATAATATAAATAAAAAATATAACTTAAACCCATTGTGGATACCCATTTTATGTGTTCTTGGTGGCATTGTGTTAAGTACTTATTACCCATGTTCAAAAAATTAGATTGGATCGAGTGGTCAAAATAAAAAATTAGTAAATTAGTTTGTCAGCTGATTCGGAAGAATCATAAAATTGAAAAATTAAAGAATTTATTAAAAATTAATTGAATTGGTCAAAAATCGACAATTTAACTAGTCTGACCAGTTCACTAATTTTTTTTAATATTTTAAAAAATTATATTTTATATCTCTCAACTATGTCTATATAACAAATCAACCACTTAAACTTTGATTTTGTAACAAATCACTCCCTTAAATTATTTAAAATATTAAAATTGTACTTAAGAAGTTCACAAAATCTTTTTTTTTCTCTCTTTAATCTTTGTTCACATATACTGTGAAATTAAATTAAGAAAAAAAAAATTATATTGTAAGCATATAATTGTTAAATTTAACTCTAAAAATAATAATTTTTAAATTTTTTGAATAATTTAGAAGAGTGATTTGTTACAAATTAAAATTTATGTGAATAATATTATATAAGCATAGTTAAATATTGATATTTAATACCAATAGTTAGTATTATTTATTATATTATATTATGTAATAAATTTATTATATTATATTAAAAATCAAAGATATATTATAATATATGAAATTAAAAAATATATATTTAATTATCACCGATTTGATTACAGTTAGACTAATAAATTGTGAATCAGTGCCTCGATTGATTCGATTATCGATTCGATTCCTATTTGCAACAAAATCCTCCAAAAGCAATGGTCTCAAAAGTTTTCATAGGGTAAGGTGCACACTTGCAATTGTGGACCTTTATTGCCATCACATCTTTGTCGTTGAAGTGCTCTATCGAATTGATGAAAATCAAGATAGTGGGTCATCTGAAGTAATGCACTTGTTGTCATTTCGTATTTTTTATTTTGAATCATTCAATCATCTGAGACCATGGATTTTGTTCTTCATGATTAGCGATTCTTTAAAATACTCAAAATTTATTTGAGTATTACTAGTAAAAAAATCTTATTACAAGTCACAAGAAACAAAATATATTAAACAATACAAAAGTATCTAAATACATTACATATATTGTTCACAAAAGAACTCTTATATTACAAAAAAGTACTTAAATACAAATTTTTAAGTATATTACATATATTGTTCACAAAAAAAAATTCATAAATTACACAAAAATACTTAAATATAAATTCTTAAATACATTACATATATTGTTTAAAAAAAAATACTACATTACAAAAAAGTACCTAAACACAAATTCTTAAACTTGAACAGTCAAATCCTAAACTTGAGCAATTAAATACTTGACTTTACATATATTTTATTATGATAAACACAAATATAGCAACAATAACAACCAAAATGCTAACAGTTAACTTCAATTTCTTCACTTCATGCTCATACTCAAACAACATCTCTTTATTTTGATGAAAAACATCTTATCCTGAGGTGGTGGTGGCTCTTGGTCAATCTGAGGAGATATATTCTCATATACTTATTTGAAGAACCCACATATCACTATCTTGTCCTACATAATTCAAAATGTGTATTAGCATGGTCATTAATGTAAACTATCAAATTCTATCTTTGTAATTCTCTCTTTATAATTCATGCAATTGGATAACACATTTGGTCCCATTGCACGAAAATAAAAAAAACTACCAAATTACAGCAATGTAATTCAAACAATAGGATCATTCATTTGGTTCCATTGCATAATAAAATATGAGAAAAAGAAAAATGCGTACAAATTAAGAATGAAAAGGTAACATGCAAAAGAAAAAATACCACCAAATTGCACAATGAAAACAAAAAAAATTTGAGAGTAATGAAGAAAAAAGACAATTTCTCTTAAACATTATCATTATAATATGAAGAGTTACAATATAAAACGTGAATAAACTAAAATCTTGACAAATAATTAAGTACATACCTTATACAAAGAATATATTAAGAATTGATGCTCATAATTTTTTTTAATTTTTATTATCAACACCAACAATCATCTTCTACATTCACATAACCATGTGTGAATCATTGCACTTATTCAAATGAAAATGACATTGGTACGAATTATTGTGCTTAGTCATGATATTTGGTTGTGATTTGGTAAGAAGATAGAGTTGTTTGGTTATGAAAACTCTAACTCAAAAACGTAGAAGAAGAGGAAAGAGATTTTGTTGCAAATGAGGTTCTAATTTCCTTTTTTGCATTTTTTATTTGTTTTTTTGTTTAAATTATTTAGGTGAAAATAAAAAAATTAATGAGTTAATTTTTTTACACTTAAAAATATCGATTAGATATCTCATTAAATATTAATATGTTACATCATTATTTAACGTGATAAATTAATTAAATTATTAATTATTAATATTTCAAAAATTAATAAATTAGATGTTTTAATTTTTTAAAAATTAAAAAATATACTATAATTTTTTAAATAATAAATATTAATATGACATATTTTTTAAAAACAAAAAATAAATTTTAACCAAAGAAAAAGATGTAAATATTTTCATTGGCCCCGCCCGGGTTTTAAGCATCGCGTCTCTGCCTTCAAATTCGAGTTTGAGAACCGACAACGGCTGTTGTACGTTTGGAAGTCACACTGAAGTAGTTAGCAAAGTTTCATTGCAAATTCTAAAAGCACGCTTGTTTCTTTGGAATTTAGCGTCTCGCTACTTTAAACAGATTTTGATGCGTCGGATTTCTTGGCCACAATCTTCTGAAGATACTTATTCACCTATTAATTATCAAATATTTCCACTTGATAACAATGTTTACGTCACGTACGTTCGTTCCTATGTAAATTTCAAGATTGTGTTTGTGATTCAGTGTCGATCAATTTCAAAGTTGGACGTTTTCTGATCCTGAAATTACATCAATCACACCAGTATTGTCATTTCATCGTTTTTTACCAATGCATTTTTCTCTAAGGTCGTGACCGTAAATTTTACATTAATGCATTTACATCGTTTTAAATACAGGATTGTGCATGACTTAAGTTATGACTCACGACTGAGTCGGGTAATTTCGAAGTACGATGTTTACTGTATGTGAACGCATCAATCATATCATCATTGAAATTTTCATCTTCATTTATTGCCTTTTTCTTTAAGCTGGGCGGTCCCGTGATCTTGAATTTTGCATTTATGCTTTCATTTACTTCATTTCGATTCTATTTGCTATAATTTGACTGTGCTAACTATGTTCTATACATTGCAATCAATTGGCCATAATAATGCATTTTACAGAATACTTTACTAATTTGATTAATATTTATCATATTTATGAATCATATTTCTAGGCTTGATATAGTTTTTATACAATTAATAAGTTTAATTATAATAATAAATTTAATACAATTAAAAATTTTTCTATATATATACTAACTATACGTCTATACTCTTAATTAAAATACTGATTAAAATTTTTTATTAATTAATAAAACATTTAATATTTTAAAACTTATCAAATGAACAAAAATAATAATTATTAATATTTAAAAATTTCATCAATTAATTAAATAAAATTTTAATTAGTGTCTTTTTCTAATATACTAAAAAAAATTTTAACTAATGTCCTAAGCACTTTAACTAGTAAAGCTTATATAAATTATACTATAATAAATTAAATTTATAATAAACTTAAATTAATAAAAGTATTACTTATTCAAAATAAGATTTGGTATTAGTGACTTCATCAATATTGAAATTGTTTTATAATGTGACATACATACCCATTCAAGCCTTTGGTCCACGGGTGTCAATTGTCAATCACCTTCACGCATCCCACAAGGATAGAAAAACTTACTGCCACACACTCAAGGAAACACCTCGACGCGCAAACTTGCACACCACGATAAATGTAGAACTCTTTTTTAATTAGAAAAATCTTTGTGAGTTTGTATGCTAATACAAGTTGTCAATTCTTTTTTCTTTCTAAAATAAAATTTAATGAATTACGGTAGTATCACTACTCTTAATACTTTCACGGCACTTCTATATGTTTTCTTTCCGTCTATATGAGATGTATTAAAAAATTAGGTATCATAATCACGGCAATATAAATAAATCTGAAGTAAATTAAACTAGTAAATTTGAAAGTTTCTGTAACTAAGATACAAAAGTTTCGATATCATATACTTTTTTCTTTTTCCTACAAATTTTAAAAATTTTAAACACAATATTATAT
The DNA here is from genome assembly GCA_031216115.1 of Senna siamea. Taxonomy (NCBI): domain Eukaryota; kingdom Viridiplantae; phylum Streptophyta; class Magnoliopsida; order Fabales; family Fabaceae; genus Senna; species Senna siamea. The sequence continues at coordinate 16,988,601 of CM062358.1, forward strand.
TCTAGAAAATACAAGTCATAAATAATAATATTTTTCTATGTGAATTTACAAAGCTAGCTTACTAACTAACTACAGTGCAGATTTTAGTGTAACTATCTTTATTGAATTGGCAGTTTGTCTCTATTCTTGGTTCAAAATTAAGTTCGATTTTCTTTTTGGGTCTATAATTCAATATTCTCATAATTATTCGTATATATAGAAATAGGAATTACAGGTACCAAGGATTAAAGAAATAACCTACCTGAGTCCTTGTTAAATAAATGAACAGGGTATATCTAAGTTGTTACAATCATAAATAAATACATTATGAAAACTTCTAATGATGTTGATTACATCTCTTCCTACTAATCCCCAAAATTTTGGGGAGATCTCCTTTACCAACATGCATGTGCGCTACCTGCTTGCTTTAGATTCTTATGTGAATGTCAGTGTTAATCATGTTACTTCTGATAATCTTCAAACTTTTTCTTGTTCCATCCAAAATTATTTAATGTAAAAATTCTACTTTATTTTTTTAAAGAGGTATTAAAATTATATTTTTTTATTTTAAAAATTTATACTTTTCCCTAAATTCTAAAATTGAATATGAACACCGTTTGAGGTGAGTGCGAGAAAATGCAGAATCCAAACCACAAAACCCACAAGGTTTGGAAAAAAATTATATCTTAGTCGAAATCAAGTTAGGAGTGTATGGGTACAAATAAAAGAAACGGGGTGAGGTTAAGAAATAGTGAAAGGCACTTTGGAGTGTGGAGATTTCCGCGTGAGAATAGCTTTAGCTTCTTCTGCAAGTTTGGGGATAAGATTTCCCTGGACAACCTTGAAGTGGCTTCCTCATGGATTATTTTAAAGAGATTTTTAAATTGAATTACCTATATTAATTTAAATTAAATTACAACATAAATTATCAATTTCTGGTGGCTTAATTTGGACGGTTTATTGATTAAAAAAATATTTTTTTAATATGTTATTAATATTTCATTCATTAATAAGTTAAGATCATAATTATTTTAAGATAATTTATAAACAAATTATAATATAACAAAATGCCAAATACACTATTCTGTTAAATCTAATTTAAAACTTATAAAATAAAACTAATTTTTCAAAGTGAAATACGTATTATAAGGGAGGATAAATATATTTATGAGCATACTTATATGTACAATAGTTTGTGTATATATATGCACATATAAATTTTTCGAATTTAACTTTTACTAATCTCTTCAATATGTTATTAATGCTCTGCTTAGTAGTATTGAGGATGTATTTCCCTTACTTCCATTAATTTATCTAAAAAAAGGTGTTAAGATATATATTATATATAACAACAACATCAACAAATCAAGTATTTTTTTATTAAATAAAGTTAGTTATATAGATCAAGTGATGTTAACGTGTTTTATTTTTATTTATTTTTATAATTAAATTATTAATACTTAAGTTTAATCTAAGATTTTTTTTATTTTATTTTTATCTTTAATTATCAGACTATCTTTTATCTGATCAATACTGCGTACAATAGCTTTAATGATTTCTTCCGTACACGACTAAACTATCTTTTTATTCTTTTCTTATCTCTAATTATCAAATTATAAAAATTAAATTAAATTTTTTAAATTAAAAAACTTAATTAAAATTTGAGTGAAAGGGAGTACAAAAATAATTTACCTTCTAAGTAACTTTTGTATTGTTATAAGTAACTTGTGATAATATAATATGAACCATATATGTTTAAATCACAATGTCAACTAAAAATTGTCCTGGACCACAACAAAATAAAATGTAGAATTACGTGACAATAAATATAAAGAATTCAAATTTTCTCATTATTAAGGACAAAATTAGCTGAAAAGTGATGTAAGGTGTATTTTATTTTTTTTGGTCTACTTCAATTTCATCCGCGTTTCCCTTTCAAAGTTTGTGATGTACTTTTGCATCAGGGAACCAAACACGAAATAGAAAATGAAAAAACAAAATGATGCTAAAAGACAATTTAAACAAAGACAGAGAGGCCACAGTAAACAATCATACTTTTCGTTTCTCTCTCTTTTTCGCTTTCTTTTCAATAACCAAAAAAAAGAAAATTCTTCATTGCAATAAAATAACCATGAATTCAATAGTTTATATAAAAAATAAAACTTAAAAACAGAAAATAAGAATATATATGAAGTATTAACTAACATGTATGAAACCATTTTTAATATGTAAAATATCTTTTAATATTAATGAACATTCCCAATTTAAAAAAGAGTTAGAATTAGTAATTTACCTCCTCATAATTCCGTGCAATCAATTTCAATTATGAGGTTATCTTCATTTATAACTTTACATCGCTTTCCTCTTTTGGAACTTTCAAATAAAGAAGATGAAAGAGCGATAGAACATGATTCCGTGTCTGCATTGTTTCCAAAGGTGAATTCATCCTCCGTCAATTTGTTCAGATTGTTTTTCTCACACGCATTGTACAGCATAATACAACATAAAGCAAAGCAATATGAATTCTGTCCTTAAAATTATCATAAAAATGAAAAGAAACTCCGAGAAATTCATGATCCCACATGAAGTAACCGTACATTTTAGTGCAACTCAACAAACAAATCTCACCAGTTTTGAAAAATGAATTCCTCTCAGTTTCTTTAGTGCAACTTTCAACATTGGAAAAACTTACAATTTTTTTTTTACCTATTTTGATTATAATATTTTTATGTTTATCATTTATATAATTAAATATATATTTCAGAAATATAAAAAATATTTTTTAAAAGTTTGAAGTAAAATAATTCTATCATTTTTTATTCAAAAATTAATAATAAAATAGTAGTTTTTAAAATACATTTTTATAATAAATTATAATTCTTTTAAAAAAAGTAATAATATCATTAAGTATTTTAATTAAAATGAGTGAAATTATAAATTATTTATTTTTAATAAGAATAGAGTATAAGTTTTTAAAATAAAAATAATACAAATATAGGGTTGAATGTTTTTTTTTCATTTTTTAAAATTGTTTTCTAAAACTAATTTTGAAAATTCATATTAGTACTATTTTCATGTATGTATGTACATACTATTAATAAAAAGAATTATTTTTTACATTTTATTTGTTTTAAAAAATTGAAGTTGAAAATATTTTTTAATTTTTTTACATTTTTTGTTCACATATTATTTTTTTTTGTAGTAAAAAATTAAATAGAATTTATAAAAACTGCATTCAATAGAGAGAAATTAAGAGTGTATTTGGTTTATAAAAATATTTTTAATTTTAATTTTCTATTTCTATTTCATAACATTAGCTTTCATGTCTAAGTTTTAAAAATTTTAAAAATATATTTATTATGTAAAATTAAAATTTGGTTGATGTGTATTTTTAAGTCGGGTAATTTAAATAATTATAATTTTTTATTGACTTTTAAATTTGACTATTATTCAATGATAATATATATATATGATATTGAAGGATTTGATTTCAAAAATATATTTAAAAAATATTTATTATTAAACTTTATCAAACGTATCAATCTCCTTTTTTTTGTGTGAAAATAAAAGTAGGAAAAAAACCATCTTAATTTAGTGAAAAAAAAGCATTTGGTCCCCTCTTCCACCGAAAAAATGTGAAGCATGTTTTAAATAATTAAGAAATATCTCACCAAAATGGGGTTTAGTACATAATTTTTTTTCATTATTTTTAAAAATATATATTTTTAATATATAAAAATATATTATTTTTCTTGTAACATACACAATTTATTAATAGTAAAAGCAAATTTGGTATAAAATTTATATAAATTTACTTTTAGTAAAAGTGAATTATCCATAAAAAAAAATTTTAATTAACAATTTGTTATCACTATTAGCGAATTGTTAGTCAAGATTATTTTGACCATAAATTTACTCTTAAAAAAGTAAATTTTTTTGTACAATTTACTAATGCTAAGATGTAAGTCCCACATATTTAAAATACCTTAACGCATTGTCTCACAATTTAGTTGCTTTCTTTTCATTTTTTGTTTGTTTGGCCGCTCTGTCTTCTTCTCCTTCTTTCCTTCTTTCGTCGATTGTGTGATTTTCACTGTGCTTCCTTTGCTGTTGACCACTAGCCGTCTTCGTCGTGTGCTTCTGGTGTCTTCCTTCGACCAGCAGCCCAAATCTATAGTTTTAGTCTCATCCATAAGGGTTTTTTTTTTTTTTTCTTTTCTCTTTTGTTTGTTGTTGGTATATAATTTTTGATCACATATATGCTGTACATCACCGTCTAACATCCATCAAAGATTTCTTTGAACTATGGTCTAGTGTGTTCAAGCACATGTACAGCATTCATTAGATGTTTAAAAGGGGATGCGTGATAACAAACACTATTTATCAATTTATTTATTATTTTAAATAAGTGGTGTATTAAAGTCTTGGGTGAAAATATGACATGGATCTGACATGAAATTAAAATTAAGTCTATGTAGTAAAACCATTAGCCACTTCAGATTAGAAGTAACAGTGTTAAGTCAAAAGGATTAAACTTAATGTGCTTATTGCGAATACAAATCTATTATATGATTATCAATTATACGTTAACCTAATTTATAAGTTAAAAAATATTATTACTATTTATAATAGTCTATTTCATCTAATAGAGGGAGAAATACTGGTTGGATGTTAATGATTTCATATTAATATCTAAATTTTTTATGTTGTGTTTACTCAAATAACTATGATTAACACGAATATGCAATGAAATAGATTGAAAAGAATTAGGAGAATCAAAGTGTGGACTTTTAAGATAAGAGAAACACACTGTAGGTCATGTTCAAATAGGCAATAAATGTAACACTATTAATGTGCTTGTATAAACTTGGTGCCTAATTTAGTATTTGTGCAAAATTATTATTTGTTTATTGTAATATCTAATTTATTTCTAATTACATTTGATATTTAAAACTCTATTTTTATTTGTCTCTTTTGCTATATAATTATATTTATATATATAGTAAAGATTATTTGTTTAATTATATAAAAAAATGTTGTCTATAATATTTGTTTGAAAATAAAAGATATAATATTCTTGCAATTGTTATTTTAAAAATAAAATTATATTCATTTACAAAGTAAATAAATATATTATAGTCTAGTATAAACAAAAATAAAAAATTTATATATAAAAAAAGATTTTTAATATTTAAAGAATTATGAAAAAAAACTAACAAAAACTATTTTAAAATAGTATGAAATCATTAAATTGTTAATTATTGTAAGAGAAAAAAATCATTCACATAATTAATTATTACCTAAAATTTAAACACATAACCATATTTGCATACATAACTACATGTCTAATGATTTCTTTACTTGTTTTAGTGTCATAAAATGCAAATTATCATTTCCAAACATAACTTTGTTGAATTTTCTCTACCCAATACTGCTTACAGAAGGACGAATCTCTATTGTGACAGGAGATATGAATCTTTCCTTGAGTGCATTGACTTCTCTGCCGGCCTTCATGATTCACTGAGGTAAATTCGCCAATATGGCAAATTTGCCTACCTAAATTCACTTACGATAATAGTGAATTTGTCTTGTTAATTCGTTAATGTTATTGGTGAAATCACAGAAAAATTCACTAATTCTATGAACAAATTTATGGAAGCCCACGCAGCATTCTTAATTCATTATTAGTGAAAGTAAATTTTGCAATAAAAACGAATTTATATTAATTTTGAATGCAATTTATTAATAATAATAACGAATTTATACTGCTAAAAAAATAATATATTTTTGCATATTTAATTTAAAATAAAATAATTTTAAAAATATTAAAAAAAAAATATCCTTACAAAAAAAAAGCTCACCAAAAAGAGAATCTTTAAAAATTAATTAAATTAAATTAGTGGGGACAGTTTTTGTGACCTTTGTCCTTATCCTCGTCTATTTTAGTCATGCTCTGTTTTCATACATTACTTTATTACTGGGGAATACAATACTTTTCAATGCCTTTGCTTTTGCCTTTTGACTTCACTATCATCAATTTACGGTATTGCCCCTTCACATTCAATAGAGTCTGCGGCTTGAAAGGTCTTGTTCCAGTCAACAATAATCGAAAATCGTCACAGACACACTGCCACCTCAGTCAACGGTAGATCGAAAGGCGGGACCCACATACTTTGTTGGGATTGACGGTCCACAATGATCACAGCCATCACAGGCATGTTACCTTACAGTGATGACTTCACATCGTACTGTGGCTGCTTTGTCCATGTTCACTGATACAAAATCATAGGATGGCAAACTGGCGATGCTATTTCTTTCCTCTTTCATCGACTTGGTCTCGATTCACGAGTCACGCAAAATCTTACATCCAAATTACTAATAATTTTCTCCGGCAGATAAATCTTCCGTTTGCAGGTCTCTCTAGGCGGAGACTTCTGTTGTTTTAACAACTCTGGATAATTAATTTTTTATGGGTATGCTTTGCTTTCACTGCATATAGTTTCGCCCTTTTCTTTTGGTTGGTCATTGTAATCTTATCCTTTGAGAGTCTCTGAAGCTCACCAAAATATTTGGTGTACTGTTTCTTTTTCTTTTTCATCAAGTTTGGTTTGAGTTTTTCTTATATACATCCTTCCACTTTTCACTCTCCTTTTTTATCTCCTGTGTTTTGTTATCCTTCGTTTGCTGAACAATATTTATGAGGTGTAGGACATACATAGGCCATAGGGGCTTAGGCGATACAAGAGATTATGAGCCCTTGTGCTCGGTCTTTTACTTCAATCACGATTATCTGTATCCGTTACTTTCTGTTCACCTTGCTTGTCTACGGTAGAGCTGCACGAAGGACGCCGTGAAGCTCCAAATACCGTACGACGCCGTTTTTGCTGTTTAAGAGCTGTTGCGGCTGCTTGGAGATATTTATAGTAGTATCCTGTGGTTCGTAGCGATTCTATAGGTTGAAGGGAGGAGATTATTTTCTCTGTAAGCCGAGGTGATTGCTTCTAATCATTGTTCTGTTTGCAGTATACTGGGTAATTATTTTGTCCATTTGTTAGTATTGGTCTAATGACTGTGATTTTAAAGTTTATTAATCGCCTTTGTCATGTTAGATTCAATTTTGATCTCTGATGAATGACTTAGGTATATCTGTTATAATAAATTTCTGTCATTTCTTAGAAATAGTGATTTTGTTACTCTCTTGGTGTAGCAAACTTGCCTTAATTAGCACTTTTGCAGCAAGAGGGCAACAAAATAATGATTTCTAAGATTTGTTTGAAACCTGTTGATTTGCAGCTTACTAATGAAAAATCAGGTAATAAGTAGTTTTGCAACATATTAACCAAAATAACAGGAAAAAATAATGCGTGCGAGAAGATTTCATTGATGTTTTTTTAAATACTATTCTGCCCTCTCTCTACCAGTGGCTTTTGTTCCTTATATTGTAACGGAACACACAATTATGGTATGCTGCACAGTTTTATATTACAAACAATTCTAAACTTCGTGTGTAATCCACTTGATATAGGAAGGTATATGTATGCTTACTTTTTGTGTTGGTATGTTATGACATGAATTCTACTTAATAAGTTTCAGAATGTTAAGCTTATAGCTTTGCATTTAGCAGTTTGATCTCTCATTTGTTCCCAAGCTATCATGCTGCTTGTTAGGGAAAAATTAATAGGAGCTTGATATTTCACCTCATTAGTATGCATAATTTCTTGCAAGAAATGCATTGAGTAGAATTGTCTTCTTTCCATATTCTACTGTGCAGCTGTAGGACACTTCCCTGAATGGGAACTGATGGTGGTGAAGCAGAGCACTCATTACCAAATCCCCGTTCATTTAAGGTACAAAAATATAATGGAAATAGATGATTTATGTTGAAGTTAGGATTTTAGGCAATTGTATATTCAGCACCAAAGTATTACAGGACATAAACTAATCCAATAATTTTGTATCTGTGATAATTTGCAACCTCTATGGTAGTATAGTGCAATTAGCTAAAGAAATAATATATATATATATATATATATATATATATTTGCCTGATTGCTGATTCAAAGAGAGATGAAGTTTTATTTACAAATCTCCTAGAGGGGGAAAGGAGGGAGAAGATAGATGGCAATAAGTTACTAGAATTAATACCTATAATTTTTAGTTAAAATTGTGCAATATGATTCTTCTATTCATATTAATTGGCTCAACTTAAACTACTTTAGCATATTAGAATATAGTATTCCTGTTAATTATGATTTATGATTACAGGTACATCGTAAAATGTGCACAGAGCTCATGAAATTAGTTGATAGAATCTCGAGGATATTTCCAGATATAGAGGCAGCACGGCCACGATGCTCATCAGGAATACAGTCTCTGTGCTTGCTAAACAGTGCAATGGATAAAGCCAAACTTCTACTGCAGTATTGCTGCGAGTCTAGTAAACTCTACCTGGTATGTAGATTTTTGTTATTTTAGTTGAGGAAAGTTATATCTTTTGTATAGCTTTCTGTAATCTGGATTAATCAAATCTAAAGGAACCAAGGAAAATTGGGAACCATTTCTTCTTTATGAAAGTTCAAAATTTGTAAACGTGTACGTCTTAATGCATATTTTTCTACTATATATCGCTTATGCAAAGAGTTGAAAAGTTTATCCTACTAGCTGGTTGCTTGATAATTTAATTGGGTTAATATTACATTCAGGCTGTGACAGGAGATACAGTACTCTCAAGATGCCAAAAAGCAAGAAGATCATTAGAGCAAAGCTTGGGCCAAGTTCAGAGTATTGTTCCAGTTATGTTGGCTGCAGAGGTTTGTCAAAATTACATTCCTTATCCATTTTCCTTTGTCTACTACCCTGCCTCAGTTTCTTTTCTTGCACTGATCTCTGAATTAAGTGCTTCTCATTGATTAGTAGGCTTGCTAGCACTGATTTAACCTTCTAACTGGAGTGTCACATAAGAATGTAACTTTGTAATTGATGAATAAACTACATGATATTGAAGATTTCTATTTCCAGTCTTATGTAATGTAGATAGTCAAACATGTTATAGTTTGTTGGAATTGACTGTTCTTATAAAACTGAGTGCATATTAACTAGCCTCATTTCATTCTCCATATTTTGATCTGTGTTATCTGATGTTACAATTTGGAAGCTCATCTCTTAGTTCCCTTTGCAGATTTCTCAAATAATTGACAATCTTGCTTGTGCTACATTTGTCCTGGATTCAGCTGAAGAAGAGGCTGGGAGGGTTGTGAAAGAACTGCTCCAGCAAGGTGCTTCAACCTCGGATTCTGTGGAAAATTCTGAAATTAAAGCTCTTCAGTTTGCAGCAGCAAGACTTTATATCACTTCCCCAAAGGCCATCTTAATAGAGAAACGATCTATTAAGAAGTTGCTAGATAAAGTTGGTCCAAATGACCAGGCGAAAAAGATGATCTTGAGATATCTTTTGTATCTCTTGAAAAAGTATGGAAACTACGTCGTGGGAGAACAGATGGAAAAGGTATATGCTTATAGTGAAGGACCAAATGCAACTGAGAACTACAGTCATGATTCTCTAAATTCCCAGTATGTTGAACCAGACCGATGCTTGAATTATGATCAGTATAGTACTCATAACAGTGACTTGGATAAAGTAATACTGCCGGAGCAATATAAGTGCCCAATATCTTCAAGATTAATGTATGATCCTGTTGTTATTGCCTCTGGAGTAACGTATGAAAGGATGTGGATACAAAAGTGGTTTGATGAGGGCAATGATATGTGTCCAAAAACTAGGAAGAAACTGGCCCATATGTCATTGACACCAAACATTGCAATGAAGGACTTAATATCAAATTGGTGTAAAAATAATGGAGTCACTATTCCTGACCCAAGTCAGCAGGCAGAATATTTGCACTCATTGGAGGCTTCCTCCACTTCCATTAGGAGCTTCGGCAGTTCTATGAATGATTTCCACTTGCCAGTGGATCTTAGTAGCATTTCACTTGGATCATTAGACACTAGTTATAATTCTGATTCCTCTCATGCTAGGAGTACTCATGGCTTGCATTTGATGACAATGAAGACCAATGACAATTCTCACAGTCATCAACTGAATGTGCATGTACATGACACAGATCTGATAATTTTGTCTAAACTCCCTGACCTTGAATGGGATTCTCAATACCAAGCCATTGAAGATATGAAAAATCATTTGAAATGCAATTGCCAAGTTTCTTGTTCTCTGTCTTCTGAGAATGTCATTGAACCTCTCAACAGCTTTCTGAGCAATGCGTATGAACTTCGTGATGTGAAAGCTTTGAGAGCTGGAACTCAGTTGTTGATGTTATTTGTGAATAACTGTGGGTACGTTTTTCTTTTCTCTCTTATTTTTCTTTCTTTTTTCCATAAATTTGGTTTTTGCTACATTTCTAGTTCATTTAATTTGTTTAATTTCTGTGATACAATCATACTGATGAGTTATTTGATTGAACATATTATTGGCCAAGATTAATATTTATTTCCTTCTAAAGCATGGTGTCTAGAATTTTATAATTTTCCTTGTAAGCATGGTGTTTTACAATCTTTCTACTCGGTTTAGGCACCTAGCTGATACATTAAGATTATTTTTTCTTTCAGTCTAAATGCCTGAATCGATATGGTTGTCACATAGTCTTAGTTTATGCAATTTTTTTTTTCAACAGAGTATCTTTCTGACATAAATATGCTGTCCTTTCTTTATCTAGAGACCTGCATTTGTTATCCAACTCACTGAATTGTGGTTTTCATGCAGAGAGGATTTAACTAAGTTAATTGAAGATACATTCAGTATGTTGGCACGTCTTCTTGATTTAGAAGTAATAGGTGAAGCTCTTTCTATAATTGAAGAACTGTCTGGATATCAGCATAGCAAAGCTAGAATTGCATCCAGTGTCCTCACATCTATCTTAAAGATCCTTGACTCCGAGAGCCAAGAGTTCCAACAACAAGCTATCAAAATAATGCATAATTTGTCCTTCATGGGTGAAAGTTGCTCTCGCATGGCATCTCTCGGGTGCATCCCAAAGTTGCTGCCATTTTTTGAAGACAGGGCCCTGTTAAGCTACTGCATATGCATATTGAAAAACCTGTGTGATACTGAAGAGGGCAGGATTTCTGTTGCCAAAACTAAAGGATGCTTAGCTTCAGTTGCTGAGGTACTTGAGATTGGCAGTGATGAGGAACAAGAGCATGCACTGGCTGTTTTACTCTCTTTGTGCTCTCAACGTCTTGGTTATTGTCGTTTGGTTATGGATGAGGGTGTTATCCCTTCTCTTGTCAGTATCTCCGTCAATGGAAGTGACAAAGCAAAGGTGAGCGCATTGGAGTTGCTCCGTCTCTTGAGGGATGTTGAATATGTTGAGAATGAAGAGTTTGTCGTGCCAAATCTCAACAGTTCTCAAGATTCTAACAAGCACTCTGAAGAAAAAAAATCATCAAAGACATCTGGACTTGTGAAGAAACTCTTCTCAAAATCCCGTTCCCATGCGTTGAAAGCCAAGAGATGAAGCCAAATTCTAGGTATCCTTGAGGTCCTTGCTATGGAGACTGTAATCGTGAGGATTCTTGCTGTCAAAATTTGGTTGTTATTTTTTTTAGAGCTTAAACGCACTGTTTTGATGTTAATGAAGAGTAATACAAATGATTCGATGCACAAGACAGCAGAGACAGCACCAAACTCAGACAGCAAGGGATCCAATTCGTACAGTTTAGGGCTTGATAAAGCCATTTTGTTTTGCTGGACAGCTGGTGTGCTTGTTCAGATGAATCCGTAATTTTTGTAAATGGGTAGATTGATCTTGGCTTGCACTTTCTACTAACCTATTGTAGCATTATTAGTCCTAATTATTCATTCTTATTGTGTCTGCTACGTGATTTTGAACTGTATCTGCAGGCTACATAAATGTATAGGTCAGTTGTATCACGCATGATGTAATCTTTTGGCATTCTAAGTCTGGGGTTTGTAAGATGGCTGAGATTTTGCTTTTTCTCCTGAGAAACATAATGGAGATAAGTCATGCTTTTTGGTTTTTTTTTATTTTTTTTATTGTGTATATAATGAATACGGCTCTGTATAGAGTACTGATAGATAAATAGATACTGAGTGATGTTGGTTTCAAACTTCGATATCTATTTTTTAGTCTACACGGAGTGCTGATAGTTTTGATAGAAGGATGTTTTGTTTTTTATTCTTTAAAATTATTTTATAAAATTAATTTTTAAAATTTATATTTGTTTACGATTTATGAATATGTATACATATATGTATATATGTGTGTATATATATATATATTATTAATAAAAAAATTTATTTTTTATATTTTTTTATTTTAAAAAATTAAAATTTAAAATATCTTTTAATTATTTTTTAGTTTTAAAACATATTTTATTTTTTTATCAAAAATAATTATTTAAACAGATATTTTTATTTTTTGTTTTAAATGTTCGTCACTTCTCCTGTATCTCGAATGAGTGATGCACAAACTTCTACTTTACTGATGATTACGTTAGACATAATGAATTTTGATTTTTTTGGTGGTTGGATTAAATATAAAGTTGTATTGAAATACTCTACACGTGAATTTTGTCAGAGATTTTTTTGCTATTATTACAATGAAAAAATATTTAATTTTGAATTTAAAATTTTACCGCTTTTTATAAGAAAAAAAATATAAATCAATCAAGTTGAATTGTTTCAATTCTTACCAAAATTATTGGATTGATTAAGTTCGAATTCTGTGTCATTCAGAATCGAATTTGTTTGGTTGAAGTGACCAAACCAAATCAATCCAAATTGATGAACAATTTTGGAGGGATGATTATGAACAAATTTGAAATCACATAATACTATATAATAATCCTGAAGTTTGACAAAAGAAAAGAAAATAAAATCCTTCTGAAGTGCTCAAGTGTTCTTTGCAAGGAGGGACGATTAGGAATAAAATATTTTATTCCTTAAATCAAGGAATCCAGACTCATTTACTTTAAAATAACAAATCAAACTGAACAAATTTCTTACTATGAAACTTGTTCGAATAAATTTTGTTGATAAAAAATTGTAACAAAGAATAAAAAAATTCATTAAGTTATTGTTTTGGGATTAATTTTATTGATAAAAATAAATTAAAATAATTTGTATAACTTTGTATTAAACTTAAAAATTTGTTTTTGTGTCAATTTATCATAAAAATTTATTTTATTTTTGTCTCAATTGACATAAACATTTATAAAAGTTATCAATGTCTTTATAATTATTGACGACATCCAAATTACTAATAACATTAGTTAACATGTATAACAAATAGATAGAATGTTGGATGATAATATGATGGTGCAAATATAAAAATAAATTCAATCAAATATATATTTATTTTGATAATAATAATAACGTAATTACCTCTAAGAATTGTTTAAAAGAAAAAAAAGTGATAATAATACGTCTATTTTGTTCTCAAGTTATAAAACTGGGTCAAATATTTTGATAATATGATCAAATTTTCTATTAAATTTAGATGAAATTAGTTGATACTTTTTTTTTGTAAGCATAAATTGATATTTAAATGAAAAAGAGACAAAATTAACAATAATCAAACTTTAGGGGAAAAAGAAGTGTTTTTTGCCTTAATATATTAGCATTTTTCTTTTCAAATGGCGCACTCTCATTTAGATGTTAGAGCAAACAATCAATCCAAACAAGTGGCCGGAGAAGTAGAAGAAGTGGTTGATCGATTCATACTTAGCGACTAGGGTTTAACCTCAGAGCGACAGAAGGCGACAAAAATGGCAGCAGAATCATCGGAGGGAGAAGAAGAAGCAGGGAAGCTCACCGGAGGGAACCAACTCTTGGTCGTTGATGATGACCTCAGGGAGATGGGCAAGAAGGCTGCTTGGAGTGTCAGCTCCTTCAAGCCTGGGAATGGCGTTTCTTCTCTTCGCGACAACAACCTTGAAACCTATTGGCAGTCAGTCCATGCTTTCTCTGATATCTTTTTCGATGCGATTTTCTGCATTTGCGAGTCTCAGAGAAATACCTAATGATGCTTTCCTTAATTTCAGATCTGATGGAGCTCAGCCTCATTTGGTCAATATCCAATTTCAAAAGAAGGTCAAGCTACAAGTATGTAAACATTGATTTCCTTTCTGTAACACTGACATCGAATACAATGCCTTTTTTTTTTTTAAAAAAAATAAAAATAAATTTGCAATCCGAATTTGGCTTTATTTATTTATTTTTAGGTCAATAGTGATTGGTGGATTTGTTTATGCCTTACAGTTAGTTGTTCTTTATGTGGATTTCAAGCTTGATGAGAGTTATACACCAAGCAAAATTTCTATACGGGCTGGTGATGGCTTTCATAACTTGAAGGTAATTTGCTCAATTCGGATTGTATTTAGAGTAAGATCAACTATCAGCAGTCATCTATGCTCATTTGCTCTTCCTCTTGTTCTTTCCACTTTTCTTCTTAATTTAAAATGAAGGTCAATTTGATTAATCTTGCTGTGCCTATGTGGTAAATTTTAGGAGATAAAAACTGTGGAACTTGTCAAGCCAACTGGTTGGGTTTACCTATCATTATCTGGAATTGATCCTCGGTAAGTATTGGAACAATCTATGTACTTTCTGCTTTGCTCAACAATGTCAGAAGCTTCCTGTCAGTTAAATTGCAACTTCCAGACTATATTAACAAAACTGCAAGCAAATGTCTGATTATTTGACAAACACATACATCAATGCTTTGAGATCTTTGCTTTAACCTAAAAATGCTGTCTGTAACTGACAATGGGATAGTTCTTAAGGGGATGCCACAGCAGTTGGAAACAGATTTGAGGTAGCCTCCTAAATACTAAATGGAATTTTAGTATTTTATGGGTTCCTATAACAATTTATCTATTAATAATTTAACAGCAGGAATGAGTAAAATAAAATACGTTTACGTCGCTTAATTCATATAAGCGACTTCACTTAGTGGATAAGGCTTTTGTTTGTTGTATAAGTTCCCATAACAGGGTGTCACCGTAAGATCAATGATTTAAAGATGCTTTTAATGATAAAATTTACACGGACTAGTTTTATGTGATCATATATTTGGTCCTTCGGACCAATGTACTGCTTTAATTTCTATCATGGTTGGTACTGCGACCTGCCAATTTTCCACAGATCATGGGCTTCTCAAGCTTTTAGTCCTGTATTTGTACCAGGCTTGGAGGTCTTTAGAGGCTAAAAGCTTTAATACCCTTGGAATTATTTTTTGGAGGGAATGCCCCTCCCGTGAAGGAGGGGAAGAAGAAGAGAATGGACTTCCCCACCTTTAAACTGAATGATTGGATAGTGTATGCAATCATACACCGTGGAGATCTGATTGTGATAACTGATTCCTATATTCCTTATAAGCCATTGAACCGAGTCTTTGAATTTTATTCCGGAATTGCCAGTGTCAGTAACTGGAACAAAATTGCCATGTAATATGAGTAGGGAGTCCTTATCTTCTACTTCATAGATCAAGAAATTCACTGACAAAGCATCTTTTCATTGCCTTTCACTTATATTGTTTTTGCAGGGAAACTTTTGTCAACACGTTTATGTTGCAAATTGCTGTGTTGTCAAATCATCTTAATGGAAGGGATACTCATGTGCGGCAGATCAAAGTTTATGGACCTCGACCGTGTGTCTCCTTGCACTTTTAAACTCTTGATTTCTTTTAGAAACATAGTTAATTATGAATCCATAAATTTCTTTGCGAACTTATATTGCAGGAATCCTTTTCCGCATCAGCCTTTTCAATTTACTTCCAAAGAGTTCATCACCTACTCTTCTGTTAGATGAGGAACGTAGTTCACCATGAACGAATGTATAAAGCTAACCTTGTGTTAATCTGCGGTGGATTGAAGCAGCTCCTCTCCAAGTGATTATATTTTCTAAAGGCATAACACCTGTCACCAAAGTGTCAAAATCATATATCATTGCAATATTTATCTAAAATATTTGGTCATCAGGACATGCGGTAATCACTGCCCTTAATTTCTTGGGGTTGTTTTTTTGTCAGTTTTGCAAATGCACTCTAGCATAGCTAGAGATTATGCGTTCCCCTAATGTCTTGCTTCGATTATTTCAGAACATAAACAGCATGTGAATTCATTAGAGGTGATTTATTTTCTTTCCCCATGTTACAGTTCTTTTTTCTTTAAACAATATCACGAGAAAGTTTTAGAGATATATATTATAATATTTTATTTATGTATTAATTAATAATATTTAATTAATTTTATTTTATTTTATATTAATAAATTTATATATTATAAAAAAATAAAAAATAGTTAAATATAATTAATTAATATACAAATAAAATTACAGTATACATATGCTTACAAAATTTGTTGAGTGGGACCCTCTCACCAACCATTCTTTAGTAGTAATAGATATTTGCCAAAAAATTCATAGCTTGTGGTTGTGGGTTGTGGACGTTGAGATTAATTATAAACCTCCGCTGCTGACAGGTAGAATCAAGACTCGAGGCATTCCATACGTGTATTTTTGTCTCTTCCTTAAGGTTTTCCGTATCCATTAAGTTATTGAATAAATTAATCAAAGCGACGAGGACTTTAATGTAAATCTAAAATTTAAAAAGAACCATTTGTTATAGTAAAATTCATTCATCGGTATTTCTCGTGTAAAAATGTTGGTGGGCTTATTGTGTTATTTTATTTGCATGTTAATTAATAAAATTTAATTTAATTTTTTATTTTATATATTACATGCGTTTCTTAGATTAAATTAAAAAAATGAAATAATATAATTTATACAGTTAAGAATCTCTTTATCACTGACCTCACTAGCATATATAGTTTTACTTTGTATCTAGTGTTATATATTTTTCAAATTTTCTTCTAGAATTTAAGGACCTCTGGTTATGAGATTTGTTAATTGAGGTTCAGGTAGGTACCTATATACTTTATTGTAATTTTTCTGTTTTCTGAAGTGAAAATAAAAAATGTATTTCATGAGTATCTTACTCTGAAACTGATCTTGGAAAGCTCCTATAGTGTTCCCACTTCCTTATTAATCCACAATTAAATGAAAAGGCTACTTTTTAGTAATTAAAACTCGAAGACAAAAGGTTACTTTTCAGGTGAATTCTATAGGACCATTGCCAAAAAAATTAGGAACCACTTGGTGAGCTCGAACTCTGTGGACTCAAGCTCTTATTTGTGGTTCTACTTCTCATTGCCTGTCTTGCATTAAAGGCACATTATAATTAATATTGAAAGAGAAAAAAATCATCTGGACCACGTAAAGTGAGTGACGATAGGGAACAGTGTCATGTGGACAACTAAAAAGAAATCAGTACAGAAGATCAAGAGAAATCTTATGCGAGGAACACATCGCACAATATATTATAAAATTCACCAAAAATTCATTAATTTTAATATTAGCACTGGTAGGACTATGAGGCAACATACAAGTTAAATTCAAAATTAACAGGGGAAAATTACTAATGACTGCACAGATGATACTAACGATTGCACAGATAAGATTGTCAGCTGCATGTTGTTACCAAGCTTGATGAACTGTGACTATCATAATGGCACAATCACCAGCAACTTGTAATCATTCACAGGCTGGTTTAGTATCGAAGCTGCTCAAACATATGGCAAAGGCTTGAAAAGCAGATAGAGGATAACGATAATCCATGGTAAATATGTCTTTTCCAATTTTTCCAAACTGCAAGATTACTTTTTCTTGTTCTGCAGCAGATACATTATGAGATGGATCAACAGCAGCCACAAGCTGAAAATTCTTAACAGAAGCCACAGTGACACGGCCCTTGAAGTTTAGGCACCAGCACTGCAGCTGCTCATGCCATCTGGGAGCCTTGTTTTTAAGAACAAGAGGCTCAAGGGGGCCCTGGCTCAAAACTGGTGGATTTGAGAGGCTTGCAGTATTTGAATCTGTAATTGGATTTTTTCCTTTCAGTTTTGATGAGGAAGAAAATTGTGAAAAAGCAGTCGGAGTTGGGGCGTTGCCTCCTTCCTGAATAGCTGAAATTGGTATAGAGTTCAAAATGCAATGCAATCTTCTTGGACCTCTTGTGCGGAGAACATTGAGTTCATAGCCAATGGTGGCAATATTATAGTTACATGCTTGAACTTTGGGAGATACCTGCTTAGAGTGGAATTTCCTACTAGAATTATTATTAGGTTGATAGTTAGCTATGTGTAGAGGTTGGCAGTCGTATATGGTGAACTTGGTTCCCAAAAAATTAGACCTGCCAGGAGTTTGCCATCAAGTTGTGTAAAGGAGATGAAGATGGAAGAGATGATGAAAAGAAGTTAAGCACAGTGTATATGAGCCACAACTTGCCTCAATTTACCAAGATACGTGTTGCTTGCCCTAGAAAAATCATCCGGGAGCAAAGATATAATGAAGTCTGTGCCTGTTGCTCTTCTTATCTTTTTGGCGGCTAATAATAACTTAGCACTCTCATTTTCCGCTGTATTATTCAAAACAAAACAAAAGGTCCTCAAATGTCATTTCAGCAACTTAAATAAGATAGATCAACAGATTATGAATTGACGGAGGGGAAAAGATATGGCCAATATTGCCATTGGGTTTAACCACAGTTTTGCCAATCTTGGCCCATTCAAGATGCTTTAAATTTTATGTATATTATAAAAAGATGTTGTGTGAACACAAAATTATTTGGATATGGGATACCAAGGAATCCATTTGAGAACAGAGGCATGAATGATAACAATTACAGCCCAACTTTGTCATAAAAAAATTAAGGAACCCACATGTCAAGAGGGATGAACTTGAAATTCAACATTAAGATCATGATCACAAATACTAAGTTTGAAGAATGACTTAAAGATGAGGGGCAACTTTTTCCAACAAAATTTAAAATGGAATGCATCAACAATGAATATTAATATGTTACTTACATGGAACTGGAGCCAAGTACAAAAAATATGCATTCGTTTCTCTGTTCCTCCTGATGAAACACTGTATAGGAGAATTACGTGTACCAGGCTATCCATATGCATAACAGAAAGAGAATATAAGAAACCAAAAAACCTCAAGGAAATATAATTAAGAAGATAGACCAGAAACAGGGAGAATAATTCACTACCTGCTTCACTGAAATAGGAAATGTGAGCCTCCCACATTGCTCAGGAGTCCTGACAATCTCCTTTGTAATGGCTCTCCATGATTTACATACTGAAGCACAATAAACAATGGCAGCCCGAGCAGGCCAAGATGTCTCACTCTCTTCCACCCTCCGGATAATGTCCAAAAGCAGTTCTGGGGGTAGATTTGCCCACTGCCCTTGTTGATTTGGATCAAATGGAGGCAAAGGGGCATCAGGAGCAATATGTGACTTTGTTTTTCGACCATGCCATTGCTTATCTTCTGCACTTCGCTTTGTTATACTGCTCATTCCATCTCTCATTTCCTTGAGTTCCCGAACTATGCTTTTCAATGACATGTTTGCACAACATGTCAACCTTCCTTCCAACACAACTGCACCAATAACAAAAACAGAATTGAGGTACTTCTCTATTCTGAGGGTGGGGGTGGGGCTAGCTTTTCTGAATGTGACCTCTTTCGAATGGTCTGTTATTTAAAGGAATAAAAATAGCCTAATACGGTAACCACAACACAGATTCACCGCAGGTAGACGTAGCTGTAAGTTACTAGGTTCAATGCATTGAAACTATACTTCTAGCATTAACTGCAGGAAATTAGCCAACTGGCGTTAACTCAAGAGTCACATACTCATATTTATAGATTGCAAATAACAAGGTTTACACTCACAACTGACGAAAATCACATACAAATCAAATTGCTCTAAAATCTCAATCAGAACTTTAGCCGTTTTCGTTTTCATCAACGTCCCTCTCCAATACGCGGTTTTTGCTAGCTTTTGTTTCGAGTTCTCAAGACTTCGTTAAAACCGACGACATCATAAAATTTCACGTTTTCGCTAGTAATCCTAGACTTGGTTTCCAGAACCTATTCTCTGTCCGAGCTATCTTCCTCAAACTCGGAAATGCGAAAAGAAACTTACAAGTTATAACTTTTTTGCAGAGACATAGAAGACTCAGAAATCTTGAAAAAAAAAAAAATCAAAACCCCCAAAATCCTCACAATCAAGCGGAATGCATAACGAAGGGCATTAAATTTCTTCCAAAAATTAGAAACAAAGAATCAACTAACCCGCGGAGTTGAAATGAAGAAGAAAGAGATCAATCGCAGAGAATGTTCAAGTGGTGAAGCAAGCGATCAGAATGGAAGGCTGGAGAGTCCAGAACACCGGATCCAGAAATGAATGGAAATAGCAAATCGGAGAAACATGACCGAAGCCCACAAAAGGAGACCATGCCCTCTGATTTTGAAGGAATGGATCAAGTACCCATAGCTCCGTCCGTCGGAAGCCACCAACACCACCGGCCGAAAACAAACCTCCACGGCTCGTAATGCGATCCAACCCTTTTATCTTTTGGCCATCTTTAATTCTTTACATTCTTATTTTAGAAATCTGTTGCAGAAAGTGAACCATAATTTATTGGAGGGAATCTAGTGCCTCCATCCACTCCCAAACTGTATCTTCTCGACACGTGGCACCTTTTTTTTAAATAAATCTATTTTTTCTTTTTATTATTTTTAAATCTATCACGTGTTGTTCTTAAGATTTGGTTAAAATAAAAAAACTATATAACAGTATAACACCCGTGTGAGAGGACAAGAGACAATATAAAGAGAAGTTTTTTATTCTTTAAAAAAAATTATTTAATTAAAGATTTGTTGAAGGAAGCAACAAAATTGAAGCTTCTTTTTGAAAAAGTTTGAACCAAATAAATGTATAAATTTTAGACCTTTCATGATGTATTATGTTTTAAATAGTTAAATATCATATTATAAGAGGATGGAACTTATTTATGTCTAACTAAATTGCTTCAATGATATTTTAAGATTAAAGTTGTTTTCAATGCAAAAAATCTCTTAAATGGGTTGTTTATAAATAACTTTCCAAAATTTTAAAATATGAAATTAAATCCTTAAATTTCTACAAATTAAAAATAATAATTTATTTTGTTTATCCAATTCACGGGTGAGTATAAAATCATTAGTTACATAATTTTTAAAGTGACCAATGATTTAATATTGTTAAGAAAAAATTTAAGATTAAAATATACAAAACTTTTTTGAATTTTAAAAATTGACACAAAACTCTCTTAATCTTTTAAAATTTTATAAATAACATTATCTATTAATTTTTTTATTTAATTTTTAATAGAGATGTGTCGTGTTAATTTGGACGAAGAGTAATTTTAACATTTCATTTGTCACACTCACCCACTCATCCATTCACGCACCACTAACCTAGGCTTATGCTGTGTCGTAGATAACTTTTGCGTTTCACAAACTAGTGCATCAAAAAGAGATCAATACGTTCACTTTTGTGGCAAGAAAGATGATCATCTATGGTTTGATTGTACTCAAATTTTGTCAAGAATTGGACTTTCTAAATCCTAACTCCCAAAATCGATGACTCAGAGATGATTTAATTCTAAAGAATAAAAGTATGTGTTATCTGTCTATCGTAAACTTATCTCTCTATCACTCTCTTATTTGAATTTTTAGCTAGTGAAATTGCATCTTTTATATTAGAATCATACATTGTTTTTATCTTTTTATTTTATTCATACAGGAATTTTGGATTATAAGCCTTCAATGTTGTCTTAAGAGTTGTTTCGGTAGAGACTGTCATGTATCTCAAAGTAGGACTTGCTCAATCGCGATTGTTAGAATTTTTGCTAGCTTCATTGGAGGTTATTCGAAGAGGGCATTGGAATTTATACAACTACACTTTCCCACATTTCAAAGGCTAAATCTTTAATTGCTATTCTTTAGGTCTTAAGCCATTAGGTTTTTTATTGTCAATTAAAATATAAATAGTATGTTTGGTACTTGTTTAAAAGAGTTCTTTCATATGTCACCATTTAAAAGAAGAATCTGATATCAAACATGTAAAGAATTGCATTTGAGTATTTGTTTTTCCATCAAGATTTTTAGCTCTTGTATCCTTTTAGTGGTAGAATAATAAACAGTTATAAATTTTGTTCTATGCAGATTGGAGAATGCGCATCTAAACAATGTTGGTCATTTTTGAGAAGTAAAGGCAGTTCCATTGCCATTTAGGGAGGCAGGGTTGGAGAGTTAAAGAAAAATTTTCTTGTAGATATATAGATGTCTCCTAGACATGCTGAGACATAAAGGCGACAGCAAAAGCTGAAACGAAATCATAATCTGAAAGTGTGGCATCCCTTCTTATTCTTCAGTTATATCAACTTCAAGATAAGTGTGAATAGGCTATAATTATACCATTGTAATGCCAGAAGTGCATCTTAAATGTCAAAGAAGGGTTTTGTGATTATCTCTATCTTTTTCTTCTTCCTTTTTTTTTCCCCTTGTTTTTCTCATTTGTTCCATTGAGTTTGAAGGGATTAGAAGTTTGTATTTATCTTACCAATTGTTGTAACTAAATAAGAAAACAAGAAGAATCAATTTACAAGCTGCAATTAGTAGAAAAGAGTTTGATTTCTAATGAGAATATTTACATTTACAAGTTCTGTTGAGGGCTGCACAAACTCAGCGGCTCAACCAATTAAGATCTTTCACCATTGCCTTCACCAACACCATTGGTAAAACCTTATGTGGCCATGTTTACTAAGGAAGAAAAAAACCTGGACAGTGAAATCAATTGTGCTTCATTCTTTTCTGGTCAACTGAATTTGTTTGCTTAATTTCTACTTGCACAACTAATTTTCTTTACAATTTTTATAATAAAATCTGATTAACTAAAATAAAAATTAATATAAAAAATTAATTACATTTGAATACAACCAATATTATAAAAGATTTTTACGAAGTTATTATAGAAATACCATCACTTTTGGATAAGCATTTAATGAAAGAGCAATACTTTTGCAGTCTCAGTTGGTTCACTGAAACCTCCAATTTATATCAACATCATGATTGATAATCTCCAAATGGCTGCTAGCTAAACTTTTTGCATCATATCCAATGAAGGTATTTTGAGCATCTGATTTAATTGTAAAGGAACAAACAGCTGCATGTGGCTAAAGAGCAAGATTTTTTTCTAAAAGGTTAGGGGAAAAAAAAAAGGCATTACTATTTCAAAAGTTTATATATGTATTCATGAGAAAAACTCATAAATATACGTGATAATTATATATGAAGTTGACAAGAATTAAACAACTTCACATATGATTTCAATGCTAAATTATGAAAAGAAAAATTATAACATTATATAAAGATATATAACTAACTCACTTGAGCCATTACTTTACTCTTACTAACAATTAATCATGACTATCTGATTCAAAGAGTGCTCCATTTTATCTCCAATAGTAAAACCATAAAGATATTAGTTAATATGCATCTGATAGCCAAACAAGGCCACATTATTTATATGCTTCCTATGAAGAAAAAAAAGACCATTAATGAACTTTTGGAATTTGCTCTCTTCTCAGATACTCTGAAATTCTCTTTGAAATGCAGAGTAATTGACTGTATAGTGATCATGGGATTGACACCAACTGCAGTTGGAAGCACAATACATTCACAAACAAACAAGCCTAGATCTGCTCCCAGGTTTCCCCATTCTCATCATCTGCTCCTTCTTTCTCATTCACTCCCATTCTGAAACTTCCCATCTGATGAGCAGAGCAGTATATGTTACAATCATATGCATGATTTATTGCTTGTGGAAATAACACCTTGTTATTCTAGGGACAAATTGACTTAAAATTCAAATACGGACTGTTTACTCAACTAGGGTTTGAAATCATATAGACAGATACCAAAATCTGTCCGAAAAAATATACACATACCAAAATTTGTCCAAAAAATTTGAAGGGTGATTAATAGTCCTGATAAGTAATATCAGTATAACACAGTCTTGAAGGACACATGTAGAGAAGGACTTGATAGGTAGAACTGCACTGTTTAGAGTTTCTTATTCAGATTCAATATCCAACATTGATTCCTGTAATACCTGCAACTTAAATTGTTCATAAATAATACTAATCTCACTATATCTAATCCAAGTTTATTATCTGATTCTGCTCCTATTCCATCAACACTACTATGCCTTACCAGCTAGTTACACATAACACTTTGGTTCAATATTGTTTGTCAATACTCAGACATCTGGGTGTAGCTGAAGAAGATTAAACTCACTATATGTGTTCATGTGCTTGTCCATGCTTATTACATATTCTGTCCTCATCATTTGTTATATTTCATACTACAACTAATTTGTTTTCTTGTTCTCTGTGACTCGCTTGTTAGTAAATGATGCACTTGTAGTCGTGTGCTATGTATTTGAGTGTAATTATGGATTTATGAGAGTGTAATGCATTATCTACATATATATTGGTTTTTGATAGTGTGTTATGTATTCGTGTGCTATCATAACATTATATATTAAGGACTCGGAAGTGGCTTCCATTTGCTTGACCTTACACAGTAGTCTTGCTCTGAATTCCACAATAGGGAAAAATATGCCTTAAATATGATCTCATGCATATACCCAAGGTGACGATCTTTTACTTCTCTTGATTGAAATTACATGAAGCATGAAAGCCTTCAAATTCCTCAATACTTCTTTGCTTTAACTATGTTTTATTTCTTAAGTTTGTGCTTCTTTGTCATGCAAATTTGCAGGAAATTAAGAACAAGTCCAAATGGTCAATTCAGGCAAAAGCTTATATAACCTGTTTGGTTCTGTTTTTGTTTTTTCATTCCTACCCACCTTAGTTTCTTAGGCAGTCTGAGATGAAGTAATTTCTTGGTGTCATTGCATTTATTGATTCATATTTAGATTTCTGATAATCAATTTGGTCGTCTTGCTTTGTGCTTTCTATGCATGATGAGGATGGAAGGGACTTGAGTGAACCTCACAACTGCAAGTGTCTACTCATGAAGCACTTGTATGTGCCATGGATTTTTTAGAATTGCCAAAGGAAATGAAGGATTCCAGAGTTGTAAATTAAAAGTATATCATTTTGTTGCTTTTCCTAATATCAACAATTAATAACTATATATGTTTTTTTAATTTGTTTATTGGTTATCCATTACTGTAATTATTATTCTTTATTATTAAGTAATATATTATTTATAAGAGTATAAACCTACTTTAAATAGAATAGAGTTATTAATGATTTTGTTTCTTAAATTATTTATGTATTTAATTTCATATTATTACGTTTTAATTTTGATTAATGAATCCAATTTTTAAAATATTGGAATGAAAATTTTAGAAGACAATTATAATTTCTTCAATTAGATCAAAGGGGCAAGTGTAGCAAGAGATATCTCTAAACAAAGCTTATTATACATCGTGGACATTCGCCCTCCTATGCTTAGGTCACCTGCCTTGCGGAAGGACCTACGGCTAGCAATCACCCATGTGATAAAAACTTTATAAATATGGGGTTATCTCCTGCTCCTGGTATTTAAGTAAGTGAATATTTTAGGGCACTTAGTTTTTTTTTTTCTTTTTCCTCTCTGACTCTCTTGTTCACTTAAAATTGAAAGTGCAACCGAGGAGCAAAAGCAACACGCTCTCTACATTCCTTACTTTGTTTATCGTGTCTAAGTTTTAGCCACTGCTCTTGAATAGCTTCAATGATCTAGTCCAGAATTGTTTCATTAAACTGCATTGTTCCTTTTTATTTTCTTAATTAACAAGATATATTAAAGTATACATTTGAATTTTTTAAATATTTTTTATTTCAAAACTATTCTTTTATTAAGCCAATAAATATATATTGAGAGGATCACTGAAGTGACTTAACAAAATGAGAGAATGAGAGGTGTAGTTGTTAATGGTTTTTGTGGGAGTGGCTATCAATTTGTTGCATAAGAGCTCCGATAAATTATGTATTAAAGTACTTATTATTTAACTATTTCAAATTTTGATGTCTATACATTTATTTAAATAGAAGGTTTAATTTCTAACCAAATAAATCAAAATAAGATATATTTTATAACAAACTAAATTGTTGATTCAAAGAAGAGTTCATATTTAATGTTTTATAGTATTTTGAATAAAATTATTTATAATAAAAAATAAACAAAATGTTGGTCGATTTACATGGGAGAAATCCCCTGTTTACTAAACTGTAGAGATAGAGACATAACAAGGTCCATCCATTTCTTAACTTGTAGTTTGACATAGCAGTTTCTTCAAACTTCTCTTATTTGTTTCCAACGACATTTGAGTTTGGTCCCAGCTCCCAAGTAAAAGAAAAACCACAAATGAAGCATTCTAGTAAGCAAACATTATTAAAGGTACATTTACCTTTTTTGTGTTCTGCATCAATCTTAGTTTCCTCTTAAATATGTTTCTTTATGTTAATTTTATCTTACATATTTGCAGAGATTCTCAATATCTTTGTAAATTAAATACATTCAGTTAATTAAATTTCATGACCACAATTTGTTTCATCTTTTTTTTTAATAAAGTAATTTTTTTTATTATCAATGAAATACATATGTGATATGTATATCTATAAAAAAAATTTAAGTATAATTTTTATATTTTTTTAATTAAATTTTTTAATCAAAGACTAATACATATATAAATAATTTATACAATTCATATCTCTTATGATTATTTTTTTAAAAGAATTTTTATATATTTTATTTTAATTAAAAAATTTGATAACAAAAATATAAATAATTTTATATAAGTTTAGTCCTATCTCTATTGACATCTTATACAATGATCACATCACCCTGTGATGTATTTGAGAATTTTTATAAATATTTGAAAGGAAATTAGCAGCACACAGAGTTACATTATCTTTACCATTATGACATGTTAACAGCGTTTAGCACATTAACGATGGAGGGAGTGCTAATTGGCAATAACATCAACCATAAGCCATTGCTTCTCCTTAACGATAAAGTTTTGGCACTATATATTAAGATTTGTTTGGTCTCATGTAATTTTCTCACTTTCAGCTCAATTAATTTTTAAACCCTCTACTTAATATTGATAATGAATAAAGTAACTATGTGTAGTAGTGTTTCTGAATGTTGCTCTTTGCCTAGCTAGCTACAAATCTCAACCTCTACGGCAGTTCATAGGCCTTCAAAGTCCTTATCAGTATATCGCTTACAAGCTTTGATGTTCAACTCCTTCACTACCTAATCATTCTGGTTTTATTAACCTTTATTTAACAAACAGATACACTCCAATCCAAACTACTTTCAATTTGTATATATACTTGAACATCTTCGTCTCCATATATGTCTCATCCTTATACAGAAAATCAAAGACATTGAATCCAACTTGTTTCTATATATGAGGAACAGAATGGCTGGCTTGAGCTTCTTCTTCACTAGTTACATATCTTGCTTCACCATTTTCTTTCTACTTGTTGGCTTTTCCTCTTTTCCAGCTGAAGCAGCCATAAAGAGATACCAATTTGATGTGAGTGAATAACATGCCATTTATTTGACAGTCTGTGATGTGATCTATGTATGTACATTTATATTGATGACACGTTGTTTTTTTAATAGATTCAAATGAAGAATGTGAGTAGACTCTGCCATGCAAAACCCATTGTAACAGTAAATGGGAGGTTCCCAGGGCCTACAGTTTATGTCAGAGAAGGGGACAGAGTGCTAATCAATGTCACAAATCATGTGCAATATAACTTGTCAATTCACTGGTATATATGGAACCCAATTTCTATTTATATGATAGACAATAACCAAGAAATCACTAAAATTCATTGATTCTTCATATTATATATAGGCACGGACTGAAACAATATCGAAATGGTTGGGCGGATGGACCAGCATACATTACACAGTGTCCTATCAAAACTGGAAGCAGCTACACCTATGACTTTAACGTTACAGGACAAAGAGGAACACTATGGTGGCATGCACACATTCTTTGGCTGAGAGCCACTGTGTATGGTGCCATTGTGATTATGCCCAAACCTGGAATTCCATTTCCTTTTCCACAGCCAGCCAGAGAATTTGAAATTCTGCTAGGTCATTTATTGGGCAATATCTTGTTCATTCTAATCCTAATGATTGAACCAAGAAACTAAATTTGCATAACTTGTTTTATTTTGTGCAATAGGTGAATGGTGGAACAATGACGTGGAATTGGTAGAAAAGCAAGGAAGCAGAATGGGGTTGCCACCAAATATGTCAGATGCACATACGATCAATGGGAAGCCAGGACCACTCTTTCCTTGCTCTGAGAAACGTAAGGCATTAAAACCCGCAGAAATTCGTCTTTGTGTAAAGGAAAAGTTATTATACAATCTTCACTTAAAAGAAAACTAATTAAACTCTTAGGCCGTGTATGGATGAAATAATTTAAGAAGTGAAAGTAATATTTGTAGATATTTTAATTATTTTATACCTATTTGTGTATATATATATATATGCATACATACATATATATATATATAGTTATATGTATATGTATATGTATATATTCAAATATATACATATTTTTTTTATAATAATTTAATTTACACACATATTCATAACATGTATATAGGTATATATATTATTAATATGTTCTGAGTTCAAATCTTTTAAATTACATATTCTGTGAAGTGTATTATTTTTACATATTAATTTGTAAGTAGGTTAATGTGTAAAATAAATAACTATTTTATACTAAAACAAGGCACTTCAACACTTCAATAGGCACTTTAAAGGATTGATTCTCATATGTTATTTATATAGTTATTATTTACAACAAGAGAATTTATAAATACTAAACAAAGAATTTAAAATACAAATTATGATCATTCAAATTTTTTAAATTTTAAAATTTCACAATCTAAACACTGACAGGATATTTGGTGTAAATTTTCTAAATTTACAAGAAGGAATTATTTGTTCATGCAAATCACAAGCTGAGCATTATTTTTTTCAGATACGTTTGCAATAGAGGTTGAGCAAGGGAAGACGTACCTCCTCAGAATCATCAACGCTGCCCTGAACGATGAGCTTTTCTTCGGCATTGCAGGTCACAACCTAACCGTAGTAGAGGTTGATGCAGTTTACACAAAACCATTCACAACTCAAGCCATCCTAATCGCACCTGGTCAAACCACAAACGTTCTGGTCCAAGCCAACCAAGTACGAGGTCGATACTTCATGTCTACTAGGCCATTCATGGATGCTCCAATCCCAGTCGATAACAAAACAGCCACAGCCATACTTCAATACAAAGGCATTCCCAACACTGTCCTCCCTCTCCTTCCTCATTTGCCTACAAGCAATGACTCAACTTTTGCTCTCAATTACAACAAAAAACTCCGAAGCTTGAACTCTCCTCAGTACCCCGCTAATGTTCCTCTCAATGTTGATCGAAACCTCTTTTACACCATCGGCTTAGGAAAGAACTCGTGTCCCACTTGCGTGAATGGGACCAGGATTCTTGCTTCCTTGAACAATGTGTCTTTTGTGATGCCTGAGACTGCGCTCCTACAAGCTCACTACTTGAATGTGAAAGGCGTTTTTAGAACTGATTTTCCTGATCGGCCTCCGACACAGTTTAATTACACGGGTGCACCATTGACGGCTAATCTGGGTACTTCGACGGGGACGAGGGTTAGCAAGATTGCGTTTAATTCGACGGTTGAGTTGGTTTTGCAGGACACGAATTTGCTGACGGTTGAGTCACATCCATTTCATCTTCATGGATATAACTTCTTTGTCGTTGGAAGTGCAATTGGTAATTTTGATGCTGCCACTGATCCAACGAAATATAACTTGGTAGATCCTATTGAGAGGAACACCGTTGGAGTTCCCACCGGTGGATGGACGGCAATTCGTTTCAGGGCTGATAATCCAGGTACGTACAGTTCAACATTACGTCAACATATACAGATATAATTAAGTATACTCTCCCTCAATAAGATTGAGTTTAGTCGAAGGAATTAATTTTTCATAATGTGATGAATTTGAATATGATTGTATTGTATCAAGAGTGTCTTGAATAAGATTGTATTGTCAAAAAATTAAGTATACTCTCTTGATTAATACATTGTTGTGATATAATGTTGTGTAGGTGTTTGGTTCATGCATTGTCATTTAGAGCTGCATACTGGTTGGGGTTTGAAAACGGCATTCGTTGTAGAAGATGGGCCTACACAAGATCAATCTGTTTTGCCTCCGCCCAAGGACCTTCCACCATGCTGATGTTATACCCTCAAACTCGAAGGAATTAAAATGTCAGATTTATATTGGAATTGTATTTTCAGTGTTTTATCTATCTTTGTCAGCAAAACATTCTTGCATAAATTGTAAAAAGATGAGAGAAAAAAAATGAAGAGAGGAATTTGTTTGAAAATCAAATAATGTAATCAAATTTCTGTACTATATACATGTATTTATTCTTGGTATTTGTTATTACTTTTGTGACTACTTTCATTTCTTCTATAATGTTTTACGGGTATGTTTGGGAATAAAAAGGGAGAGGAAGAAAAGGAATTAAAAGAGAAGGAAATGAGAAGAAAAGAAAAGTCAAGTGATAATTTTTCTTTTTAGTTTAGATTCTTTGAATTCACCTAATTTAAAATAATTAAAATTAATAAAAAAAATTAAAAAATATTAACATAAAATATTTTAATTTTTTTAAAAAAATTTTAATAATTAAATAAGGGTTATGTTAATAATTTTTCTTTTTTTTTCTTTGATTCTCTTCTATTTTTTTTCTTCCAAACACACTCCTAAGACGTGAGGAAAAAAAAAAAATGTATTAACTTTTTTTTATTTAATTTTTAAAATTTTAGAGAAAAAAATTAAAAAATTTTATATTAACCTTATTTAATTTATATTAAATTATAAAAATTTAAAAAATTTAAATAAAAAGAAAAAAATTATCATTTAATTTTTTCTCTCTTTTATTTCCTTTCCTTTCTTCCTCCTTATTGTTGCCAAAGAGACCCTAAACCATTTGGATCATTTGGTATGAAAAGAAGGAATAGTCGTTAATGTGAAGTCCACGAGTAATATAAAATCTCGAGAATAAATATCCTTTGAATTATAAAACATACACATACGTTTTATAATTGGGGATAGAGATATATACATTTCACTTGCCTGTAGGAGAGGAGAATGCACTGTCATCCTCAAATGCCTATTGAAGACTTTGAAGGATTTCACAACAGAGGGAACCAAACTTTTTCATAAATTTGGTGGCTAAAAATTTTGAAAGTTTTATACTTAAAAAATATCTAGTTATATATATCAATGATTATAAAATTTTTTAATCATTAATTTTTATAATTATATATATAATAAAATATAAATTAAAAAATGAAGAGAGTGTAAAATTATAATATTCAAGAAAATAAGATATTATTTTAAAATATAAAAATTAATTTTCTTATTTTTTATTTAAAAATTTAAAAATTAACGTACTTTAATGTATGTCCAAACCATTGGTGTATCATCTAAGTAACAAATCGATAAATAATAAAATTATATATTTGTTAATTATGAGTTAGATTGTAGAAGCGACATGCATGATGCAACATGGCCTTAGCTTTCTCTGCCAAAATTTAGATTCTTTATACAATGCCAGAAACAGAGAACAGAATATTAATTGAGAGAACCTGAAGTTCAAATTTGATCGAGAAAAAAAAAAAAAGAATTTAAAGAAAATGAGAAAAAAAGGAAAACGTAGAAGGACGTTGCCCAAAGAAATGGAGGTGATGAGAGAGTAACCTGTTGACGCAGCGAAGGTTACAGAAGAAGAGGGGAATTTACCGAAACGTGTGCGTACTTCTGTGGCTGGTAGGTGCGTAGTTCTTCTATGCCCTTTCTTCTCTTGCTTCATCTATATCCCCAACCTAATGTCTGCGTCATTATTTGTTCCATCATATATAAAAGTTTATGCTCTAATGTCAAGGATGATTTCCATCTTCAAGAATACTCAGCTGGTGAAATGAATCGCGGGATTCCTTTGGATTTGATTGTGTGTATGATAATTGAATCTGTGGCTTGCAGCGAGGCTGAGACATCTTGGAAAGTCGCGAATGGCAAGGACCTCCTTTTTTTTCGTCCTGATGCTGTTTTTAATAAGAAGAAACCAATAAGGTTGTTAGGTTGATGCAATGTAATTCTCATTGTATCTCAACATATTTTATTGTTTTGCATACTGGTTAATTGCTATTTCATTTGTATACAGGTATCTTTTAATATTCTTCAGTTTCAATATCTTTATGTGATGCTTTTGGGTCCCCCACATACTGATTATTTTCCTATTGGGATAGTGGAGGCATCCCACTTTGTTTCCCACAGTTTGGGCCTGGTCCAACGCAGCAGGTGTGGTACTCTAGCTAATGTTATTTTCTAGTTATTCTGTTTATCTGATATGGTGTCTATTAAATAGAAAAAATTATAGGAAGTAAAGGCATTTCATAGAGGTCCGCCATTTATATTTCTTCTTTCAAATCTACGCATTTTGGTGCTTGCAAAATGATACTAGCGGTAGTTGACCGTGGCATGACTAATACGTACTAGTCTATGGAGCATAGTGATAGTTCATTGTTCCATTTGATTTATTAAAGTGGTGCAATAACTTGATTACACTCCTCATCGTTACTATCTTATATCAATGCTTTTGATTTATAACATTTGCTTGGTCGAGCAATTGATAGCATGGGTTTGCAAGGAAATCCTGTGGTTACTCTGGAACTGGGATGCTCCTTATAGTCGTGGCATGTGGGATTTCAACTTCCATGCTTTATACAAGGTCAGTGGCTTATTTTCTTTAAGCAAAATGTTCACCTTTGCATGTTACTCTCATTCTTTTCATACCTACATGATGAAATTCTGTACTGTTTTTCACAGGTCACACTAAACGCAAAAAGTCTTTCCACTGAGTTGAAATAAAAAACACAGATAATAAGGCGTTCTCGTTTACCACTGCCTTGCACACATAAATCCATGTAAGTGTTACTGGTCCATAATTTCAAATAATCATTATATAATAACCAAAAAGAGATTTCATTTATATCTATGGTTGAATATCAAATTGGGATAAAACTAAGAGGACTATTGAGAAGAAAATATCAAATTGGGATAACAAATTTAGCATCCTCTTTGTTGACATGCATTTTTCTTTAAGAATTTGAATTAATGGGAATTATTTTGATACGTGTTTTGGATTGCTATTAATTAATTAATTAATTATTTATTTTCATTGTTATTATTTGCTAAAACTAGCTGCTGAAAATTGTAGAAGTTAAATCATTTTGGCTAATTATGCAGGCTTCTGTCAGCAGTGCGTCAGTGAAGGTTGCAAAACTCTCAATAAAGACCCGGATCCTAATAATCCACTGGAGGGTAAGGAAGAAAGGTCTGTATCATACTTTTAAGTCAGAGAATTCTTAAATGGCAATAGAATATGGTAACCATTCACTTCATTGGTTGGATAAGAACTTAGACTAGCAATTTGGTATTCTCAAATATTTTTAAGACTACTAATTGTTGCTTAAGAGTGTAGTAATCTATTCAATGTAAACGTAAAATTTCATTAAATAGGGAAGAAACATTTCTTGGCATTGGATATCTTAATTTAGCTCTTAATGGGCTGTAATCTCTCAATGCAGGGACGTGCTCACTTGACCTGGCTTTGTAGACTGCATTTACCTTGAAGCTCCCAGTGTGCTGCACCTTGACAATGACTTGGGTGATTTAATATCTATTAAGAAAACTAAGTGTATAATTTACAACTTATGTAATTAATTCTAATTCTAATTGGTTTTCCAAGATTCATTCATTCACTCGATTGCACTTATTTTTTTTCTTCTGATGCAGTTGGTCAGATGCTGTGTTGTGGAACCCATATCTTCAAATGAAAGCATTTTATAAAGATTTTGTTTGCGTAGGAAATGCTAAGGTATAATTACCAACTTTCTAGGAAGGGATCAAAGCAATACTGATGGGCCTAGCTCTAATAATGGGCTAAGGGTATATTCTACAAGGAAGAAAGGGTCAGGTGGCAGCAAGGAGGATAGCAGGGGTAATAATGGAATTATGCAGAGTAACTAACTCTGACAGTACAGCAGATGAGTGGGCGCATGGAAGGTATCAGGAGCTGGAGAAGGTAGGGAAAAGGGGGGCAATTACTGAGTGAATGGAAGGAGACTACTAGCGTCTCGAAT
This sequence comes from Senna siamea, assembly GCA_031216115.1. NCBI lineage: Eukaryota > Viridiplantae > Streptophyta > Magnoliopsida > Fabales > Fabaceae > Senna > Senna siamea. Next base: position 17,022,852 of record CM062358.1, read on the forward strand.
TGCTAGTGATTTATCTTTATTTTCCTGAGTCTGAATGTTCTGTTATTTTACTCTGTGTGTGTTGTGTCTGTTACTATAATTTCTATTACTGCATTGGAGTTGTACTGCTATATTGAATCTCTAGACTGCAATCCTATTCCTATGTTTCATGATTTACTAATGCATAAGTGAGGAGTATTCCATCACATACTCGAAAGGATAATTTTATAGAGAACTTTACCTCTCAAAATGTGAAGATTTTTTTCCCATTAGGTATACTTTGATGTTCTCATTAAAAAAATCAAAGTGAGAATCTTAATATGCATCTAATGGTGAAAGCTTGGCCTTTTGAGAGGTAGAGTACTCCATGAAATTGTCTTGCTCTCATGAATGTTGCATTGTTGTGTACATGTCAACAGAGTGGTTACTAAATTGTAATACACTCCTGGATCTGCACTCCTGCAGTGATATAATATGCTGACTCAATTGTTATCAAACCTTTATTGATTGCTCTAATTTTATATTCCTATTTTTCATGGTTACTTCAGATTGGAAATGTCCAGCTAGAGCCAGAACAAACTTGGACCGCTGTGCAGCATCTTAGCATTGCTTGAAACGTAAATAAATCGGAATAAACTCGGATATTGTCCCCACTTCCCTGTCCATTTTTTTTTCTTTAAATTGTTATTTGATGTCAACAATATCTAATCTATCAAGCCCTCCAATATGCAGCCACCAGGTCTATTTCAAAGTAATAGCTAGTTTATACCCTGTTTCATTCTCTACCTTTGGCTTGTCAATTATATCCTCATTCTCTAGATTTAGTAACAATTCCTCTGATACAAGCACATTCTCTTGTCTTCGTCTGTTTACAATTAGATCCCACGTGTCATAAATCTCTTTGATATGGTCTGATCCAGCCCCAGCAAAGAACTCGTGCACAACTCCATTCAGGGTGATGGTACTACATCCTGGAGGATTCAGAAGTCCTCTCTCTTTGATCTCTCTTCTTACTTGAACTGCTTGATTCCATTCTCCAGCTGCAGCATGAATGCTTGCCAAATGAATATATCTTCCTCCATGATCAGGGTCCATTCCAATCAGAATTTTCCCAATCTCTTTGCCAAGCTCAAGATGTCTGTGCATATTGCAGGCATTGAGCAAAGCTCCCCATATTGCAGAATTTGGCCTTATGGGCATTGACTCTATAAACTCCTTTGCTTCCTTCAACAACCCTGCTCTACCCAGAAGGTCCACCATGCATCCATAGTGTTCTACACAAGGCTTCATCTTATACACAGTACTTATGCTCTCAAACAGTGACTTTCCTTCTTCAATTAGTCCTGCATGACTACATGCAGTCAGAATTGCTGTGAAAGTGATTGAAGTTGGCTTAATTCCTGCTTTCTGCATTCGTATAAACCACTGAAGAGCTTCTCTTCCCTTCCCATGGACTGCAAAGCCACCAATTAGAGCCGTCCATGCACAGACACATTTCTTCTCCAATCTTCCAAATACTTCTAGAGCTTTTTCCATGTCTCCACACTTGACATACATGTCTATAAGTACACAACCCAAAATTGGATCTTCTTTTATTCCATTTTTATCAATATATGCGTGAATCCACTTGCCTTGCTCTAGTGCGCCAAGACCTGCACATGCTGAAAGAGAACAACCCAGGGTTACATTATCAGGTTTGATGCCAGCAATCATCATTTGGTGGAAAAAAGACAGAGCCTCCTTGTTCATTCCGACCTTAACAAAGCCAATAACCATGGTGGTCCAAGAGATGACATTCTTTGTTGGCATTGCTTGAAACATCTCATAAGCCATATCTATGTTTCCATATTTTATATACCCATCAATCATTGTATTCCAAGAAACAATATCTTGTTGGGGAAGCCGATCGAATAGGTGTTGTGCATAATCGATTCTGCCTGAAATTGCATAAGCATGGAGGAGAGAGTTTGTGGCATAAACCTCTGAACCAAGACCCCTTTTGATTATGTGAGCGTGAATTTGCTTGGTTTGTTCGAAAGCTGAGAGAAAAGAACATGCTTTGAGAAGGAAAGGAAAAGTGTAGGCATTGTGAGGCACCGAGTGATGAAGCATTTGATGGTACAAGAGCAGGGCTGCTTCTGGGTAATTACTTTTTAAGTATGCTCTGATCATGGTGTTCCACATGACAGTATTAGGTGAGCTTATTCTGTCAAAAACCTGACGGGCATAATCCAAGTTTCCGAATTCTGATGATGTGCATGAAACTAAAAGCTTGCTTACTGTAATCTGGTGCGTGAAGCTGCCATTTTTCAAAATTTGGGCATGAATCTGCTTTAGTTCTTTCATATTTGAACATCTCCCCAGCAAATTCAGGGTCTCCTCTATTTGGATTTGCAGTAGGAGTTGGCTTGTCGGAGTTAGCAGCATAGTTAGCATTAACCACAAAGTTATCAAAATATCGTTGAAGGATAGGGAAAGTAGAAAAGAGTCGGGAAAAATGGAAAAAGAAAAAAACAACGTTTTGTATCTATGGCCTTTATTCTTTGCACGTGTTGGGATAAGATAATTGTACTTCCAATAAAAATTCTTGCTTAGAAGAAAAACTGGTAGCAGAAGAATAAAGGAAGTGAAAATTAGTTTCGCATCCGAAAGTAACCGCCAGCTCTTTGCATTAATAACAAAAATATGATAGTAAGAGAGAGTCTCTAACATGAGGCAGGGCAATTGAAAAGACCAATTGATGTCTAATCAAAAAAATTATTGTATATTAGGCTCTTTTTTTTGGGTGTAAATATTATACATATATATATATATAATATTTATATTCAATTATAACAACTTAACAGTTTTAATCCCGTCGTTTGTAAACCAATACAATTTAGGTTTCCTTAGATAATTTATTGTTGCCCGATAAATAGCATTATTGAAATGACGAAGGAATGAAAGTTTTTCAAATATAATGGGAAAAGAATCCTCCAGGTCTATTGAATTATTTGTATCACGTTTATAATGTTTTCTGTAGTTGTCTGGCCTTTTCGGCCTCAAGCTTCCGCAGCATCGTTGAACTCATCTTATTTTCACTTGATTCTTCGAAGAGCAGATGTACTACTTCAATCTGCATAAAATCAAGCACATCAAAGCCTAATATATGACATAAGTATTAGATAATTAGAAAGATTTTTTTTTTTTATATCACAAATTTTTATCAAACCACATGAAAACCCAGACCTTTAACTGTGAAAGGCCTCTTTCAGTTCTTTTCCTGTTAACTGCCAATCCACCTGGCAATGTCTCATAGCTGCAAGAAAATTATCTCTAGTCAGACCAAGTTATAATAAATGAAACCCAGCTCAGTTTGCTACTAAAGCAAGACTATAAATATAATGATTATACAAATTACAAGGTAACATTTGACCACTTGTTTCGCTTGTGGCTCACTTAATACGACCATCAAAAAAATTCAGATCACCAGACTGGCTTATTACAGACCTGACAACTACAGCCTCCAAATTTTCATCTATGACGGAAGGGCCATATGGATCTGTGATTGGTACGGTTTGCACTTCCAACTCTGGCTTGATAAACTGCATATTTTGTCCAACCAAACTTTAATCAGAATTTGGACCAGAAAAAAGAAATCTTTAAATCAAAAGAGAACTCGATATGCAACTGATGGAACACAGTATGAATATGGAGATCTGTTAAGCTCTCACCTATTCTAATCTACCCCATATTAACTCTAGAAGGACAAAACCTTTTCTTTCGTACGTTATGTTAACATTGGATATCCTGTTGTCAAACATACAATGAAAAAGAGAAGTGTTTCAAAATCTAGCCCTCCTTGTACTCTTCATTAGAAGATAAACTATGAAAAGATTGAAGTTTTCTGACAAAAAATTATACAAGTCAAATGACCAAACACACTAGTAAACACACACAAAACACAGGACAATGGACTTACACAGAAGAAAAAAAAAAGTCTTTTCTTTAAATTCTATACAGCAGAAGGCAAAATGTAATTGCTTGGAACATGTACCTTTATGAAGTTTTCAACATTTTGCATTCTTACTTCAACGGACTGTATTAATTCAGAGAACTGCAAAGAGTAAAACAAGAATCATATAAAAAATTTTAAATCCCAACAAGCTAACATCATACTTTGTATGAAGCCTAAACACATGCTATGACAGTTCCGCAAACAATTGAACAGAACAAATTTATGTTCTACAAGGATATAAGATTCTGCTTATTAAAATTACAGTCGAATTCCACAACTTATCCAACAAATGTAGACATTAATTCTGGTCAGGTGCTTTAACATATGAAAATAACCTTAGATCTAAAACTAATATGGAAACAATCAAACTACGGTCTAGCATTCTTGCTTTTTGCACCGATAAAAATTCATCATCTCATTATATGAAAGACTGCCAACAAGATTTAGTGAAGAAAGAAAAATAAATAGTGGCAGAAGCACAACAATTCCAAAAGACATTAGTAAGGAAAAAAACAAGCCAGACGGAAACTTGTATCTACTTTATTTATTTATTAAGGTCCACTTGTATTTTTTTTTTCCCACTGTACAACTTCACCAGATTTAATCATGTGCGAGACTGTTTCTGCTTAATTAGAAGCTAATTGGCCAGAAGGGAATTCTATCAAACGACCCAAAAAAAAAAAGAAAGACATCTCTAACTCTCTTGAGTCCTGGGTAAGTCTCCTCCAGAATGGCATAGTAAGATTGTTCAAAGTCACGTGAAATTCGCTAACATATATTATGAACATACAAAAGGTTATTTATTTTTATTTTTTAATTTACTAATAGATTAATATGTAAAATAACAATTTTAATAAATTTCACAAAAAAACTTTACTAGTATCTAATTCCCAAGATTACCTTCTTCTTTGATAGCATAGGCCCGTCGCAAACTCCAATCACAATTCGACACCTTGCCAACTCCGCTGATGCCTGCATGGAATGTCACCATTTCACAATTCACACATATGAAAAGGAATTTAGTAACAAAAAATAAAAATAAAAATCAAGGTATTGAAAATCGACAAACGGAGAGAAAAACCTTGAGAAAAAGGCGGTGGCCATCGTGCAATCGGTCAAAGGTGCCACCGTTGACCACAGCTTCATAAGTTTTAGGCGGAGAAAGCTTTGGAAGCACCATGGGATCATCATGAACCGCGATTCGAAACACCGAATAGCTATGATCCTCCCTGCTGTGCGCTATAATATAAGCTTCAAATCCACGCAGGCTCTATAGAAACGCTTTAGTTGCGACTTGCGATAATGAGGGTAGTTGTGCAAATTACAAGAGGATTTTACTTAAATTTATTGTTAATTTTGACGGCGAAACAGTCCAGGTACATTATACCTAACACTGTGACGGTTGCTAGATAATCGACATCGACAATGACTGAAACAATTGACAAATTAACAAACCTAGACGAATTAATTTTAGCAGCTTAGGTACTGATTTATATGAAAGTGACGAAACCAAGAGGATTGGTTTCGAAGGAGTAACTCTGTATATAGATGATGGATCTTCAGAAAGAAATCAGAATGTACTATAGAAGGAACTGCGGAGTTTAAAGTTTGGACTGTAAATGTTTGTACTATAGAATGTGCTTGTTTGCGATCCATGGAAGAAAACAAAAACAGTTTCACACAAAATTACCTGACAGAAAACTCCATTTCAATGTGAGGCTCCATGTGATCAATGACAATGGGTTTCCACTTTTTCAATGAGTTCTGAATAGACTCACTGAGAAAGGGACAGGAGAAACACTGGAGGCAACAAGATGACGACAGAGAACGAATAAACAATGCAAAGGAGAGGACTCCCAAATGCACTGTTGAAATTGTGCCTTGAATTTTAGTCACTTGGGAAGACAGAAATAAAGACTTTAAACTTATCGCATGAAAAATGAGATTGTGATAATCTCTCACTAGCCTACATTTTTTTGACTCTCATATTGTATTGATGAAAGGAAGCATGCCAATATTTATTATGAAGCATGCTCAGCCACCGATGCTCCTATCATTTGAAGTCTTCATTCTTAAAGCGGAGAATGCATATTTTGCCTATATAAGAAACATGACATTAGTCAAATGAAAGAAGCGTCTGGTGGTGTATGAGAAAATCAAAGGTTTTAAATTAAAGAGAGTAAGAAATGATTATGAATATAGAATTATACATCACGAAAAAAATATTGTGAAATATTTTTAAGTATATTTGAGATGTGAGTTTTGAATACAATTAAGTCATTTTTATAATTTTTATTTGATTTAATTAATAATATATATTTTTATTTTTTTCGGCAACCGTAAGCTAAAATCAAATCACATAAATTCTTGCATCAATATTTTTTAATACAATTATTATTTTGTCTATTTGTCTATATTATGGGTTTTCTACTTTTAACATGGACATCTAATATTAAAATTAGAGAAAATAGAAGAGTGTTAAAGCATAATAAGCTTTAGATTAATAGAGTTTTTATATCTAATACTAGAGAATGTGATAATATTTATAAATAATGTGTATGTGTCGTGGACACGTGATAATTAGTAGGCATTCTCATTGAGTAATCTCCAGTTATGACAAGGTTTTATTGGACAATCTAAATACATAAGGACCATCTAAAGTATAATAAGCTTTAGAGTAATAGAGTTTTTATATCTAATACTAGAGAATGTGATAATATTTATAAGTAATGTGTATGTGTCGTGGACACGTGATAATTAGTAGGCATTCTCATTGGATAATCTCCAGTTATGACAAGGTTTTATTGGACAATCTAAGTACATAAGGACCATCTCTTAATAATGATCAGATTTGATATTATTAATTATAATTTACAAGAGCCCTCAAAATGGCTAACAAGTTAATTTGATTTGTACTTAAAAAAATTAAAAATTTTTTTTGAGCAAATTAGGATTAAATTTTTTGCAATAATTCTTTATTCTAATTATCTATAATAAGAAAAAATAGATTTTAATTTATACAAATTGACCTCTATTTTCTATTAAAAATTTTTTGTCTCTTTTATTTAATTGCGAAAGATCCAATGCAATTTAATCCATAAAACCTATAATTTTCATAGCTCAAGTGAATTAACCCAAAAATATTATTTGAAAAATAAGACTTTGTAATTAAAAATAATGTATTTTTTAATAATAAAAAATTATTCATTAATTTATTTAAATAAATTTTTATCAGAATAAATTCTTTACAAAAAAAATTATTATAAAAAATAAATAATGAGACTTGAAAATAAAAAAAATACCTCAAAACGAAACGACAGTGGACAGTGGATGCTTTAAACGGGCATGATGTCCTGTACTCCTGTTGACTGTTTTTCTAAAGGAAGAGAAAATGTAGACAAAAATCTACTCTGGAAGACAGGGACTGCAAGGCTGGTTTTCTGGCTTGGAGTCCGCCACAACACATCCTACACCAACCACACAATTCTCGGTCTTAAGCTCTAAAACCATCTCATTTGAAAAATTTATAGTTCTTAGCCATCACTGTAGATTATAGAACTCCTCCAAGTCTCCATTTTTCATGAACCCACTTTTACAATTGGTAAGCATATACAATTTCAATGTCTTCCTTATGTGCTCTATCTCCTTCGGCGCAATTAGAGCTCATTAAAACTAGACTCGTCGCTCCGTTGCCTCTATGTCATCGTGAGTTATGCTCTTTATTCTGCATGTATTTCTATTTATTTTTGAGGCATTACTTTCTGATTTTCAATGCTTCACCGTCTTTGAAGGAAGCAAGCGTGAGATGAACAGGAGGAGTTTTGGTATGAAAGGAATTGTGGCTTCGGGAATTTCTTCAGTTATGCCTTCTACTTTGACGGCAGAACCAGCCCAAGGTTCATTCTTATTTCCCTTATTTGTTAGACATTGCCAGCACGAATTATGTTGAATATTATGCTTATGTGAAAGACACCCATGTAAAAATGGGACACTTTTACTTTAGGAATTGGAAGATTACCATACAAACCAGAAGGCTACAATTATTGGACATGGAGGGGTTACAAAATACACTATGTAGTGGAAGGAGAAGGCTCTCCACTTGTCCTCATTCATGGTTTTGGAGCCTCTGCATTCCACTGGAGGTTTGTTTTTGCCCATTTTCCATTTTGCTCTCAAATCTTATATGCATCCCTTTTTTTATTTGCCTATCTTCTGATTTGAGTATAAACCCCAGAATTCAAAGTTGATTTTTCACCTGAGGAAAGAAAAAAAGAACATTTTTGAAAGTTATCTCTACCTTTATACTATTATAGATTAGGGAGTTTTGATGATGTAGCACTTAAACTGCTTACACATGTTAGTTGTGCAATGCTGCAACTAAATGTTACTTATGGAACTCTAGTTAGTTTTTGAGTGATTTGGTTCAAATTGACTTCTTGGTTCAATACAGTTCAATTATTTGGTGTCTTAGTTCTAATGTAGACATTCATTTATGTTTTTTTTTACATGTCTTAAGGTACAACATCCCAGAATTAGCTAAAAAACACAAGGTGTATGCCATAGACTTGCTGGGATTTGGGTGGAGTGACAAGGCAATAATTGAGTATGATGCCATGGTGTGGAGAGATCAAGTGATGGATTTCTTGAAGGAAGTAGTAAAAGTGCCTGCAGTTTTAGTTGGAAATAGGTAATGACTTCATAATACATAACAGTTTCTAATTTCACATATGCTTTAACACACAAAATGTGATATTTTTTTTTTCCTATCATATTCATTTTTCAGCCTTGGAGGATTTACTGCTTTGGTTGCAGCAACTGGGATGCCTGAGCTTGTCAATGGGGTTGTTCTACTAAATTCTGCAGGGCAATTTGGGAATGGCAATACTGAAAGTGAAAAGTCTGAAGAAACACCTTTGCAGAAGTTTATCCTAAAACCACTGAAGGAAATTTTTCAACGTATAGTTCTTGGGTTTTTGTTCTGGCAGGCAAAGCAGCCAGCTCGGATTGAATCTGTCTTAAAAAGTGTAGGTCACTTGCTATATATATAGGTTTCTTTTAAAGCATCATGAATATAAATGAAGTTCAAAGTATGATACTCGTAAACCTTCAAAGCAGGTATATATAAATACTTCCAACGTGGATGATTATCTTGTGGAATCTATAACAAGGCCTGCTGCTGACCCCAATGCTGGAGAAGTTTATTACAGGTATGTAATACAACCAAAGGGAATTCAGAGCTTTGGTTATTTTCTTTTTCTTCTTCTTTTTCCAAGAAGGTGAACCTTAGAGCAACAGTAAGATTGCTGTTATATGACCTAGAGAGGTCATGAGTTCAAATTTTGGAAACAGGCTGTAGGAGTAAAATTGCATAAATTTGACCATTCCCAGACCTCACCGGAGCTTGTACACTAGGCTGCCCTCTTCTTCTGATTATTGCTATTTCATGAATTGTTATCTGCAGGTTAATGACACGCTTCATGTTAAATCAGAGCAAGTACACTTTGGACGGTGTTTTAAGCAAGCTTTCTTGCCCATTGCTGTTGATATGGGGTGACCTAGACCCATGGGTTGGTCCTGCCAAAGCTAACAGAATAAAAGAGTTCTATACAAAAACAAGTCTTGTGAATTTGCAGGCTGGGCATTGTCCACATGATGAGATTCCAGAGCTTGTGAATAAGGCTTTGTTGGATTGGTTGTCTACGCTAACTCCAGAAGCCTCTCATCAAGTAGTTTGAACTGCTACATTTTCAATTGTAAAGTATAGATCCATTCAAATTATTGAATTGTTAGTAATGGTTATCATCATAAATTGTATATAAAAAACGGAGAGATGATATATATATATATATATATATATATAGAAGAGATGACAGGAAGGAGAGTAACTGCCTGTTTTAGAGATCATGTATACATTCCTTCTCTTATAAAACTCATCATTTTCAAATCCACGAAGGAATGTTTTTGTTCTCACCATTTGGTGTGTTTAATTTTTTTTAAAAAAAATATGTTTGGATTGAAAAAAAAATGAATGAAAAAGAAGAGTGCTCATTTCAATCTAAATCAAAAGAAATGTATAAGTTAAAATTAACCCCAGATTTAGCATCGCAACTTAGATAGCTTGTGATCGGCAGTAAGATTTCTTTAGTCTCAAGTGTCTTCGCTATCAATAGTGGTATTTACTTAGTTAAGGAATTTCCTTAAAAATAAATTATAAATATTTCACTGATTATTATATCAACATGTTAAAAAAGTCATTTAAGCGTTTTTTTGTTTTTAATATGTTTTGAAAAATATTTTACTTAAAGTATACATATACATTTTTAGTTGTATTTTTTTTTTCAGAAAAAAAACTCCTTTATATTGTTCATTCAAAATTTGGTGCTTCTTTGTTTTAGTGAAAACTTAAAGATAAGTTAGAACCTACGTAGAACAGGAAGTTTTGTGTTGTGATACGGTTTGTAACCATAGTTGGAAACTAAGTCTGTTGCATATTATATTTATATGTTACATTATATAGTTTCTAAATTTATTCCAAATATTATAATAACGAAATATAATAAAAAAATACATGTCAAATCACTAACTTTATTATATCGATAAGGTTTGGAGCTCTTTTTTGAAACAATCCAAATTCATTTTTGGCGAGTTCTTGTCAAAAATTTTTTTGACTCAAATTAATTAAATAGTGTAATTAGATAAATTTATTTATGATTTAAATTTATGTTATAATTCTTTGTATTCAACTTCTATTAATCTTACAAACATTACTTGCATTCTGTCCAGTAACATGTAGCTTCCCTTACTACTTGTGAATAAAAAAAAAAAAAGTACTGCGGTTACTAAAGTAAGCATGAATACATAACACAGTACACCCGCAGTCCATGTGACACTTTCGTCCAAAACCAAGTTAGAAAATTACATTATGAACCACTAAGTGTTAAGGTTTTCTTTGTGATTGTTTTTAAAATTTCCTTATTTTTAAATGATTTTTTAAATAAAATTTTAAGAAAAGTGTCGTAAAAAAATAATGTGTTAAAAAATTTCATTAAAAAATATATATTTTTAATATTTAAGAAATAATTTGTGTTTGAATAATTTGTATTAAAAATAAATTTTGATTGTCAAATTATCAAAAAGAGTATGTTTATATTTTAATTTATTATTGTTATTATTAATTAAATAAATATAAAATATAAAATGTTAATTAAATAAATTATTAATTTTAATTATTAAAAATATTGTTATCTATTATTAATAATTAAATATCTATTAATGTTGATGAAGGAATAATGAGAGAGAAAATAATCCTCACGTGCAACAAATTGGAGAAAAGATGAGAGTTTTGTTAAAATATAAAAGGATATAATGATAAATAAAATTTTTTAATAAAAATATTTTTATTCTAAAATACTTAATATTTATTTTTAATTAAAAATTTCAAATTTCAAATTTTAATTTGTACTCTAAAATTAAAAAATTATTTATACTATCATCCAAAAACGGGTGCAAGTGGTTGCAAAATCACAAAAAACACATGGGGGTAGAATAACTAGGATTAGCAAAGGTAGATTCGCTGAAGAAGCATATTTCCATCTCTCCACAACACACAAGAGTTCGTAGTCATCATCGTCACCAATGTCCCATTTAGATACCATCTTGCTCTAATACTCCAACTCTACTTCTTTGGATACCCTTTCTAGATTTTCCCTCAAATTCCGTCTATCATTATTCTTCTTTTACAAAATATTTTTGGTCACTATTATTCTTTTATATATATATATATATGTATATTATAAGGTTTTGGGACTTATTTTTTTTAATATTTCAAATCATATAATATATTAAAAATATAATAAAATAAAAAGTTATTAAAAAAATTTATGAAAGAATTGAAAAAATATATATTTAAAAATAAATTTTAAAAATATTTGCATGTACTTAACCCACTAGTTATATTTATATATATTTATACTATATTAATTTTAAACTTGTTTAGTTATTGTTATCTGAATATATATAATAAAACATAAAGTTAAAAAATCTTTTAAAAGTTGAGAGAATTAAATAAATTTTTATTACCTTTTCATTATTTTACAACATAAAAGTTAATTTTTATTTTATATTTGAAAATTATATGATTTTGGACTATTTATTACTCTTTGTTTGATCTCTTCGATCGGGCTATTCCATTTTTCTCGATCATACCATCTTGAATGCCACATTGAGATCACGCTTAAGACGTTTGACCTGGATTCATCTTCCCTGTCACCACACTTTCCGCTTTAATTTAATAGGACTTTCCTTGTCCCCAGTATTACTGGGTAATACAGGATTTCCCTTCTTACTAAACTATATATATATATATATATATATATAACTAGAAGTTTCGTATCATAGACGTGCATCTCTTGTTTTTTTTTTAAAGTGTAATAAAAAATAATTATTATTATAATTTTAAAATAATAAATTAAATATTAAAAAATTATTTAATCTATTTATCTCTTATATATTATTATTTTTTTATATTCTCATATTACATGTTTCAGTTTATATTTTATATTATAAAATATATTATTTTATAAAATTATGACAAAAATATGTTATTATAATATAGATATTATTATAAATATATAAAGAAGTAGAGAGTTATACTAGAAAAAAATATAGGAGCGTTCTGAATTTGGATGCTCGAATTTGTATCCACTTATATTTTTAAATATATTTAATTTTTACAAAAATTTGCCTCCACATGCCAAGCTACTGCTATATATGTATATATAATATTACAGCATACAATGGTAACTCTTTGAAAGCAGAAAGAAGGAATTTAACAAGAGCCCCATGGCACTACACAGGAAGCATTCTTCAATGTTTGAACACGATATCACATCTTCTCCAAGAAGACATCATAGTATGTCACCCTATTGGGGTGTGAATGGCACTGTGAGTACTAACAGAAAGAACAGAGAAGTGAACCACGGTGAAATCGGAGAAATCAACAAAATGATTGCCCTCTCGAGACTTTCAAAAAACCCCGAAGGTCATAATACAGTAACAGCTAATACAGGGTCGTTACCAAATAGTGTTGAGAAATACGGTTCGAGAAGTAGTGTGAAGAGTGATTGTAGTGGAAAAGCAAGTGCAAAAAACAAGAAAAAGAACCATAAAGGGACATGTTTTACTTGTGTGAGAGAAGAGTCATGCAAGGCATCAAAAAGATCACCTGAACGTCGAACAATTGATGAGGCTTATTTCATTGAGAGAGCTTTGGTAGTGGAAAGTCTCCCACAGTTCTGGGCAGATAAGTACCAACCTGCTTCATTGAATACCTTCATTTGCCACAAGCAAGAAGCTCAACTTCTCAAGGACCTGGTGAGTTCTAAAACTTATTTACATGCTTTGTTTTGATTAAAAAACTGGTAACAAAAATATAAGAAATTGTATATAAGTCTAGAACCTCTCACTCTTAGATTCTGCTGTTAGGTGTGTGAGGACGTATTTCCTCATATTTTGCTAAAAGGTCCTTCTGGTTCCCGGAAAAGAGAACTGGCCATGGCTCTTCTACGAGAAATATATGGTGATGCGTGTTGGAATGTATGTTTCTTTGACATATTTCCTTTTCTAGATGTCTTCCAGATTCCTAAGCTTACCTTTCTGAACACTTTTGCAGCTATCTCATAATTTACGATATTTCCCCATTCAGGTATTGATGGCATTTCTGACCTTCTAAAACTGATGTATTATTTTCAGTTTTATCTCAATTATTTATTTTGTGTTCATTTAATTTTATATATTTATAAAATTATCAATGCTTTTCTAAATTATACATTCAATTTTTTAACAGAATCAGCTCATTTCAAGACTAAACATGACTATTAGAGGTTACACGAGTAGATATTATGTTGTCTACATAAATATTATACCTCCTAATGTCAACATTCTAAACCTAAATGCTTTCATTTTCATTTTTCATTCCTTAACCAAATCTAATATAAACTGTTTTGTAGGTGCAAGTGTTATTTTTTAGCATGGAAAAAACTTGTCTAATTTTAAAATTTTTGTCTGAGTAATACTTTATATAACTCTTACTTTATTTTGATTGGAGAATCAGATAACAAAGATATAAAGAATTGTACATAAGTCAAATATTTTTAGCATTCTTAACAGAATTAGCTAGTGTGAGTAAATGTATGGGGTCACCTGTACAACAGCTTAGTTAAACAATTGCAAGCTGTCAATGTTTAGGAAGACAGAAAAATTTTGCAAACATGTAAAATGAAAGTAACACCAAACAAACATCTAAATCAAAATTGAAATTAACCTCATCTTTTTAGGGCAAAAATGACACTTTCAAATGTTTTCTTCTAAAAAAAAGAAAGAAAATCCATCTCTGAACCTCATAGTACTAATAATTGACAGGAAGGCCGGCCTATGAAAGTAACTGTTCCAATAACTTTCAGTTCTCATCACGTGGAGTTAAATGTAAATTTGGAACCAAATGCTCAATATGCTTTGATGGGGTTAGTCATGGAAATAAGCTGTATATACGCATTAACACCCGAAGACCACAATATCAACATCAAGTCGGATTTTAAAGGTTAGCAATTCAAATGCCTGTTTCACTTCTTAACCAGATTTATCTGATAATAATGTGAGGCTAACTGGTAAAAGCATGCTCTAATTCTCTTGATTTCAGTGATAGTTCTTTATGAGGTTGACAAAGCAGCACAGAACATCCAGCACCTAATAAAATGGACTATAGACCATCATTCAGATACATGCAAACTAGTACTCTGCTGCGAAGATGATGAACACATTTTTGAACCTGTGAAAAATCTGTTCAAAGTGATCAAACTTGATGCACCTCCCACTCATGAAGTAAGAAAACTAATTTAAGTGATTTGGAATTAAAAGTTATGGGATTTTATGATCATTTTGGCAAGGATCAAAATTTGTGTCAAGTAATGTCATTTTTAAGTTGTATCTTCTAATGCTTGTGTCCAACTCCAATTTCCCAGATTATGGAGGTTCTTATGCAGATAGCAAAGAATGAGAATATTGATTTATCCGGGACTTTCGCTGCTAAGATTGCTGCAAAATCAAATCAGAATCTCAGGGAAGCAATCATGGCTCTTGAAGCATGCAAAGCACACAAGTAAGATGTTGTAAAGAGAAAACTATGAAATTGGGAATTTCCAGGAATTTTTCTACAAAACCTTACTAAGGCCACTTTAAATTTCTGTGCAGGTATCCATTTTCAGAAGAACAACCAATTCCAGTTGGATGGGAGGAGATCCTAATAGAAATTGCTTCAGAAATCCTATCTGATCCATCAAACTCACGGTTAAGAAAGAAAAATCCATCTTACTTTCTTTGACTATTCAATCAAATAATGGTTTAAGCTTTTTTACTTTCTTTTGTTTGATCAGCCTAATCTCAATGCAAGATAAATTTCAGAAGCTTTTGGAGGATTTTGTCCACCCAAAACTGATTCTCCAGGTGATGAATCACTGTCTCTTGTCATAATAATCCAAAACCGTGAAGGCTTTACTAAAACAAAATGGATTTTGTGTTGCTACATGAAGAAAATCGTGGAAGAGCTTCTGAAAAAAATCGAAGTCAGCTTAAAAAGAGAACTCTAC
The DNA here is from genome assembly GCA_031216115.1 of Senna siamea. Lineage (NCBI taxonomy): Eukaryota > Viridiplantae > Streptophyta > Magnoliopsida > Fabales > Fabaceae > Senna > Senna siamea. The sequence goes on from CM062358.1 coordinate 17,038,470, forward strand.
TATTGGCATGCTTATTATGTGAGTTTGTCCTTCCTGATCAATTTTTTTACAATTTAAAAGTGAATTAGTAATCCAATGCTATGATCAACAGGACAAAAGACTCCCTCCTGGAGAAGCAGCTTTACCAAAATTAGTAGGTAAGGCATCCAAATCCTCCTAATTGCAGTAAAAAAAATTTAGTATAAATAACAATTCTTATCAACTTTATCCCCTAAAGTATTTTAGAAGTTCCAATTTGGAGACGAAGATTTACTGATTTGCTTAATAAATGGACCGACATGCAATTTTTTGCAGAATTTGTGGCCAAGTTTATGAGCATATACAGGAAGAGCTTCACCAGTAGGCAGTATCAATCCGTAGGATCTCATCTTATTAGCTGCTGAATCAAGGTGAAAGGAAAACTCAATACAACAGAAATGCAGAATCCAAGATTTGCTGTGGTGTAGTGACCACTGAGAACGTGTTGATATAATGGAAATAAGCAATACAAGTTATAATGTTCTTATGAAAATAAGAACATGAATACATATTAATGTTCACATTCACAGAATGCATGCACAATGCAGATGACGATTCAATATAGAAGGTAGTTCTAGCTCCAGTAAAATGATACCAGCAAGCCAAAGGTTATGTTTCTCTATGTAAAAGCATCAAGATTTCCAATTAGAAATAACTATGTACATGTCTAGAATGAATGCAGAAAACGAACTCCTTAGAAATTCAAAATTTTCCGTTTCCCTTGAACACAATATACTGCTCTCTTGTACTTTTCCTTTTTTCTTCTTCCCTTTTACTGTGGTCAGCATCTCTGCAACTTATAATCATCAGCAGAAGTAGGTGTTGGACTTGACATCTTACCACAGTACCTCTGCCAATACAAAAGGAAAAGATCTCACAAATTGCAATTGCGGACCAAAAAAAAAAAAAACACCAAAAGGTAAGAGAGCACACCTTCTTTCCAATATCAAATGGGACATACTTATACTTGATCATGTGTACGATTTGACGCCTCATAGTAAGAATGAATAGTAGTATCCAATAGCATATTAATATTGGCACAAAAACAGGAATATCCAACATAGGGAAGAAGGTCAAGACAAACGCAATAACAAAAGCCTTTGTGATAGAGTACCTGTCAAGAACAAAAGCTAAACCCTGATTAGAATCCTCACACGTTTATGATACTTATTTCAGATACCACATTATTTCATACGCATTGGTTGAAAAAGCTGCACCATACACAGATGAAGTTCCAAAAACAATGAAGCAGACAAACACAAAATGATTAATCGCCAAGAAAAAATTCTCTTACCAAAACTTGAATTCAGGGAGGCGACGAATGAAAGGCTTGAAATCATCAGAACCTTTGGTGGGTAGTCTAGCCTGATCTTCAGCTTGAGTCTGTGGATCAACTTTTGGAGACAGAAACCCAATTAAAAGATTTAAGATATAAATCCCCAGAGCATATGTGATGAGGTAAAACCCACCAACATAGTAAATGCGAAATGTGTATATCATTGCAATCGCGAGTGTTCCTATCCATCTTTGAGTAGTGTGAGGAGTCCATCGGTCCAAATAGTATTGGCACATCGTCGAAACGTCGTTCACCCAATTCGCAATAGCCATCTCAGCGACATCAGCAGCCCCAGTTTCTTCCATGACCTTGCAATTTTGTGTGGCTGCATATGTAATGAACGATAATGAACAATGAACAATCAAAACCAAAAACATGATAAAGAACGATGAACAATCGAAACCATTTCAACGCAACAACATATAGCAACAAAAAATTTTCATGTCAACCTGATATATCAAATAAGCAAGAAGATGAATGCAATTATTATTATTATTATTTTTGTTGTTATTATTATTCTCTCGTGTTAACAGACTAATAGACCGAGGCTTGAATTTCAGGTTCCTTCGAGGAGTACCCACCATCAAGGACAAGCCTGTAATTTCATGTCAACCATTGAAGTTGTATTTCTATATTCCAAATGTCTTCGTGTCTCAGTTGGGCTAGTCCTTAGGACAAAAATCACGCCCTTACCAAAAACTTGAGAATTTGAAGATTTGAATTTAACTAAAAAAAGAAAAACCAATCTCAATTTTTCTTTTTGTTTTTATTTGCCTGAGTACTTATATTCGGTTGTACTTGTTATTTATTATATTTTCCATTGTTCATTATAGGCTTAAATTTATCATTTATACGTCCTGATTTTTAAAAATTGTTTTAATTACCAAATTGAGGAAATTCTGACTTTTCTTTTGCATTCATGCCTCGACAGCATAGTTGCAATGGGAGTACGTGGTGCTTGCAAAGTGAAGTTATAAAACGACACGTGGCAAGGTTCTGATGCTACTTTCTATTAACCATAGATAGAAGTAGGTGTGGAGAAGAAGAGCTAATATACCGTTTTATTCTTAACGGAACAATGGATAAATTTTTTATTTTTAAGAATTATTAAATGTTATTCTTAGTAATTATAATTTTTAAAAAATTGTTAAATTTACTTCAAATATTTTAAAAATATTTTATAATCTCATGAGGATATAAAATTTATCACACTGATTGTTATTCATAATTTTTTTAGTCTCATTCTTTATTATTAAAATATTTTAATGTTACATAATTAATATTAATAAAATTATTTTATGAAAATTTTATATTAATAGTTACAATTTTGACAAATTTAAAATTTTAATTTTTTATAATATTTTTTAAAAATTAGAGTATTTTAAAATTATATTAAAAAAATTAATTTTTTTAAATACATAATTAAATAATAAGATAAATATTTTTTAATATTCAAAATTTTAATTTATATCTTTTTTGTAATTTAATTTACTTTCTATTTATTTATTTAATCAAAATTATTTAATTTATTAAAAAAATTTGTCTCAATCAAATTAATTTAAATTAATTTTGGTCAATTTAAATTTTATTAAATTATTAAATTTTTTTAAAAATAAATATTGTAATATTAAATTTTAATAATATTTATCTTTTTGAAATTTGATCTATAATAAATAAAAATTTTTAAAAATAAAAATAAAAATAAAATTAATTAAATATAACTTTAAAATAAATCAAATTATAAATAAATCATAATAAAGTAAGATTAAATTATAAAAAATAATTTAATAATTTTATTGATATAAAAATATTCTCATAAAAATATAAAATTTTTATTCCTTTAATTAAAAATAAAAATATAAAAATATTTTTAAAAAAAATATAAAATTTTTAAAAATATTTTTTCTTAAAAATATAATATTTTTAAAAATATTTTTTAATTATTGTATCAAATACAAAAGAATAACATTTCAAAATTTTTATTCTCAACAAATTTTGTTAATCCGTACACCCAAAGCAAGTTAAATCTTACTTGTCGTCTTGAGTAGTCCCTCTCTCTCTCACTCCCAGTGCGACCTCTTCTCGTCTCTGCCATATGCTTTGTTCTGTATTTTGCTCAATGCTTTGGTTTTTCAGCCGATGTTGAATTCACCCCTCAAATCCCTAAAGTGAATAAACAAATCTGGGTTGGAATTGAAGAGGAGGAAGATGGGAACCTTGGGTAAAGCCATTTACAGCGTCGGATTCTGGATCCGCGAGACGGGCCAAGCCATTGATCGCCTTGGCTCCCGTCTACAAGGCAACTACTACTTCCAAGAACAACGTACATATTTCTCCTTTTCTCTTCACTCTCCTGGAACCCTAGAGCTAGAACATGATTCCATATCTGCATTTTGATTACAACTCGTTTCCTCTTGTCTGGTGGTTGTTTTTCAATTATGGATCGTTACCTAGGAACTGTAGTTGTTGTATTTATTCTTCTTTTCTCGGAGTCAGGATGAAGTGGTTAGTTAAAGTGGACGGCGATATGTTGGTGTTGGATATGCATATCTTTTTAAAAACCCATTATTATTGATTCATTTTGTATCAGGGAAAAGAATGAGAAAAATTCGAATTCCTTTTTTTCTACCTTTGGCTCAAATTATCTAATTTTCTGGTTTTTCCAACTACTTACTGTTGTTCCTGGAGTGCGCATCAGGTTATGGCAGAGAAAGGCCAAAGATAATAGTATACATTTGACAGTAGATCGATTTTTCTGCTTTAAATTGGTTGGTACTCTTTTATTTTTATTGTTTTTAATTAGATACAAGTCTCGTCATGAAGGCGCCAGATTCGGCGTTTCCCAGCTGCTGCTTTGCATGCACTAATTTCTTAGTAGTGTAATTTGGGTTGAAAGATTATTCATTTATTCATCTAGCTGCACTCCCATAATAGAGTCAAATTAATTTTTTCCTGTTACATTTTTAATGCTTTCTTATTCAAGAATCAAGACGGTCATCCCTTTACTTATATTCTGTTTATTTTTAATGTGGGTTTCTATTCAGTTTCTAGGCATCGGACTCTCATGAATGTGTTTGACAAAGGTCCGATAGTTGATAAGGATGCTTTTGTGGCCCCTAGTGCATCCATCATTGGCGATGTTCAGGTTGGTCGTGGTTCGTCCGTTTGGTATGGATGTGTCCTGAGAGGTAAATTGCACCATTTTGAAGGATTTTAAGATACCCAAAATTTTAGCTAATTATTACTAACTTATTCTTCCATTTGAGTGAAATTCGCTTCTACCCCTTAATGTTATTCACTCCTTAAGTCTTAACTGTAATAATAAGCTTTAATATAAATTCCATTGCATAATATTCTCTTAGGTTCTGCTATCCATAAACATGATTTGATAAAATGTGATTAGACAATAATGTGCAAACTTATGTAGTCAGTTTTTCATTGTTGGGTAAAAGTGGAATGTATTGGGATGAATGTTGATTGTTGAGTAAAGATTTGAGTAGCAAAGACCAAGAAATTCAGATTTTTTTTTCTTTTTTGATCCAATACTGTATTGAACATACCATACTGAGCTTGGACAATATCCTTTATCACTACTCATCTCATCCAGTGCCCCTGAGAAAAGTTACTGAAAAATAAGAAAAGCTTAAGGGTAGACCCAAATTGACTTAGTCATCATGTTCAGACGCGTACTAATAAGGGGGTTGAAAATTTACTTCCTTATCAGTGTTTACTTCCTCTACTCTCTTCTGTCAAAGAAGGGGAGGATTAGTCATTTATCACATGAATTTTCTTTCAGTTCTATCCTGGGGAAACTAAATAATTACAGTTAAGCTGAAAAGAAATTTCTTAATCCTATTTCATGGCTTCAAATCATTGCAATTAGATGGAATATCAAGGATAAGTGTTGGACCCACTTTACCTCCAGATGTACATACATAAATGTGTATATATGAATGGGTTGATACCAATTTTACTCTCTTGCCTCTCTTAATACATGTGTGCTTCAGTTGTTACATTCTATTTTCAGCTAATGATATTCTTTATGTGAAGGTGATGTTAACAGCATTAGTATTGGATGTGGAACCAATATACAGGACAATTCCCTTGTTCATGTTGCGAAGTCAAATTTGACTGGGAAGGTCTTACCAACTATCATTGGAGATAATGTTACTGTGGGTTAGTGACAGTGATTTGTGATTTTTGATCATATTATGAATGAGTTGATCAAGATTCTAGTGTGAATTTTGTCTAAATGTTTAGCACTATTGTCTCAATTTGAACTTCATAGGTCATAGTACTGTGTTACATGGATGTACTGTTGAGGATGAGGCATTTATAGGCATGGGTGCAACCTTGCTTGATGGTGCATATGTTGAGAAACATGCCATGGTTGCTGCTGGAGCTCTTGTCAGGCAGAATACAAAGATCCCCTATGGGGAGGTTCGTATGAATTTTTTTGGTGTTTTAAGGAAAAAGTGTGAATTATTTTCTGGTCAGCTCTTGAGAAATTAAATGTTTTAAGATCTAGTTATTTCCTTGTATTGAGTTGATGTAGAGCATTCCCAATGATCTGATCCTGATAAAAGTGAATGGTTTAAAAGGGGTTTAGCTTTTTTTTTCCTTCCTGACTCTAATGAATTCATGTGTCTTTTAATCTAAGGAGACTGATACAAGCCCAAGTAAACCTCTTCTCACTTATTCTAGAAGGAACAAGGCCGCTGAGTGAGCACCTACACCTACACGCCTCATTGAACTATTGGGCATTTCCACTCCTTATTTGTTTCAAGAAGTGGGGCGTGGTTATCCCTATTTTTATGCCATTATTGGCATTTCAATTGCATGTTCACTTACTTCATAATTTTCAGCAGCACTTAGACCTGGGCAATAATGTAGTTGGTATTAGTTTTATAAATACCCTTAGGATTAGATTACTTATTCAGCTTTTGATTATTCAGATTATCTTGTGTATTTTGGGTTTGGCACCACCTACTGTACCCGCGCTAGCAATTATTTAATGTTTAGATTCTGCATTTTATATTTTGCTTGAGTTTCCTTCCTAAATTCTCATTTTAGTTCTCAGCCACTGTCAGAGACTGACTAAAATTTGTTGTGTTTTCTTGTAGGTTTGGGGAGGCAATCCAGCAAGGTTCTTGAGGAAGCTCACAGAGAATGAAATGGCCTTCTTCTCTCAATCAGCCTTAAATTATGCCAATTTGGCTCAGGCTCATGCAGCTGAAAATGCAAAAGCATTAGATGAGATTGAATTTGAGAAGGTTCTCCGTAAGAAGTTTGCTCGACATGATGAGGAATATGATTCAATGCTAGGTGTTGTTAGGGAAACTCCACCAGAGCTTATCCTTCCTGACAACATTTTGCGAGACAAAGTTCCAAAGGCCTCTTAAATATCTTCTGCGTTGGGCATTTCCTTTTGAGATTTGCTATTAGAGGTTAATCTGTTATTTGCAATTTTGTAGAGAATGACTGCTTTTGTTTCCAATAATTTTGGGGGTCATGCTGATATCTCAAATATCAAACCCTGCTGCAAGTCTGTTGACCTGTGGCTCTGCACATTTTCTATTGTTAATTAGAAACCCTATGACATGTTTCTTGATAATAACAACAATGGAAATCTGGAAATGGTTTCGGTCATTTAAGGACATCTGTAGTTCTCTGCTTCTCAATTGTTTTGCATCTGTTCCTTAATAAAGGATATCATATCAATTAATTATGAGGCACTGAATTACTTAGTTCTTGATGTTTCTTTTTTCTCTTCTTACTAGTATCTTTGTTATTTGTGATATGATCCTCAATAATAATTGGTTATTTTAATGAATTTGTTAAGTTTGTTTTATGGAGTTTTAGCTGCCCCTTGGTTTAGTTACATTACAATCTGATTGCGATATAAGATAATAATCAGAGATGTTATTGATAGCTTGAATCATTTTGGTAGTTACAATCAACAAAAATTATCTTATACCGTTTATTTTCACTATTCTCTGTTCACTTTATTTCCTCTATTTTGGTACTATCAATTTACCAGGAGTTGCGCACTCTAATTACGTATTTAAAGTTAATATTTAAAACTAAATTACATATTGATAAATTTAAAATCTAAATAATTAAAGTTCATCCTTTTTTTTTAAAAAAAAAAAGTACGTTACCTTCCTGATAAATTATATTTGCGGGAAGGACAACCATTCGGACCCTTTAGTCTGAGAGGTTACACGCCAACCCAAGAATCAGCAAAATCCCAAAAAACCGAGAGACGAACTTTGAAGGATCTCAACTTCTCATTCCTCCAACACACTCCTTCATGCCCACACTACATCATTCAAAATGTTGGTTTCGATTTCCCCACAAATGCGCCAACGCCATAACCATAAATTTTCGGAGTTGCAATGCGCACACCCATAACATGTTCGATCAAATGCTCCACAGTGATCTTCCTGCACTTAGCTCCTTTATCACCTCCTATGTTCGCCAGCGTGACGCTTCTGCAGCATGGACCGTCTTTCGCAGTATGCGTCGCGTGCGTTCCGACATCGATGTGTACACTTTCACCCCTGTTTTGGGTGCCTGTTCTATGTTACCTTGCCCTGAGCGTGGCAAGCAAGTCCATGCTTTGATGATCAAAACGGATTGTGATTGCGGTACTGTGATCAAAACTGCTCTAATGGACATGTATTCCAAATATGGGCTTTTGGGTGAATCATTGAAGGTCTTTGAAGAGATGGAGTACAAGGATATAGTGACTTGGAACGCTTTGCTTTCGAATTATTTACGGCACGATCTTCCTCTTGAATCACTTGGTATTTTGAAAGAAATGAGGAAGGAGAACGTGGAATTGAGTGAGTTTACTTTGTGTTCTGTGCTAAAAGCTTGTGCTTCTCTGAAGGCTTTGAAGCAGGGCAAGCAGGTTCATGGTTTGGTGGTCTCATTGGGTCGTGATTTGGTGGTTCTAAGTACTGCACTTATTGACTTTTACTCGAATGCTGGGCTCATAAGTGAAGCTTTTAAAGTGTTCTATGCTTTGAATTGTAGAAAAGACGATATGATGCACAACTCTTTGATTTCTGGATGCATAAGGAATCGAAGGTATGGAGAGGCATTCTCTGTTATGAGTATGATAAAAAGCAATGTTGTTGCGCTCACCAGCGCACTTGCTGCTTGTTCTGAGAACTCGAATTTGTGGATAGGGAAGCAGATACATTGTGTTGCTATACGTCAGGATTTCACCTTTGACACACAATTGTGCAATGTCCTATTGGATATGTATGCAAAATGTGGTAAAATTATGCATGCTCGATCGTTGTTTGACAGAATTAGTAGAAAAGATGTTATTTCCTGGACAAGTATGATTGATGCGTATGGGAGCCATGGACTTGGGCAAGAAGCTGTTAAGCTGTTTGAGAAGATGAGGGAAGATGGGTCCAAGGTATTGCCAAATTTGGTAACTTTTCTGGCCGTTTTATCAGCTTGTGGTCACTCTGGGCTGGTGGAAGAAGGACGAAAATGTTTCGATTTGGCGAGGGAAAGATATTGTCTTGAACCAGGTCCAGAACACTATGCTTGCTTCATAGATATCTTAGGTCGAGCTGGAAGAATGGAAGAAGTATGGTCTGTATTTCACAGTATGATTGAGCAGGGTACTAAGCCTACTTCAGGAGTATGGACAGCATTGTTGAATGCTTGCAGCCTTAATATGGATGCCGAAAGAGGTGAATTTGCTGCGAAGAATCTTTTGAAGTTAGAACCCAGTAAAGCTAGCAATATTGTTCTTGTGTCAAATTATTACGCAGCCATTGGAAGGTGGGATTGTGTTGATGAACTGAGAAGCATCATGAGGACAAAAGGGTTGGTCAAGGAAGCTGGGAATAGCTGGATCACTGTGCCGAGATGCAATCAAAGTGCCAGGTCACTATCATAATCCTATATAGGCCATTTGGAAGTTGGGAATGAAAGGGAAGAGAAGGAATTCAAAGAAAAAAAAAACCGTAATTAAATGTTAATTCAGATAGATTACAAATATATAAAAAATAAATAAATAAGTTGGTTGAAAATTCTTCACTATTTTTTTTTATGAAAAATTTTCAAATGAGAAAAATGTTTCAATGAAACCTTTCTTTTATTATCTCTCGTGAAACATAGCCTTAAAGCTACTATGATGCTTAATGCTTGGGACATCATTTACATATGAAGCTCGGAACAGCATATAGAGTTAACAAGCAAATTGTCTGCTTATAATTCCAGCTTGTATCATTAGCTTTTCCTTTTGTCATATACATGGCTATAGGGTTCAAACCTGGTGGTGAAACAGTTCGTACTTCGTAGAAGATAATAGTTAGAACTGTAATACTTCCTCTGTAATTTTGATCGGAAAAGAATCTTGAAGTGATAGATGCTTTTCAGACTTGATTACCTGCAGAAACAAGATTTTCCATCTTTTAGTTTTCAACGCATACTAATGATAAGATTTTTTTTTTTTTTTAATGTCTTCCAACAAAATAATCAGAATAGAACATGTTAGAGTAGTCAACCACACTCAATGAAAAACAAAAAAAGAAAAAATTCTTTGTTTGTTATTATTATTTCTCATCCAACAAAATGGTCAAATGTAAAATGTACATAACACAAGAAACCTTAGATCATAGCCAAACATGAATCCATAGTCAAGGTGGTAGAAAGATTTTGAAAAAGTTCTGGCTCAGAACGAGCTATAAAAGACCATATGCTGTATGTAAAGTAGTATAGCAGAACTCTTGGACTAGAATATTGCGGAAATTTTCTGCAGCCTTCTCCTGATAATCCAACTTGATTTGATATACTCTTTTCATATATGGTAATTTTAAATGCCTATAATTGTTTTCATAGATCAAACAAATTTAAGATAAATTTATTTTACCTAGCATATAAATTATCAACATGGCATAAATAAATATTCTGAATACTGATTCAAACTAAGATTGTCTTCTCTCCTTCTGCAAATTCAATTGAATCTTTCAAGCGCAGGTAATAGAAATTTAGAAGGGACATAATAGGGGCACTTTTGACTGAGAAAAAAAATATATTGGTATACCAGTGTAATAAGAGTACCTTGTTAATCATGTTACCAATTAAAGAAGTATTTTACTGGTTGAGAAAATATTTAATAATTTTACATTTTTAAAAAAAATTATGAACTAAATATTATATCAACTAATTAAATATTACTTTAAAACATTAGTTAGCAAAATTTATATAATAATAACAATAAATAAACTGTTCATTTTTTTAATTGGTTTTTTTTATTCTGGGTCCCAAGGGCTCATATTTTTATTGATGGAATTGTTGAGACGGCATCTAAAAGTCAAACAAAATTTTCATCGTTGATCTTGTCTTCCAAGTCCAGAGCTGTAATACAAATAGAGAATTGAAAACATAGGGAAACGTAAAACAAACAGAAAATGACGTATCGACTAGAAAACAAAATGAATGATTGCGTGTAAACAGAAGTTATAGAATTCAAATAATTCAAGATGAATGATTGTTAAATTTTTATCGAATATTTCGTATATGCAAGTTGCTGCATGATTAACTGCATATATAAAGCCCTCAATTTGATGCTATCCAAGTCATTTCATCCACCATCTGATCAACCCCTCTAATATTTTATCTTCAGATATTGCTTAGGTTTGATCAAAATCTTGTCTTCAACAAGATTAAACCATGTTTAGATCAGTGAGTACTAGGAGAGGGCCTGAGAAGTATGAGAAATTAGGCGAAGAAGCTTCTGGTAATGGTGGGCATATGAATATTGAAGAGATGAAGAGGAGCATAAGTTTGCCTTCATTTAGAGAAATGGCTTCGGCTTCAACTTCAACCTTCGTCAACACTCTGCAGAGGAATCCCTCAAAGAAGGTTAGTAAGAAGAGTACTCACCCAATCTTCAGCTTCTTGGATTTTCGTAGGAAGAAGAAAACAACAGCGAGGCCTGAATTCACAAGGTATCTTGAGTATGTCAAGGAAGGAGGCATCTGGGATTTGGATTCAAATAAGCCTGTGATTTATTACAAATGATATGATATATAGCTTGTTAATTTAGGTACTTTAATTTTTGACTTTTACTATTGAAGTCAAATGCATAAAATTTCGTGACTATTTGATTATCGTCTCAAATTGCTAGAAGAAATTGCAAAGCAATCAAATGAGCTGAATACGAAGGACTTTGCAGCAAACATATATGTTCATTAGTCACTGAAAATAATTTCAATTTGTGTTGTGTTGCGGAACCAATTACACCTTTCTTAATGCTACGGATGCAAAGAAAATTCTATTAAACCCCCCCCCCCCCCCCCCGGTTACTTTTGTGGTGCAATCAATCACCTCAAGTCAGAGATGATGAATCTTTTTATTCTATGTTTACTTTACAGCATGTAACCTAACACCGCAAATATAATAATTATGGATATTATTTCGGGATAGAACTCTAAACTCATTCACTAAACACACTGAGAACTGAGAAGGTTTTAAAGTATGATCGGAATAGTTAGAACATATAGTTAGGCTATATGATATATATATATATATATATATATATATATAGGCACCATTTCCATTTGAAGAGGTTCACGCACAACCTACGATAATGCATCATGCATGGATATGATCTTATCCTTTTGAGTACTCTTGAATACTTTAAAATATATATGATGTAATATTTTTTTTTAAAAAAATATTAATTTCAATACTTATTTAAAAAAATATATCTACAGAATTTTAACTTAAAGTTTTATAAATTAGACAATTAAAAAAAAACAAATATATACTTTAATATTATATAAGATCATGACTAATTATACTAGTTATATAAATTTTAATTTTATTTTAAAAAATTTATCATATTTTATACATGTGCTCATACCCGTATCCTTATCATCGTAACATAGCCCACAACTCTACGTCTCTAAGCAAAATGTTGATGGTAAGGCATACATTTGTGCAAACAGTTTGAATGAGATATAATTGTATTTTATTAATAATTAATTAGATGACATTAAAAAATTTAAGCATATAAGAGACAACTTTTTTTAATTATATGAACAGGGAAATCAAAGTTACTATTGTACAAACCATACAGATACAACTCGATAAAAAAAAATAGAGATATTTGGGAAAAAAATAAACCTCAAATTTAGTTGGAAAAGGAAAAATAACTCGTGTCATTAAAGCTTAAAAAAATTTAAATATAATTTTTATATTTTTATTATAAAATATTTTAATCCAAAATTAGTACACGTATAATTTATATAATTTCTTTATTTTATAATTAATTTTTTAAAAATATATATAATTAATTTTAATTAAAAATTTTAATAATAAAAATATAAAAAATTATATATAAATTTAGTCATAAAATTTTATTGTATTTGCCATAATTTATATAATGACTCAAATTCAAGCACTCGTGGTATTTTTAGACAAGTTGGTCAAATTTAGATTTGTATATATTTATTTCTTTATTGTGAGCATGAAAATGATTAGACGGATTACAGGCCCACTATGAGAAAACGACGTCGCTTAATACGATTACATTATCTTGTGAGTTCGGATAAAATTAGAAGAGGGAAAGAGCTAACTCCAACGGTGGACTGTGAAGCTCCGACTATGGAGCTTGTAGCTTCACACATATCTTCAACTCTTCCCAGAGATAAATTGCTGCCTCACACTGCGTTTCATCACACTCTATTTCCTGGATTCATCATCACAATCCCTTTCCATCAGATACCACTTGAATTTTCGTCCCAATTTCTTGGTTGTATAAATAGGAACCGTCGCTTTGAAGTATTTGCAGTTAAAAAGGAGCACCTGTGGATTAGTGAACAAGTGTATAGCAGACAAACAGAAGGAGTAGAGGAACCGGATACGAGTTCTTCTTTGGAGGATGACTTGTCTTTTTTGTCTCTCAGCGAGAAACCAGATAGGAATATGGCCTTGCTGGACGATTATGAAGCAGAGGAGCTTGATTATGATTCCCAACCTGACCACCGAAGCGGTTTGTCTCTTCTAACTCCTAAGTAATTTTTGTGTTCGGTTTATCAGTTGCTTTGGACCTTTTTATTTTGTTCTGGGTTAACTTCAGTAGGTACTTGGTAGATTGTTTCTAACAGTGAAAGGCCGACATTGTAAAACAAATTTTTGATATTAGCAAAATTGATATACCCATGTCAAGTTCAACTCTTAAATTCTAATAATTTCACTTTATCAATAATTAATCCCTCTTCAAGTTCTTCAATATTTGTCTCTGGAAATGGCATGCACAGGATGACAGATAGAAAGCATTTAAGTAATCTAATAGAGGAGGTGATATCATATAGATATAGATATAGATATGGATATATTTTTCCTTTCTTTTCTTTTGTCACTTTGTAAAGCACTAATAATGAAAGCTTGATCCAGAGGCTTCAATGTAGGAATTCTGGTAATTTATAAAGATGTAATAATATATACCTTTCCTGTTCTTTGGAAATTTTAGGGCATGTATGTGCCTGCTGTTGAAATTCTTAATTTGAATGAGTCAAATGCAGGATATGTGGCTTTGCTTGGCAAGCCAAATGTTGGGAAGAGTACACTAGCAAACCAAATGATTGGCCAAAAGTTGTCAATAGTTACACAGAAACCTCAAACGACAAGGCATCGAATTCTTGGTATATGTTCTGGCTCAGATTATCAGGTTTGAACTTAGTGGAAGCTAATTCTTATGTTTGATTTGATCAGCTTGTCTAGTTGATTAATTACACTCATCATCATGCTTGGTGCTCTGAAGTTCAAAATTGTGATGCGGAGTTCTGTTTTAAACTATCGGTTCTCATGGATGTAGGATAATCTAGACGCCTCTTTAGGATATTTTGAATCTACAATTAATTCTGCTCAGAAATTGATATGATATTTCACCAAAATTGAGCAAACTTTGTGAAAATTAGAGTTATATGCATCTGGTTATGGGAATTTCAACCCTTAATATAAAACACATGATAAGCATGTGATAAAAGTTTCTACGGATGTTATTCTAGCATTGATTTAGTTTACACTATACCCATTTTACTTACTAATGCTTTTCCAGTCAGACGTGTATCATATGCTATTCATGATGTGTACTTCTGATTGCATTCAGAAATCTGTCAGACTGATGAGTGACAAATGATCTGATATTAGTGTTTCACTTCAAAATGTTGTGTAGTCAAGTAACAGTGAAATAATTCAAATTGATAACTAGGTCTCTTGAACATTCTGTAAATACCTGTTCAATAGAAATATGGGTTCAACCATTGCACTCAAAGAAAAGTGAGGCTATCCAAGTATTATTATACCTTTATCAATAGTCATGACTCATGAGTTATATCGAGTACTAAACTTGTAGTTTCTGGAGATGTCTAGCCTCATTTTCTTTCTTCTTCATTTCTCTGACTTGAGGATTTACTTACAGATAATACTTTATGATACACCTGGTGTTCTCAAGAAGGAAATGCACATGCTGGACTCAATGATGATGAAGAATGTTCGCAGTGCTGCAGTTAATGCTGACTGTGTATTAGTTCTTGTTGATGCATCCCAAGTGCCTGAAAAAGTATGACTAGTGGTTTACAAAACTGTCTTTTTTTTAATTTTTCTTCCCTCTTGCTAAATCATTTTTTGTCTGTAGATTGATGAAGTGTTGGAAGAAGGTGTAGGAGACCTCAAAGATAAGCCTCCCACTCTATTGATTCTGAATAAGAAGGATCTTATCAAACCTGGTGAAATTGCAAAGAAACTTGAGGTTGGAACTCGTGATTGGTATATATGTTAACAAGTATCAGTAAATTCACTAATATGGGCGGGCTTTTTCCACTATGTTTTGCCGTAATTATTTTACATTCCTTGCAGTGGTATCAAAAATTTACTGATGTTGATGAGGTCATTCCAGTAAGTGCCAAATATGGTCATGGGGTTGAAGATGTCAAGGACTGGATACTGTCAAAGCTTCCACATGGACCAGCATATTATCCAAAGGCATGTTGAAAGTCAGAATTTCACTGCCCTCATTCAAATGTCCATCTATGCTTAATAATTGTTTGATTTCATTATTCAGAGACAAGCATGTGTCCATTTGACACTGAGAATTAGTTTTCTGCTATTACATGCCTGAACATGAAAATTGAGTATATGCATTTTGATAGAACCCAACCAGAAAACTATAAACAACATATGATAATACTGTATCTCATGAATTAAAACCCTAGAAACAGGGACAAGTCATCAATTGCTAAGAAGAAAAACACTGAAACAGAGGCAATACACCACTGGCAGATTTGCCTTTTACACAAAAACAAGGATAAAATGCAGAAAAAACTAACATAGTTGCTAGGCCTTCGAGAATGCTAGCTATCTCCCAACCCATTCCATAATATTTTCCATGACTCTTGCTCTCTCTTCCTTCCTTCTTTATTGAGAATTGCCTAACCAACTCCTAGAACTTTCTCTCGAGAGCCTACATGTGTCCCTCATCTTTCCTACCCATTCCCAATCCTGTCCCTCACAACATTTCTTCCTTTTACCTTTGCTTATATTTTCTAGTATATATCGGGGCCCATCACATTTGATATTCTGAAGCTAAAAACAAGTCATCTCGAGTCAAAACTTGCATGTTATTAGTGACCTTGTGTCCACCATTCTCATTTTTATCAGTGTGTCAATATGCCATCCTATTATCCTATACCTCATCAATCACCTGTAGCCTGGAGGCATAAAGTATACAAGCATTTGCTGACACTGGTTGGGTTGAGAGTGGGGAAGGATATTGGTGGTCGCTATACATTGTGAACTATAAACAGGAAACCTTCAACGAGCTCTGGGAATTCATGCTCTTTCAAGTAAATCTTGATCTTGTTGGACCTTAACTGGAAACCTGTCCTACCAATGCTTATGATCTAAAAATTCCATGAGCCTTATGTTGCTAACTAGATTGTGTTGTATGATCATTTTTCTTGAATTTCTTTACCATATTTAATGTCTTCATTTGGCTTGGCAGTGTATCTTGTGCATAGTTGAAACTTGAAAGTTTTTTAAAGAGGAAAATACATTTTACTCTTTTGAAATAAAGCATAATTACTACTTTAGTACATCAACTTTAAAATGTAACAAAACATCTTCTGTTCTTTAGAAAAAAAAAAAACTAAGGATGTTAACTCAATCTCATCTAACTTGGGGTATTTTGTGTTTTTTTTTTCAAAAACCAGGGCATGTTTTGTTGCATTTCAAAATTGTTGTACTGAAGTTGTAATTAGGCCTTAATTTGGGGATGTAAAACCCTTTCTAAAAACATTGTTTTCTATGACCTTGAGGACTTATAATGCCTTGGTTCTTTTATTCCATAGGCTTCAGTGAACATAATTTTATTACGATTTACAATTACTATGAATTTCTTGAGGATTTTTTTGTCTGCATTTACCTTTCTAAATTAACAATTATTTACCTCATGTTACATGAAGAACCTGAATACCTCTCTTCTTTTGATTTCCTCAGAGTACATTTCTTGTGTATAATACACTTGCCTAAATGTCATTTATGAATTCACAGGACATTGTCAGTGAGCACCCAGAAAGATTTTTCGTGGGTGAAATTGTTAGAGAAAAGATCTTTATGCAGTATCGAAATGAAATTCCTTATGCATGTCAGGTAACCATCAAAGTGTTCGTTGTTGATTTGTGATATAGCCACCTTCTTCCAATGAAAACAAGAGAGCAAAGGAAAAGAAAGAAATGATCTTATTTTAAATCATCCAGGTGAATGTTGTAAGCTACAAGGCTCGGCCCAGTGCAAAAGATTTCATACAAGTGGAGATTGTTGTTGAGAAAAACTCGCAGAAGATTATACTTATTGGAAGAGTATGTGACTTCTGTCTTAATCAGTTGTGAAGTCCTAGGCTTCATGTGTACCAACATAGTATTGCAGGTTCTGGCACTTAGGCATCAGTTTTGACCTTTTTTTCAACATACTGAATTTCCAAAACATCATGATTGAAGAGTGATCTTATAGATATCTTGGCGTTTTGAAATCTGCCTCTTCGCAGTTATACATGTATTTATTAGTTTAATTTACTTGGTTTTGTTCTCAACCTTTTTAGGAAGGAAAGGCTTTGAAACTTCTTGCGACAGCTGCCCGTCTTGACATAGAAGATTTTCTGCAGAAGAAAGTTTATCTTGAGGTGCTAACATACTCCATTTCTTTTGTTATCTATGCTGCTCCAGTTGAGCCAGACCTTCGCATCATTTTGCTGTTTCCTTTAATAATCTTGAGCTTCAACTTCATGTGATAGTGTTGTACTATCAATATACTTTTTTTATTCGTTCGTTCGGAAAATATTTACCAATCAAGGATATTTTAACAGATTGAAGTGAAGGTGAAAGAAAATTGGCGGCAAGATGAAGGTCTTCTTAAGTACTATGGCTATGGGGGTCAGATACGAGCTCTATAGTATAATGTGAAGATGCACTAGACGTTCATCGGACGTTGATCCTTATATGTAAGATCCTCTTGCTATGGGTAGCATCGAAACTTGAATGCCATGAGATTTTGTTTGCACTGCCCCTCTTCCTCTCCTTTTAGGTTTGTCAAATGATCCCCTATACTGAAAATGGGAAATTTAAATGAGAGGAAGAGGGAAGAAAAAGTTGTAACTTGGAAAGCGATTTCTGTTCATGCCTCGTGGTAGATTAGATAGAGATTGCAAGGCAAGAGGAAAGTCACTGACTGAGATTCATCAGTTTCAGTGCAACCATCCTGTTAGAACTGTATTTGTTCCGTTTTCATGAAATGCATGGAGATAACACCCTAACCTATAAAGCCAAAAAAAAAAAAAAAACGAATAAGAAAAAGAAAAAAGAATTGAATTTTTTTTATTCTGAATCTATTTTTGTGTTTCCTGTGCAATTGTTAAGCTGTTAATGTGGTGAAACTACTTTCATGTATATCATGTGTAACAAAAGCATTTATGAGAGGCTCTAGATGTGTTAGAAAAAAAAAAAAGTTTATGTATTTAATTTTCTAATGTTTAAAAATTATTTATAGTGACATAAAAATAAAATATTAAAAAATTTTAAATATATACATATAATGATATAAATATTTTCACTTGTTAAATCTTTTGAAAAAAATTAATCTAACTAAATATATATAGAAATAATTTCTTTTCTCTTTGTTATTATAATCAACAAACAAACATTGTTCTTTATTTATTTTTTTATCAATGTACATGAATTTTTCTTAAGCTCCATACTCCAAACTAATTTGCTGTAAAAAATTTATATTACAATTGGATAGGGGCCGGGCAAACGCAGGCCCCACTATCACAAATTATGATGCAGGCTCTCCTACTTGAGGAGACCTTAGGCAAGCATTCCTTCCTACAGCAAACACATAAATAAGAACTGAACTTTCAAAGAATTAACATGTAATATCATACGCCATTAAAACAAAGCAGAGTGTCAGAGCACATGTTGATGAAGCTCTTATGCTTGTTTAAGCGATTGGGGAATTGAATATAAAGCATAACCTAACCAAATTCCTGCAGACCCCAAAACAACTATGGTTTTAACCAACAAGGAGGATCTAGTTGCATTTAATACAAAGGCATTCCATAACCAATACCACCAAAAACAGAAAAGTGTCCCAATGGCAGCCCCAACCACCACTTGGCTCACTGTATGAAGTTGTTGTGACACCCGTAGATATGACTGCAAACACACAATAAACATTAGCAACTAGTTGTTATAAATGTTGAAAATGCAAAAAGAAAGAAATCCCACGTGACTTAGTTAAGACAATTAGACATGTATAAGAGTTATATAATATGTGAGGATGCTAAATTAATTTGTTAAGTATTTTAGTTACAGCACATCCTACACACCATATTTAGAGACTAGCACCTTACCGTGTAAACTTGGACCGAACATGTTTAAACTTTAAAGTCTCACAATAGATACATGCTTTTATGACAGTAAAACATGAAGAAAAATTTAATGACGAAAATTCAAACAAAATAGGCATTCATGCCTGCCTGATTTTGGTCACTTTCTTTTGTCAAGTGAACACTCACAGTACATACTTAAGTACATGTTCAGAACTTCTACAATAGTCCTTAATACAAAGAGCAAATGAGGATAACTATTTCTATTGGATCCAATATAATAGTAGAAAAAAGGTCCCCGGTGAAGATGGAATTAAAGTGTTCAGGCTTGGAAAAAGAATAGAAGCTATATCAATTGACACAAGAGGAAACACCGAGTCAACTTACAAAATAAGAACTAAATGCCAATGCGAATCCGCTGATGGCAATGGTGAATTCATTTATCCCTACCCATTTCACACCTGCAGAATCACAAGTGTAACAATAATGTAAACACTATATATAAGATTGAAGATATACCAACTAAAAATCTTTCATCAGTTATATATGTATGCTGAATACAAAAATACATACTTGACAAAATAGCAAAAATGGCAATGTAAAAGAAAGTTTGAGCATGTGAAGAAGGCATCCCAGGGTCAGATTTCAGAGTAGAAGGTCTTTCCTGGTTCAGCACATGTTTGAGCTCCACAGAAAGCATTACATTCAAAGAAGATCCAGCTGCAAACCATAGGGCTTCTGCATCATGCCTCCATAGAACAAACCCACTAAATATGGCAGAAATTATCCACTTGCTCTGTAAACAAAACACTTATATCATTTATTGTAATTATAATTTGAACATGTAATATACCCATGCTAATTCACTTAAACTTGAGTTTAAAAGATCTATATTTTAATTATATCGTAAAAAGTCTTTTAAGAACTTTAGGAGATCTCAATCCGTGAGGTCTCACAAATGATTGTAAGAAGTTATGAATTACGAACCAGCCGATTGATAGTTGATTCAACCCCATGAATGAAAGAGTCTTGTTCAAGCACTTGAACTTCTTCATCACTAACACTTTCTCTGAAAGCAGAAGCTCTGAACAAATTGTGCACAGTTTTTGATAGCCTGAGCCCATTTCTCCTAGAAATAGCATTCCCTAGAACAATTTTGCTGCAGAAGATTGATGTTGAAGCAGAAAAAGTGTGAGCAAACAAAGTATTTTTGAAGCATCTCTGTTTAAGCCGATTGGTGGGAGTGAATTTGGAAGATGGATTGTCAGAAATGGAGGCGGTGGCCGCCATATGGGCGGCTTGTATTGGCATCGCTATTAGGTAACATGGAAGTCAATGTGAATGTATTATATGATGGAGAGAAAGAGTAAGAGAGCCCTTTGATCCCAAAGAGGCAAGATTTTTAATAGAATATTAGAAGAGATCGAGATTAGAGATACAAAGAAAATGACATAATCTGTGGGGAAATACACATAATAAATTCAATCTCAAATTGCAAAGATATAGAAAAAGTTGTCTTCTATTTTCAATGCAAGAACATTATCATCAAGTACGTCGTTGCATTTAAATCATACTATTTATTTTAAAGGGCATGCACAAATAATATAATTTATTTCTAAACTATAGCTCAATTATGATTTCAAAATTTAAATTTTAAATTTTATTATAATTTTATTTTTTAAATTATTATAAAATGTCAAAAAAATAACATATCATCTTTCCTAATTTCTCCTCTTGCACCATTTTTTTTTTTACCTACATTTCTCTCAGATTCTCAATTTTTGAAACATTATGTTAATTTATTTATAACATTTCAGTTTCTGCAATAATTTAAGAGGAAAGTGTTAATGTATAATATTTTAAAATTCAATACCAAAAATATAATTGGGCTATATATCATTCAAAGATTATATTTGTTTTCCTCCTTGTTGAAAGCATAGAAAAATTTACTAACGTTTCAAAAATTATATTTGGCTCTCTTTTAATTTATATTTTGTCAATGAAGACAATTTTCTACATAGCATAAGATTATGATTTTCATTTCTTTTTAATATAACAATAAAGGTAATCATAAGTTAACGTTAAACTTCAACGTAAGATTATTTATGTGATAGTTAAGTAATTTTGTTGTTTTGAAAAGAATACATATTGTGTAAAATGTTGACTTCATTAGTTAAAAAAAACCAATTTAAATTATAGATTTCAAAAATTTAGTCCGTAACTCACTAATTTTTTTCAATTGAAAATACAGCAAATATGTATATTTCAAAAATTAATAAGTATTGAGTCAAATATGTTTAAATAAATAAATTATGTTTCCGAAAATTTTATGAACCAAATTCTATTATACAATTCCATTTATTTTCAGTTGTTAAACTTTTATATATTATAATCAAACAGCCATCAGCATCAACCAACATTTTTGTCACTTTCCCGTAAGACCCTCTCTCTCATCCGACAATCCACAGTTTTTTACAGGTAAAACATAAATATAATCAAAAATTGAAAAGAGAATAATTAGTATTTTAAGTTATCCACATGTAAACGATTAATGATTCGTATAATGATTATTTTAAAATTAAATTATGATTTGGTCTCTATAAATTGTTAAGGCAAACTTTTTTAAAAGAAGCTGATTTTTAAAAAAATAATAATATTAACAGGATTTATTAGGAAGAAATTTTATGTTTGGCCAAATTTCTACAAAAAAATAATTACTTTTCAGTAGTAATAGAAAATTAAAATTTTTCCTTGAAAGTAAAAGTAAAATATATATATATATATATACTTTTTAAATCATACCCCCACTTAAAATCGTTAATTACTATAATTATTTGTAAAGGAGATGTGATATAACAATGATGCACTTGGTAGATGTAAGAATTAGTCCATTAATGGAGGAGTCCGATGTTAGGTAGTTAGGATTATTTAGTATAGAAACTGTGTTTCATGCACAGGTTGGGTCCTCATGTGATTTCTGGAATATATAGCCATTGGTCTCGATGCCCTTTCCTAATGTTGTAAACAATGACTTTTGTTGACTAACTCATAATACTTCAATCATAACGGAGCTTACAGGATTTTGTCTTTTTTCTCATTTGCAGCTTAAAGGATTCACTCAATTCAGAGAGATCATTAATTTTATTTTTTTTAACTTTAAAGTTGATAATATATATATATACATATATATATTTAAACACGCGCTTGTCTACAGCAACAAAATTAGGGGAGTATCTTATTAAAAAAATTAAAAGTTGAAGAAATTTTTTTTCAAGTTTTTAAAGTAATTAAGAAAGTAAATTACACTACTTCAATACTACACATTAGTCAAATATTAACAAAGAGAATAATTATAATTGAAAGTTTTTTAAAAATGAATAAAATGCAAAAAAAATACTTTTCAATTTTATGTCATGTATAAATAACTTTTCTTAATTATAAAAGTTGAATTAAATTATTTTAAATTTTGTAATTCATACAAAAAGTTTTCTTAAATTTTTACATCTAAAACATTAAAAAATTAATAACATGTCATAAAAATAAAATCATAAATTTAAAGTTAAAATATAAAAAATTTTCTTTTATTATTATACAAAGAACTCTTTTAAATTTTAATTTTGACATAAAAAAATCTCTTTTAAACTTTAAACTTTATATAAAAAATTTCTTCACCTACTTTGATATATCTATACTTTGTTGAGATTTTAGATTAAGAAAAAAAAAAAAAAAAAGCAAACGGAATGGATTTTTTGTACGTCAGCTTTTAAATTAGCTCACAAGCTAAATAAGACAAATTATTTAGGTCAGCTTTTAAATAAACCATTTTTTCTCTGGCTAAACATATCAATACGTGAGTTTTGACCTTTTTTCTTTCACATTATATACTATTTGATATTCTTACTAATTAGTAATTCTAGATAATCCATAGTTTTAGAACACTTCTTTTCTGGGCCCACGCACAGCTAAAGGTGCTGC
This sequence comes from Senna siamea, assembly GCA_031216115.1. NCBI lineage: Eukaryota > Viridiplantae > Streptophyta > Magnoliopsida > Fabales > Fabaceae > Senna > Senna siamea. Next base: position 17,061,719 of record CM062358.1, read on the forward strand.
CCATATTGTAACAAAAATTAGGTCTTGTCATCCTATGTCTTGTTGATTGCTATCTATGGCAATTAAATTTTTAATTAATATTATAATTAACTTAATTTAAATAGTTTAATTTAATTAATAAATAAAATTATACTTACAAAAAATTTGTTTTATATCAATTCATATCAAAGTGAGGTTTTTTTCCACCGTAGAATAATCAATAACAAAGACAAAATTGCGTACTATAGATTAAGAATTCAGATAGTGTTTAACTCAGCAAAGTATCTTTCCAACAACATCTTACAAATATTCTCCTTTTCCGTATGCACTTCACAGGCAACAAAGTCACATCCATTTCAAAATAAAGGTTCTGTTTTGAGATAAAACCCTTTGGAAGATCATATATATATTTTTAAAAGTTTTAGATGATTTTTATTACAATATATCATTTTCGTGCATCACACTTTTTTTTTTCATATTTCTTTCAAATATAAAGTATTAATTTTTATCATTTAATTTTACTTATTTACTATGCATTATTTTTCTTCAAATTCACGGTTCTAACTTCAAACCAATAGTATGAAATTATTAAGGAGCTTTTTTTTTTTCTGTGTATCACTATTAATGTAGAAGTTGTTAAAGAACATTATATTTCAAAAAGAGAGATTATTTAGTGAATATTTATAATTAATTTTATGATAATTTATTAAAAAATACACAGCATGATGAATTTCTAATCTATCTTCAACCATTAAAATTTCAATTGTATCTTCAAATTTTTAATTACATCTCCTAATTAACTTTTTATGTGATAACATTCATTAAACCTCAAATAATAATAATAAAAAAAGAACAACAACAACAATAATAATAATAAAATTAATTATGGATTCGAAGGAAGTCCTAAATGACTTCTAGAAAGATTTGTACTAACCCACTCTTTTAGCCTTTAATTGCAATGCCCAATGGCAATCCATCTTTTTTCTTTCTTTCTCTCTTTTCTATCACAAATCAACATTCTTATAGTATATGATAGTAACTAGTTGTTCCTCATATTAAATTTATATGTAATTACTTATATTTTTATCACTAAATTTTTTAATCAAAATAAAACATGTGAAAATATTTTTTTAAAAAAATCAATCATAAAAAATATGAATTGTATGCATCATTCATGTGTTAGTCTCTTACTAAAAAACCTAATAATAAAGATATAAAAATTATAACTAAGTTTTTTTTTTTTGTTCCTCAACTTACATATGAAATATTTAAAGAGAGAAATGATTTAATATTATTAAAAATTAGCTTGAAGAAATAACTTAGAGTGATTAAATTACACTAATTTTGTAAGGTTTAATGAATTTATACTTACTATTTTTCTAGTTTTAAAAATTATATTTGATCAATGAAATTAGTATTTTTTTTTATATGCATGGTAGGTGTTATTTTAAAACAATAAAATTATTTAACTATTTTTTATATTAAAATTTCATGTTAAATTTTAATTGATATAAATTTGATTGTATATACTATTGAAAATAAAATCATACTCTTTTTTACATAAAAATTATTTTTATTAAGAGAAAATAAATTAGAAGAAAGGTAAGTTTAATTTTTAAATAAAAAGTTGATAAATGTAATTCAACTAAATATGAATAGGGGTTTTTGTAATTTACTCAATAACTTATTTATTAAAATATACATGATTAAGAATCTAATCATATATCAATTCTAGAAATTGAAAAAAAAATTATAAATGACCTGGAATAAAGGTTGTTTAGGCTTAAGAGCAAAAGTTTTAGTAGGAGGGGAAGGAACAAATATATATGATATGGTATGTTTACAGCAAAAGATAGGAGGCATGATTTCAACAGAAGGTGGCACAAATACAAGTCATGTAATTATGTAGGAGACGTATTTCAGAAATATAAATTTTCTGGCTTCTCTGTGGCATTCCCAAGCAGTTTTGGGTGAGACTGAGAACTATAGATAGAGGTGAGGTAATTTGTCTAATTTATATTGCTAAAATACCTATAATAAACAAGTTTATTAATTAAATGGAGGTGTAAAGAATTATTTTAATAACTTGTATGATTTATATTATATTATATTATATTATATTAGTAATGAGAGATCATTTTTAGTGCGTATAATTAATATGAATTAAAATTCCTAAAATTAAAGCCAATAGTCAAAGGAACATTGTATGAGTCAAGGTGGTAAGTGGAATTATTTTTTTTTTTTTCAGTGGAGAATAACATGATTCTCATAAAAGGAGCTGGATTTTGCTGCATGTGTCTGTGTACGCCCTACCAATGCCTCCCTTTTCAATATCAATAGTTTCCTAAGCTAACCTAACACGCGACCCCTTCTTTATTATTGTTATTATTATTATTATTATTATTATTATTATTGTCTCATAGTAAATATATGATATTTTTTTAAAAGGAAAAAATCTATTTGTGATTCTTCTTCATCTTCGGGTCTTACCAGATTTGACTACTTGATTATATATATCGCATAAATATCTGGCTCACGTCAAGTTTCAGTAAAACACTGTTGAACTAGAATCGAATTCATGCAATTAATTAGACATATAATTTATTATTAGTAGTATTATGTTATGCAAGCGTGATAATATCAGAGGCTTTATATGGACATAGATAAGAAAGAGGGTTAGTCACAAGTGATTATCTTCCATCTAAAAAATAACTTTTAGTGAAGTGACGAAAAAAAAAGATAAATTAAAATTTATTTAAATTTTTTATATAAAATTTACATTTTAAAAAATTTATTCTCGTGACAAGTGAGGTGAGGCAGTGACAGAAGGCTATGGCTATGGGTCTTAATGAAGAGGCTACCATGATGGATTAGCAGTGCGCAGAGGCAGAGGCAGAGACAGAGAGAAGGAGTGTGAAGAGTGAAGAGTGAAGAGTCAAACAGAAACAGGCGTGTGGTGTGTGGACTGTGGTGTGTGGTTTCAATGCCACATGGATGTATTGCTGCATTATTGACTGCACCATTTTGTCTGTTGTTCTGGTCTTAGGGACAAACACTATTCATAACTAAGTAATTATAGGTCAAACCCTCACTCAATACTACATTTATTATCTCTCATCCATTCCATTATCTTTCTTTCAACATTTTCAACACTGACACAACAATTCAGTTAATGTAAATAAAAATATAAAATTAAATATTTATTAATTTTAAGATCATCTCATTTATTGTTTTACTGCAAAAATAAATTCATACAAAATAAATATTGAGTGAGAAAATGTTGTATATCATATTATTATTGTTTATTTATTTACATGTCATTAATAAAAATATATTTGTTTCTTTAATTCTTTTTTAAAAATAGAATTATTGTGTGGTTTTATTTTTTTTCAAAATACATATTTTATTTGTTATATTTTTCAATTGAAAACATCAATTTCAAACGAGATTTTTTATTTTTATATTTTTTAAATCAAAATCTGTTTTTGAAAAATATAAATCAAATAGGCCATAGTCTTTTTGTGATTTTCAATTTTAGGTAGTCAGCAGTCCACTGTTTAATATTCTACCCTATTTATAGTCTTTGTAATTTAAAATAATTGTTTTTGCTTAAAAATAAGTGTTTTAATTTCCTTATATATCTATACTATTATATATATAATTAAAAATTATAATATTTTTTGTCTTTTAAATTTAAAAATATAAAATATGATGGTATTCTAACATTATTTGAGAAAGATAATACAAAGTTGTTTGACCACTTTCTAATATATTTTTTCATTTATAAATATAGAAAATATTTTATTTTATTTCTTATTTAAATATATTAATAATGAATTAAAAAGATTTTAACATTTTTTTGGGGACAAAGTGTATTTTAACATATTTGAAGCAACTAATTCTTTTAATTAATGAGGAAATATCTATTTATTAAAAAATGATGTGAAAGACACCATTCCAATTTCCAAGTTGTAACCAGTTCACAACACCATGTTCAAAGTTGAAACTACATATCTCCAAGAGTTCAATGGCAGGATGACCAGAATAAAAGAAGCGAATAATTTTTAGAACTCGCCAATGGCTCTTGTTTAAGCAATTCAAGACAGTGGCAGTGGAGTGCGAGTCCAAGTGAGAAACTTCAGTGACAGTGAGAAATTATTCAGAATAGAGCGAGAAGAGAAATTCGGGATTAGATCTTCTCATTAATTTTTTAATATTTTATAACAGGAGAGAGATAAATTATAATTTATACAAATTAATTTTTATTTTTTTAATTAAATTTTAAAAAGTTTGAAGATAAAAAATATTTTTAAATATATTTATTATGTCATTTTATTTTTATATTATTTAATAAAATAGTTTTATTTGATGTATTATATGAATTTTTAATTTGAAATAAAAAAAATTAATAAATTATATTAATTAACGCATAAATAAAATAATTGAAAGAGTCTCAGCCTCAGCCACGTGATGCATGACACAGAAACGTTCCTTCCTACCCTCTGCTCACACCTCTTGGTTCTTGCTGCAACCCTGCAAGTGCAACCATGTACGGATCATATCACTCACACGCCGTGATTTGTGCACTCCCACCTACGTAAACTTTTGGTCCCCCCAATCCTACACTTGTATTTCTGAACAAAACTTCAAAATTCTTTAATATTACAACACCCAAATAAAACAATATCAATCACACAATTTATTTTTTCACATTAAATTATAAATTTTTACTATTTTATATTTTATATTTTAAATTTTAAAAATTACACTTAATTTCTGTTTTTAATATATATGATATTCTTAACATAATAATAAAGATAATTAAATACTTTTATTACTTTAAAATGAATGCATATTATGTGTAAATAGTTATTTTTATTGACTAAAAAATTAATATCAAATATCAAGAGACTTAGTGTAATTTTTAAAACACAAAAATTAAAAGAAATAAAATGTAATTACTGTCTTTCTTATAATGTTAACAAATAAACATGTACTGTATTTAAAATTTAAATTTAAAGCTCTCTTATATGAGAATTAATTATATATATGGATAAAAGAAAACTGTATAACTTGCTAACATGTTACAATAATAATGAAGCAGTTTTAATTTGAAAGCTGAGAACCCGTTAAGAAGATATGCTATCTTCAAATTATAAAAATGGTCCCAAGCATTTTCTGAGGATTCTTTTTTTGTTTAAAGATAAAAACAGAGTTACAAATTAAATTGTGATTTCGGGTTAAGATTTAATAACCAAAAAGCAAAGGAAGAGGCATAGATTCGCCACGTGGAATTAAAGGACCCGATTGTTAGAGGAGTGGCATACGAATTAAGGTCAAAAGGCGAATGAAGGAAGGGATGGATGTGTAGCAGTAGGACACGAGCACACGAAGAAGCTGTGGGCCGTTTGAATTGGTACACTCCTTTGAAGAAGCAATATTTTATTTTTAACTTTTTAATTTTTCAAACAAAAGAAGGACCAGACAATGCAGAATATATATGAAACAACACGAGGGTTAGTGGTTTGTACTCACAACTGAATACTGATGCACTCACCTCACGTGAATTCCTCATCTCATCACCCTTCACGCACACATCCTAATAATTTCCTTTACCATTTTTTAATTCTTTTCATAAGTAAAATTCTTATATATATATATATATATATATATAGATTACATTGACATGTTGTGATATATAGTTAATGCTTAACCATCACCCTCCACTAGGAATGCTGAGCTTTGATCCTAGGAACATTAACGTCGGCTTCCATACAGGTTGGATTAACAAATGAACTTGAAGAGTTGAATGCAACAAAATCCTATGAGGTTTCAGGTATTGGTATATATATATATATATATATATATATATATATATAGATTATAGAGTTGAATTATATAGTGCATCTTTTTTGTTTAATTAAGTCTGACTTTATTAAATCATCTTATTTTTATTTGATTCTTGTTTGTTCGGCATAATCCATATATAGGGGGTAGCTTACTGTTTAATCAATATTCACGGGGAGGTAGATATATATGGTGATGCGAACAAGAACAAGAAGGCAAAAATGGAAAATAGATTTAAGAAACAACTTTTCCAAAATGTAATGGCTAAAATAAGACGTGGCACGTGCGCGGTAGCAGGCCCCTCATTCTCAAGTCTCCACCTTGGTTATAGGGTAGGGATGACAGTGTTCTAACACTGCAGGCAGGAATCGGGTTACCCGAATAAAAATTGAGATGTGTGTATCTGTATGTGTTTTTCCTAAATACAGATGGAGTAGCTACCACAACTATACTTCTCCCTCCTATTCCTAGACATAGACTTTAATTTGTTGTATTCAATTATTATTTATAGGTATTTTTGTATTTGTAAGATTATATAAACAAGTCTTATTTAAATTTAAGGTTATATTTTTTTTTAATTTTAAAATTTTTGTTAACTTTTATAACACTTTTTCAGTTCTACAACTGCAACTTGTGCTGTGTTAAATTAGTTTGTCTCCATTTTTCTTTTTCTTTTTGATTAATATAGTATAGCTTCAAAATTTAAACCCCGCATCTTTTAATTTTGGACGTGATGCCAATACTGACATTTCCTTTAATTATTGCTGTTTTTAATAAAGAAAAAAAAAAAAAAAAGGGCCGGGGAGAGTCTATATAAGAGTAAGACCAAGATTTGTGAGGAGAAGGGGTTGAGTTGTGTGGAGTTGGAGTAACTGTGTTAGGCAAAGACGGGAAACCCACAAACACACACACTCACACGCACGCCCACTCTCTCTGCTCTCTCACACTCTCTTTACTTCACTTTACACTGTTTAACTCTGCCACCTTCCTCTTCCTCTTAAATCTTCCTTCATCTCTCTCTTGTTCACTTTCCCCTCTTATTTTCCATGAACTCATTCTACTTCGCCAACGTTCAAGCAGAGAAGGCCAGCGCCATGCGAAGCTACAATCTCTTCACTGCCATTGCCAAAACGCTTCGCATTCTAGAGTTCTTCCTCGCCCTCCTTACTCTCCTTTGGATCCTTGCTCGCCTCCCATTCGCCCTCCGAATCTCCAGCGACTACGTCCGAAAAATCTCTGTCTTCATCGCAAACCCTCTCTTCATTTTCATCGTTTCCAACGCCATCATCGCCACTCTCCTCGCCAAATCCGGCCGATTAACCGCTCCAAACTCCGACGGCGATTCTAACGCCGAGACCGAACTCTACCAGGAGTTCTTAAAGAACAGCGCCGATTCTACCAGATCGTCGTTGGAACCGGAAGCCGATGCTCTGTTGCGTGTCGCGGAAGGGGAGGTGGTGTACCAGGACAAGGAGATTATCTCTGACATGAATTCAGCGGAGCGTACGATGCAGGATCAAGCTGAAATCCACACGTGTAGGGATTCGGATTCAGACGGTGAAGTAGATTCTGGTTTTCCGAAAGTTTATCGGAGGAGCCAGTCGGACAAGTTGAAGAAAGAGTCTACAAAGACGATGCAACAGAAACTCCGGCGATCGGAGACGGAGAAGATGTATATGGAAAATCCGCGGGAAAATCTGTATCCTCAGGATCAGCTGAGCAATGAGGAGTTCCAGCGCACGATAGAGGCGTTCATTGCGAAGCAAATGAGGTTTCTGAGGGAAGAATCTCTGGCCATTGTTATTCAAAACCAGAGCTAAATCCTTCAATAATTAGTTATAGAAATTAGAAACTGAAATATGATAATGAAAAGTGCGGTCCCCAAAAAATCAAAATCTCCCGCTCCACTCCTTGCAAAGAGTAAAATTTACATATTTGGTGTACTTGTTTTCCTGTTTCTTTTAAGTTTTTTTTTTTCTTTTGGGTAAGACAATTACTTCTAAGTGTCAATGCCCCTCACCTATCCCCTCTGCATCGTAAAGTAAATACGAAAATTAAATAACAAAGTATGTCCATTTTCTTTTATCGTTTTTCGTCTTTCTCTTCGTAAGATGATAGATATCTTCCTTCACTCACTTGGTTTGCTGTGTAGCGAATATATGCGAATGATTTCTAATTGCTTTGCTAAAAAGAGTTCATAATTTTCAAAGTTGCCAAAATAAGAGTGTGTGCATTGACATGCTATAATAGAATACAAGTTATAGAACCATCCGTTTGTTTTTGAGGAATATATTCTAAGAGACAGGTGGTTTAGTTGATCAATTTAATTATGACAGAGGGAAGAACTGGAATCGATGCCAACCCTTTCTTTTGGCTTATTGTTGCTATTAAGAGGGAAAAAGAATTATGAAACTTGTTTCCTGGTTCCATTATATAAGATAAAAGTAACGGAATAGAATTGTATTCCAAATAGGACGTGAATGGCTGCTGCTTGATCTGATTCAAGTAGCATCACAAAAGCATGTTTATATTTTTATGTAATGATAATATTTTGTAATTCGATCTATATAATTTCTTCTATTTTAACCTTTGAAGTTAAAAGGTTTTCCAAAATTGTTATGAAGTCTCAAGTTTGTTGCAGTAAGAATGATGTGGTGGATCAAAGCAATCCCAATTATAGTGTTGGATAAATTCCTTATCGTTTTGAACTTTCTAGCTACGTAGCACTAATTGAGGCATCACGAGGACGTGATGTCTTGTTATTATAGGCTTCAACATACATGACCCTACCCTGACCCCTGCCATAGTTTTCTGAACTCTCAGTAGTTTTCTTGTGTGTCAAGATTATTTATGTGAAGCTAACTTCGTCCTAGTCTTTGCAATAAATTCAAAGGATTCGCTCACTAAATCTAGATTTCATTGCTTAGAATAAAACCAACACTTGAGGTTATCATGGAAGAATTTGTAACAGAGAATAATGGAACGTAAAGGACACAGTCCGTGAGATACTGAGATATTTGTCAAGTTGAGAAACACAAAACTCTTTAACAATCAATTCAGGACTGTGCTTACTTTTCTGATGCCATTATGCTTTCAAATTATATCCAACTCCATCCATCTCCCAATTTGATTTCACCGGCAAAAGCATGTTCCCAAGATTTTTTTTTTTTTTACAGTTTTATTTATTAATTAAATTAATGGTATAATTGATTGTCCTGTCAATCACGCCTAGTTTTTCTCATAGTAATCAGATAGCATGCTCTAAACTTTTTTTTTTTTTTTGGCTTTTTTGTCGGCAAAAGGTTTCTCCGCTGGATAATTAACACCAATCATTGTAAAATTATGTGATGATCATTGTCAAATCCAAAAATGACCCTATTACTTTTCATGTCTCTGCTATATCTCACTAGGAAAAAGACACTTTCACTTTCTGTCGAGAGATTATAATCCAGATTTATAATCTTACATTATAGGGCCACCCAACCCTTTCCGTCGACTTTCCAAACCAACCTTTTTTCTTCTTCTCCTTTTTATCTCCATTGTTGCGCTAGTCATGATTACTTCCACAAATAAGTCCTATTGGAGTGGTTGAGTTAGTTTTCGCATGGGATTTCAATCCAACTTATATATTGGCAAAAGAAGTTCACGAGGCTCTTTGTTTTCCCTTTATTTGCCCTTCAATTCTCATTATTTTCTGATGGGGTATTACTCACTTTACCCTCTCCATGCCAACGGATGGAAGAAACATGGCTTGGCATGTTGTGATGGTTTTGTTTAGTGGTGGGTACCAAACCCTTTCTTTTTTGACGGCACAGACAAAAGCACAATGTATTAAACAAATCTAGCAGCAGCTGCTATCTTATCTATTGGATGGAGAAACTTTTGCGAGAGAGGGACCTTTTCCTAAACTGAAACCCCTTCAATTATTCACAAAAGTTAAAATCCTTCTATTTTCAGGATTAATTGGTCAAAATGTGATAGTAAGTATTTTGTGATATACAAAGGTTTAGATACATATATAGTCTAATTGTTATAAGTTTTTGGTTTAGTAATTCATGATTTGGTCACTAATTGAAGGTGCTCCGGAACTTGTCCGATGAGTAAGAAGGCTGAAACTTGCAAGAAATGTGAGGAAAAGTGGGCACATCCGATCGTTAAGTCAGTAAAAGTACAAAGAGAGATTACACATATCTTGTGAGGATACGGAGACCCTAATTTATGTGTTAGGATTATAATGTGGCAGCCTTTGAGTCTTTTGATTTTTTAAACTCAAATTAATAGAAATTACATATAAAGCCGCGTTAAGAGTTTAGTTAAAAAATAAAAATACAGTTAAAATTGACAATTAAAAAAAATTATGTTATATTAGATTATTTTTAAACCATATTATTTTTAATTTTATTTACTTGACTGTTTATATAAAGTAAGTTTATATAAGATTTGATGAACTTGAATCCAAGTCGATGAGTGACATAGGTGCCAGTGATTGTAAAGGTGTTGACCAAAATTAGGTTTATTAGTAATAAATGTTAGAATAAATTACACTTTTTTTTAGAAATATTAAAATTATATTCATTTTCACCCAATTTTGAAAAACTACATTTTACTCCTCTAAAAAGATTAAAAAAGTTTAGAATGTTACTTATTTTGATCAAAATATTATATATATATATGTATTTGATCAATATAAAAAAATATTTTATAATTGAAAATAAATTAAATTATTATTCTTAACTCAAAAAAATTAACATTTTAAAATATATTTTTTAATAAATTATGAGTGTAACTCTAAATGTTAATCTAAGGTAGAATAATGTAGAAATGTCATCCTCATCTCATGTTTCTTGACAGCATGTTCCTTTCTATAAAATGGGAAGGTGTTAAAACATTGAGAAGAATAATTGAGGGGCTAAACATATTGAGTGTCTTTTTTACATCAGTCTACCAAAGTAGCTCTAAAATACCTAGAATAGGGACCCACTGGAATGGAAAAGCTCTATATTCCCAAACCCACTTCTTTTATAAAACCACATAAAAACATGACAATGTCATGATTATGTTTTAGGATTGAGAAAAGGTTTGATCAAATTATAGATTCTCTATCCATCCACAGCCAAATGCATTATGCCATTATCAAATCCAAATATAAGTTAAACAGGAGGTTTCTAACATTATTGAGCTTTCTAATGGGCAAAATAGTTGAAAATAACAAGGGCAGCAATGTTATCACTTTTATCATATGGAAAGTACCAAAATACTAAACTTTCAAATTGGTACTTGTTATACCCACAGACACTCATCATAGTAATTGATATCATATACACAAGCCAGAGAGTGGTAGTGACAGATACATCACACATCTCATCTCACACCTGAACCACCAAGAACAGGGGAGAGTATAGGAATTGGACAAACCAAACGTTTGGCTTATTTTCCTTAAGAACAGAGAGATGGGATATCCAGTTATGGAAAGCTTCGGAACATGATTGTGTTTGTGTCAATCTCATTTTGAGTCCCAATGGTTGTTTTCTTTGTGTGAAAACTGAAAAGATATATATATATATATATATAATAGAAAAGCAAGTCAGGAACAGAAATCAATTATCATACACCAAATAGGAAAGACTGTCAATTACGACAAAATAAAGGAAGTAGGGGTCCTCTGAGTTGAGAGTACTCGAGGGAAAGAGTAATACTATTTATAATTTTCAATTTTTTTTTTCAAATTTGTATAAAATGATTTTTCATCATTGACACGCTTTGGAAGTAGGGGTCCTGTGAGTTCAGTAATCGAGGGAAAAGAGTCCTATTTATATTTTTCAGTTTTTAAATTTCTATAAAATATTTTTATTCTTGAGACTAAAACTCTTGCCTGCAAATTTAAATTGCTTCACATGCAATTTACACATTATGGGAGGATTAGGAAAATGTTTGGAGGATACATCTTTTTTCTTGTTTGGAAAGAAGGAAAACAAAGAATTTATATATCTGCATTAGGACAGATAGTAGTGATAAAAGAGAAGCTAAACTAACTTTAGCCTTTATGATAAGTTAGCTTTTGAAATCAATGCCTATTGGCTTTAGCCTTTAATGCGAGGGTGGTGCCGTAACGTGGGATCTTCATCGAAGTTTAGGCTTTAGTATAGAAGGGCTGACAAAAGGTGAGGGTAAAGATATTAACGTCCATATTCATAAAGATATTAATAATCTTCAAACTACATCAAATCAAATGTGATTATTTTTCTTAGTTTGAATTTTTAAAGAAGTATGTGGCTCCACCTCTTTTGAATTGTTATTTGATTAAGATAATAATCTTCTTTGCTCGCTTCATCGAATCAAGTGTGCTTAATAATTTTAGTCCCAACTTCTAGAAATGTATTTAGTTAGACTTCTCTATACATTTAATTTTTAGGTGATCTTGTATTAATCTTGAATAGACTTTTCAAATTTTTGGTGAAGATTCAATTTTCAGTATATCATTCTTTTTATTAACATCTATATCATAAAAGACTTCATCCTTTCAAAGTTAATAATCTTTTTTTATGGGCTACATCAAATTAAGTGTGATTAATTTCCCAAAAAAGTATGTGGTTTCACCTCCTTTGATTTGTTGTTTGATTAAGACAATAGTCTTCTTTGGCCGGCTTCATCAAATCAAGTGGGCTAAGTTTATAATATGGAATGAAACACCTATGCTGCATAAGCATTCATTTAAAGCTTTAGACAAAAGTTTAAGAGATATGCTCCGAGTCAAATCCATGGAGTTTAAAACAATCATTTGGAGATAAAATTGTTCTCTTAAGTGAAGACTTCAGACAAATTTTAACAGTTGTTCCAAAAGAAAGTAGACAAGATATTGTTCATGTTACCATTAACTCTTTATATCTTTGGAGATAATGTAAAGTATTACTTTTGACAAAGAACATGGGGCTAGCAATTGGGCAAACTAATATGATTCATATGAACTAAAAGTATTAATTTATGACATCAATGAACATATATCAAATACTACCACTAGTGATCAAGAGAGAGTTATTCTTAATCCTATGAATAATACTATGACAATTTTAAATAATTATATGCTCTCTCTATTTCTTGGTGAAAATAAAACATAGTTGAATTCATATAATATTTATAAAGATGTTAATATTAATAGTGTTAATGATTTGTATACTTCTAAATTCTTGAATAATTTTAAGTGTTTTAAAATTTCAAATCATATATATATATATATATATATGCTCAGTGTTATTTTTATACACAAAAAATATAACTTTATTAATAGAATATTACTCGAGCTTAGCATGGGTCATGTACTATTTAACATATATGTTCATAGTTAGAGCATGTTGGTTCTATGGTAAGCATGCTGCAACTTTCTATTCACACTTTCCTTAGTAATTACTAATTATCAATGTCAAAAAATAATTTCCTAGTCATTGTTACTTGTAGATTGAAAATTTGAATTGGGCCTAATGTATTACTGACCATGTTTATTCTATATAAATTTATTTTATTACATAAAAGTACTGCAATACCCTTCATTTTTTGCCTTTCCTTTTCATCTTTTTGATCAATTTATTTATCTGTGGCTTTCGTTAACCTCTAATTAAGCTGGTCTTCTTCCTTAGCAGTTATTTGTAAAATTTGAAAGCCAATACAGATACACCGAGAAAGATGAAGAGAAGGGGAAGCAGAAATTAAGGCATTTTTGTAATTTCACATTGAAATGATTCTAATTAAAAGGTGATCGAGGAATTTAATTGTAATTTCTTTTAAGATTAGAAGGATATTATAATTGAACACAAATGCTAAGATATAGACAAGCAGTAATGCGTTTAATTAATGGCTTAAATTAGTCTCCAATTGCTCCAAGCTCTGAGCTTTTCATACTTTGATTTGAGCCTATAACTACGATTGTTGCATATGGATGTGGCGCAACGGGGATTAATGAGCGCAGGCCACTCATATTAATGTATTCATTTATTTAATTAAGAGTTTAGACCTACATACGCATATAGGAATAGGATACCATCAGCTTTACTTGTGATCTTTGGTTAAGTAGGTTTAAAGTGATTTGGCTTTGAAATTGTATAAAAATTTTGTTTAAAATTTGATTCAGTGCGTGACTTACGATGTAATTTTTGTTGTAGATAGACATGTCTTTTAGCTCATTCCAAAAAACTGTTTGCTTTACAAGAAAACCATACCAGATATTATGGAAAAGTTGTTGACTCTAGCCCATAAAATCTTCAATCTAACGAGATTCTGCATTTTGTTTGGTTTAATTAAGAAATTTCATTCTTCAAATATTTTATCAATTTAAACATAAATAACATTACCATCCTAATTTTTTCTATCAAAATATAATTGAATCGTTTATAAAAAATCTCAAGGGCCAAACCCGTGGCCTATTAAGGAGTGGATGGGACAACTAAGCCTATCCTACCCGTATTGAAAAGCCCATATGGGCTGGACCGGACAATCTAAAAACAATCAATCAGGTTTGGACCTTAAAGAATGAGATGGAGCAGTTTTGGATGGTTCTAAGGCCCGTTGATGTAGTAGTCAGAGTGGGCTGTGAGTAGTGGGCTGATAATGAACCGTTTATGTGATGAGACATTGGGTTTATTATTGAGATTAGGGACATGTTTTGACTACTAATAAACCAATTACGTTCTTGTTTGTTCATAAATTAATGGTGGAAATTGCTCTGTGCCTACTCCAATTTCTCTTCCATTTTTTGCTCTTGAAACTAATGGTGCCATGATAAAATTGTTAAAGGTTTTTTTAAGGAAAAAATTTAGATGCTATTTTTACATCTTTGTCATCAAATTTTTTAATTAAAAACTGACAAGCATATACAACTAATCTCTCTGATTGATTTTTTTTTTAACAAAATTTTTACATGTTTTATTTTAATTGAAAAACCTTATTATAACAAAAATATAAGAAATTATAGATAAATTTAGTTTTTTTTATTAATCAGTATCCTTAATTAAGATAATGATTAAGGTTTTATCTGATTAATTGATAAAATTTTTAGACACTAAAAAATATTATTTTTTATTAAAATTTCACAAATTTCAAGTCATTAAATACTCTATCAATCAATTAAGAAAAACTTTAACTTATCTCTTAAGAGCATTGATTAGCAAAACTCAATTTTAAAGTATATTGGATTAAAACACTTGATAAAAATATTATTTCAAGCAATCTATGTCCTAATAAAATTTGCATATTCTACTGAATACTTATTTATAATTTCTTGAGAACCACGACAAACGTGATGGGTTTGATGTCCTCCTTAACCACTTCTTCATCCACCAATCTTGCATATTTCTCAAACAAAGTATCCAAAATCCCATGTCCGAAGTGACTGCAGATCATTGATTCTTGGATGGCCCTAACGGTCATTGCAACCACTGTGCCGTAACTTATCTCCTTTCCTGATTCCTCGTAATTCCTCTCCATTTCCGACATTTCTACTCTCTCCAACTCAAACGACCCTTCTTTCCTCACTTCATCTTCTATCTCTTCCCTTGATGCTGCATAGAAATGCACATCATATGAATCAAGCTTCTCCTCTTCTACTTGTCCCTTCAAACAAGCCAAAAAAACAAACAAATTAATTACTAAAACAAACTGAAAAGTCATGTAGGAAGAAAACATATTATGTTATATATGTAGGTACCTTGGAGACCAAAGTGGCAAAGGAACGGTAAAGAATTTTCCAGAAGAAAGAGTTGCCTCTGTCAACATGTGCAGGGCCTTTCCTTCCCAGAAAAATGAGCACCATTCCTCCACCCACTACTACTTCTTCCGACCTTGACCTAAGAAACAAGGAAAAATCCTCTTGGAATTGTTTCAAGTACGCTTGAGCCACCACTGCAGGACTTGATTCTGAAATATATATACTTCCCTTGTTCAATGACCTTCCCTCCTCGTCATACACTTCTGGAGGCACCTGCATGCAACAAATGAACACTAAATCAGATTAAGGGATCAATTAAATAGTTAATAGATAAATGTTGGGACTTGGGATTCATATATCTGACCCTGGAAAGCCAATGTAAACTATAGGAGGAGTGGACAAAGTGCAAGCAAGAGTTAGGGAAAAGTCTTCCATAAAAGGAACCAGGGTAAGCTCCCATGAAGATGGAAGGGTAGGCATTATTATTATTATTGTTATTATTGTTTTTGTTGTTGTTGACGTGTTGCCTAAGCAACCTGTGGAATTCTGGCAAAGCCTTGAAGATTGAGTTGAAGTCATTTGTTGGAAGATCGTTAAGGTACACACGAAACTCAGAATCAGAAGAATTATTACTGGCTGAAGGGATGCCTTGGATGGCTTCAAATATGTCTTTGATTATTGATAGGGTGTTAGGTCCAGAAGAACACCCCAAGTCTGCAATTCCTATGCTCTTTGGAGTGCTTTCAACGAAAACCTCTTCTACTGTCTCTATGATTATGTGCTTCACCTTATCACGTGCCTTCTTCTGCGTAAACAAAATTCAATAGAGATTAGAAATTAAGAATCATGAAGGAGGTCAAAATTATTGCAGAAACAAAGAAAGAAAGAAAGAGAACCTGGAGTGAGGAATTTTTGGCATAGCTTGTGTTGCCAATTCCTCCAGTCATGTGGAACACTTTCTCTGTATCCATGTCGGTTCGAGTATGCCTTTCTACTCAGTGAAGTTGTGGTGATCTCCTTTTAAAGCAAGATTTCAATTATGTGTCTTTTTAGTTCTTAAAAATTAATGACTATTAATTTAGTCTTAATATTTTAGTTTTAACCTTATCTCTTTTCTGTGGACGTGTGAATATTACCTAGAAGCTAACATACCAATTTAAAAGACATTGTTTAATTATATTGCTATACTTTCAATTAGCTTTACAATCCCTAGTACATTAGGATAATAAGACTTAAAATAACACATTTTTAAAAAAATATTAGGGCTAAAATGATAATAATAATTTTATAAAAAATTAAATTAATGACAATTAGTTTTTAAAAACTAGATTAATGACAGCAACTATTTAACTTATTATGATCGTGTATTTAGAACTTAAGTACTATTTTTTTTTTTTTTTTTACTTTTGATGAAATTTTAGAATTCATCCTCTTATTTAGTTTCTCTACTCACAAGTGATCAAGATTTTGCTACTCTGAAATGCTCTCCTTCCTAATTCAAGAATAATTAATTCTTGACTCTTCGTCAATAGAATAGTAAAGCAATTAAAGTTTGAAAGTGGGGTGATATATCCACATCCCCAGCAGAATCTTAAATGTCCTAATTAATGAATCAACCTATCAAAATGAAAATGGCGGAGACTAAATATTCTATTTCTCTTGGTTGAAAAATATATTTGTATTTAGTATATGATAATATTTAAAATAAAATTACTTTTAATTAAAAATATATCGGTAAAAAACAAATCAATTAAAATCAATAGATTTTTGTTTAATGGTAATTAAAAAAAAGAAGAAGAAGTGGCATATATATTGGGATCCACTGTTTTGTCTCCTCAAACAGGTGCCATTAGCAAGTAATAATAATTAGTAGATTGGACAAGTTGTGACGATTCCAATCAATGCTACTTTCTGCAGCAGCAAATAACTTTGAGTCTATCAAATCAATGTTGCTTCAGCTGGGTAATTAATTAAATATAAAAAAAAATCAATTACTATTTCTTACTATTGAACATTATTTCTTGTGGGCAAATTGTCGACACAAGCAAGAGGCAAGTTGACACGTGGTGTCCATGGGGTGTGCGAAAGGGACGAATCAGAGAGTCGCATGGTATGATAGTAGTAATGTGGGGAAGGTGATGGTGAATTAGTGGATTGTGTGGTGCTATGAGAGAGGCCACATCCACTGTATTAGGAACATAACTTTCAAAGAGATGATCACAAATTGGCCCACACTTCTGTGGACGACTTTGCAATTGAAAAGAGCTTTAAGTTTGGGGATGCCTTTTATTTAGCTATGAATCACGCTTGCGTGTTGTTACGATCCAAAAACTCACAGGTTGGCAATTGAATCTTGATTAATTATTGATTTCACTCATCAGAACTAGTCATAAATGATTGTTTTCTTACATTTATACTAGTAATTACTCACTTTGATATTTAATCCCTATAAAATTACGTCAGCACTTCTATCATTATATAAATATGCATTTACTTGCTCTTTCATTGTCTTTGCTGACTTATACATAGGAGATACATTTGAAAAACCCTCCCTACGTTTCTTGTAATTGTTTCTCTATGCAAATTTTGGTAACATTTTCCTCGTTCTTGGATATCTGCTCCAGTAACCTGCATCATCAAAAAAATATGCCATAATTACCGGTGATGGATGAGTGGAAGAAATAAAGAGTGACCAATGCATGCACCTTCACATGACTTCTTTTGATATGAGTAAGAGTGGAGGTGCAGCTCTCAATCCAGCTTTTTCACTTGTAGGTGTACTCTATCTTTAAGCTTCCACTTGAGTTTGCCTAGTGACAGTGCATTATAACATCAGATATTTACATAATGGTCACATTCTGGTCTCCAACTTGCTCAGAAACCGACATGCTTATTCGAGGACCTAATCTTGCTAGCTAGCTAGCTAGGGGGATTTGTTAGCCAAAGCATGTTACTCGTGCAAAGAAAATTACGTTTATAACTGTTCGAAAAATACATATATAGACAAGAGTCATAAATTAAGCTTACTTTTATAACTCTTATAAAGTTTTATTTTAACAAATAACACGCCGCATTAGACAATTCATTAAGAAATCATAAAGCTTACTAGCTCAAGAATTAACCACTTGATATTTAAGAAAATTTAGAAACTAAATAATATATTATAAAGATTAAGGGACTATGAAATTATTTTTCCTCTTATTTATGCTCAAGTGTGTTTCTTTCTTAAACAAGGTACAAAGTTTTTGTTCATCACATAATTTTTATATATTAGACTTGTCAAAAGAGACCCAAATCAACTAGGGCTAACCCACCCTAGCTTTAGATATGGTAGGTTGAGTTGTGATTTTAATATTCCTTTTTGTATGTGGATTTTTTTTAATCAAGAGCACATGAGTTTTTATATAAATCTATTATTTATCTAAACAAGCTACTAAATTCAAGCACCACAAATACATATATAATCTCAACCCATGTTATTACTTACGTCAAATACTCAAATAACTAAGTTTGAATATTTTATAATTAAAAAATAATTTATTTCTCTACAGTAAAAAATTAGTCATTAATCTACTATAAAAGTGACTTTTCATCAATGTGAATTTTTTTTTTTTTTTTACCTCTTTTATTAAAAAAATTATTACATAGAATAAATGCAAAAGATCCAAAATCATTTAAAACTTAAGTTTCACTTTTAAAAGGCATATAAAATAACTAGAAATATGTTTTAGGAAAAGAAAAAAGAAGTGGACCAACCCACTAATCCAGCCCACAACCTGTGCCGGATTTGTTTGGGCTAAGAATTCTGGCCCTACATAATAGTATTGACCCAGCCTAGTCGTTATTTTATGTGTTTGAAACCTCTGTTTACACGTCTTGTGATCACCTCAATCTTCAAATGCTGTAATTCATTAAAAGAGAAGAAGTGGGAGGGTGAAGAAGGTTAAGAGATATAGGCATGAATGAGATTAACAGGGAAACTAACTCAAGAAGAGATAATTAAGAAAGGAAAAATGAAAATGACGAAAGAGAGTAGAGAGCCAACAGCAGAAGTACCAAATGATGGCAAGTGATAATCATAAAACACAACGTTTGTACCCAAGTCTTGCTTTTTCTACTCTCATCTTTTATATAATGCGTTGTGCAGTACTCACGCTTTATGCGACATATCTCCAACGATAATTGTAATTTGTAAATTGTCTGTCCAGTGTTGGATACTTTAAAGATTCTCTGCAAAAAAATTACATTCTCCTCCCTCATTAAAGATGTTAAAATTATATTTCTTGTTTTAAAAGTTTATAGTCTTAGTTTTTAAAAAATTAAAAAATTTATATATCTATGTTAATTAAAATACTCTTAATGATATTACTAAAACTTTTAAAAATTTATAACTTATTAAAAAATATATTTTAAATATTATCATTTATTTTGAATTAAAAATAATAAAATTATTTTATTTTAAATTTTAAAAAATAATTTTTCACATTAATCAAATATATATGAATTGTATAAATAATAAATATAAAGATATTTTGATCAAAATAAATAAAATTATAATTTTTTTATCTCTCAAAAAAAAGATATAAAATTTTTTAAAATTAAAAAAGTGTAATTTCAATATTTTTTTAATAAAAAATGTAATTTAATCAAAATTATAGTAAGAATAGATGACATAATAAAATATAAGACAAAGGATAGATAATAGCTCAGTTGTGTAGGCCGAATCTTAAGACTGAAAAAAAGGTTGACCTTAGTAGTGTCCAACGTATCTGCCATAAAAGAGGTTGGCCATGTATTAAACAGATTTGTCTATTTTGGCAGCATTTTTACTTAAATAGTATATATAAAGTAATTAATTTTTTATATAAAATAATTAAAATTTTATTTTCCTGAATACTATAAGTTGTACTTTTTATAATATTTTAGTTGCAGTGGGCCGGAAGGCGTAGTGGATAGCAGGTAAATATTATTGTACGACCACGATAAAGGTCTTTTATATAACTTTGCAGAGCAGCTTTATAGAGGCGGTTTTATTCGTTGGTAAAGTGAATTTTAAGATTTTAACAACAAATATTGTTGCTGCTATAACTTTTGTTTAAACAACTAACACAAAAAAATCAACTTAAAAATTTTGTTTTTGACAAATTAAGTTAAAAAATTTATTTCTAAAAAAATATTAAGAATAAAAACTTAAAAAAATTAATGAGATATTTATTATATAATTATAACTTTAAAAGTTATTTAAATAAACATGACGTTAAGTTTAAAAAAAATTAATAATTTGAAGTTATTTTTTAATATTTCTAAATATAAATTTTATTTAAATAATTAATTTTAAGATTTTAAATTAATCATACTTCACTTGAAATATTAATGATAAATTACAAGAAAATTGAATCAATATGTTAATTAAACTAATATAATTATACCAATTGAGTTAAATTTGACTAAATTGATAAGTTAACATAACCCAACTAAGACTAGAGACCACTAGTATTTGGCAAGAAGTTTTTTTATACCTTTGTTTCCTCCTTTTTATTTTTTAAAAGAAAATGCTATTTGTG
The DNA here is from genome assembly GCA_031216115.1 of Senna siamea. NCBI lineage: Eukaryota > Viridiplantae > Streptophyta > Magnoliopsida > Fabales > Fabaceae > Senna > Senna siamea. The sequence continues at coordinate 17,082,803 of CM062358.1, forward strand.
ATATTTGTACTGCTTTATTTTGATGAATAAAATAAATGTAATTTTTATATTTTTTTTGTTTAAAATTTTTTTAATAAAATTAAATAAATAAATTTTTTATAATTCAACATTATGTGATTTGATATTTAAAAATAATCATGTATTATATTTTTATTAACAACTTGATAATAAAGTATAAAAAATTATAATCCTTATTTAGAGATAATCAAAATACCTGTATTATATGGATATCAGTAAAACTTTTTAATTAAAAACCAGTCTTCATCCTGCTTAGGTTCTGACTATTCTGGACAATACGATCTAATAAATCCCAAAATTCTTTTTGAAGCTCTTGCTAAAGGGGTTACTGGCAAGATGAAGCCTTACACAGCATTATAAAAACAATAACTTACTGTGAAACTAAAAGGGTAAACACCGAGGAGCAAATCAACGAGGGGGCATATCTGATAGGCTTGGTAAGAAGAAAGTTGCTGTTTCTCTGGCTGAAATTTTGTATGGCAGCACGGAAAGCTTTATTTTTGTGGACCTGAATTCTGAAGAAATAAAGGGATATGATATGAAATTCAGAGGGAAGACAATTATTGATTGTTTAGTGGGAGAGTTGTGCAAAAATCCCTTGTCTGTGGTTTTGGCTGATATGTCGGCTCAAAATAGTTTATCTCAAGCTATTGAGACTGGAAAAATTACAGACTCGCATGGAAGAGAAGTTGGTGTAAACAATGCAATATTTGTGACATCTTCCACAGTTCAACACAATAATTGCATGCCAATGAGGGAATTCTCCAGCTATTCTGAGGAAAGAATATTAATGATAAAAGGGGTCCCTATCAAGATAAAAGTTAAACATGTGACTGGAGACATCAGAAATCAAAACCTCACCTCATTTAAAGTTCCACAGAGGGCCTTCAGATTCCAATCTTTGTAAGTAAAAGAAAGCTGAGCAGTGACAGTGGCTTTCATGATCAGCACAAAATCTCAGAAACGGCTAAAAGGGCTAATAAAACTTCAAATTGGCTTTTAGATTTGAATCTTCCAGCTCAAGACAATGAACTGCAACACATGGATAATGGAAACTCTGAAGATGTCTCAACCAAAACGCAGAACCTTTGGTTGCAAGATTTGGACAAACAGGTTGATGAAACTGTCATTTTCAAACCATATAATTTTGATGCACTTGCGGATAGAGTGTTAAAAATGATCAGAGAGAGCTTCCACAAAATTCTTGGATATGAGTGTTCACTCCAAATTGATTCAGAAGCTATGGAACAGTTACTTGCAGCTTGATATGTCTCAGAAGGGGACATGGAAGTGGAGGCTTGGGTGGTGCAAGTTCTCATGGAGGATTTACAGAGATATAGAGAAGGTACAGCCTACCTGCTCGATCTAATGTGAAACTTGGTACATGTCAGGAGCAAGCTCCAAGTGTATTACTTCTTCCCCCAACGATAATTGTAGATTGAGCTCCTGCCGGAAACAATTCTCTGATATTTGGATGCATAATTTAGCATATAGCATATAGTGAACCTATCTTAGGCTTCTAATCCCATCGCGTTATTTCGTTTTCCTTGTCTAGGTTAAAGCCATGTATATTATGTAATCTGCAGCAAGTGCTTGTGTGATTATCCTTGCATATTACACGCAAATGTCTTGTTTGTTTTGCTAGCTGTGGTTGCTTGATGTATTTTATTAATAAATAGACTGATTTTTTATCGACAGAGATTTTTTAGTTTTGCATTTTCTTATATGATCATGAAATTTCACCAGAGGTGTACAAAAATGGTAATTCAAAACTGAAGTTGGCTTGCTTGTTTCTACTAAAATATAAAAGCAGAAAAAGGAAGAGGAAGAAAGAAAATTCGTATGACAAGTAACAGCATTCAGCATAGGCACCAGTAGCACTGAGATTGTGAGCCGCTTTTGAACTTGCAGTATACTGTCTGTGGTCCTCAGGGCGACCCACCCCAACAGCAACCAGGTCTAAACTCCATTACCTACGGTAATCCTCTCCTTTTCTCTCTAAACCCTAGCTTTCATTGCCATTGTACTTATCTATTTGAATTTTGATGCATGGTTCTCTTTCTTGTTCACGTATGTTGATGAATCAGTGATCTCGGTTGTCTGTCTATGTGGTGAAAGTCTGAAGTGAAAATGAGGACAATAATGAAGTTCTTAGAAAATCAGTGATCTCGGTTCCTTCTCCTTAATTTTACGAGAGATGGGATGAATCGCAGAGAGTGGCTTTCGGTGTTTGCTGATCATGGTGATTACTGGTAGCCCTCTGATTATGTGGAATGAAAGCTTTGAAATTATGATGTTCTTGCTATTGTTGTTTTATTAACCAGAATGTAATCATGTGGAAGGAAGCAATTTGTAGGCTTCTGAAGGATTTGATATTGGTTATTTCTATATATATTAGTTCTGAGAAAGCCTTGGTTGTGGCTTTGGGTAATATATGCTTCTGAATTTTGATCTATTTGCTTGTAGTTCAGATTCAGATAGTAGAGGTTGAGTAGACTTGGAAGTCATATATATAGCCCTGTCCTTTTTATAAATCGAAATGTTTGTGAAAGATTACCAGAACGGATCCTCTGAAAAGTTGAGATTACTCTTCACCTGGAACCCAAGTTGATTGAGAAAAGTCGAGATTTGGACTATTGGATTGGGTGTTCCTCTGAATAGGTTCTTCGGCTTTGTGTCCTCTTTTATTTCCATCGTTTTACCTTTTCGATCCCATCTTATTGGGCTTGCTTCTTTCATGAGCATGCTTTCAAGACTACAAGTGACACTCCAGGATCCACTCTTGATCTTTTGTTTTTTCCCATAAACTCTTTCCTTTTTGTCTCTTCCCCGTTACTAGGAATATCATGTGTAGCTATAATCTTGTCTAGCCATAGAGCTATTCTTGAAATTTCCATTTTTAATGCCCTTATCATTGGAAATTCATTTTTTCGAGGATTCTTCTTTTTGGACACAATCATCCACTCATCAACAAATCAGCTTAAATCTCCATTGATTCCTCCGGCATCATTGGGCATCGTCTTTGCTGGTTCTGCTGCACTTTCCGGCCGCCGTGAATTCCCATCGCCATCCTGCACCGGTTCTTTATTATTCTTTTTACTAGTGGCTTTCAGACAAACGCCAACATTATGACCTTAAGTTCCACAGCCATGCAAAGGTTATCGTGCTAAACATTACAAAATTAGGAATTGATTGGAAGTAGGAAGGGGAAGATAATTCATTTCATATTTAGAAGTCTAGTACAATATTTTATTTATATTATTAATGATCAAATTTCAACCTGTTAAATAGCTAGGCCCCAGTTGGCAAGGCACACACACACACACACACATATATATATATATGCTAATGATTGTATAAACTAATGTAATTACGGTTTTTTTAATTCAGTTAACACTATCCACCAAAGAGAAGAATAAGTCATGTTAAGAAATCTCCTCTTGCTGACCAGTATTTTAAAATATTGATTAATATTTTTTTAATAATTTTTTTATAAATTTTATGTTATTAAATATTCTATCAATTGATTAAAAGAAACTTTAACTAATATTTTAAAAGTATTGTTAGCAAAACCTTATTTTTTAACCTCACGCAATTATTTTTATTTGCTAATATGCCATTAAAATATCACAATTATCCCATTTCATGCTACATTATTACTACCAGCACCATATCCTTTAGCTAGTGCTATCAGTATTGATTATTACTGTCACACTGCGACTATTAATATTTTATGACCTTCAATAAAAAAAATTTATAGCATGCATAAAATTTAATACTTCAATAAAAGAATTCTATAGATCAATGTGACAAATTTTATAACTTATGATGTTGAGAGTTAGAATCTATAGAACTTTAATAGAGAATATTCTTTCTCATCTTACTTGTCACCTCACTTTTTATAAATGATGAAGACACATAAACATAAAGCAAAACATAAATAAATCTCTAAGTTGTCTAGTAACTTATATTCTTCATAATCTAACCGCCTAAGGCCGCATACTTCTTTTCTATTGAGCCCAAAGAACTAGCTTTGTAAAGTCTCATTAAATGGCCAAGAAAAAGCAACTCTATTATACACAACAAACAAATGATAGAACAGAAGTTTGTACGATGAATAATTTGTATAATACTATCTAGTACTATTTATAATACGAAGAATTATCTTATAAAATTTTTTTAAGTAGATATGTTGTAATTGCATCGATTTATTTATGTATTAATTAATCATATGTCACCAACTCATTTTACTTTATACTAAAAGACTCACAAAACATGTAAAATAAAAAGAATCAATTAAATCTTATTAGTTAATGTATAAGTGGTATAACATATGTATTTTAAAACTTTTTCTTATCTTATATTGCATGTATATCAAATGACCATTATTTTAATTAATGAGATTGAGTCAAGTAGAAAGAATTAGTTTTTCACAATATGACAAATTAATATTTAAATTTTTATTAAGAGAGGTACTCATATTTAATGTTTTAAAATATTTTAAATAAAATTATATCTAATAAAAAATATTAAAAAAAATTTATAAGTTCTTAACGTAAATGTTTCTTTCATTCTTTTAATTCAAAACACATTTAGCCATTAATATTAATTCAATAACCGCCTAATAAAATTAATCTTAAGTTATGAAATAAAAGATCGAATTTAGTTTAATTTTTAAAAGAGAGGTCGTAGGACATTTGAAGAAGAACCTCCATAAATTAGAAATCAATGATCAAATTTGTGGAAAAAAAGGGGGAATAATTAATGACTGATGAGTTTGTAACGTTTAAGGATCTAAAGAAAATTAATTTTCTTTGTGTAATCTAAAAAAATTAATATAAGTTTGTCGTTGTTAGTCTAGCGGGCCGAAAAGTATCGTATTGTCCATACTTCGGCCCAAAAGTACAGTTCAGACGATTTCAACATAATGCTCACAGAACAATGTTGGCATACCAATTTTTTCTAACACATTTTTATCATTAGTTTATTACAAGAGAATAATTATTGTGAGTGAGGTATAAATAAATTAATGTGAGAAAATAATTATGAGGTCCACCTTTCCGGGTCATTTTTTTAAAAAGCCCAAAGAATAATGTTGGCACACCCATGGCCCATGTAGAGGGCCCAAAATCTATTATAAGAGTCATACGATGTATCAAATCTCACATTCACATTATATTTACACATAGTTTGGGAGGGATTTTGACCCAAAACACATATTTTTAAATATATTTTGCACCTCACATGGATCTAAAGATTCAATAAAAATTGAAAAAAGTGTTTATTTTATATAAAAAATTTACTCACTTATCATAATAAATTTAAACCAACAAAAACAGTGGCAATCTCAGTCTCAGTTCAAATCCTAAGAATAGTAGTTACTGGAGAGAGCGTTATCTTAAAGTTTCACACAACTAATAATTCTAGCTTCCTTAAAATGGTGTAAAATGACACCGTTTGAAACAAAATGATACCTAAATTAAATAAATCTAAATCATTAGTTAATAATCAGTGAACGATTATTTATATTATAATAATTTTAAATTTTTTTGATAAATAATTTAGGGTTTAACTCTTCTGATAAATCTTAAACTTTAAGTAGGCTTACAAAATATATATTATATAATATAAAATTTGAAATATATATACAATATATATGAATAGGGATAAAAAAAATAAAGTTAAATTAACAGCTAATGATTAGTTAGAATAGTAAATACTTTATTTTTTAAATAAAGTCTTAAATTTATCAAGTCTTATATATGAAAAAAGAAATTTGTTGAAAGAATTCTATTCTTATTATAAAATATTTGTTAACTCGAATTAGATTAGTTAAAATTTAATAAATAATAATAAGAATTAGAGAGTTAAATAATTTTTTATTATTTAATTTATTATTTTAAAATTTAATAATTATTATTTTATAATATATTTTAAAAATTATAAAAAAATAATATATACTTCTATAGACGTTAAATATCTAAGTTATATTACGATAATTAGTTTATTAAATAATCATTATTTCAAAATGGAGAATACTTTTGATTACAAAAATTTTAAAATTAAATTAAAAGACTGATAATCTGATCATAGATTCCTGCAAATATATATATATATATATATATACTGTGCCATCTGTCACATTATGATAGTTTCTTGAGGGAAAAAAAATAATTGGGAAAATTTTAGATTATGAGTGGCTACGAGGCAGCTCCAAAAGTCGCAAAAAGCGGCCAGCGACAGAAATTATTGGTTAGTATTGGTTTACGTCAAGGAACAACCCTCTGATTCTTGAAAACATATTTCCAACGTTGTATGCATGATCTTCGATTTCGTCCTCGTTAAAAACTCACAAAACGAGGGTTGTTAAAACTATTTTCAAAAGCTCGTATTAATAAATTTTGGTTAAAATTGTATTTGAATAATTAATAAAATTTTTGGAAAATAGAAATTATTATTAATTATTATTAATTTTTTTTATAAATTTTAAATTATTAAATACTCTATCAATTAATTAAAAAATTTTAATTAATACACTAAAGTACTTATTAGCAAAAATTCATATTAATTAGAACTCTTCTATATGGAAAGCTTAACTCTCCATTCTCCCTCTATTCTCAATTTTTTTAATAAAAAAAAAAAAACAAGAGTGAGATAAAGAGAGAAGAGCTCTCCATAGCTTCACTCTGCTAATAAATCAAATTCTTCATTAGATTCAAACCTTTGAAATATTAATTAGTCAAACTCATTCCACCTCAGGCCTCGATCAGCAGCTGATTATCTCAATGTATGGTATCATCATGCTCGCCTCACTTACAATTCATATTTTGTATATATATATATATATATATATATATATATAAATTTTGTGTGTGTGTGTGTGTGTGTGTATATATATATATATAAATTGGTATGACAACGGTATCAGCCAACAAAATTACTAAAAAAGTTGAGTAATAGAACAAGACTTCTAAATCATGTGAAACTTTTGTTATAAGCATGCCAAAACAGTATTGAAATCGTAATTCCCAATCTTTTTCACACTACTAAAAGATTCTTCTAGCAACTCTTGTTATGTCAGGCCAAAACAAAAACAAATTTCGTTATGGTTATCAATTAACTTCTTATCCTTAAGCAGGATAACAAAATTAGAGTCACTTTCGATAATAGTTAGATGGTGACCCACGTTCCAAGCATGTCTGAGGCTAATAAAGGTTCTGGTGGTTTAAAAACAATAGTAATAATGAAGTTAGTGTTCCACACGAATGCTATTAAACTTGCGGGTTGGCTTACTGCCAGAATTGATGACCCCCTACACAAGAACTTCACTTTGGATGTGAGCCCCTCTTTCTCCATGATAAGGAATAAGGATGGCCAAGTATTTCTCTGTCAGCACTTTGCTAATTTTTGTTTGTTTTTCATGTATAAAAAATAATCAAATTATTTAATTGTGTTTATTATAATATTAAAAATAAAATTACAATAGTATATTATACAAAAAATTGTCATTTTTATAAAAATAAATAAATAAAGGAAAATCAAATGTAATTCTTAAAAAAAATAATCACAAATTTTTTTTTATTGTTTTGGTCAAAAAAGTATTCATTCATGAAAAAAATCTTCAAGGTCGCTAAAAGGAGAGTCGGCACTCAGCAAGAGCGAGACACAACAATAATACTCTTAGATAAGATAACATGAAAATAAGAGAAAATAGCTAAAACCCTAGCTAGACAACCAACATGCATAAGAAAAATAAATCCTAAACTTCCTACACATTCAAATAAGAATATAGTATACTCTTTCAACTTGCACTATTTTCTATAGATTAAAAAAAACTTGAAGAATTAAACAAAAAGTAATATACCCCTCATTTCTCTTTGAGAAATTAATCTTTGAAACAATTTGTTTTTAAGATTTTTAAAATTTTATGATAAAATTCTTATTTTTAACAATTAAAATAACAATGGAAAACATATATAGAGAGTGTCTCAAACTTAAAAAATATATTTTTTTATCTTAATAAATAACAAATTCAAATCTCATGTTTTTCTATTAAGTCCTTAAATACTTGAATTTACTTACCCAAAATAAAATTTACAAGGAATAAATTTTTTAACAAAATTTTTTGCAAAAATTGACTAGATATATAGAATATAGTCTATATATATAATAACTAGATGTAGAAAGATTAAAGAAAATAATAAAAAAAATTATTAAGATAAATGTAATTATAAATAATCTAACCTTAAAGGTGAGTCAATAAAACATATTTACATCACTTAATGAAAAAAAAATTTGTTTATTATTGTTGTTGTTTTTATTGATTAATTCTCTAAAAAATGTGTGGTCAAAATCCTTTCTGTTTCTTTTGCAAAAAGGAGATGCAGGCCGGCAGCATCTATATACAGAGGGAGGGGCGCGTGCAGATTCACAGAGCACAAAGAATCACAGAAGTGAGCGATCAAGTGAGAGAGAGAGAAAATTATAAGAATGGAAGTAACTCAAGTGCTGCACATGAATGGGGGCGTGGGAGAATCAAGCTATGCAAACAACTCCTTGGTTCAGGTATAATTATCTTTAATTAACTACAACTTTTTATCACCAATTAAAGTTCCACATGTAATCATTACTAATTGTCTATGAAATTAAATAATTTTGTATACCAACAATTAACATGAAACAGCAAAAGGTGCTTTCTTTGACAAAGCCAGTCCGAGAGGAAGCCATAACCAACCTCTTAGGCAGAGTGCTTCCATTTAGAAGCCTAGCAATTGCAGACTTAGGTTGTTCTTCTGGGCCAAACACATTGTTTGTTGTTTCTGAAGTTATCAAACAAGTGGAGAAGCTTTGCCAAGAGATGAAGCTTGAATCTCCAGAATACAGTGTCTTCTTGAACGATCTTCCAGGGAATGACTTTAACAACATCTTCAAGTCTCTTGACAGCTTCAAACACAAACTCATTCATGAAATTGTTGGTGGAATTGGTCCTTGCTTCTTCTCTGGGGTCCCTGGTTCTTTCTATGGCAGGCTTTTCCCTTCCAAAACTCTCCATTTTGTCCATTCATCTTACGGTCTTCAATGGCTATCTCAGGTTAATTGTATTTTAAATTTTAGATATTTTCTCTTTCGTATAGTTTTATATATAATTATAAAGAAAGAAATTAATAATTATCTTTGATTGTCTATGTGATTGATTAATTAGGTGCCTGAGGGAGTGGAGAACAATAAGGGGAACATTTACATGGGGAGTACAAGTCCTCCAAACGTGTTGAAGGCTTACTACCAGCAGTTTCAAAGAGACTTCTCAATGTTTCTGAAGTGTCGTGCAGAGGAAGTGGTTGAAGGAGGTTGTATGGTGTTAACATTCTTGGGAAGAAAAAGTGACGATCCTTCTAGCAGAGATGGTTGCTATATTTGGGAACTTATGGCTACAGCTCTCAACCACATGGTCTCTGAGGTAACATACATTGTAATCTACAAGTAAAAATCAATTTGGTGAGTAACTAGAATATGAAATATAGTTTAATTAATTACTGTGTTGTGTTGAGCAGGGAATAATAAAAGAAGAGGAAGTGGATTCATTCAACATTCCTCAGTACACACCATCTTCATCTGAAGTGGAAAGAGAGATTATGAAAGAAGGCTCATTCAGCATCAATCGCATTAATGTATCTGCAGTGAACTGGGATGCTAGTGATGATTGGAACCCAATGGAATCTGAGTATAGTGAGTCAGAAGCAGTGAGTGGTCATGGTGGATACAACGTCGCAAAGTGCATGAGAGCCGTGGCTGAACCATTACTAATCAGTCACTTTGAAGAGGATATCATCGAAGAAGTTTTCAGGAGATACCAAGAAATCTTAACGGATCGTATGTCGAAAGAGAAAACACAGTTTTTCAACGTTACCGTATCTATGACCAGAAGAGCATGATCATTGTCAAGAAATTGCTTGCATGTTTAATTTGTGGCTGTCTTGAATGGCTACCTTCATGTTTGGGGTTGGGTGCTAGCATGATTGATTTTTCTTGGAATTAAGTTGGACTCGGTAATTTAAATAATTTATCGATAATTTTAGATTTAAAACTTTGTAATTGGTGATGTTGGCAATCATGTGATGAAAAATTAATAGTTATTTAAATTTTACGTCCTCATAAATTTCTGGATTTATCTTAAAATTATAAAATAACCAGTTGTTACTTTACCAGTGACTCATTTTTTGGTGTCTCATGAACGATTTTTTTTTAATTTAATTGTTTACATATTTTTTTTAATTTAAATTTTTATTAATTTAGTCTCTAAATATTATTTAAATAATTAATAGCTAATGACTTAAATATTTGATAATATTAATATTAATTAAATATTGCAAAAATAATTTTTTTTTCTTGATTTTATTCTAATTTAACAAAACGGTGTGTTTTAGAAAGTCTCAAATTGAACGATGCATTTAGTTGTGATTACAATATATGCTGGACTTTTTTACTATAGAGTGACAGGTAAAATTAAAATCCTGCAAATTATGACAATCGAGTCCAAAATGGTTCTACACGTGAGATCCAAAATTTTTTTTAATATTTTTTGTCCCGCTCGTGCTGCCAGGTGCATTTATTTATTTATTTATTTTTTCTCTAGCAGTGATTATAACTGATGCTCCAACTAAAAATTTAATTTAAATAACAAAAAATATGCCTAACAACAATAATTTTTTATTTAAATTTTTTTATAAATTTTTATATAAAATAAAAAGGTTAGAAATTTTTAAAAGTAAAATAAGGTAAAAATATTTGCTTTCTAGTAAAGCTTTATTAAAAGTAAAAAAAAAGAATTAACATGCTTTGTTTTAGTTTTAAAAAATTATATGTCAATTAGAATTTATGTATTAAAATTATAATATCAAAATCCAATTACCCTTATGAATTAAAATTTAATTACAATATTGATACATAAATTTTTAAAATATAACAATTATATTTATATTAATAACATTGTATAAAGTTAATAATACTTAATTCTCATAAGTTAGTATTTGAAAGAAATATTGGTTAAGATTTATGTAGAGATATAGTTGAAAAAGATGATGTAAAAATAAAATATCATATAACAATGACATAATTTTTTAAAAAGTTAATTAATCTTAATTGATACATATTTTTTAAAAAGTAAAAATAGAATTTAAATAATTTATTTTACTTTTAAAAAAGTTTAACTTTTTTATTTCATATAAAAATTTATAAAAAAATGTCAAAAAAAAAATTATAGTAGTTACGTATTTTTTTTAATTGTATAAATCAGATTTTTAGTTGGAGCATCGAGTTTAACTGCTACTAGAGAAAAAAAATAAAAAAAATGCACCTAGAGGTCATTAATTTGGTCAACACGAGTGTCACAAAAAATACAAAAAAAATTTAAATGTTATCTATAGAGCCATTTTGAATTCTCTTGTCATAATTTGCAAAATTTTGATTCTATCTATTCCCTTATAGTCAAAAAGTCCAATATATTGAGTTTTGATGAGTTAGAAATAAAAAAATTATTTTTATAGTCTTTAAATAATAACTAGTTAATATTAAATATTTAAATAATTAAAATTATTATATATTTAGATATATTTAAATAAAAATATTAAATTAATAATAAATTAAATTAAAAAATTATTATTTATAAAGAGTTAAAATAATATTTTAGTCCTTTATTAGCTTAGAGCAGTTACAGGACCCTCTGGCCTACTATTGGAGGGATTCCTAAAGGCAAGTGAGCCAAGGAACTGCAAATGAATCAAAATTAGGCAAAAATAGTTAAATGGTGGCCCGAGATCTGGCGCAAGACCAATGAGTGATCCCAAGGTCTTCCTGCATGGATCCCACACGTGTCCTCTTTCCTCGATATGATCTCAATATCAGAAATAGAATTGAAGTCCTTTGATGAGTAATTGATTCCACTTCCAAGAAACATGTAGGACAGTCTTGTAGCAATGTCACTCCTCTCTAGCCACAAGGTTTGTTCTAGTTGGAAGGGCTCCATGACACAATCTCCAAAGGAAGATTTTAATTTTTGAAGATATTTGCAGCTTCCATATCTTTGCCCAATACTTTTTGGAGTCTGAAGTAGAGGCATTATTAAATATATAATTGACTATTATAAAATACTGATTTTTTAAGAAATTTTTTACGTAGATACTATCTGAATATATCTTTTTAAAAAATAGGTTTTTAAGAAAGTAAAACACATTTTTTTCATAGAAAATCGATATTTTTCACAGAAAATTGATATTTTTATAATTTCAAAGATAATTTTTAAACAATAATAAATTGCTCTCTTTTTTTTAGATAGATGTTCAAATTATATGGTAAATATTTAAAAATTTTAAAAAATATATTTCAAAATAATATATATAGTTACAGAAAAAGATGAAAAAAATATTATTCGTACATAAGTAGTTTATGCTTGTGAAGGATTATAGAAAGAAAAAAATAAATTATGGTTATTATAATAAATAAGAAATTTTACGACAAAAATATATACCACTGCAAAATTTTCTTATTTATTATAATAAACTTAAATTTACTTTTCTTTTTCTATAATTTTTCACAAACATAAACTACTTATATATGAATATTTATGCTTATATTTTTTACAAGTAAATATATATATTATTTTAAAATATATTAATTAGATTGAAGTATAATCTTTAAAATCTTGGAATATATATAAGAAATTAAGATAAATATATTTAGATATTATTTACATTTAGTCTCATAAAAAAAAAATTTTAATGTCACTATTTCATAAATAGATAATTACATATTTAATAATTTTTTTAAAAAATCAATTATATAAAACAAAAAAATAAATCCTATACAAAATATATTAATTCATAATGTCATTATAAAATTTTATAAAACAAAAAAATTGAATTTTTGTATAGGATTGATTTTTTCCCTATGTATGAAATAGCTAGTGACATTTTAAGAAATTGTTTTATGAGACTAAATGAAAATACTATTTTAAATATAAAAACCACGTAAATATATTTACCTTAATTTCTTATATATATTTCAAGATTCTAAAAATTATACTTCACTCTAATTTATATATTTCAAAATAATATATATAACTACTTGTAAAAAAACATAAGCATAATTTATATATATGGAGTTTGTTTTTTTAAAAATTTATAGAAAAATAAAAATAAATTTAAGTTTATTATGGTAAATAACAAAATTTTGCAAAGATATTGTTGTTCTAAAATTTCTTATTTATCATAATAACCTTAATATTTATTTCTCTCATAATCATTCACAAGCACAAACTAGTTATGTATGAATAATACGTCTTCTCTTTTTTTTTTTTTGAGTAATTATATGTTATTTTGAAATATTTTTTTAAATGTTTAAAATATTCACCATATAATTTGAACATCTCTCTAGAAAAAGAGAGAAATTTACTATTATATAAAAATTGTCTTTCAAATTACAAAAATATCAATTTTTTATTAAAAAATGTGTTTTAGTTTTATAAAAACCCTATTTAAATAATATTTACATTTATTCTCATAAAAAATTTCTAAAAAATCAGCACTTTATGATAGTCAATTATATATTTAATAATTTAAAAAATATATAAATTTGTTAAAGAATTTTGATATTTTTGTATTAATTTTTAAATGCTTATAAAAATAAATAATTTAAAATTTTAGTAAGATATGAAATATAAATTTTTTAACTTTAAATAAAATTTTAAATTTGAAAATCTTTTTTGAATTAGTTTAAACGAAATTTATAGCAACAATAATATATGTTGCAAAATATAAAAATGGTTTTTAGCAACTCAATTATGCGGCGCTAGAAAGCTGTTTTTGCAAATTTAAAAAAGGCATTTTTCCATTTCAGATGGCAAAAGTAATGTACGAAATTTTAAAAAAAATTAAAAAAAATCAATGTATTGTATTGTAGGAAATCATTTTATGTATATTATATATTAAAAAAATATCATCTAAGTAAAAATGCCCGTAAACTAGGCGTCCAGATCTTTTACAATATGCGGATCGTATAAACTTTGACAGTATGATAAAACAACGTCATTTCAAGTAATTTTTTTTCTATAATTTGCAATTCAAAATGCACCATTTCCATCCATCCAAAACGGTGCATTTAACAAAAATGAAAAAACGTTATTCTGTCCTTTCTACACTGGAGTTCTTTTTATTTCCCTCATTTTTGTTTTTAGGTCGTGTTCTTAACCTTTGTGTTTTTATCGTGATTCTGTCAGCTTGATTTCTCGCCGTTGAGGTCGTCTCCTCATCACGTCGTTTTCTGTTGTCCATTGTCAATTTCATCCTAGCGTCACTTACTTTCGACTTCCACCACTGCTTTCCGGTCCCCATCCGCCTCTAACCCATCGACGATGTTGTTTCCATTTTATTTCTCTTTGTATTTTCAGTTTTTATTTTTCAATGTGTGCTTCATTTTTGGTTTTTGCCACAATCATTGTTCTCATTTTGTTCTACTTTTAGTTTTTGTTTTTCATGATTATGCTTCATAATTGTTCTGCTGCTGCTTCTCATTGCTGTCACACTGCTGTCATTGCCATTGCTGCCACCATGTTATCGTTGCCATCATTTTATCCGAGCAAAGTAAAGTGTCGAACTCCTTCTAGTGCTTTAAGCTTCGAAATTATTATTACGGGAAAATGTGAAAGTATGTATAGAAATTATTTATAGTCTAAATATATATCATTCTTGTCATTCTACAATTGATATATTATATGAAAAGGAAGTAATAGATGTAGCTATAATTTTGAATGTTATTGAAGGTGTATGACTTTGTATGAAATTAAATTAATAAAATGTAATTAATTTGTCTGTATAAGAGGTTATAAAAACTTATAAACCTCTCTCTTGTAGTAAAATTAACCATAGTACACTGTGACTTCCAACTGCAGATAAATCACATATTGAAGAACTGTATTAATTTTTGAAGTTCCAGCTACCACGGCAATTAGGGCTCTAATTTTGGTTGAGCTTGCCCTTGGTCTTGATAGAAAGCCGCAAAGCACTGCATCTTTGCAGTTCAGCTTCATGGATCCTAAGCTCTCAAGGGTGGGATTCACAACATGTTACAGCTAACTCTAATGATAGAGATTAGTGGGGAAAGCAGAGTAGAGAATTGTTTAAGATTGATTACATCATGGTATCCTTTAGTCCTTCAGTTTTGGATTTTGTTGGTGTTGCTGTTTTGCTGCAATTTTGGAGCTATTTTTGCTACTGTTTGGTTGTAGTTTTAGAGCTATGTTGATGGCATTTTGGGACTGCTTTAATGGCATTTTAGAGCTATTGTTTTATTGGTCTTTAGATCTGTTTTCTATTTTTTAGAATTGAAATTAGATGACATTTGTAATTAGGATTAGAATTGAGATTTTACAATTGGGATGACATTATACTAAAATATTGATTTTTAATTAAATAAAAGATATATTTTTTGATGAATTTCTCAAAAGTATCAAGTATCATTTACAAATTCATGTAAAATTACCCAAGCATGCAAATATTACTCTAAAATTCATGAATCATTTATAAAATTACAAACATGCAAAAATTAAGTCAAATTCATCATAACTTGTCGCCACTAAACTATAGTCCTCCAAGAGAAATAGTTCTTCAAGTGGTTCCTATATAAATAAAACCAAAAAGAATAAGTCATCACAGCATAAAATTCTCACAAAAAAGTAAATTGATGGTCATTAAAAATTTTACCATTAACAATCTTGTAAAACTAAATTAGTTGTCATCTCTACATAAATTCTCATGTTGTACTTAACTAAAAGCTCCAATACTCCACAAGAAAAGTGGATGCACATTAAATTTATTTTCTAATCTTTAATATAAACAAATTAGTTGTCATCTCTGCATAAATTCTCATGTTGTACTTAACTAAAAGCTCCAATACTCCACAAGAAAAGTGGATGCACATTAAATTTATTTTCTAATCTTTAATATAAACAAATTTGATATACGTACTATGGATTGTTCACTTTGTGAATATGCAACGATTGGTTGTGACATGGAATTTAAAGCTTTTCTCTTTAGATGTTGAAACTCAACCTAATTATTGAGACGTCTTTTTCTTTTATAGCTAAGTCGCTTTTTAATACCAGTTGGTTATGATATACCGGTTAGTTGAGTCATGTCAGTTGGTTGAGATACGTAATTTCTCACTTGTGTTTTCCCTAATTGAAGTGTCATGACTTTTTTAATCACTCCATTCATGGCTTTATGAACTAAGAAGACTTCTTCTTCATAACTCGAGACTTCAGCAACTAGCTTGACAAAGTTTTGACAAAGTTCTTTACATCAAATCGTCCTATCTAATTTTGGATCTTCTTCAACTTCTTTCCCTTTGACATCATATATAACATTAGTTTTGGCCTTCTTTGTCTACCTTTTCAAAATATACTGGTTGAGAAACTTTTTTACATTGTTAAAGTTAAGAACTTTCAAAATATGGCAACAGAATATGCCAAAAGTTTTAAATTTCCTACAACTGCAAGAACTTGACTTCTCTTAAGAATGAAACAAAATTGTACATTCTTTTTCATGATCAACCATATCAATGATATATTCAAACAATGATTCACTTTCTTTTTTTTTTGCTTTACACAACAAACCAGCATCAAGTCAGACTGATCTTGGGAAATGCCAAAGATTGTAGGTGTATAGACTTCTACAAGTTGTTTCAACAGAGGTGAGCTTGTACATTTTAATCTTGACAACTTTTGTCTTGTCTCAAATTCACATTTCAATTCATTATATCTTTTATCTTTCACCACTCGTCCAAAACGGTTGAAGAATTGAATAATATCGACATTCGGATTCAAGCATCTCTTTACGTCAACATTCAAGCTCTCACTAAGTTGTGTGCTCTGCATACCTAATGTGAATACTTTCTTCATAAAACAAGCAGCCCACTTTTCCTTTAACTCGTAGACCGATGTTATCCATGAGTTTTTGTGGACATTATACTTTAAGAATAACTGACTCCAAGCCACTTTAAACTCTGCTTCATCATGTTACCTAAATACTTGATGCCATTCTGCATCAGATGCCATGTGCATAACCCGTGGTATGTGTCAGGTAACACCTCATGTAAGGCTTTAGTCATTGCTTGATCTTAATCAATAAACATGGTTTGAGATTTTTTTTTATTATGTACCTCCAAAAATGTCTCGAATAATCATTTGAATGATGGTTTTGTCTCGTCATATAATAATGCAGCCCCAAAAATAACCAATTTTCTATAATGATTAAATCCTAAAAATAAGGCAAGAGGCCTATGTGCATTGTTAGTATAATATGTCGTATCAAGAGAGACGACCTCACCAAAGTAACTATAATCTGGTAACATTCTTGCATCAGCTCAAATATGTTCGTCACTTATTCATTTGAATTCATCTGATAGGTATGAAGAAGGATGGATTTTTTGAGATTTGATTTTGGAAATAACCCAATAAATACTCAGCTTCTTTGTACATTAAACTCTTTTGTCATCGAGTATGAAGATAGTTCTTCTGATCTAAATGGATATATCTAAGATTACTTCGTCCTCCAACATGTTTACTTATAAGTGTAAAAGTAGATCTTTTTTGGATTCCAGAATCATTTGTCAATTCTAATTCATAAACTAGAACATCAGACATATTATATTGACAGGCTAGCATGTGTGTAGTCTTCAAGAGATGCAGAACATGATTGTGTTCTTTTATTAAATCATGTGCTATAAACTTTCCATTTGCAAAGGCCAAAGATATTCTCGTTTTAAAATCAATTCTTTTCTCAACTCGAGGATTAACTACTAAATAATCTCTCTTATCTTTTTCTTTTAGCTCTTCTTTACAAAATTTCTATGCACTTTCCATACTATCAAATTCTATTCTTACTTTAGGCTTCCAATCAAGCTTTATAGTGGTATTTTTCTAACAATAAAAATATAAAAGTTATATTAGTTAATTAAATTACCAATTGTCACAAACACTAAACAATTGATGTCATCATTTCTTTTAAAGTTAGAATATATATGTTAATTAAATTTTCCCTGAGTAATATATATAGCATTTAATTAATTAAAAACTTTTCTTTTAAAGTTGGAATAAGGCAATTGATGTCATCATTTTGTATTAGTGTCTCAAAGCCATTATAGCAATGCTTTTCTCTCACCACCCTCTTTTTTACGGAATTGGATCCCCTGCTGGGCGCTCCCTGCTGTAGTCCCTGCTGTGCTTTTTAGCGGCGGTTTTATCCGTCGCTAAAGTGTGTTTTAATATTATTGCAACGAATATTATTGCTGCTATAACTTTTGTTTAAATAATTAATTTAACAAAAGTTATAGTGACAATAATATTTGTTGCAAAAAACTTTAGCAACGAAAAAAACTGCTGCTAAAACGCCCAGCAGCGCCCAGCAGGGACACGCCCAGCAGGGAATCCGGACGCCTTTTTTACATAAGCAACTTTTCATTTATCAAGTATATTCTGAGTAAAATTTATTTCTCATTAGAAACAATTTGTAATGAACATGCAGCCCTGAAAATAGATTTCCAAGAAAGACAATTTAACTGTTTATCATTGATAGAAGCTAGACAGATCACCATGGAGAAGCTTATTAAGCCCAGCAACAAAGAATTCATGAAGATGGCTATGTTAAAACATGAAGAAATTTTCAGAGAGCAAGTACTTTTTTCTTTCTAAAGTCTATCCTTTAGGTTTATTTATCATCCTCAAGTAGCATCAATAGTTATATTATATATACAGGTATATGAACTTCATCTTTTGTATTAGATCTGGAATATGCTGATGAAAAATATGAAAAATAGAAATGGAAGAGTTGCTGAAGTAAGCCAAGGAGGATGGAACTTGAAGAATGCGATTAGTTAATTAATTCAAACCACTCATCATCATCATCATAAAGATGCACAAAAAAAGCCTGAAATTATATTTGATCTTAAACGTCCAGCTGAGGATTACATTGCAGAATCAGACGATAATGGAGTGGTAAAGATCATATAAGAGAATGAGATTGAGCTGACAAGCTCTATTTATTCAAATATGCAAACTGAGGTTTATATATTAATAAGTTAGTTTATTCAAAATATGCAAATTGATGTTGAATTTGACATGCTCTGTTTTCTTTTACACTTTTGTTTCAATGTCTTTAACTAAAATAAAAGCTTACATTATGATTTTAAAGAACTCTAAAACAACTACAACTTACAATCATCACAACTAAACACAAAAGCCTTGAAATTACATATTTTTATTTACAAATTTGCAATTAAAAACTCAGAAATCAACCTCCATGAGAGCTTTTTCTCTCCAATAGAAAGAGTCCAATGAAAAGGAATCCACCTACAATTCGTGAATGTTGCAATAGTGAAGTGTTTCTATTTGGTCGACGTTCTTTCGGCGACAGCAAGAGCACAAGCTTTGTACAGCTGTACGTGCAAGCTAAATGTTTAATCGTGCTCATCTTCTCTATCGCACGAGAACAAATACGTATTAACCGCTGTCATTTTTACTAAACATATTATTTTAGATAGATCAAAATGATACATTTTGAGTTATAAATTACATAAAAAAAAATACTCATAACAACGTCATTATACCGAATTACACAATCCACATACTGCAGAGGATCTCTAGCATGATGTGAACGCATGATCCGCGTCATATTAACAAAGTGACAAAATGAGGTTTGTTAGAAAGAATAAAACATTTAAATTATAATAATAATAAAAAACACATGGTGAGTATGTACTTGACCAAGCAAATATCAATCGAACTCAATGGTTTCAAATAATAATGCAAATATCAATCGAACTCATTCTTTCGGCCATAAATAAAATAAAATTAATACGGCAGCGAATTACCTCATTATCATGACCTCTGCATGCTTATCTCACCTAGACACATACTGACCGACCTTCAGTTAATAATTCAATCGCTTTGACACCAACGTTTTCACGAATTAATTAGTTTTTATTTATTTATTTTAATATTTGATATAGTGATTTTAAAGACAAATATATTATGTATTTATATATGTATATTTGCTTATAATTTTTACTTTTTAGTGTTATTTCGATAGACACTTGAGTTTTAATATAATATATTATTTATTTGTCTTCAAAAATTTTAAAAAACGATTTTCTTGACATATTCTTGAAGATTCCAAGTGAAAAAACTATAAAGATAGAAAAACACGTCCCACTGCATGGTTCAAGTCGTACGATTTACATTAATTAGCAATGTGGCAGACGTCCCCACGTTGAAAATAAATTAAATTAATGTTTTATTGTTGTCGGTACTGATTGACTAGTACGTTTCTCCGCCTAAGACGGCTTTCATAGTTTTGGTTACACTATTTATTTAATTCACTCGTTATTTTTATTTTATATTTTTATATTTTTACATTATATATTTTATTTTTTAAGATTCTTAATTAAAAAAATTTAAGTTATTATAATATAGATATTATATATATATATACACACACATATTGGCTTCAAGACATTTAAATATGTAATATATATGAGAGTTATATTAATTATTATCAAATGCATGCATATTTAATGTATTAGTAGTAAATATAACTATATTTTAATTGAAATATGATAAATATAAGGATAGTATAATTATAAATAAAATGTATAAAAAATACATATAGTAGAATAATAGATTGAAAATATGAAACGTTTCTCTATTTTTCTTCTCTATTTTTTGATTGGAGATGTTTAAGAATTATAGTTTAGTTTGTGAGAGTTTTTCAACACAAACCTAATTGTC
The DNA here is from genome assembly GCA_031216115.1 of Senna siamea. NCBI lineage: Eukaryota > Viridiplantae > Streptophyta > Magnoliopsida > Fabales > Fabaceae > Senna > Senna siamea. The sequence continues at coordinate 17,103,654 of CM062358.1, forward strand.
ATTGATGTGTTTGGTTGTGCTTTATAAAATTTGAATTAACAAGTACAAATTGGTTTGGGGTTGTAGGGTGATGGATTGAATTTTTAAAATTAAAACATATATTTCTAGTTAATTTATTTTAAGATAATTTAAAAATAATATACAAATAATAAAAATAATAAATTATTATTTTTTATTTATAAGTATTAAGATAAATTAATATCAAATTCATATAATTTTTCTCATCTATAAGAACTAAGATAAATTAACTTCAAAATGATAATATTTATTTTTCATATATTATCTTAGACTATGATACTTTCAATTTATCTACGTTATATAAAAAGTGAATGAATAAAGTTAATTAATTAAAAAACATAAAAAATTAGAAAAGACATTAACAAAATATATATAATATAAAGACTTAACAATACTCAGTTTGGACAAACTGATTTAGCTTATAACAAGTTTATTTTGTTTAACTTGTGACTCAAATCAGTTATTACGGATTAAAAAAATACACTCAATTTAGAATATCAACTAAATTATACAAATTATGTTAAATTTTATTTATGAGTTAAATCAACCTAATAAACAATCCTGATTTTTACGTAATTCTTGTTTTAATTTCAGGGTTTTAACTTTCGATGCGCTTTAGAGCGTTGCTAAGGATCCTCTTTTGATAAAATAGAAAAAAAGATGTTAGCAACAAGAAATTTCATGAAAATTTGGTTGCACAGTAAATAAGCTCTTCTTAAAATATATATATATATATACACAAATTGACATCAATTCCATGTAAAATTGATGTTGTACGTGGAAAAAATATTTTTACAGTCTAAAAATTTTAATAGTTTGTATATGTGAGAAAGCCTATATAAAATCTAGAATTTTGAATATTATTGATGTGATTAAAAGTTCATTTCATGTTAAAAAAAAGAATCTGTCCTTTAATTATACATATAATCACAAATATTTATATTATTTCCATTTATCTCACTAGAATTTTGTGTTGATTGCACTCAAAAAATTGGAACTCATGGATCATGTGACTGATGTAAATCTTTCCCACTTGATTTGTTAAGAGTCCAAGTGAAAATACAATTAATCTAAGATTGAAAAATCCATGTCCTACAAATTTTGTTTACGTCGTTGAATATTCGATTTAGAAATGACCCACATCCAACGTTAGCGATAGCTGGTACAATATTGAATATTTTCTAGATAGTAATTGATTTGTGTTTCACAACAAAAACTATGAAAACTCCAGGATACGTGGCTACTGTGGGCTTGATTGATTATGCTTTATTTTCTGTTCTTTAAAATAAATGTGTAAAATTAATTTTGAGAATGTTGTATATTAATATTATTTTTATATAATTGTATGTATGTTATTAATAAAAATATTTATTTTTTATTTTAAAAATTAGTTTTGGTATTAATAAAAGAATCTATTACATTCTGTTTTTTAATCACTTATTATCAAAGTCTATAGTTTTGGTAACCTTTTTGTAATCTAATTATGAGGTCAGCATGCAACTATACATGTCTAACAAGTCATTTTTCTTACCTAATCTTGAGTCGGCGAGTTTCTTTTCGCGATGGAAAATATGAGTAACCCAAACTGAGCATTGTACTGTATACTGAGTAATTGGGAGAATCAGTTTTAGGAAAAGAAATTAATTTTTTACGGTGCGATAAATTGAAGTTTAAATTTTTATTAAAATATTATTATATTTAATATTTAAAAATATCAAAAAAATTATTTTTGATAAAATATTATTTATAAAAATAATAAAAAAAGTATAATTACCTAATAGATAAATTATTTTAATTCAAAAATTTATCATTTTTTTGTCATTTGAATATCTCAAAAAAAAAAATAGTTAAGCTAAGATTTAATTTGTGATTTGGGAAAATATTTGATACCAAATCACAATTTGGTTCTCACTGTCAACGTTATCAATTTAATTCTTTGTTGTACCAATTGTTTAAAATATTAATAAAAGGTGTGATGATAATGTTAGAAATTGATGTGTTGCCATTAAATATCAAGTAATCAATCAAAACTCTTATTTTTATCTCTCAAAGATATGAGAAATTTTTTAACTTAGTTCCTCACAAATAAAATTGTTATTAATTAATCTATTTATTTTGTTGATTTTTCAATGATTTTTAATCCCTTGATGCATGCTTTGTATTATTAGTTTTTTTTTTTAATTTTTGTAAGGAACTATATAGATGTAATATTCCTTAAAACCAATTGAATCATTCAAGTGATAATTAGAAAAAGAATTTATAGAAATTTCAAGTTAGTATTTAATAAATTCATAAATTTAATTAATAATTAATGTAATATAAGTTTAATAATTTGAAAAATATATTTCATTTACCTTTCGAATTTAATCATTCAAAGCAGCTCTAATTAATCATAGTGTTGGATTTAAATTACACAGCCTCATAGGAAAATTTGCATTTCTTTATACAACCAAATTCTAACTATTATTGAGATGTATATATTTCATTCAATTCAAATATTAAAATAGAGTTTCGGTTATTTGATATTTAATAGTGACACGATAGCATTTAACTTTCACGCCACGTCTTTTCTCAATAATTTAAAGAGCTTGCGTAACCATCGAAAGACTAAATTGATGTACACTAATTTTATTTTTAAGGCATAAAATTGAAAATAAATACCTATAAAATAATTAAGTTAAAAAAGATTTATATATAAGAAACCAAAATAAGATTTTTTATTGAAATTTTAGTTCAAACAGAAAGGTAAAGGTTTGATAGTTTAGGCGCGCAAGCAACCCCTTTTCTCCGTGGATGTCGCAATTGGCAAGGTAGGTCCTCTCATCAGTCATCATGGTCGAGGTACATATACAAAGTGACAAAATGAGGTTTGTTAGAGATTTAAAAAAAAACATTTAAATAATTAAAAAAATCACACTCCCTGAATGTATGTTGATTTATTAAATTCATTGGATAACATTGCAAGACAAAATAAGGTTTGTTAAGGTTTATTAAATTCTCTAATTTTTAGTTATTTTTTTACACAAATGTGCAATTTATTATAAAATATATTTTTAAAAAAATTAATTTTCATTACTATTTTTTTGAGTTAAAAATATTAAAGTTAATTTATTTTAAATTTTAAGGTAATTTTTTATATTACTCAAATACATATATATATAATAAATATAAAAATATTTTCACCAAAATAAATAAAATTGTATTTTTTCTTATTTCAAAGGTGTAGGTTTTCAAAAAATAAGAAAAAAAGTGTAATTTTTAACATATAGTTAAAATTAATAAACATGTTAAAAATGTTAACAATTGAGAGTTATTATCATGATATATCAATAGATTAGTGAAAATTACTATTTTTCAAATTAAAAGAAAAATTAAAATTAAAAACAAAATTTTAGTGAATAAGTGCAATTTTTCCAAACTTTTTAATTTAATTCCTATCGTTGAATAACGAGTATAATTATATTAAATTTTATTATTATATATTATCTTAAACTTTAAATATACATAATTCAAACTAATTTATTCCATTTCATTAGCATTTGTGGCATCTCATTAACCTAATGGCTAATACTATTACCTCAACATCCTAATACCATGACCTGCATAAAAAAGTTATCTTCATTAATTGACACAAAGTTATCATTTACTTTATTTTTTTATTGTTATTAACATAAATCATACATGCTTAAAATGTTAAAATAATATACATTAGCAACATAATCAAAATTCAACATAATGTTAACGAAAATCTAACAACAGAAACTAAATTTAAAAAATTTAAAGTATAAAGATTTATACAAATTTTTAAAAAATATAATTCATGCATAAAAAATCTGTGTTTATGAAATTTTTTTTAAAAATAAAGTTAAAAGTATTATGGTAAATAAAAAAATTAAAGTATGAATATTTTTGTCTTAAAATATTTAATTTTCATCTTTTGCTTTTGTCTAGAAGAAAAAGTTATAATTTCTAACTTTTGATTTATAGCTTAAAAACTACTATTACTACTTAAAATTTTTTTTTTTGCCAAACACTTATTTTTTTAAAAAAAAATTAGTAATTTTCCTTTCCACAATCTTACGAAAACATACTTGTAATTATATTGGCATTATATTGATCATTGTTGTTAAACTCTCAAGTTTACATTTACACATAAGTAAAATTAATTAACTTATTGTAAAATTTAAAAATGTGTAAACTCGTGTTAAATTCAAAAACTTGATAAACTTGTAATAAACTCTTGAAAAACTTCTTCTTTTTTTATAAGTCTTTTTAGTTGCTAGTGAAGTCTACCAACTAAATTTATCTCTATTAAAAAATTAATTATAAAATAATAGTATTCAATTGTCTAAACTAAAACATAATAATAATATAAATAACTAAATTCTTAATAAATGTCTATGATTTGAATGAATTTATATTCAACATTTATATATTAATTTTATTTAAATTTTTATTATATAAAATTTTATTTTATTTATATTAATTATGATAAAAATTCATATTTTTAATAACTGTTTATTAATGTAGGTAAAGTATGAATTTAGGAATTTACTTAAACTCCAAAATTTAAGGGGTTGATATTGATGATTGTTGACTCAAACAATGACATTGGGACATTTCAATTAGCATTAGCCTATATTCTTTGACACGGGTCCCGACATGTAGAGACAGGAGAGAATTATTGTCAACAGATAACAGAGTGATGAGTTTATAGATATGAATTTATTGTGAATTTTAATAATAACACAATAAATTAATAAACATAAAATAATATCTTATTAATTATATTTGTAGAACTAATTTAATTTTTTTAAAAAAATTATTATATCATATAAAATAAAATATGTGATATAAGAAGAGAAAAGAGAAAAAATAAAAATAATAAAAATTTAAAATAAATAAAAAAGAGGAAAGTTATATAATTTTTATTATTTTAAAAATAATAATTATTTTTATTTAATGTTTAAAAATTTTAAAAAAAATTAACATACAGGTTAATATGTGTAAACCCTGTAATATAGTACAATGAGCATGTGATGTCACCAATATAAGATATGCTACCGTCACAACGTTTATGAGATAAAGACATTTACCGTCAAATTAAAATACCATAAATAGGGGACCATGCACGTCATGTTTGGCTTTTAAAATTTCATGTACTCGTAATTAAATAGGTTGATTTTCTAATCATTTAATTAATTCTTCAAAAAATGTGTGGTACGTATAGATTAAAGAATTGGCAAAAACGTGTAATTTTGCAAAAAGGAGATGCAGGCCGGCAGCATCTATATATAGAGGGAGGGGCGCGTGCAGTTTCACAGAGCACAAAGAATCACAGAAGTGAGCGATCAAGTGAGAGAGAGAGAAAATTATAAGAATGGAAGTAACTCAAGTGCTGCACATGAATGGGGGCGTGGGAGAATCAAGCTATGCAAACAACTCCTTGGTTCAGGTATAATTATCTTTAATTAACTACAACTTTTTATCACCAATTAAAGTTCCACATGTAATCATTACTAATTGTCTATGAAATTAAATAATTAATGCTGCTTCACTGATCTGTTTGTATACCAACAATTAACATGAAACAGCAAAAGGTGCTTTCTTTGACAAAGCCAGTCCGAGAGGAAGCCATAACCAACCTCTTAGGCAGAATGCTTCCATTTAGAAGCCTAGCAATTGCAGACTTAGGTTGTTCTTCTGGGCCAAACACATTGTTTGTTGTTTCTGAAGTTATCAAACAAGTGGAGAAGCTTTGCCAAGAGATGAAGCTTGAATCTCCAGAATACAGTGTCTTCTTGAACGATCTTCCAGGGAATGACTTTAACAACATCTTCAAGTCTCTTGACAGCTTCAAACACAAATTCATTCATGAAATTGTTGGTGGAATTGGTCCTTGCTTCTTCTCTGGGGTCCCTGGTTCCTTCTATGGCAGGCTTTTCCCTTCCAAAACTCTCCATTTTGTCCATTCATCTTACGGTCTTCAATGGCTATCTCAGGTTTGTTTTTGAATTTGAGACATTTTCCCTTTCTTATAGTTTATTATAGAATTATAAAGAGTGATATTAATTATCTTTGTTTCTTTATGTGTAATTGATTAATTAGGTGCCTGAGGGAGTGGAGAACAATAAGGGGAACATTTACATGGGGAGTACAAGCCCTCCAAACGTGTTGAAGGCTTACTACCAGCAGTTTCAAAGAGACTTCTCAATGTTCCTGAAGTGTCGTGCAGAGGAAGTGGTTGAAGGAGGTTGTATGGTGTTAACATTCTTGGGAAGAAAAAGTGACGATCCTTCTAGCAGAGATGGTTGCTATATTTGGGAACTTATGGCTACAGCTCTCAACCACATGGTCTCTGAGGTAACATACATTGTAATCTACAAGTAAAAATCAATTTGGTGAGTAACTAGAATATGAAATTTAGTTTAATTAATTACTGTGTTGTGTTGAGCAGGGAATAATAAAAGAAGAGGAAGTGGATTCATTCAACATTCCTCAGTACACACCATCTTCATCTGAAGTGGAAAGAGAGATTATGAAAGAAGGCTCATTCAGCATCAATCGCATTAATGTATCTGCAGTGAACTGGGATGCTAGTGATGATTGGAACCCAATGGAATCTGAGTATAGTGAGTCAGAAGCAGTGAGTGGTCATGGTGGATACAACGTCGCAAAGTGCATGAGAGCCGTGGCTGAACCATTACTAATCAGTCACTTTGAAGAGGATATCATCGAAGAAGTTTTCAGGAGATACCAAGAAATCTTAACGGATCGTATGTCGAAAGAGAAAACACAGTTTTTCAACGTTACCGTATCTATGACCAGAAGAGCATGATCATTGTCAAGAAATTGCTTGCATGTTTGATTTGTGGGTGTCTTAAATAACAGCCTTAATCTAATTTTGGGCTGTGTTTGGTTGGCTTTTGGATCCCCTGCGCCCTGCGGGGCGCCCTGCTGGGCATTTTAGCGGCGGTTTTATCCGTTGCTAAAGTGTGTTTTAATATTATTGCAACGAATATTATTGCTGCTATAACTTTTGTTCTAAATAACAAAATTTATAGTGACAATAATATTTGTTGCAAAAAACTTTAGCAACGGAAAAAACCGCTGCTAAAACGCCCAACAGCGCCCAGCTGAAAAACGCCCAGCAGGGAATCCGGACGCGTTTGGTTGATATTTCTGTAGGATTTATTACTTAAGCATGCATTTGGCTAGAATGTGGATACATCTATTAATAAATATTTGTATAATAATTTATCATATTATGAAAAAGATTAATCTCATCTTCATTTCAACACCGATCGAATAAAATTTATCTTAGTAATTTATTGTATTTATATTGCAAATTATAAATCAGCTATCAAAATATATATATTATACTGGTAAAATGCGTTGCAGCAAATCATATCACATGCAAACTTGAAGATGGGGAGGACTTGAACCTTAATTTCAATTTGCAAGATATGTTTGTAGGACCAAAATAATAATTTGGGATTTGTAAAAGAAAAACATATGTGGCCGTAGATTCCACAGGAATGCGACAAAACAGTAAACACATACCAAGCGGGTATAAACAAAATCCAATTACGGAAACAAATTTAAAATTTTATTATAAAAAATTTAAAATTATAAAGAGTAAAATGCCATTCATCTCTTAAGTGTACAGTAATTTACTGTTTCAACTTTAAAAGTCAACAACCATGGTAGCGACCTTTTGGGACCAAAAAAAATGTCAGCGACCTTATCAACTTTAATTTACTGCAATTTATTGAACTAGAATGAAACTTTCTAAAATGGACTTCTTACGAGGCTAACATTAAACGTAATAAAAATTATATGATTACCTGTTTGAAAATTTTGTTTGACTGTAAATTCTAGATCGTGTTTTGTTATGTCTTATACTACTTTTATAATTAAATTTTGATTTTAAGATAAAATATAGTTTCTGGAATAAATAGCATGGTTCATTAATTAAATTTCAACATGAAGTATAACCAACTTTAAACCAATAATTCATTCCTTTGGGTTCTTGCTTTGCATGCATATATATATATATATATATGTACCACATCACCTTCTTTAGTCTCCTTCGCACTCAAAAATTCATTCCTCTGCACAAGAACCAGAGAGATAGCAATAGCACGTACACTGCCACCTCAACTTCAAGAATGGCCTTCTTTCCTTCCTTTTCCGCCGGCAAAGAACTATCTATCATCACCAGTACAGTTGTCTCGGCGGCCGCAACCACAATGCTTCTCCGGTCGGTGATAAGTGACCTCGTTCCCACTCATATTCGCAAACTATTTCTCCGCCACGATCCTTGGCGTCATCTGCCGCTTTCGTCTCAATTCACATTGGTCATCCACGAGTTCGACCGTCTTACCAACAACAAGATCTACGACGCTGCATTGACTTACTTGAGCCGCAGAATCTCACCCTCCACGCGCAGGCTCAGAGTGCTCAAACCAAAGAATGAGAAGAACTTCACATTCTCCATAAAACCCGACGAGGAAATCCAAGATTTCTTCGATGAGGCAAAACTCAAATGGATCTTGATATCTGAGGAAAGTGATCATCCTAGAATCTTCCAAAACCGCCGAGAAGGCTTCAACTCGAATCTGCGAACCGAAGTCCGACATTTGGAGCTCACGTTCCACATGAAGCACAGGGAAATGGTGGTAAAGTCCTACTTGCCGTTTATACTAGAAGAGGCGAAATGGATGAAGCAAGAGCTCAAGACTCAAAAGATCTTCACGATAGACCTTGGGAAACTTTATGGGAATCAGAACGACGCGTGGATATCGACGAATCTTGACCATCCGGCGACGTTTGAGACGGTTGCGTTGGATCCTGAGATGAAGAAATTTTTGTGGGAGGATCTGGAGAGGTTTGTGACTAGGAAAGAATATTACAGGAAGTTTGGGAAGGCGTGGAAGAGAGGGTATTTGTTGCACGGACCACCTGGAACGGGGAAATCGAGCTTGATTGCTGCAATGGCGAATTACTTGCGTTTTGACATTTACGACTTGGATCTGTCGGAGATCGAATTCAACTCCGAGCTCCGGCGTTTGCTGATTGGAGTGGCCAACAGGTCCATACTTGTGGTGGAGGGCATCGATTGCGCTATTGAGTTTGCTCTGATCATAAGAAACATGTGAGAAAGAGATTAGGTTTCTTTTGTTTTAATTCATTCATATTTTCTTTCTTTAGCAGGAAGATTCCGTTTCTTGTTTAGATTATGAACAAAGTTTTAATAATTGGTGAAGAAGCAGGTGACTCTGTCGGGGCTGCTAAATTTTGTGGATGGGCTATGGTCATGTTGTGGGAAGGAACGGATTGTGGTATTCGCGACGAACCACAAGGAAAAGCTTGATCCAGCGTTGCTGCGTCCTGGTCGCATGGATGTTCATCTCCACTTGTCCTATTGCACCCCTTGTGTCTTCAGGCAGCTCACTGCTACTTACCTTTCTGTACAAGATCACTCTCTTTTCCCAGAGATTGAGGACGCAATGGGCTCCACCCATGTCACCCCAGCTGAAGTTGCTGAGCAGTTTTTCAAGAGTTCTGATACTGATACTACCCTTAAAGAGTTTGTCAGTTTTCTTAAGAAGAAGGAGAAGAAGAAAGATAACGAGCAACTTGAAGCTCAGAAGAAAAAAGATAACGAACAACTTGAAGCTCAGGAGGAGGCAGCAAGCTGATGGTGACAACAACAAACAAGTGTATGATGATAAAGAAAGGAAAACAGGTACTTGAGAGTTGAGATCATTATTAGCCGTAAAGCTGGAGTTTATATTCGGTTCAGATAATCAGTCCATGCATGTTGGCTATTAAGTTCAGAGGAAAATGAAGAAAGTGATAGAAATGTATAGGGACTGAAATCATGCATTCGTGCTAATATGTCTTAACTAATCACATGGTTCATTTGTAAAAAAAAATTTTCATGTGGTTATTTTGTGCACAACTGGCTATGATCATTTGTAAAATCATGCGATGGGGGTGGGGCCGTGGGAAACACTCTCGAATTTGAAGAGGCACAACGGCCAACACCTGCAAACTAAAAATTTGAGAGAAACACAGGTCAAATTTTAGTTGTACTTTATCTTCGTGTTCACTGAACATGCTGCCAGATGCATTAAATTTAAGAACTAGATCCTCTAAATTTTGACTTATGTGTCAAAAATTCTCAAACTATATTTTTTTAATAATATTCTCTTAAATTTTTATTTGAGTACAAAAAACCTCTTATATAGCTCACGTCAACAAAGCTAATTTTGTCATTCACTTGAACATATAAATTACTAAATAATTCAATGAGACGCACGAGACAGGGTGACAAAACGAACGGGAATTTTGCTGGGCTTCATCACCGGCAACATCAAACGCTGGCCATCGTCATCTACGAGTAACCCATTGCTGTTGGACGCATGGTTGAGGTAAGCTTGTTCTACCATTGGAATATTTTAGATTCGTTATGTCTATGATGCTTGTAATTGGTGAGGTGAGTTTTTTAAAATTCATAATGTAGTGATGCTTGTTCCCTGTTTGTGGCTTGTATTTATGGTGGTCGAAGACTTTGAAACACCAGTGAACCATAAATTACCTGAAATTGAATGAAGAATCACTTCACAATATCATTTAAGATGCCCATTCTACAATGATTGGAGCTACTTATTCATTTCAACAAATTAGAACTACCAATCAAGTGTGCTTGCCAGGAAGCAGAGTATCAAAATGGTTCAGATGTCGAACAACACGAGATTTCATAATTATTGAGCTACCTGTAATTTCGTATAACAGTTTGAAGGGATAAAATATACTTTTCTAAAAAATTCATTTCCCTCTTCAACGACTACTTCAAACTGAAATTTTTTAGCCATTGCTTCCTTCTCCAAAATTGAAGAAACCACATAGTCAAAAAGTTTGGTGTCGTTGGATTGAATTGATTAAGGTACTCATTAATTAAACTATAGTTAAACTGGTATTAATATTATATATTAATTTTAAATTATAATTAAATATAATATAATATAAATTTTATATAATTTTATTAAATAAATATAAAATATATAATTTTTTTAAATAAATTAAAAAATTATTTATCAATTTTTTTAAAAAAATATTATAATGTATAAATTATTAATCATCCTTTTTATTTTTTTTTATTTTCTTTCTTATTTTACTTTTTCTTTACCTTTTATGCCAAAAAAAAAATTAGAAACCACATAAAAAATATTATTTCTTTCAAACTAGTTAAAACAATAAATCAATTGATTTTGATTTATTCATTCATTTTTTAACTAATTTTTTAATTGTTGACCGATTTGCTGTAAAATTAATTTTGTGAATTAATCACATGACTAACTTATCAATTTTTTAATCAAATCGATAAATTTAGTTCAATTCTTTGAACGATACTATGCAATTATAGTCACTTTCTCTTTCAAATGGTTTTTTTTTAATTAAGTCAATGATAAGCTCTAATAATAACAATTTTATTTTAGCTGATATATATATATATATACATAATGTTTGTGAAGAGAAAGAGATTAAAAATAAAAATGAAAAACAAAATTTTGAATAATGAATTAGGATATAAATACTTAAGAATATTGAATAAAAAAAGAGAAAACATAATTTAAAAATTGTAGCTAGTAAAAAATGAAATATAATAATACTTTTTTCATAAGTTGAGAATCATTCCAAACCAACAAACTTTTTGTGGCTTATTTTTATTTTCATAACCCATACGCAAATATCACCATGAAATTTAAAAAGCATGTATTGTCTCTTGTTGTGGCCAGGCCTTTCCCAGCGCCTTTGGATCCACTGCCATTACTTTAGCAGCGGTGTTTTTCGTTGCTAAAGTTTTTTTAATATTATTGCAACGAAAATAATTGCCGTTATAACTTTTGTTTAAATAATTAATTATAACAGCAATAATTTTCGTTGCAATATTATTTAGCAACGCAAAAAACCGCCGGTAAAAGTATTGGCAGCGTATTGGCAACAAAAGTAATGGCAGCGAATCCAAACTCGTGTAAGGTTAGGGATGGGTGTCTGCTCTTCTTTTTACTATTTGTATATGTATATATATTCGCCTAAAACATTTAATATATCAACCCTAATTGAATTTTTTAAAAAATATTATTTTTAATATTTGTACTTAAAATATTTAAAATACTCAAAACATTTAAAAAATAATAATTAATATTAGATATTAGATATTTTATAATCAAATAATTTATCATATATTCAATATTTAATATTTACTCAATAAATTTTTGTAAAATATTATAAATAACTATAAAAATTTATTTTACAATAAAAAATTTTATTTAATTATTATAAACTAAAATTAAAGAAAAAATTTCATTGACACTAAAATGCATGAAATTTTATTTAATAATATATTTTATATTTTATAATATATATTATTTAAGTATTGAATATATGATATTATATTTATTTATTAATTTTAGATAAATATAAAATATCTTAAGTTAATAGCTACACATGTCTAATAGTCAACAAATAACTATATTTTATTAAATGTAAATTATCTAATATATAATATTTATCAAATATTAAATATTTAGTTCAAATTGATACTAAATATTCATAATACTTATATCTATTATTATTGCTAAAGCAAGCTCGTTGTTTTTTCCTACCTATGAGCCAATTACACCAACTTTCATGAGGTTTAGTGAAATCATATTTATTGTTTTTAAAAAATTTAAAATCTATATTATATAATTTAAAATAAAATACTCAAAATTATATAATATAAATATAACTAAATCGCTCTTTGTTCTTGCGTAGCCGTCATTAACGGTAAGAGAGAAGCTTAGTTTGAAGTTAGGGAAATATTACTGAGAGAAGCTCGACTTCTTGTTAGTTTTTTTTTTTTTTAATTTTTCCATTTTAGTCTTTAAGTGAGGGAAAAAGAGTAATGATAATGTGAGGTTGAGTTTGAAAACTGGACTTCTTTATATAATCACTTTTAAAAATTATTATTTTTATTAATTTTATAAAATTTAAATTATTTAATATTCTATTAATTAATTAAAAAAATTTAATCAATAATTTAAGCATAATTAGAAAAATGCATGTTTAATTAGTTATACTAATTATAACTTATGTGCCACCTGTGTATTGCACAGAATTTTTTATTTAATAATTAATAATAAAATATAATAAATATTATTAAAAATATTAACACTTATAAAATAAATACGAAAGAAAATAAAAAATATAAAAAAATGATAAATTATAAACTAAACAAACTCTAGGATCGAGTTTGTCTTTTTTTTTTCTTTTGTATAAACAAAATTTTTGCTAAAGAATTTGTCACTCTCATTGTAAGACACGGTTTAAGTAGACTAAAATTAGTTAATTTAATACATTTTTAAATATTACTGATTTAAAAAAAAATACTAAGCTGGAGAAGGAAATATTTAGGTTAAAAATAACTTTTTAATTTTTAATGAAATTTTAATTTTTATCTCTTATATTTATTAATTTATACAATTCTTTTACCAAATGTATCTATATACATCACTAATAATGACATAGTCAATTATAAAATTTATGTAAAATTATTTTTATTAAAACATAATTAAATTAATAAATAATTTTATATGAAATTAAAATAATGATTAATTTATTCTTAATATGAATTTTTTTTTTTAAGTTCTTAATGTTTTTAGTTTTTAAGAGAGATAGACAATGAATATATAAATATATATATATTTATATATACACACACTATCTACTTAAAATATTTATTACTTAAATGAAAATATTTATTATATCTATCTCTGTTTATTTAACATTGTCATGCTAATCCATAATATGAAAAGATGTAAATTCTTATATTATACACTAAACGAATTTAATGTGGCTTCTTGAAGACGTTACGGTTTGGTGAATGCTGAAGATCGTTACAACTCTACGCAAAATGTAAGAATCACCGGTAATGTTTTATTTAATAATTAATAATAAAATAAATAAAATATTGTTAAAAAATATTAACACTTATAAAATAAATGCAAAATAAAATACATAATATCAAAAAATTATAAATTATAAATTTATAAAAATATTTAGTAGAGAGATGAATATATCAATTTACATCATGTTATTTTATGAATAAAAATATTAATATCTAATACATAAAATTATTTTAGTCATTTTGCTACTTTACAAATAAAAATATAAGTATGTCTATGTGCAAAATTATTTAAATTAAAAAATAATAAATTTATTTCACACATAAAATAATTAAAAATTTTTATAAGTGGTTAGTGCATGACTTGATATATTTGATAATAAATTAAATTAAATTTAAACATATCCAAGTTATTATAAAAATTATTAACCTATCAATTATGGCAAAATATTATATAATAAATAAAATAAAAATACAATATATATATTAAAGCATGAGGTAGAAACATTAAGGTAAAATATAAAGATTAATGCTTATATTTAAATGTAAAGATGCGCGGACAACATATTCAACACTAGCACAAAATTGAATAATTAACATAAACTTTTAATGTTAAATTTTGGAAATAATCAGTATTTACTAAAAAAATAATAATACCTCTAATTAGTGAATATAAATGGATAAAAATATAGATATTTATTATGTTGAGTTAACTTGTAAATATATCAAATTCAATCAAATAATTGAGTTGATTCAAAATAGAGTTAATTTATGTTTATTTTCTTTCAACTTGCTACCAATAGTTCAAGTTATGAGTTAAATAAAATTAATTTGTTTCAACTCGGATTAACACATCTAACCTCAAGTATTATTATTTTTTAATTATATACATTTATCACTTAACATCATTCAATCATGATTTTGCACAATATAGAGAAATGATAAATTAAATTGAAAATATGATCATTTAAAATATACTATATGTAAATTAGACATCATAATAACATAATTTTTACGTTAATTTATCTTATTAATTGTAAATAATAAACAATATAATTTTGATATTAATTTATCTCAATTATTATATAGATAAGAAATAATCATTCATTTCTTATATTTATAATTTATTTTAAAAAATTAAATACAAATATATATTTTTATTTTTTGAAAAACTCAACTTGCAATCAGACCTTAACCAACCGTAATTTATTTTGATATTATATATTTTAATTTGAATTATATGATAAATTTATTAAAACTTATCTCAACCAACTTATTATACGTTAATTATTTTGAATTAAAAAAATATCTCAACCTAAACTAACTCAACCTATGAACACTCATAAGTAAAAATTAATATGATGAATTATATTAAATAAAGTTATTAGATAAATTTGTGAAAAAATATTTTTACATTATTTAAAAATTTAATACAATACAAAATTTGAAATGTTTTTATTTTATTTATATTTTTATGGATGGATCATATTTGAAACTTTTAAATTAATTATTTTTATTATTAAAAAACCAATTTTAGTACCAATGTATTATTTTAAAGTAAGATTATTAGACACATTTGAAGTAACAAATAATAATTATATGTCATTGTGAGATATTTTAACATCTTCTAATTATTTAAAATAATAATAATATAAAATATTTGCATTACAATTTAATATTTTTAAAATATGCATATCTACATTAAATGACATAATATTAAATAATAATTATTTGTATACAAAATTTAATCTTACATATCTCACATTAATTATGCATTTATTTTAAATTATTAGTTAATGATATTAAAACACTTTAAAATATAATATATTTTAATTAAAAATGATAACTTCTTAATTATTTAATATAAATAACCTTAAATTGATATGTTGAATAAAGTAGAATAATTATAGAAAAAATTGTTTCTAAAACTGTTATGAAAAATTAGTTTAGTGTAAAAATGCACTGAAAAGATGTGGAAACAAAAAAAAAAATGTCAAACGTCAATACACAAAGTGTTATTAAGTGTAACAATTGTGAAAAAATTATCCATGACAAAGGTGATTATTCTTTTGAAACAAATGGTCAAATGTCAATGCATTTAAAATATAAATTGATTAAAAAATATGTTTAAAAATATTAATTTTAAAAAATGACATGTGATAAAAATAATTTTATTATTAATGTATATATTAAATAATTTTTTGTAGAATTTTGATTGTCCCCACAATCCCTGATTAAATTTACCAATTAGTTCAGTTTAAAAAAATTTACATTATCTATATTATAATAATTTTAAATTATTTTAATCATATATCTTATAAAATAATATATTTTTAATATAAAATAAAAATATTTAAAAGTTATAATATATAAGTTGATTAAATAATTTTTTATTATTTAAAAAATATAATAATTATTATCTTATGTTATATTTTAAAAGTTAAAAATTATAAATGCAAAACCTATTATATAATTTAGACGGTTGTACGCATTTGCGTCTGAGTCTTTTACCAAATGAGTTGACGCTACATGACTTATCTATCAAAAGATATATAGAATAAGGACAAAATCCTTCCATATCTTGCGCTAGTCAAGTTTATAAATCTTTGACGAATCATTTAATGTCACTCATTATTTGTTGATTGATATAAAATGTTACTTACTAATTATACGTTGAAAAAAATATTTTGAATATATAAATTAAATTAAATTTAAATTTAAATTATATTAAATTATTAAAAAAATAAAAAAATTAAATGTAAAAGTATATTTAAATTTATAACTATTATTCAATTTTATAATTATGAATTTTTTAAATTAATAAATATAAATTTATAAAAATAGAGTTTTTTTTATCTAATGATGAAATATAAAAAAAATTATATTTATAATTTGAAATTATAACTTAGTTAAATTAAGATTCTTTATTTATAATTTAGTCTATTATAAAATTAAAAATTAAAATTAAAATATTTACACATATAAATTTATATTTATAATTTAAGTTTATTAACATTCAATTAAATTAAATTATTTTTAATTTAGATTAAATTTTTTTATAATAATAATTAATATATAATTATTTATTTAATATATATATAATTCATAAAATACCCAACATTAGATTCTTAGATATTTTTTTTAGACAAACATGAAAAATACGGACATCCAATAATTTCAATTAAAATTTTTTATCTGAATTTCAATCAAATTTCAAAATTTTTTATCAAGACAACGTGACCGCAAAAAGAAATAACACAAAACACTAGTATGTCACAAATCTATATCTAGCAACCCAATAATATCATTAAAATAATTCAAAGAACAAATCATAATATACAAATGAAATGATATAAGATTTGCACTTCAGATAAATAACTGACCCATATATCTTTTGGAAAAAGGCTTTTTTATTGTTTTAATTGTCAGGGACTTCAGATAACTTATACCAAAATAATGAAAATCTAATACTCCTTTAAATGAGGAGGGAGTGGATGAACTCGGGTCTATTTAAAATTTTACGTATCACTCACTGTTACACTTTTATGATTAATGTATTAAATTTTAATCTTATTTTAATTTCAATTCTAAAAATGACCAAAAGGCAAAAGTGAAAGCTAAATTTCCTTTTACTTTTATAATATTTTAACTGTATTTATAAAAAAATCTTTTACTTTTTTTACTTTTAAAAAACTCCAAAAAATTTATAAAAAGTATATATAATTTAAAATTTAAATAGAGGATTGTCTACTTTTCTTTCACTTTTGAAATATAAAATTAAAATTTAAAAGAAATCTTTTACTTTCTTATACTTTTAAAATATTTCAAAAATTTTATAAGTCTATATAATTTTTAAAATCATATAAAAAATATTATATGATTAACATATTTTATATAATTAAAAAATATAATTGATATTGATTATTTTATCTCCTATTTTTAAATACTAAAAAATATTTTAAAACTAAAAAAAATAGACTCTCACTTTTACTTTCCTATCATTTTTAGAATTGAAACTAGAATAAGATTAGAATTCAACACATTAGAGAAGATAAGAGACATTTTTAAATCTGACACGTGGCAGGTCTAAGAATTTGATATTGACCCGAGTTCATCTTATCACTTCTCTTTATAAATATTGATAATTTTAACCAAAAAAAATATTAGCATAAATTTTTAAAATCAATCTTATATACAACTGACATGTGGCAGGCGTATATTAAGACTTAAGAGGATCCCACCCTCTCACTCTGGTTCCGCCATCGAGGGTTTCAGATTTCCTGCTAGCGCTCCCATGAGATCTTCCTTAGAGTCTATTGTTTCCTCCTTCACCAACCTTCGTTCTGCATCGTCATGGTTCGAGCTGTACGCTGCCTTCTCTACATTTCTCATTCTTCTTCGAACTGCAATCAACGATCTCGTTCCCCAACAAGTTGAATCCTTCGTCACCTCCAAGCTGAAACACTTTCTCTCTTTTGCGCAACCCAATCATCACTCTGTCTCACTTCATATCAATCAGTTCTGGGACGGCCAGCTCAACCAACTCTTCAGAGCTGTCAAGGAGTACCTTCCCACCCGAATCGCCAACACTTACAAATCCCTCAGAGTTGGCGTACCAGAATACGACAACAAGATTGTAATCGCTGTGGCCGCAAAGCAAGAAGTGGCGGATGAATTTGAAGACATGAAGCTCCATTGGAAGCTTATAGAAAACCCCAGAAACAATTTCGAGCCATACGAGAAGAACACGTTTATATTAAGCTTCCATCCCAAACACAGAGACAAAGTAATGAACAAGTATTTACCACACATATTAAGCACGCACGAAGCCATGAAAGCAGAGCAGAGGACTGTGAAGCTTCATTATATCTCGTCTGGTCGATGGGAAGAGAGGGATTTAACGCATCCTGCTACATTTCACACTCTTGCGTTTGATCCAGAGCTAAAGCAGAGGATTATTGAGGATGTAGAGCGATTCTTGAGGAGAAAGGAGTTGTACAAGAAAGTGGGTAAGCCATGGAAACGAGGGTATCTGTTGTATGGGCCTCCAGGAACAGGGAAATCTAGCCTCGTTGCAGCCATGGCTAACTACTTGAAATTTGATGTGTATAATTTGGAGCTGGCTCGGGTTTCATCTGATTCAGAACTCATGAGAGCAATGAGGGATACATCCAATCGTTCCATCCTTGTGATTGAAGATATAGATTGCAACAGAGAAGTTCATGTTCGATCTCCAGCTAAACATTATGCCTCTGCTTCAGATTGCTGTGACTCAGCTGGTTCAGATTCTGACCCCGAACCTACCCAGGTTTGTTGGATATCACTTTATTATTGGTTCACAGAACCATGGTTAATTGGCATGAATTTAATATACAAAAAACTAATGTAGCATGATTGCCGTTATTAAAAATTATTTTTGATTTTTAAAAATATAAAAATTTATTTAAGTAATTATTTTTATTTTCAAACACAAAAATAAATATATATTTTAAAAATAAAAAGTACAGAATAATTAAAAAATAATTTTAATTTTAATTTTTAAAAATTAAAAATAAAAAAAATAAATTTTTTATTAATAATACATATAAATACATAAAAATAATATTAACTTAAATTTTTAAAATTAATTTTATAAAATAATTTTTAAAAAATAAAATAAAATAACATTCAAACATATCTTAATTATTTTTTAAATTTTTAATGTTTTAAAAATTACAGTAAATGGATCTTTATATCTTAAATCCAATAATTAAATCCTAACAGGTACGCTTATTCAAAAATTCCTGAAAGAATCCTACGTGATTTTGATACAAAGAATTAATGTAAAACTCTTGAAAATATGTTACAGGTGATATAGCGTCTAGTACTATTAATTGAGTATTAAGTCATTGTAAGAATTTCTCCGTACATATATGGCATATCCCCATATATAATATAATCCAGCTTGTTAGAAAGTCGGATGTGGGATCACATTTTGGTAGTAATAATTGGTTGATTTTTTTTATAAAAAAATAAGATCAAGTAATGACATTTTCAATCCGTTAGTTCAATAAATTTTATTTATTTTAAAATGAGTTTTATTTTTTAAATATAGTTTTAAAAAAGTGGTTTGAGAGTTCGAAATAATTTAGATTTAGTTAAATAATTTGACAAGCACTTTAATCATGTCATGGAAATTTATTTGTCAATTTTTATTTTAAAATATTTTTAAATTATTAAATTACCAAATAAATATTTAAATAAATAAATTATTTTAGATACTAACTATGCTTAAATTTAATTAATTTTTTATTCCAAAGTAATTAAAATTTAAAGAATAAAATCAAAATAAATATTCTTAAATTTTTAAAAATTTAAATATATTTATATAAATGCTAGCTCTTTGCTTTAATTTACTTGCCTCAAAATAATATATATTAAACATTTTACATGATTATTTATATATATCAAAATACACCATCTACTAAATATTGATAAATTAAGCTTAAAAAGATATAGAATATTTCAAAAATGATTAGTTATGGTAAATTGTAATTTTTAATGAGGGTATTAATATCTTAAAAAATTAATGTTTGCTTCTAGTTAAAAGTAGAAGTTCTTATTTCTACTATAATAAGAATAATAAATATAAATAAATATTTTTCATTTATTATATAAATAATATTATTTAGATTTATTATTATTTTATGAATAAAATTAATTTGAATTTTAAAAAATTAAAAAATAAGAACAGCATTACTTGTAATTTGAAACTTGAGGTTATATATATATATATATATATATATATATAAAAGGTTATGTACATTCTCGAGGCTATGCCATCAGAAGCAATTTTTCTTTATTTCTTTGGTAATTGGTCTGATGAAATAATTTTTTTTACGTAACTTTTTAAAATATACAATTTTTAAAAATGATTTTTTGTCAACTTGCTCTAATGATTTCATCACTAATAAACGTTCCACTTTCTTAGTTGTATATTAATTATAAACTATGATGATCACAATAAAGTTCCCACATTATTAATGTAGCTCTTTATATGCATAATCAAAGTTGAAAATTAATTTGTAGGTTCGGAGGATGTTTTCACTGTCGAGTCTGCTTAATTACATGGATGGTTTGTGGTCGAGCAGTGGAGAAGAACGAATAATAATACTGACGACAAACCATGTGGAAAGAATAGAGTCAGCATTGTTACGACCAGGTCGAATGGACATGCACATTAACCTCTCCTTTTGTAAGGCCAAGGCCTTCCAAATATTAGCCTCCAATTATCTTGGAATTCAAGGACATCATCCTCTTTTTCAACAAATCCAAGAGCTATTGGACAAAACACAAGTCACACCTGCCGTGGTTACAGAGCATTTGCTCAGGTACGAGGATCCTGACGTTGCTTTACAACAGTTTATCAAATTTCTCGAAGACAACAAGGACATGCATGCGGAACTGGAGTAGACAACTAATTTTATATTTCTCCTAGTGTCATCTTCAACCATAACCATAAAATAATTACTTAATGCTGTTAGTCAGTTTATTTTAAATATTGATCATCACTTGGTGTTATCTATGTATGTTTAATTACAACTTCCTGCTGGTGTAAGTATTGCTACTCCAATGTATGCCTTATTTTGTAGTTAATTTTCTGAGTTTATATTTTCAGTTTTCATGTAGTGTTAAATACTCAGTACTACTATTATTCGTATTTTGTTACATAATTTAACATACTTTTATTATAATTTTTTAAAAAATTTTAAATTTAAATAAAAACTATTTATCTGTCAAAATATAAATAAAAATGATGATATTATGAATTCAAGTATACTATAAAGCAAAATTATGACATAACAATTAGAAAATAGAAAATAATATTTTACTAAATTTATTATGATAATTATATTTATATAAATTTATTTTCTTTTTATAAAATGAATAATTATAATTATATAGTAACAAATTTATGGTTAGTCTGATGAGTTTATAAAATTATTATTAAAATTTGTAATATTATTATAGTATTGTATTTCCATTTTGAAGACAACTTAAATGGAATTTAAAAATTAAGCACAGGTTAAAATTGAAATGTCTCATGCGATTGCTATCACTTATTATGCTTTGAGGAGACATTTGTGGCTTCCCAGATCTTTCAACTTTTTTGTTCTTGAATGTAAAAGATTACATACCAGTGCTTTTACCACTGGAAAGCATTTTTGACAGAGACCTGATGTACCTTTTTAACAAAAAAAGAATTGTAAGTATAATTTTTATATTTTTATTATAAAATTATTTAATTATATATTATTATGTGTATAATATATATATGTTATTTTTTATACTTAATTTTTTTTTAAAAATATTTTTTTTATTTTAATTAAAAAATATGTTAATAAAAATATAAATAACTTTATACAATTTTAATTTTTAACAGTGACACGTAACCAGATAAAGATAAGACCGAAAAGTAAATAAAACACGGCATTAAAACTAAAATTATAAAGTTTTACACATAATAAAAAATAGTTTATAAGAAATTTAAAAAAAATTAAAACTAAAAACTTAATTTTTAAAAAGGTTAAACTCTGTACAAAAAAAATCCTTCAAAATTCGTATGCCAATAAAATAGGGAAAAAATGGTAAAAACGTCGTAATTATTAGGGTGGCATGCACTGAAAAATGATCACGCTTTCCGCCATTAAATTATTACGTAGAGATTTGTGCTTGGATTGTCTGACAGAGAGAGACATTATTTTGCACTCGTCCTCACGCCAATACGATCATGAAGCTATTTGCTACGTGTCATTCATTAAACATCATAGTCTGTCACCCTGATATTTGAGATGACAACTGTGTAGGGTGCCTATTTTTGCACAAACCTGTCTCATTATTCCAAAATAAAAATCTTTTTATAATTTTAGGGGTTTACAATTTTGGCACAAACCATCATATCCACAGTTTTGATTCAAAAAAATTAAAAATAAATTTAATAATTTTAACACATCAAACTTTACTTAAATAAATGCTAAAATGCTAAAAGAATAAATATTTCGAAGACATTTTTTAAAAATTAACTTCGATTTTTAAAAATTTATTGATTAATTCTGGTTTTAAAAATTTATTTTAGAACAAACAACTATTTCAAAAATTGATTAATTCTGGTTTTTAAAATATGTAAAATATAGGATGTTAAAATCTGATATTGTATTCAAAAGAGGAAAAAAATCGTCGCAAAAATTTTTTTGATAAAAATACTACACCTACGCCATGTCAGATCAGAATCTGACAGCACTTTTGCCCATATTACAAGGTGTCATTTTGTAATTAAAAAATTAATTCAAAATTAAGAGTATAGTATTTATGATAATTATTTTTAATATATATTATATTAAAAATAAATATTTTAAATATATTATTGATGTAAATAAATCAAGAAGATAAATTAATAATTCATTTTATATAGATTAAGGTTTATTTATGTATTTTTTTCTCTATTTTTAATTTCACTGTTTCATCTTTTTTTACATTTAAAAAGATTTAAATTCTTTAATTATCATTTCTTAACTATAAAAAATAGTAAAAAAATAGTTTTCATCATATATAAGGAAACAAAATATATTATTAACAACAATCAGTTATATAAAAAAAATATATTCATTAGAATTTTAGAATTTTTAAAGAATCCATGAATGAAAAAAAAAAATGTTGAGAAGCGATATCCAACCAATTAAATAGCGTGTGCATATAAACTTGCACATACAAACATATACGTAATCTGTGACAAAATAGCATGAGAATAACTATATGTATATGCCTTGTCTTTCAAGTTGAGAGAATCAATGAGACAATAATTTTTCCCATCAGATGTCACTTCAACAACCATGTAAATGGAATTAAAGAGAAGGCATATTGGTTGTCAATTGTGCGACAGATGAAATCTAATTATCTTCTATAATAATAATAATAATTGCTTTTCACTTAAATATCATAAAATAAAAATAAAAGAAAGTAGGTGATAATTAATGACGTCTACACATTCTTATTTAAATCAGACTGGACTCATTGTGTTTTTTTCTCTTTTCTTTTAATTTGATGCATTGATTTTTCTTCCAAAATTTTACAAAAAAGAAACCAATAGGCCAAAGTATTATAATATGAGGACAAAGGGTCACATATTATTAGAAGTTTCCGCTAATTACACTAAACACTACATAATGTAGAGCTCACAAGAGCAGTTTTCTTCCATGTATTTATGAAAAAAATATTAATTTTAAATTACTATTTCTATTTTTTAAAAACCTGAAAACATACGACGAAAATAAATATAAAAACATCACGTTGAAAGGTACTAGTCTATAGGCTCTCAGAATATATATATATATATATATAACTGCTATAAATGCATGGCTGCAGACGTCCCAACTTCCGACTACACTTCAAAAATTTTCTTCACCAAACGGCTTCGTCTCTTGCTCAGTGTGTGTAAATTATTTTTGATAATTTGATTATATTTTATTTTATATTTTATAGTTCCTATAAGTTTAAAGTTAATATTTTTATATGATTATTTTTAATTAAATTTATATCTGTTGATGTCAATAAATTTAGTTTTTGTATTTATATTTTGTTTGTTTTGTTATTTAAATATGTGCTAGATATTTATTGGTTTTTTTTATTAATATCATCTTAATTTTTTTTTATTTAGTATAACCATTGTACGAATAATAAACTTGTAAAAAAACATAAATATTTATTCTTTCCTTGTATAATTTAACTGTTATTTAAAAATAATAAAAAATTGAAAATAAAATTATATTATATATATAAAGTAAAAAGAAGAAACTTATTATGTTGTTATGAATATTTATGTTTTTTAATATATATATATATATAATGTAATCAAATTTTGCATGGAAAATTAGAGTTTGTTTGTTAGGTGAAAAAATTTGTAGTTTTCATTTTAAAATTTTAAAAATTTTAAAAATATATTTGTTATAGACGTTTTCTGTTTTCAGCCTATTTTTAAAAATATATTTATGTTAAATTTTACCAATTGCATTTTTAGTTATATTTTTTGTTTTCAGTAAAAATGAAAACAGGAAGCGAAAAAGGCTAATTTTTTTATTGGTTTTTTTAATTTGTAATATACACTTTCTAATTGTTTTTAAATCCAAAAAAATACCAAATTTTTTTATAAAAATACTATTTCATTAAATTTTGTTTTCTATTTTATTTAGTCTAAATATTCTTAAGTTAAATGTTTTTAGTTGATATTTTTTATAATATTTGCATTAATTAATATCGATATTTATATTTTTATAAATTTAATTATATCCTTTGTTTGTTATTTTCATTAAAAAAAGTCAACATAAATAGTCATATTTTGTTTTTGTGAACATGCTTAAGCTAAATATTCTTAGCTGCTTATTTTTTAAATATCCTTTGTTTGTGTTTTTTTATGGTTGTTATTTAAAGATTTAACATATCCTTTATAATAATTTTAAGTGTAAAAAAAGATTTAAGATATCTTGTGTAATTTAATTATATCTTTTTGTAAGATATCTTTTATTATAATTTTTTTGGCTATGTATATCTTTTTTTATTTGTTATTTAAAAATTATATAAATAATTTACTTTTTCTGTGTTTAAATTTTGTGGTATTTAAATATCTAAATATTTAATATATTTTTTATGAAAACCTTAATATTTCATTTTTATTTTTTATTTAAATATTAAATAAAATATTTAGAAAGTTGGGACGTCTGCAGTCATGCATTATAGAGTAGGTTTTTTTTTCTTGGAAGGCATCTGGACTGGTCACATCTGGACTGGTCAATTAACATAACCAATCCAAGCTAGTACGAAGACTGGCCCACCAGCACGGGGCCAGTGTGTCTGGCATGTCTCACTGGCGTACGAGGGCCAGTGTCTCTGGCACGTCTCTCGTGATGCTACAGGATGAGGGTCATTAGGGATGTTATTGTAAAAAAGCCTATATATTGTAATATTTTTAGATTAGGAAGGATATTGCATTTGGATACAGAGTTTAAGGCCAGATTAGAGAATGTCTTGGTCTTTTAAAGGATACGAGTCAAAATTATTATTATTATTATTATTTTTGTTTGAGACGTCAATTATATTTTTTATTTTTATTAATTAATATATTTTTTTATTAAATTTTATAGGTATATATCACTAATGATAATCTCATATATAAAATTTATGTGAAATTACTTTTTATAAACATATAGTTCAGTTGATAGAATAATATAAATCAAACTAAAATAACTCATTAAATTAGTTTTCATATAGCTTCCAATTTTTTGGTCAAAGTTATCAACGTTTGAATTTCCAATACCCAAATGATTGAAGAATTTCAGAACATTTCCAAAGTGTTTTGGTTTCAATATTTAAACTTTAATTATGTTTTGAGTAGAGTAATTTTATTTGAACTTTAAATATGACTAATGATATTTGAAAAAAAAGAATTACAGTAATTAGTAAAAATAAGAGACAAAATTAAAACTAAAAAAAATTAGGGAAAAAATTAAAAACCAATACAAGTAAGAGACAGAAAAATTAGTTTGAGCCAATATTATAATTATCTTTATCATGATCTAATTTGTTAATTTAAAATTAAGATATATGATTTTACTACAAAAATTAAATATGTTTTAAAATGAAAAAACCAATAATGATAAGATAATTTTGTCCTTCAAAATTATTTAAAAATCCTATTAAGCATTTACTATTCATATGGTGACTTAAGAGTTAAAGGAAAAAACTTAAAGTTTATTTTTTATATTTTTATTATCAAGTTTTTGAATTATAAATATTGACACATGTATAATTTATTTAACTTTTTTTTTATGATTTATTTTTTTAAAATTTAATTGTTTTATTTTAATTAAAAAAAATCTTATAACAAAAGATATAAATAACTATTCAATAAAAAAAGATATAAATAATTGATATTAATATAGTTCAAAAGTTAAAAAATAATAGCAATTTTTTGAAAAAAAATTTTTTTTGATAATGGAAATTTATATATTATTTTTGTTAATTTAATCTTTCAAAAATAAAAATATTTTTAATGTCATCATTTTATGTAAACTTAATTCATATATGAACATCTCATGGAATGTTAGCTAAAATTTACTCGCTCACATTAAAGTTATAAGTGAAAGTAATTTACATCATATTATAGAAGTCTATTAGTCAAAAATACTTTCAATATATAAACTAACTTTAACTCTCAAATTATTGTAAGATATTTAATTAATCAAAAGATTCATGTATGTAATTAAGAAATTTATATTTATTTAGATATTTTATTTTATGTAAATTAATGTGTAACATGTGAGACATTTACGTTATTGACTAAGTTATACTTTACATTTTGTTAAGCAAAAAATTATAAATGAAGTTTAGGTATAATGATAATATTAAAAGTATTTTTATCTTTGAAGAATTAAATTGATTAGAATAATTTATAAAAAATTAAATTAAAAATTATCATATTTGTTAAAGATTAAAATAATTTTTTTAATTTTTAAATTAGATTGGATAAATCACTTTTATGTGTATGTATGTGTGTGTGTATATGATATCTTCTAATTCAGTCATTAATTAAAGTTAAACTAATTAATTTATCACCTGAAATTTTTTTTATTCAATTATTAGTTTTTAAAATACTGTTTTGTGTGTCAGAGATGTCCAAAGAATGCAAGAAAAAAGAAAATAATATGGGACAACAAAAGATAAAAAAGTCAGCGTAAAACAAATGCACAAGGAAATGCAGAGGAAGAATAAGGCTTCTTTATCATAGTCAAGCTTTGGAACTTGGACATTAAGTTTAGAACAAGAACATAATACAGACGAGAAATTCATAACAAACATGACTCATGACATTAAGAAATTACTTATGCTAATTGTAGTTAAACTTGATCGGAGTAGTAATTTGGTTACAGAATTGTTTATTCTGTAGTTGACTTTTCTGCTTCACTGATCTCCATCTGCATGTCTTTCTCTTGAAGAAATCTGACAAATTCCTCCAAAGCAACATCAGGATCCTCAAACCTCAGCAATTGTTCTGCTACTATCGCAGGCGTGACTTGTATTTTCTCCAATAACCCATCAATTTGTTCAAAGAGTGGATGATCATCTTGAATGTCCAGATAATTGAGGGCTAATATTCGAAATGCCTTGCCTTTACAGAAGGACAAGTTTATGTGCATGTCCATTCGACCTGGTCGCAGCAATGCTGGGTCTATTTTTTTTATGTGGTTGGTGGTGAATACTGTAATTCGCTCCTCTCCACTACTTGACCATAGACCGTCCATGTAATTCAGTAGGCCCGATAGCGTAAACTTCCTCTTAAACTACAAATTTTCATAAATAATTTTAGTTACACACTAAACAATTACATTCATGTGTAAGTTATGCATCAAATAAACTGATGAAACAAACCTGGGTATACTTCTCCGAGTCAGAAACTGAGCCTGGGTCTGAGGCATTGTACTCTTCAGCAGGAGATCGAGCATGAACTTCTCTGTTGCAATCTATATCTTCAATCACAAGGATGGAACGATTGGATGTATTCCTCATTGCTATCATGAGTTCTAAATCAGATGAAATCCGCGCCAGCTCCAAATTATACACATCAAATCTGAAGTAGTCGGCCATGGCTGCAATGAGGCTAGATTTCCCTGTTCCTGGAGGCCCATACAATAGATACCCTCGTTTCCACGGCTTACCCACTTTCTTGTACAACTCCTTTCTCCTCAAGAATCGCCCTATATCCTCCATAATCCTCTGCTTTAGCTCTGGATCAAACGCAAGTGTTTGGAATGTGGCAGGATGCTTCAATTCCGTCTTTGCCCATTGGCCAGCGGAGAGGTAATGCAGCTTCACAGTCCTCTGGTTTGCTTTCATGGCCTCGTACGTGCTTAATATGTGTGGTAAATACTTGTTCATTACTGTGTCTCTGTGGTTCGCATCAAAGCTTAGTACAAACATGTTCTTGTCGTACGAATGAGAATCTTGTTGGGAATTTTCTATGAGCTTCCAATGGAGCTTCATGTCTTCAAATTCATCCACCACCTCTTGCTTTCCGTTCACGGCGAATGCTATGTTGTCGTCACATTTTGGTACGCCTACTTTAAGGGATTGGTAAGTGTGGGTGATTTTGGTTGGAAGGTACTCCTTTGCAGCTCGGAAGAGTTGGTTGGGGGCCTTGTCCCAGGACTGATTGATCTCAAGGGTGACAAAACAACCAATGCCATTAGAGTGTTGGGCATTAAAGAAGAAATCTTTTAGCTTGGAGACGATGAAAGATTGAACTTGACGGGGAATTAAATCATTGATTGCAGTTCGTAGAAGCATCAAGGATGCAGAGAAGCTAGCGTAGAGGTTGAACCATGACGATGCAGAAGGAAGGGTTGTAAAAGAGGAAAGGAAAAGCTCCAAGGATGATCTCATTGGAACACACTAGAATCTGAAACCTCGAATGGTGGAGCGAAAGTGAGAGTATGCACTACAGAGAAGAGAGTAGAGATAGAGATGCATTCTCTAAGATTTTGGAGACTGTTCATATATCTCTGTTCACGTTTGAATGGCAGTTGAGTTGATATTTGTTAGCAACGTTGGATACGCATGTCGGCAATCTTACATCGCACGCCAATTTTTTTTCTTTTTAAATATATGATGAATGGTTTTTTTTTTAGTTCCTACAATTTTATTTAATTTTTAATTTCATTCTTATAATTTAAAAATTTGGAATATGTCCTTTAAATTTTAAGAATTGTTTATGCTTAATTTATGTCAAGGAAAACTAAAAAAATAGCAGGGTAAATGTTCTCTAGCTTAGGACTCTATCTTAATTCTAAATTGGGACACTATTTCCTCATTAATTTTTTACTTACAAAAAAATTAAAAATTTTTTAAACTATAAAAATTTAATTATAAACTTTAAATTATCAGAGTCTAACTAAAAATTAAAGAAAATTATAAGCATTATAAGAATAATTTAATGTAAATAAAAAATAAAAAATGGATAATAAAACTTTTGTCATATGATTCAATCAAAGTAATATAAATATAAACTTTTAAAATAATCTTAATTTTTTAACTTTAATATAATTAGTCATAATAAATTTTTATAAAGAAATTTATATTTGTATAATTATTTAAATAAAATAATTAATTTTTTATCTATACAATTATAAATTAAAAATTTATTGACAGTTATAATCTTTTCAATATATATTAACTCAATTTTTTTATCCTTAAAAAAGCTTATACATATTTCAAACATCCGTACTTGGTACGGTTGGTTCATGATCAACTCTCAACTTTCAGCAGAAGTTTCCGCGTCAAGTCACAAGCGCGTGACTTTGGTAGGGTTTTCAACAGCGACTGATGCATGAACGTTGATAAAAAATAAAAAAACCTGATGCATGAACCAATCCGATAAATAAAATATTTTTTCTATTAATAGGATTGTTCTTAATGGTGTTTACATTAACAATTTTTTGACCCTTTAAGATAATTGTATTGTTCTAATAGCTTAAGAGATTTCTAATAGCTTTGGATTATTTCAATTAGTCTACTCAAATAATTAAGATAATTGTATTGTTTTAACAATTTTAATAATTTATAGTTATAAAATTTAGATTAAATTTATATTTATAATTAAGTTTATATACTAACGAGAATTAACGGTGAGTTGAATTTGACTTTTAATTAAAGAGTCATGAATAATTTATAACTAATTTTAAAAAATATGAATCATAAATAATTAATTGAATCATTAATAATCCATCCATATATAACTCAACCTAAGCCCACTCATTTCGCTACCCCAACTCTTGAGTTCATTGCGATTCTAGAGTTATCAAAGTTAGAAAAAATAAAAAAGAAAATATTATACTCCTTTTTTCAAGTTTTAGATTAAATTAAAATTTTTAGAGTTAAAGTTGGGTTTTGGCCCATATTTTTTGGATGAAAAATATATTTGGACGGTTTGGATGAAATTGTTAGGTTCATATCATTTTACTTTCTTCAATGTTGGGCCTGTCAAAGTGGGAAATTGGGCTGACAGCATCACAAGTTCACCTTCGCTTGAAATCAATTTATAAGTGGAACCCATTCGCCGTCTGTCTTCCCGATCTCTGGTTCCGATCATATGGAGAACTTCATGTTCCACTAATACATCATAAAGCTTCTGTTTTAGTGTTTGCTTTGTTTCCTCTAAGTTAGCAAATAGCCAGGCAAGACGTCTTTGCCCAGATCTTAGGGTTCTAGGAGCAGTTAATTACCTTTTCAAGTGTCACATAGTTTCAATTTTGTACAGAGATGGATCCGAACACAGTTAAGTCGACTCTGTCTAATTTGGCCTTTGGAAATGTAATGGCGGCCGCTGCTCGTGATTATCAGAAGGTATCTTCTTTACCATTTCTTTATTTTCTACACGGTGCTTAGCGTTCTATATGCAGTATCCAGATTTTCCAAAAACCGGTCATTTTTGTTCGTCAAAATTTAACTTACTTTATTGTTAACTCGCCATGTGCTTCCGTGTCTTCATGGTTTTTTTATTTTTTTTTATTTTTTTGGCAGAAGCGTGTGTTGATGTTTGGCTAAACCTGATGCTATATGACTGAGATTTCAATTTTTTTTTGGGCTTGTTTTGATGGGTGTAGCAATTGGGTAAATTCCTGTGAGTTCGCTATGTTTATTCTCGGAGAGTTAAGCAAATCATAGCAACAATTGTTTACTAAGATATGAAAGTAAGATGTTGAGTAGAAAACCAGTTTTCCCATTAGTTTGCATTCTGCTTCTATTAACTCAGCTTAGTTTTCTTATTTGATGTTTTGAAGTCTATTTTTGGTTTTTTCATTTTACTTGATATTCCAAGCAGAAACCACTCCCCGTAGTGGAGTACTTTATTTGTTCTTCACAATTGATTCGGTCCTTTTGACTAAAGATTGCTCTTTCCTTCATAACTGCTAATGATCTACCTCTCTGGAGCTGCGCTTGCGTAGGATCCTTTTCCTTGTTCAACTTGACATTTTAAGTACTAAAACATGGATACATTATTACTAGCTTAAAGATCCGCTGCTTCCTTCTCTACTGAAGGTATTAGCTAAGACATTGTGGTCCATTCATCAACAGTTAAGACATTCTGTCTGCCATCTTACTAATTGCCTTAAATAGCTGATGATGAGTGCTGTCTTGTTTCACTCTCACTATAATCATTTCCACTATGTTGGGTACAGATGCCCTTTGATTTATTTGATGATTACATAGTTGCTCGGGGAATTTGAATGGATTGAGTATTATGTTCGCCTCTATGATCAATCATTTGAGCTAAACTTCACAATTTGATAACAATGTACATACCAAGATGGATTACAGAAATATCTTAGATGTTTGTGTGACTTGTTTTCTGAATATGTCTGGAAAGTTCCTTTCAGTACTTGAATCTTGTTATAAACTTATATATGCCTTAATTTGGTGCTAAACAAAATAAAAAAAGTTGCTCTCAAGGCACTGTCTAAATTAAAATTAGGGCACATTTTACCTCCCTGAGCTAAGGTTTAATTACAAAATTAGTACATGAATTTTAAAATGTAACAAACCATCTCCCTAAACATTAGACTGATAATTCTAATTAAAATTAACAGTGAAAAGTTTCTTCCTTGCATCAACAATCTATTGGATAAGATATGGCAGCATTTGTCTTTAGGTAGAGGCTTGTGGGATGAGTCATCGTCAAAACCTGGTGCTTGGGCTATATTTGTGTTTAAATAGGAAGAGTTTTATCCTGATTAACAGTTATAGTTTTTTTTTTTTTACCTAATAGTAAACACTCGATCTTACAATTGATATAAGAGCTAAGGTCACGTGTTCAAGGCAGTAATTTTTAGCTAAGGTGTGATAGCAATTGTCTTGTGGTAGAGGCCAAGTGTGGGCCTGAGTCACCATTGAAATGTGGCACTTGGATTTGGTGCAATCATGTAGAAAATGTTGCATTTGAGTAATAGTTATAACTTTTGGTATAGTGGTATGTGTTCAATCCAACAAAATCTTCATGGACCAGTATTGGGTCTTTATTGGAATTTAATGTTTTCATTTTATTTTAAAGTTTAGGTAGCTATTTTTGTTACATTTTAACGTTAATCTACAAATTTCATAATTAAGTTTTAGTTCAGAGTAAAATGTAGGTTTCCTTTAGAATTATTAACCTAAGCATTGAAGATTTGCTTTGAAACTTCCTCCCCTTAATTTTCTTTTAGTTTTCCTTCTCAGATCTTAAGATAGCACTAATTCTATGGAGTGTCTCTTAAAAGATGAATGAGAATATAATTTCAGAAGTAGTTTATAAGTGCTACTTTAAAGGTAATTTTTATGTGTTATTGAAATTCATTCATGCTATTTATTTAAGTAATTCCTGAAACTTGTCACACAATCTAGTGCTTACTGAAACGCCAATGTAATACTATGGTTTTTGCTGCCAAATACTTTAATAGTTGTTATTTATAGCCCCGATGCCTAGCAGTGACCCCTGCTATGATCCATGCAGGAATTCCTTGCTCAAGATAAGGCACAGACTTCAAGTTCTGTAAACCAGGAAGTTGATCTTGATGAGTTAATGGATGTATGCTTAGTAAACATTTCAGTCATATCATATAAGTATATATATTGTATACCCTAATTAAGAATTTGAATGGTCTATGCAATGGTGATATCAGGACCCTGAGTTGGAAAAATTACATGCAGATAGAATTGCAGCTCTTAAGGTGATAATTCTGTGCTTCATATGTACCGGGATGCAATATGAAAGTCATATTGTTGTTGGTCCTTGGATTCATAAAGTAGAACCTTTTTAGTTATTCTTATTACCGAATTTGTCTTAAATAGAAAGAAGCAGAGAAACGAGAGGCATGGAAGAAGAAAGGTCATGGGGAATACCGGGAGATAACTGAGGGGGATTTCTTAGGTGAAGTCACTGGAAGTGAAAAAGTGATATGTCACTTCTATCATAAGGAGTTCTATCGATGCAAGTATGCCTCTAATTTTAATTCCCCTCTTTGTGTCTCTCTCTGACATGCAGACACACATAAACACATACAGATGTGGCTAATATTGTTGAGTCAATCAATGATTCCAGGATAATGGATAAGCATTTAAGGTCCCTTGCACCAAAGCACATTGATACGAAGTTTATCAAGGTTGATGCAGAGGTCAGCATTAACAGTTTTATTACCCTGCAATAGTGATGATTTAATGTTTGCTCAGGTTGAGCCAATGTATCTGTAAAATTGGACCTGTTTATTTATTGCGACATGTTGTCTTAGTTAGGTATAGAATAAAGAATGTCACTATTGAAAATGAAATGCAGAATGCCCCGTTCTTTGTTGCAAAACTGGCAGTCAAGACTTTGCCATGCGTCATACTGTTCAGGTGAGGCCTAAACACTTTGCCTTGTGATTTTGGTAATATGCTTTCATTTTTATGGACACCAATATCTTTTTCTGTTACTGTTAGATCTCATAAGAGAAAAACGAGAATAAAGTTCAGAATCCTTTAATAAAGTTCAAGATCCCACCTAAAAAGAATGAAAAGATATCTTCCCTTGCAAAGTAATGCTCTGCTCAAGAGCTGTTTTTGACTGGTGGAAGGTTGACACAGTTGCTATTGAGCCAAACTGCTACAAGATAAATACTTCATGAGGATGAAATTGATTTAAAAGTTTAAAATGTAGGCTGAGATGATGTATTTTTCTTTTGTTAAATTTCCAGACAAGGGATTGCAGTGGATAGATTGATAGGGTTTCAAGATCTGGGAGGGAAAGATGATTTTACCACGAAAGCACTTGAGGGTCTCCTGATAAAGAAAGGTGATAGGCTTTTATATAATGTCCTTTTCATTTCTTTTCCCTGAAAAAGTTTATTAACAGTCATTTTACAGGCATTATTAACGAGAAAAAAGATGAGGATGATGAAGATGATGAATATCAGGAAAATTCTGGCAGAACAGTCAGATCTTCTGCTATTTCTGATTCTGATTCTGATTGAACTCATTTGCAGCCGATGTCTGAAACAGAAAAGAGAAAAAGGAAAAACAAAAATCTACAGGTTATCATGTTTACACATTTATGGATTGCTGGATTGTATGATGATTGTTGCATCATATTTCCTCCTTTATTTTTTTGGTGGGGATCTTGAACTTCAGCAACTCATTACAAATATTTGGTTTTTGACCGTTTGTGTCTTCTCCAGCTTTGGTGTGTGATGAATGGAGTATAACGGCTATCGTTATTCTGAAATTATTCAATATTTTTAAGGAATATGTAGAAATGTGTATTGAATACACAGAAGCTACATTTAAATCTTAGATAATTATATACAGATTTTTACATCTTAAGTATTTAACCATCTTCAGGTAAAAAATTATTTTTAATATATAAACATTAATTAGTAATAAAAATACATTTTATTTTATTAATAAGATAAAATTATAATTATTTTTTTATTAATCTATAAACAAATAATAAACAACAAGATAATAAGATAACACTAACAATTTAAGATTCATAGAATAGTAATCATATTGTTTTTTTTTTTAAAATTTAGTCTACATAGTAATAAAATTAACTTAGCTTCAAAATTTAATTGCTAGGAAAAATAAGGCAATTCAATTTCACTTACAAGAAAAATTATCTATATTTATAAATAATTATAAATTCTAATTATACTATCAAAGCATTTAGGTAACCTGAACCAATTCAAACTCTAAACATGACTAAATCTTTCGTTACCATATCTAGAATTTATAATTAAAATACCCAGAAAGAGTTTTAATATATAAACATTTTCAAATTAAGTATTCTTTTGAATTTTTACTTATTCTCATTTTATCTTCGCTACCCTAAATTGATTCACATGTGAGAATCCTGGTTGGAGCTTTGACCCTATACTATATTTCCTTAATTACTTTTCTTGAATTAATTTAATCTTTCTTAATAAACAAATAGTTTTTGCAATTAAATTACTTAGAAAGTCTTTTATACCATCATACAAAATAAGATTGATATAACATTGAAAAAAGTACTATAAGATTTTCACATGTCTCAAGAATTAAGATCCTTTAAATTGTGTATTTTATAAAACGCATGAATATATTAACTTATAAATAAGTTAACATATAATATAAAATATTTATTTTATACATTAATTCAAAAGTAAATTAATATATAAAAATAATGTATTTTACCACTCTATAAAATACGGAGATCCATTCTTCAATATTATAAAGACTAAAATTGTGAACATCTCTTTATTAAATAAAAATAATGTTATTATATTGAGATGAATTTATTTAATTTATGTTACATTTGAGTAATATTTTTTTTTGTCATTGTTCAAAAAGAAGAGAGAGGAGATGAATGAGAGTTGAAGAAAGCAACAATTTTTTTAAACCAAATGTCTGTCATATAAATTTATTTAGAACTTAGTAAAAATTTATAAATTTATTTAAAATAAAAATATCTTATATATTAATAACTAAAATAGGTTTTTAAGCGTTAAAAAATTAAGGCGGAAAATAAAAATAGAAAGACGTTATCGTTGAAGTAAAAGAAAGAAAGCATGATACGATACGAATGGCGTAGCCTTCCAATTCGCCAAAAAGCCTGCGACCATGTTTAGGCTATTCTCTGTCTGTTATACTCCAATTAGCAAATTGCGAATTACAGAAACTAAAGCACAGTTTGGGATGATGGCGCTAAGACTTCGTCAACGTCGTCATTCGCTTCTTGAAAACAACTATTTTGAGGATTTCTCGCCCTTCTATAAGAACTTTCTTCATCCCTCTCCCGAGTGGCCCGCTTTCCAGAGGTAAAAATTCTTCCTTTGTTTTAATACCCCCACATTACCTAACTATACTGTTGCTTTCGTAATCTCTCTCAAATTTCATCAAAATTATCTTTTTTCAATTACATTTGTAGGGTTAATAATCCCCAAAATGAATAATGTAACAGATGTAAGAAGATAATGCCAATGCGCATTTGATACCTTGTGTTTACGTGCATGTTAATTAGTTATTGGTTTGCGGGATTGCAGGCAGGACCTTAGGAGTCCTTTGCTTTCCATTTTGTGTAATGAGTGCTTGCCTCTTCCATTGCCTCTGCGTCGTCTCCCCGAAAGCCAGTAGAAGCAACTAATTGAAGCAGCACCATGTCTGGACCTATGTCTCCCAAGTCAGGTAAACTAATTAGGCATTTTGATGGTTGATTCTTTTCCAGCTTTCTTCATAATACCATCACTTGCATATTGCATCTCCATAGGTCAACAGCCAAGGGCCGAGGCAGAATATTTTGATTAGGGGCGCCGATGGTAAATTAAAAATATAATATTTTTTTAAAAAAGTATTAATTATTTTTATTAAAATGTATTATATAGAAAATAATATATTATGTTAAGATTAAATAAATTAATAACATGTTGTACGCACTACTATTTTTATTTATATAATATTATATTAATTATCATATATAAAAATAAAAATATAATTATCGTAAGTACTTGTTTAAATGATTCACTTTATTATTCTTTTTTAGATAAATAAATTTATTAAGAAATATATTCTTTTCAATGATTAACTTTCTATGAATTATGTATAAATGACAAATTAAAAAGGTTAAGATATTGATAATTTGATAACAATGATAATAGAAAGAAATTTATCATACCTATACATAAAAAAAAAAGATTTTTAGAGAAAAAAACTAAAGGACAAGTTAAAAATATTAAATAGCAAAAGAAAAAAAATCCTTAAAAACTTGGAAAAAAGTAAATATCACATGATATAGAATAATAAAAAACAACAATATCATAAAAAATGAGATATGATAGAAAAGAAAGTTATCACTTCTTTGTAAGTCTAATATAAGAGTATAAAAAAAGTTTTTTTATATTAAAATTTACTCTTCTTATTAAATTTATTATGCTTGAATAATATTATGATCTTAAAAGTTTTTATCATTCTTAAAAATATAGAATTGTTAAAATAACATATTTATGAAAAATAAGTAAAAACTAATAATATTTTTATAATTTAAACTATAATATATATTAAATTAATCTATAATTTGATATAATATATTTTATCAACTATTAGTTATATTATCATATTTTTTACAAGCATAAATTTTAATCTTTTAAACAATCTTGTAAAAATTTTATAATTTTTTTTTAAGTAGGGGCCATGTACAAAATTTTATATATGTAAATATACATATATATGTAATTACATGAATCTTAGCAGCTATAATTAACAAGTTTACCAAAATGCTTAGGACTTAGAACCAAAAGTCCTTCACTATTAGCCATTAGGGAATTGTATTTTTATGGTGCATCAAAGAAGGTGCCTCTTGTCGACGCATTAGTTAAACTACCTCTCCCCTTATCTTCATCCTTCCAGATAGAGAAGGGGAACAAAATTTGATTCAAAATTTTATCTTGGTCTTGAACGCTTGATCAATGAGACTTTTATACCATGTCAAGAAACCAATTCTTTTAGCTGAATTGATAAATTTATAAAAACTTTTCTCTCCGAGGATAAAATAATATTGACTATAATGTTATGCTTTTAGCTCTTGAAAGATCCGATGGCACTGGATCTTTTAAGAAGAGAGCCTCAAATAAATTCAGGAATTCTTTATCAAGAAAAGGTAGGAGATCCAGCAAGGTCATGTCAGTTGAAATTGAGGATATTCGTGATGCTGAGGAATCAGAAGCTGTTGAGGCATTCCGCCAAGTTCTTGTATCAGAAGACCTGCTTCCTACCAGATATGATGATTATCATATGATGCTCAGGTCACTTTTCTTTCTCTGGTTTTAGTTTATCATACAAATGCACGGTTCCGTATAAAGTGCAAACACTTATTAATAGTAATGGAAAGTTTGTATTATTAGAATTTGAATATATATGCTTATGAATGTATGTCATGTTTTATATATTTTTAAGTTCGATACGTCAATCTATCTGCCTCAGTGTCATGCTTCATACATGGTTCCACTTCCAATAATTGCTGTAATCTTGCATGTCATGTCATTAAAAAAAATATAAAGTTCTTGAAACTTGAAGACATTACTGGTTAGTGAGTGATGTTTCTACTTTTCTCACTTTACAAAGGATACATAATGTGTACTTCTACATTGTGTAGATTCCTAAAGGCCAGGAAATTCGATGTGGAGAAAACAAAGCAAATGTGGTCTGACATGCTCCAATGGAGAAAGGAATTTGGTGCTGACACAATTACGGAGGTATATGTTTCAACAATGTTTCTCGTGAGGATTGAAGGGTATTTTAATTTCATTACACACACACACACACACACACACACACACTTGTCTCCCTTCAATTTTTTCCACCAATGCACTTTTTTTATTTGTTTTTATTTGTTCTATGTGTTCTACTAGGATTTTGAGTTCAAGGAACAAAGTGAAGTCTTACAATATTATCCCCAAGGGCATCATGGAGTAGATAAAGATGGACGACCTGTGTACATCGAGAGATTGGGCCTAGTAGACTCAAACAAGCTTATGCAAGTGACAACCTTGGAACGCTATGTCAAGTACCATGTACGAGAATTTGAAAGGACGTTTGATATAAAGTTTCCAGCGTGTTCAATTGCTGCAAAGAAGCACATTGATCAAAGTACAACCATCCTAGATGTGCAAGGAGTGGTATGCAAGAGAAATAGTCAATTATATCCCAAGATTGAAGTTGTAAAATGTAAAGAATTGATTATTATGGTTCAACGAAATGATGACAATCTATAATTGGTTTGAAACCTTTTGAGTGGTATACCAAAGATAGTATTTGGTGGCCTAAAATGAACCCTTATTTCTGAGAAAGAGAAATTTGGAAAATATGAAAAGATATTAAACCCTATAATCTTGATTTGTTACTGCAGGGGCTTAAGCAATTCAGCAAATCTGCGAGGGAACTTGTTACTCGCCTTCAGAAGGTTGATGGTGACAATTATCCAGAGGTATGATTTTCTCATTTTGTTAGATTGACTGATCAATTTTAAGTCTGAATAATTGAATTTATATTGTGGATGACAAAGTCGTAATACCATGAAGTGATTCACTGCAGAGCTTGAATCGCATGTTCATTATCAATGCCGGTTCTGGGTTCAGAATGTTATGGAGCACTGTGAAATCCTTCCTTGATCCTAAGACCACAGCTAAAATCAACGTGAGAGATACCATATGCTAAATCTGCCTATTTTGTTAGGTAAATAAAATTATTCACGTGAAACTTATAATTCATCAGGTTTTGGGCAACAAGTACCAGAGCAAATTGCTTGAAATAATTGATGCAAGGTGAGTTTGTGATTAAGTTATGTATTATACAGTACTTGGTTTGCATTATTTTGCAAGTACTTTCAGAACTTTTCACTCCCTAACTTTCATTCTGTATCTTAAAATATTCTTCTAAGTCTATAACACTGACTAACGGTTATTGAGAATCTTTATCCATCCAACTTTTCTTTGCCAGTGAATTGCCAGAGTTTTTAGGAGGTACTTGTACCTGTTCTGATCAAGGAGGCTGTATGCTTTCTGATAAGGGCCCCTGGAAGAATGAAGAAATATTGAGGGTGTGTTGCAATTCTTTTTTATTTTTTTCCTACTTTTGGCCTTACTTCACTCTATTATTTCAGTTGATATGTTTTGTTGTCCATGTATAGATTAGAAAGCTTATGTATTTGATATAAGGACTTGCAGAAGGTTCAGAATGGTGATCATAAATGTTCAAGAAAAACTGAGTCTCATGTGGTGGAGGAGAAGACAGTTTCTGAGGCCTTGCCCACCAGCAACCAAGTCAGTCACAGTCCACCGACCCCTGTTAGTGCTGAGGTATGTTAGTATCCGTACATAACATTTTAGCAACCAAAAGCTCTGTGTTTATGCCAGCTTCTAGGTTAAGCTGCAACTGTAAGACTTGTGTAATGAAGTAATAAAAACTATACTTGTATAAACAAGTTAAATAATTTAACACATGTTTAAGTACGACTCTTAAGTCTGAACTCAAAGAGAGCTGGTTGCCAACTTCAAGGATGGACTTCTTTATTACTGCATATAAAATCCATTTTGTTAAATGGGTGTTTGATTTATGAAACTTTATGTTCTTTTTAACTCTAGCGGATCTTAGTTTTAGAATTTAGATATGCCCTTTTCTCCTTGGTCGTTTTTACAACATAATGCAGGTTTTGTTTAGTACATTTTGGTAGTTTCTTGTGGCAATAGGTTTACATTGAAAGCATTATGTGTAGCTCTTAGAGCATATAAGCCCTTCTGAACATATGTACTTCGTATGTTTGTGGGCTTCCTCACTCTTAATTATCCTATAGGAATTTTTTTCCTTTGCCTGTTTCCTCAGTTCTTACTTTCGGAAATTATAAACTTAACAGGTCTCTGCTACTAAAACTTGCAAATCTGAGGACTTATTCCCAGTGGCTGAAAAAGTTCCAGTGGCTGAAAAAGCCCCAGTGGCCGAAAAAGCCCCATTGGCCGAAAGAATCCCAGTAGCTGAAAGTACAACTTTAATTAAAAAAGTCGAGGAGAATGATAAATTAGCAATATCAAGAGGTACTTGATCCTTCTTATCTCTATCACATTACATATTATTTGTTTACAGTTTAAATACTTAAGTCAAGACTAAGAAATTACAAAAAGGCATACGTAGCGATTTATTTCAATGCATCCTCACATCTTTCTTTCTCCTGCCTTGCCATTTGTTATCTGAAGCTGGAATAGATTCTTTCATCAGTATGGCTGATACGTACAAGATCCACGAGAAATTAAATTACCAGCTTTTCACTGGTGTCATGGCCTTTGTTATGGGTATCGTAACCATGGTTAGAATGACACGAAACATGCCCAAGAAGCTCACCGATGCCAACTTCTACTCCAATACCACTTTCTCTTCTGACCCAATGTATATGGGGAAGGCCCCTCCTGATGACCCTACACCTACCATCTCTGCTGAAGAGTTTATGACCGTCTTGAAACGCATGACTGAGTTGGAAGAGAAAATGGTCACCATGAATATACCTGCTTACATGCCTCCTGAGAAGGAGGAAATGCTAATTGCTGCGATGAATCGAGCTGATGTATTGGAGAAAGAACTTATGGCTACCAAGAAGGTATATATTCCTATGATCCATCATAAACCAAACATCATGCTACTCCTTTTTTCTGCATGACATGTCTTATGTCTATCCTCTGTTATTTTATACTAGTTTTGTTCCTTGATCCATTTAAGGGTGTGTATTTAACTATTTATTCTCTAGGCTTTGGAGGATTCACTTGCCCAACAAGAAGAGCTTTTAGCCTATATTGACAAAAAGAAGAAGAAGAAATCATGGGTAGACTCTCAAAACCTTAACTTTGCTGCACAATTATTTAAACACCGAATGCTATGTGGGTTTTTAACTTCTATTTTTTACCTTTGTAATGCAGTTTTAATGGGGGAGATATCTATAGATGCATACATCCTATGATGCGCAATAGACTAGCGTGTTTGATTTGTACTTTGCGAAGATCTCCATCCCCACAAAAACAAAAAAAAAAAACAAAAAAACAAAAACAAAATTGTGCCCTGTGTAGATTAGTTTTTGCTTAAATATAAATAATATAGAGGAAAAATTCATTCATGACGGATTATATTAAAATTAATTTTATATAATGACTTTTTTAACACAATGAATTATTGTGTTAGAAAATTCTGTGTATAAGATGATGAATGATGATGCAATTTTTTTTATTGTGGATAATGTTATATAATGGATTCCACCGTTTTAAACGTTGAACTTTAGGGCCTTTAATTTTTTTTAGAGATTTATGTAAAATAATATTTTTATCATATATATAAATTTTGAAGTGATTTAACAATAATTATTTATAAAGTAAAAAGAAAAAAATTATTAAATGCATATCTCTCTAACCTTTGTCAATCGGTTTCTTTTTCTTGCTATTCTTGAGGCTTACTATCATTGTGGTCCTTCGATTTTTTTTTTACTTTTAATTTGTTCCCTAACTTTTAATTTATAATATTTTTGACCCTTAACTTTATTCAATATTTTAAAATAGCTTCTTAACTTTTTTTTATAGTTCCAAAAATAAATTGAAAATTAAAGGCCAAAATAATAGAAATGGGTCAATACGACATAAATTGAAAATTAATGGGCCAAATTGATATAAATTAAAAAAGTTCAAATAGATAGTTAAGCCTATCCCCTAAAAAGAAAATTTCATTAATCTGTTCTAAAGTTTCACTAAATAACACTTTTATCTATTTTTTTAAAATATTACACTTGGGACCATCTAATTCATTTTTTGTTAATAAAGATGATTTTTGATATAATATAAATTGTTTTATTTAATATAATAATAAAAACAATTAAATTAATGTTTAATTTAAACATACATGAACTGTTCACGATCTAATTTTTATTAATTTTTGATTGATTTAGTAAGTTTTTGACATTTTTCTAATGATCTATTCTAAGGACTAAATGGACCAACAAACACATGATTTGTTCGCGAATTTTTTAGTTTCGATTTTTTATTCTACAATCTTAATTTTATGATTATTTTTTTAAATAAATTATAAATGAAACAAAGTCGTTATCATTGTCAGAATAAGTATCATGTAGCTGAATGCATTCTCATTTTTGCATCTAATCATGTATTTGATAGGTTAGTTAATTTCATTATTAATTTAGATGAAGTTATTAGTAATAAGAATGATATTAAAGATTTGGTGAACATTTAGAATAAATTTGAGAAAAGAATTTTAAGATAAAATTAAATAAAAAAGAATTTAGGACAATATTAAAAATTAATCTAAATTTTAGAAAGATACTGACTTAATACTTATACTTCCCAATAAGGAAAAGGTGGAAAGAATATTACTAAAATAATTTATTTACATATAAAAAAAGCTTAAGGCTGAAATAAACAACTAGGTGGCTGTAGTTTAGTGGTAAGAATTCCACGTTGTGGCCGTGGAGACCTGGGCTCGAATCCCAGCAGCCACAGATTTTTTGTTTCCCTCAGTCTTTTGTTCGCAAATCCAAAACCCAACCAAACCAACATTGAAATTCGTTAGAGCGGGCAAGGCAACGCACAGTCGCGACTTGCAAGAAGAATGGCAGCCTGTGATGGTGAAAATCCTAGAAAATGGCGGTATACCTGGGAAGCACAGTCTCACATCCCAACCCT
Source organism: Senna siamea (assembly GCA_031216115.1). NCBI lineage: Eukaryota > Viridiplantae > Streptophyta > Magnoliopsida > Fabales > Fabaceae > Senna > Senna siamea. Next base: position 17,147,916 of record CM062358.1, read on the forward strand.
TCGCTTGTTGCTTTTCGCTAGAGACGCTAATCCCTCTCTTCAATGCCACAATCTGAAGGTTCAACTTCATCTTTCTCAGTCTTCAGTACTGGTGAGGTGGTTTGAGGACGCTCTAGTCTCACTTAGGGTTCCTATTCCTAGGGTTTTGGTCGACGTTGAATCGCCCCTCAGTTTTCGAGCATTGGACGATCACATTGAAGTGAAGCTCCTCCTCCTTCTGCCCGTCGATCATCCCATTGTTTCGAGCTTTGATTCTGTGCTGAGTCTATCTGAAGACCGAGAGAATGTATTGCCTGATGTATCAAAGCCTCTAGTATTGGAATCTGGTAACTTGAAAGTATTGGTTAAATTGTTTAATATCTGTTAAATTCGGGTTTTTAAAGATGTTTTTCGAAGAACGAGATGTTTCGGGTTGTTATGCTTCTATTTTGCAAAAAATTCTATTGGTAATTCAACTTAGCCTTGCGTGATTGTTTGTGTATGTTCCAGTTGTTTGCTTTTCCATGTGGAATGTTGTACATTTTTGAGAATGTTTTGCAATTTTCTTAATTATTTGCTGAATATTTGCCTTTTAACGGATACTTTGGGGACATTAAAAATGTGATGGGCGTGTAAACATTGAGGTCGTGGAAATTAGCAATATATTGAACACAATAATTTGCATGCATTGCCATTTATATTCCAACCAAGCTTAAATTAAACTTGAACTTATGAAGCATGGGTACTTCAGAAGAGTAGTATTCATGTTCAGTTGAGAACTTTCTTACTTTCGGAATTTTGTATGACCTCGTGATTATTTGAGGATTTTTATTTATTTATTTATTTATCATTACTTTTTTGGGTTTGGTTCAGATGTAAAAAATTTATCTTCCAGAGGAGAAGTTCACTTTTACTGCAGAAGTTGCTCGTTCAGATTGACTAGAAGTCCTCTTAGGTAGGAAGCATTTTCGTTTATTCCTTATCTAGCATAGCTGTTAACAAGTCTTAGTGACATACAGACTTATTTGGTATGAGGTGGAAATCGTGAAGCAAATTTTTAGATTGTGAAGATATTATTTTCTCAATTTTCTTTTGTATCATTTATTTAGGAGTTTTATTGAAATGCCATCAGTCAATTGGCGAGAGGTGGCTGACAACTGGTTTGGGGCTTGTTGTTGTTCATTTGGAGGCGCAAGTGAGAAGCTGGTGATAAAGTATGCAAACTCTTATTCATGTAAGCCAGGGATATGCCTATTAAGCTCTACATCTATCACTCTTTGCAAGGATGATCTGGTGGAATATAACTTTCCTGAATGGAGTGTACAACAAGAATGTAATTCTAAATCACATAAATATAAAGAAGATGGACTTAGCAAAGCTACTATAAATTCTGAAGCTTATGAGGAAAGATCTTCAACCTGCAGTGATGCTGGTAAAATTATATATAACTCGGATGAGACTTCTGGGTTTGCACATTCTGAGAATGAAAACCTTTCTGTGAACTTCAGAAATGAAGTTGCTGAGAAAAAGTCCTATCATGACGAGTTCTCTCATTCATCCCCTGATTCAAATGTCCCTGAAGATGTGGCCATAGCTCCCAGTTGTTGTGCTCATATGACAAGCAGTGTTACCATTCTTAGCAATGAAGACTGTGAACACCATGTCTGTGAAACTGCTAGAAATGAACTTAGAGATACAACAGGCATGGAAATTCTAGCAAATCAGAAGTCTTTCCTCAATGGGTTTCTTGAAGATGTTTTCATGGCTAGATCTTCCAATCTTTCAGAAGATATTGATTGGTGTGAATTTACATGTCCTCAATGCACGTTTCTTCTTGGAGCCTACCCAAGGTGTGAGGGTTATTCACCTGTAGATGGAGGAGTACGATTGTTCAAATGTTATATTTCAACCTGTTTGCCAGTTGGAGGATCGGGGGACTTGTTCAGGTTAGCAAAGAATGTATTTTTTTTCTTAAATATATATTTTGTGAATTCTTCTTTTAAGAAAAAGTTTTTAAATTGACTAAATTTTGTGCACTTGTGTTCCATTTGCTGCTGATTCAGAAGAAATAGTCTAATGAGATATGTATAATTCTTGGACTTCTTGTAGTCTAAATTTGACTTGATTTACTATGCTAAATTGAACGAATTTATAAGTCTAGGGCACAAATTATCAAAATTTAGAGTTAAGGTGGTACAATTCCCTAAGAGGGGTCCTCAGCATTTTGGCTTATATATTTTGAAGTTGTTTGTTAAATACTATATTGAACAAATTTTTAACTCATTATTTTTGTTACCAGGCAGTATACAATGGAAAAAATGTTTGCAAATAAGCTAATGGAGTGTGCAAATGATGAATCATCATTTCGTTTTGTGGTTATAGATCTGAAAACCAAATTGCCTAGCCTGCAAATCGTTCTCATAAATCCAGATACTTGGTCTTGTTCTGGTTATTGTTCTACGACCAAGGACATTGATGTTCCTAAGTTACAGCTACAGCCCGTCATCAAGGTGCTTTATTCTGAATGCAGCACTGCAACTGAATTGCAGTTAAGGTTAGTGTATCAATTCATCTCTCTTATTACAGTAAATAGGCGTCAGAAAAATCTATATAGTATGTTGCCATATAACTTATATGACAATTTCTTTAAGTTTTATAATTAGGAGCTACTTGCTATTTGTCTTTGCTTTTGTTTCGTTTGATGCTTCCGTAATGGGCTTTGGTGTACTTTTCTCACTCCTGTCCCTCAACTCTTCTCTTTGAAAGCAATTTTCTTCAACGAAGACACTTTATTAAGTAATATCACTGTACTTTGAGATGGGAATCATGATTTAGTATCTTAAAATTTGTGAATAAGGAGGTTTTATGGTTTCCAATTTTTGGGGTACCCTTCATTGTTAATCATTCACACTCAAATTCATCCAATAATAAAAAATACTGCCAACTAGAATGAGGTAGCATAAAATTCTCTGAATAATCAACGGACCTATGTATGTCTCTGGTGACTTTGCTTTCTACATGTTTAAGAATTCAGGATAATGACTAGCGTGTTCTAATGAGTAATAGCTACAATTTGTGCAGGATGATAGAGGAATGGATAACAAAGAATTCAGCTGAAAATATTTTCATGCTGACTTGTCAAATAAAAGAATTGATAGGGTCATTGATGTCAGCAAAGGATGTGTATCCACCTTCATATGCATCCCTTCAGGGGTTATGTTTGTCGTCTATGCCACGGTAGTAATCTACTCGGTAACTCTTGAACGTCTTATGATCCAAGGTGAGCAAAGAATGATAAATTCTCTTTGAATGAAGGGCAAACCAATGTTTAGGTAACATTGGATTTGTACAGCAACGCAGTTAAGCAAATTTTGAAGAGCCTTTGTAGACTTGAATTTTATAATATATATCATCAATTTGAGGGATACATATTACATACTTTCAGAAAAACAATATCTTTAATTTATGGTAGGAGAAGTGGGTTGCATTTCATCTGTATTGTGGGCATGGCAATTATCCATGCGAGTTCATGCAATTGTAGGTCAAATACGGGAGAAGTCGCACAGTGCAACAAATGACGAAAATCCATACCCGTCTTCGTCTATGGAATATGGATGCTGAAGGTTGGAATGAAATACGCATGAGAAACCAGCGAAAACCAGACTGGAGCACGTAATAAAGATGGCTTAACAATTTACACATGTAGTATGCATTACTGAATTTGAAAACTAAACTAGTACAAGGCTGACTGTCATGGCTAACGGCTATAGTTGCAGTCTTAAAATCCAAGCATTTTCTCGTTGAACTATCCAGAGTTTTGGGTACAAATGATACCTTCTTAAAGATTTGATTGAGTATATGATTTGTAGGGGTTGTAGGGGTAAGTTAAAATGTTTTGAGCATTTTAATCACTGATTGAATGTTTAAAATTTTTGAATAAAAAAACTCTACCATCTATGACTGTCGCATCTTACTCAATCATTTTCAAAATTTCTAATCAAGTCTGATAATTTGGATTTGATATTATAACAAAAAAGGAATTAGATAAAAAAATATTTATGAAGAGAATTATTGGTTTTTTTTTTGGCATAAGATGATTTAATCCAAAATTTAGACAGCGAAATTTAATTTTTAAAATAACAACCAATGGAACAATTAGCCAACTGCTCTTCATATTTATACTTTTAAAATCAAAGTGTAATTTAGTCTAGTGTAAAGTAAATTATTAAAATATATATATATATATAGGCCATTCACTTGTGATTTAACATAAAATTAATTTATACAATAAAATATTATGATACTTATAAAATCAAAGTATAACTTAGTCTATTCTAAAGTAAATTATTAAAAAAATTATAGGCCATTAACTTGTGATTTAACGTAAAATTTATTTATCCTTGTAATTCTTGTATAATTTTTCATTTATAGCCTCCAACAAAAACTACCCAGGCATGACTAGGAAAATTCCGGGAACTCCCAAAACGACTAAAGGATGCAAATAGCCCTTTGTATTTTTAACGTCGAGCCGAACATGACTCATCCATCCATGTTGGCCCAGCTAGTCTTTGAAGAGCCATGATTTGGGTTGGGCTAATTTATAAATTATTTTTATTTTTAATTATTTTTAAAAAATAATGTATTTAATTTAATTTAAAATATATATACATAATTTATTTTACATGAATAAATATTATAAATTAATTTATAAAAATATAATTTATTTTATATATTAATATAGATTATATAATATTTTACGATACAAAATATTTTAAAATTAAAAAAAGAAGTGACTCACAGAACGAGTCCAGCCCACTCCTTCTGAGCCCACAATGAGCCAAGGTTTAAAATGGACTGTAGTGAAAAAAAGAGACCCCTCATTTGAAGGCCAGCCGGGCCAGCAGCCCATTTTGACGGCCTAGATACAAACGACGTGACCTGAAGCAAGCCGTGGGAGAGATGACCGACCGTACGTACCATGTTCTATTGTAGAACGTAGATGTAGAATGCATCAACAATATTGGTTGGCCGTTGGCGCTGTTTCTGCGACCGTGGATGCTTGAAAATCTAAAGCAATTCTGACACACTGGGATACTTGAGAAAGATGCATCATTTGACAGCTTTAACAATTTTGAGCACAGGTCGGTTTGCCATCGTAGTCGTTTATCTTTTGATTTGAATTTCTATTGGATGAATTGTTAAATCACTGTGGTTTTCAATTCGTTTCAGCTGTTCTTTCTCAGACACTCTGGGTTGCTTCAGTTGTTCTGCCAAGTTCCAATTGCTATACTTTTAATAATGCTAGTCACATTGTAGATTTCGTATCCTACACTCTTATGCCATTCGAGTTACGTATTCCGAGCATGCTTTTAAATTCACTTTAAAGGTCGATAATAGATTAGGTTTTCGGTATTTGTTGATAATTTTATACTTGTGGCAATTATAGTTTAATGTTGGATGAGGTTGTTGTTGCTTGACCTGCTAATTAGAGTGGCTGGATTGGGCAGCCTTTTGAGTATGATGGGAAGGTATTGCTCTCAAACAGCTGTTAATATGTTCATATATTTGGAAAGGGTATATGAATGATTTTGTTCACGCGTTCAATTTCGTTCTAGGTTTACTAAGTTATTCGCTTTGCCCTGATTCAGGACTCTGACTTGGTGGTTCGATTTTGCAAAGATGTAGAGAGAAGATCACAAACGGTAGTCCATGACACCATGCTTTCAAGTACTTCGTCATTGTGTGCTCTTTGTTTCCTTTTCTGGCTTGTGCATGTGATAGGATGTCTTGGTTTATATGATATTGGACATGTCAGTATCAAGTGTTTAATTGCATTTTATATCTTCTCCTCTTAAACCTGAGGCGCCATCTTTATAAAATGTACTCCATGCATGACCTGGAAAATTGTAAGTAAAAAAATAATTAAAAAGGAAAGAAAAGAATTGTTTTATCTATAACTTTATGATTCGTGTGCTCCTACTAAATGGTTAACTGGCAGGTTGAAAATCTGAACTGAATAGGCCTCTAAATTTTACTCGTTTGTCATTCCTTGTTTTGAGAATAATAGGATAGTTTTTCTTAATTCTATTCTTGTATGTTTTTGGCTCATGATTTCTCTAAAGGGGTTGTTTGAACAAATATGCAGAGGGATTGAAGAGCTTTTATGATCTGATGTATGTGTGTGTGTGTGTGTGTGTATAATTCCTTGTGCCAATGATTTCTTTGATTTTGGAGCTTTCTGATACTCCTGTTTTGTTTTAGATTTCTCTTCTAATGAGTCTTTTTTAAGGGGAAAAGAAAGAGAGAATAAGTTATGGACTCATTTTCAATTTTGTGAATGCAGTGACAGAGTGCTCCCGTAGTATTGCTGATTCTTATATCTTACTTAGATTATACTTAATTTCATATTCGAATCTGGTCACAAATTGAGACAATGTAGTGTGTCTGTGTGATGAATAATTCTTACTCAGTACTTGCGTTTTCTTGTTTCCTATTTTTTGCCACAAAGGCACAAACTTTATCTGGTAATGCCTGTGCAATTTCTTTTCTTTAATACATTCATTCACTTCATTAGCTGACACCAAAACCATTTAGGGATATGTTGATTTTGGCCGATACGAGTCGTTAAACTACTTTGTTGCTGGTTCAGGCCAATCTGATTTTGTTCAAGTAAGTGCTTTCTGTCCATTCTATATCGTGAAATATAGAACAGCAACTATCATCGTGCTTCCTAGACATGCAGTTTTCTTTTGGAAGGAATATTACTCAGTATTAGTTTTTCCCCCTCCTTTATTTGTTTATGCTATTGAGGAGTCTATCAATGATAAGAGTTAGGCACATCAAAAGGATGTTAAATATATGGATGTGATAGACAAAAGAGATGCAAAATGTTGGAAGGCGCATGCTCATGATCTTTTCTTAATCACATATTATAATTCAAACTTCAAAGAAGTAGACTTTGAAATTGCAAATAGAAATTTTATTCAAAATAAGGACTTTCAAAGAAGTGGTGATCTCTTTTGGGGCTAATGTGATACTGCATGGATCTCAGCGGTACAGTAGTAGGTAAGAAATGCACGTGCACAACTAGAGCCTCATGATCCCACTCCAATTAAAGAATATCATATTTGTTTCAAACTTGAGAACATTTCACTTCCAGTTCATACTTCTCTCTCTTTCTCTCTCTTTCTTATGCACCTCCACTTCTGTCAAGCCTAATCTATTTTCTCAATATGTGCAGGGGTTTTATAACGGTGATCTGATGAGTTGTGAAAACAGTTTTGATAAAATGGGACGAACAGCGCAGGTTGATGATAACCTCAAATTATCTGAGTTCTCTCTCACTTCTGAACAAGTTATCATGCATAAATTGTCAGGCCAAGTTGATGTGATTTTTCATCTGTAAATAGGCAGTCTTCTTTAGGATAATTCATATGTCATTATCTGGTGCATGCATCTTTCTCATGGTAAATTCATGTCTTCAGGTGGATATCATATGTGGGAGTTGTTCAGATGGGCAATGTAAAGGTGTGTATAGTGTACACTGTCTATTTGTTTATTTATCCTGTAAACGTTTATCTACTTGGAATTTGTGTAATGTCTTAACCCTGACTCTTACCTCTTTCTAGGTTGCCTTTTTCTTTTTTGGTGGTCCATCACGTTGTGTTGCTTAGAAGTACAATTTATTGGAAATCACCAGGATAATAACTTAAACTGAAAAATAAAATGAAAAAAATATTCGAGAGGGCTAATGATAAATGAAAATGGTGAGTTCAATGATGTATGTAATACAGAATATCTTCATGACTTTGCAGACTGCTTGTCACAGTGCCACTTTGAAATGACCTTTGCTTTTAACAATGATTTTTAAATGCAAAATATCTCATTTGTTTTATACTGTTTCCCACTTGCAGGTCATCTTGGATGCATATGCAATGTAACTTATGAATCAAAGTGCAGGTCCTCTTTACTTTTGAGTCATTTTTAGCTGTCATTTTCTAGAACCAAATGCAGATGTCAAAAGATTCATTATAAATTTAGCACTTTGCATGATTAATTCTGTAAGTCAAAGCCAAAGAGTCAGCTTTACCTGAAGTTGGAACTTTGGAGGCATTTAGATTATTTCTTTGAAGTTAGAGATTGTAATAAAGTTATTCATGAGCCTTCACTTAATAGCTTAAGCTTTTGAGTTGAAAAGTTGTGGGGTGTGTGAAGCCCACATGCATGGAGCTTCTCTGGTATGTGGAACTGTTTCCAGTGACACGCTTATGGGGTGGCCGAAGATATGTGTTTCAGCTCTAACAAAGGTGATATTGGTGTTTTCCAGCAATCTTAGGCAGGGGGTGTGGTTAGAATGAGGTTACGCTTTGATACCACTTGATGTAGGACCAAAGGGAAGAGGGAGAAGGAGAGTTGAGAATAAAGGAGGGAGTAGAGAGAAAAGGGGAATAAAAGAACTCAAATAATCTAAATAATACTCAATAACGCAAAAAACTGTCTTACAAGCTGTCTGGTTGAATGGTTTAATCAGTCTAAAAAAATTGGTCTTCTTCATATGTTTTCCAATCGTTTGTAATAGGAAAGACAAAGGAGAAGTAGAACATGGAAGAAAAAAAGGAGAAATGAGGGGAAAATGGAGAAGAAACAAAAAAAGAGAGAGAAAGACTTACCTTGAAATACAAGATGAAGAAGAAAGAGAAGAATGAGACATTGGAAGAGAGAGAGAGAGAGAGAGAGAGAAAAGAGGATGACTGAATTGAGTTAATTTTAAAATGAAAAGAAAGTGTAATAAATGATTTGTACATGACATGTTTTTAAATTTTTTTAAAAAAATTGGTAACTAGTTTATTGATTTGTTTAAAACATATAAGATATATTATATATTTATTTTATTTTTATGTAATAAAATTATATAAAATACTTATTATTATAATTATAATATAAAATTAATATATAATATTAATACTAGTTTAACCACGATTGAACCATTAAATCATAAATTAGTACTTTGATTGGTTTAATGGTCCAATTTTTTAAACATGGACATTTATCCTATCATAAGATATTCAAAATATTAAATATCTGTGCTATCATAGGATATTTATTATTTTCTTTTATTTCTTCTGGAATAGGTCTTCCAGGGTTGGTGGGCATGTGCTTTGTCCACAATAAAGTTTTTAATGGGCTTTTGGTTAATAGCTTAAACTTTCGAGTTGAAGTGATCTGTGACATTGCCTTGTTCCTTTATCCCTTCACCTGCCCCCATATATTCTTCTTTTACACCTTGTAAATATATGGGGATTACGTTGCTATTTCTTGGCCACTATATGTCTCAAACAACTTATATTGATGAAAACTCATGACATGATGTTAAACAGATGAAAAAGGCAGAATGTAACTTGAAAACTTATATATGGATGATTCATATATGTCTATCAATTTATATGTGGTTCTTGCTCTCTATTTCAGGGTTTTAGTGGAACTGGCTATTCCATGTGAGAAGGCAGGTCCACGAGTATTTCAAGGCTTCACTGTTGGCTTTCATCCACGATCATGGGAACTTGTAAGCAGCTTTATCGTTCTGCTTATGCACATTTATTTGTTTGCTTAAAAGAGTATGCATAATTCCAGGAATTAAAATATAATCCTTGATAAATTTTCCTTTAAAAAATTGTAGGTGTATAATGGCTTGACTCAATTCGGTTTTGAGAAGTCTCAAAATGATTTTAGGTACAGGATCACTGCTGCTCTTTTAGTCAACTATTCAAATTTTAGTCTCTTCTTATCAATGGCTGTATGTAGTTGTGCTTCACTTCCAAAATTTTTCTTCAATTTATGTTATGATCAATATATGTCACTTTTGAATTTTACAGCTTTCAGACAGGGCAGGCTCAAGTAGCCCTTTATATGACTGCAGTTGCTTCTCTCTCATCCTTGGTTCAAAAGCCTACTTTCAAGGTACTTTAAATTTTGGTTCAGTCTGCGCCTCTGTGGGGAACAGTTACTATCTCATTGAAAAGGTACTTAATACATGGCCTTTTTTCACATTGCTACTAAATTAGGTTTTCCCCAAGGAGGGCTTGGAGGTTAAATTGTCTGGATCTGCAGCTGATGGGAAGCCTCCTACAACTTTGTCACCCACAATGCTGATTGTGGACTGGAGATGTATGATCCCCCTTATTCTAGGATTATCAATGTCATGTAGAATGTGTCTTTGTTGAACTTTAACGTGTCAATTTTTTCCAGGTGAGGTGGCCCGTGATGTTCCCTATGAAGTTGATATCACGATCCCTGTTGAGGGCTATGAACCAATCCAATTTGTGCTTACAAAAATGTGTGGTGAGTTTGCTGATTTGCCTTGAAAATCTTGAATTTTTCAAGCACTATCTCTTCTCCTTTATATGCATTTAATTAATAGGAAGACAGTACAATGTATCGGTTTACCAGGTGGTATCACTTTTAATTTCCTTTTGCTATCTTAGATCTCAGTTGGGTGAATGAGTATACATGTTCATTTGTTTTTGCAGAATATAAACAGGATCAAGGGGGAGGTGCCACAAGAGGATGGGCAACATTTGGAGTGCTGTCTTGCATGTATTGTGACGTCAACTTATTTTCAACTTTTGTTGTGATTTTGTCAAGTAAAATTACTGGAACCTAGACTTAGGGGCTCCATACCAATGTTTCCTTATGTGTTTGGATGAAATAATTTAAGGGTAAAAAGTAATTTTTGGAACTATTTATATTACTTCATTAAAAAATTCCTCATTGGGATTAGGAGGGATTAGATTTTTAAAATTTGGAGGTAATTTAATCAAATAATTTAAGAATGTGAAATTCATTATAAAAACACATACATGCACATGTCATGTTTAGAAGATTAGTTTCTTGTACCATTTCTAATATACATATATACATATAAAACATATGTATATATATACACACATACTCATGGAAATACATACATGCCTATATATATACATATGCACGCATGTATAAAAACACTTATAATCATATGTGCATGCATATATATAAACATGCGCATACATTTACACACATAGAAAAGTGTGTATACATATGCATGTACTTTCATGTGCACAGCTGTGCACATACACCTGTATATAAATATGTGCTTGTGTACATAATATATGTATATATGAGCACATGCTCACTTGCCTACAGCAGAATGCATAAACACATATATGTATATTCATACATCCTACATACATTTATTTAGTCATGCAAAGAATTTTGTAAATGCTATAGTTATCCAACAAGAAATTTAAAATGCTTTCATTTAAAATTTTATGAAATTCAAAATTGCTGATACAATTGCAAAGCCCATTAATCCTACTAACCCCACAGAAAAAGGGGCCACATAAGAGGAAGAGGAAGTTAAAAACAGTGAGTGGGAGGCAGTTGCCAGCCCACTAATGGTAAGCTATCAGACAATGCATACCTTTTCTAGCAGTTAGGGACATGGGAGCACTTAGATCAACCACTTTCAGCACACCACTTCATGTTTGCACGTTTTGATCCATGTTCTAGTTAGTTTTTCATGTTTTCTGTAGTTTCCCTATTAAATAGCATTCATGTAGTTGGGTATATGATTATAAATACCCTTAGGCACTAGTTATCAGCATGACATCATATTTCTTTACAGTTGTATTCAGGTTTGGTCCTACCTAAGGACTCTAATGTTGAAGATTTGTATGTTCAGATTCTGCACTCTCATCTCAATATTTACTTCTGTTATACTTGTCTCCTACTCTCTTCCCTTCCACAGCCTTTATCAATTACACTACCCTAACACAACCTTAGTGTTTTTGCATACTCATACCAACTTGTTATTGAGCAGATTTTTTGTCTCTTCCACACTGTTTTGCTGTGGAGGGTTCATTTACAAAGTAAAAGTGGAAAACCAGGTGTGGTGTTTTCCCTTTCATTTACTAGCATAAGATGACCACTATTTATCATTTTTGTCATGTCTTCAAACTCAAGAGCTTAAATTACTTTTATGTGTTTTTTTTTTGCAGCGTGGAATTGATGCATTGCCTGGCATGACTATACTATCTGCCTTCTTAGAGACTGTGAGTTCAGAGCTCCTACTGATGTTTATTTTTCCATTGGAACTGTTAATAAGCTAAATCTGAATTCCATGATAGTGTTGGTCAGTGTTGATAACCAATAAAAATTAGTCATTTAAGGGTAACATGGGGTGAACTGTGATTCGTAATGGATTATTTGGCCTAAGCTTGACTCAAATTGGACACGGCACTTGTGTTCATAGATTTAAGTGATCTTAGACAAAGTTCAATTTGAAGGTAAAAATACTAACTTGTATACATTGTATATAATTATATAATATATACATATATACATCATCAATGGTATTGATTAAAATGCTTAGATTTGCGTTGATATAAATTGTTTAGGTGAATGAAGGGCTTATTTCATAATTTTGTACTTTCCTTTATCTGTTATCAGAAAGAAAATGAAAAAAAAAAAAAAAAGTAGAAAGAACTGAAGATGTCAATGGCATTCTGCACTTCAAAGGCTATTAAATTGCAATTTGCAAGTTTGTTACAGTAGGAAATGGCAGTCACCTTATTTGCAGACTTTTCTAACGTTTCTTGTATGCGGGAAAAAAAAGGTGAGTGGAGCGGGGCAGGGCTACTCTCGGCCTGAAGACCAGAATAGTGCCTTTGCCAGTGAAGCCTCTTGGGAGCAACAACCCCCTGGCTATTCTCAAGCAGCATGGAAACCAACCGAAAGAAAGTACGGCTCCATGTGAAATTTTTGTACCACCAATTATATTATACATAAGTTTTTTTTTTTTTTGGGCTCTTGGTGACCGAAAGTCTGAAACTGAAATTGTGTACCAATCAACTGTTATTTATTTTTGGAAAATTTCAGAGACAAAATTCGCAGCAAGTTCACATAGTGGTACAAGAAATAGTAGGGCAGTGATTGCCAAAATTTAGCCTATGATTTGATTTGCATTATATGCTTATTTTTGTTTGGCAAACCAACGAATCACTTCTTTAGCCCTTACTCCAAGTTATAATGAGACTCTGAAAGACTGACTTAGAGGTGCAGAAGGTTCACACTCTTAAGCCAAGCATATTCTATTGATTGGTTCTGAGATGTGCTTTTGGCATCTAGATTGTGTGTCTATAGGAAGTCTATAATTTATGAAAGGAGTTGGAAATAAATAAAGGGTAATAATTGAATTTAAGACAGTAACCTCACATTCGGGTTAATAATGTCATGTTTACTATCATCTTACTCGCAATACTAACTAATTATATTTTCCAGAAGAAGGAATGATTTAATCCACTGTAGCGCATGAGAGTGTACATTATAGAAATGAGAGCTCTGAAATAGAAGCCATGATAGAAATGGCCTTCCATTTTTATGTGATAGTATGCCTTTTTTTTTTTCCCAGTAAGATGTGATAGTTTGCTTTAAATCGTTCTTTTAGGGTTTATTTTGTCTTGAAGATGGAACTTGAATACTTGAAAGTAAAGCAAACGAGCAATGAGATCATTATTAAAAGAGAAGGATGGTTCCAGTAGGGCATGCTTCGTAACTTTATGGTTTATATTTTGTACAATAAAGGGTGATGAATAAACATGTAATATTCCTCAGAGATCTTCTATATCTCATCTAATCTAGCTAAATGTCTGAACTCGTGGCTATCTTGGAAATTAAAATTAAAAAGGATAGGTAAGAAAGAGGAGAAAAGAAGTAAAGAGACTCAATGATCCAATTCCATCCCTTAAAGCAGTAAATACCATATTTCTTATTGGTTCAAGTTACTTTGATCAAAGTTACCCAAAAAATAAGTGTCATCATAATCAAAGATTTCTTGCTTTTTCCAACAGTTAAAGCTAAGCATACATTACGTACCCCACCAAGAATAAAATGAAAGTAAAGCTAAGCATGTATTGCAAGGCGCCTAGACCAAGAGAATGATAACTTTAATTGAATATAAGACTATTAAAACTTCCAGAGGAGTAGGTATCCTACCATACCTATTTGTTCATCACATTGCACCGATTAAATTAACCTACTATGCTCTTTATTATTTTGTTTTGGCGCTTAGCAACACTTTATACTAAACTTTGGCACGCAGAAACAGATGCATTAGTTTAACATTTAACTTTATGTTTATTACATTTTCTGAAGTCAAAAAGTCGTTGCTTTAGAACTTGTTTATGGAGAATTTGAGCATGAGAATAGCATCTTTACAGTAATTAAAAAAAAAAGAATTCAATTGAATTGGTAAATAAAATCAAATATTTTATAAAATATGTGATACAGAAATAATCTTCTGAGATCACGATCAACCTAATAGTTGGATTTCATTGACTCTGTCGTCTCTAATGAGACTTAGAGAACAAAGCCTGCTGGTTGACCACCATGGCATTTGATAGTCATTTTGTGTCCTGGAAACTCTCTGGCGTCATGCTGTAGTGCAATTTACACTTGGATATTGGCTACCTTTAGGTTTACTCATCAAAATGCAAAGTGAAGTACGTGTCAACTCTTAGGTTTAGTTTAATCATTGTATTTCCAAAAAAAATTAGCAAAACAGTAGTACTAAGAAATGATACGGATCTTGAAATAAGAGACCAATAAAAAATGTGTTCATAACTTTAGTAGACAGCTTTATTCATGATAAATAATTAGTTCATCTATTCATCTATTCATCTTTGTTAGATGGAGTCGTCTTAAAATTTTTTCCTGTGTTCATTAATTTACTTCAAATGCAAGGTTAGGATAGTGGTGTATGTTGGAGGAACCTGGGACTAGTTTTGTTTGGCCTATTCTATGTTAAGCATATTTGTTTTATGCTAAGGTTAGACTTTGCTGTACTATGTTCATCTTAAATTGAAGCTTCCAGCTCTTTGCTTACAACCTTCGTTTTGGGTGATTAATTAAGAGAAACATATTATTCTGGTGCTGATAAATAAATAAATAAATAAACTATCAATTTGGTCCTTCATTAAAATACATGCAATATAATTCTTCCATTTCACTTCCAATTAAAATTAACGTTAAACCTAACTATTTGCTGACTCTTGCACTTGAGGGCTTGTTATTTGTCACCCAATAACATAAAAGATGATAGATTATTAATCTTTTTGTTAATTCTTATATGGAAATGTGATAAAAGAATAACATTGCAAGCAATTTAATGATTGAGGAACTTGAAAGAAATAAAACAAATTGAGGACACACATATAAAAAAAGGACTAAAACAATTTTTTTCTCTTTAATCAAGATACCAACTCCAGTCTTCCCTTGGTTATGGATTTGAAGACTAGTTAGCTACCAACTCCAACATTTTTTGTTTCCATCTCACCTTTTCACCTTCTCTTTCTCTGTCATGCAATACTTTTTGGAAAAGTTCTCCTCTATAAGTACCATTTCCCCCACCACAGTGCGCATCAATTCAATCCAGGTTGAACACTTTTCTTCAACCAATCTTCTATCAGTCTTGTTCTTGAAGAAGGTGGTGGCCTCGGAAGTAACAAAAAATGGCCAATTTTGTGACCTCTCTTCTGCTTCTTTCCCTACTAGCTTTTGCTCCCTTTTGCCTCTGTACCAAAAAAGTAGGGGGTTACCTCTACCCTCAGTTCTATGACTATTCTTGCCCAAAAGCTGAAGAGATTGTCAAATCCATCGTTGCCAAAGCTGTTGCAAAGGAGACTCGTATGGCTGCTTCACTTCTGAGACTCCATTTCCATGACTGTTTTGTCAAGGTCTTTAACTCCAAAAAACCCAATTTTAGTAATTTAGTGAACAAAAGTAGCAAATTATTGGTCATCTAATAAGTGTTCTATAGGATCATTGTTGTTAAAGTAATAATGACACTAAGTTGATATTGCAGGGCTGTGATGCATCAGTGTTGCTAGATAGCACTGGAACTATTATCAGCGAGAAGAGATCAAATCCCAACCGTAATTCAGCCAGAGGATTTGAAGTCATTGATGAAATTAAATCAGCATTAGAGAAAGAATGCCCTCATACAGTGTCTTGTGCTGACATTTTGGCTCTAGCTGCTAGACATTCAACTGTTCTTGTGAGTTTTTCCTTATTTTTTTAACCCTTTTCTTAATCATTTTCCATGAAAACTTGTATTGGTAAGTCTGATTTGCAGTCTCTTTTCAAGTACAGACTGGTGGACCAAGCTGGGAGGTACCTCTGGGTAGGAGGGACTCTCTTGGTGCTAGCATAAGTGGCTCCAACAACAACATTCCTGCTCCAAACAACACTTTTGAGACCATCCTAACCAAATTCAAGCTTAAAGGGCTTGACATTGTTGACCTAGTTGCTCTGTCTGGTATGCTCCCACAACTTGTACTCTTTAAACATATATATGATAGAGTCATAACAATGTATATCCACTTTTAATGTTTTTATTGGAGAATCTATTAACAGACACCTAAAAAAACCTGTACTCGAATTTTTTCACTTAGTCAATGGTGATATATTCATTGCTGCATCTGCTTATGAAGCATTAAACATTAGTCTGTAATTGTTGTAGGGAGCCACACAATAGGAAATTCCAGGTGCACCAGCTTCAGGCAAAGACTGTACAACCAAACTGGAAATGGCGTAGCAGACTTCACGCTCAACAAATACTATGCTGCTCAATTGCGCACCAGATGCCCAAGGTCTGGTGGTGACCAGAATCTGTTTTTCCTGGACTTTGTGAGTCCAACAAAATTTGACAATACCTACTTCAAGAACCTGCTGGCTTACAAAGGTCTGTTAAGTTCTGATGAAGTGCTCCTTACAAAGAATCAAGTATCTGCAGAATTGGTGAAGAAATATGCCGAAAGTAACGATCTTTTCTTCGAGCAATTTGCCAAGTCTATGGTAAAAATGGGAAACATTTCTCCCTTAACAGGTTCAAGGGGAGAGATAAGGAAGAACTGCAGGAGGATCAACAATTGATAGAAGTTATGTCATTGCTGTGTGTGACACTACATATTTAAATTACTCCTGTATTATTATTATTATTATTATTTCTTTTAATGTTTCTTTTGTTTTCCAGAAGAGAATAAGCTGTTCTTTTTCTTCATGAGTTGATGAAGCATTTTCCTGTGTGTCTCTCTGTATTTTCATGAATTTTATGTATTTATTTTCCATAAAGTAATTCATAGAGAAAAGCGTGTGTGAGAATCAAAATCTAACTAATCATTGAAATGCGAAAACTATAAATAGGAGAACACTGTATTTTTTACCTGTTTTTCTGTGCTTGAAAAGGACAAGAAGAGAGTCATGTAGAAGTAATTCCGATCCAATTTCAAGTTTCAACTTGAACGGAAGGGCAAAGACGTAATTGAATAATTGTGATCTTGGAATGTAACCTGAAGGGTTTATGCAATTATGGTATCCCTGGCCCTGCATTTCATCTATAACACTATCAATCTATCAAATATGTGTAAAATCATGTGTGATAAATCTACTTTTATAGCTAGCGAAGTCAAAGTAAAAATAAATATATGGATGATAATTTGGTTAAAAGGTAGATGGTAATTTAGTTGAAAGATAGAAAAATTTGTCATTGCATTTAACAGATGAACTCAAATTTTTTTATAAATAGCAAGTCATTTTACTCATTTGAAGCATCTCACCACAAAGTTATAGTCACCAGCTTCCCATTGAGAGAGTTAGAAATAAGAGAATTTTAAGTGAGTGTATTTTCT
Source organism: Senna siamea (assembly GCA_031216115.1). Lineage (NCBI taxonomy): Eukaryota > Viridiplantae > Streptophyta > Magnoliopsida > Fabales > Fabaceae > Senna > Senna siamea. Next base: position 17,165,618 of record CM062358.1, read on the forward strand.
TAATATAAGAGAGTGTAAAATTATTTTCTCCTTATATTTAAAGAGATTGTAATTTTTTTCTTTCACTCAGTGAAAATATTTCTCTAATCTTGTCCGTGGTTTTTCCCTTATCAATTGAGGGTTTTCTGCATTAAAATTATTGTGTGTCAATTCTTTTTTTTTTCTCATATCTTATTTAGCTGTGAGCTATTATTTTGTCACTTTAGTCCTTAACAAGATGTTACTTAAATCATCTGTTAGCAAGATAAATGCCTAAGAAGGAGGGTTGAATTGAGTATTTTAGAACATATACCAAAATTGACCTAAACAATTCACTAGAAATACTCTTAAGCAACCTTACTTACAGTATCCACTACTTTTATACCAATATATAGTTAATAATCATTATAAAGACTCAACACACATGTTTTTATACCTCTTAGTATTTCAAAATGAAAAATCCTAAAAACACTACAAATCAGCAACACTTTTATTTGTATACAACAAAACAAACAGTCTTTTTAACCTAGGCTATCTACTATACACCTAGATAGAAAGAATGACTCAATGAAAGCATTAAAGCATAACGAAATGATAATGCAAGTAGTAAACTCTGAAGAATGGTGAGCTTTCTCTTGCTCAACCACCTTAACTTGACAAGAGGATGTGTCAATATTTAAAGACTTTGAATTTTGGCCTATTGCAACCTTCATAAATGCTAAGAGAGCTTGAATTTTCAATTCTAAAAGTCCACATTTAATGCAGCCCACTATTCTTATTAGAAGTGAGACATTTAAGGCTTTGGAGAGGAGAAATTTTGCTTTTTAAGAGAAACAAAAGCCTGGAATAGTTTGTAGGGTAATTATAATAGGAGAGGGTATTTGTTCATTAAAAATATTATAAAAAGTTACTTGTTCTGATGTTCTCTTTTTATTTTAAATAAAGTGAAATTTCTTATACACACAAACCAAAAAAATCTTTTCTTTCACTCTTCCATTCTTGAGTACTGTGTTTGCATAGAAAAGAGAATTTGCTTCTTTTTTTTTTTGATGTCTGTCAGACTAGCAAAATACATTTGTAACTTTTACTTTGCAAAAATGTTTAATTTGTGCTAATGTGTTCTTTCAAGAATGTGAGAGGCTAGAGTAAATTCTTCTTTGGTTGAGAAGAGAATGCAATTTTCATTTAGGTTGATTTTAAACACAAAGTGGGCCAAACAATATGAAGAAAAAAATATGTTGGACCAAGAAATATATTAGGCTAAGTCATATTTTAATTTGTGCATTCTAAGCAAATATTTTAAGTAAACAAAGTTTGTATGCCTAAAATATTTTTCTTTTAAAATTTTAAGAACCCAAACAGAGTCAACTCAATTTTATATAAGTAATTACATTATCAAAATATTTATTATTTATATATAAAAATATCCTAACATCATCTAAGACTCATCTTCTTGCTTTGTGATGCCTTCATATGGTTTTGTTTAAATCTGTTTTATCTGCTCTTTTGAAAACACTTCCGTTCAATTTTGTAGTTTTGGTGTTATTTGTTTTATTGTTTCCGCAGATTTCCTTTGGCTATGCTGTTCGTGGAGCACTTTCTGTCCATGAAAATGGCGACCGGATTTCTTGTTGGGTGTCTCCCTGTTGGGAGTTTTAGCAGCGATTTTTTTCGTTGCTAAATTTTTTTGCAACAAATATTATTGTCACTATAACTTTTGTTAAATTAATTATTTAAACAAAAGTTATAACAGCAATAATATTCGTTGCAATAATACCGCCCAGGGGATCCAAAAGCATGAAAATGTTCCATTCTATCCATTTCAGGTAAAGATTTCTGCTTCTTCAATAACATTTTTTGTCAATGAAGGTATTCTGAAATTGCTTAAACTGGCTAGAATTGATCACTACGTATTTCTTTTCCTCTGCGATTTTTTCTTTCGTTAATCTCTTGATTTATTTGATATATTATGGCCTTTCAAATGGCAGACATTATTTTTTTGAAAAAAATTTAAATATAATTTTTATATTTTTAACGTTAAATACAATTCAATTTTCATATAATTAAATTTTTAAAAAAACATTATGTATTTTATTTTAATCAAATAATTTTTAGTGGATGGAGCAAGTTCAAGTCCATGTTCCCCACTTCCCCCTCTTATTATTTTCTGTGCCTTCTGATTCTCCATGATTTCCCCTCCCTATTAATTATGTGTTCTAGCATGTCCATTGTAGATGTTCACTTGATCTTTGTAGGATTTTCTTTTGTCTTACATGGAAATAATTGGGTTTAATTATTTTTGAAATCTTTACAATTTTACTCATTTTTCAATTAAGTCCCTGTAATTTAAAATTATGTATCTTTAAATCTTTACAGTTTTAAAAATGTTTAGCTTAATCCCTACCCTTAATTTTTTTAAAATTTTGTCCACTTATTGATTATATACTATCTTAAAAATTGTAAATATATATAATTCAAATTAATTTACTCAAAATTAATTAGCATAAATTATATTTTATCATATACATAAATTATTTTTTATATCTTTATTTTTTTATTGATATAAATCATACATATTTGACATTTTAAATTATAAGAACACAATAAAAAATTAAGTGATATTATAAGACTACAAAAGTTATTTAACCAAACAATATACGTCCTGGAATTCCGATGATTTAAATCCTTTTCTGGGCATTTCATAATAGAAACAAGGTTAAAGACAAAAAGAACAATGAAATAAATCTTGTCCATTTCCATGCAACTGAGATTGCCTGTTAACAATCATCTAAAACCCAAATGTATCAAGCACAAAATTAAACATCAAATTCTGAAATCATAAAGATATCAAAGTTGAAGAAGTTTAGAAATCAGAAAAAGAGAGAGAGAGAGAAAGGTATCCCTCCTACAGTTTAATGTAACAGCCAACAGCTAGCCCAAATGGATTTGCTGGAAAATGAGGGAGGGGGGAAAAACAGGTGAGCTCTCTCTGGATGAAGTCATGAAATAGAGAAGGAACGAAGTCTACCTTCATAGATCTTGTTAAAAAATTATTTGAGACAGGAAAAAATTAAAAGTTTTGAGACATAATAAATTATTTTTTTAAAAAAAAGATTTAATTTATTTGACAAGTCTCTTCATGATACAACCAAAATTTTTTAAAACTCTTTTGAATTAAATTAGTTTTTGAACAAAAAAATTAATTATTTATTTTATTTGAATAGACACTTCTAATAGTCATATATTTTGAATTTGAATAAATATTTTAAATAATTACAAATATAATTTTATTTATTTATTTTAAAATTAAATATTTCTCATATTAATATATATTTATTTCATTCAATCATATTGTTGAGAGTCTACTAATATATTAAAAAAAAATTTCATGTGAGACTTTTAGACACCTTTAAATATTAAAATCTATTCAACACATGAAAACCATAAAACAAAGAAAGAAACATGCAATAAAAAGAGAGGAATGAAAAAGAAAGAGAAATCAAAGAGGAAAAATAAAAACTCAAATTAAAATTTTGGGTATTTATTCATATGATTCACATGTAGTGTGCTACCTTCGCACCATAAAAAATGGTGCAGCTATTTGAATTTTGCAGCAGCGCACACCATGCTGTGCTATTAACAACTATGAGCTCAACACCATACTTTGTTGGGCTAACTCCCAGTACCTTTCTCTTATGTCATGCAACCATTATTTGTTATTGCAAGTCATCACCAATGGATTCTAGGGAGTAAGACTTTGAGTGCTGATCAGATGTGGAAGGAGATGTTAGTGTAATTCGATCTGTCTTATAGCATTATGTCCATAGTCAACAAGAAACTGAAGCATATTTGTTCACGGTTGAGAAAACCAGAATTAAAACATGCTTCCTCTACTCAGATTAAAGGTCACTCTTGGCCAGCAGCATTGCGCCGGCCATTAAAATCTGCAGATATAAAGCAAGTCTCCTTAATTCTTACCGTGCCTACTCTTTTTTTATTTCAAATCTTGATTAACAATCAATGGAGAATATTTAGCTTACCATTTGCCAAAATGTCTGTAGTTGATTCAATTGAAGGGGCATGTTGGAACTCTAGCAAGTCCTTAGTTCGTAGTCTGTGTTCAAATTCTACCGGCATGCCTATAACCTTTATTTCCTTGAGAGAAGTAACAGCCTTCAGTCCTTCTGGCATCTTCTTCAGCTTCTCACAGCGATTAATAACTATGTGTTCAAGTCTTGGCATTGCTCCTTCCTCAACTCTCCATTCCTCCAATTCTTTTAAAAGATTAAGCCGCAGAATTTTCAATTTTGAAAATCCTTCAGCAGAGAAGGTCAATTCTGGCCAATCGTATGCCCCTTTCCCTAGAACAAGCATTTCAAGTTGTGGTAACCTTTCAAGTTTGGCAATGGACTCCATCTGTAGGTAGGAGTTATGTAAAGTTAGCTTAATGAGGTTTGGTGGGAATTCGTGTGGGTCTGGTAACTTCTTGATCTTCCCATTCAAAGAGAGCTTGTGGAGATGAGTGCACTGAGGAAGCTGCATTAGGATTGGAAATTCCTCCTCTTCAGATTGAAGTGATAGACAAAGTGAATGTAGGTGGTGTAATCCTTGTGCAACAGAAAGAACTGACCTCACTGTTTTCCCAGATAACTCATATATCCCCAGTTGCCTAAGATTGCTCATTTTGGCTAAACCATCTTCTATCCAGCTTCCAGCCTCTATGTATGGCAGGCTTTGTAAATTCGTTAATGTATCCATTCTTAGATGCCAAGTATCTGGAGAATCAAATGGAGTATACAGGAGCAAATGCCTCAAACTCACCATCTTCCAAATTACATTTGGTATCTTCTTGAGAAAACAACAGTACCTTAAATCAAGCGTCTGCAGGTTCTGCAAGTTTCCAATGGAAAGTGGTAGCTCTTCTTCCAGATTCGTCTTCCTCAGTCCTAGATACCTTAATTGGATAAGGTCTCCTATTGTATTTGGCAGGTAAACTACACGAACACCATCCAACTCTAAAACTCTGAGGAGCTTGAATTTCCTGTACATGAAATTCAATTTCTTTTCTAGCAGAAAACTCATACTGTATTGCTGGTTATAAAACTTTAATTTCCTCTCTATATCCGCATTATATTCTCTATTGAAGAACAGGAGGGAACGTGAATGACAAGCATTGTGTTTCAAGAAGTTGTAACTGTCATAGCATGAATGTACGGCATGCCGCCTGGATCTATTTGACTGGGATGCTGATGAATCCGTCAAGCCGCCAAGATATAAGTTGAGAAAATATTCTTCTTTTCCTTTTGAGACAGAAAGATCTCTGAGAAGATCATGGATGCGAATTGTTTTAACCCTGCCTAGTGAACTTACTGATCCCACTTGAATCATGCACCTACCAATCATCTCATTTAAGCATTTTTCAGCAACACCTTCTGCTGTTTCTTCTCCTTCTTGTGGTAAAAAACCTTCTGCAACCCACAGACGAACCAATTTCTTTGTCTGAATGTTCATGCCCTCTGGATAAAGACCCAAGTAAAGAAAGCATGATTTCAAGTGAGAAGGCAAGTCATTATAGCTTAGGGCCAAAATGCCTGCTATTCTGTCTTGCCCTTTTAGCAAGTGCCAACTGATATTTTGAACCACACGCATCCATTCCTCTTTTGAGTATCCTTTCCTTGATAGTAAACCTCCAACCACTACCACAGCCAAAGGCAAACCACCACATTTAGCCACTATGTCCCTTGCAATATTTTCCAACTCAGGGGGGATGCTATTACTTCCAGGGAATGCTTTGTTGCATAGCAATTTCAAACTTCCATCTTCTGTCAATGTTCGTAGTTGATGAGGGACAGGGTTGCTACCTGCACCTGCACCTGCATACAAAGCTACTTCCCTGTTTCTAGTTGTGAGCATCACTTTACTTCCTATCTTCCCTCTGGGAAATGCAGATTCTAGGCTATCCCAAACCTCCATGCTCCAAATATCATCAAGAACTACCAAATACCTTTTCTCATCCAAGATAGTGTGCAGCAACTTCACCAAATCTTCCTCACGTAATCTCTCCAATTTGTCAATTTCATTTCTGCGGAGAGCATCTGCATCCTTGAGAATTCCTTGCAAAACATCTCTTCTTCTGTACTCTTTAGAGACATAAACCCAAGCTCTACAATCAAAATGGTTATGAATTTTGCTATGATTGTACAATTTCTTAGCCAAGGTGGTTTTGCCTAAACCTCCCATACCAACTATAGAAACCACATGACGCCTTGTGTCCTCTGTAAGCAGTTGAGTAAGCAGAAACCCCATGTCATCTTCGAGCTCGATAACAAATTCCTCTTCAGAGTAGGGCGATGGCTGTCTCCAGTGCCTCAATCTTTCCTTGTTACTATTTTGCCCCTGTCCTTCGCTGACAACACCATAGGTTTCACGCTTTTCAGATATATCATGTATCCTAGATCGAATTTTCTCGATTCTTCTAGCAACCTGGTAGAGATGCAAGGATCTGAAGAATCTATCCAATCTGTTTTGACAAGATGCCTTGTAAACATAGATTTCGATGAGCTCTTCTGCTTCAAAAGCAACATCTCTAATTTCAGAAACCCACATGCGAACCAGTTGGCTTTCTTCTTGTTTAGCATCGGCATCCCTCAGAAAGCATTGCATCCATCGTAATTCGTTCTTCAGCTTCACCACGTCGTCCCGCACCCCATTTAGTACTGAAACTGCGTTGACTGCTTGTTCCACCAGCATTTCTGATAGCTTTTCAACAACTATTGATACTGCAACCTCAGCCATCTTTCTCGTTGCCCCTCCAGAGACTACCAGAAGTTGTTAGTATGTTGCTAACGGTGGTACTGTTGTTTTGCAAAACAGAGGAGACGATAAATGATGATTGATCCTATGGTGATGTACCTTCCTGTGTGATGACAAGAAGCTTCCTTCTGTTTTGTGGTTCTGATTCATCAATTTTCTGGCCTCCCAAAGTCATCGCATTCTGGAAATTGCAGCAAGTGGAAAAACGTTGACCAACTAAACACCTTGTAAGTTGTAACCATTTTAGCGGAAATTCTCTAATTTTTTTTCTTCTTCTGTGGCATTTGATTGGACTGCTTCCTTTGACACAATTCTTTTTAATTCTTCAAATTATCAAATGTTAAAAATAATCTGATAAGAAAAGTGATTAGTGATTCTTCCAAAAAGTTTTTTTTTCTTTTTTCACTAAGAACTCATTTGAACTCATTATGAATTTTTCTATAATGTGATCCAAGGTCGTTAACACTAATTTGATAATGAAAACTTATTCCATATATATAGGAACATACCAGTTATCAGAATTCATATATGCAACTGCTATGTACAGTACAAAAGTGGTATGGCCTCTCATTTTTTGCAACAATAACCGTATGAGTGGTTAAGAAAATTATATATAGATGTGATGCTGTGTAAAAGATGCCAATTGAACCAATCGTATACTAGTGACTAAAGAGAGAATGTAGAGTTATAGTTTTCTTAACCACTCTTTATTGATCATTGTCTATACGTGGCTCTGTAAATTGTCAAGGGTGTACAGAATGATGATTATACATATTTTAAAGTACACATTTTAGTAAAATAGCGAAGTACAGATATAAAATAATAAAACAAAAAAAAATAAATTAAAGATTTATCATATATAAATTAGGTTAACTTTTCTTTTTCTTTATAATTTAATACTTCACCGAAATTTCTAATTCTATACTCCAAAATAATAACTTTTGGACACTTTCTCTTATCGAATACTAATTGTTGTATAACTTTCTCTTGTATATTCATCTTCTCGTCTTTTGGCTTTGAAATCGGTAAAGATGAAAATAAAGACTAATCAGTTAGATGTGCTAACCTTACATTATTAATCTAATCAAAATATAATTAAATTAATTAATAATTTTAAATAATAAAAAATACATAAAAAATTTATTGACATTTTTAATTTGTACATTCAAAACTTCAAGTTATTAATATCCAAAAAAAAATTTAAGTTACTTGAAAATTTATTTTACACTATTTTGATCTTATTTGAATTTTTATACTAGTTCAATCGTATTTAGTGATACAGACAAATGATAATTGGTCAAGAAATGAAATTATATTACTTAATTTTAAAGAATTAATTTATAACCTTTTAAACTTTTTAATTTTATGCAACACATATTTGAACACTTATCCAAGTGAGCAAAATGAAATGACGGAGTATATTACAGAAATATTAGGAAAGGATTATTAACAAAAATAAATTAAACGACTTTAAGAATATTTATTAAAAAAAATTGTAAAAAGATTGAAAATTAAAAAATGTGAGATAAATTAGGATAGGGTTATTAGCATTTTGGTCAATAATCTAATATCAAGCATTAAAAATATTAAACCATTTAATTACGTCTTAATTTCCTCACCCTTCGTAGCACTTACAAGGGCCGTAAAACCAGAAATCGTGGCCGTGGCTTCACTTTCAGAACAACCACGCCGATTGGAATAATTTCGCTGGCTGCGATACACGAAGTGAACGATGCGGAGGAGGCTAGGGTTGAGTGTTGTGATCATCTCTATTATGTTGCTGTTGGTTGGAAACCAACCAGTGGTAGTCGAATCCTCTAATTCTGTTTCTGCCTTCGTTCATAATGTCATCTACTCCAACAAAATCGCCATCTTTTCCAAATCCTATTGCCCGTACGCCTATTAACCTCTCCCTTCTTCTCAATTTCTGTGTTGGTGGAAGAATGATTTTCATTTGGTAATTTTATTGTTGACTGACTTTGAAGTTTAAAGATGAAAGGAAAGGTTTATGCTTTGCCTACATGATTAGCGTTATTCTGGCGTTCAGTTTAACGCTATACAAGTGCTCATGTAATTATACTCTGCTTCTTGTAAAATTATGTGATCCGCTTTGGTTTTCGTATAATAAGTGTTCATTCCAACAATCACAGTCATCTACCTTCGTATATGCTTTTATTAATTTTAATATTTACCCTCTACCCTTTCTTTTATACCCTTTACCTAAGTGCAAGTAAACGTATTTAAGAAGCTTATTTGGTGAGAACACTGGATATATACATATAGTCCAAGTCCAATCATTTCGGTAAATAGTGGGGCTTGGTTTGAATTATTTCAATTTTCTGCTGCCAAACCCTGGATTTGGGAAGTTTGAGTATGCCGAACTAATCCATGGTATGTAGAATGTAGTATGTAGTATGTGCTTTGACTATTTAGCTACTGAGAACTGATTTAATGCGATGTAGGTTTTGTTTTGTGGTGCGCATAATTTACTCTCCAGAATATTTCAGCTATTAAGGCGCATACTTCCCAGTCTTCTACTATCCCTTAGTAACGAAAGTTAGGCTATTATATCATACACCCTGGCTAAATCTGTTATCTCCATGACTGAGTTTTGTCTCGTACTTTAAGTTGGTATTAGCAGTGTAACTCTAATTACCTCATGTAGGTTCTTGTATGCTGTCCTTAGATCCTAGGTTGGTTGGACAAATGTACGAAGTACAAATTTTTTATCAAGTTTGTAAGCAAGAGCATTATGCAATTCTCAAAATGATAGTTCTCTAAGTTAGTATACCTTCCTGTCTATCAATGCTGCAATGTCCCAAGCCCCAACTCCCTTTTTAAGGCATATTAAGCAAGGAATCAGAGGAATACGATATAGGGTGTAGATTATTTAGGAAACAAAGGAGGTGGAGTTTTATTACTATAAACTGTATTTAAATACATGGCAGAAGGAATTAGTAACGTCAGGATGTGTTCCTAAGCGCCTGATTTATTAATTAATTTAAAAGCTTTGTTACACACTTACACTGGTTAGTGATTAGTAAGATCTGAAAGCTTCTAGTGATGATATTCAACTAGCAGTTATTTTCCAGCTTCCAAGTGATTCCTCTAGAGTTTGTTTGAGAAGGTGAAAATGGAGGTAAAGGGAATAAAAGAGAAGAAAAGAGAATAAGGTAACCTTGCCCTTATTTAGTTTTTAAAATTTTGAGGGGAAAGAAAATAGAAGAATTTGTTTTAATTCTCTTTCTTCATTAATTTAAATTACTCTAAATTAAAGGAATTTGGAAGAATTTTACATAAAAGAAGAAAAACTAACATTTAACCCTTCCTTACCTTCCCTTCCCTTTCCCTTTAATTCCTTTCTTGCCCTTTCGCTCCTCACTCCCAAACACACCCTAGTGTCTCTGTCAAACCTTGATTTTGATGCTTCCCTTCCTCCTCTCTATCTCTCTTTCTCACTTGCACACACATGCTGCTCCGCATACTCATAAAACATTGTAGCAAAATGATGAATTGTATTTCGCATTGCTAGGTATTGTTTGCGTGCCAAACGGATATTCAGAGAACTAAATGAGGAACCTTTTGTGGTGGAGCTGGATCTGCGAGGTATTTACCACTGGCCACACAGCATCTTTGTTTAAATGCGATCATGATTTTCAAATTTGTATGTATTACTTTTTTTTTAATTCTTAGATGACGGGTATCAAATTCAAAATGTGCTTCTGGATCTGGTTGGCAGAAGCACTGTCCCACAAGTTTTTGTGAATGGCAAGCATATTGGTGGATCGGATGGTTAGTTTTTGGCTTTGTGCTTTTATGTTTAAACATTTATCTCTAACTGCCTGAGAATTTGATGGAACACTGAAAAATGCTACTGCAATATATTCATATCAACACCAAAACAGACTAAAACAGCACAGAATCCAGCCCAATAAAGTCACAAAACTCCCTACGCCACTGTCACAGCATTGCTAGCAACACAGAAAATAACCTACTAGCTACACAAAGGTAAAACAAGCAAACCAGGATAGCAGGATGCCCTAGCTCTTCGAGAGGCTAGACTCCCCTTCCTTAAGCCAAACCTTGCCTGCCTCTTGCCACAATCCGCATGCCTTGTGTATCTTTTCCTCCCTCCTGCTCCACTACCTGGTCAGAGTTAGTTATCTGACCAAAAGCCCCATTTTGCCCCTGCTTTTTTTTTTTTTCCTGCTGTAAACCTTCAGCCCATTTCCCCCCTCAGGCCCATCAGAATTCTACTCTCAAATCTTCCCATCACTTTCTTTTCCTGTCCTACTCACGCTATTTGGATATTTTTGCTTTGCAGATCTCTCAGCTGCAGTCCAGAGTGGCGAATTGCAGAAACTCTTAAGTACAAGTTGATGGGATACTGAAGATTGAGGAGCACAGGCGTCTGCCATGCATCTGCATGTGGGAAATGGGGTGCATCATGGAAAGGATCAAGCTTCTAACAGCAGATTGTAACTTTTGGTTTTGGGTATACAGAGCTTCTGATCATCTGCATGAATTGGAAATTTTTTTGATGCATTTTGAATTTTGAGAAGATGGGGAAAAAATGTTTGCCTAAACAACGGCAAAAAGTCCTAGTCTATTGTTATTTGTTATAAGCAACAGTTTGGACATTTTTCAGAATGGTTTACGTTTGTTGCCTTAAGTCTGAACTGGTGTAATTGGAACCTAGTTTTCTTTCTGTCCCGTCTCTAATACCATATTAAAAATTAAAGAACAAAAGATATTACTTTGGAAAGCATGACGAAATATGTTGACGTTGTGTTATATTTAAATCATTGAAAGCTGAAGAAAATGTTTAACGCTAAATATAAGCATCGAAAAAGTAACAGTACATTTTATGTATTACAACTAAACTCTAAATCCGCAAGTGGATATGACATGACATTTCCCTAATTCCCTTTATCCTATGTGATTTATGTCGGTCAATTATCAATTGACAAGTGAGAAAGAGATATACGATCAATAAAAGATCAGTAAAAGTGTAAAAGCAGGTAACATTTTGTAAAAAACAAATTACGAAGGAGGATGAGAGCCAATTCCTATGCCACTGTGAGATTGCATATATAGCCAGCATGCCTGAAAGCAAAACCATCTTAAAGCACCAAAGCTGTCTCTGCAGTGATTAAAGTGAAGCTACATGAGTGTTGGCCGCCAATTGCCTTTCTTGGCGCACAGAATTCCCTCTGGCTTTTTGGATATGCTTATTTCCCAATGCAAAGATTTTAACAAATTTTCCACTTCCTCAATTGTGCTTGATTCATCACGGACTATCAATTTACCTTCTGGTCTAACTATTCTATCCACCTCTGCCAGTACAGGAACAAGATTGCACCTGAGGACCCAAAACATAAGAGAAAAACAATGTGATTGAAAATCTCAAGTCCAAAGATAGATCATTACTTTCATATATATTACCTAGTCTTGAGCTGTGAGAAAAGATTATCTGCATGCAGTAGATCGTAAGTTCGTGGGTAAGTGCTGAAGGATTCACACCAATCATGGTATATTCCAAAAAGGCCACGCTCATAGATGATGGGAAGTGTGTCTGGAGCATTTACATTTACTATATTGAATACCCAAACAGGAAGATCCCTCAGAGCTGCTGCAAATCTGCACAAACAATATGGACAAATAAATAAATTAAACTAATGAATTGATATTTTCAATATGGTTCAATTGTTAACTTCGTCAACTTATATATATGTTTTAAGGACCAAATGTAAAATTTACTCCAAATTATACGTACCCTCCATAGACAGCTCGCATGTCCATGACATTTCGGATATTAGACCAAGTAATACCAAAGTTGGTGATCTCATCCACAACATTTTTCCAACGTTCATTGTCAGCTAGAAAATCTTGAGGGGTTGGTTTTCCATAGACTCCAATTTGGGAGTTGTTTAACCAATATGGAGGTTTCCGAAGGCGACGAGGCCATGGTTCTGGCCATTTCGTCCCTCTCTCTCCCTTGTCCATAGGAATTCTGTGCATGCATGCCACCAAAGGTACGTACCATGCAGCATCTGGATCATCTTCATCCTTGCACATTGGAGGAACATTGTTCTCCCTCTGCTCGTAGCATTTATTGGATGTGGGTTTGCGATACACAGCTGCAGCTACTTGATTCAGTTTGTCCTTCTTGATCGTCACAAGCTCCCAACACATGGCCTTCGTTAGCGATGTCATTTCTAGTGCCAAATCACTCAAATCTTAGTCTAACAAATCTGGCCAAGATACATCACTATTTTCTATTAATCAAATATATATATATATATATATGTCGTCCTACCATTCCATATTTTGACATCTTCTTCAAGCTTCTGGTACACAGGAGTGGCAGACCACACAAAATAACCCCCAGGTCGCAACACACGGTTCAGTTCCAAAAGCAACAAGCCACCTGAAAAATTATTCATTAAGGTATATGTAAGCATGCATGGTGATTAATAAATCAATAAAGAATGAGAAAATAATTTAAAGAGAAGAAAGATAAGTAGAGTGAGAAGAGAACCATCAGCATGCCAAGGTACTCGACAACGTGCACAGTGTACAAGATCAAAGACCTTGCTGGGGAATTGCAACCTCTGAGAGCCCATAACAGCAGATATAGCAGGTATTCCTCTCTCAAGAGCAAACTGCACTTGTGCTTCGTGTTCATCTTTTGGTGCAAATGACATTGTAACAACATCTCTCTCGAATAGAAACCCTCCGAAACTTCCAACTCCACACCCAACATCTAATACCACTCGCGTGTGCTTCCCCCAAGCGATTTTAGGTTCAGCCTGCACCAACCATCAATAATTTTTACACAATCACAGCTAAAAATTTGAGTGAATTGTCATTTGTCATTGTAATTACCTCTTGAAGGAAATCAATGTAGTGGAGTGCTCCATGAATGAACTGGGTGCCACCACCAGGAAATGTCAGGAACTCACCCGACACCTTCACCCAATTCTGATGCCCCTTCACCTGTGCCAGCAGCGCGTGTGGTACGTTGTGGTACCATATCTGTCCAAACACACACACACCATTCAATTCAAGTTTTCATTTTTATGTAAGCAATAATCTTATTCTTTCCCATTTCCTCAGAATTGTAGTTCACTTTCAAACACATCACCTTGTCTCTGCTATCTGGCCATTCGATGGATCTTTTGTATCCCTTCGGAAGTGGAACCAGACATGTGGGTGCGTCCTGAGGGCAATGCCTTTCCCTGTGTTCGAAGTGTTTTCTACTGCGCAACTTGTTTATCACTGCTTCGTTGTCCAAACAGGGTATATAGTCAGCATCTGCTGTCACGTTGCAGAGATGCCACGTGTGAACCTGTCCCTCTTTTTCCTTCTGCGATTGATCTGCTTGGGTTGACCACAATTTCTTTGACTCCTTTGGCAACGACTTGTGTCCACCTCCTCCCTTGTGCTTCTTGTTTTTCTTGCTTCTCTTTGGCTTCGAGTCTTCCTGAGAAAGTTCTGAGCTTTGCTCCTTTACAGTTGCCTGGGGTTCCTGTCCTGAAGTATCAATCGTGGAATCAGAATTGTCGTCTTGTTTGGGTTGTTGCAGCTGCTGCTGCTCATGTTGCTCTTGATGAGCCTCTTGCGCGTGTTGCTTTTGATCTCTCTCCATCATCTCACCTTTGTCTTCTCTAGTCTGTTTACTCTGTTCATCTTCGTCTTTCTTGGGTTCTTGAGTATCAAAACTCTGAACGTCTTCTTGCGCTCGCTCGTTGCTTTGCTGTTGATTTTCACTGACATTAACAATCTCAGGTTCTCTGTTTTCCTTTCTCTTCGTATCCAAATTCTCATCTTGAGCTTTGGGGTTCTCTTCTTCGTGGATTTCCTCAGATTTCTTATTACTACTAGTTTCCTTATCATTGTCTATAGCGGCTTCAATTGTTTCAGAGACCACTTGCTTTTGTGTCAACGAGCTTTCCTCTGATATCTGAGCCTCACCAAGGGAAGTCTGTTCATTCTGTGGCTCATTGTTGCGATTGATATTGGGGTTTTTATCATCAGACTTTATAGCATCATCTGGTAGATGACCAGGATTATCTCCATAGGCCTGAGTTTCATTTTGGTCTTGGATTTTGCTTATGGCTTCAAGTGGCTCTTCTGAGGTTTTGCTCGTGGTCTCAAGTGGCTCTTCTGAGGTTTTGCTTGTGGTTTCAAGCGGCTCTTCTGTGGTTTTGCTTGTGGTATCAAGCGACTCTTGTACAGTTTTGGTGGCGATTTCAGCCGAGTCTTGGATGGCGGAAGACAAGTCATTGTTGGTTAATTCAGCATTATCAATGGCGGACTGGGTTGTAATGCTATCACTGCCCTGATTCATAGGTGAGATCACAGAGTTGGAACTCAGCATCCATATTCCCAAAACACATAACGCCACAAACACTAATGTTGTTAAGGTTGATGTGTAGGACGATGATGACGACCTCCTGGCGGTCTTTGACTTAAACAGGGCCATTAGATTTTGTGTTCATAGGCGAATTGAGATGTGTTATGTTTGATTGGTTTCGAGGAATAAAAATGAAAGTGAAAGTGAAGTTGCAGAGAGAGAGAGAGAGAGAGAGAACGTGTTTGATATGAGAGTCAGAGAGTGGTTTCAGTGTTTTTTGTGGAGGAAAATGGAAAGTGGATATGGTTGGAAAGACAGGAAATGTTTTAAAATTGGAGATTGGAATGTATCAAAGATCCTAAAGAGTCGGATTAGGGAATTTGTCAAGACAATTTGGTTATTATGTCGGGGAACAACACAGACACATGATTACGCCGAACCCCAACCTTTCTTTGTTTCAACACCTTTTACTTTTGTAATAAATTAACTTGAAGCTTTTAAAATACTCACTCCTAATATTATAAAATTATCCACTCTACTAAACCGTTCCTACTCTATAATTTCACAACTTAGTTTTTCACAAGTAAATTGACCGAATATGGGCCTGATTCCTGAAGTTGGCCCAGTAAAGCAAATCTTGAAGCCTAACGGGCTTTCCATTTCCGTGGGCCCAATATGATTTCGATTAAGAAAAACATCACAAATTCGATCTTTCTTGCGTACCAAAATGAAAAATCTCTTCGTACGTATCATCTTCCATATTGATTCCAACATTACTAATTAATAATTATATACATGGCTTGAAAACACGGTGGTGATTAATCTTGATGGTTGAAGGAGAGTATATATTAATATTTGTTGAAAGAAGTTGTAGTGAAAATGAGGGTATATATGCATGTGTACAACAAAAGGTCCTGAATAAGGTACAAGATTAAAGGAGAAAATGAATCTTTGAATGTTAAGGTGAGGACATAAGGATATGGACAAAAGGGGACAAACAGAGTATAATGTGTTACAGACAAATAAGTATATGATTGAAGACCTTAGCTTAGTTTGTTTATTCTCACGAACTACCACGTACCCAGTCCTCTCCATCTTCATCTACCCGTTTTGGCTTCCATTTCATTTAATACCCATTCCTTTCCTATTATATGCATATATATATATATATATATATATATATATATATATATTTATTCCTACCTTTCACTTTCCACAATAATGCTTCTAGGGTTAATGCTTCGTGCATGTTACCATCAATATTTACAATATATATAACCATGATTTTACATATATGTATTCTTTCATTTTTGACAAATATTAATATATATATATATAGCACTATATATTTATTTATGATTACTGTTATTCACATGCATGGACTGCTGTAGCCACGTGATGATTGATTTTCATGTGGAGTTCGTAGTTATTAACACATCCACAAAAGGATAATGACATGCATTTGCACATTCGTAGGTATAATGGTATCCATAGTACCTACTTTACTAAAACTAAAGAAAATATATTTAAAACTCTAGTATTAGGAGATGACTGCATCTTCTATAAGCAATGATCCAAATTAACCATATTGCTTTGGTATAAATTTTCAATCACAATATATATATATATATATAAATAACATCTTAATTAATTTTTTTTCTTTATTATTTGGAATCCAAACTGCATGTTGAGATTTTTGTGAGGTGTATACAGGCACAACCTTGGTGAGTGGTGAGACGGTCATATATCCTATGATTAAACAAAAGAAAAGGTTTCTTGTCTTGTGGCCCACGTCCAATAGAGAGGGATCGTTGCCCCTATACTGTGTATGTTCCATGGTCTTTCAATTTAACTTGATTCAATTAAAACGTTGTTTAGATTCTTCTCCCTCTTTAATTACTTAGAAGATTACTGTGAATTAATTAATGATAATGAAATTAGTGAGTGTATGGCAGCTGGAGAGATCATGATCTAATATTAATGAAGCAATATAATTAATCTTCTATAGATTACAATTCCCAAATTGCTTGATTATTAATGTAGATCAAATAGACAAAGACTTATAGATCAAAAGGAGAAAAAAGTAAATAAAGGCTACACCAAATTGTTTAGTATCATCATCAATGACCAACTTTATGTCTTCTATGCTAAGTGCTAGCCTTTCTTTTTCTTTTTCTTTAAAAATAAAACAAGAAAAAAAAAATCAGAAAGAGAAGATCCGAAATTAAATACTCAAGTCTCAACATGCAAGTGGGATGGATTTAGCTTGGTTCTTCAATGATCGATTCTTAATTAATTTGTCCTTAAATTTAGCCTTTTCAGAAAAATATGATTTGTCAGTTGGTGTGCACTCACCCAATAAGCAGGTTTAGAGAGAGATTAATTAATTAGAACAGTGATCACTGCAAAAAATACATGCACAGGTATAAAAAGAACAAGAAAAAGGGATTAATATATATTAAAATTATACTTATATATAATTACTTATATTTTTATTATCAAATTTTTTAATTAAAATAAAATATATGATTTTGTTTTCAAAAAAAATCAATTATAAAAAAAATAAATTATATAAATTATATACTAATAAGTTTTTAATTAAATAAGTTAATAGTAAAGATATAAAAATTATAATTAAATTTTTTTTATATATTGGCAAAACCCTATTAATTATGAAAGAGCAGAATGTGATAAAATAATAAAAAAGAGGTTGACGAGGAAGTTTGATGTTGCCAAGTTACTATTTTGGAGGGTGCATCGGTTTCAGCATGCAGTAAGGGCAGAGTCATATATGGATGGTACTTATGAGCTGCTTGTCCAATCCACGCAATAACTTTCAATTTATGGAAATTCCGAACTTCATCATAAACACCCACTTCATCTCTAACCAATTAGATAAAATTTTAATTATTATTTTAAGAGTACTTATTAGTAAAATTCATATATATAAATATACATTAATTAACATTATAAATTAATTAATTTCCTAAATGGGAAAAGCTCAAGGATGATGCGTGGCCGAATATGATAGTAGCTAGAAAGACTCTACACAAGGATTGCAATAACCTGAGACTAGAAAGCACCGGAGGGAGTTGCAAAAGGACTAAGATGAAAACTTTGTTAAGTGTAATGTGGATGGATCCGTTTGAGAAGGCAGCAGGGCAGTTCATCATAGGTTTCAATCCACGTACTAATGTCGAGCTCCTTGCAATAAGAGAAGGACTCAAACTTTCTTAGGATAGAAGCTATAAAAAAATTATCCTACGAGTTGACTCCAACAGGATTAACGAGCTTCATCCCCAACTCGCTATCATTACCAACATCCAACACTTCAGCCAACTAGATTGGAGAATCTTGTATAAACACACTTAGGCAACGGGCTTGCGAACTTTATGTGGCAAACTTGGGTCGTGACCTAATGCTAGGAACGCCTTACTTTGATACTCCTCCTGATGGCAACATGAGGATTCTAGCAGAAGATGTTAAGGGAATCTCCTTCCCAAGAGTTTGTCTTGTGTACAGCCTTGTGCTTAGTCTCCTTTGTACCCCCCCAAAAAAAAAAAAAAAGACTCTACACAAAGTTGAAGATAAATGATTGAATCATTAAATACTAACATTAATCGTTAGATATTAACCGGGATATACTTATTCAATAGTTGGTATATACCAATTTCTTTCGCATACATACTATTACATTATCATCATACTACTGTTACATCATGATTATATCACTAACACTTGATACAATTTCTTCTATGCGGTAGATATGTAAAAGAAATTAATAGATGCTAACGATAGAATGAATGCCTAGTCTACATTTAAACGGTCCCAATAACCAACTAATTGGTGATTATTATGCTTCACAACATTTTTGGGATGATGTATTAGGAAGATAAATCCTTTTTTTAGCTAGCATGGTGTAAACAATTTTAACCAAGGCAGAATTTTCCTTTCAATTTCATCTATAGACAATGATAAGATATACAAAGGAATGTGAAATTAAGTCGAAATCATTTATTCTACAACATGTGCGAGCAATCATGTTAATTTCATGTTATTGTCTTAATTTTTAAGATGATTGGCAACACAGTTTTTCAAACTTAATTCTAAGTAGAAAGGAAATATCAAAAGGGGGATCAATTCATCTCCTCTATCCTCTTTTTTTTTTTTTTTTTGGTGACAGAAGTCTAGTTTCCAGTTCTTCAATTGCTTATGACTTTATTTGCTCCCCACATTAATGACCGTTACGCAATTTGCATTCATAAAGTGTTCTGCCAAAATAACTAAAAGATCAATATGTTTGAGTCCACAAAACCATAATTATTCCATGAAGTTGCAATTTAGTAGTGAATTAGGCACAAACTTTAGATAGTCAATGATCCTAAGTAAAGAATTAATAGCCCTTCAAGGTCGGTTTCTAGTGTGGGCATTGAAAAATTACTAAGCCAGCCACCACACACCAATATATAATTAATGACATCTGATGCCCACAATAAGTGTCATGCTCATGCATTACTACAATTTTCAAAACCAACCATTCAACTTTTCTGTGGGTGGTATTGAATAAAGGGTAATCAGTATCTTATGACATTAGTTAAAATTCTACGTGAATAGCACATAAAATTTGTTGACATTAAAAAAAAATTATTTTTTATCAATTTTAAATTATTAAATATTCTATCAATTAATAAAAGGTTGTCAACAACTACCTCCAAAGATTGTGTAACTTCACAGGATTAACCATCCTCATGTTTCATGTAATTATATACTTGGATTCTGTTAGTAAAGGTTTTTTTTTTTTATATGTATATTTTATTAAAAATAATTTTATTTAAAACATTATTAGATGTCAAATATAAATATTTTTTAACAAAACTTTGAACTATAATGTATTATTTTGTAAGCTATTAGGCCTTCTGTAAATTTCAATTCTGATAATTAGTATAGAGGCAATTGGTTGTACCTAATTGGAGAAATAGGAACAACACAAGGATGTGTAATTTCTTGTTAGTAAGGCATGCATACAGGGAATCAATCAAAAGCTTTGGTTCCAATTTTGACTAGTCAACTTTAAAATATGAGTAAAATATACTTTTTTTATTAAGATATTAAAATTATAGTCTATTTCTTTTTATTTTAAAAATCTATACTCATCTCTATTAAAAGATTTAAAAAATTTTAATTTCAATCATTTCAATAAAAATACCCTTAATGATATTTTAAATCTTTTAAAACATTATATTTTATCAGAAAATTATTATTTTATTATTATTTATTTTTAAGTCAAAAATAATGAAACCATTTTATTTTAAATTTTTTTAAAAAAATTTATGTTGGTATAATACATAGTTAATTATATAAATGATAAATATAAAAATATTTTAGTTAAAATAAATAAAATTATAGATTTTTCTAAACTCTTGTGAGAAAGGAGTATATTTTTTCAAAATAGAGGAAAAAATGCAATTTCAACATCTCTAAAGAAAAAAAGAGTGTAATTTATTCTTAACATATTTATTATTCTCTCATATAAAAATATTTTTCAGATTATTTCATTTATTAAATGGACAAATTTGAACACACAATTAGACTCATTTAATTAAATAAATCAAAGTTAAAA
Organism: Senna siamea; assembly: GCA_031216115.1. Lineage (NCBI taxonomy): Eukaryota > Viridiplantae > Streptophyta > Magnoliopsida > Fabales > Fabaceae > Senna > Senna siamea. The sequence continues at coordinate 17,186,389 of CM062358.1, forward strand.
TTTTGATATTTAGCTCATTTAAAAAAATAATATAAAAATAATTTTTATATATGTTACATGTTATATAAATAATCAATTGCATTTAATTAAATAATCTTTTATGATTAATTTTTAGATGTTTAAATTTTGGAATCATATATTTGTGGTTTATAATCTTTCTTTTAATTAACTGTAACTTATTATACTCATTTAATTTATTTTTATATAATCTTACAAAAGTTATACAAATTAAATTTAAATTTTTATTTAATAAAATAAGTCGAGTTTAATCTAAAATTTAAGTTTGCAATTAAATGAACAAGTTCAAACAACTTATTTAATTAAATATGTTGAATTCAAACTTACTAAAATTTAACTTGACTCAATTTATTTACACTCTTTAAAAAAAAAGTTGAGACTAATTAATATTATCTACATATATATTTAGGTTCACTTATGGGTTTCGTAAATTATTAATGTGCCCTAGTTATAGGGTTTAACTTTTGGTGGTCCTACTAATTACACCTGTTTTGGTTTCACTACAGTAACTTGTATCAAAGGATGACCAATATTTCCCATGATTAATTGAATACGGTCTAAGATAATTTTGAGGGTAATTCCAAACTTAACGTGTAATTGATCCTTTGACTTATTTCTGTAATTAAAATAAACCTACTGCACCATCCAAATTTGACATTATAATGCTAACCAATATCCTAAAAATATTGATTTATTAAAAGGTATCTAATTAGTTTATAAAGTTTTTAATAACACAAGTTTGAAAAAATTAAAGTTAATTAAAAATAATTACAAAATAAGCCGAAGAGTATTAATAGATGTTATTTTTCCTATATTATACTATTATATATAGCGAGAGATAAGCTGCGAATTTGCAATTTTTCATTTAATTTGTAGAAATATAAAACATACACACACACACAATTAGCTGAAGTGAAAGTATTAATATTTATAATCGCAACAAGTTGAGTTGAACAGAGAAAATGCATTTCACTGCATATAATATAAGCTGTAATGCACGATGCAACTCCATGATCAGCTTTATTACGCTGTGACGAACTTGTAATTAGTACAACATGTGAACAATACACAATCATACATATACAGTACTCTATCACTGGTCACATATAATACTCATCATAGCAAGAATTTACACGGAAAAATAATCAAAATTCAGATCCATTTATTAATTAGTTTGATAGAGTTAATTTGTGTTTTATTTTCTAATTGAATGTAATAGCATTTTAATTTAAATTTTTTTGTAAAGAGACAATAGTTTTCTGTTGTTTATATAATTAGCAACAGTTTTTTTATTTAGTACTCTGAAATTGAAAAATAATGTAATTATGCCAACAAATTTATCTATACACGTTGTTTGAGACAAACTACGTATATTACCATTCATGAACTCATTATTCAGAATTCACATCACCAAATCCTTTTTATTTTTTTTAATTTCTTGTATGCGCCATTTGGAAGGCAAACACACACACACATATACATATAAAGGATTTTGTAATAAATTTCGTCCTTACAGAAAATTGATATTAATCTAAAATTAGTTAGTACTCTATCAATATATGTAAAAAATGAACATATATAAATTTCAAATATAAAAATAATAATAAATATTTGACTATATACTACAGTTTTCTGATTTTATAAAATTTAATATGGGAAATCTATATAATAATAATTACTTTTAATAAATGTAAAGTACATGTGAATATTATTTTAATTAATAAATATAAATCTGTACATTTTAAAAATAAAAAGAATGAAGGAAAAAGGCAATTAAATAATTTCTTGCTATATTATACGTTTATCTTAATTTCTTTGTTCTGGATTATAATATTTACATTATAAAATTATATTAAAGTTTGAAGAAGACAAACATAAGCAATAGTAGTGTGGGCGTGTAATAGAAAAGAACGAAGAAGAAGCTTATACTGTAGTAGAATAAGATGAAAATATAAAAAAAAAAAAAAGTTGGTAGACCTTTAACTCTTTTACAAATAATTTCTTTAAATTTTGAAATTTAATAAAAGAATCTTTTTAAAATTTTAAAATTTTATAAATAAAAATATCTATTAAATTTTTTATTTAAATATTAACCTAACATTAAATCTATTGACTTATATCAAACTTTTTGTTAACTTGAATAAAGGATAATTTTGTCTTTTTATCCACTGGTTCGCTCCTTAAACCCCTCCGACAACTTGACAACCTCTAACAAGATTTCCACTATATCAACTGTCAAAAAATTATTGTCTCTTCCTTCGTTCTCATCTTCATCCCTCTTTCTCTCTCTACATAGCCTGTGTGTGTTTGTCTGCATCTCCGTTGATCTAAGCTTCACACACATCATCATCATCTTCTTCTTCGACCATCTCTAAAGTGACCAAATTAGACCTACAATGAAGTCACTGCTCTGCTTTCCACAGTCTACCTGAGTCTCTTCTCCAACAAAAACCTCAAACAACTAGGCAAATTTACTTTACGAGCTGATAATCAGCAGAGGAATTGTTCTTACCTTTTTTTAGAGTCTTCAACGGTTCTTCCTCCTTTTTCCTTCTTCAACAACAGCAACAAATTCAGCACAAGCCTAGCTTCCCGATGGAGCCTAAAGTGGTGAATCTGCAAGAAAAGCAACAACAGAGTCCAGGCGAGATTATCTCGCCAATGAACTCTCTGGAATTGGACAATGATTATAGAGAATATTGTGATGCTGAATTGATCCTCAATGAGGAAATCAAGGAGGGAATCGATAGATTTTCAAAGTTTGTAATAATTAGGGTTGGTGGTGTAATGTCCCACATCGGTTAGAAAGGGGAACGAAGCATGCCTTATAAGGGTGTGGATACCTCTCCCTTGTGGATGCGTTTTTCCCTCGACAAGGGGAAGAACAAAATCGTGAGGTGGCTCGATAACCACCAAAGCGGACAATATCTACAAGTGGGTGGTTGGATTGTTACATTGGTATCAGAGCCGGGGCCCAGATCGGTGTGCCAGTGAAGACGCTGGGCTCCCTAAGGGGGGTGGATTTGTAATGTCCCACATTAGTTGGAAAGGAGAACGAAGCATGCCTTATAAGAGTGTGAATACCTCTCTTTTGTGGACGCGTTTTCCCCCTCGACAAGGGGAAGAACAAAACTGTGAGGTGGCTCGATAACCACCAAAGCAGACAATATCTGCAAGTGGGTGGCTGGACTATTACATGGATGAGGGGAATTAGTGACATTTTTTTACGGTTGATATAGTGGAAATCTCGAGGTCGAGGTTCTCAAGTTGCCAGAGGTTGATACAATGAAGTCGTTGCTCTAATTTTTAGTAGTTGATTTGTATCGAGAAAGTATTTGAAACGCACAAGGTACCATTCAAATTTAATGGGTGATTCTCTCGAGAGCTATCCTCGTCAAATTTTTATCAAAGTGGGGTGACTGGAGAAAGATAGCGGGAGCAAAACAGACTGATTTTCAAAGGGAGATAGAAGAAGAAGAAGATGATGATGACGTAGATAAAGCGGTCGAAGAAAGAAGGCGAGAGCAAAACAAATTTTGGGAGAAATAAAGAAAATATGTGTTAGGTTCAAATATTTTATAATTTTATAATTTTTTTTGTGTTTATTTTAATACTTTTAATTAAATATTAGTAATTTTTAAATAAAAATTTAAAATTAGATTTAATTTCAGTGAGCATAAATAAAATAATACAAAACAAACTAAAAATTAATATTAAAAAATAAAATAAAAATATATAATATATAATATATAATAATATACAAAAATAATAAAAAATTCACAAAAATTGAAAAGAGAATCACGCGTGCCCCTTGTTAGAACTCAATTGAATTTCCATTCTTTCCTTCAGGCGTGCACGACAAAGACAGAAAGAGGGAGTCGTTCAAAGCATGCCCGTTGTCACGGGCTTAGAGTCTGGCGCAGCACACAGCGCCCGTGCGGCGTCCCGAGGCCTCTCCTACCTCGGCGACCAGCCTATCCACATGCGGTGCCAACTGGTTTCGCCTTGCCATGGGCTCATCAGGGGAACAGCAATAGCTCCCGACCAGTTGTGCCCTTAGAACACTTCGATACCGAGACCTAGGGACCCGGCCAAACCTTAGCGTCTAAAGGTAGAACAACCCCTTACCGCTAATGCTGACCCTTCCCCAATGGCAAGACTTACCATATTGGCCCGCTCAATTCATTGGTCTAACACGGTCACGCAAAAAGGTCCGTGACATTCTCCCCCACCCAACATATATAGACGCCCTCGTCTTTATGGGGAGAAGGACTCTGCCCAAAGATCGCCATGCCCTACCGCCACACGCCACCTCCTTTGTCAGGCCACACCTCATGCAGCCCAACCTCGTGGATGGCCACCTCCTTCATGCCCCCTGGCGAGGTGGAGCGTCCTCGGCACGCACGCCCCCTCTGGCGCAGCGCACCCGCATAGTCCTCCTCTTGAGGACCCTATCATTACGTGCGACGATAAAAGCAAGACCTGCTCTGATACCACTTGTCACGGACTTAGAGTTCGGCGCAGCACACAGCGCCCGTGCGGCGTCCCGAGGCCTCTCCTACCCCGGCGACCAGCCTATCCACATGCGGTGCCAACTGGTTTTGCCCTTCCCCAATGGCAAGACTTACCATATTTAGTCTTGCAACTTTATTCTCGTTAGTTTATTTTAATTTTATTACATATTTTAATTTGAGTTAAATTCCCTTTTACAACCTCCCATTTACTTTCGTTATTGCTTTTCACTAAATTTTTGGTTAATTAAAACAATTTTAAAATCTTCAGTCTCTGTGGGATCAACCCTGCTCACACTACACACAAATCATATAGTAGCAGTAGGATATTTTATTTTTGATGGTTTTGACACCCGAAAAATTTTTAATTAACCAAAAATTCAGTGGAAAGCAATAACAAACGTAAATGAGGGGTTGTAAAAGGAAATTTAACTCAAATTAAAATATGAAATAAAATTAAAATAAATTAACGAGAAGAAAGTTGCAAGACTAAATATGACCACGCCAAACAAAATAATTGTAAAAGAGATTTAAATCAGTTGAGTAAACTCTAGCTAAGAGATATTCAATTTCATACTATCACTGATTGCTCATTGATTTGATATCATCTTGTATTTCATAATAAATTTGGCTTAACAATTAAATCTTGCTAATTGTTAAATCTCTTCCTAATTTAACAAATTAAGGAACGTCCATTAACTTGCACTAATTAATTGGATGATCCAAATAACGTACATAAATTCACTTAATTAACAGCATTAAGACTTAAAAGAGATATACCAAATACAGAATATATTAAAATGAAACGTCTAATTTTAATATATACCGGTTTCTAGTTTCATCACATAAAATAAGCATAACGCATGACTTATCTTACGTAATTTGCTACTCATATTAAACTCCCTAAATAATTACGGATTTAAGAAATTTAAATAGCTACAAGAAATATTTATATACAAATTAATGGCCAAACAATTTATATACCAATATATCATTAACATATTTAATCAAAAATTAGAAACTAAAATGAACACAGATATAAATATTTAAGCATAATCCTTAATCTCGCAATATGGACGGTATAAAATTAAATTCCCTTAGTCAAATAAATTGTTTAGCTACTCATGATTATCAAAACATGAACAAAATAAATCAACCAAACAAAGTTCATCAATAAATTGATTTAAATATCAAATGAGAATGGCTAAAATGCGACGTTCGACGGTAATGGCAGTAGCATCGACGATCGACAGCAGCAACGATGCAGTAGTACAACTGCAATATAAAAAGGACAAAATTACCCTTATTGTAAGTTAGTAAAAATTTTGACGTTAAATCAACGAATTTGATATAATAATTGATCATTAATATTTAAATAAAAAATTTAATAGATGTTATTATTTATAATATTTTAAAAATTTTTAAAAAATTTTCATTAAGTTTTAAAATTTTAAAAATTTTTTGTAAAAATATTAAAATTTTAAAAATTTTATACATTTTAACTTTAAAAAAATAAAAATTTAGTAAAAATAAAAATAAATTTATATAAATTAAAATTTATCTCTCATGTAATATAAAAAGACTTTTTTAAGAGATCGAGTAATAAAGTAAAGACAAGCAGAGGAGAGGAATATCAATTTGAACTATTTAGGTAAAAAGGAAAGGTAGAAAGAGAGGGTGAATGAATGATGGATGATAGAGGGTAGATGATGGTCCTGCTAGAATAGAATAGGTAGCTACGTTAAGAAATAAGAATGAGAATGCCAAAGAGATAAGACGATGAGTGGTGGGACCTAAAACCACCCAATTAATTATGTTACATAATGCATGTGAATGTGAATTATGTGAATGTGACTGTGATATCTTCGTCTACTTGGTCATACAAACTTACATCACTCCCTCTTCAAACTTACTTGTCACTCGCATCTCTCATCCATTTCCCACAATTTCAACCCCAAACAAATTTGAAAATGCTTCTTCATTAATTCCCTTCTCATATAGATCGTTCTGGAATCTAGGAATGAATGTGTGGGATTAATGATTTTCGTTTTAATTTTTGCTTGGATGAATAGAAAGAGAGAGAAAGAAAAGGAAAGGAAACAGAGAAATCTTTTGGGCATATATTGATGACTTCTCCACATATCATTATCAGTATCAATCACATGCCTCTTTGGAGTGTTCCCTCATTTATGGCTCTGACACTTACCTCTTTCTTTCCTTTCGTCTCTTTCTTTTCTTTCCTTCATTTTCAACATTTCTCTTTTCGTTATTACCTTACATTTCTCATTTTTTACCCATTCCTGCCACCGCTTCCACTAAATTAGCCCTCCTTTCCTTTCTTTTTACTTTTTCCAATACAATTCCATCATATCATAATATATACCCCTATATTTAGTTTTTTTAATATTTTCCTACTCAATTTTTTAATATAATAAAAACTTCATATAATGATTCATTATTACAAAAATTAACATATTTTAATTAAAATAATTAAATTATGCTATATGCTCTATAATTTTATTTAATTTTTATGGTCTATAACTTTTTAATTGATTTTCTATTATTTAACAAGTTTATAATTCATTTTCTGTTATCAAATTTTTATTAAAATTATATTAAATTTTATTAATATTACTATTATATATTATCTTAATACTCTAAATATATATTATTTATATCAAAAACATGATAAATTATAAATAAAAATATAAAAATATATAATTTATATTAAATAATTTAAATTAATTAATTTAAATTAAATAAATTTAAAATATCAAGTTAGTATATAATTGATATATCAACAAATTTATCATACTATATTGATAAACTTTTATCAATAGGAATTAAATTAAAATTTTGTTAAATTATAAATATTTAATTAAATAAAATTATAAGAATAGCATAAATAATTTAAATTTAAATAAATTTAATAAAAATATACCTAAAATTTTTAATTATTATATCTGCGTATGAATGCATCACCGTCAACTCATTACCCATATGAGTGTGGATTCGTAAATCAGAGAGTTGGTTAACTTTGGGATTTGCAGCATCTTCTCCATCACTCAGAATTACAAACAATCTGCACCTACAAAATTTTCGTCTTGGACTCTTTTATATATATATATATATATATATATATATATAATTTTGGTAACAATATACTTTCACTGTGCAAAGTTTTATTTAATTTTGGTTTAGTTTTGATAATTTATTTTAATTTGATATAAAATTTTTAAAATTTTTATTATTTTTAATTCACTTCATTAATTACTTAATCAATAAATTTTTTTATATAATATTATATATGATTGTACAAAATAAATAGGACACTAAAGTAAATATTTATATCTAACTCAAAATAATAATATAACATTTTGCACAAAAAATAAGAAAAAAATGAAGACTAACGAGTTATTAATTGAGGTAAAAATATTTTTATCTTTGTAAAAAAGATAACATAAGTTCAAACATGAGAAGTATACTTATTAAAAATATTTTATCACAATGTTCACAATTTAATAATAATTAATTTTAAATTTAAGTAGTTTAGAGATATCCTAAATTTGAAATAATAATAATAACAAAGATAAGTTTTCAAATTTTATAATAAATCAAATAAGAAAAAAAGGTGTAGTATATCTAATTGAGTTCCCATGTGATCAACGTTATATTCAAACCATTAAATCAAATGCCATATCACATTAGATATTTTCATTAATGAAATTCTCAACGTTAATAAAATGAATAATTTTGAATGTTCAAAAAAATAAAACCGTCTTGAAGCAAAAGAATTTAAAAATAATTAAAACTGAAAAACTTAAGAAATTAAAAATGAAAATTTTCTCTTATTTGTTATTGTTTAACCCAAATACAAAGAATTCCTTCAATTTAAAACATATATAATTTACCTTTCTCAACTTTAAAAATCAATAAAAAGTCATATAGATTTTCTACTTGTTTTCAGGAGACGAATTCTATCAAAATTTTAGTCCAAAACTCAAATAGTAATTGTTCACGAGCATCAATAAAATTGAGAGGTTTTAATTATTGAACATTTTAAAATTGATTATATTATGCATTAATATTGAACATTTTAAAATTGATTATATTATGCATTAATATTGAACATTTTTGCTCATATGAACAAATATTGTTAGAACTTTAAACGAAAATATATTTTTTTTATAATTAATTATACATCCCCTAAGGGGACGATGAAGTGTGTTTTTATCTCGATGTTGAAGTTGCCAAGGCATGTCATACAAGTCGTCATATATATATGAGTTTGAATTTTTACGAAGTTATAAAAATTTTATTTGGTGCACAATTTTTTTAAAAACAATCTTCTAATATTTAAAACTTAATTGAATGGTTATGAATGTACCATTTACTTACACTTTATTCAATAGTTTTGGAGCGTCTCTCCTTATTACCCCATTCTTCACCATAAGAAATTACAGAGAGGCAGGAAGCCATTCGTCAACCGCGGAACAAACTGAAACACAGGGCTCGAGAATTGCACATTTATAACAATTATTGGGATTCCCTACATTGTATTTTTAATCTTTTGGATTTGATCAAAATATAAAAAGATATATATATATATATATTCTTCATAAAATTACTTTTTTTTTTATTTTATTACAAAATCAAATTTTTTATTTTTTCTCTTTTAATCATATTTGCATGAATAAATTATTATTTTAATTTTTATAAATTATTTTAATTTAATATTTAAATCATAAAAATATTTAATTTACTTTTTAAAATATATATTATATTTTAATTTAGTCTTTACATAAAAATATTATATATTTTTGATACTCTATTTAAAATTTTAAAAATTAAATTACATATTTTTATAATTAATAAAATAAATTATATTTTTTACAAAATTAAAATAATAATTTACCTATAAGAATAAAAGTTAAGTTGACATGGACGTATACGTATCTCAAATTAAAATGAAGAAAACAAGTTGGAGTTCATACTTAATTATATGCACTGAAAACATAGCAATACCTAAACTATGTTAATGTAATTATCATTGACTAATTAAACGTTGAATCTTCTCAAATAGCCACTTATTGTTAGCAATAATCTCAGTTTCAAAATCGTGAATGTATTAATGTACACGTGTGGCACCTTAGAAAATAAATAACTAATGTTTAAATTTTTTATATTTATTCTCTGCAGGTAAACAATATATATTAATAAGGAGTGACTGTGAGTCTCTGATTGAATTAGTAATCAATTTATTTATTATTACAAAAAGATGTATTATTTTATAGACGATCCGAACACATTAAATTAACTTTGAAATTCAAGCGCACAACTCAAGTCTATAATTAATCTCATCAACAACATGCAAACTAATTAACCTTTATAACTTTTTAAACGCAAGAATTACGCACTACAATATTTCTTAGACATTGAAGCAAAAAATACCAACACATGAACGCAAAAGTTTGAGATGTATATATTATGTTATTTTATTTTAATATTAATTAATAAAATTTAATTATTTTTTATTTTATTTATTTTTTGAGTTCTTAAATTTAAAATAAATAATTAAATAAATAAAATATTACAATTTATACATAAATTTAAAATTTTTATATGAATATACGACTCAATAAATAAATAAATACGAATGCATAAATTGACGCTTCAAATTTCTGAAAAAATATATAAAGAAGTAATATGACACTGTGTGTACATATATCAAAATTTTATTATTTTATATTTTAAGCATTTAACGCTATTGCTTCTTAAATCAAATAACTTAAAAAATGAAATTTTTAAATAAAAAACCCTATAATTTTAGCATTTCAAAAAAGTGTAATTTATCCTACAAGATAAAAGGACAAAATTACATGAACATACCAACAATTGGAAAATGTTCTATGTACTCGAGTCTCTCAAATTTTACATAAATTTATGGTATGTTAATAATTAAACGAATAAAATTAAAAAAAACATGACTTAAAAAAAATAGTCTAATCTAATTTTATTTTATTTTTTTATAATTGTCAATTGTAACTGTATATATATATATATATATATATGGCCTTAGTTGGAATAAATCGTTCCAGGTTTATGTAGTGGGTTACTGGTAAAGGCCAGTTTAGCGAATAACTCGTAAGTTACTTACGGGAAGAAGCTCCTCACTAAATTCTTAACCCACGAAGAATTGATATATGATTTATATAAATTTAAATTTATATAAAATTTATAAGCTATAAATATATGTAAAGTGTGCATGAAGTTGGCATGTGTCCCTTGTATACGACACCTGCTCATGTCATAGTTTTTCATTTTCATGTTAAAAGTTTATAGTGAGACTACACATCTTTTTGAAATTAATTGCATCGTGTGCTTTTGTCCTTATAAGATATATTCTCCTATACCCATTGCAAACGAATTATACTTGGGCATATTTTTTTATATTTGTATTATTAATTTTTTTAATGAAAATAAAAATATATAAAAGATTTAAGAAAAATAATCATAAGATGATGAGTTATAAAAATTATCTGTTATTTTTTAATTAGAAAAATAATGATAACAAAAATATAAAAAAGCAATGCATGAGTTTTTTATAAATTGAATTTTTTTTAAAAAAAGAGAAATTTAACCTTGAAGATTATATTTTAATATATTATAAAATTATAATTAATATATATACAACCAAAATATAAAAATTTATATTATTATAGTCTGTTTATTCATCTCAATTTCAAATATAAACATTGAGTAATTAAATTATTTTTTTCCAAACTTTTACAACATTTATTGGTTAATTTTAGTTTAATTAATTATCACATAATCCCATTAATTCCTACACTAAACCACAAACTCACCCACTAGTTGACGTCCAATTTTTCATTCGTACTCACTAATGACCCGCCACATATAATCTTAGTTACGTTATTTAAATGACTCGTGTTTAAAAGTAGCTTTTGTTAGATTTTATTTTTAAAAAAATTAAGTTTAGCTATCTTATAATTTATGTTTTTTTAATGAAGAAAATATACAGAATATAATTTTTTTAATATAAAAGAATTTAAGCTAATGTTAAACTTTGGTGAGAAATTATTAATATTACAGTAAAAACAATTAAATTTTTATTATTATTTTATAAAGAATATATATTTTGTAAAAAATTAACATTTTTTAACAAAAAAAATTTTGTTGTCACAACATTTTAAACGTTAAGAGTCAAATATTAAAATATCCAATATAATTTAACAAAATTTAAAAGAATGTTAGTATTCGAATTTACAAATAATGTTTTCTTAATGCGGATGTGAAGAAGGAAAGGTAATATTCGAATTTTGAGGTGGAGAAATATATAATAACACCGAAATCTTTTGGTCAATTAATCTTTAAAATTATATATTATATAATATAAAATATATAATATGATAGATAAGAGAGATAAAATAAATATAATGAAAAAATTTAATAGAAGAGTGAAAAATTAGATAAATAATTTATTATTTTAAAATATAATAAAAATTTTAACAAAAGTGTGAAAAAATTTAACAATAAATTATTATTTTAAAAAATAATAATTTTTTAATATTATATTTAAAAATTAAAAAAAAATAACATACATTTTTGCATACAAAGTTTTTAATATAAATGATTTTTTATTTAATATACCATGCACTATTACATACTTATATTCAAATATATTGATTCATTTTTATTTAACAAAATGTTTATATTAGAATGACAAAGGCTGCGTTCTCCGTTTTTCTTGTTACCAATTTAAAAATTGTATAACGTTTTAAATATAACTAATAGATTTTACATGTATTAATATATATATATTAATTTTAAAAAAATTTAAGTAAGAATATTTTTTATGCTTTATATATATATTATATAATTGAATAAATTTAAAAGATAAAAAGAATAAAATAAAATAATAAAATTTGATCGAATATAACAAAGTTGGATAATAAAGAATGAATATGTGTGACGTACGGCTCGAAATCCATTGAAAAGGGCTCATGCGCCGGTGTTGCAGGGCGGCCGCCTCTGTATTCTGTAACAATAGTAATTATTACTCTCTCGCATTTCTTTTAACCATTCTTTCTTATTTTCATTATTATAATCTCTTTCTTTTTTCTTCTTAGATTATGCATTCTTCCTTTCTGAATAAAACAAATAAACAAAACAATAATTAAATTCTCAAATTTATATAATCATTGAGGATCTCTTGGTAATTACGGAGGGAAAAATAATGAAAGGTCTTTTATTTTTTAATTTAAAATAATTAAAATTAATAAAAAATAAAATTAAAAAAACTAATTTAAAATTTTTAAATATTGTCTCTTCTAAATTTATAAATAATAAATAATAAAAAAATTAATATATATATTTTCGTCACTTTTTTTCAGAATCTCTCTTCAAAAATATATTCAAAATTAAAAAAATTAAATAAAAAAATAAAATTATCACTCAATCTTTTTTTTATTCATTTTTTTATATTTTTCTTTAATTCTTTACTTTTTTTATTTTTAAACACACCATTAATTTTTAAAAAAATTTAATAATCTAAGAGGTCATTTTCATAAATATTTAATGTTATAAATTTATTATTTTTTTATAATAAACATGCATTAATTCTAATTAAAATAAAATACAATCAACCCACACTAGCCCTACCATCGTATATAGTTTCAACAACATCAAGAAATAAGAAAAAAGAGAGCTTCATTATAAATTGCAAGCTTAGATTGATTAAAAAACTCAAAATATCAGTACAAGAATTTCCTTCTCTTTAGGAGTGCCTGCAATTTCATAAAAGTAAATTCATTGCCATCATAAAATCTGATTCAAGTAGGATATTAGTGCAAGGTTCAGACCTATAGAATTTGCCCACATTTCAGCCAAAAAGACAATTACCAGTACCCATTAATGAATTTTAAAAAAACCTTTGATTCAGTTCTCGTTAGAATCCCTAATGAATTTTATCAATATTTTCATGTGTCATAAATATCATCTAAATTTTATTCAGTATGTTAAATTTTTCTAGAACAATGAATTTAATATATTGTTAGAGAAATCTATTAAGAGACCTCTCATTTGACTTGTTTTTAATTGATTCACACACTCACTAAATTATGTTTACTTGAATAAAATGCTAATAATAATAATAATAATAATAATAAGATATCTCTATTATGAGAAAAGAATCTTTCAATTAGTAAACTTAATTTAAAATTCTCTAAAGTAATATGACGTGTCAATCTCTATTAAAATTTCAGATAAAAAAGTATATGAATTAAAAAATTTTAAATTAATTTAAATTAATTTTTATAATTAAAAAAATTATGTATGTATAAACATCTTAGAAAAAATACGTGCATTTTAAACTTTTATTTAAAAAAAGTAAATAAAAAGGTAAAAGTTTAAAAGTTAAGAAATGATATGGGAAGTTTGGAACGTGTTTGATAATAATTTTTAAAAATTATTTTTTGTTATTAAAAGTAAAAAAAAAATTGTTTGAATAATTATTTTTGACATAAAATAAAAAAATAAAATATATTTTTTGAAAGTAAAAATATACAAAAAATAAAAAGTATTCTGAACTCTAATTTTTTAAAATAAAAAAATAAATATTTTTATTAATAATATGTATATAAATGTATAAAAATAATAATATAAATTATTAAAATTAATTTTATAAAATAATTTAAAAAAATAAAAGAACAAAAAAATTATCAGACAGATGCTTAATCTTTTTTAAATGTTGAATTCTTCTGTGTCACTTACTTCTCTTAAAAAACATTTAAAATATAAAATTACTAAAAAGAGAGAAAAGAAAAGTTAAGAAATCAACCAACAGTAAGTCAAACCTAAAAAGTTCGACTAATAGTGATACCCTTAAATAAAAAGTTTGAGCTCTCAATAAACTTACCTTTTATTGCATAGCTCATAATTTTATAAAAGTGTTGAAAAATAATGCATGTATATTAACTTTATTTAATTTTTGTTGAATAAAAAATGAATGTTAAAATTTCATATATCCTTTTATAAAATGGTGAAATTTTGTTGCTTAGACTTTGATGGTAAATTAGATATAGCAACAAAATTTTGATAGTAATCACCAGACACTTAATATTAAAGATTAATTTACAAACAATAATAAGTTTTTATAAATAAATGTATACATTATAAAAATTCAAAAAGTAAAACTAATTTATTAGTTTAATCTTCATTAAACACTGAAGTCATTTCAATTATTAACAACGGTACAAAGATAAAATAAAATTTCGTTCATTAAACATTTGAAATAAAGTTATACTGAAAATTAAAATTACTCATCATGACCTCCATATCGAATATAAAAATATTATAAAATCAAAATAAGTAATAAACTTTTTGTATGGTTACATTAGTTAATAGTTAATAATTATCTAGGAATTGAGCAGCTCAAGAAACTATGAAAAGAACAGAAGCAAAAATCAGAAAAGAAAAAGGTAAAATATGTGGTGGCGCTGTGTTCCCTTTTGTGGCCACATTAGAGAAATTATTGTTTATGCTGTACATTGTCAGTAATTTCAAATTAACGGATCTTATTAACCAACGCTACAAGAGTGCAATAGCTAAATAAATCCTGAATTGGTTTATAAAATATTTAATAAATCTAAATTAAAAAAACAAAATTTACTAACTAATCAACTTATGATCAATTAAAAACTTCTTTAACTAATATCTTATTAGTTTGTTAATCATTGATTCATTACTCTTGTGTGTAACAAATAATACATTATAAGTTGAGGTGTAAACTATGGCGATTAGATATATATGTTTAAGCGAATTGGATGAAATCACCTTTCTTTCATTGAGGTTTTACTAACCATTGTTTCTGGGACATTGATTAAAGTCTTTTTAACTAGTTTATTGAATGTTTAATTTTTTTTACAAAAAAATTTAAGTGAAAAAATGATATTTCAATTTAAGGTCAAAGTAAGTCATTAAAAATTCAACAAAAATTATAATTTTTAATATTTAAAATTTCTATTAACTAAAACTTATAAAATAATCAGACAGCATTCTAAATACACACAACATAGTCTTGGGATTATAAGATTACAACCTTCCATACCACTCACCCACTTCCCACTACAATTGGCACCAGGGGGATTCGAGTCAAATTACAAAATTGGTGTTCATCATTCCACATCATTATTCCCAGAAAAGAGAAAACTATTGCATTCTTCACAGCTGCGCGTAAACAAGCTTATGCAATGCATTTGGTGAAAAATGAAAAACAAATGGATCTGAAAAAGATTTTATGGGTTGAGGGAGGATTAAATACAAGATGAATTGGCGTAGTTTAGAAGAAGGGAACGTGTTAATCTCACATGAAAGAAAAACTATCACATCATCCCAATTATAAAAACGAAATCTAATTCGAAAATGCCAACATTAAAATCCAAGATATCATATCATCATCATTTGAGTGTGGTGCAGTAATATATGAAGCTTAATTTTAATTATTTAAAATGGTAAAACAATTTGTTGAAAATAGAGAGAGGAAGGGTCTCGAATTTCAAAACTGTGTGTGTGGTGTAAATCATAATGTAGCTGTATTGTAGCAGTCAGTAATTGGCGATAAGGAAAGAGAGACAAAACTCAAAAGAATTGGAAATTGGAAATAAAAAAGGAACGAACAAAAAGAGGCAATGTGTCACGAAAAGCAGCGGGTTTTCCGGTGGAAAGGACGAGGGTCGCAGAAAGCTGTTCCTTTGACACGTTGGATGGATTTGCACCGTCCGATAAGGTCATCGAGATGAGATGAAGGGTGTGTAATGGATTCCCATTGTCAGAGAGAGATGGAGAGGGGTTTTTTTGTCATTGAGTTAACAACAAACAGGAAAGAGGAAGTGCTCAGAAGTAGGCAAAAAAAGATCGTAAACTGTGTGTGCTGAAAAATCAGAGAAAGAGAGAGCAAGCGAAAGAGAGAGAGAATGGGGTTTTGAGACTTAAAATTGGAGCAGGCAGCAGAATTTGCAGAGAGAAAGAGAATGGGCATGGCGGCGTTGCAGTTGCAGTTGCAGTTGCAGGAAGAGCTGTATCTGTGTTTGTAATTTTGTGTTTGTGTGTTTAGTTTATTAATGCATATACTCGCTACTGCTAACCAAGCTGGAGTACCACCACCACTAAATTCAACCCGCGATTAACGCTTCCCAACACAACACTACTCTTTCTTTCTTTTCTTTTCTTCCAACGAAACCTTCAATTCAATTACCAAAAACAGCAAACGCAGCAGTGATTTAATTAATTCAACAGAATATACAATTAATTCTCTTTTTTCTCACTCTTCCCAAACCCCAGAGATTTGATTCATCAATTCAACCAATACTTTTTGATTTGGGTTTATTTATTATTCATTATTTTCCTGCTTTGCTTGAAACCCCAGCGATCGAGGTTTGTGATATGGATAATCCATCACAATTGAGTTGTGGGTCAGGTATAGAGCTGGCAAAACAATGGCGGGTTTGTTCTCACTAGGTGGCACTGGAAGTAGAGTAAACAATCATCATCATCAAGAAGAACAAGAACAACAAGGGCATCATCCAACCACGGAATTCCCTCAGGCGGAGACGTTACTTTGGTATAAGAATAATGAAGGCGTTTCCTCTTACAGAGGATTGGAGATTCAGTGGAACCAGCAGAACGAGCAGTTCATCACAGAGACGCGCCCACTGGAACAAGATCTATACCAGTCAGGTGCGTTAGGGGTAGGGCCCAGTGGGAGCTGCGATGATGAGTCGTCGTCCATGATGATGATGGGATCAGGCGGACGACGAGGAATCAACTGCCAAGACTGTGGCAACCAAGCCAAGAAGGATTGCCCTCACATGCGGTGCAGGACTTGCTGTAAAAGCAGAGGCTTCCACTGCCAAACACACATCAAGAGCACTTGGGTTCCTGCTCCTAAGCGTCGTGAACGACAGCAACAACTAGCCACTTTGCACCAGCACCAACACCAACAACTTCACCCAGACAATCCCAAAAGGCATAGGGATCATTCTCACACTCATACAACAACAGGTATTTCTACATTCAACAACCTCATTTTCTCTCTTTTCTTTTCACTCATCATTCTTGAGGAAACAGAATCTCCCAGACGCGTCTAGAATAATTCCCTCAAATGATATCATCAACTGTGGGTGATGAGAAAGTTTTGGAAGTATACTCCATCCAGGATCATATCGATTGCGTGTGTGTAAAACAAAATCTTCTATCTCCCTCTTTTTCCTTTTTCTTTTTCCCAAACCACTGTTGTTTAGTAGCCCTGACGATTTGATTGACAGGGAAGAAACTGTTCCCCTCTTTCTGCGCTCACTCTTTCTCTCTCTCTTTCACTCACACTTTCACGTTCACTCTTTCTTTGTTGATATCTGTGTACTTAATTTTTCTTTCCATTTTGTTTTGTATTGAATGTACACATATAAAAAAGGGCAGGAGCATGAAGATTTTCCTGCAGTGGTAAATTCTCCTGCGGAGTTCAGGTGCGTGCGGGTTAGCTCCGTGGACGAAGCTGACGAACAATACGCATACCAAACGGCAGTGAACATTGGAGGGCATGTGTTCAGAGGAATTCTGTATGACCAAGGTCCTGATTATAGTTACATGGCCGGAGACGACAGCACCTCCGCCGCTGTTGCCGGAATTCAACCCTTGAACCTCATTACCGCCGGCAGTGGCGCGTCTGCTTTACCCACAAGCGCAACGGGTGGTGCCATGGTTTCGTCTAGTGGGGCACTTGTGGATCCTTCGTCTTTGTATCAAGCTCCACTTAACACCTTCATGGCTGGTAGTGGTACGCAATTCTTTCCTCACCCAAGATCTTCATAAATAGGAAAAAGAAAAAAAAAAAAGGATAATAGAGTATCCCTTCATTCTTCTCTCTCACCATTTGATAATGTTGTAGTAGTGAAAGAGGAAAGAAAAGAAAACTTGGGAGAAAACCGGGAAAATGCAGACGATGTATGTTTTAATTTTCCAAATTTCAATGCTTGGTTCAGATTTCTTTTTTTCCTTCTAAAGAACTTGTAGTTTCTATGTAGTGTAGAGAGCGTCTTCTTGAATTGTTTTTTTTTTTCACACTTCAGTGTTGATTTTGAAGTTTGAAGCTGCATTTTCCCAGTTTATCCGTATGGTTGGTGGTTTGAGATTTAATTGAAACATTTGGAGTAATTAAGCAGAAAGACAAGTTGTATTTTCGTATTTGGTATGGGCACTCCAACGATGCATGAGCATTCAAGTTTAAAATGATGAAATATCTCTCTCCCTATACCCATGTGAGATACACTGCAATTCTATTATTATTCAGTAAAACTTTGCATAGATGTGACGTTCAGTATGAAATGGGAAAGATTGCTAATCAATGTTGCTCCTATTTAATTCACATGCAGCAAATTATTATACGTGCATAGGGGAACACTGCATTATTATATCTCATTAAGCACCATGTAATACAAAATTGTTGCTTCATCAAACAAAACAAAAACAATAAAGAAATGCTTGGCATAAGATTTTAAAGTAACAGTGTGGCGTATCATGCTTTCTCAACCTCATGTACAGTCACTCCAGCACTCTATTTTCAGTGAACCAGAATTTATATAAATATATATATATATATGTCTCTCTCTCTTGGTTGGCTTGGTACTATTTCTTTAACTTTTATAGACGGACAGAATCTGTTGATAACTTACTGGCTAGCATCAAAAGTCAAATTTATTATTTTGTGAACCACAAGAAATTATGTGTATATATACATATATATGAATATCTTATTCTGGTTAAACTTGGAGATTTAAGGAATACTGGATTGTCATTTATGTATTAAAAAAAATCTTATTAGTATTCATTATTATCAATTATATTCACGTATCACTGGAAAATGTTACATTTCATGTAGGCATTATTGCATGCTTCATGATGGCCTGATTTGGATTCCGTGGTTTAATCCTGTGAAGCACTTTTAGCTATATGCTTAGCTTTTTTTTTTCTTTATTCGTACGATAATAGGATTTTGCTTGGTTTAACTTGCACATTAATTAAAACTAGGTCCTGGACCCTTCTTGACTGATCTTATTCTTAAGGGCATTGCCCTCATTTAAGATATAACTTAATAGGTATATATTGATCGATGTAGTCATTGTTAGAAATAAAAAATGAGAAAATGAGCCCAAAACAAAAAAGTGAGCCATGTTTTTGTTCATACAGCTTGTCAATGGAAGTGTACTCTGAATGGAAAGGTAATTGAGTATTTCTCGTTTATAAAAAGTAATATATAGGAAAGATATTATGTGTGTGTGTGTATCTGCTTCTACAATTGCTGATTCTCGTTTAATGAATATAAACTGCAAAATAGCCCAGTCTTGTTGTTTACTAGTTGTGTTATAAGAGAGTAAGATTCGTTGGTCCTTAATATAAAGGCCTAACGATGTTTATGTATGTTGTCTGGAAGGGACGGTTTTGTCGAGTCCCGAATATACTCTCTCTGGTTAGCCAGCATGGTAATATATACTGATTGAAAACCTGTACTTGTTACATAAAGATTTCCCATTGAAGAATGACTTCCCCTATGTTTGTCAAAGTTCGAGGTACTGAAATATGGAGAAGAGAATTGATCATCTGAATATAGATGAATATACAGTAACTCAATTATATTGTAAGGAATTGGAAAACGTGCAATTTTCTATTTATTTGAACAGATTTCTGCCCTTGTTTTGTGACTTCATTCTGTCCTCGTACTGGCAATTGAATCTTATTCAGCAAAGCTATTTAACATTTGTATTAGTCCTAATCTATCTTATCATTAATTTCGTGTTTATTTTGATTTTGAATTTTCCAAAGTTAGAGAAGTAATCAATTTCTCAGAAGTTAAAAGAAATAAACTTCTCATCATTTATTTTATGCTTGATCTGTCTTTAATCATTTTTTTCTTCAACAAATTACACTAACATTGCCTAAGGTTTGGTTAAATTACACTAACAATCCTTCTTAAGGTTTGATAATAGAATGTTATACAATTTTTTTTCAAATTCATTTTTTTGTTAATAAAGTTTGTATCTTACATGGTTTATATTTATTTTAAAATAATAAAATTACTTAATTATTAAATCTCATGTTAAAATTTAGTATAAATTTAATTATATTTACTGTTATATTAAAAATAAAATAATAATTTTATATATAAGTTAACTTTAATAACAAAAAAAAAATTGTAAGAGAGGTATGTATAATCATTCAGATTAAGAGTTGATAAGTGTAACATTTAATCAAATGTTAAGAAATATGAGTGTAATTTATTTTTTTTATATACTTTTAAAGGAATAGTCCAAAATATCAGAATCCAACATGTGTGTTCAAAATGGTACTAGAATGTGTAGTTCTTCTATCTTTTCCAAGAAAAGACCTGATGTTAGTCACAAAATGGAGTCGAAAGAAATAAGTATATATTCGATGGTATATTTCTCCTTCCCAATGGTTAAATTATTGAGACTACACAGATGCTGACGATGTTCATGTTCCCCTCATTCAAAAGTTTTAACTTTTTGTATAGATTCTTATTCTTGTGCGGGCAAAAAGTAAAATAATATATTATGGAATTAATGGTACGAATTCTATATTAATTAAAGCATGTAATATACATATTAACATCAATCCACTAATTAATTAATTAATTCTTGGTGTCTTCCCTATAAAACAATCCAAGCCTTCCCTTAAACGCTAACGCATACATTTCACACCATAGAGTATTAAGAGCGTGCAGGAATTGGCATAAGGTAGCACGAGTTATTCGTCTATGGTGTGAAAAAAAAAAGATCTTTTGAAATGCGTTTGTAATATTTTTATAAATTAATTTACATGTGAATTGATGTGTAAAATGAATATTTTATATTATAATAATATATGAAAATAATGTATTTCAATATTTAAAAAAATGCATTTTATAGGATTTCTTTTGATTCAAAAAGAATAATTGGAGATGACACTTAATTGTAAAACTGAGAAGGTAGGTGGGGATTTCTTTGTAAAGGCAGGCACTAGCATGCAAGAGCAAAGGCAATGAATGAATAAAGAAACAAGAGTAGGGTTTACCAAATGTTAGGGTAACATGGGGGGTGGTTGGCACTGGGCATTACCATTGTCATAATTGGGAGAAGTAGCAGTATAGCAGTAGCAGTAGCAGTAGGGTACGCCCAGAAACATAGGATAGGAGGGTGATGAGGCTAGAGAGAGCACCACAATTAGGAATCATTTTCATTTTTTAAAACATTGAGTTCTTTATATTTAAATTCATATAAACTAAAATTTCAATATAGATGTGGAGACAATGTAATATTATCTGTTAGTGTGGTCCCAAGTCCCAAGGAGGCTTTCCTTAGAGAAGAGTGAGGGAGGCAGAGGCAGAGAACGCAGGCTTAATTTGAAGTTTCGAAATGAAAGGTATAGAATAATCAAGTGTTGGAGAATTGAGGATGCATCATGCTTGGGTTTGAGGTGGCAAGACGTGAACGTATATCAGTATCACTGAAGTCTGAACCATCATATACCAAACCAAGAAAGAATGAATTGAAGTCCAGTAGTGAAGTAGCCCTCTCTCTCTCACTCACTTAATATTCCTTTTCCTTATGTTTTCACTTACCAATGCTTTCATCTCGTCTTCTCGCTGCCTGCCCACCACTCAGTTCATTGCTTTCATCATTAATGCCGTGCGTTGATGGACCAAAATAATCAACATTATTAGTCAAGGGATAGATAAAATAATATAATTTATACTTTTAACAACTTTTCTTTTTAACGTACTGATTAATACAACTCTTTTTTAAATTTAAATTTGATTAAATCTAATATTTTTTCTCATCTCATTTATTCTCGTTGTTAGTCTAAATATAGTTTAAAAGAAACAAAATGTGAAATTTAAATTTAATTTAAGCAAAGCTTAAGGTTTGTACTGTTGGGCTTCACTTTCTTCAAAAAACACCAAATGAAGCAAATATATATACAATTAGATCTATATTCAATTACTTATTCCTTTGTTATTAAAATTTTTAATTAAAATAAAAATATAAAAACTTTTATTTTTAAAAAAATTAATAATTTTTTAAAAAATAAATTATATAAATTAATCATACATATATGAGTCTTTAAGAACTCAATAACAAAAATATAGAAATTATTCTTAAGTTTTTTTTCATATATATATATATATCATATATTTATCCAGAAGCATTTCTTATTCAATTATTTTTGTTAACATAATTTAAGTAAGCTTTTAAAATTTTTAATAAATTAGTCTACTAATTTATAAATACACTTAGCTTTCAAGTCTTAAATTTTCTAAAATATATGCATGAGTTAAATTTTCTTTCACATTTTAGTTTATTATTAGACAACTTAGTATCAAATATGTAAAATTTTTTATCTACATCTAATCGTGTTTATTTTCTAAATACTACAAGAAAATTGGAGATTAAAGATGAAAAAACATGTCTCTAATTAACGATGGCAAACTCTTATCTCTAAATCCCTTCGCAACGAAATTTGAGATGCAATAATTAAGGTCTGCATCCAAAAATGGTGTGGCTAAAGATTAGAGATAAAGTTTATTTTTTGCCTCTAATTTGAGCTAGATTATTCTCTCTCTCCAAATTCATTTCCATTTCTAAAATCATTTAAAGAAGAAAGTTATATACGTAGAAACAAATTTGAGACAAAATTGTATGTCTATGTTTAGAGATAGAACATTCCGTGTTAAATAGTAAGAAAGAAATATTGTCCATCTAATCTAGAAAATTTTTGTTTTTTAATCATTAGTGTCGTAATTGGGATGGATATTCTATCTCTGATTAGAGAAAGAAGTGATTGTGTCAAATTCTGTCTCTAATTCAAACAAAAGAAATTTCCCATCTCAATTACGTCTTTAATTTTTGGCAAATCCGTCTCCGAATATAATTTTTATTTGTCGCTTACTCTAATTTTTTTTACAAAATCTTAGAGATTTGAGATATATTGTTAGGATAGAGCCATTAATCTTACTCCTATATAAACATTATAAAATGTCAATCCTATCTATGAACATATGCTGTCTCTAATGCTTGAAGAAGAAAAGATATACTTATGTTCACGTAGTGTATGATGTTAATACTAGGGTTCTTAATATTAATCATGAGTTGAAGTTAATGGTCGGTGCTTCAATTTCAGCTTATATATATAGTTTTGGATCAATTTAATCTTTATGTTTAAAAACGTCTCAATATTGTCCTAACGTCTACCTAAACCCCAAAAAATAATTTAACTTATTTTGACATCTTGGTAAATCTTTATGATAAGATGCCAACGTGAATAATATTTCTTTACCTTTTTAAAAATCTAACAGTGAACGCTCGTCAAGATGTAAAGACATGTCAAAATATTTTATTAAAAATTGGGACGCTGCAAGAGATTAGTACGAAACTGAAACATTTTGAAAACATAAAAAAAGAAATTGAATGCAAAAAGTAATATGTAAGACGAAATTGAATTTCAGTCCAATCGTAAGGGATTATTGTTTTATTTTTTTTCTTTCATTACAACTACAAATTAAAGTTACTAATCATATAATGTGTAATGCATGTCCCGTACGTGCATCGATCATACGGATGGAATATCAAGTTATACATAAATAGAGAGAGCGAGGTTCATGAAGCAAATAAAATTATTGTATTTTTAATTTATTTAAGGTTGAGCAAATTTTTTGCTACAGTTATCGAGTAGATATTAGGGCTTGTTCATCTTCTCATAATCAAACCCAAAATCACCCTTCTGAACAAGAACATTATTATATGAAATCTCATATATTCTTGTGTTATGAATGCAAAAGATTGATGGTTTACATGCCACTGTTAAACATATATATAAATCATATGTCTCTTCATGAGTTACTTATCAAATTATTGTTTGCCATATGTAAAGAATCTCAACCCTAAAAAGGGGATGGAAGAAAAGGAAAATTGCATGCATGACATTTTTTTTTTAATGCATAAAAAAACTGATGAAAGGAAAACATCCAAACTATCCAGACTAGATAGAGTTCGTAACTATATATATGAAATTAAGAAGCGTATATATGAATCTGAAATATGACGCATGCACTTGATTTCGTAGGAGACGCTAAACATCTGTTGCTCTCTCTCTCTCTCTCTCTATCTCTATATATATATATATATATATATATATGTGATTTGGAACCTCACAAGAGTGTTGAAATCATTGATATAATATAATCTGTATGTTAAGCGCTGTGTGGGAACAAGAAGATGAAACTGTTCATTAATACCCATGATAGAGCCTCTAAAAGATAAAATACTTTTCCTGATACCCTCAGACAAAACCTGATCAACTGCATTGTGGTTGTAAATTCTAATCACAGAACCTCAATATTCTCTTTAAGTGATATATACCAAATAAAAGGCCATGAAATAGTTTTCTTTTTTCTTTTTCCTTTTCATTTTATTAGGGTGCTTTTCCTTGAAAATCGTTAAGTCTCATGATAATGCGTAAATTCCGCATATATAACATGAAAATACCGAAGGGAGGACATCTAATTACCTATTTGAGAAATAATAGGATTTAAGTACTCCACCCATAAATTATTTGAGACGTGTAATAATTAATGTGATGTTCTTCTGGTTTTAATTAATTATTTTTTGTGGGTAGGATCCATGTTGTATTTCATATTCTACTCTAGTTTTTGCGAATTTCGTTTATCTTATATATTATAATTATAGTATAAATGATATGACTTTAAAATATATGATATGAATTTTGAAGATAAAATAATTCTTTCAATATTGATGTCCGTGAGATTTTTGAAATTTTCGATCAAGTAGAGTCACTAAATTGTTTACATAGAAAAATTGAAGTTGATTCTAATTAATAAGAATGTCAATACAGGTTATATATACATGGAAAAAGTCTCATGTTTAAGCTACGTTATTAGACAATAGACACGTGTAAATGATTTGATAGGTAGGGCAACCGCAACAGTCATAGTTTTAGTATGAAACTAAAAGAATTTGTTTACTCAATGTATATTTTGTACTACGTAATTTAAGGAATGGATTTAATTGTTGTGAAGACATAATAATGAAAAAATTTACTGGCTTGTTAATCTCACTCCTGTAGATTGATCAAGCAGTCTAATTAAAAATTAATATATTTTTTTATAATAATAGAGATAAAAATAAAAAATTTGATTCTTAACTCATTTATAATAAGCTCATAATAGTGTAAATGTTTTATTTTTTTTATTTTTCTCTTACTATAAAAAATAAATGCAAAGAATCCAAAATCTTGATCAAGTTTAGCGGACAAAAGTGATATAGGAGCAAAGAAGGATGAACTGCTACAAACTGTAGCGAAGCATTTAGCTACTATTAAACTTGCTAGTGTTAATCTTCATTTTCACCTTCATAAAGTTCCATGGACATAATTTGGTACTGTATATATATTATTAACTCTTTCTGTCATTATGTAAGATGTCATATATATAGATCATAATTTGGTATACTGCTAATTCCCTACATATAATACACACAGCAATGTAGAAGAATCCTTGGTTACACTTTTCAACCCCTCCAATGAATTGGTACTAGTTAGAGCACAAATAGCTTCAACTGATAACTGCTTCAAAACATTTGGACATGGGTCTTCCCCAAAGTTACTGTTTGATACAGCCACTGAGCATTTTCGCTTTCCTATACATTTCTGTGGAAAATGAAAACGTCGAAAAGAAAACAAAAAAACTAATAAGCAACAATAGAAATAGAAAAACAAAAAGTCAATAGATCAGTGATGGTGGAGAACCTTGTCTAAAATGGTGTATGATGTGGGAGAATGACAGGTTCCTAGCTCATAATTCTCACAAGTCCCCAGAGGAGTCCCAAAGCTTGCAAATTTAATGGAAGAGATGACTTGGCCAGCACTACAATGAAGATGAACTTTTAGTGGATGGAACTCTTGTGGTTTCCCATACCTCTTAATGTGCCAATTCTTAAAATTTCGGTAGTACTCTGAAACATCAGCACATACACTGTTCACTGATCTCTTCACAAGTGAAATTCTAGAATGATCTCCCCCGACTTCCTCGAAAATCACCAACAGATTTTGTGTTAGCTTCAACCAAGACCGAGGTATGTGGTACCTGAAAATTTCTGCTCCTGCTTCATATATTTTCTCGATAAGACAAAACTTAGGTAAAGTTCTAAGTATTTGCTAAACTGCTATCATATGAAGGATACTGTTACAAAAGCTTCAATTTGTTAAACAGTACACACCATTGTTGTGTTGGTTCGCCACACCCAAGCTGGCACTTTGGAGGTCTGAAAGACCCAAGGTAGCTGCTGTTGTTACAATTACCAGTTGCCAAAGCAGTCCAATATCTTCCAACACTCTTCCCATTAATCCATATTTGACCTTTAACCATTCCCTTCATATCTAGAGCCAATGGTTCATCTCCTTCAGGACCATTGAAGTAAGCCTACAGAGTTCAAATATCAATTTTATAAATTAAAAGCATATATATTGTAATCTATCAACTTTAACACTTTTCTATTTGCTTTTACCTTATGCCATGTCAATGGCTGCTGTTTTTGTACAACAAGTGTTGACTGCATCCACTCAACAGAAGAAAAAACACTTAGAGAAGCAAGATTGATGGCCTCTCCTTTTAGGCCAACCTGTTTAAGAGGCATGTCTTAGTAAAAATTTAATTCAAGTGTCCATTTAGGAATTAAGCTTACCTAGTTATATACCAAAGATAATCACTTGTGTCCCGAGTTACGTTTATTTGTTCCAAGAGACCAGGAGCATTGATTGTGAAGCTATCATCCAAAGAAAATATATCTTCATCAAAACTTTCCCGTGCAAACACTTGAGTATTCGTTGGCAACATTTGCATCTGAGATGTCTGCATTCCAACCTGGAAAAGGGAGAACAAGAATTCACTGGTACAAGAAAGTTTTTAATTATTGAATTGACAGAAAGAAGGTGAAGAAAAGTATGAGTGTGAATATGTGATTACTTTTGCTGTCTTGAAGACAACATTTCTGCAATCAGGGAGAATGCTAATGAACCAAGGAGGCAAGTCGTAGTGCAAATTATTGCACATCACACTGACAGATGATTTTATATCATAGTTTGAGAGAAGAGCAGCACAGTCTCCAAATTCTGTAGAGTAAACATGAGCCTGGAACACCAATAAATATTCACTAGGGTCAATAAAGAAACTAAAAAGCAAGTGGAAAGTAAGTAACATTAAGAGTTATCTAAAACCTGTTGGAAGGTCCCTAATGATGTAACAATTCGGTCAACTGAAACTAAAGCTCGCTCGCACAGCTTGATAGCTCTATGAAGCTCCTTCAGATGACCATATTTCGGTTGCCTGATTAAACCTTTCAAGTTTTGACAAAGGTACTCAGGAAACTTATGTCAGTATCAGCATTATCTTCCACAAATCTTGGAGTTCTATTCTATAGTTGGTACTCTTGATTTCTTTTCTATGTTAATTTTCATTCCTTCAGAGTCTTATTTGTAGACTACTTAGTGATTAAATTTGAAAAGGAAGTACTAGGCAGACTCAGAACTACTCATTACTATAATAACTGAGGTAAAAGCCACATTATTGTTAGTCCTCACCATATTCATCTAGAGGAGCATCATAGTCATAGCTGGTAGTGATGAAAGGTCCACCAGCTGTACGTCCAAAATTGGTTCCTCCATGATACTATAGATTATTACACAGCAAGTTATACTAGTGAAGCTGAAAATTTTCAATTTTTGTGTGAATTAATTTAAGTAAACAAACCATGTAGTAGTTTACAAAGGATCCTCCTTTTTGTATGAATCGAGCAACTGCAAATGCCAAATCTTGGACAGGTCGTTTGTGAATTGGACCTCCAAAATCTGTAAAACTTCAATACTTAATAGGAAAAAACTTATGCAGGCTATTGCTTTTTCTATACTTTAAATATGTGAGAGTACCAATAGAAGTGCTTACCAGCCACTCCAAACCGCTGTCCATATTTTAGGCTTATAGGGTCTATTGGGAGTAAATTTATCACAGCAAAAGCCATTACATGAATTTATCTATCAACACCACATAAGAAACAAATTAATTTCGCAGCCAATATTTTATTTTGTATTTTTTTTTTCTTTTAATGATATATCTCTGAATATAAAAGCTCACCACAGGGTCTGGTGCATTTTCTTGCTTGCACATGACCCATGGGACCCCAGTTCCCATTTGGACAGCCATTTTTGCAGCCCAGTTCATATAGTTTTGACTTACAGCTCCAACTAACTTACTTTGCGCCCCCTACTCATTCTCAATCTGAAAAAAATCATAGTTTAGGTTATAAAATAATGGACATAGAAATTTACGTAGTTCGGCTTTTAGTCCATGTTTACATGCAAAGAAAACAAAAAAAAAATGAGTTAATTATTTTTTTCTATTAATCCTACTATTGGATCCTAGTTGACTACATATTTCCAACAAAATGGTATTAGAGTTGCTAATCTTTTTACAATGGCAGTACAACTTGAGATCAAAAAATTCAGAGACATAGTTACTATTAGGTATGAGTTTATGACTATGACAAACCCAAAATTTTCACCTGAGAGAGAATGATGTGGCCACCTTGGGATTCAAAAAGGTTTTCACTCTTCATCATTCCCACAATCTTCTCAGTGAACCCTTGCATTGCCCTCTGCAATACCAATAGCAGGCAATCAAGTATATACAATACACTGATTTTGTATCATGTAATTTAAGATGAGACCTTGAAGGGTTCATTGTCTGTTCTAAAGCTTGTGCCCGGAACGTACTTGAGCCAAACAGGGAATCCTCTGCACGTAACAAGAATAGAAAATCAATGGGTATTTGAAAAAGCAAAATAAAATAAAAGTTCAATGCGTACTCAAAATCCCATTCATTGCAGACATAAGGTCCAATGCGAAGATGGGCACAAAGCCCTGCCTTTTGTATTGTCTTTATGAATCTCACCAAATCATATCTACCTTCAAAATTGTACCGAATTTCATGCACAACGTAGAAAACAAAGCTCAAAAGTCCATTGAAACTCATTCTGGCATAAACACAAACATATAGAGCAAAACAGAATAGGAACTTGAGTGAAGTAAATTGCCGGAAAAAGGCTCGTGAACATTCCAAAAGACGTAGGTTTCAATCACATCAAGACCTCCACGTTTACCCTTGCGAATCAAATCTTCCCACATCTAAACAGGGTGTCGTGCCTCAGGAAAATTAGAAACAGAACCAGAAACTTGAAGAGGCAAAAGGGAAGAATTAGCTTACTTCAGGGGTACTTCTTGGATAATGTATGGAGCCAGAGAAAAGAATTCTTCTTTGGCCATTGATGATAATGGCCTTTCGATCATAGGTCACATTAGGGTGACCCAGAAGAGAACCAATGCACAAAGCCAAGAACCAAAATACAAGTACCAATTTGGGAAACGAGCTAGTTTCCATATTTCTCTTAAATACTTGCTTTTAATTATCTTCTCAGGAAGGAGGCAATAAAGAAATTGGGGAAAGAAGAACAATAGTGGTAGTGTTGATTATTGATTATGGTGTTCTAAGAGTGTGGTGGATTCCTTGCGTCAGAGGAAACCAATTTATAAGACATTAGAGTGATAACACTGCGTGGCTGTCAAATAAAGACGCAGTATAGTACAAGTGGGATTATGTTAATTGGTAATATGTATTTGAAAGGATTATTGATTGATTATGGTTCAGGATTTCCATAAATTATTTTCAGGAGCTAGAAGCTACTTGAACCTACTATGGTAGTAGAACTAGACGGGTTTGACATTTGTGCCTTTTAAACTCATGAAATAATATTTTAAGTTTTTAACAATATCAAAATTTTCTAAATTTATAATATTATTGGATATATTTAACCAAAACGATGAGGATAAGATGGTTAACATACGTCATGCCTCGCCTCCTCGTCTGATTCTTTTGTATCGGGGTTCTGAACATTGGTCCAAACGGCACCGTACAGACCACCGAGTTCATGGAAACCCGAAAGCAGAAGGTAAAAAGAATATCTAAACGAAGGATCTGTCTCATTTGCTTTTCTTTGGCCACTAGCTGTCTGTGTCTGTGCAACTAAAAGCAATGTAGAGCCACGTAAATGCATGAATGTTAGAAATGGATGAGAATGAGACCCGTATTTTAGTGTTTTTTAATTTTGTTAATTTTTTTTAAAAAGTAAGATCTAGATTCATGTAATTAACATTAATATGTCGTTAATGAAGAGGTAGGCATATTTGTATTATAAAGCATTCGAAATAATCAAAAGCATAGGCAATTAATCAAGGGATAGGGGTATTTGTGAAAGGAATGAAAACCAATGAAAAATTAACTGAAGAATGAATGTTGAGTGTACATATTATTACTTAATTTTGCAGCTGTAGAAATCAAAATTTGTTTGTTTCAAGCTAAACCATTAATTGTTTGTCTAACGACAAAAATGAACAAAACAAAGAGGAAAATCTAAATAAGCCGGTTCTTGGATTTAAACAAAAACATGAAAAAATTAAGAGTAAATTACATTCTTCTTTAAGAGATCTTAAAATATTTTTTATATATATATATATATATATATATTTCAATTTTAAAAAATTATGCTATTTTTTCTTGATAGATAAAAAAATTTGTAATTTCACTCATTTTGACAAAAATTATATTATGTTTATTATTTATATAATTAAATATATATTTGACTAATATAAAATTTTAAAATAAAATAATTATTATTTTTAACTCAAAATAAATAATGATTTTTAAAATATATTTTTCTAATAAATTAAAATTTTTAAAATGGATAAAATTATAAGTTTTTTTAATTTTTTTTAAAAATAGAATATAAATTTTTAAAATAAAAAAATAAATATAATTTTGACATTTTAAGAGAGAGGTTATAATTTATTTAAAAATTAAAAAAATGACATGAGCAGTCGAGTGGGCTTGTGATTTGTGAACCACCCCAAGATGGCGGTAAAAGCTACTCGGGCTTCGTACAAGTTTGTTCGGGCCCTGTTGGGCATTTGGCCATACAATACCATATTGCCCATGGGATCTCTCACTTTCACCCTCAGCCTAGGCTGTGCATACAATGCCATCTCTGTGCCAATTTGAGATTTGGATTTGGATATTCTTTCCCAATACAATTGCAAGCAGTGAAAAAACTAAACATGCAGATTCTTGGATTTAATTTAGGACAGTTCTTAATATATTTATTATAAGGTTCTCCTTTTTAAAAATAACGCCTAAGTTTTTTTCTTTAATTTATGTCAAAATGTAAAGCAATTCTTTGGACTGTCATTTATCTTTTTCAACTTTTAAAATTAATCCCTTAATTTTGCTTACATGAACAAATTTTTGGACAAAAATATTAATAAATTGGGTATGTTGTGTAAAACTAACTTTGAGAGTATCTTTTAAAAATTTTCAAAGTCGAATGAAATAAACTGCACAATTCCATCAAATATTTTTTTTTGGGGCATTTGAGCCTTTAATTTGGACTAATAATATTATGTTGTTGGTGGTTGGTAGGTATGATTTATTGTTTCGCATGCGCCATACTTTGAAACTAAAACAAGCAATTCAACATTTTTGGTTGGTTAAGGTGTTGATTTTTAACCCCTAATGAATAATGATTTAGGGAGAAAATGAAATAGTGTTGGGTGGCTTACAAATACCAAATAAGTGTTCCACTCAGAAATTATTGTTGATTATTGAATTGATGACATGTATATATAGATACATAGATAGATAGATAGATATGGTGGATGTGGTACAAGAGTTGTACTAGGAGAGAGTATTGGAGGAGGAAGAGGATCCCATGTGAAGGCATGAGTGATGAGATGGGACCAAGACGTCAATTCCTAAAAGTAAAACCCACATGCAAATCAAATCCACCACAAACGTAACGTTACCATTGAGAATCAAACACAAATATTTAATGGATGCAGACAGAGATGTGAGTGTTAGCTTCAATCATCCCCCACTAGCATGCAATTCCAAGATGTGACACTATGCCTAACACCACACCACACTCTCTCATTCGCTCAATAATACACACCCATAACTCCCACCTTATCCTTCTCTCTCTACTCTTTGTCATTATATACATCACATGCTAATTAATTAATAGCTTTCACTCTAATTGGGAGCTTCCTCCTCATCTTCACCGTTGGAAAGTAGATAATCTCATCCTTCTCAGCTTCCCACCTGCTTCATCCAATTTAATTACAAAATTCTCCTTTCAAAGAAAAACAAAAACTCTTGTACGTAATGAATTACCTGTAAGTAGTCACAAGATGGTGAAGGAAAATAGAAAGTTCTAGTCTCGAGAGTTCTAACCCAGGGCACAGTCTCTGTCCCCCACCGAATGGCGTGAAGCGGTTGTTACTAGCCACTGCTCCAATTTTCTGTAACCAAACATTATCGATTCCTTTTCTTTCTAAAAAATCAAACCAAAAAACAGAAACTTTAAATTTGAATCCTTACCTCCCATCTCCATGGATCAAACTCAAAAGGGTTTTCATAATTCATTCTGTCCATGTGAACAGACATAAGCGATGCCACAACACAGCGTCCCTTGGGAATTAGGTACCCTGCATAACAATTAACGATCCCATCACTTTTCGCATTACACATTTTTTTCCCCTTCTCTCTTAATTTCTGTGAATAAACTCACCTTTTATTTCCACATCTTTGACTGTTTTTCTCCAAATCGCGTTCACAATATTGGCGAGTCTAAGAGTCTCGCTAATAACCTTAAGGGAGCAATTAATTAAGAAACACAATTAGCTAGGCGTGTGTGACATTAACATGTATAATTATTTGTTGAAAGAGATATTTCTTTTGGTACATAGAATATACGTAACGAACTTTAATAAGAAACTCACATTTTGAGTGAATGATAGGGACATGTAATCAGTCCATGCATAAACAGTATCACTTTCTGTCTTGTGCCTCTTCATTTCCATGTTTTCCTCCTGCAAGCCAAATGTAAGTTGATTACTTCAACTTGGTATATATCATTACTATGGGATCCTTATATCTCTTTCTTTGAATTTCTATCGATTCGCTTACTACTTGTCAAACACTAGTTACGTTGCGTACCTCTGTACTAGTCCTGCAATTATTTATATCTTTGTTTGAATTAGAAATGATGTTAAAAGATTTTATTAAACCCAAAAAAGAAAGTCGGCAAGAAAATAAAAAAGAATAATTTAAGGGGGAAAAAATGAAAAAAGGAAAAAGGAGGGTGGGATTAGCACGGCCAGTGGCTGGGTCATTGAGAGGCAGGGAATTAATGGGTGGTCCAAAGTAAGAGCCGATGAATGTAATAAATCGTACGGCTAGGAAAGACCCAAAGCATTTGCACATCAAAATGGGGCCCTCTAGGCCATACTCGCTCCACTCGTGTGCGCTTTATAATGCCTCTAAGGAAAGCGACTCCGTGGAAGAAGTCAAACACTTGCACAGAACATCGTCGGCCATACCGCACACGAGCACACACCTTTTTGGGGTCCTATTGCTATTGTTGTACGTTCCATTCATCAAACATCCATCAAAATTTATTTGTTGGAGAATTTTACCTTCATAGAGATCAAGTTTAATATAATTTAAAGTATTTTTAAACCAAAAATACATACCAGTAACTTGGACAGAGCGACAGGGGAGTGACTGAGAAATTTGACAGCCATGGTCATAGCCGTTGGTAAGGTCTCCTCCCCCGGGATCATCATCTCGATGATATTACCGCTAATTGTTTCTAACGACAGTTTCGGTTCCTCATTGTTATCCCGTAAGAGCACATCCACCACATCATTCGCTGCACCCTTCTCTGAACTATTATTGTTAATATTATTATCCATAACCATCTGCAGCTGCCTCTCCTCTATTATCTCCCCAACCTTCTTCAGCATCCTTTCCTTGGCCTGCACAATAACCACTCACTCTGTACTCAAGCCAACGCCACTATTTTATAATTAAAATTAAACAATAATAATAACATATTACATTTTGAGCTCACGAAATATTATAACCTTCAAGGATTTATACATTGTTGTTCCTGGTAACTTGATGGGTAAGCAAATCAAGCCTTTTATGAATTCTTCAAACTCCCTCTTCAACCACTCCAACTCTTCCCCGGGACCAATGCTCATCAGAACTTTCACCAGTATACTGAATGTTATCTGATATACCCACACAAACAATTATGAGAACTTAAAGGCTAAGTTATACACAAAAACAAACAAGAAAGAGATACCTTTTTAACTTCATCTTGAACGTATATTGGTTGGTGATCAGAGGGTGGGTTCCAAGTGGCCAAGCAGTGTGTGACAGAATGTTGAATGTGAGATGTGATTCGAGACTTGAAGAGTGGTGATCGGAGGAAGCCTCCGATGAGAGAATGGAGTTTGCGATGAAGGTTTCCGTTCATCTGAAGAATAGAGTGTTGCCCCATCAACTCTTGAATTGATTTAGGATAAGCAGGTACGAACACGTTTCCCTGGTTCTGCAATATCACTCTGTTCACCTCCGGCTCTGTTGATACTATCACATCGCTTCCTAAAATGCTCGTCTTAAACACACTCCCATACCTGCACAAAAAACATGCATGTGTAGCTATTTTACTTTTCTATTGTTCAATTTTTTTTAATCAAAATCACTGTTTATTATTTATTTTATGAAATGCTTTATTAATGGTGTTGTTACAGTACCGTCTGTAGCTGCAAAGTCTAAGGTCTAGGACTCTAGGTAGCTAGTCAGTGACCGTAGAAGCAGAAGGAGGCAGGCTTTTTTGTGCTTTTACTTCCTTGGATGGATATGGATGTATTTGACATACATATATATAGATAATATGCTCTTGTTGTGTGTAGAGTATAGGAAGGAGAGAGTGGAACCACAAGTGGCAATATATATATTTATTGAATCATAGGTTAGTGTAAATGTTGGGATTAATGGAGCCGCCTAATCTTTACCTGTACTTCTTCAGCCTCATTCAATTCTTTTTATCAAATCCCACTACTTTAAAATTAAGTGGTAATTAAAGCTCTCTTTACATTTTCATATACATAATTCAAATCTAAAAATTTTACTTAAATACTTGTAATTCCAATCCTTCATCAATCACTCGCACCCTATTCTTAGACTCAATATGGATGTTTTCAACCTCGTTTCACCATCTTATGGTTTCACCATCTTATGGTGTCAACTGTGAACTGTGAAACACCTCATACTGCCCTGTGTCTTTTCTAAGTTATATCCCCACACCACTCTTAACTCACCTAATTAAAACCCCAAAATTTTTAATAACAACAATAATAATTTATATAGTTTTAATTACTCTGATCTTCTTTACCCATACTTTCAAAATTTTTACTTTATTGGCACATGCTTTTACGAAGTTTAATTACATTAGATATGATATCTTTCTTATTTTAAAAGTTTATTTAATTTTCTTGACATTTAATGTATATTGAAATTTTTTTATAATTTATTTTTTTCCAAAAAAAGTAAATTTTTGAATAAATTGAGATTAATTTTATTCTTAATATGACAATCAAAATAGTCAAATAATTTTATTTTTAAAAAAATAAATATATTCTTAATAAAAAAATAAGTTTACATACAAAAATAAATTTAACAAAAGTTTTTGCAATATATATTAAACCATAATGGTTGAATGTAAATTTAATATATATATATATTAAATATAATGTAATCTAGTATTAAATATATTAATGCCATTTACTCTTATTTATATATCATTAAACCCAAAAAAAAAGACATTTTGACTTTTGCAATTAATGTAAAAGATCAACTTTTTTCTTTCCATATCTCTTGTAGAACCTGCTTTCTGAGAATTTAGAATCAGAACAAGTACAAAGAAGCAATAAAGTTTGACTCATGGTCCTGAATTCATTTAGTATTTAAGAATTTAAATTTAAATTAATAAAGTGAAACAATCAAATCTGCAGTGAATAATTTTACCCATCGAATTACAATTACAATTTTCCTTAATTCATATATATATATATATATATATATATTTGTCATGCTAAACAGTTTTGGACCACGAAGACAAAATTGACCCCAAGATATACATGCTCACTGATTTTATTTTTAGATTCTCTAAATTTATACATTTTTCTAAAATTTAAAAAAAAAAGTAAGATACCCACGCTAATAATAACAGATCTTATTTTTTGTGAATTTTTATTTTTCTGTCTTTATCTCTCATACTCAATGGGAAAAAATCCAAAGGCAAAAAAAAAAAAAGATGGGTCTTGAAAGAGAAAAACTAGAACAGCACATTGATATGAAATTACTTCACTGGTAGTTGGGTGTTATGAGTATGGATATTCATTCCTAAGGATTCATATATATAGATATATACAGATGTTTTCACTTTTCCTGATAACTAGAGAATTGACAATTTGTGCGTGTGAGGGAAATGGATTGCGTGCATCAATGATGCAAAAACCATTAATGGCTCTTGTCTTGGCGGAGAAGATAAGCAGAAAAATGAAAGTATAGTGAAGTTTTGTGAGGGAGATGATATTGGCGTAGCATGCATATATATAGAAAATGAAACAAGAAAAGAAAAAAGAAAAAAGAAATGACATACAGAGACTTGCGCTTTTCCATGAAGGTGAGAGGCTGAGAGGCGTAGCCGGAAGCAATGAAATCAAGGGTTTCTCCAAGAAATGGCCATCCTGTGTTGCCTTTGGGAGATTTTGCCTTCTTCTGCTTCACGCTTTTCCTCTTTTCCTTCCCAATCACAAGCCATAAACTTAAAACCATAGCCACCCCCACAATCCATTTCCATTCCAATTCCATGTCCTATTCAACACCTCGCTTTAATTTAATGTGTGCGAAGACGACGACTGTGCTGCAATCTCAGTTCTGTTCCGAGCTCATGCAGCTATTCTGTAGCTCTTATGTGTTGTACTTCTCAGGTCACAGTTTGTGCTGTGCCCGAGAGAGAGAGAGAGAGAGAGAGGAAGAAGAAGATCTAGGGCTTGAAACAAATCATTGAATGAGGTGTCTATATTGGGTTCACCCAATGCCCCCACGCTCGTTTATTTTGTCTTCTCTCTATTGAGATAGATATTACCCGCATTCCCCTCCCCAACCCCACCTCACTTCTCTCTAGATCTTCCTTCTCTTCCCTATTCTCATTTTACACGCACTTCCTTTTTTATAATTTTTCTAATTTGTTAAAATTACAACCTCTTAAAGCTTGGGCTTTCTGTAAATAACCCTGTTTGTTTAAGAATATTACTAAACCAATTAAGATCTAGTTGAATTTTTGTTACATAAACTTAATTTAAATGTAACAAATTGTTTGCCAAATAATTTTAAAATGTAACAGCCTACCTAATCTCTTCAAGTGTTGAGAAAGAATTTTGTTACATTTTAAAATATAGGAAAATGTTAATTTTTGTGAAAGAAAGTAAAATACAATTAATTTCTCTCTTATTTTTTTTCTTCTATATATATAATCAATTCTAATTCTTACCAATTTTGGCTAAACTCGAATTAAATGGCTTTTTGCTCTAAGTTGAAACAAATGAAGACAAAAACAAAATCAAAATTTTCAAATAAAATACTATGAGGGTAATAAAGAATACATGCAAGTTTCTGTTTCAGTCTTTCGCCCTTGTTTGGTTGAGAAAGAAAATAAAAGAAATTAAAACGGATTTGGTTTTTAATTATCAGAATTTTATCTTTACGCATATATTTATGTAAGAAGATACAGCATTAATTTGATGATTAATCTATTTGTCATATTCACGAACCACACTTGCGATGAATAATGTACATTTAATCATTACGTGATGAAACTCCTTACCATTTCATAAAAGAGTTTGTATGAAATTTCCTATTCAGAAAGCGATTATTCAGACATGGAATTACGTATTAGTAAAATTCAATCCAAGCAATTAATGCATATCTCTCGGCCCCCCTCTCCACACCAAAAAACAAAATGTGTATGTCTCCGCAAATTCGGCAATTATTTATTGAGCCACGTCCATTTCTTGATGCATTATCAGAAGCAATAATAGTGAATATCGAACCTCAGAAGTGTAATGAATATAGATCTCTCATTCATTAATATGCCATTTCGTATTTACTTCAAATTTAAAATTATTATTCAATGGAAGCAAAATTTATTTATTCTAATACAAAAACAAAAACATTCATCTTTTTTTTCTCACAAATCCTCTCCACTACACTCTATTCGAATAGAAATACTTTTTTAAATGATAATTTATTTTATTGTAAAAAATTAATTATTTCTTTTTTATGTATCCAATTTTCATTGGTAAAACAGTTATCTATTGATTATTAATAGAAGTTCATACTTGTGTTCTCTTAGATATCTTTATACATATTTTAAAATCAATTCTTTATATTAGTCTTTCTACTAATTTAATTTTACTATCAATCAAAATCAACCCAACCTAACTTTGAAGACCAAGTTTCCAATCATAAATTTTGAATAGTATATAGAGATAAATAACACTTAACATTTTCTTCTCATTCTAAAGAAACCTTGAACAATAACATTGGAGAGCATCCTCACTCAACTTTTAATTTATTACATTCGAATCTTGCAAATACTCAATAATTGAGTGAGAATAATTGTTATATAGAATAAGTTGAAAAGGTTATCCGGGATCCAAAAAGAGAGCATCTGCACCTCCATACCAACTTGCTTCATGACTTGACTAAAACAAGAAAGCTACAAGGACGTTTGGCTTTCAGAATACTTTTTCGATTCCTAAAATTAAATTTTTTCATAAGGAACCTATATTTTCACGTTTGGTTCAACTTTTAAAAGTAGTATTTTTAGAAACATTGTATTTAAAAAAATACGAAATTCTCACAACACCCCTGATTTTCATTCCTACGAGCAACTTTGAAAGGATAACGTTGGATTCTCATGTGAAGAGAATGTTTCAGAAATAGTAAAACATATATATTGCCCTTTCGATACTAGAATATATCTTCAAAAAACAATGTAATAAAATTATAAAATATAAAGATAAATAGAATATATATATTATTTTAAATTAGTCAATAAAAAATAAAATTATAATAATAAAAATATGTGAAATAATATAATTAATATGTCGTAAATCAAATGATAAATAAGGGAACTTTTGAAAAATTATTAAATATTAAATGAGTTATCAATGAAAAAAAAATCAAGGTATAACCACAGAAAAAGTTATTCACCGTCTTTATCGTAGTTAAAACTCATTCAAATATATATACAAAATTCCTTTCAACTTACAACAAGTGTATAAATCTTAAATCTAACAATTACAATTAATTATTACCCAACAATTATTCTCTAGTAGAGGTCTAAGTGTATGAGATATTATGTTGCAGTTTAAATGTGTTCTTTGTGGACCAGTGAAATTAAGTTAAAAAATTATACCATAATTTTGGTCTATTATTAACATTCAATTCAACAACTAGTATCACAGTTAAGGCCTCTTATTTTTAATAAGACAACTGCTAAGGAAGATGTTGATAGATAGATTATGCTAACAATTATCTTATAGTGAAAGCTTAAATGTGACATTGGTTCATATTATCATATAGTTGAAATTTGATGCTTGAGCTGATATGATTAAAAAGAAGAATTTGCATCTTGACTAAACATTATTTAGCCTAATGGCAAGAACTTGATCAAACATAAGCATTCACATTTTTCTCATTAAAGTGAAAAACTCATATTTAGATCTTTGTTAATCTTCAGCTATTTCATTGGAATGATTTTGTCACCATTATCGTTAATTCGTTATTGATGCAACAAGGTGACCACATCTTATTCACTTGACGGAGACTAATTAAAGAGTGGGCACTAAACAAAAGTGTTTGATCAATTTTTATTAAAAAAATAATTCCTTTTTGAAATAAATTTTATTAAAAAAATAAACAACTTTTTCATAATAAAAGTTGGGCAAATTGAGAGACTTAAGTGCGGATATGTGAAGAGGGTGGGGATGGGAATGAAAGGTCTAATCGTAGATCAGTAGGTGCTGAGGCCGGGGCGGGCTAAGGCTCAGTCCCTGACGCTGAGGCTCAGCAGAAAGGTCAAATCATTCAAAGGGGCTGGCTGAGGGCTGGGGTTATTGTGCAAGTGTGGATACATATGGACTCTGACTCTGACTCTGGACTCTTACGACTTTCTTTTTCTGCGAATTCATAAGAGCACATAACAGAGGGCACATAAATCACTGTATTGTATTGTATGTATTCAAGTCACAACACAACACAACAGCTAGAGATGCAGTTGGACATGATCACATTCACAGACACAGTGCGTTGGAGGGGATATCTCTGCCTCCACTCCAAGTCCCCACGTGAGTCGTGACACTATCAAGGAAACCTCTTTTCCCTCTTTTCCTTTTCTTCTTCCCACTTTCCACTATGCACCCTTTAACTCTTCAAAATTACCATGCTAATACATATTATGTTTCATGCTTTCCAGTTTCTACACTCATCAATCCATTATTCATTAAGCCTTACACTTGTAGTCCTCAATCCTCGTGGACTCTGTTTTTTTCATGG
Source organism: Senna siamea (assembly GCA_031216115.1). Lineage (NCBI taxonomy): Eukaryota > Viridiplantae > Streptophyta > Magnoliopsida > Fabales > Fabaceae > Senna > Senna siamea. Next base: position 17,227,636 of record CM062358.1, read on the forward strand.
ACTTTAAGTTTTCATATGTGGGAGCACTGGAACAATAGTAAACATCAAGTGGTCCTTTTTTTTTCTTTTGTATTGCATGTGAATGATGGAGGAAGAGAATATGTGCAGAAGAATGGAGAGGTGCATTGCTGTATTTTCACTGCTGTTATGAATGGCACTCAATGCTATTTTAGAATGGACCATATATCTTCATTCCCATCCTATTATAATTATTATTATTACTATCATTATTATTCATCATGGCCCTCGGCTGTCACTCGTATTACGTCCACACCCCCAAAGCAGTCCTCATCCTTATCATTCCCAAATCATATTCCAATCACTCCCTACTTATGTTTGGTCACCATCTTGGGGTCTATCTATACCTTAATAATGCTTCAACTTTGATATAAGTTTGTATCTGCAGGCCCTACTTTGTGATTTGATTTCTTGTGTCGTACTTGTACGCTTTCCTAAAGTGAATTGATGGGTTTAACGAAAAATTAGTGAGATTAAAAGTTTAAAAACTCTCATAAATTAGAGTTATAATGAGAGACTTTAATTTTTATAAGTTAAAAAATATTTTGTATTTTAACTGTTGACTAAACGATTAATTTTTAATTATTCATAAAATAATGTCATTTTGTTTTATTTTTGTTTATTTTTTTATTTAAAATTCAAAACGCATCATTTTAAGTTACGTAAAATAATGCATTTTGAGTGTTTAATAAAAAATAAATAAATACAGAATGAAATAAGGTCATTTTACCAGACAGTCTTTTAAAATAATTCAAAAAACCATATTTTAAGAAAACCCAAGTCATGTAGGCACAATTTCTACGTAACTCAAAAATTAATTCTCAAATGCTTAGCTACCAATTTATAAAAAGAAAAAACCAGTATATATAACAGTTATTTAAGATGCAAACAACACATAAGTTTATTTATTTTTACTTCTACATATTTCATATGCCCATATATGTTAAAAATAAGTTTTCAAATGTTTAAAAAATTGAAATTCTCATATACCAAACTTACACCGTAAAGTAAGAATGCACTCTGCCTCTAATGTAAGACACATTAGAAGATGAGAAAATATTGGTGCAAAGTGCAACCCCTTGAAACTTAGGCAGGACAAAAATGGCAACACGTTGCTCTTCAGTCCCTCTAAAGAAAAACCAATAATTATTAAGCCCTCTCTCTCTCTCTTTTGTTCTGCATTGTTCCAAATGACAGTCATGAATATTATCTCTGCACACAGTCACAGGCATCCACAACTAGTTATAACTAGCCATTTTTATTATAATGTGTATTTGAATACTCAATACTTATTGTGAAAACTTGAAAAAATATCTTCTTTGAGGAGCTAAAACACTTTATAATGAGAGAAAGTGTGTTTTTTACATTCATTCTTGGAGTGGTGCTCACAAACCAAGAAAGAGTGTGAAGAGTTTTCATCCATTTTTTTAAGAAGTCATTATTAGAGAAGCATTTTTTTTAACACTTCTGACCTACGGATTGAAAGACGATTTGTGCTTTAATTTTTAATTATGAAATTTTAATATGTTGTTTAAAGCATTGTGAGACTTTATTTTTATAGTCCAATTTTTGTATTGCTATATTTATTTAGTTGTATAATAATATTTATTTGTGTGAAATTTATGTTGTGATAATATTGATGATTTCACTTTTTATTAATGATAACTAAACATGATGAGTTATAGTATAATGAGTTATAGTATGTCTATAAGGTTATTGATATAATCATTAAATTTTTATTAGTGAATTGTTTTTTGGATATGATTTTTATTTTTCATCTTAAGAGATTTTTTAATTAAAAAGTAGTGTATCTATTTCATTATTTATTTTGTACATTATTTAACAAATTAATTGTTAAAATATTTATATTTGTGCTTCTCACGTATTCACTCAAACAATAATAGTTCTTTTTTGACTCACCTAAACTCTTTTGCACTATCGATATTACCAAATAATATTATTTTAGATTGAGCTATATTCTAATTAAATAAATTATTATTTTAATTTTTAAAAAATATAATTTATCTTAATTTAATTCCTGAATCATAAAAATATTTAATTTAATTCTTAAAAGATATATTATATCTCAATTTAATTCTTGTGTATAAGTATTATATATTTTTTTATATCTTAATTTAAAATTTCAAATATTAAATTGAGATATAATATATTTTTCTATAACTAAATTAAATTATTACTAAATTAAGACAAATTATATCTTTTATATACTAAAATAACAATTTTCTCCATTTTAACTTGAAAGTTTGGAACTTTCCTAATTCAAGTTTTCAAGAGAAAGCATGAATACAAGAAGGAAGGAAGCTTATTCTAATTTCTACATTATGTTTGGAGAGTTCTTTTCACCTTTAAATACTTTAACCTTTGGAGATATGAATGTATCTTAATTTGTCAAAAACTATGCTTTCTTATGCTAGTTTAGTTATAATTTTTGTAGTAGATGGAGAGTGTTTTCTTAATTCATTGATGCAATGCGTTTCATTAGAAGAAGTGTGTGATCCATTTACAATGTGTTGATCATCGTTGATGAATAAGGATTAATTTAGACAATCTACGACTTTGCTTGAGTGCCACTTAATTCATATTTCCTTCTAACACTTGTAAATTCATCAATCATATTATTTAAAACAATGGGTATATATACCCTATTGAATATTGATGGCTATAACCTTTTTCCGACGCCTTATATTAAGGTTAAATTAAATTTCTCTGTTGATGCTTAAAGTTTTGTTTAATTTTTTAAATTTGAAAATATATTTTAAAATTTTGTAATTAGACCATTATAATTTTCAAACATTTAGTTTATTTGTTGTCATTGCAAACTCGTCTATTGTTAAATAAAATTACACTGATATAACCGACATGTCATATCTTAGGTCAATCAAACTATATATTTAACACAGGTGATATCATGTGCTACACAGTGGTCTAATCATTTATAGTTTTTAAAAGGTATGGTTTTCTTGTTTTAACCCACTTTTAGTTATGTCCTAATGACACAAAACAAGTTTCATTAGTAAAGAATTATAATTTTCTGGAGTGTCAATTTGGAATATTTAACTGCTAAGATATAAGTTATATTCGGATAAGTTTGAAATATAAGAAGAGAATTATAATTTGCTAAACTATGAAGTAAAAAAGATGAAAAATAATTTTTTTTCTAGTTTCTAAATAATATACACACACACAGTAAATTAATAATTTAACTCTGAAAAATAAATATTCTTTTAATTTGTCATTAAAAAATTAAATTTATTTTTCATTTAATTTGATCTTTTAATTAATGAAATAAATAAAAAGTTAATTGATACATTGATGTGACATTAATGAACACTTTTTTATTGTTAATTAATGATGAACTATATCTTATTTACTGATAAAAATAAAATAAAACAGAATTTGTATTTTGACTACAGATAATTTTTATTTACTAATAAATTATATATAAAATACAAAACAATTTATTTTGACATAGATAATTTGTAAATATAATATATTTTATTTTTATTATTAAACAAAATTTAATTTATCATTTAACAAATTACTTAGTGTCTGTTCAATATTAGTATTAATTATTTTTTATTTATCTTATTAATAAAAAATCATGTTGATTAGAAATTTAAAAAATAAAATTGAGATATTTTATATTTTAAAAATTAAATTAAAATAATATATAATTTAAACATCTTTAAATTATTAAAAATCTATTTGAAAAATATAAAATAAAATATATCAATATTATTTTAAAAAATACTTTGACATTTTTTAACCTAAAAAAATCTGTATATTTTTAAAATAAAAGTTATATAATTTAAACATCTTTAAAAAATAATTTAGCATAATAATTTTTTCACATAAAAAGCTGCACGATATTTAACTAATATTTTTTTATTTAAAAATTATAATAAAATTGTAATTTTATTTTTAATATAATTAAACTAATACTAATTTTTAACACGATAATTATAATATAATAATAAATACTGTTAAATATTTTTTTTAAACTAAAGGGCCAAAGGCCCAATAAAAAAACCTATTTAGAAAATCATACAAGTAAAATCTGTAGAGATATTAGAATCACACTCTATCATCATTTTCCTAAAGCCCATAGCCCACGCAATGCTAAGGCCATTCTCGACTACCCAAAAGCTCAATTTTAAATACTGTGGTAATATCAATCATTTTATTGTTTCATAAAGAATACATATTATATAAAAATTAAATTCATTAATATAATATAAATTAGAATTTCGCTTTACGTAATATTATATAAAACTTAAAAATGATCAAATAAAATTTTTGAAATAAGAATATTAAATAAATTTTTATTAAGCTTCAATAAATATTATCTTTTTAACTATTATGAGACTCCTTCAATTCATAAACCCTGACTATGTTTAATCTTTGATCTTGAGATTCATCAACCCTTTTTATTCCCTTTATTTGTACCAATATCAAGATTTCTAATTAACATTTCACATCAAATATTTATAAGGAAAAAAAAAAGGCTATTTCCATTCCTTATGATTGCACTTTGCAGATACATGATGGCTGCTGGAGATTTTTTCTAGCATTGTTGGTTCGGTAAGGTGGTTGGAAGCACTAAAAGAATAAAGCTCTATAAAAGAAACCGGACCCATCAAAAATGTTTGCCAAAATTATAAGTTTCTTAGCCTTTTTCTTCCTCTCTCTGGTCCTCTAATTAAAATATATATTATTTACAACTCAATAACACGTAACAAAATATTTCCCAAAAATAATCATACATGATTTGTTTAGAAAATTTACTTGCAAATAGTAAAAGCAACTTTATCTAAAGTTTTATGTTAATATATAGAATTGTATGGATATACCAATATGAATTGGTAAAGAATCCATTAGAGTAAAAAATTTTCTGCCGTCAAAATCTCAAACACTCATATCTATCTCTATGTCAAATTATTGGGCATAAGAACCAAAGAAAAATATAAATTTACAAATGTGGATGTGAACTGAAAAAAGATTAACCCATTTTATTACCAATTTTTCTGTAAAACGTAAAACAAAATTTGATAGCTAGACATGATCACCTGCAGAAATGGGCCCTTTAATATTACTATCTTCTGTCCATTGCAAGGGACACCCCAATCCCTGGCATCGCACATCCCATTCGTTAACCTCTACCAAACCCCAACTCTATATACTTTCTTTCTTCGGAGTTAAGGGATGGTTTTATGATTTCATAAGCATACCAATCAATATGATTTGTGTTATTAAAAAACTCAGAGTACTCCAACTATTATTTTTCTCATTTTTTATATCCACGTACATCTAATTTAATTTAATATAATATGACGATCCCAACGACAATTTATGAATGATGCATAAGATCTAATAAAGCACATGTACACATAACCGTTAGTAAAAAATAATAGAATAGCTAAACACAAGCCACCAAACGTCACTGTATTATGAACCAAAGTGTCGTTACTCGTTCCACTTACGAGGTCCACTGGTCCAGCACCCCTCTACAAACTCCAAACTATAAAAGCCCAATGTGTCTGTATTCTTTGTTATCAGTTACAAACAAAACGCAAATTCTGAAAACCCCTTGAAAATTTAAATTTAAAAACGACCCTGCGTTGGAAGAATCTCTGACAAATGCCCGTGAAGGCTCAAGCCTTGAAGCCACTCACATACAAATACAATACAAAAGATCTCTGACTCCATCGAGTGGGGAAAAGAGCTTCGTCACTCACAAAGTTAACTTTTCTCTCCTCCTTTGTACTCTTCCTTCCATTACCATTCATTTTCTCACTCCCACTAATCCATCCAACGGCTCTCCTTCGTTCTTCTACTGTCTGCCTTGTTCCGAGGCACTGGATCTTATATTATACTTGATTTCTGTCAAACGGTGAATCTTACATACGATCTGGAAATGGCTTCTCTCTCTATTCCTCTCTTTTCTCTAATTGTGATTCTTTCAGCTTCTGCAGTTTTTTTCACAGTAGAATCAAAGACATTTTGGGGAGACATTCAAGTTCTGAAACAACTAAAGAATGGGCTCCAAAATGGTTCTATAACTCCCGGTTCGTGTGTGAGTTCTTGGGACTTCACTCTCGACCCATGCGACAACCTCTTCGGCGAGAAATTCACGTGCGGTTTCAGATGCGACGTCGTCGTGTCCGGCTCGAGCCGGATCACCGAACTCACCCTCGACCAAGCGGGTTACGCCGGTTCGCTCGCTTCATCATCCACTTGGAATCTTCCTTATTTAGAAACTCTGGACGTCTCAAACAATTACTTTTCCGGCCAGATTCCTCAGTCCTTATCAAACTTGACTCGCCTACGCCGACTCGCTTTGTCGGGAAACTCGTTCAACGGTGACATTCCCACTTCCATTGGATCCCTCTCGAATCTCGAAGAATTATACCTGGATAACAATAATCTCCAAGGAACAATCCCCTCTAGTTTCAATTGGCTTAAGAGCTTGAAGAGGCTTGAAATTCAACTCAACAATCTCAACGGTCAGATTCCTGATTTGGGTTCTCTCACCAACCTTTATTACTTGGACATGAGCGACAACGCCGCCAACGGAGAACTTCCGGCATCGTTGCCCAATTCCTTAGTTCAAATTTCAGTGAGGAACAACAGCTTGAGTGGGTTGTTAACATGGGAAAGCTTCAGGAATTTAAGTTATTTACAGGTTTTGGATTTGAGTTATAACAAGCTCACTGGCTCTGTTCCAATGGTGCTATTCGAGCTTCCTTCGCTGGAACAATTGAGTCTCTCATTCAATCAATTCTCTTCCATGGAAGTTCCGTCTTACAATTTGGGATCTCAAAGTGGGCTCATAGCGGTTGATTTAAGTAACAATGAGCTTCAAGGACTGTTGCCTTCGTTCATGGGAATGATGCCAAAGCTCTCATCTCTGTCCCTTGAGAATAATAAATTTACGGGAATGATACCCACCCAGTACGCATTGAAGACGGTTTTTCCAGAATCTGGAGTATCTCCGTTTGAAAGGCTATTGTTGGGTGGGAATTACCTGATTGGAGGCATACCGAGTCCTTTACTGGTACTCAAACAGGGTTCTGCAAATGTGAGGCTAGGTGACAATTGTTTGTACAGATGCCCTCTTAGGTTCTTCTTCTGTGAAGAACAAAAATCGTCGGCAGAATGTAAGAGATTTAGCCCCTTCATCCCTTAGATGATGAATCATGGTTTTGTTCCAGCAGATTGATTTTGATTGTGTTCAAGTACAGTTTTTTTGTTGTTGTTTTTTTTGCTTAATATTTGGTTTCAGATGATGTATTTGTTGTAATGATAAGTAAGACATTTTGTGTTAGAAAGAGAAGAGGAAGAGAAAGTGGTAGATTTTGTGTGTCTGACAGTGAACGTTGAAATCACGTGACATTGAGGGAATGCAGTAGAGACCCACGTCCGAAGGTCCTCATCTAGAAGAATTCATATGCCACTTAACCAACGGGTCTCACTACTGTGAGCGGTTTTTTTTTTTTTAAATTATTATTACAACAAAAATAGAGATAAATGTAAAGATAATCACTCCTAATCAACAAGGTACAGGTATCTTTGAATGTATTTTTTAAAAATTATTTTAGATTTAAAAAGATAAAAAAATTATTGAATTACTGTTTTTGACTGAAAATAAAAAAATAGAATATATATTTTAGATATAAAAATATAAAAATAGAATGTGTTTTAGAAATAAAAATACAAAATAATTAAAATATGTTGTGAGTTTTAATTTTTAAAATAAAAAAATACAAATCATATTTTTTATTAATAAATATATAATAATATTATTAACATGAATTTTTAAAATCTAATTTTATAAAATAACTTTAGAGAATAAAAAATAATAATTTTCAAATTGGCCCTAAATCGATTCTATCTCTAAAAGATGCCAAAAGCTTAAGAAATGTTTATTATAAAATGACCACATATATGCATTTCTTTTTATTATTTTCACTTCATAATAAGTTGGATGTTAGAGTTTGCGAGAGAGTCAAAGGATCATAGATATGTATTTCTAGTATATTATTATTTTCTTTACTCTCTTTATTTCATATTAATGTTGATGTCAAAGAGACTAACTTTCTTGAGATATTTAACCCTCTGATCTTTTGCATACTTCCATAACTTAGAGCATCCAACATAGTAAAAGAGATCAATAAAGAAGCATGGTCTTCACATGTTGGTTCAGAGTTAGAATTTTTTTTTTTTTAAATTCAACTCAATTAACATATAGCATCTTGGGTTAATTTAGGTTTTATAAAATTTATTATAGAATTTAAACTAACCTAAGAATTGGATCGAGTTAGATTGGTTAGTTAACTTTTTAAATAGAAAAAATATATTTAAATTTAATTTCTTCTAAAATAATGTTTAAAAATATATAAATCATAAATATAATAAAAGAATTATGATTTCATTACAAATTTTAGGATAAATTAATATCAAATTTGTGTCATTTAATTTTTATCATATACAAATAATATCAAAAATATGTCACAATATCTAATTTACATATATTATTTTAAATTATGTTGCTTTTAATTTATCTTATTCATTATTTATATTGTTCAAAAAAGTGATTGAATGAGATTAATTTATAAGTAAAAATATTTAAAAAATTAAAAAATTATACACTAAAAATTCTTAACATATATTTTAAAAAAGATTAATACTTTGAGTTAAGCAAATTGGTTCGAGTTATAATACATTAATTGTTTTAAATCTACAACCTAAATCATTTATAGCAGGTTGAAAAAATATAAAATTAAACCAATTCATCAAATTATCTCAAATTAATTCACTTGCATGAATTAAAATAAATTTGACAGAGTTAACCTAATCTAACAAAAGCTCGGTAGTTCAAGAATGCTGAGTCTCTAAGTGCAAGTGCGCAACCCTTGACTAACAAAGGTTGCAGAGGAGAAATGATTTATTAAAATATTTTATAAGATAAAATTTTTGAAGTACGAAAAATTTAAAAAAATTTAAAAAAGAGATAAATAAAAAATTTATCTTAAATAAATTTATATTTAAATTTTTTTATATATTTTTAACTTGTACAAATTTTTCAACTGATATAAAGATCCAAATCCATTGAAGAGATGTGTAGAACCAATTAGGCCAACCGCCAATTCCAACTGCCAACTAACCGGGGATTGCGCTAGACTTTTTCTTTATGTTAAAATAATTTTTAGAAAGAAGTTTAAAAGCAAACACACTAAAAGAAAATAGTTTCTATTAAGTAAAAAAATATTATAATTATTTTTATCAAATTATTATAATAAATTATTTTAAATAAAAAATTAGCAGGCTTTTGCATGCCAACTTTTTATTTATTATTATATTTTTGAAATAACAAAACTTACTTATAAGAAATTATTTAAATTTTATTTTTTTCAAATTTTTTATTACAAAAACTCAATTAGCTCTAAATAAATTAGTTAAAGCTTAGTAAATTCAACCAAAAAACTGTTTCAATTTAAATATATTAAAATAAATAATAAAAAGGTATATTCCTAAAGAACATTTTTTTTATTTTTATTTCTTTTCCAAAAAAATTGTTACTATTCAGTAGTAGTTAATTTGTTTTTTTTTTCTTAAAAAGGGCCAGACTTCTCACTTCATCAAAATAAATATTTACTTTTTAAGAAAAAAATAGACAGTTCCTTCCCTCAATAATATTGGCAAATTAGATGTTTTTTTTTTTTTGGTAGAAAAATGAGATGTCATTTGTGCTCATCATTCAGTCTTTGAACAAATTAATGTCAAAGGATTTAATGGTTGTCATTGTCAAACCAAATCATGAAATTCGTTAGGCACAGCACTAGGGAGACGTGTATCTGCAACAGGACGCGTTCTTATCACTATGCATTCGCCATTCTTTTAATTTCATAAATATGATATTTTTTTATAAGTGATTAAAGAAATTTAACTAGTTTCATATTGAAAAGAACAAAAAGCAAGAGTGTGGTGCTGAATATTTAAATGAAACTGGAGAGTTTATATTTTTTAATTATTTTATAAAATAATAAATGTAAAGGGCAGAAAAGGTCGAATTTTTAGAAGTTCGGCCTATCCATATCAAACCTTAAATTTAAATAATTTTCAAGCCAAATTGTTAGGTGCCAAAAAAAATTAGTAAAAATTAATTTAGTGATTTTTTTATAGGCAAAATTAATATTCAATTTAGAATAAACTACAAATAGCTCTTTTAAATTTGGTTAAAATTTTGCTTATTATTCGTTTAGTTTAAAAAAATTACACATATTTTTAAAATTTATTTTTTATTAATAAAAATATATTTTTGAGAATAAAATTACGATATTATTTCTAATATAATAATAAATTTATATTAAATTTTAACATGAAGTTTTTAATGTCATAATAAAGACACATAAATACTTTTATTATTTTAGAATGAATAGATATAATATAAAATATTAATTTTATTGATAGATAAATTTACTCTATAATCTATTGTTTTGGGAACTAATTATATCCTGAGATACATATAGATAATAGAGTAACGGTGATAAACTGAGAATGATGATACAAGTGGGAGACATTTGTAACTTATTTAATTACAAACGCTAACATGGATAACCCAATTATGGTATCAAGTACCAATGAAAATTGAAAACCCCCAGAAACAAACTCCACAGCTTTCACAACTCAAAATTGAAGCTCACAGAACCCCGTGACTACAGCAGTGAGAAGAGAGACACGTCGTTGTTTATGTAATGAAACGTGGATCATTCACTATATGATTTACGTACCCTAATTTACTCACACAATGCCAATTCTTAATTATAGCTCTGCAGCTTCTTATCTATTATCATAATGCTTTTACAATTTATAATGTATATATATCTGACCACTGATTTTCTTTTTTTAAATCAAATGTCCACGAGAGTTTGATATCACGATCGTTTTAGAATTTAGAAAAACTATGGGCTTTGCCTTTCTTTATAGGCTTTGAATGTAACGACGTGACATTAAACAATTAACGTTGGTGAGCTTACAAGGATCAATCGCCTAACATGTTAATCGATGATAATGTTTATCAAAAATTCAAGTAACTGATGGTTGAGTTAGGCTAACAAACCAAGTTCTGTCATCAATTATTAATATTAAGGATCATAAATAAGTATAATACTACTAATAAATTACTTTTTAACAGTTTGTCTGTAGGTTAGTCATTCATGTTTCTTTTTAAAGAGAAATAAGACAATTAAATTAACTATACAAAAAAGTATAACTACGAGGGTAATAAAGAACGCATATACCTTAAAAACTATTTATAAAAGAATTAAGTGAGTGAGTTTCAGGGGTTTGGTAGTATATTAGGCTTTTATTTGGGCCTAAATGTTTTCTTATCAGCCTCGCAAGATGTCCCTTATATATCAAAATCTCATTAAACTATAATAACTCAATTAAGTCATAAAATACACTAGTTGCTAGAATCACAAAATTCCATAGGATCATAGAAATGGAATCAATCCTATGATGGTATGGTCAAAATCAAGATGTACACAAGCTTGCAAGTTGCAGCAAAAGGGATTCATGGAAATACTGTATATATTACAAGGATTGAATAATTGGTGAATGGTGATCGCAGCAAATGGTCCCCTGCATGCTGCAGCCAGGAAAAAGATGGATGAAAAGAGTGGCCATTTTGTAGATCCAAAATCTCAAACATATATCAACCGGTACATATATCTATCTATGAAACAAGTTAAAATTTGCAATCAACAAGCACATATAAAGAAAAGGAACAACATAGTTGCGGTTTTAATTAGTGGACGTACGTACGAATAGTAAGGATAAGGTGGGCTGGTTTGCACTAAGGAATTAGTTGAGTTATGAGTGTGAATCCCACAAGCAAAGCAATTAAGCAAAACAAAGAGGTTGTTAGAAGCCTTTTGCTTTGTTCCTTTTCGCCTTTTATTTATGCAGCATTTGCATTTCTCGGCTTGTATGGATGCTATCTGAATCGTTACAACTTAAAGATACTGATAATGTTGATTAATATCACAGGCTTAAGCTTAAATATGGGCTTGAAGGAGTACTTGAAGCAGGCACTTAGCCCAAGTGAAGGTTTCCACAATATGGCCCAAACAAAATAAACCCATCAACTTCATTAATTCATTCATCTGTGTTTTTACGGTTTTACCCTGGTAAAATACTTACACAGTAAGAAGGTGAGAGTTGGTGGAGGAAGTAGGAGCAGAAGGACTAACTGACTAAGCTCCCTCCAAAATTGAAAAGCAAAGCATAGAAATTATTGAAAAAGTAAAATAGAAGATTCATAGGGGGACCATTGACCAATCACAAGCTTAATTGGAACAACCTTATCCAATCACAAGACTAGGAGGCTAGGACTAGGTCTAGGAGCCGGCTTCTTTCGGCTTAATTTTCCTCCCTATCTGCTTTGTAATTTCTCAATGCTTTAATTTGAAATCAATTTATGTTATGAGAAATTATTTAATAAATATAATAAAATTAAGAGTTTTGTTAATAAACAACCTTAAGATATTAAGATTTTATCTTACTTATAATAATTTTTTTAACGTTTAAAATTATTATTTTTATTAATTTATTTACAAATTTTAATTTATTAAATACTCTGTAAATAAAAAAAATTAATAATTACCCTTTGCAGTGGTTAAGAAAACTTTAAAATTAAAATAAAGTGATGTGCATGTGCATTAATAAAAATGTTGAAAAGAAAGGAGAAGTTGTGTGATGTAATATGCAGGGCAGTAAGAATGGGAACGGTGAATAGGTGAGATTTTAGATTTTCTACAGTATTTTTAAGTAAATTTTTTATAATAAAAAAGACAAAAATAAAATATTCATATTAATAAAAATTTATTATAAAAAAATTAAAAATTAAAATATTTTTTATCCTTCTTTACAAAAAAATATATTAATTTTTATCTTAAAAAAATAACCGGAGTAATGATTAAATAAGATGGGTAAAGTGGTGGAGACAAAAGCTGGCATGCTGTCATTGCCTTCCTTTACTCTTTTTCACCTTGCTTCCAACCCATGCCTTCTTCCCAAACCAACCATGTCTATCATCATCGCCATCACCATCACCATCCACCCTATATATTATGCAAAAATCTTAACCTTATTATTGTATTTTTTTTATTCAATTTAATTCTTAAAATTTTAAATTAAAATATAAAAATATGTATAATATTTATACGTATGAATTAAATAATAAAAAATATATATGAAAAACAGAGAGCTCTTTTGTCTTTGATAGAAACACGTAGGCATGACCATGTGAGGAGATGAAGGAGAGAATTGGATAGTATGCTCATAGACGCTCTAAATTTGAATGCAGACAATACTCAGTAGTGCTATAAATCAAGTTAGGCAAAAGTAATTTTTTCTCTTGTTGTCCTAAATTTTATTATTATTATTTTTCAAAATGCATTAAAATTTTTAATTTTTTATATCAAACTCTAACGACTGAAATGAGGAGATTTGTGATAATTCATGTTAAATTAATATAATAATATGATTCAAAACTTTTAAAAATTTAAAAATAAAATTAAGAATTTTTTAAATTTTAAAGATGAAATTATAGAAATATAAATAAAGTATTTACTCATATAAATTATCAATACATTAATTTCACATAAATTATTAAATAAATAGATTTATTTAATATAATGAAGGATATTAATATTTTAAATGAAATTAAAAAAATTAATTAAATTTTAGAGACAAAATTATATAAAATAAAAAATTAATTAAAATATTATTAACTAAATGTATAAATACAGTGAAACAATATATAGAACTAAAAATATCGTCTAACTAAAGTTTTTTTGTATTTTGGTGTTGATGGAAGGTGCCACTTTGAAGGCTATATTTAGTATTTACCAACAAGCTGGACCATCGTCGAAACTGCATTCCTTGTCTTCTCTAACCTTTGCTTCGTTTTCAAGCTGATCGCGTACAACAAATACTCCAACAATCATGTTTTTCTTATTTCTTGTGTCTTTTATTTTATCTTATTTTTGTTTAAATTGTTAAAGTAAGACTTTAATGCTATGAGAGAACCATATGATTAATACTTTAATTAATTAGTAGATTGCATCCATTTTTAATCTGCGGTGATATCGCATAATTAATCTCTTTTTATAAAGTTTTTGTTTATGTAATATTTTTACGATTGTTAATCCTTTTATTAAATGTAAGAGTTTATCAATGGCACTTGAGTATATCTAATGGAAGATATTAATTTTTGACAGAAATTTGAATATTATTTCAATAGGTGATTATAATTAATATTTAACAGTTAATAAGAATTACCTCAAATAAAAGTATATCTATATAAAATAATATATATATATATATAAGAGTTTCAAATAATGTTTTATTTTATTTTTTTAAATTACTTGTATAACAATTTATAATAAAATTTTGAATTAATTGAAATCCCATCAAATGAGGAGAACTCTCTTAACATCATATTTTTATACGCAATACTAAAAAAAAAAAAAATGTATTCAAGAGAAATGAAAAACTTATATCTTCAATTTCAAGAGACTAAAACCATTTGTGTAATTTATATCCTTCAATTTTAAAACTTAATTGTAGACATTTTAGGCTCACAAACTCGTGTGCTAGGTACTTCTTTCGTTAGAACATTTATCTAAAGTATTAAATATTTAGATGAATTTACTTATAGAAAGTGATGTTACACTAATCTATAAACTTAAGTAGCTAACAATAAAGTTTTAAGGTTAATTAATAAGGTTAATTGCATAGTTATTGAATTACATTAAAGTAAAATTTATCCATTTTAGCTTTCTATTTTTTTAACTAAAAGAGTTATATAAAATACCAACAATAACAAAGTAGTTTCTAACTCAGAAAACAGTTATTCTTTTATACTCAGATATTGGGTATTATGTTTATTTACAATTTAACATTTAATTTATATTATTTTTTAATTAAATTTCTAATAATTTGATTTTAAATTACAATAAAAAAAAATTCAAATTTTAAATAAAAATTATATATTTATAAATTTGCTAATCTCACCCTTAAAACACTATTTAAAATTTATCTGATGATTAATAAACATTTTTCATATTAAAAATTATTATTTTTATTAAATTTTAAAATTTTTAAAAATTTAATATTCTATCAACTAATTAAATAAAATGTTAATCAATATCTTAACATTACTAATTAGCAAAAGCCAAAACCTTTATTTCTTTATCAAGATATAAATGTAATGATCGAGAAAATGAATGAGAGTGAGGGTGGCGAAGGGCGAAAATGAAAAGCAAGGAGGGTGATCATTAAATAAGCGTTAATAAATAAAGAGTCAAAAGAGATGGGCCAAGCCAATTCTCCCAAATAGGAAAGGTGCAAATTACAAAAATAAAAACGAATAGCAATTGAGATTTTCTAGGTCTTAAAGAATCTGAATTTGGAAGGAAAGGATACCATCATATTACTTTGATTAAATTAAAATCTTATTTTTTATATGTTGAAATTACTTCGCTCTTTTTTTATTTTAAAAGTTTATATTTTATTTTTTAAATAAAAAATTTATAATCTTAATTATTTAGTAAAATATTTTTATATTTATTATTTACATAACTAAATATATATTTGATCAATATAAAATAATATTTTTAATATATCTTTTAATAAAATATAATATTTGAAAATATTTAATAATATCATTAAAAGTATTTTAGTTAAAATTAGTAAAATTTTAAATTTTTTAATCTTTTAAAAAAAGAGAATATAAATTTTTAAATAAACATATATAATTTTAACATCTTTTAAAAAATATATACAATTTCCTATATTAACTTTGTCTTCTAAGTATTCTCTATTAAATGTGATATCAAAAAGTTCATTTAAGTTTCGGCTAAATTCTGATTATCAAAGTAAAACTTTTTCAATAAAAATTTTTTAATACCCAAAATTTAAACTTCAGTTTTTGTGTAAATAAAATAGAATACTTATTAGTTTCCTTTTTGTGTGAAAGTTGGATATGTAACTCTGGTGGCCGATGGTGGATATTGCCTCATTGAAATTTCCAAGGTGTCCGTCTGGTTGGCATCCCTAGGGCACAAGTATTTTTCAATTATTTTTTTTAAAGAAATCAGAATTTCAACCTTGATATGAAATAATGTCAAAATTAAAATTTTGTAATGATTATACTTAATAACAAAATATTACATTTTTTTAATTATTTTATCATTAGAGTAATTTTATATGTAGGAATTTTTTTAATCTTAATATTTAGAATATTAAAAGAAATACTTATTTTTAATATAGTGATATTCAAGATGCTTGATATTATCAATATATGAAAATTTACATAATAACACAACATTTTAAGTTCACGTCAAGTCCTACAGTTTCATTTTTGTTAAATTTTAATAATTTTTATTACATTTTAGTTATTAAAAATATTAAATATCATAATAAATTTACCTTAATATATATAAATATATAATGTAAGGTAATCATATTAAATATAAGATAAATTATCGTATATGATGAAATTATACAGAGGAAAAGGATAGGAAAATTTCAACCTTCTCCCCCCTTCCCCCCACGTCGAATTTTTTATTGTTTAACCTTAAAAAAAATTAAATAAATGAGTATTACGAACTCGAGTTCTGCATCGAGAGTCTCTTATACAAATATCTTATTATTTACTAATATATATTATTGGTTTAAAGTTATTTATAATATTTTATTTGGTAAATATTAAGTATCATTTTGAACACATATAAAATATTTAAAATTTAATAAATAATTATATTTTATTATCTATAATTTATTAAATATTATATAATAATCAAATATCACATTTTTTAAAATGGATATCATCGCTTATATTATTCATATTCATTTTCATCTATACTCATAGGATTTGAATATATTTACGTTCTTTTCTCAAAACAAAAAGGTTAGTTACACTTTTTCTAATAAAAATAAATTATAATTAAATTTTTATAAGAATAATTTTATATTTATTTCTTATATTATATAATAAATATTAAATATGAATTTCAAAAGTATAAAATTTTCCATTTTCTAAATCTTAACAAATCATAAAACCATTTAATATAGTAATTATTTATTAAAAATTAAATGCTCACAAAGTAGTATTTAAATCTATCTTTTTAAGAATATTTAATTTTAACTACAACTTGTATATTAAATATATGTTAAACCAATGGAGTTAAATTTAGTATAAAAGGCTAATATTTTAGAGATGAACTAAGGATTAAATTTTTACTTAGAGAGATGACAACATTTAATGTTGAATAGCACTTTAAACATAATTATTTTTAATAAAAAATATTTGTAAAAAATAAAAAAATATACATCAAATTGTATAAGCATTATTAAAATGTATGCAAAATTTTAAAAAAATAATCACAAAATAAACAAAATTAAAATAAAAGTTTGATAAATTAAATTTTATACATTGAACATATTTTAGTTTTAATAGAGCTATGTATATAATTTTAGTTTAATGATATTGCAGACATATAAGTAGATTGAACTTTAATTATGACATAATAAATAATTAAATTTTAAATAAAATTTTAATATTTTTTTAAAATTTATGAAATTAATAATTATGATTATAGTGACAAATTTATCAAAATAAAAAAAGTTTTATGATTAAAAATTAATTTATTATAATTAAAGTTAATTTAAATCTAAATTTACAGCATTGTGACCCCATTTTTAATATAAAAGAGGAGAGAGTAATTTTATATATAACTCTGCAAAGTTTGTTTGCGCCGTGATTTGTGAGAAAGCTTATTAAAAAAATCAAAAAAGCAAATTAGATTGCAGTGATGATTTTATAGATTTAAGCTTATCATCAACTCTAATTATGATAAGAGAATTTTTTTATAAGATTTATTATTTTAATTATATTATTAATTTTATAAATATAATTTACATAAAGTTAATAACATATGATTTTATATTTAATAATTCATTATTTTAACAATAAGATATAGGATAAACTCAAATCCTATGATCAAAAGTTGAAAACTAACTATAATTGAAGCGAGGGAGGGAGAGTGAGAAGGTGAAGGCGAGATGAAAGAAAGAGGCAAGTTTTAGTGGTAAATAATAAATAGATATTAGATAACCATAGATAGGCTAAGGACACTTAACACTTTCCCCTCTCTCATTCAATGCTTTACCAAACTTTCATCCTTTTCTCTCCTTTTCATATTTCTCTCTTCTTTCTCCATTAAAACCCTCCCTCTTTCTTCCTTTCACTAAAACATCTCTTCTATTTTATTTTTCTCTGCGTTTCAGCCTCATCTCATACACTAATGGAGTGCAGAGCTGCGTTCAAAGCCAGCTTCACCAAAGACACCACCTTCAAGTTTACTCCTCAAGCCTTCCTTGACGAGTTGTCTGCTTTAAACGTCCAAAATGGCACACCTTGTGACGACTTCTTCGTAGATGAACTCCTTGACTTCTCCCACCAAGAAGAACAAGAAGAAGAAACTAAGGATGACTTTGTTTCTCTTTCCCCTCAACAGACGAGCCAAAGCCACCATTTTTGTAACCTCGCTACCACTTTTTCTGTCAAAGACGAGTTTGTGTCCAGCGAACTCACCGTTCCGGTACGTCCTTTTTCCTTTCCCATAACACAAAACGATTTTTGAGCTTACCCTTTTATGGTTGTTGATCAAAGTTGCAATTTTTATAGGCCGACGATGAAGCAGACTTAGAGTGGTTGTCTCATTTTGTGGAGGACTCCTTCTTGGAACACCCTGCTGCTTACCCCACCGGAACTCCATCGGAGAAACCCAAAAATGGGTTTCAACCCGAAACCCCTGTTTCGACCCGACAACTCTGTTTTGAAGCTCCGGTTCCGGCCAAGGCCAGAAGCAAACGCACAAGGACCGGTGTTCGTGTGTGGCCACTGGGCTCTCCTTCCTTCACCGACTCATCATCCTCAAGCTCCTCCTCGTCTTCCTCCTCTCCCTCGTCTCCGTGCCTTATTTACACCAGCTTAACCCAAAATCTCGAGCAGGCCAGCTCGCTGGTGGCGAAGAAACCGAAGAGAAAGACGATGCATGAGGCGGCGGCTACGGCACCGCGACGTTGTAGCCATTGTGGGGTGCAGAAGACCCCGCAGTGGCGGACGGGTCCACTCGGAGCGAAAACGCTGTGTAATGCTTGTGGGGTCCGATACAAGTCGGGTCGGCTCTTACCCGAGTACAGACCCGCTTGTAGTCCCACATTCTCCAGCGAATTACACTCGAACCACCACCGGAAAGTGCTGGAGATGCGGCTGAAGAAGGAGGTCATGGGTCTAATCGGGTCGGAATTGGATCATTCTCCGGCTGTCCCCTAATTTTGACTAGTAGTATTAGGCAAGAAAAATGAGCTCATTAAGAGATTTCAGACCCGGTTCTACGGAGTCCGACCCGAGTTAGTGTACATGGTGGAGGTGCGGTACGTAGGTGTTAGTCTTCTATTTAACTGATTGAAAAGACTTGGATTTGTACTCTTAACTTTTTATTTAAAAAAGTTATTTTTATTAATTATATATTTCCGAATTTGGAATGAGATAGAGAGTTTGAAAACCGTTGGAAAGCATGACCTTACACTCTTACTGGAACCAAATTCCAAAAGAACGCAAAGAGAAGTGGTTCAAATTGAAACATGGAAGGCCATATTTTGTGTGGATGGATGAAAATTGAAATGCTACCTTCTAATTCAGAGATGGAGTATTTTTATCTTTCATTATTAAGTAATACGAAGATATTTTATATAAATTTTAAGAAACTTTATTTTTCTCTACGAGTTTTGAATTGCTTCTTACATTCCCAAACGTGAAACTCAAGAAATCAGCTTTAAAACTTTTTGAGTGGTTCATTTAGCTCTCATAACTTTGACATTGGCTTCATATAAAAATTTTAATTTTGATTTAGTTCATATTTGTAATTGTCAACTTGTCAAAATTTTTGCTAATTTGTTTTAAATTTTTACTCACAAATTGTTAATTTATTTCGATTTCTTTTGTTGCAAGTATTTATTTTAAAATGTCTCTCTCAAACAATAACTTTCTTTGTAATAAGAAAGCTACTTTGAATTAATTGATTCGTCAGTGTTCATATATGTAATTTTTATCTATCAAACTAACCCATTAATAATAATAAACAAATTAAAATATTTTTTGAAGTTTTGAAACATGGGGGCGCAGTTATACCTTGAAAGAGTTAAAATTTGAAGTTTTGAATTAGCCTTTCGACGTTTCCAAAGGATATATAAAGCATTCCTTTTCTCATCATTATTTAAAACTAAAAAGAGATGTAACACAGTGAAAATATAAATATCTTATGTGTTTAAATTTTATTTTTTTATAATTAATTATATTCTTAAAATTTTAAATTATAATTAATTTTATCTTATGATTTAATGCTATTTAAATTATTAATAAAAAATAATGATGAGATATTTGATAATAAATTTTAAAAGTATAAATAAAATTTTGACAATATTTAAATATTAAATAATAACATATATTTTTTAATTATAGTATTTTTACATTTAATCATGTGAATATTCAATTTTTTAATAGATGTTTTGTATATAATTTGAACGATTTTATTAATATTTTTAAAAATTTTTAAAATATAATATTATGTAATTATTTTTTATTAATGATTTAGAAGGTATTAAGTTATAAAAAAAATAAAATTTAATTCAAAATTTCAGTAATAAAATTGACTATAAAAAAAATTTAAAAATAAATATTTGAGACACAAAATGTGCTTTGACTAAATAATATATTAGGGAAAAGAAACCAAAATGGATGATAGGATAGGACAGTTAGTTAGAGTATGTGAGATTTGGTTTGGAAATGAGAAGGCAAGAAGGGTGTGGTTCGTTTGTGCAAGTGAGGATGGAAAAGTGTGGAGGTTTGCACATACTTTTCAAACCAACTCAAAATTTCTGAATTGGGTTTACATGAACTCCGATACCAGACAGCTAGGTTTTTGGATCACTATGTGTATCCGGTACCCTTTGATTCAGTTGGTGTTCTTTCATATTTTCATATTCAATGCCACATCAGTTCAGTTATGCTGAATATAAGTTCCCACCACCCATCTTTATGCACCATAATTATTTTAACACTAAATTATATTAACATTTTTTAAAAAACTTGATAAAATTATACTCAATTTCATGTCAAAGCTTAGTATAAAAGGTAGGTGTAATTTACTCTTATTTTAATCTATACATTTTTTATTTTTTTTCTTAAAAAAAAGAATCTTTCTATAAATTTATAGTCAAATTTCATGCAAGTCACTGTTTATAATATATAATGCTTATGTTACGTTGGACTGAGTAAAAGAAAAATAAAATAAATTGGGGCAACATCATTTGATTTAAAACTAAAATTCATGGCGTGGAAATGGAACAAGAAGTGCCTTATGGTAAGGAGTTTCATTGACATTGAATTTTCCACCAAAATCAAACAAACCCAACCACTTTGTAACGTCTATAATACAGCAACAATTAAGAATAAAAGAAAAAAGAAGTAATGAATTTATTAATTCCATTTTTATGATTCTATCTGTACTGCTTATAATTCCTTAAGCTGTACCTATGTGCTCTTCATTTAATCTAGCTTCAAGCGTTGGCGGGGAGTCTCGTTCAATTTTCAAATGTTTAAAAAATAAATAAAAGGTGACCGATGATTCAAATTTTAAATCCAATTGGAACCCTACAAATACAATTTTGAATTGCAAGTCTCTTTCTAGTAAGAAATGTAAATTCCATCCAACCAAAGTTTAATAATGGCTATGTATTAAAAAAGTGATTTAATTATTGAAAAATAAAAATTAATAATAAGAACAAATTATTTTAATACTAATTATTCCACAACTACTCACTTATCTCATATCTATCAAATTTACAGTATTTTATATATTAATTTAACATAAAAATAGGTGTAAGGACAAGGCATTCCAAAGACAAAAATAAGCCTATTTATAATTAATTATTTGTGAGCTTCTTTAAAAAGGTTCAATCATCGATATAAACTCTCCACAAAACATGAACGATAATAAAACTTTAATTAATTTTTTTTTTCTTTTTGCTAAGTGGACTAACTCATGTTCACATAAAGGTGAGATTACAAACTAATTCACTAATGTTAAAGCATACAATGCATAGATGAATAAACATAAGGTACGACATTTATTTATTTTATTTATACGTAAAGCTTAATTTTTAGATTTTCAGTTTCAATTTAAAGTTATATATTAATTAGCACATACATAATATAAAAATTAAAATATATGTAAAATAATTAAAAATTGTAAATGCATTTGATAAGTTAAATAACCCATTATTATTTCATGTTATTATTTTAAAATATATAAACGTTACACTTTATTTTATAGTTACAAAATTAAAGAAAAAATTAATATGCAATTTAATATATATATATATATATATATACATATATCAAATTAAACACGTATGTATTATTTCTATTTTAGTTTGGACTTTTGATTCGATAATTATAATTTATGTCAGAAGGCTTGGAATCTAGAGATTGTTACTCCAGTCCCAGTGAACCTGTTAGTTGATTTTTTTTTTCTAAGAAATTTCTTCACTTTATAAAGAGACTTATATTTCCCATTTCAAATTTGTAAACTTCTTATCCTATAAAAAAATGTTGTTTGGAGTGAGTTTATGATTATAATAAAATAATTTTTTTTCTTATTCATCTTTATTATTCTGTTATCACCAAGCAACTTGAACAGAAAATAAGCATTTCATCTTTGTCCTACTTTATTCTTATTAAATTTATGCAATAATTTTGATTCATGTGATTCTTTAAAGATTAGACTACATTTATACATAATTTTTTATATACTTGTTATAAATTTTTTAATTAAAATAAAATATTTAAAAAAAATCATATAAATTATATATGTATTAATTTTTAATTAAAAAAATCTAATAATAAAGATATAAAAATTTTAAAAATTTTGATTAGAATAGGCCGTACTGCCCTTTTGATGTAGTGGGCTAAGTTGGCTTGCTTTCAACCATCTAAAAGTTAGTTGATTTTACTAGCCCAACTTAATCTAGGACTTAAATTTTTAATGGGCCAAGTTTCTAAAATAATAAAAGATAATAATTATTATTAGTAATTTTTAAAACAGTACTTATTTCGAACAGAGATGAAGCAAGAAGGCAAAGCCCTATAGATCACACGCAGATATCAATTGTTCATGGTAAGCTTTTTTTTTTTTTTTTTTTGGTTATTTTGAAACTTGTTCATGGTTTTGGGGAGACTAAAATACTACATGTCCTCCAGTACTGTTTTATTTTCCCTGCTCATAATAAATCCTTTTTCTATTACGCACCAAAAAAAAGAAGAACAGAGATGTAGGGGTGGGCTTTTTTTTTTTCCTTAAAAAAAGGTGCTTATAAATGATAGCAGAAACAACTTTTCAAAATTGTAAAGAAGAAGTTATAAATTAGAGTTTTTATTTTTAGAAAAAAGATGTTAAAAATTAGACCTTTTGAGTAAAATATACCCCCTAATTTATTGGTCAAAGTCAAATTACTTCTCAAATATACTAATGAAAAATCTTTTCAATTTAATTGGCCAAGTATGAATTGCTTCTCTCTTATAAAATTGTTCCTAAAACTCTATTTAGAAAAAAAAAGTAATCATTTTAAAGTAATAAAAAATTGACAGTGTAGCTAAATGAGCCATAGGCTGGGTCTGGTTTTTTTTTTTGGATAAATTATTTTTCTTTCATTAATATACCCACATTATACGGTCCTTTTTTTTCTGTTCTAAAATATTATATTTTTCTACCTTGAAGTCAAAATGGTCCAATTAAGGGATTGTCTTGTAAGAAGCTAGAAATTTTGAGGAAGTAAATTAAGTAGAGCTATAAATCAAGAAATAAAATAGTAGGAGATATAGTTTTTAGGACCAAATTTTGTGTGTGTGTGTGTTAGGGTGAAAAGGATATATGGAACACAGATGACTTGATATTTATTATGGGGCAAGAAGCCACCAATGTAATGGCTCGAAAAGATAGAGGAGGAAGAAGGCCTAAGAAAAGGAGAAATAAAAAGTCCACCAATGTAATGTAATGGTATGTAATGTGAGATATGTTTACAAGTCCCACTCCTCACTGTTTTTTTTATTAGCTCTTGCTTTTGAAATGTTGTCCATATACAACATTTGGAATTTTGAATCATTTTGTTTTGTACACGAGTCATGACATGCCTTTATATAATTATTTTTTTTGTCATCACGCTCTTATCATCTAATTTAAGATTACATATTCATAACTTTATTTTGATACATCAACAAAATCATCACTTTGCAGTTTGCACCAAAAATGTAAGAAAACACAACACACGCAAATACACGTACTGAAGAAATGGAATGAGGCATCAATCAGTAAACACTAAGAGCATCTCAAAAGCAATTAAGCACAATGTTTCCTGTTATTCTAAGTTTCTTATACAAGAACAAGACTTTCAAACCTATATGGTGTAGTACCCATTTTATAACAAATATTCCACTCTCAAATTTATAGCAAGTTTCTATATAGTTGATTTCTTTGTTTATGGTATACAATCGTATCTCAAAAATAATCATAAAACAAATTATTTGCTGCATGCGGAAGGTGTAAACGATCGAGGTGGTCACAAATAGTAAAAGCATATGAGTGCATTGGTGGTATAGGAATAGAAAATTAAGATTCAAATGAGAATTGGGATATTGAATAATCCCTTGATTTCCCTACTCAACGTGCATGATCACCCTTAGAGGCCTCAATGCTGCTTCCTTCTGGTTTCTTGTGACCTCCACCACATCCCCACACCCAACATCCAATATTCCCACCACCATTGCCTCCCCAACCCCATCCCCCACCTTCCCCACCACCTCCTCCGCCTCCGCCTCCACCACTGCCGCCACCTCCTCCTCCTCCGCCTCCACTACCACCTCCGCCACCACCTCCGCCATTACCACTTCCTCCCCCCCAACCACGACCTTTCCCACTTCCTCCACCTCCACCACCGCCACCGCCACCTCCACCTCCTCCACCACCACCACCTTGACCACTTCCTCCTCCCCACCCATGACCTTTCCCATTTCCTCCCCCTCCTCCGCCGCCACCACCACCACCACCACCGCCACCTCCACCTCCTCCTCCACTTCCTCTACCTCCGCCACCGTTCCTTCTTCCGTGCCCTATATTTCTACCTCTACCATTTCCTCCGCCAGCCCCATCCCCACCCCCACCACCTCCTCCTCCCCCTCCTTTCCCTCCATTGCTCACATTCAAATTCTTTTCAACTATCACTTGCTGGGATGAGTTTCCAGAATTCTTGTACCGAACATTAATGGCACCAATACCATCCATTGTCCCTACATGATCACTTCTACCATCGACCAAACAAGAACTTAAGATCACCACCAAGTACACCACTAACACAAAAATCCCAAACACTCTTCCCATATCTATCTCCATCTGTCTCTAATGGGCCAATATACGCCTCAACCCAAGAATCGATGCATTAGCTATACCACTCCCTCACACTCGTACCACCCTTTTTATACCCATCCCATTAATTATTACATCTTAATTGTATTTGTAATTCCCATTCACATCGATCCAGGTGCAGTCCCCACTCTAACAAACCCAAAGCCTTCCATAAGGCTGCAAAAGTTACAAGATGATGAATAGTTCTAACTGGCATTTTCCTTGCACTTCAATTTGTCCCCACCCTCCATATATATTCCTTTTTTCTCATCACTTCCTAATACTTTCAGACGTGCTGGGTTTTAGTTAAGCATTTTTAAATTCTCTCTTTAAAAATGAACACTAACATGTAAATGGAAGAAGACTGTCTGCATATATAACTAACTAGAAGCAACTACAAATAGTAGGAGTAGGACCATAACTTTAATTAGATCATGAGGATGATGTTTAGGAATTATTAGGATCATATGATCTATGTAGGTATAATTAGCAGAAAAGTTTTACAAATGGCATTCACTTTTTGCACTTAATTATTGCAACTATCATTACATTATTGGAATCTTACCGTCAGACTTAATGTCATTAATTAAATAATATTTTAAGTAACAAGCTTCAGTCAGAGCTTAATATTTGTTTGTTTCTGCCAGTTATATATTTTTTCATCATGCATACCACTAATATATCCATCCCACTGTGGAAAGAAAGACACGAGAGTAGGCAGGTATAGAGTCCATGTGAGATGTTGAGTGGGTGTTGGCTTTTGCTTAACGATGAGAATTTTGCAGGGTAGTTGTGCAAGTGGCAGTGGCGTGATGAAGACTACGTAGGAAGGTGATTAAAAATGTAGAAAATTTAGATAATGAATTTTAAGCATGTGCTATCATTTATTTTTTAAAATAATTATGATGAAATAGAAATTTCTTTTATGGTTTGACAATATATATATATTTATATATATATAATTGAGTCTTTAAGAAAGCTACTTCACATGTTATAGTTTTATTAAAATATATATATATATGATAGTAAATACCTAGCTAAATAAGTATATCTAACTGTTATCCATTAAGATTAATTTATAAAGAGAGTGAGAGTTGTGGTGGTGTTGGCTTAGTGACATAGATATTTGTAAGTGCATCACAGATAAGGTTGTGTTAATTTGATGGCTGTTCATGCCATCATTTCTCCATGTGCAGGAAATTCCCTTCTTCTCAAGTTTATGGCAAATGGTTTGGTACCCCAGTGGGTCTTATACAATCACTCTCTTTGTCTCTCTCATCCATAAGAGGATCATACTCATTATGTCGAATTCGTATTTCCAAACTAAATACTCTTTTCAACTTGAGGATTATATGGCGACCAAATTATATGTACAAGTTTATTTAGATGGGTGGGTCTTTATGTAAGAATATCTCCTCTCAAGTCTCAATTGAATATCTCTCCATATTTTACATCTTATCTCTTCCTAATTTGGTTTCATCCTTTTTTGTAATTTTTATTTTTGTCAAAAATTCAATTCCTATCTTCTTTTTCTTACATTTTTTCTAATTCATAAATAAAAAAATAAATTAGTCTTTTCTCTGTTTCACGAGATCTCATATAATTTCATTTCCTTATCTAATGGGTATTTGAGTTATTTTATATAATAATAACAATAATAACAAAGTCTTTTTTTATAAAATAGAATCAACTACATAGATCAACGTTATATTCTGTCTTTGCTCCTTTTTTTTTTTTGGTCATCTTATGGTTTCAATAAAAGTTTCATTTATTTTCAACACAAAAAAAAGAGAATAGTGTATTTGAGCATCTCCAAAAACAAAAAAGCAAAAGTCGAGTAAAAATGTT
Source organism: Senna siamea (assembly GCA_031216115.1). Taxonomy (NCBI): domain Eukaryota; kingdom Viridiplantae; phylum Streptophyta; class Magnoliopsida; order Fabales; family Fabaceae; genus Senna; species Senna siamea. The sequence goes on from CM062358.1 coordinate 17,255,115, forward strand.
GTGGGCCCAAACTTGTGCTCAACAAGGGCATTAGATAGCTTTAATATGCTGAAAACATGAGAAGATTGGGCCCATCATCATTTAATTGCTCTTGCACTGAGCCCATAGGACGAATGTGAATATGGCTTATGACCAAAGCAATGAATGCTGGTTGCCACAACCACAAGGATCAGGAGACAGGATCCACTAGCCCACTAGCCCACTGACCACCTTCCGTCGTACCAATATCCACTAACACCAAGCACGTACACATCCAGACTCAGTATTAAATTTAAGACAAATTCGATCTCGATTATATATATACATTATGATATTTTTGACACTCAATTCATGTGGATCTTTAATTTGTGTATTATCAAATATATATGAGAATCATGTTTATATTATTTTATTGTAAACCATAGCTTTCCCCTTCCATGCTCATGAGTCATCAGAGAAGTCTTCTATCAAATTGAAAATGGACCAGATAGATCAGCAAAGCACTATATATATAAAAATCAGGAAAAATTGATTCAAAGTTGTTGAGACGACATCTATGAAATTAATATATAGCGAGTCTCCTCCACTTCCATTTCCATCCCTTTTCCCTGAATTTGTGTGCTGAAATTATGAAATTAATATTACACTGTTACATACCATTAAATTGACGACAGTGCTCAAATGTAGTGGTAGAGTTTGAATTTTTATGGCTAAAATGAAGGAAATTCTATGTCTAAAAAACCCAATTGCAAAGCCAGGCACACTCTTGATCTAGTGCTGTAACGAATTCATTGCTCCCATATGTAATATGTGCATCATTTAGAGGGGCTGTAAATAAATTAAAAATATCTATCATAGTCTTATCTATGATGTGAGAGCAATATATTGAAGAATAATTCATGGATAATATTATGGGTTCACATCTATAATTCAATTACTGTGGTGGTGAGATCAGACTGATCGATGCATGAAGTAAGAAGCCGTGACTCATCCTTAATTACGCCTACTTAATTGACAATGAAAATATTATGATAAGCTTCAACATGTTTTAAAACATAATTTCAATTATTTACTTTAATTAATTATGTAGCCCATTTTTGTGTTGTATTTGGCTTGCATATATATTAATCTTGTCATGTCGTGGGGGGTTAATTTATTAACGTCGGTAATAATTAATAAATAATGTAATTAGACCAAGTTTATGTATCTTTTCGTCACATCAATCTATCCAGATGTCTCCGTTTAATTTAACTAATTTACAGGATGATACTTACTACTTTTATCAGCCCATGAATGACGTAAATGCAGTTGCATGAATATTTCTGATACATCTCATTTAAACCAAAAAAAAAAAAAATAGTTAAAATAAAAACCTCTTAAACTAGCTGCTAAAAGACATGGGATGGACGGACGGTTACCATTTAAGAATATGAAAATCTGAAAATTTATATAAAAATTATAGGTTTTGAAAATCAATTACAAATATTCAAAATTTCTCATGATTGTTTAGTATAAAATTAATAATGAGAAAATGAATGTTTTTATATTTAGATTATAACTTTAAGGATAAATTAATTTTTTTAGAGATGTAAAATTTATACTTTCATTTTTTGAGAAGAAAAAAATAAACTAAAATATCATTAGAGATAATATTAATTTAAAATTTAAAATATAATTAAAAAAATTTATTTTAATATTATTGATTTTTAGTTAAAAATCACAAATAATTTATTTTATATTTTTAAATTAACTTTTTATATTGGAGAAATATATAAAATTTAGCTTTGAAGAAGTGAGACTCTTTAGGGTTTGAAGCTCGACAGCCTCCACCTCTTCTCCTTACATATTGAATTAAAAAAAAAAAGTAAATGCACTTGAGACGAAATTAATTTTAATTTAAAATTTTAAAAATAAAATTGATTATAAAAAATTTTAAAAATAAAATTAAAAATTAAATTCAAGTTTAAAGACATAAAAAATATTTTTATTTAAAAAAATTTAAAAGTAAAAAAAGCAAAATGATTAAATTGTAACTCATCTTTTATTTTCAAAATTATATATAATTTAATTTATATTAAATTAAATTAAAAATATCAGATATTGAAAATTCTACCTCTTCTTATATATGCATGCAATTCACAAAAAAAATCTAATGTCTAAATTTAAATTTCCATCATCGTAATATTCATAGAATATCAATTTAATTTTTACAATTTATTATTTTTTTGATATCCAATATCTTAGAACAAATATCATCGTATATCCAAAATATCTGTTGACACTTGACACCACAATACAATGGTCAGATTGTCAAGTAATCAATTTAACGGGCTTCTGATCCGATGCCAAGCCGCCTCTCAGTCAGAAAGTGTTACACGAAAGATGTTTAGGTGACTTTTCAAGCATACTTGTAGTGCAAGCATAATTTTTAAGCCAAAAATATATTATCTTCACATGGAGAAGAAACATATGTAACTTTATTATGTGGTCCGTCTATAAGATCTATTTATTACAAATATTGTGAAGAGCATAACTTGTGCTGCTCAAAGGGAAGATCACAGTTAGCACATGTATAGAGTATTATAACTTGTGGAAAAATTATATTTTATTTCTCTTTAATTATATTTATATAATATATTATTTATTTAAATTTTAATTTGTAACAAAATATTTATTAAACTATTCAATATATTAAAATTATATTTAAGAATTTCATAAATTTTATTTTTTTTTCTAATCTTCTTTCATACATAATGTGAAGTTGAATTAAAGAAGAGAAGAAAAAATAAATTATATGATAAATATATTATTGTTAAATTTAACTCTAAAAATAATATATTTTAATATTTTAAATAATTTAAAGGATTTATTTGTTACAAATTAAAGTTTAAGTGAATAATATATTATATAGACATAATGAAGAGGAATAAAATAAACTTTTTCCTAGTTTTTGTTTTTAAATTTAGAAAATAAAATATTTTTTTGGTTTTGGTACCCATATTTAAATTTAGATCGAAGTAAGTAGTAAAGTTAATATTTATCTCTAAACTTTTTAAATATCTGAATCCTCAAATTAGTTTACTTCGAGGAAATTTACAATGATAAAGTTTTTTAAATTTACAATTTATCTACTTAGAAATTTGTAAAAAGTTATTCAAATTATATTAATTATATCATGTAAAATTTAAATAGATAATCAATATAAAATTTTAATAAATTTATTCTTACAAAATTATCAGATATAATAATTTATATATTAATATTTAAATTAAATTAAATTATCTTTTGAAAAAAAATAAAAAATAACATAGTTTATATATATATATATATATATATTTCAATATAATAAATTAAATATATGTATGGGTTTGAGTTAAAAAGTATATGTCTTAGACCCTAACTTATAAAATTCTTTAAATTAATACTTATATTTTTAATATCCAAACTCAAACTTAATAGATAAATTTTGTAGGCCACTCAAAAATTGAAGTTGTCCATTCAAAGTAAATTAATGGATTAGCAAACTAATTAAAGTTTGGCATGTATTAATATTAAAGTGTATGTGATTTTTTATAATTTTTAAATATAAAATAATAAAATAGTTTTTATATTTTAAAATAAATTTCCGTACTTTTAACATATTTTAATTAATTCCATCTTTTCTTCAATCTTTTATTTATTTTTTAATTTATATTTTTTTATATATATTAATATATAATTTTAGAGTTTAGCAATCAAAATGTCTCAAAATTCATTATAATATAATTATAAATAATAAAAATCATTCGTATAAATCATCCGAACAAAAGTCTTGATTAACTTTTAGCAACATTAATCAGTGGTGATTTGTGATATTAGTGATTATGAAAATCCTATTTGGATTAGCTCATCAACCTACTCATTGGAACCCACCAACATTTGACAAACGAGTTTGGTACATGATTACTATTTTATATTATAATGTATTTTAATTAATTTTTAAATACTATAATATAAAATACTAAAGTATAATATTTAGTTTACCTATATTTTTGGTATAACAATAAAAAATTATTATGAAAAGAATACATGTGATATCTTCTAAAATGTTACAATTAAAAAAAAACATGATACATATAAAAAAGATAAATTTTTTAATTTTATATATTATACTTTTTTAATTCAATTTTATCTTTTATTTTCACTAATTAATGTAAAATCTTCTCCCTTGACAAATTTTATTAAGATGCATAGTTTGAATGGAATTATTTTAGTCCAAGCATAATTAAATTAGAAAAAAGGTTTAAATGAAATCAAAAAATTGCATTAACCCTAAATTAATTTGGATAGTCAAAACCCTAAATTAAAAACATCTAAAATATTTTGTCAGTTTATCTTGAAGATTAACTTAACGCATTGGTTTAGTTTTATTCAAGCACTTTTAGCAAGAGTAAATTTATGCAAGGATTATATATGATTTTATCATTAATAATATATATTGGTCCAAAAAAACATTATATCATTTAATAAAAGTAAGCAACAAAATTAAAACTAAGAAAAATAATAAAAAAATTAAAATTTCATACAAAGATCAGATAAATCTATAAATATTATATAAATAAGAGGAAGAAAAAAAATCCAATGGGTTCTGTCCCATATTCAAACTTTTACATATATACACAACGAAAAATTTCCGAAATTAAAATGAGGGCTTCTTCTGTTTCCCCCCAATCTGGTACTAGCCAAATCCAAAGAGTAGAGAGTAGGCTATGCTTATGCATGCAACACTAAATCTAAATTTCTTAAATTACTCTGAAAAGACGTATTAACCTTCAATTGAACAAATCCCCCAAATAAGCCAAACCCAAATCTTCCTCGCTCACAAGTCTCAAATTAAATAACAATAGTCATCAACATTTTTCTTCTCATTGTGATATAAATGAGATTAATTGTTAGTTTTCCTTTGAATTTTAACTATGTATTATTGAGACTCTCTTACATGTGTTTCTTAGAGTTGCCTTGTATATAGTAAAATAATGTTGAGGTCTGAACAAACTATAAAGGTTAATTAATTTGACTTCGCTACTACTTTTGACGATGTTATCTTTGTCCCGATCCAGCCTGTCTCCAGAGTTCATGGGCACAAATTTCTGTTTACTTATGTGCCCAAATTTCTGTTTACTTGTATGCATAAATTTTGTTCTTTTCCTTCCAAGTCAGACATTTTTATTTTTAATTGGAATCTAATAACCCTTTTATGCACTAACAAAAGTACAAGATTTCTTTTAATTGGTCCAGAACTATTGACCTAGTCGGATGGGAACACCGTCTTGGACTGGGAACTATTAATGGTCGTTCAAACTGCTTTGCTAGTTTTTGGAGTCTTATTTTATTTTTTTAGTGTTTACTATTTATGAACTTATGACAAAAGAGTATCTTTAAGATTTGTTTGATTGCAGATTTTAAAAATTATTTTTATTTTTACAAATAAAAAATCTGTTTAAATAACTATTTTTAGACAGAATAAACAAATATATGTATTTTGGGAACATAAAACATAATTAAAAGATGTTCTAAACTTTATTTTTTAAAAATAAATCTTTTTATTAATATTATTTATATAAATACATAAAAATAATATTAGTATAAATTTTCGTAACTAATTTTATAAAATAATTTTAAAAAAAATAAAAAATAACATTCAAACAAATCCTTAATCCCTCAACTTTGACTCAAATTTTAATTTTATTTTTTAAATTTGATTAATTTCACTTTAGTTTTTTAAATTTAAAAAATTATCAATCTTTTTAATCCCTAATACTATAAATTTACTTAACAACAAAATTGTGTTGAAGTCAATTTTAATATTTCTATTATATATTATTTTTAATATTATGAATTTATGAGTTTTATATGTTAAAAACAATAAATCTCCAAATTTAAACTCTAAGTTCTAAATTAGATACTCATCAAGCATAAATTTAAATGTAGCACTATCTCTCAATTTATATTTTTTAATGTGCTATTAAATAATATTAAAAATAATGTGGTATAAAGATTTTGAAATTAGATTTAACTCATCATTTTTTATGAACTAAATTAATGGTGTTATGGATTAAAAAATTTTAAGTAGTCCTTATCATTAAAGCATTGTTTAGAAAATCAAAACAAATTGGTCAATTAGATTGAAAAATGAGTGAATTGATCATAATTCAAGTCCGATCAATTTTCAAAATGGTCTTTACAAAAATTAGATGAATCGATCAAAATCGATCGATTTAATAATTTAACCATTTTTTTTTTTGAAAAAAAAGGTATTTTTCATGTGTTTTTCAATGTAACAAAAAAGTAAAGGGAAAGTAAAATAGAGAATAAAATAAAGAGAAATGAGGAAAAAAGAATAAAAAAATAAAAAGGATAATTAATAGTTTGTACATAATAACATATTTTTAATTTTTTTTTTAAATTGATAAATAATTTTTTGATTTGTTTAAAAAATATGATATATTTTATTTTTATTTTATTTGTGTGTAATAAAATTATGTAAAATATTTATTATTATACTTAATTATAATTTAAAATTAATATAATATTAATATCGATTCAATTATGATTTAGCCATAATTAAAATATTAAACCATAGATTAATACTTTAACCAATTCAATGACCCCGTTTGATTTTTTAAACATTGCATGCCTTTATGGACTAATATTTGAAATGAGTATGAATATTTCATGCTAATTAATAAAAAGAATGAAGGTAATTACACACTCGATTGATTTTATCACCAAAATTTATCGGCGCATTTACAGATAGAGATTCACATAAAGTTTTTTGTTTTATATAACTACAAAATCCTAATCACAGTTTTTCAATTTATAGCGATTAAATTAAACATTAAAACAGTTAACTCTAAAAGTATCAGAATAAATTGACCATATCAAAGAGTTATGTGCACAATAATTTTTTTCTTAAAATATTATTTAAACTCAAACTAACCGTGATCAGCATTCAGGACAATGCTTTTCACCCAATGCCTACGAGATTACCTCTTTTTATTATTTTTTTCTTTGACAGGGGAAGATATTATGCGTGGAAATTTTGTTCTAATCTCCTCGTGTATAAACTAATTATGAAGAGAAAATTACATTTTAGTATCTTGCATTTTAGTTCATTTTTGGTTTTAGTACTTTATAATTTAAAAATCGGTGTTTATGTAGCCTATAAATTTAAATTATTAACATATTAACTTAAGGTTCTCGGATTGATCTAATATTAGATTTTAAACTAAAAAGTATTAGGAGTAATGTGGGGTCAAATTATAAGATACTACATTATACTTTTCACTTAAATAACTAATCCATTATCAAATAATTTATTTTTGTAACTAAAACACCGTGAAAAAGTCCTTTAATTTGATGTCACGTATCTATCACCTTACGTTTTACAGCAAAAACTTAAAAAAGTACGAGAGAGAGAGAGAAGGTTGAATTTGCTGATGGCAAAAATGTTTACACTTCATCTACCTCTTCGAGCGCAGACGATAATTTATTCAAACATTGAATAATTCATATACATATACATTGACATATATACACGCATAAGCAGACTTGCACTTCATAATTAACTTTTAGCTGTTCTACAATTTCTCACCCTTTCATTTGAATTTTCGTACATATTTAAACTTCATTTATATTATTTATGCTAATATATTAAAATACAAACATATATAATTTTAATACCAATAACAAAAAACATCCAACGTCATATATAATAGTGTGTACCAATTCTTACAAATTTTACTTGTAAAGATGAGTATGAAGTTAAATAAATTTTTCTTAAAATTTCTTTTCATAACTTTGTATTTTTTTCATATATTTATTTTTTTATATTATATGATTTAAAAAATAAAAAAGATGAAATGCTCAAGTCTATATAATATAATAGGTAAAAACATTTTTTATACTTTTAAACTTTACATTAATTTTTAATTTTTTCTATAAATTTTTTTTATAACTAATTTTATTATTTAAATTTTGAATTGTAATTAATTTCGTCTCCCTATTTAATATCGTTTAAATTATTATAGAAAAATCATAATAAAATTTTGTGTTTAAAAAAAAATATGAAACTGTCAATAAAATCGTTTAAGTCATTTACAAAGCCTCTATTAAAAAATTTAATATTTATGTCAGACAATAATTGAGTAAGAGTAAAAATTATGTAATTTGATAATATATCTTATTATTTAATATTTGAATATTTTAAAAATTTTATTTATACTTTTAAAATTTATTATCAAATATCACATTATTATTTTTTATTAATAATTTAAATTACGTTAAGTTGTAAAATGAAATCGATTACAATTTAAAACTTTAAAAATAAAATTAATTGTAAACAAAACTTTTGAATAAAATTTAAAAAATATAAAAAATATTTTTACCTAATATAATATAAACAGATTGTTGACTAATGTATAGCGTCAAGTATCTCATAAAAGCACTCCATTATATATATATATATATATATATATATATATATATATATATAAAGCTTAGTTATTAAATATATAATAATTTTTTTATTTTTAATATTTTATTAATATAAAAATTAATTTTTTATCAATTTAAACATTAAATTGCAAGTGATAATTAACTATGTTTTTTGTGCACATTTTATAAAAAATCAAATAATTGTAAATATCTAATAAGTAGTTAATATATTAGTTCTTTATATTTGAGATGTATAATATATAATTATATATTGATTTATGTGTATCTATCACTTGATTCTTCCACTTTTAACTGGTCCATGCTTTCTGCTTACCACTGCAATCTGACAAGCCTAAATCTTTGAAAAAGTATAAAGGAACGAAGAAAACAAGGGATGAAGCATTTTCTACGTTTCACATTAAGCTAAAATATAAATTTTGATAAAGATTAAAATACCAAAAAAAATAAGTGAATCATAATTTATATATAAAAATTTTTTTAATTAAGATTTAATCTCTAAAAAAAATTAAAAGAAAAAATAATATAAATTTTAGTAAATATTAAAATACAGAAAAAATGAAAAAAATATAAATAAATTATAATTAATATATAATAAATTTTTAATTAATATTTAATTTATGTTTTTATATTTTTTTTTTACATTTTATCTCTTTAGACTTTATCATTTTACTAAAATTTATTCATTTATAGTCGAAAAAAAATTAGTTCAGACATTTTTTTTTTCATTAATTCTTTCAGCTCTGACGTCAGTGTCTAGAATTGAAGCAAAACCCCGAATATTCAAACTTTTCGGCCAATAATTAGTTAATTTCGATCTGAATTAATTACTTAATTTCCCTTGCTTCTGTGTACATCAATCATTTCCTTCGATGCCTTCCTCTACTCTGCTTTTTGTGACGTCCTTACAATTAATGCGATGCATGATCTCAATTTTTGTTGGGTAAATTAGATTTTATGCAATATAATTTAACTTAAAAAATAATATGTTTCTTTGTGATTTACAAGTGTCCTATATAATTTTCTTGTTTCCTTTTTTTTAACCAAATTGTTATTAGTGGTGGTTTGTAATTATTAACGTGCTTGTTTTTTAAATTTATATTTTATTTTATAAATGTTAATATATAATGTTAAAAATTAATGATTAAAGGATATATATTCAAATATAATAGTATAAATATGTTATTTTTGTTCTAATTTAAGATAATTATGTAAAAGTTAAAACAATAAATGATTTTTTTAAAAAAATAGGTTTTTTTATGTATTGAAATTTTTCATAAAAAATTATGATTTGGCATTAAAAGTTCACATATCCCTTTGATCTTAATTATTTAAAACATATGACTTGGTCAACAGTAAGTAAAATAGACAGTATAATTATAAAAAATTATCATTATATTACTTATGCGATTTTCATTAAAAAAATTAGATATCAATGTGACAAAATAAAATCGAGCTAAGATATTTTTATCATAATTTGAGATTTTCATTAATTTTTTATATTTTTGTATAAATTTAAAACTTGCTTTAGTATTGGTTGTTCTTATGTTTTGTTTTAGCAAGATAAAATTTTTACTTAAAAAATCATGGCTTTAATTAATATTTATAAATTAAAAAATAATAATTGGCCCAACTTTAGTTTATTATTTATTGATTTGTTTTAATTGACCCATAGTTTATACTAATAATCAATTAGGAAGAGATAAGGAAAAATCGAGTTCTCTCTATTTTTAAATTTTAAAAAAACATAAATTAAAAATGAAAAAAATTAATGTGTCGAAGATGAACTAATAAAAATTTGATATTAAATAGAATTAAATTTTAGGAATATGTACTGTTTATGAATTAACTAATAATAATTAATCAATTTTGTATATTATGTAATTTTTTTGAAAAGTAAAAAACATTAAATATTATTAACTAATATATAAATAAAAAAATAAAATACATGAACATTAAAAACTCTCCTAACCGGCCACCCTAATTAATTGGGCGTTGTTATGAGAAGATTGATCTTTCAAGATGTTGATTTTATTTTCTCTTTATTTTTTTAAAAAAGTTAAAAAAAAAAAAGATTTTATGAATGAATTAAAATGTTAAAAGTCAACTTTCCAATAAGTGGAGTGTCTTGTAAGCACGTCCTTGAAATTTCCTGGTTTTCAAAGTAGACAAGCATTTTGTTAAATGAAGACAATTAACGATGAATGAACGAATGGTACAAACGGAAACAATTTGAGGAAAAGCCTCGCATCAGCTAAATATGGAAGGGAAACTGTACTGTCCAACTCCCATAGATGCTATATATAATTGGTACGAAATTAAAACAGATGGTTGAACGAAGTGAAATCAGTAAAGGAGTTGGAGGTGCAATAATGGAAGGTGGCAGTAGAAGTCACATATGAGGACTGCAATTCATTATTTTGAAATTTGAATCGTACTTGCATGACACAGATATACATACTCTTATATATATATATATATATATATTATAATAAAAAATATGTGATGAAAGAATATAAAAAAAAAATAAGAAAAGAGTGATTTAAATAATTTTTTATTTTAGAATAATAATAATTATTATTATTTATATTATATTTTAAAAATAAAAAATAAAAAAATTTACATTTTGTGAAACCTCTAATATATATAATTTTTATTACTTAGTGTCTTAATCATTTCTTAAAATAAGACTACATCAATTTAATTAAAAAATTGATGAATTAATTTGGAAAAAATCATAAAATTGAGGGTACGAAGATTTAGTTAAAAATTAGTTGAATTGATCAATAACTAATAAAAATAGTAAAAATTAATTGTTGAATCGATTTATTGGTTTATTTTTTTGTTTTTAAAGAGTAAATTATGTTTTGCTATCTTGAGAGATCTTGAAACAACATTCATCCTACTTGTGTTTTGAAAAATTATACTATTCTCTGTTAAGAAATAAGAAAATCTATAATTTTATTTATTTTGATCAAAATATCCTTATATTTGTTTTTTATATAATTAAATATTAGAAGTTTCATGTGTATAAATGTATATGCATTTTTTTAATATAATTTTTAAAATATAATATAAATTAATTATTATTATAATTTTTAAATAATAAAAAATTATTTAATTCAATCATATATTATAATATCTCATTATCTTTATTTTTTATCTTCTATATTTTCACATCAAATATTTTATTTTATAAAATATATTATTTTTTGAGATCAATGACTAGAAGGGTCTGAAGTCATTATAATATAGATGTATTTGTCTAATAAATTTTTTTAACTTAAAATAAAATTATCATTTTTAACTTAAGTTAATTATTGTGATTCAATATATTGAGAACTTATTTGTAATAATTATTGTTCTAATTCTAGTATTGATTATGGTTAAATACTTAAATATGCTAAACTCAGTTTACTATGTAATATTTATTATTACGATTGATTGTCATTGTAATATTTTTGGTATTATTTAATATACTATATTAAAAATTAATAATATATTATAATATATAAAATTAAAATATATATTTAATTATCATTGATTTAATTATAGTTCAACTATAATTAAACTAAATAACTATAAATTAGTGTCTCGATCAATTCGATAACCGATATAATTTTTAAAACATTTGTCTCGATAGCATTAGTTAAAATTTTATTTCATTGATTGATAAAGTATTTTATAATTTAAAATTTATAAAAAATTTAACAAAAATAATTATTTTAACATCTAAAAATTTTATCAACTAATAAGATAAAATCGTAATGAATATCTTAAATTCTAAGAACATTAGTTAGTAAAATTTTTATATTTATATACATATATTTGTTGTAAGTGGTGGTGAAGAAGAAATAGAGAAGAGGTGGATGAATTTGAAGACTACATATATGGACTGATCCACTGTTCAGACTTGAGACAATACAATGTGTTTCTTTGTCCAACTTGATGAATGAGGACGTACGCCAATATATTGTCATTACTAAATAATCACTTTTTCTTGTTTCCAGCCGGCTCTTGCGACGTGGAATCTATGAATATTGACATTTTTTTTATGAGAAGATAACTTGAAAATGACATATAAAAAAAGACGTAGTTATATAATAATATATCATTTGCATATAATTTTTATTTTATAAAATTTATCATTTAATTAATTTTATATTTTTTTGTTTATTATATTATTATTTTAATACACAAGAGGATATAAACTCACTATATATCAATACATGTAAACATAATTACCTAAATTAATTGTTGTTACATCAAGTGGTGTTGGGTTGTCAAAAGAGTTGTGATCTAAAGGATTAGCACCAAACCAGACAGCATGGTGAAATGAAATTGGCAAAAAAAAAAAATTGTACTTTTCTCAACATGTTTTTGTTTGATTTTTCCTTTACTTTATAATATATTTTTAGCATTAATGCACTTTTAATCTCTCTAATTTTATATAAATTTTAATTTGGTCTTCATAATTTAGAAATAGATAATCCAATCATCTTATTTTATAAAATGATTTAATTTAACTTATTCTTTTATCATATTATTGATTTAAAATTTAGTGTCAATTTTGAAAATTCATTAATTAAGTTATTATTTACAAAGAACTATTGTATACATTTAAATTTTAATATATAATTTAACTAATTGTTAAATTTGACAACAAATTATAAATAAAAAATGCGATAGAAAGAATAAAATTAGATATTTTAATCATCAAATTATTTATTTTTAAATTATAGGGACCCAATTATTAAAACTTTTTTTTTTCAAAACTTTCAGATTTAAACCCCGTGAAAGGTAAACAATTTTGTTTTACATTTTCACCGCTCACTTTTACTCTTAAAAAGTTTTGGTATAAACTCCGCTTTCTACTTGAAGGTTTCGGAGAAAACTTATGTATAATTGTTTATTTTTAATGCGAGGTCTCTTTTATTAAGATATATATATATATATATATATATGTTATATTTTCATTAAAATTTTTTTAAAAAATTTTAAATGTATGATTGTGCAATATTTAATTTTTAAAAATTATAGTATCATTATATAACATACTAATGAAAAATTCTCTTTACAGTGAAAATTTTAAGATAAATTGTATAATCTAAAAAGTTTTTGTTTGAGCTGAAATATTATAAAAAATGTCTTTTCCATTATTAATTCAAATGACAGCACATTAGGATTGGTTGGTTTGGAAAAGAGGTTTTAATTAATTTATTGGCACTTGCTGTTGAATAAAATGAAAGTGGAGGCACTATTATTCAATTATTTTGTTGACTGCTTTTGTAATTTGAATGGATTGAGACACATAACAAGAACCAGAATCAAAGTCCTAGCTAACTCCCAAAAAAGATCATTAATCAACAAACTCTTATTACATTTAAATTGTCTTAAAATTAATTTATGTAAAGCATTTTTTTTATGATTATTATTTTGAAGTGATAAAGTCGAACTCTAAATAATATTATTCTCACTTAAAAAAACAAAGTGTCCGTATATTCTGCCAACAAAATATAAATTACTGAAGTACAAACTCAAGTAGGGATTTTTGCTGGGATTCCTTCGTTCGAAAATTTGAATATGAAATTCTTTTTTTCGAAAACGGAGACGGAGAGCACAAATTTTTTAAAGCAAGTTTAGAAATGAGAATGGAGGGGATTATCCCTCTGTCCCGTAGAGATCATGCATGTTTTCGAAAATTTATATAGATACTTTTAAAATTTATATATATTTATTTAAATATATTATTTTGTAATATTTTTGTAATTATTTATTAATTAAAATAATTTTAAAAATAATTTTTTAAAAATAGAATTCTTAAAAATAATCTTTTATGACTTTTTGTTTTATTTTAAAATTTTAAAATTATAATTAATTATTTATTATTTTAGTAGAATTAAATATTTTTATTAATATTTTTTTTATAAAAATATTTATTTTATTATTTTAATAAATTTTTATTGATAATTTAAGTTTTGATAAAACTTTGACAATCTCCAAAAAAAAAAAATTAAGATAAGATTGAGGGACAATGATAGGTGGAGGAACACTCCCCCACCCCTATCTTACCGGGTTGCCATCCTACTCGAGAGTAATTTAAGATGAAAATTTGGACCGATTATATAATATAACAATTGAGTCGTCAACTGGTCAAGCGTGTACTTTACTTTTGTTTTAATCAAAATATCCAAACCCTAAGTAATGACGTGGTGTGTTCTGTGGTTCCACGTCATTCACGTGGGTCCACCGGACTGGCAAAGGTTGTTTTCAGAATTTCTGGTAACGAAAGACATTTTTTATTTTTCTTTGCGCAGCCCTTCTCTCCAAAGTAAACTTGTCGTGTCCTGTCCTGTCCTGGGTAAAAAGTAAAATTCACTACTCACATTATAATTATACCATAAAAATCAACAATTGTATGGAGAAAGAAAGAAAACAGTAAAAGCGCAAGGAAATATAATATAATCCAATATTATAATAATAATATATTGAATATATTAGGAATGAAAAATGGTGAGACAAAAGCGTCAATGGTTCCAGGACGTCTTTCCAAGAGAGTGACCCTTAATTAATTTTTCTATAAATATAAAAAAGGTGGGATATCAAGTCTATCGCCTTTCAGGGCTGATGAATGATCACAAGGTTCAACCTATATTTTGAATTAATATCTCATCCATCATATTTATATATATTTTCAAATTAAAAATTGAATAATTAAATACAAATAATTCATTAATCAAAGAAAGGATATGAGTCGCTATATATATGAAATAATATTAAACAATATTTTGTGAAAAATTATGTATATACATATATATGAGAATTTCTAACTAGCACGTAGTATAATAGAATATAATATATAATATAAAATAAAATATGAAATATAAAAAAATAAAAATATATAATGATAAATTAAAAAAATAAAATAAATTTTTATTATTTAATATATTATTTTAAAATTTAATAATTATTATTTTATAATATATTTTTAAAATTATAAAAAAATGACATGCCTTTTTTGTACATACTAAACATGTGTCATATATATAAGTCTCGCTAATTTCATTATCAAATAGGTTATGGATGGATATAACAATTAATAATAAAGACAAAATTAAGGGGTCATACATAGAAAAAAAAATTTCTTGCGTAGGCAGCAAATGAAAAGAGACACGTAAAGCAAACCAAATTCATTAATTACAAAGCAAACTTAAACATCGCAGGCTATTGAACTATTTTCATTAATCTCATATTTATCGGAATCCAACAACCAAAGAATAAACAGATATATATATATATATATATATATATGTATATGTATATATATAATATTTGTATATAGAAACGAGTAAGAATATTATTCTTCCAAAATTTGTAGCACCTCAGCATTTACTAATTGTTAACAGACTGTTAATTTTTAACAGAATTTTAAAGCATCTTACACTATATTAGAGTTTAATTACTAATTCCTTTTTATGTTATTTGAATAAAATCAATGATTTTTCGTTGGCATTTATTAATCTTTTGAGTTAATGTAAAGGCTAACCTAATAATTGCTCGTGGTAGTTGGAGTTGAGAGACATCCAGCGATTATCAGACGAGAATTCAATCATTTCACGTTTAAACAATGCTTCGTATTTTTTTTATTACGTTATCCAATAAAAACAAAAGGCATAGAAAATTTGTTCAAAAAATAGATATTGATCTATTGTAAAAAACTTTTATTTTATCATTCTGTTATTAAAAATTTTAAAAATTAAAATATAAAAATTATATCTAAATTTTATCCAATGCAATATTTAGAGAACTTTTACGAGAAAGATTATTTGTTGAATGAAATTTTTATGATTTCAAGGGAATTCGAAGCTATATCAAATATTTTTAATGAAATATTAGTGTATTAGTCAAAATGTACACGTTATATATTTTTTAATATAACATTTAGATAAAAATATTTATTATTTTTTAAGAAATATAATGCAATAGGTGCACAATCAAACATTTTCCTCTACCACGCTTGGAAAAACCCTTTATATGCCACATGTATCACGATTTTAGATTCCCAGATGAAATTCTCAGCAGTTCTCTGCAATTGACAACAAAAATTAAATCATGAATTTTTATTAGGTTAATGTTTATATTAAAAAAAATATTAATCCGATTATGAATTAATGTTATGTTGAAAAAAATATTAACCTAATTGTTAGTTAATGTTACATTGAACAAAATATTAATCCAATTATAGGTTAATGTTACATTGAACAAAATATTAACCTAATTTCAGGTTAATTTTACATTGAAAAAAATTAATCTGATTGCAAACTAATTTTACATTAAAAAAGAATTTAGCCCCAATTATGAGTTAATATGTATAATTAGGACTCATTGTTTATTTTTTTTTTTCACAGCAAAAAGTAGCACAACAAAGAATTCAAACGCATGTATCACACTGCATGCGAGGATAATGCTGAACTTTTGAATACACTTTTTGATTTTTAATTAGCTTTAAGATTTTAGTATATTTATATGTGAATTAGACTTCGTCAAGTATTACTATTATACTTCTTTAGTCAAGTCTTATTTTTGTTATTAAAGATAATTTTTTAACTTAGATACTATCAAACATTTTTTATTCTAAATGTAAATATCTTTTATAACAATCATTCAAACCTTAATTTAATGTGTCATGAGAGATTAATATTTTTTATTAAATCAAATTTTTATTAGTTAATATTATAAAAAATTAAATATAAATATATATTTTAATAAAAATTTAAACATTAATTTTTTTATGTTATAAAAAATTAACCCCTTTCGTAACAGTTGATTAGTCAAGTTGTACTTAATTTATCAAAGAAAGGAATAAATATGATAATGAATGACGTGGTGTATTATGTAAGATAGAAGTTGAAGACTGAATGTTATAAGTCTCAGAATCTGAACATTCATTCCTATTAGACAATGTGTTTGTTAAAGTCAAAACTCAATTTCCACTGTTATTTATCAATTTTCCACTTTTTCATTCAGAGAGATGTAAGAGGTAAGATAATTAATCCGCAAATATTTTATTTTTTCAAAAATAATATCTTAAATTTGAGTTTTATATTTAAAAATAATATTATTGAAAAAATTTTATTTTTATTACAAAATTTATTTAAATTAATTTAATTACAACTCAATATATAAATTTTTAAATATTAATAATTTTAACGATAAAAAGATAATTAAATCCAAAAGCAATTAGAAGTACATTTCAAAATCCACCTTTGTTTAAGTTGACGACTTCTGATTTTTATTTATTTACTTTTTCTTAAATTTAATGCAAACTTTTTTTCTGATAACTAAAATCCTAGCTAACACTACTTGTTTAAATTATTAGAAACATTTTGATTAAATATTATTAAAAATGTTAAATTTATTCCTTCAATTTTAAATATTGATAAAATTTCGTTAACATATCTTTTTAATTTTATTGATGTGGACAGATGCCAAATGAGATATATGTTGCATAAAATTATAATTTTGGATTTTTTTATTGATTTTAAAAGTCGAAGGGATGGAAAAATTGCACAACATTAAAATTTAAAGAAAAGAAAAAAAGATTCTTTTCCTTCTGACATTTCGCCCCATAATATAAAGTTTGGTTGAACAAAGATTCGAGGGCGTCGGATAGAAAATTTGATTGGATTTAAGTAAATTTTTTTTTATATTTTTGCTATTAAATTTTTAGTAAAAATAAAACATACAAAAATTGTTAAAAAAGAGTAAATTAGACTCTGCTTTCGTAACTTTATCATTTTAAACTTAGGATAAACAATAATAAAACAATCATTTTTAAAAAATATTTTTTAAATAAATTGTAATTTTTGAAAAAATTAATAATATTATTAAAGATATTTTGATCAAAATAGATAAAATTATAAATTTTTTATTTTTTTAAAAGAGAAGAGTATAGATTTTTAAAATAAAAAAATAAGGGTAAATTTATTCTTAAAAAAATTCAATTACAGGATGATAAGTTGTAAACACCATTTACATATTATTTTTTTATTACAAAATTTAATAGTAAAAAAATTCAATCTTACTTAGAAAGATAGACGAATAGGCATAGCTAGGAAGCAAGAGATCTTAATTGATAATTTCTCATGTTTTATTAATTTTGACTATGACTAAAGTTTAAGTCCTTTGATAAAAATTCAAGATGTTTTTAAGTTATATTACACTTTGAGACTAATTCTTACGTTAGAACCAAAAACGATAAATTTAGATAAAGTTTAAGCCAAAAGCGATAATTAAGGTAAAGTTTAAGTCTTTTAATTTTGAAAAGCACATGAATGGTAATCAATGCTTAATATTAGTGTCAAATTTGAATTGCTTTGTTAATATATTTACATCCACAAGCTTAAAATGGTCATTGTACGTATTTGAACACTCGCAGCTTCAAGAGCATTCTAGCATTTCATCCCTCACCTTCCAGAACTTGTAATATTTGCGTCTCTTCTTTTTCACATTTCTTCTTATTGTTTTTTCATTATTTCTTGTTTGATTTTTAATTAAGGATTTGGTAAGTTGTACTAATCAAGTAAATTTAATAAAATTATCTCTAGCCATTTGATAGGTGACGAAAGAAAGAATGAAAAGTCATTATATTTTGTGATTTAACTGACAATTTAAGGGTGTGTACAACTTACCTCCTTTAATTTTAAATGTAGACAAAAGACTCTTTAAATTTTTTATTTTGTGCAGTATGCTTTTTATATTGTTATCCAAACAGTTATTCACATTAACAAAATTAAAGTCGTCTGTTACACTGAATTGTGTGTTTGAAGGGGTCTTTTGTACGAATTTAAAGTTTGAAGAATTTATCTATCATATTCTTAAAGTTGAGAAGGTAAATTTTGATAATAATTTTTATAACAAAAATTAAAAAAGGATAAATTACATAAAATAAAAAATTTTAAACAATAATTTTGTGAACATTTAAAATTAAAGTTAAAAAATAAATTATACAACAGTCTAGAACGAAGGAGATTATTTACCCTATAATACTAATAATAGTTTACTTATCATTCTTACCGACAAGCGCGTTTAAACAAATTTCCAGGCATTTATCCTATTACGGTGTAAAATTAAACTCAGTATAGACTTATCAGTTGAAAGCTAAAGAAGTGTTCACTTTCGTTGGTCCTACCGTTTTACTTATTTCCAACGGAATTATTTGCATGCATTTGCTTTGCTCTATTAATTTAAATCAAAATGTCAATATACTCCCTCTTTCTCTCTATATTTAAAATGTCTAATTGTATTTTCAACTTGTGTGTGGACACAAAGATTTTTCTTGATTACTTTTAAAAGCACATCAATTCTTGGAATAGATTTGTTTAAATATCAAACTTAAGATTTAAACTAAAATAATCAAATAAAAAAAAACACTTTCTTAATCACTCTACCAACCTCTTCACGTTATACTCGACATTCTCTGAATCCGAATCCACTATATTTTTCAATCAGCTAAAATTAAATTAAAGAAAAAATAAATTATAATTTATTTTTTTAAAAAATAAAAAACTTATATTTGCATTCATTTTAACCAAAATATCATTAATTATAGTATTAAAATGTATTATTTATTTTAAATTAAAAATTAAAAATAATAAATTTTTTATTACTTAAATATATATTGTATTATATAAATAATAAATATAAGACTTTGTAGTCAGTAGCTGTTACTAAAAAACTAATAAAAGTATGTTGGTCAAAAAAAGTAAAATTATAAATATTTTTATGATGACCCTTGAAAAAAATATGGTGTAGAGTATTGACTGATAATCACGTGGTATATGTTTATTAAATTTTCGTCCCAACGCTTACAAGAGCTGGTTTATTTAAAGGCTGATAATATCTCGCTCAACTTAGCAACACACTAGTAGTTGCAAGAACAATATGGATTCTCTTGTAGAAACCCTTAATTCCCTTCAACCTCTTCACATGGCAATCTGTTTCATCATCCCACTCACCCTCTTTCTGGCTCTACTGCTTCGAATTCGTCGAAGGTCACCATACCCTCCGGGACCAAAGGGCTTGCCTATCCTAGGTAACATGCTCATGATGGATCAGCTCACTCACAGGGGTCTCGCCAAGCTAGCCCACCAATACGGCGGCGTTTTTCACCTCAAAATGGGCTTCCTCCACATGGTAGCCATCTCCGACCCCGACGCGGCTCGCCAGGTCCTTCAGCTCCAAGACAACATTTTCTCCAACCGCCCAGCCACTATAGCCATCAGCTACCTCACCTACGACCGAGCCGACATGGCCTTCGCTCACTACGGTCCCTTCTGGCGCCAGATGAGGAAGCTCTGCGTCATGAAGCTTTTCAGCCGCAAGCGCGCCGAGTCGTGGCAGTCCGTACGGGATGAGGTGGACACGGTGGTGCGTGCGGTGGCGGGGAGTACCGGCAAACCGGTGAACGTCGGGGAGTTGGTGTTCTCGCTGACGAAAAATATAATTTATCGGGCGGCTTTCGGGTCGAGTTCGCAGGAAGGACAGGACGAGTTCATTGGGATACTGCAGGAGTTTTCGAAATTGTTCGGGGCGTTCAATATCGCGGACTTTATACCTTATCTCGGGTGGATTGACCCGCAAGGCTTGAATACCCGACTGGCCAAAGCACGTGGGGCTCTGGACAGGTTCATAGACAAAATCATCGACGAACACATAGAGAAGAAGAGGATGAATTATGGTAAGAAGAACGTGAGCGAGGAAACGGACATGGTAGATGAGTTGATGGCGTTTTACAGTGAGGAGGCTAAAGTCAATGAATCCGACGATCTTCAAAACTCGATCAATCTCACCAAGGATAACATTAAAGCCATCATTATGGTAAATATATTTTTAAAAAATTATGCCGTGATAGTCAATTTCTTATTTAGGAAAATGTCTGCTGGACAAGATTTGGTTCGTTTATTATTATTATTCAAAATCGTGCATGGAATGGAAACACAATAAAAGAATAATAATGTGTGAAGATTTGGATTCATTAACGGTGACGCGTTACTTGGTTACAGGACGTGATGTTTGGAGGGACGGAGACTGTGGCGTCGGCTATAGAGTGGGCCATGGCGGAACTAATTAGAAACCCGGAAGATCTAAAGCGAGTCCAACAAGAGATCGCTGACGTGGTGGGCCTGGATCGTAGAGTTGAAGAGTCCGACTTCGACAAGCTCACTCATCTAAAATGCGCCCTCAAGGAGACACTGCGCCTCCACCCTCCCATCCCCTTGCTCCTCCACGAGACGGCGGAGGACGCCGAGGTTTCCGGCTACTTCGTTCCCAAGAAGGCGCGCGTGATGATCAACGCCTGGGCCATTGGGAGGGACCGTAACTCTTGGGACGACCCGGACTCATTCAAGCCCTCTCGCTTCCTCAAGGAGGGCGTGCCAGATTTCAAAGGGAGCAACTTCGAGTTCATTCCTTTCGGGTCGGGTCGGAGGTCCTGTCCCGGAATGCAACTGGGACTCTACGCGCTTGAGTTGGCGGTGGCTCACCTTCTCCACTGCTTCACGTGGGAGTTGCCGGACGGGATGAAGCCGAGTGAGATGGATATGAGTGACGTGTTCGGACTCACCGCTCCGAGAGCGAGTCGACTCATTGCCGTACCAAGTAAGCGCGTGGTGTGTCCTCTCTTTTAAGCTCCGAAAAGATGGCGGAGCGCAGGGAGGAGGAGGGTTGGATCATGTGACTTGTGAGCCATTGAAACTTCTCCAGTCTTTTTCTTTTTGGTGTTTCTTTCCTTTTTCTTTTTTTTTTTTTAAATCAATTTGTCAATTACACTAAATGCATGAAGAAAAAAAGAATAATTGGAAAAAAAGAAGAATATTATAAATATGGGGGATCACGCTTCTCCTGTTCTCAATTGATTTAAATTGATCTTGTTATTATGCGAAACCATCTAATTAGATCGTTTTTGTTGTAATTTCCCCCCTTCTGTGTACGTATAACAGTGAAATAAAAGTGAAACCAACAATCTTATCTTCCAACCATGGAAAAAAAATGTATTTGGTCATATTTGATGGCATGGCAAACTCTATAATGCAATCATAGTCAAATTTATAATTCTGTCTTTGAACCAAATGAAAACCTTTTTTCAACTGGTTAAATAAATTGTTCTGTTTTATAAATTTTCTCTATTTTTAATTGAATCTCTATTGTAGTTTTAAAAAATTTTAATTTAGTTATTATTGTTAAATTTTATTTACTTTGCTAACAGTGTTATCTTATCACTCTAAATATATATAATTTTTGTAAAAAAAATAAAAAATAATATAAGATTTAAATAACTTATATAAAATAAAGTGTAATTTATACTAAATAATTTAAATAAAATAATGTCTATTAATATGTATAGTCACAATGTAAGTTATAATAAGTGCATTAAAAAAATTAAACAAAATATTAATAAAAATTTAAGAAAGTAGACTAAATTAAAAATTATTAAAACTTTAAAAGAATAATTATAAATTTTTAAATTATAAAAATCTAATGAGTTCAACTTCAAAAATTCAGATATGATATGAGGCACGGTTTCTGATACGTGGAGGCGTAGGTCTTGTTATGTGCATGATTGAATTCCATCATACTACTTAATATGGAGAAGAGAGAGAGAGAGAGAGAGAGAGAGAGAGAAATGAAGTTTGCAATATTAATGACGAAGTTGCGACGGACTTCTAGGTGAAACAGGAAGAGGACTTGAGGCCTTTCTACAGCTCAAAATTGAAAGCAACATAATATCTCTGCAGTCTGGATCATCCTTCTTGTGTAATATCCACTCATTTATGCATGGAGCTCATGACTTCACTAGTCACATTTCACATTTAATTATCTTCGATCTTGAACATCAAGCCCAGCCCATTCACACCCATAGCCATAATACACATGTACATTGCAGTTTAAATAGTTGTCCACTGATGGTTGGACCCAAATTTTTTTTTCTTTTTAAAATTTTTCATACATATTATTCTATTACAGATAATCTTATACTAAATATGAATACTGTGAGACCCACAATGTGATTCTTGCTTGCTGTTAATTTTTTAACAATAATTTTATTTGTTGTTAAAGTATATTTAATATTATTATAATAAATATTATTGTAACAAATATTATGATTATTATAACTTTTATTTAAATAATTTATTTAACAAAAATTATAGTGATAATATAAATTATTATAAAAAAATTTAACAAAAAAAAAATTGCTGTTAAAACTGCAGACACCTCTCTTTATCATTAAATTTGCCCTTCAAATAATGCATTTCTCATTTTCTAAATGCGGAGAAATTACGTTTTCCCTCTCCGGTCAAATTATAAAATTTTGGGTCTTGTTAATAAGAAAGAAATAATTTTATTGATTAAAAATTTTATTAATAAATCAATTTTTTTTTAGTCAGTGCTCTTGACTAGCGAAAGTATAAAATTATATATATAAATTTTAACATACTAAAAATATTTTATTGTACTTTTCACTAAAACGAAAAGGTTTAATTCTGAGTTAAAATTAATTGTAACGTCTTACTTTGTTGTTTTAACAATATTTGCTTATAATTATTAGGTTGGGATGAGAATATAGACATAATAGGTCATGTGATCTCTCGCAGTTAATTTTTATGCGGATTAACGTTTGAAAGAGGTTTCTTGTTACTTTTTTTAAAATTTATGTACTGGTTTTTGTAATTATGCCTTAATTCTGAGGTTGAGGAGATAAAATGCAAGTTCTTCTTCGAATGCTTTTAAAGGTTTTATATTTTTTTGGATAAACAAGCTCTATCTTGTTATTCGTAGACCATCGTCAAATGAATTTAGTGCACAAGATGTAAGAGGACTCCATCACGTTAAAGTTATATATTTTGTTATTGACTCTCATTTATAAGTGTTGTTTATATGGTAGGCACTGTTCATTTAAGAAAAATACATATTTACAACAATTTGTAATAAAACGGTATACCACCTAAAACAACGACAGTTATTTAAAACTCTCAAGTCCAAGAAAAACAAAAACCTTCCAATTTCGTTTATCCATTATCTACCTTGTCTTTCTCACCCAAAATAAGGATACTGATATATATATATGTAACGTATTGTTCAACCAAATATGGATAAAAATTTGTTTTGTTCTCTCTAATCTCATGTTTCTGGTGTAGAACTCAACCACAGATATTGCATGTGTCAGTTATGGGTTGGAAAGTTAAACGTAGACAGATAGTTGCTGCTCGTACAAAATAAATTGACATCTTTTGTCACCTTTCCTAGTTCCTACTCCTTTGATTCTCTTCTAATCAAAAGGCAATATTACACCTTACTCCACCTCTCTCTTTCTCTCTCTCTCTTTTCTCTTCTCTTTTTTTTTTTTAAAATAATAATTACAGTTGTATCTCCACCTCAGAATTGACAGACATTCCTTTGCCTTGGTCCCTAGACAGCAAGTTTCCATCCCATAATAATGGCTTAGAAATATCACTTGTTTGGCGGCTAGGCTAGGTCAACCTCAATCACCAACTCTCACCTAAGTAATGCTTCTCCCGAAAACGACTCCACTGTGCCAATCAAGATACAAGCATCATAAGCTCTATTAATTAGTCGAGCTTTCATACATGTAATCGTGCATAAAGAACAAGTAGAGATCATATTCATTATTCAAGGGGTGTATGAAGTACTTATAAGCAAAGCGTAACCTCAACAAAAGTCAGTCTAACATTGTTCATCTTATGTTTTGAAACGCAAGTATTGATTATGATCCGATGTTCTTATGTAATATCATTACAAGCAACATCGCAAATAAATTAACAGAAGAATATAGAAATGGGGCTAAAAATGGCCCATTTCTAGCATACTAGGAGCTGCTTCCTTTAGCTCCACCAGCAGTTAATTCTTCTCTCTAACAGAGCACAACTTCAGAATAGTTTATCTTTAGAGTCTTTTCCACCTCAATTATGTAAATGTTAATTAGTGTACAACATGTGTTTACATCAAGATGCGAACAACAGCAAGGCCAACGGCAGAGATTGAAACAAGGGTCCCTATGCAGTATTTTATAACTTCATATTTCGCCGCTTCCAGCTGTGCTCTTAAAGCATGAATTTCCTGAACATTACATTTGGAATATAAAACAGAAATCACATGGGATGAGACTAATTAAAGAATAAGCTTCTCAAAGTCACATGTATGGTGTATTCTTACTCTGTCAAGTTTGTTAGTCAGGTTTGTAGTTTCAGCATTTTGATTAGACAATTCCTCCCTTATTCTCCTGCACTTGCAACAAATGATCAGAATTAACAGTAAAATATGTATTCAATCCAACGCGAGTTCCATGATGCTTTGACAGTGAACATATTTTTGGTTTTTTATTCTTACCCCTTTTCAAGGTTCAAATCCAACCGCTGTCCTGCTGTGACTTTATCTATTTCATGCCTGCATCACAAGTCAATAACATTGTCATTGCAGAATAAAGATCATAACATAACAAAATAAACACATTACACATGTATGATAATTGACCTTGTTCAAAGGTTAACTGCTAAAGAGCTTGATAAGACAGACCTCAAATCACTGCGCATCTTCTCTATGTCATTCCGAAGTTTCTCAGTCTCATGTTGCAACAAAGAAAAATGGTGCCCCTGCATCATAATTTTTCCAGGATATTACATAAGAAGGCAAACAAAACCAACATCCTCAAACTAGATAAGCACTTGAGGTAAAATTACAAGGACAAGCAAGCAACAAAGATATTCCCTTAAGAAAATGGTTGGTCTCCCATTACAGATGATTCAACATATTACGATGGAAGTAAGCAAGTTTCTTTTTTGTCTGTCTGTTCTCCATCAGAAGAATTGTTTGTAGAACCTTTTCAACTACTCAAGACAGGTAGATGCATAAGCAGCAAAAGTTTTTCTACAAATCTATTTATTATTCCTGTGTCAAGTTTCATTAACTTTATGTGCAAAGGTGAGGCATCACATTAAAAAAAAGTACTGTTTATCATATATCACATTTAAGAAGGATTAAGACAGATATTATCTACACCTTTTCAACCCATATTTTTGAGAAATCACAAGTTAGTCTCCGAAAATATCTAACTTGATACAAATTACTCCTTCCATCAACTGTCTCATGACTACCATCTAAGTGTTGCAACCATTGACTGATCCTGTTGGCATATTTAAGTCCATATGGCTCATGAAGGTCTAAGTAGAGGATGAAATTCACCATTTCACAGAAGGTATATGGAACTCTACAATCCTTTTCCCATATCTAAACAAGCTGAAATTGAGCAAATTTAAGATATATCCATCATTCCTTTGCCCTAATTTGAAGTTATGAGTTGTTAAAAAGAAACCCATCTCCTTAGCCATGGGATAGTCAGCAAAATTTGGAAAGCAACTATGGGTTACTTGACGAAGGGACTAATTTGCAATGAGTTACATATTTTTGGGGACTAACTCTTGTACTACCAAAAATTCAAGGACTAGAGCTAAGTCAATTTATAAATTCGGAACTAAATTGTTAGTTTACTCTAGAAATAATTTCTAGACCACAGAACCACCAGTTTGCAGAACATTAAACCTAAAAGTAAAAGAGATAGCTAAACTAACAGATTTATGTTAACTAAATACGGTCCAACAGACCAAATTCTAAATGCCAGATGTCAGCCATTTGAATAATAGATACTAACATATTCTCCTTCCTTCTGTTTTTTTTTAAAACTCATGTTCTGCTTTTTCCCTTTTCTTTTTACATATGTCAGATGCTACTATGCTTCCCTTGGGAAGTTTTGAGTTGGCTGTTCCTTTTGACTCTCTTATGCAGCGGAAGAAAACAGAAAAAATAAAGGGAAAAATGCAAACCCCATTCAACTTTGAACTATTTACAAACACCTCCTTCATTTTTGAAAACCAGAAATATTCCTCTCAACTATCACCCTTCAAGATTTAAGCCCTTCAATTCATTTCCATGTTCAATTTGTCAACAGCATGTCAAATCAAACTGTCATTTGTGACGTGGCCCATTATCGTTCGTTCAGAAAAAATACATTGATAAATTGATGACAGAGTTAATGTGAAAATGGACAGAAATGTTTTTAAATCATAAGGGTTAATAGTCGAGGGTTTTTTCAGATTTTTAAAATTGAGGACCGTTGGGAAATAGCTCAAAGTTGAAAGGGGATATTTGCATTTTGTTTTCTTAAAATAAATCAACTAAGGCTAGTAGCAGGAGAAGTAAAAGATAAGAGATATAATCTAGATTATAAAGTTCCACTGAATACCAGAAATTAATTCTTACATGAAAACCATCGATTTGCAAAGTTAAAAATTTAAAATAATGTAAAAAAACTGCCTAAATATCTTATGTGAATGTACCAATGTCAAGGTAGCCAAGATACATTATGGTTATCAATGCTAGTAAGAAGATCATTCCTTGAAATGCAAGCAAAGGTGATTGAGGAAAGAAAAAGGAAAGGACAAAGCCTAAGTGCAGTTTTTTTTTTTTTAATAACTCAACATCCTATGATTAAGTCTTTTTAAAAGTTTTCACCACATGTTTTATTCTTCTTGAAGAACCTAATAGTAAGAATATAACTTAAGATGCATTTGGTATAATTTAATAGAAAATATTTTCTAGAAACATTTTCTAAAATAGGCTGAAAATTGAAAATGTCTTTTAGACGTTTTCAGCATTTTCATATAATGACAAGTGCCATTTTTGTCATCTTTTAAAAAAGTAAACTTTTAACCACTTAAATATTATCATTTAATAATAGTCATACCCAAAAATCAATAAAAAAATTATAGTCATTTAAGTCAATTTGACTTAAAAACAAATATGAACAAATTTTTAACTTCACATAACAAATGTATTTTTAAATATTGAAAACTTACAAATATAAGCTGATTTTAAGAAATAGAAATTGAGCATGAAAACTGAAAATTTGATCACAAATCAAACACAACCTTAAATGCCAATTTGTTGAAAGATGGGGAAGAAGAATGAACGATGGACAAAAATTCAAAACCCATAAGTAGTCAATTTCATTTTATGCCTTAGATCAGTTAGCTGACTTCTTGACGAAAACTCAACCAAAAAGGGGCATTGCTACGTTTTTCGATGGGACAGAACAAAGACAAGAATGAGTACTCTGCATTTACTATAACAGAAGAAGCAGAAGCATGTATCCCTAAAAGTGTTTCCCAATAAATTAATGTAAAAAGAAAAAAATCATTCTGGATTAGTGCAATTCATGTAAATTATATTTATAGCATCAGTAAAACAAGATGGACGCTTCCTACAATCAATATAAGCACAAAAGCCCTTCACTCAACCCTAGGAAATGCACAATTCAGTATTCACTCCATCCATATGCACTTAAATCATTACCCTCAAACTCTGCTCATAATAATTAATCTGCATGAGTAATGAATACCTGTGAACTCTGCACTTCTGATTTGAATTTTGACAGATTGGCTTCTTGAATCATTTCAATCTTAGACAAACAAGAACCAAACCAGCTAATATTAGTACATAAATTGAATAATTTGTATTGTAAATCAAAGTATCAAACAAAAATTGACAAGGAAAACCATGAGTCCAATCGCACTTTGGTAGAAGTATAAGACAAAGACTGTAAAATGATCTTACTTTCTGCATTTCTCCTTTTGAAACAAATGACTGAGATACATTTTCCAGAGTGTCATTCAAAACTTCAGTTATGGCAGCAGTTATAGCCTCTGCTTGCTTAGAGGGCACACCTTGCCCCTCTAATCTCCTAACCTAAACAAAACGCAGGATGCTAAATCATACAACAGAATAATTCTAGAGAGAAACAATCTCTTCTACAGACTCTTAAACACTAAATTCAACATGCTTCCACGAATAAAAAGGGATGGGATTGAAATAAAAAATAGAAATAGAAAGTAGTGATCACTAAAAAAGAAAGAGACAAGTAAATTACAAGGGCTAATGTGTCAACGAGAAACAATCGCTTTCCGTTAGAATTCACCAGCTGAGAGATGTTTCTACAGTTAATTTGTCTACGTCCCGAAATAGAAGGCAAAGGAGCTGAAAATGGATCGAATACTGCTTTATCCAACGAAGATGCCACTTTGGAAGCCCCAAATCCTCCTATTCCAATCAATCCGATTCCTGAATTTGTTCCCAATTGACCCACCCGCTTGCAAGCCGCAGACGCGGCCATTAGATTCCGCGAAGAAGCTCCAAATATTGCCGAAATATTTTTCAAACCCTAAATTCCACCCAAATCGCGTTCGCAGCAACTATTCAAACAAAAGCACAAAATCACGAATTAAGATTTGATCAAGAATCTACGTTCAACACATTCACACCCAGGAAGAGAAACAGATCGATCGAGATTCCCGTTTGGTTCGTCAAACACACTAAAGCAGAAAACGTAGTTTAGAAAATTTCATCTCGCTCCCCACCTTATCCACTTTCTCGGCAACCAAAAGAAGAGAAAATAAGCGATTATTATTATTATTATTAAAAAAAAGTTGTTTCGTCTTGGGAAATGTGAAATGGATGGTACCTTAATTTCAACGGAAGATGGAGGAAGAGTTAAGGAATGACGAGATAACCAGGAACTTCTTTGTCAAGGAAATGCTAGGCAGTGCTGTGTTCAAATTCTCTCGTCGTCGTCAACAAGGCTGCTTCTTCCTTCGTGTAAGAATCGCTTTCTTGTTTCGTTAACGTTCTTCTTCGAATTTTCAAATGGAAAAAGTGTACGGTACCGGGTACTCACAAATCTGGACTCTCCAATGCAATGTTTCCTAATATGGATTTTCATTTCTTGATGACTCTAAACAATGGTGAAATCATCAATGGTAATGGTAATTATTAAACTAATGATCAAATTTTCAGAGTTTTGGTATGGTTAACTTTTTACTTCGAGTTCTGCTAACTTTAAGTGATAAAGGACACGAAAAAGACATTTCCCCCCTTATTATACATCATGATGAAGATCTTAATTATAGAATTCTGAGGATTAACGTTAGGATTGAAAAGGTTAATTGAGCAAAAATAAGAAAACACTGACCAGATTGTTGCTTAACCCAAAAGATACTTACAAAAAAAGTGTTCTAGTGAAATAGTTTGTTAAAAATAAACTAAATGATGACGTAAACAACTTTTTTGTTACAGAAAAGAAATAAAAACTAAAAATTACTTTTTGGAGGCAAAAATAACTTAAAATAATTATTACCCCTTTTTAATTTATCCTCTTAGTTACTTATAATTTTTTTACCCACTATTTAAATACGCATTTTTTAGTAATTTTTTTAAAAATTATCATATAAACTAATATTCATAAAATTATTTATCAAATAATACACATTCTCAAAATTATTTATCAAATACACTAATTTTTTTATAAAGTTTATTTCAATTTTTTTTTTTCAAAATAACTAAGAGTAAACATCCTCAAACATGCTCGTAGTAACTTCTAAATCACGGACAGTACATTGACAATTGACCGTCTTATTTAAAAAAAAAAAGACAAATTAGTAAATTACAAGACAACTCATTTGTAGGATCCCATCTTAATTGTGATTGAGGAATCATGCAGTGTATTCCTCTAGAACTTGGTGCTATTGTGGGAAGGATCTACATGATGTAGATTTGCTGAGTCGTGACCGCAATGATCATCTTTACAAATTTGCACAAACTGGATTAGTATTCTAATACTTTACGTACTTTCTATAAGAAGCCAGAAGGTTGGCATGTAGCAATTAGATCATATCCTGTAACACAGTATTGTTATGTGACGAGAAAGAAGACAAAAAATGAGTTAAATCATAATCATTTGAGTGGTTATTTTTACTTAATAGTAAATCTTATAAAATGTGTAAATTTATGTCCAGATTCAAATTCACTACAATCTTAGGTTTTTAATTTTAGTTATGGACATGTTTGATGGCGAGCAAGGTTTATCCGAGCAGAATGCTCAGAAGGTAAATGCCCAGCGAATTCGATTCTAGGCATCTCCGCAGTTTTTATACTTTTCTCCTCACTAAAAATATTCACCACCAGTAATTGTGAATTCTTCACAAGCCACAGTATAAAATTAAATTTTCTAATTGTGAGAGGGAGAAAGAATATACAAGTGATTCTCCAGAATCCTCATGTTCCATTACATAACAAGAGCGAACGAAAATGGATTTGTAGAAGATGTTACAATATCATCATTAAATTTGCTTTCCTTGAAAATAGGCTTTTCGTCAATCCTCAAATTCAGTGAAATTGCATGCAGAGTAAGTAGGGTTCACATGACTACACAAGAATCTATATGATTTTTCTCTTCGCTTAAAAAAAATATGATATTTCTTTAAACAAAAAAGGGTTTGCTTCACCTTCAACCGCTGGGAGAAGATACTGGAAGGGGAGAAGTGTTGTTATAAACAGGATAAGGCGAATCCAATTCAAGTTGGTCTAAAATCTTCTGCGTAGCCCATAAATAAGAAGAATGGCCTTCAATGTGCTCTGTCACGTTAACCTGCAAATCCGAAGAAAAACCCATTTTGTCTAAGATCCAAATCCATTGAATGATCATAGTTAAACGTTAGCAAATAGGGTGGATCAACATCTTACATTTTGGATCCCAGGAACATTGATTGGTTGGATTCCAGCTAGTCCTTTAGTAAGTAAACTGCTCAACAGAGAGAAAGGTTAGTTTCTACTTTCTGCTTAACAAATGAAATAAGATTAATATCTCCTAAGTTTTCTAAAGAATTTGACAGTATCAAATTCAACAAGAGATAGACAAAAATGTTGATGTCACAACAAATTAAGAGGATCTAAATCCAAAATGACAGGAGAAACCACATAATACAAGGAATATCATATGTGATAACACTGTTCATACAAAAAAATATGGGATTCTGATCTCTGCTTTTACAAGTTTGGAATGCCGTATCTCAGTGTGCATATAAAGCAATACCAAAAAAAAAAACAATCGTCTGAATTCTATTCTTTCTTACCTTAATAGTTTTTAATGAACATTTGTAAGCATTAATAGGTCTGTAGGTTATGCAGTGTGAGTTAACAGGTCTGCAGAAATTCTATCACTACATTTTAAAGTACCTGGCACGGAAAGCAACTCCAAGCATCCAATCATTTTTCGAATAAGCATTTATGAATCTTCCTGCAACCATCTACAGAAGACCACAGAGTCTCAGAAAAACATAAAAGGATGTATTTGCATAAAATAGTTTGACAAACAAGAAGGCGATATCAGAAGAAGTTTGAAATCCCCTATCACCTTTCTGGCAGCTTCCCAGCTCTCGTCCTTTATTGAGATGGGTGCTCCAAGAAGAACAACGTTTTCTACTATTTCAGCTGCCAATAAACACACGAAGCACCTTAGAATCAGCTATAAGGATAACCACTGCTCTGAGTCACCAAGGATCTGAAACCACGTAGAAATTTTGAGTTGAGAAGCTTAAAGAACACAAAATGGTATTGCTACTAACCATTATTTTCAGTTTCAGCCAAAGACTGGAGACACTTGAAAATAACTCGAGCCCCAAGTGAGTAACCTATGAGTGTCACTGGCCTGAAATTCAGGTTAATAACAATGCATGTTCCACAATTCAGGTTAATAACCTATGAGTGTCATTGGCCCAAATTAATAGGAAAAAATTTGAATTTAACCAATTACCTATTCCCCTGCAATCCATTTAACAATACTTCTGCAAGCAGCTTCCCTGCTTTGTCTGATCTGAAAAACAAAAATTAATTTAGATAAGCAGAGATCTAAAAATAAACCAAGAATGCAAATTGCTCACAGAAATTTTTTTTTATCAACATAATGAAGCCATCCCATCTTTAGTTCATAGAATGTTGTGTTGGATGAGTGGACACACTACAAAAGATATGATTAGGAATGATTGCATTAGAGAGAAAGTTAAAATAACACCTATCATTGAAAAGTTAGTAAAAATAAACCTCAAGTGGTTTGGTTATATATAAAGAGACTATCAGAAGTTCCTGTATGAATACGTGACTAGATGGAAGATAGCCTAATAATTATAGGCAGGGGGAGATTGAAAGGGACCTGTTTAGATGACTCAATAATATTGATATAGTACTAAGGAAACCTCAAACAAGGAAAAATACTTCATAAAACAGTAGCAACTAGCACTGGAAAACAGAAAATAGCAGCACAAACACACCAGGAAAACAACAAATACAACAGCATCAAAATAGTAGAAGAACAAGGAAAAAATAAAATGACAAAGAGGCTAGCACTCTCCCTCTATTCCACTCAGAAATTGCCTGCCTTCCACAAGATTACTCTGCCCATCAAATACCAGCATTCATCCCCAAAATGCCCCTGCTATGCCAGGTTAGTTAGGATATTCTTTGTCTTTGTTCTGCCAGCCCCTTTTTCCTTCTAGAATGAACTCTAAGCTCATCTTTCCCTGCCCTACTATCCCTCACGTGTTCTTTTCCTTTCCTCTGATATTTTTTAGCGATTGGGCTTATCACCAAAGAAAACAATAGAAAAAACTATTTAGATAGATCTAACCGTAAACAATCTAACCATAGAAATAAATTAAGATAAAACATGTTGGTATTGCTTGATTCATATAGTCAATCCCATCTAGTGAGAAAAGGTTTTGTTTGTTGTTGTTGTAGTGAAATCATCCCATCCTCGATATGCCTTTTATACAAAAGGACAACAAAAGATAAACAGATACATCCTTGGCATGCCGAACCACCTCAACATTTCATAGAGTCATAGTTCATCCACGGTGTAGTGTAGTTTCAGATCACTTGAAATATGACCCTTGTTAGAAAAATAAATTTCATTGGAGAGGGAAAATAGAAAGTACAATAAGGAGGGGAGGAGAAGGACCATATATCCTTCAAGACAGAGAAGGTAATATGAAATAGACAACCAAAATGGGTCAAGAATGCAACGTTGCACAATCTTCTGTATAGCAAAATTTGGAAACTCCCTTGAAACAACAAAGTAGAGCATTGGAAAGAAGCTATACACATAACATATCAAGGGGCAAAGAGACACCATTAAAGATGTGGGCATTGTCTCCAACCAAATACACTTAAGGACAGCATAAACTGCAGATTGCCACAAAATTTTGGCCTCTCTGTTCTCACTAAAACCTTCAAGCTGAATCATGAGAAACTATCTCATAGAAGAAAGGCACACTAAGTGTTGGAAATGTAAGAAAAAAAAAGTCTTACATGAGCTAGTTAAGACAAGACTACTGACTATATAATGTATGAGGATGTCAAACCAAATTGCCTCAGGCATGTTGGACATAAGACATTCTCTACATTCAAGCCTATACACAAGGCTCAACAATACAGATCAACACTCCACCATACAAACTTGGATTGGAATCATCAAACTTTAACATGGTATTAAAGCTTAAATGGCCTCACAGCCCATGAAGATCCATGGTCTGAGATGATGAAAGCCCAATGGAGAACTCATACCTGGTGAATTGGGCTGGCAAATACAAGCCAGAACCAAATGATGCTGTGGCCCAAGATTTGAAGCCCAAATATAGAAGGCTCAGTGAGGAAGACCCAGAAAAATATTGAATAATTGTGGCCTCTGAGGTTCAAAAGGAGTACAAACCCAGGCAAAGAAAGAAAGAGGCCTGAGTCCTCTAAGACTCAAAGAAACACAAACCTAGGATAATGAATGACAAGTCACAACTAGGTTAGGCCAGTTGGACTAGTAGGGGAGTTTTGGAAATGTAAGAAGAAAGAAATCCCACATTGCCTAGTTAAGACAACTCTAAGGATAAGGGTTATATAATGTATGAGGATGTCAAATCAAATTGTCTTAGGCATTTTAGACATAAGACACCCTCTATATTCAAGCTTATACACAAGGCCAGCAATATGAATCAACACTTCACCATACAAACTTGGACTAGGACTGTCAAACTCTAACACTAAGTATTCACTAAGAACCCAAACATTTAATTCTAAAGTGAAGTAGCCACTAGAAAATGAGAAATTATATGGGCCACTGTTCCTTAATTAGATCTAGACATAACCAACATAGTAGGAGTAAAAACTGACACAAAAGCTTATAAGGTGTTTTTGTAGTTCTTAGAAAATATGACATCTAATCCTCAGAAGACATGGTCAATAAGAAAACTCTCAAAACGTAGGTAAATGAAAAATAAATGCCTCAAGTTTGATAAGGCTGGATTACAAATCCTTAGAAAAGCTATATGCTTGGAATAGAATAATCTAATATGGTAAAAAGGAAAAATATTCAATTAACTTAGTTTAAATTAGACAAATAGAATTGTCAATTTACATGACTCTCTTTTTTTTTATATATTCAAGAAATACCAAAATATTTTGATGAATAATCAATTTCGTCACTTTGAACTGTCCAATTAAAAAATTAAACCCTTAAATTGCATACATGATAATGATTAACAAAGAGCTAGTACATTTTTGCCAATGCTTTGCCAAGAGTTCTATTCTACTCATAATCAAGAACAACAATGTGTAAACCTGTCAATTGCGATTGTCCATTTACTGTCTATGAAGTCAGTTGCTGCAAGTAATGCAGCTGGCCAAGCCAAAGCAGTTAAAAGTGAGCTCAATACAGTCATCATTGCCCCTCGCTTCATCAGCTCCATTGCAAGTCCTACAGGAGATGGCAGAAATATTGACATGATAAACAACTCTACTTATTATACTCATAACTAAATAGTATTAGCAGTCTGAAATCAAAACCAATTACTTGATGTAAGCCAATCCTGAATAGCAGTGCTCACAGCAATCAGATTTTTGGACTCCCACTGCAGCACATACCTAACTTTTTTGCAAGTTCATGAGAAAAGTCATTTGTTTTGCTGGGCTCACCAACCATGAGGACATTTATATCACAATCGAATAAAAAAAAACTAAGGGATATAAAAGGAGACTTCTTTCTGATAACTGATAAGATATTTTTGAAGGTAAAGGTCACATGGACATCAAGTATACCATTCCAAAATTACCTTCACTGTTTTACTTACTCCTTGGCCAATGAAAGCAGTAATGAAGGATAATGGACAAAATATTCACAATCATATATATCATCTTTTTTAAAAAAAGAAAAAATACTGATTCAGTTAGTAACCAAACACAACCAACCATATAGGGAGAAGGAATATGGTAAAGAAGTGTACCTCTCCAAGTAGTCCTGCTGCCCTTCCCACGGCCTTATAAAATCATCATCCTCAAAGACAAATCCTGAGACCAAGATCTCAACTGCCAGTCTCTGCAAGCAAAAGCTCAACAATAATTTATTTTTAAAACCATAAGCTTAGTGCTGAAGTATTGCTTGATAAAAAGAAAAAGGTCAGACAAAATTGACACATGCAAAAGGATCATAAGAAAGACCCTAGATACTCAATGAGATATGAAATGGCACCAAATGGTAGGATATCAAAGCCATGAAACTTACGCCTTGGTTATGGTTTTCTCCTATAGCTATGAATTCGAATTCATCCACACTACCAACTCTCCTAGCCATTTTGCTCCCTGTAAGACTAGCTCCGGCAGCTGGTAGAAAAAGTGTCAATGGAATTCAATTTTTTTTTTTTTTTTTAAAATATCATCACTTAACTGCAGGAAAGTGACCCCAATTATCCTATGAACTCTAAATGCATAAAACCACAATATGCGGAGAAAAATTGTAAAATGAAGGTCAAATGGACCATCTTCAGGATAAGTCAGAAATTAATGGGCAAGCATCACTTCTCTATTCAGTTATAAAATTTAAAATAAACTGGCATTTAACCTTTGTAAAACCTCTTTTGAACAACTAAAAGGTGAATTCAAGAGTTTCTATTGTAGCCTGACAGCCAGTTATCTACAAGGAATGAATGTGAATATGTTAATCAAATATATGCAGCAACAAAAGAATAAACAGCATCACATAATACTTTATCACACAGCATGTTTGCATCAGTTA
Source organism: Senna siamea (assembly GCA_031216115.1). NCBI lineage: Eukaryota > Viridiplantae > Streptophyta > Magnoliopsida > Fabales > Fabaceae > Senna > Senna siamea. Next base: position 17,292,601 of record CM062358.1, read on the forward strand.
AGCAGCACAATAGCACAAAATCCACCATATTGGGGGTGCATTAGAAACCCCAAATTGAACAAAGCGCACACCAAAGGCACGTGAGAGTGTCAATATGAACTTGGTGGTCTTGATCATATCTTTAAATAACACAGGAAACTCACAAAGAAAGAGCTAATTTATTGCCATGTTGGGGAAGATTTAAGAAGCATTTGAAGATTCTAACAAATCAACGAACATATACACAACTATATACCGCCAAATGAAGCCGCAACAGCAACAGAACCAGCAACAGTTCCTGCAGCACTAGCAGCCGCAGCAAACCCACTTGCTCCAATTATAGGGACCAGGGTACCCAAAGTTGGAGCCAAAGCACCTAGTCCTGCAGCAATTGCTGGGGCAGCTAATCCTGATGAATGCTTAAAAGGGGTTAGGAAACAATCAAATACATAAGAAACTTGATTTTTTTGCAGATTTATATATTTCAAATTACAAGTTCAAAATATGTTAAGGGATCCATACCACCAGTAATGGCCATCAAGGTTCCTCCAGTTATTGCAGCAGCACCAATGATGCCACCTCGCTTCCATTTAGCCCACTTGCTTTCTTTTGATTTTATTTCTTCTTTCTTTGATTCTTGCTCTTTAAGAAAGGCCATTGCAGAACAAGCAACCATGGTCTCAATAGCCTCCTGTAAAGTGAAGCATTCATCTTCCTCACTAAAAGATATGGAACCAATGAATTTGAGAACTTATAAAAATTGGCAATTTAAAGTGTGCTCAACTTGATCGTAAGTAACATGGCAATCAAGTATGTAAAGTGGTGTTCATGGGAAGGGAAGATTACTTCTTGATATGGCTATTTACTATAGTAAACACATGGAAAAACCTTACACTTGTCTCTCATGATTTCCTCAATTTATAACAAATTATTGCCAAACCACATAAAATTGTCTATTGAAAGATTAGGTATACAAACCATTTTTGTCCACTTGATATCAAGCCATGTTGCAAGCAACTGCAGTGCCACTCTATGTCGAGCATCATAGCCCTTTCTTCTACGGGAATATTTCTTGTTATCTTCACCCAAATCTGACAGACAAGCAGAAAGTAGTTCATAGAGAACTGCCACTTTCCTCTGATAGCTGAGCATTGTCACCTCTTCAGGTGGATTTTCATCAATTATACTATTAGTAGAACCCTGCTGTGCGTCATTACAGTCAAGGAGAGGAGTATCTATCTCCTGATGAGTTTCCAAGCGCAAATCTAAGTCTTCAGAATTTGATTGAACATTAGGAGTTGCATATTTCTCTCGACATTGATTCTCATATTCACGGTGTTTCTCTCTTCTAAACTTAGAAGACTCTGAAATTTTGCCCATGCTATTTACCATACTGTCAACAGCTTCTGATAAAGCAAGTTCTTGGTCTAAACTTTTGGAAGAATCATCATCACCTTCCTCTAAAAGTAATCTCATGAACTGTGACATTCAAATATATAGTCCTTGAGTGCAATATTGAGATAAACAGGAAAAAAATAAAATTAAATAGGACTAAGCATATATCAAATTTTAAAAAAAATAGAAAGAGTTGTGCTATACAGCTATAACGTTTAGAAAAAGGAAGAAAACTGAATCCACCATGGCAGTTATTAGAAAAGAGAGAGAGAGAGAGAGAGAGAGCAAGACCAGCAAAACCAAAAATTTCTGTGAAGTCTGTGATATGCCACATATCACATATGGTTTGATGGTTTTTTTTGTTCAATTTTTTGAGATGTTTAGTGTTTTACACACAAGAAAACCATGAGTCATCTGAACAATATTTACTTATATTTAAATTTTCATTTGTGTAGGCTTATCAAGTTTGAAAGTCGATTAAAATTTTTAGTTTTTCTCAAAAAAAAATTTCTACTAATAAAATTGTTTATTTATTGACACATTAAGGAATTTCTCACGCCCCTTTACACAATCAGATAACTCAAAAAGAAAAGGAGAAAAATATGGAATTGAAAGATATAAGTGCCAGACATGCATGAGCTAACGTTTTCCACCTCCATTTTGGCTCTGTTGCTCTCTGAAGCTCATCAAATACAAATGCAAAGAAGGATAAGAGTAAATTGAATCATATAGATTATAGATATAAACCTGTCTCCAACTCAATAGAGTATGTAGGGAAATAGAAGAAAATTTGACGGTGAACATTAATTTAATCCAAATCTGGAAGATATGGGACCTTAATCTTTAAGGCATCATAATACAATAAGGCATAAACATGAATACATAACTTCTTTATGTGTATGTATGCAGCGCACTAAAAATAAAAAGGAGTGAAGAAAAAGTAAAATGACATACTGGTCCCACAGGATGGCCAGACCCAGCAGTTTCCTCAAGTCCAGACCATGCTGATGAATCAATACCTAAAAACCTGCTCAAAAACAAAATAACATTGAAACAGAATGTCAGAATCCAACACAACACAATAGGTAGCTTTTCCACTCTGCCATAAGTTAAGAGGTGGGGGACTTTCGGAACATCAAGGCTTTGTTACAGATGTGTGAAGACAATGAAAATTAACGGGTTATTGCCATATTAACATAATTGAAAAACTAAATAGAATGTGAAAGAAATGACATGGGGAAAGCATTTAATCTTGAACCCTTTTTTTGTTTTTTATTAAAGATCTTGAACCCATTAAAATCAGTGTATTTCAATATGAAATAGAGCACGAGAAAACCAAAAAATTATAGCAAAAGTTTGTATGATTTGAAACGCGCACAACGAAAAAATTTCACCAGAATATAGTACTTAATGGTTAATTGGCCCAAAGTCTCATTTTCAGTTGAGTTACTGCCACTAAACATGCATCGCGCCTCTAAAAAAAATAGATTATTCATTCAAATTTACTTCAGCTTCAACTGTGTGAAAACCAGACAACAGTATACCGTTGATCCTTAGAAAAAATAACTTTTCAACGAAGACGATCCAACCCAAAATTCTAGGTAAACGAGGAAAAGGATCAAACATACCTGAACACAGGACGGAGCAGACCCGAATTCTCGTGGACCCAAAGATCCGGAAATTCGGAAACGGAATCACTGCTGGAACTACTGCTACTGATTCGTTCGTCAGATTGATTGACATCGAAGAAGCCTAGCGGCTGGGTCTGGTGAGTCTGGGCCCGGTGAAGAGCGAGGCCGAATAAAGCTGCAGCTGCGTATTTCTGCGTCGGCGTCAGAAACGACGTCATGGCCATCGTTTAGAATTCTAATATCACGAATGCAGGGGGAATTGAAGAAGACGAGTCAATAATCATCATCATTATTCTGGGGTTACGAAGGAGGAGAGAGAGCGATCATCACTTCGATTTCGAAAGGAATTGATATTGAAATGAGGATGTTAATGTAATATGCGCTTTCGATGATTTTCGATCTGTTTGTTGTTTCTGTTGAACGTTATCGCGCGAAATGTGCTGGTTTGTTCTAACAATGTCTCTGTCTCCTCTTGAGTCTTTACGTGCTGAAGCCAACGCTTCCGGATTTCAGAAATGAGAAATATTATTGTTTCTCTTGTTGGTCTTGTATGAGCAAATGAATATAACAATGAATTCCTTGTCGGCTTTTGGGACATAGAACAATGAATCCATTCAGTTATCTTATTTTAACATAGTGGCTAATGTATAATGTTAAGGACAACCAACGAGTCATGTTTAATCATTGATCTAAAAGAAAAAAGGGATTACATTGTAATAAATAAGATTTTTAAATATTACTTATGGTACTAAATCTTTTAGAGATTACTTTATACCAGAAGTTTAAATTTCTAAGGACTCATGTATCCAACGAGGAATGTGTTCTACTAGTTTAAAAGTATTAGGTTAAGCAAAAATGTGTTCCAATGTTGTAAAGAAATGTCAAGACTTTAAAATCATCCAAGTTAGAGGTGTTAAATGTCTAATCAAGTTTGTTTGCCTCAATTTGGGGAGGTGAGCAACTCCAAAATATGTCATCTGTGTGAGAATGTGAAAGAAAAGTTGTGATATTCATAGTCAGGACTAAAGTGAATTATAGCCAATTAGCCATCACTTTATTTTGAAATGAATCCTGTGCAATAGTGCACTATATGCAATAGGAAAGAGATTGAAAGAAATAAAAAGAAGAAAAAGATACAGAGAGATAAATACAAGGATTCATTTGTATGGTGTTAAATCTTTGTCTTTCTCTTCCCAAAATTCATACTGTCCATTTCTTAAGAAATTGAAAAAATCTTGATCCTATACCTATTATATAAAATAAATTTTGAGAGCTAAAATTTTGTTCATTGTTGTAGTGGTGGTGTGTTGACCTAATCAAATAAAAATCTACAGAACACGCTTCTTTTTACTTGGGGATTTTTTCAATGGGTAGATGAGAAATCTATTTGAAGATGTGTACATGCCAATGATACATGATAAAAAGATTTTGTTGAACTTGAAGAAGAAATTGATTATGTATAAGTGGCAAAATATAGGACTCAAATGTGCTTGCGTTAGTGTGATTTACTATAAATTTAAGTTTTAAGATTTAGGAGTATTTATTATGTTATCTATTATAAATTAGGGAGGAATGTGTAGTATTATGTTGTTGATTTGTAACCACTTAGAGTACTCATGTTCAAGTAATGAAATATATGTTACTCATGGTGATTTGACAATATGCCTTGATATTATTTGATTATAGAGCAACAAGTTAACCAACTTGTAACGTGGTACGACACCTTGTAGTCATCAAAATGACTTGATAATTTGCCTTAACATATCTTACCTAATACTTTTCAATCAGTGGATCGCATGCCTCCTTTGATAAATGAATCTCTACAAGTTTAAATTTTGAGTATAAAATAATTCTTAAAGGTTTTTATTTATTATACAAAAAATGTAATATTCTAAAAAATTTATTTTACAAAGTAATCTCTTTTTTCTTTCATATCAGTATTTAATGTATTACATAAGTCTTTAACAAAAGTAACTCAATTAAAAAAATATTATTGAATGAAATAGAAACACTATCATAAATTATGAAATATTAAACTTTTCGGGACTAAACAATCCTCCCAAATATCTTTCCAGGATTTATTTGTTAGTATATTCAATGATTATCTTGAGTTCTTTTTTTTTTTTTTGGTAAGTTCAAGCGGCCTAAGCCCAAGATCAAAATCACACAAAACAACTAAGAGCCCCCAAGAACCCAACGAAGTTCATTTTGATTAATAAATACAAGCGTTGCTAAATAGCTCGTTCAAAAGAAATGACAGGTGCATGCCATCATTGTAAATACCAAATAGTATGTCCCCACGTTATTAATTAGTTATATCTCATAAACTGACTAAAATGGCCCATTCCTTTATTAATTAGTCATATATATGTTTAGCATCTACAAAAATATATATTATTTTATTTTTTATTTTTTATTTTTTAAAATATAATTTAAAATTTTTATTATATTATTAAATAATAAATAATTATTTAATTATTTATTATATTTATTTTTTTATATCTTTATATTATATTATATATTATAATATATCATTTTATAAGATTATTTATTAAAAAGACCAACATTATTATAATATAAATATAAATATGTATATTAATTCATTTTAATAAGAAGGTTAAATGAGTTGCTTCTAAACCAACTAGTTTTTTTAGAGAGACTTTTAAGTTCGACAAAAAAAAAAAAATACATAAGTAGAAGACTATGTAACTAACTGTGAAATTGAATTGATAAATAAGGTTATTCTAAAAGAACTCAAGTAAAGGTTAGGATAGTTGGAGGAGATACGGATAGAGAAATTATTCTTCATATTAGAAAATTTTTAATTATACATATTATATCGCTTAATTTATCAATTGAACCTATACAAGCACATGTTTAGCCTCTATAATAAATTTTATAAAATTTGATCAAATTCAATTCATCATATATTAATTAAGTTAGGTTAAAATAATTTTTTATTTTGAATCAATTATACTCATAACTATTTTTACTATTTTATGTTTAGGATACTATTTTAAGATTTTTTAAATAATTTAGATAAAAATTAACATAACACATTCGATATTTAAATATGATGTATAAATAAATTTATTAATATTTATAATTTTTCATACATAAATAAAAATTTAAGAAATATTTGTCAAAAATCAAAGTTAAAAGGTACGTATACAAAAGTTTAAGAATTTTTTTACATTTAGCATTGAAGTGTAATATTTGATTTTATCCTTCACGTTTTAAATCATGGAAACTTTTTCAGTTCGATGCAACCCTTTACATGACCCAGGTTTCATTGACAGGGAAGAAGAGAGGATCTCATTCTCAAGAGTGTTTAAAACTAATTAAAATGGGTATGCTGAACTAAATCAAATTGAACAAAATTAATTAATAATTGGTTATGATGGATTTGTCTTAAATAATTTATAGGGGTTTGGTTCAGTTTTTAATTTATTATGTCAAAAATCAAATTGAATCTTATATTATTATTATCAAAATATTACTCTCTATTGTGAAGCTTTTTATTAGCGACCAAATTTGTCATCTTCCTTGATCTTTTAGTCTATATTATATTTTTTTTAAAAATTTATTATAAAAATTAGGTTAATTTCATAATTTTTAGACTAGATTTTAAAGAATAATATTATTTTTTTACGAATTAATTGAGAATAATTATATTTTTTATATATTTTTTAATTAAAATAATAATAAAAAGAAAATACCCTAATACTACTTAAAAGAGTAGAGTGAGATTTTGGATCTCGTCTATGGGTAAAGAATTTTTTTTTTTCAAATCCTTAATCATTTGTGACAACTTATATAGACATTATGATTTTATATTGTTAATGAACAAAATGATACAATTCAAATTTTATATATGAATTTTTTTTTATTAAGGCTAAAAAAAATCTACTCTTATTATAAGATTAATTCATTTTAAATTAATCAAAATTTAATAAATTTTTAAATATTAATAATTTTGATAAATAAATTAAATAAATTAAATTTTTTTTAAATAGTTTAAACTAAACTACAAAAAATAATCATAAATAATTAATTTTTGATTTTTAAAAAAAAAATAATTAATTATTTATAGTTTAATTTAACGCTATAAATTGAAATTCATTGGAACACTGTTATATCAGACTAAATGAAAATAATTTCGTTTAACAAGCTCTTCGTTTATCCAAACGGCCGTACCCATTCCCGTTTCCCCAGGAATTGACATTCCGTGTGGTGGAGGCATCCATCGTTTTGTTGTGTTTTGTTTCAGAAGACACAAGCCTTCCTCTCTCCTATATAAACATTCAATACCATTTGTGTCAACACCGGTTCCTTCAATTCGCGAGAGTAACGGTGATTTCCACAACTGAAAGATCCCTAAAAGACCCCTCCAGCAATTATGTTGCAGAGACCCAGACGACGTTGCGAGGGCACAGCCATGGGTGCTATCGTTCTTGATCTCCGACCTGGCCTCGGAATCGGACCCTTCTCTCTCGGTAATTTGCCACCACACACGTGTAGTGGGTAATAGAAATCGGGTTAAGATATATACCGTTTTCTGTTTGTTTTGTGAGAAATCTTATGAAGGTAGTGAGAGAAACCAGTTGATTCCAAATTCTGTAAATTCGAATTGGTTTTTGGTTTTCGCTTTTAGTTAGTCGCGTGTGCGTGTTGTAAACCTGGGTCGACGATTTAATAATCTCTTGATGATGGGGCTGGCAGTCACATCGTTAATTACCATGGATGATTTCTTGTTCCTGAACTCATATCTAAGCTAATTTGAAAATTCATGCAAATGAGACGTCAATTCTAATAGCACCCGTATATTATTATGCTAGTATGTCGATTATTAACTGGGCTTAGCATTTCAAATGCTGTTCAGGTATGCCAATATGTGAAGCATTTGCTCAGATACAGCAGCAGCCTAACTTATATGATGTAGTCCACGTAAAATATTTTGATGAGGTTTGTAAGTTGTAACAAATGAATTCACTTCTTATGATTTATGTCATCCATGCTCACTATGTACTCACACGACACAACTACCTTTCCTATATTCTATTTTTGCCACATGCATAGGCAGACTGTAATTCAATGACATTGCCTCTAAGGCATCTGCTGGTTTGTTTTACGAGAGACTTATCTGAATTGTTCCTTCTACCTCATGCATATGCAGGAACCTCTGAAGTTGGATATTGTTATAAGCTTTCCAGATCACGGTTTTCATCTTCGTTTTGATCCATGGTCTCAGGTGTTGTGTAGTTGTTTATTCTCAAGTGAAAATCTTGCACTTATTTTTGGTAGTATGCTTATGTGGAAACTCGAGATGAGGTTGCATTCCACTACTAGAAGTCCTTTTCATTATATCATTGATAGGAAGCATAACTTGCTAATTGTGGAGATGGACTGTCAGTGACTTTTCCATTTTAGAATTGCAACTAATTTGATAGGATGGGAACCATCACTATTATCTTGGTTGGTAATGTTGGGGTCTCATGAACGAAACTCCGAAACACAATCAAATCAGTTGGTGATTTATTGGGTAACGCAAGTTTGCAAAATGTGTATTTTGAGTTCTTTGTTTTATAGGATTCTCTTCAAAACTTGCAGATTTTAGTTCACTATGTGCATCTAGAACTGGTTATATTACTATTGAAGTAGATCCCATTTTTATATTAGAACTAGATAGAAAATCATGAAGAAAGATGTGTAAAGATCTTATACGCGAAGATAAACCATTAATTTTGAGGCGCTGTTCTTGAGAAATTGAAGAATTGCTCAAATGATATTCATCATAACTTGAGATTTACCCTGCGTGAAATTTATGTATTTTGTTACATAACTGTTTTCCTGCCTTTTGAGAAGATAATTTGCTAGAACACTTGTAGCCTTGTTTTACAAATGTTAATGGTGGATTTTCAACTATATCTTGTTCTTATAGACCTGATGGTCCAAATTCTGTCTCTAGTAGTTCTTATGGTTTTAATCAATTTAAGCTGTTGCATCATACTTCTATCTATTCTGCTTATACATGATTAGATGACTGCCATGTTTACTGTCTTCATATATGACTACTACCTTAGAGACTGCGCCTGATTGAGATATTTGATGTAAAGCGGCTTCAAATGCGCTATTCCACTTCACTGATTGGGTGAGTCCCTGGACTTCAAGTTTTATTTGTCTGTCCATTTATTGATGTATTATTGATCATCATGCCAACTTCTAGAGGACCATCAACTCTAGCTACCTTTGTTGCTGTATATGCACTTTTTGGACCCACATATCCTGGAACTTTTGACAAGGATCGAGGCATTTACACTCTATTTTACCCGGTATATATTTGGGATTTATAATGCTCATACAATTCTGTAAAAATGTTTTTTATTTTCTAATTTTCCTTCTTATTTTTCTTATAGGGTCTTTCCTTTGCATTTCCTATTCCAAGTCAGTACACTGACTGCTGCCATGATGGAGGAGGTAGATCGTCTTGAAATTGAAATTTCATATTGAGTTTTCATATTCTAATTTGTTGACTATTTTGTTTTTCATTTTTTTATGAAAGTCGAATTGCCATTGGAGTTTCCGGATGGTACCACACCAGTTACTTGCCGAGTTTCTATATATGATAGTTCTGCAGGTAAAAAGGTTGGTGTCGGATCTTTAATGGATAAGGCTTCTGTTCCTCCATTACCTGCTGGCAGCATTTACATGGAAGAGGTTCATGTTAAGGTTTGATTTCTTTTAGCCCTATATCAGTTTACACTTCACATGTATTTTTCTGAGAATCATGGGGATGATCATAAATTTTCTGCACCTTTTCACCATTTTTCCTGTCATACTGGGGTTGAATTCAGTTCTCTCTTACTCTCTCGTGTAGCTGGGGGAAGAATTGTATTTCACAGTTGGTGGTCAGCACATTCCTTTTGCTGCATCTCCGCAGGCAAGTTTTTGGTTGCATATAATTAAGTCTGCATTTTCTTTCCTATTATTGAACTATTTGCTATCCTTTTGTTTTTTGTTGGGTAAATTACTGTTCTCTCCCCTGAAAATGCCCTAATTACAAGGCCATTCAATTTGACCAAATGCCTTTATATTTATTATTTACATAAAAAATATGAAATGTTTTTTTGACTAATATAAAATACCCATATTTTCAAATTTAGAATAAATAACATTGAAATCAAAGTTTAAACAATACATTTTCTAATAAGTTAAAAAAAAATTATTTAATAAAAGAAGTCAATATTATCTTGGTTTGTATTTTTATTATTTTTTAGCTTCAAGGGAAGTTTTCACACATTTTCAAAATAGAGGAGTGGATTGTGTAATTTGAGCATCTCTTAGAAGGAGAGTAATTTACCCTTTTTTGTTTGTTTGTTTGTTTGTTTGTTTTGTCATCTTCAGTCAATCTTGTATTCTTTTGTATGAATATGAAGCGAAGTTGATGCTGTGCTTTGATTTGTTATTCATCCTCTGTACTTAATTATAGTTTCTTGACTTCTGCAGGATGTTTGGTCCGAACTAGGTCGTCCCTGCGCAATCTACCAGAAGCAGGTACTGTCTACTAATTTTTTAATGGAATTTAATGCTTTTGTAGACTTTATATTGTAATCAACAAGACAGGATACAGTAAAATCTGAATTTTAAAAACACTATTAGACCTTTTTTCCTTCTTGTTGTACTGGTGAAAACCAAATTGCTGAAAATTTTTACAATTTATTGATATAAAGATTTTTGTGCACTTAAGTTTATTTGCAAATTGCAAGTATATAATTTAGCATAAGTTTTTCTTTCCCAACATCTTTGACTTAGTAATTGTTGCTTCAGAGTTCAGGCTTCTTGACTATCAGTGTATCTTTAATTATTTACTGTTAGGTTTGGGTATCTACATTTAATGTGTAGGAACATTATTGCGTTACCATTTTTGCCAATGATTTAATGGATGTCTCTCCTAATCTTGTTGTAACACACGTAGCATTGACAACTTCGAAGAGTGTAGGAAAGAGGATGGGTCTAAACAGAAATGTTGAAGACAGGGCTAATAGTTTAAAGAAAAACTAAATTTTCTTCTTGTTAGTTTAATATTAAATATTCCCTCTTCATGAAGGAATATTGCTTTTTACTTGAAAATTAGGCATTAGCTATTCAATCTATGGAGATGAAATCTCAATTTCACCATAAGAATAGACTAATGTGGCAATATCTTTAGCTACCAAACTCCTTTCGTAGATACCTATTGGGTGGATACTGAAGATTAATCTTGCAGGTAGACCAAATGGTTATTCACTCTGCCTCAGATCCTCGGCCACGGACAACTCTCTGTGCAGATTACTTTTATAATTATTTTACTCGTGGTCTTGACATTTTATTTGATGGGCAGGTTTGCACCTTCTTTTACTCTTTTACTTGTGTACATTAATGAAAATATATCATTTTGAAAAGGAAGTTCTTGTGTCTTGTATTTTCAGACTCACAAGATCAAGAAGTTTGTGTTACATACCAACTACCCAGGTCATGCCGATTTCAATTCATACATCAAGTGCAATTTTGTTATCTATGGCTCAGATTGTAAGCTATCTTCTATTCGCAATATTTAAGATTCATCTCTAATAGTAAAGAAATGGATAATGATTTTTTGCAATGGAAGAGACAAGATCATTTTAATTTTCTTTCTTGCAGCTCAGGGATCTTTTCAGGAGGTAAATAACAGCAAACAAAGGGTTATTACACCTTCGACGAAGTGGGAACAAGTTAAGGTAATTCTATACTTGAACCACATTCCATAATTTAGGGAAGAAAAGGTGATGAGCATTGATACTGGATTTCCTTTTATAATTAATAGTAGATTTTCACCTATAACATCCTATAATTGATTTTTTTAGGAAATCCTTGGGGATTGTGGGCGAGCTGCAATTCAAACACAAGGTTCTACAAGCAACCCTTTTGGATCTACTCTTGTGTACGGCTATCGAAATATTGCCTTCGAGGTGGGTCATTCTTTACACTTAAAATTTAGCGAATGTTAATCTTTGATGGGACTGCTAATCTATATTCTGGTTATCGTAGCAGGTGATGAAGAATGGTTATATTGCAACTATAACTCTCTTCCAGTTATAATAATAATGGTACATATTCTTTATCATGTGACCTCTAGCATTCTTGTATTTTTTTTTATTTTTAATTGGTTTTTTAGATAGCACCTTTGACTCTTTGTTTCATATCTCCCTCTTCAGTGGAGACATTGAATTTGCTGTGTCTATTAATTTGTAGGTAGTAGATACCATTTGGAGGTGTTTGTCTGTGCATTGCAAGGGTTGCAGATTATTCTTTATCCCTTTCCTCGTTGTTTAAACGTTGATCTAGCATGGTTATGGATTTTAACATGGTGCAGCGGGGTTAGGTTTGTACAGTCCATGTGTTTAATAGTTCAGTCATCATCATGGCAAGCATCTAGTACAATTGTACAGCTATTTAAGGAATTCTACTTGTTATATATAGTGTTTATACTGGTTTAATTTTATTGCGTCCAACTTTATCTTGCTGGAAGCTAGTTTTTTAAATTTCTATTATACCTTCGACTAGCTGTAGCTATAGCTGTTATGTGTATTCAAACATTCAGATATCAAATATTACTATCGTTTAAAAATAAATTTTTAAATTTAGTATTTAAAATATTACACTTTTCTTAAATAAAGCTTTTCAATTCAATAAACAAGTTGGCAATTTCAAAGGTGTGGAAATTTGTGTGTTCTATTATTCTATATCGCACACATAAGTAGCTTGACTTGATCTCCATAACATTGTCACGTATCCTGATTTTAATTGATTTTTCTTGATAATATAGAATAATTATGTCGTTCTCCCTGAATAGTCTACACTCTATATGCGGAAGCAGCACTAGTAGTATTTTGTAGTAACAGTGGATTTGCTGAATGCGTTGACTTGACCTAGTCAAATGAACCCATGGACCTGCTAATTTCCTAGGTAAAAAGTTGTTCTTGTCCTGCCTCTTCGGCACCTGTTTCAGTGGGAGGGACCATGAGATTCTAGTGGCGATAGTGTTTCATGCTTCACAGTTTGTGTGGACTGTGGTTCTAGTTGCAACATTACCCCCATCTTTTTTGAGGAAGCAGTCTTGTCCTTTTCCTCGATTATAAATTTTATTTTGGTACGACAAATTAAAGGGGAACACCAAAATCCTCGTGACAAGGGTCAACAACCCTGAATGGAGGATTAAAGAAAAATAAAGGAAGCAATGGTTGATATACACCTAGTGATTCGCTTCTCCATGTGGCTGTGAAAGTATTTGCAACCGTGAAAGTCTTTATCATCGTAGTAATGATTGTGTCCTTTAAAGACAGACAAGATACTCCATGTTCACAATTGCGACAAATCACAGCTGGAAAACATGCTCAATCACAAGGAAAGAAGCTGTACACTTTATTTACAGCAAATTTAAAAACTACAATTTATCCTATCATGTGTAGTTTAATATGGCACTAAAAAAATTTCATTTCTTTTATTATTAGTTTTTGTAGCAATCTATTGATATAAAAAACTCTCAAGTAAGAACAGAAGTTACAATACAATACAAATAATTGGAAAGGATTACAGTTACCAATGTTGTGCAATACAAATATGTATGGGGTTGAATACTCATTGAATTTCTACATAAGCAAGCGCATCCTGTAAAGATTTGGTTTCTGAACTTTTGATATTTGTGAAAAGAGATAGGTTACAAAGTGTGCCAACAATGTAACTAGCTTGCATAAGAAACATAAAAGTTTGTTGCTCCCCACAGATTCATGGCGTAAGATCCTTTCAGAAATTGTCACAGACTGCACACATTACTTGCATACTTCATGGCTGCCATGAAGAAAAACAATCATTCTTTTAAATGCATGAATACACTAGTGTATGTTACTCGTAATGATACGAGGTTTTAAATTGAACTTAACTTGTGAACCAAATACTTAAATAGACCTTTTGAAACTCAACTGTCGAAGATGAAATCACAGACCAAAGAATGAGAAATAAATAATTAAATAATAGTTTTGAAAGAATTTAATAATCCCTACTATTATATGTAGAAGTTCCGAAGTTACATTTCAAGTGGTGCTAATTTTCTTTCTAAGTGATTTCAAATGGTGGTCTTGTGAGGTAACCTTCCGTAAGTTCCTTCCAGAAAAGGAATCACTGAGTATCTCGATATGCAGCATCCTTCAAGGCAAGTTAGAATTGTTATGTGATAAGAAATGACCAATAGTGGAGCATCAAACCAAGCATCAAGGTGAATGATGACATGTTCGCAATTCCATTTCTTTTAAGACATATTTCCAAATTATATTTGGTAAAATTACACAACATCATTACATTTTAATCATGACAACCTTAATTATTTGAATAGGTTTACTATATGAATAGGGTTAATGATTTCATTTTCCACCAAACCTATCTAAAGAATAAAAAATTTGGACTACTCTTTTATTTTAAGAAATCTTGAATCAGGATAAAAATCTGTTACTAATCTGACAAAATTGACATCATCTAACCTGATTATTAGCAGCTTGTTCATGTATTCTCTGAGGCTTCATGTTCAAATCAATCATGTTAGTTTCCATATTAGCATGCCCATCAGCCTCAGGTTCTGGTGTTGCAACCACAGCTATCCGATGATTTTGTTGTTTCTCTCCCATTTTTACTTTAGACAGTGAATTTTGTCCTCTTTTAGTCTCATCTGGTTCCAAAGACTGTATAGTTGTGTTTTCTACAAGACCATGTTTATCTCCAGGAAACTATAGACCAAACAAAAATATATAACATAAATCATGCTTAAAGACAACAAAATCACAAATTATACCAATTTAAGACAGAAGCAGAAGGAAGACATACCTCAACTCTTTGTCTAAAAAGAAGATATCTTCTATGTGTTCTTTTACCTCCGACATGAACCATCATATCACAATGCAAACAAAGGGAACTCCCATCTATCTCACAATAGAAGAAAGCTACATCCAAGTTCAATAGGCAAAACATGAGCATAAAACTTGTGAAAATAGAACAAAGATAGAGAGAAAGCAAATTACCTACCAGGTGCATTTTCACATATATCACACTGCTTAACATCACTTGGACTTGCAAGACCAACCCTTGTATGTCGGCTAGCCAGTTTATTACACATATGAACCTATTGGTCAAATAATTTGAAGTTTAAAATTTAAACACTACAATAACAGTTAAAATTCAATTACATTGAAGTTTCATGAAATGAAAAATCAATCTGATCAAGTATAGTTACAGGGCCAAATTGTAAATCCTTCAATTTGTGCCACAAGAGAATACATTGTGACTGTAAGCGCTCATTTTCTCTATCAATGGACTCTGTAAGTTTGGTAAAGTAAAAAAGTACTTTAATAAGATGTATTCAGTCCAAATCCATTTAATAATATTTTTCCCAAATTAAGTGAAACATTGTGATTCTAGCACAACGCAAAACATCAGATTTTGCCAAGCCCAACATCATTGCTAAAATAGCAATGAACTTATCAACATTGGAAATACGCAGACAAAGGAAACTAGAAAAGCTCTATCGATGAAACTATGGCAGTATTTGATAAAGATCCACAATCATATAGATGTTTTCTCATGGTATTCAATTTAGATATAGAAAATAAAAACCTTCTCATCGCAGGCACGGCAGAGAGCAGCCTCATCGGCAGCACAGAAAACGATGGCGGCGGCACTCTCACAGGCGTCACAAAGTGTTCTCATAATTGAACTCTCCTGCTACTTTCATTGCTTCAACCATCAAATACAAGAAACTTGAAGTCAGATAAAAGAAAAAAGAGAAACTGAATTTATTCATTAAAAAAATATAATATAAAGGAGAAACATTTAAAAAAAAAAAAAAAACAAGCCCACAGAACAAGACAGATTTCACCAAATCCATGTGGGTATGATAGTTTTGTTTTTCTCAAGTTGTTGTATGTTTGGGTGGTGGTGTTAGTGTTACAACTGGTGGTGGTGGAGGTGCTGCTTTTGATAATGATGATGATGATGGGGAAGGATTATGATTATTTTTAGGATAAAGAGGGATTTTGAAGATAGGAGACCTTGGGGTTAACTCAAGAAAGAAGGAGCCATATGTGTGGGTATTAATAAACAAAGACACAATAAATGAGTGTTCGTCAATTCTGTTGGGCTCTTTCCTGACTTCATAGCCACAAATCCAAAGCCAATGCGGGGTTGACACCACCCCTTTCTTCATCCTCACCCACCAATTTTGATGTCTCACACTGGGAGTCTGGGACCCATACCCTTTCGGCCCTAACCCTCTTCGAGTTTGTTGCTGCTAAATTGCCTTATTCCTTATTCGTGTTAACTTTCATTTCTGCCCACACTCTTTATTTTTACTTCAAAGGCTTCTTCGTCAACCTTCATCTCTTCTCTACTCTGCATCTGGGTGTTATATTTTAATGAATAAATTCAGTTTCTCTTTTTGCAACGCTTGAATGTGAATCCCTACAAATTAATGAAAGAAATGTAATTTTTTAAGCTTTTAAATTAATGTATTTTATAATTATTTTTTATCTTTTTTATTTTAAAAATGTGTAATTCAATAACTAAAAGATACATGTTTCATCCGTCAATTCTTAGAAGTTGTGACTCCTTGTTTTTGTTCCATCGGTAGTACTTTACAGGACCAATCCCAGTAGTAAATTTAAAACATTTAGAAATTGAATTATATATTTAAAAACTATTATTTTATTATTTTTATTTTGAGTTAAAAATACTAAATTTTTTATTTTAAATTTGATAAAATAATTTTATGATTAAATATATATTTAATTATATATATAATAAATATAAAACTACTTCAATCAAATGCATATTTAGGTCTGTCAAGTCCGTACAGTCATGCGCATAATTGAACTAAGGATTAGTAAGCAATTCTAACAACTAGTTAATTGGAGGATAAATCTTTTGTTTATCTTAAGTAAAGTTTTAGATTTGAGTCTTATTTATAAAAAAATTTTATTGATAAAATTCTAATAAGACATTCATTAATTTAAACTAAATTAATCATAGTTTAATAAATATTTAAAGTGATAATTTAAAAAAAAAATTAGTAAATAATTGATAATTAATTAAAGTGATGGGAATTTTTTTTTTTAAATAAGATTGAGTTTGAGTTTTGTAAACACTTTCACTAAGAAAATTCTAATTTTGTCGTCAAACGTAGTCAATTCAAATAAAATTAATCCAAATTCAATTAAATTTTAAATATAGATAGTTTCAATTAAAAAGCAAAATATATGTTTAAAAAATATAGCAGTGATCTCTTGCTATTGTAGGGTGACAGAATAGAGTTTCCCAAAAAACTGAATCAGTGAAAACTGCCTGAGGAGATCCTTGTTTCCATCATTCCTATCTTCGCTACATACAGAAGAAGAAGTAAGGACTCGTGTCCAAACTCCTTTCCTTTATATGGTACTATTTATGGACAAATATACATTTGAATTATCTCAATTGCTGACTTTCCATAAATGTTTTAAAATATGTACATAGCATTTTTTTTTGGGGATTTTACTCTAATGCATGGCATTAATTAGTTTCTTGTTCAGTAAGAAGCAGAAACTATACTTGGTGGACGTAAATCAATTTTGTTCATGACTGAAATATTATGTCCTGTTTACTTAATCCCACAAATTAACAAATCCCCCGATAAATATAACACACAATTACATCAATATATATCACAATTTCTTATTTCAAGTACCAAATGAGCAAAAACAATAATGTTTTCCTTTTTTGGAGCCTTTTCCTCTCAAACCATGACTTGCAAAACTTGAAAACCACAAATACACTTGGGTACATATTTGAACACAAATCAACAACAACAATATCTTCTTCTTTCCCCCATTTTTGTGTGTCTATGACTATGAACAAGCTGTTTCTCCTATAGACAAAAAGGAATTGGAAGTTTGTTGACTTTTTTGCTTGAAACACAAAATCTATATATATAAACAAGTTAATAACTAGAAGGAGAAGTTCAACATGTCCATACTCAAGCTCTCCATCATCACATTCTCCATGAATCCACATAAAGTAGGAGCCTTCTTGAAGCTGTGAGCACGAGGCTTGAAGGAGCAAGAAGAGATTGGAAGGATTGGGATATTCTCACAGTTACAGAGCTCAATCATATACCCATCTGGATCGTGGAAGAACACTTGGTCCACTCTGCTTCCTTCGTCTTCCACCACTGCCGTCACATACCTCATCCCCATCTCCTCCAGCCTCCTCTTCACAACCCCAACGTCCCTACACTGCTCAAACCATCCAAAATCAAATCATTACCACAACTTCTATCAGTTTACTATATATATATATATATATAATGAATGCACCATTGGTGATATATAGTGGATTTGAGTGCATACTTGGAAAGAGATATGATTGTCCTTGGGATTGATGGGTCGTACTTCATTCATGCAGCTATCGAACTCATCAATTTCTGGATTCTCGATCAAGTGTATCCCAATACCATAATTGTACAACCTATACAAGAAATACCCAACACATTCATTCATAAGTTATTGAGAGGAATGAAGAGAAAGAGAAAGAGAGCTAACTAACCAGGCGCCATTGAACTTGAAAGAAGATGGTCGTTTAATGAGAACGAAGCCCAAGACGTGCTCATAAAACCTCATAGACTCCCAAACAGATCGGCATAGCAGAGACACATGGTTCAGTGAAAGCAGCGGAAGTGACTGTGGTTCGCAGCTCCCTACTTCCTCAATCTCCATTTTTCACTCTTTCTTTCTCTTTACTTTTGATATTTCGATCAACTTGGCAACGAGTCTGATTGTCTAAGCTGCTTTTTATATAAACCCTGTAATTTGGTAACATCTTCAAACTTCATCCAAATATAAGCACTTTCTTTGCTCTTTCTGTCGTTTTCAGTGGGAGATTTCCTCGAAGGTTCTTTTAATTGAAAATGCTTCACTCTTCTAATTAATGTCATAGATGTAAGCATAGTTTCTCATTCACTAATTTTTCTCAGCATGGTGGTCTTGGCGTACTTCTGCCACTGACCAGAAAGTACAAAGGTTCAAAACACTCAGAAATTTCTACGATGCTTCCACCACAAACTTTACCTTGTTACGTTGTTTTGTTTGGGTATAATCGAAGGAAGCAAAACTTTGAGATAGTTTCTTTACTCTCCCATTGTCTTACTGTTTCATAAACTTTGAGAAGCAAATTTTTTCTGGGGTCCACTCATAGTCATAGTTGTAAATTGTAGTTTGTAAATGTAGAAGGCTTGGTAAGGAATCTATTTTCAATTATCAACTAAAGTATTTAGTATTATCTATATATATATATATATATATATATTTTTGGAGTTATATCCTAAAGTTTAAGTAAAAATTATTTATTTATTAAAATATGAATGATATTAATATTAAATTGGTTTAAATATACTTTCAGTCTCTCTAATTTCATTAAAAAAATAGATAAGACTGTCATTCATTTTTGTCCTCTTTATTATATTTTTATTCAAAATTTGATGTTAAATTTCATAGTTGACTAAATTAGATATTAAATATAAGTATGGGTTAAGAGTTCTGCATAAATAAATAACGACTCAGTCAATAAATTATTAATTTTGATACTAAATATTGGATCAATAATATAATAAAAGAATAAAATTATATTATTTTACAAAGAATTAGTTATCTATTTTTAAATTAAAGAGACTAAATTGAATGTAAACATTAAAAGTGTATTTAACCACGTTAAATCTAAAATTTTTTGATACAGATTGCTGCACAGCTTAATCGTTGTTGTTGAACATTGATGGACTTTGGGGTGTGCAATCTCTTAGGCTGATACGTAATTAAATTATAAAGCCCAACATCATCAAAATCTAGCCCCTTTGACGCCTTCATATTCATGACCCTTCGGCCAAAAAGAAAATTTCATATTCATGACCCCAAAAAATAAAAACTTTACAAAGAATTTAGCCCCTTTCGGCACCCGAAAGAAAAATCCCTTTTAATTTTACAATCTTCATGATCCCCCAAAAAAAAAAAGTGCAAAGAATTTAGAATAAATTATTTTTTAAAAAATTATCAGTATCAACAAATTTTTCTTTTATGTACAAGACTCTCAACAAATTTTTTTTTTATATATACAGGACTAAGTTTAAAATTTTTTTTAATAAGAATAAAATATTTATCACTCTTTAATCAATCATTTTTTGATGAATAAATTATCCTCTTATTTTCACAGAAAAATGGTTTAATGACAAAAAAGTCTCTTTTATTATAAAAATAAGTGGTTTGACATGTATTAGAGTGTAAGTTAATTTCTTTAATTTTTAAATATAAAAAATAATTTTTATATTTTAAAATAATGAAAAAGTAATAAAATCTATTTAACTTCTCACATTCTTGACATATTTTAAAAACTTAGAATTAAATCTATTTTGATTGAAAAATCTTTAGTTGTTATAATAACATGTTTAGATATATAAAAAAATTTAAATAAATTAATTTACTGTTCTTAAAAAAACAAATAGAATTGAAATAAACTGCTTGTTGTGGTTGTACTGTATTATGATTTGTCACAAAGTCACAGTCTCACCACATTCTCCATTTGAGTAAAAGAAATCAATGTGATGTTTAAAGATATCTCGGTTAAATAGATGATTTTAAGAGAGTTTTGTGTATATTTTTATAATTAAAAAAAAGCATGGAGTACTTAAGTGATTTTTCAAGATATAGGAGATAATTTATTCAAGAAATTGAGTAAAAATGGTAAGTTAATAATAAAGGTGGGGGACTTAATCACTTCATGATGTGATTTGCATCCTCTTTTGTTTTTGCATGATAGTATTGGATGAAATAATAAGATATCTAAACTTAGAATTTGAGGGTGAGAAGTGATGTGATGGAAATGTGTGTTATAATTAATAATAATGAAGGATTAATCCAATAACAAGAGGATAGCCAATAGTGATTCACTGATTAGGCTTTAAATCGCTGTGAATGAGCTCTTTAATCACTTCAAGTCTTTTCCATTTGTTTGTCGTTTTGCAATCAATGCAGAAAAACTACATCCCACTCATCTAATCCACCTTAACCGACGCCTAAAACTATCTCTCAATATCACTTTCTCATCATTACACAAGTTCATTTTAAAAAACATATATATTTACAATTTTTATATGAAAAAAGTTTTAGATGTTATTTTTATATTTTTATTATTAAATTTTTTAATTAAAAATTAATATTTATAAAATGTATATAATTCATCTTTTATATGATTAATTTTTTTAAAAAAAATTTATATATTTTATTTTAATTAAAAATTTTGATAATAAAAATATAAATAATTATATATAAATTTAGTCTTTTTTATATCTTTATTATTATATTTTAATATTAATAAAAAATTATACATGATTTATATAATTCACTTCTCTCATGATTAATTTTTTTTTAAATTATATATTTTATTTTTATTAAAAAATTTGATAATAAAAATAATAAAAAATATTATATATAAGTCTAGATTTTTTTTTTTGTACAAGATAATTTTTTATCCATTAACTTTCGAGTAAGGGATTAAGAAAATTTTGATTAAGATTTTAAATTTAAAAGACAAATTAAAGTTAAATTAATCAAATTTAAGGGATAAAATTAAATAAAAACATTCTTTTTTTTTGTTTGTACATTTTCAAAGAAATCAATAAATTTATTGATGAAGTTGCTAAATTTAATTTGTATGGATTGATTAATTTGAATATATAAAAGGACATTCTTGATGATTACACCTCTAAAATATTTATTAAAAATTAATTTTTTTATTTTCTCTTTTATTTTAAGAAAAAAAAACTTACATCTTGCCTCCTTTATTCTTTTAATCATTATTATCCTCTTCTAAACGTCCTATTTTCCTTAAAACTACATGTAATTTACAGAAGCAAACAGTTGTTTACCAAGGTATTATTCATTTGACAAAATTACCTTTTTATTATTTAAATTTAATTATAAGAAGTTTTAATTTTTTTCTCAAATATTTTTTTCATTAATTGTGTCTTTCATGTTTATAAATTTTTTATTTGTTTTTAATTTTAATTTCATTCATATAATAATGAAAAATCTAGTTATCAAATAATATATTATCAGCTAATCTGAGTATGTAATCTAATTTTATAAACAAATCTAAAAAATATATATTTTAATTTTCTTTCAAGAAAATTATAGTTCAATAAAAAAATAAAAAAATGATCATATGAAACACTTTACATAATCAAATTTTTAAAGTATAAAAAAATAATAAATAAATAACTTACTTTAAATAAATTTAAACTCAAATCTTTTTCTCTCTATTTCTCTCTTAAAATCTAAATCCATAAAAAGTTATGTTGCCATTATTTATAAAATAAGTATTTATTTAATTGAATATAGTTGTACGTTTGTATCCTCTATATAATTAACTGTCTCTGAATTTGACAAATCAGCTAATTAATTTAGTTATAATAGTTTAGATGATATTTGTAATTAGGATTTAGAAAAACATAAAAAAAATTTATAAACATATCAGATAAAAAAATACATTTAAAATAAAAAAACGTTGGCCAAACTCATTCATCCGTATCAGTTATCATCGTCTCTTTCGCCTTTTAGGAATCTGGTAGTCATTGATGAAAGCCTCACACAGGTACGAGAGTTATAGCCTTTTAAAGTCAACAGGATTCAAAAAGCTCAACAACACAACAATGACTTTCAAGTGACAAATTACCAACCAGCATTAATTGCTCGTTCAATGCGTACAAGTAACGCCAAAAAATAATAATAAGAAAGATATAGTGAAGTTTAGACCTTTTTTTTATTAACTTTGTTTTAAATATTTGCAAAAAAAAATAATAATAACATCTTCTCAATTGCTAATGACATTATTATTTGTTAAATATGTAAATAGATGACTATTAAAAAGATAAAGAGATAAATTCAGTCAAATAAATAGTTATTCTAATAGCAGTGACGAGACGATGCATCTTCATGATCCGTAATTTGTTACAGAAGACAAAGATTAAAAAAAAAAAAAGGTCAACATTAGATGTTTAAGTCATAAATTTGAATCATATATTGAAATATAGGTTAAAGACAGGGAACTCATTCTCATAAGCTCAACTTTTTTTATTTCACATTACTTTTTGAAATAATTTTAAAAAATATATTTTAACTAATAAAAAATTGAGTTTAAAAAGCTTGAATTTATATTAAAACCTTAAAATATATAGTTTAGTTACACGATCAATAAATTAGATTTTTTTTAATTAATTTGGATTGGGTTAGCTTATTGGACTTATAAGGATCATTTCAAAGTTTTTAGGTTTACCAAGGAAGAAAAATATTTTTAAGACAAGAAATATTTAATATACTTGTAGGACTAAAATAAAGTTTTGACCTTTTAAAAAATTAATTATTTTTTCGACCTCTTTAGTTTAAAAATTGTAATTAATTAAGATTTTAAAATTTTGTAATTTAATCACTGCCATAAAATTTTTCTTAGTATTTCATTAATTTTGTTGACAAGGCCAACATATATAATTTGTGTATTAAATATGTATAATTTATTTCAATAAAATAATAAAGTGAAAATTTTAAAAACTATAAGGATTAATTATAAATTTAAAAATAAAGTAAAATTTCAGGGACTAAATAATTAATTTAACCTTTGAAAAATTATAATTTGTAATTAAAAAAATGTCCTATATTGATCTTTATTGTAAGAAAAGATAAGTTATAATTTCATTTATTTTGATCAAGATATACTTTTATAGATTATCTATAAAATATAATAACTATTAAATATATATTTAATATAAAATAATCACTTTTTAAAATTTATAATAAACTAAATTTATCATTTTAAACATAAAATAAAGAAAAAAGATTATATTTTATCTCCTAATCTATAATCTAACAACGACATTTTTAGTATTTATACTTTAAAACATAACGACCTGCCTCTTTAAACTATTACAAGAATGTTAATTACGTTAGAATAGCAGACTTTGAAATTCAACTTATCCTATCAATTTTTTTTTTTAAAAAAATCTTTTCTAAGTGGTAATAGAAAAAGTTGACATTTACTATTATTATTATTATTATTATTATTATTATTATTATTATTATTATTTTAATCAAAACGTCTTTTAAAAGTTAATTTTCGAAGACTTAAAAGTTGAATTCTCCTCATACCATGGCTATTATGTGTTTTTTTTTTTTTCAGAGAACATGGCTATTATATGTTAAAATTCACCTATGGTAAACTGTTTTATTGTTTATGATAATTGATAAAGCGAAGTGTTATATACTTATATATATTTTTTTAAAGTTGATGTGCAAAGTTGTAAGATTATAGTTTAGAAGGATAATATGTAGTTTTTTTCCAAAATAAAATTTTAAATACAATATTTTTAAAAATACATTTTGTAGTAAACTATAATTTGAATGAAAGAAATAAAAATATTTTTTAGGGCATTTTGGTCAATTTTATAGTTTTAGGAAAGGCTTTTGACTTTCTATCTATTTTTAAGATAAAAAAATAAGATTGTATAATTTAAATATCTCTAAAAAAAAAAGGGATGAGGCATTGAAAGTTTGATTTCTTAAAATTTTAAACTATTCTCTCTTTATTTCTCTTTTATTTATTTTTTATAAATGAAAAAGTAAGAAAGAGGAAAATTGAAAAGAGAGATAAATTGAAGAGCTCAATCTCTTAAAATGTTGAGTTTCCTGTAAAAAAAAATCTAAAAAAAATACTTGTAACAAAATAAAGGCTATATTAATAATTTAAACTCAAAAAAACTTTTTTTTACTCTTCTTTACTCTATGAAAGATTAACTCTGTCAAACAAAATTTTAAGAAACTCTGTTTTGACCATTACTTTACTTTTGAGGAAACATAGTTTGAATATAATTAATTGTGAAACTCTTTGCTATTACATTTCAATGATTGCTTAATGAATTTTTATTCATCTTTTTAATAATACATTATATTCTCAGAAAATTTAAACATTCATTCTCTAGGCCACGTAGTGTTGTTAAACTTGTTTTATATGTTATTAATATTCTTGACCATATAGAATTAAATGAATAGAAAAAGAAAGCCACACATCTAAAAATATTGAGTAATTTATATCACTCTCTTCTAAAATTTAGTAAATTTACATTTAACACTTTTTAAATTTAAAAAAAATAGTCCTTGATACTTTTAAAAATTGATACTATGTTATTCAATTTTATTTTTTTAATTTTTATCAATAAAATTAATATTTTATGTGTTACATGTCCATTCAAAAATAATAAAATTATTTAATTTTTTTTATCGTTAGATTAATAATTTCACATTAATGTAATGCATTTACATACATGTTTAAATAAACAAATAAAATTATCAACTGAGTTTAACAAAAATAATTAGTCATTCAAAATGTGATGAATTAAAATTTTAATTTTAATTAAAACAATACTTATATTTAATATTTTATAGTTAAAATATAAAAGAAGGGAAATGGACTAACAGGAGTTGGGTCTAACAAACTGGACTAGTTCTTCACAACATAGTGAAATGAATTAAAATTTTTGTTATGATAGATATCCATATTTGGTGCCCAATAATACTTCAAACAATATTGCTTCCAATGATACCTATATAAAAAAAAAAATTAAAATGGCCAAACTCCAAACACATATACTAATTTAGTATTTTATTTTATCAATTTTTAATGGCTAGGATTCATAAGTAGGGCTGGTCAAATCCAAACTAAATCAAACTCATTTGAATTAAATTGATCCAACCAAAACCAATTATTTGATTGTGCAGATTGGAACAAAAATGTTTAAAATAGATTAAATTGACTGAGTTATTGAATTATGTTAATTTCCATCTAAACCGAATAGAACCCAACCGATTTATATTATATTATATTATATATATTATATTAATTAAAATTTAAATATGTTATTATTATTATTATTATTATTATTATTAATACCAAAAATATTTTGTTTTATAGTTGATAGTTTTAAAATTGTCTTAAAACAATTTTAATGTAAGTTTTATGGTTAACAATGATTAACAATTTTTGGTACTGATTTTAGAATATGAGAGGATAGATAGATTCATAATTTACACACTAGGAGGCTATTTAGCAACTAGTCACCTAAAAATATTGTATATATGGTTTTAGAATTAATTGATAATACTATGCATGTATGGATAATTAATTCCCTAAATTTATTCTTTACTCAATAAATTAATTTGCTAATCTTAGTTTGTCTGTTCCTCTATCATGCACTAATGTGGGAGATAAACTCATATGGCCTTTTGAGAATAATTCATAGTTCTTTATCCCATCAACTTACCATTTTATTATGGAAAAAATATATGTATTTATGAATCTTCTAGCTCTTCTTTTCAAAGTTTATGGTCCAAAATTTGGTAGTTGAAAGTAGGGGGTGCACAAGACCTGGTCTGGCCCGGTTGCCTCAATTAATTTGGGCTAGATTAGGACAAGTCAAAAATGGAAAAAATATATATATATATATATTTATGAATCTTCTAGCTCTTCTTTTCAAAGTTTCTGGTCCAAAATTTAGGGCTGACTCGAATCCAGTCTCAAGTTAAGGTCAAACTCGACTCGTGTACATCTCTAATTGAAAGTGTCACCTAAAGTTAAAATTTACTTTAAAAATTGTCATTCTGCTCCCCTTATCATATCTAATTTGAATAAAAGAGATATGTCAATCTTAAAAGAATGTCCACCATGTCAATTTAATTTAGAAAGTATTTCTCATGTCTTTATTGGTTGTAATTAGACAAAGGTCAAGTGGTTATTTTTGTTTTTATCCTCCTTCAACTATTGATTCTGAGTTTCATGATTGACTCATGGAGAGAATACTAACTGATACGGCTGATGTTCTTAATTGGGTGGTTATAATCCGTTAGATTATTTGGTATAATTGAAATAATTTGATTTTTAATCAAATTAGTATTGAACCTTATGATGATGCTGCAAAAAAGCCTAGACTATTGCTTTTGGAATACCTAGATCATGTTTTTACTGTAGGGAGGTCCATTCAAAGGGATACAATTTGATGGAAAATACCGTATCACAATAGATTTAAATTAAATACCAATGCAGCAAGACTTTCATGTTGTGTTTGAAGTTTAGGTGCAGTCATTAGGAATGAATATGGCCCATATTCTCATGTCAGCATTTACGATAATACATTTCCAAAATTCACCATGTACAGCTGAAGCTCGCTCTAGCACTCTGATGGGGTATGCAACGGGCAAAGTTATGTAGTATTTCTCTTTTGGAAGTTGGAACAATCAATGATTTAAATTAATCTAAATCCTTTCAAACCGAACAGTTAACAAACCTACCTGTGGGACGACACCCGCAGTTGTAATGGGGTTGAGTTATGATGACTCTTTCAATTTCTCTCTCCATCACGTGCACTTGACTGGGTTACATTACTTTTATCAGCGAAAAGGTGCCAACAGCTTTTTTCTTTGCCTCACCTTGGGATTGAAAAAGAAAGGCGTAATAACGAATTGGTAAAACCTGCCCTACAGTTGCTTCAGTACAATGGTGTCCAATGTTAAATGACTTTACTGCCCCTCAGTTTACGCATTGTAAATTATATAAGGTTGTCTTCAAATCTAGGTTAAATTAATCAATAATATTTATTTTAAGTTAAAGATGAAAATTTTATTTTATTTATTTAAATAAATCCTTTATATTAATCAAATATATAATTAATAATTGTTTTTTATTATATAATTAATAAATATAAAAATATTTTTAATTAAAATTAGTAAAATTGTAACTTATCTTAAAAAAGTAAAATTTTAATGCTTCTCATAAAAATAGATTATGATTTATCCTTAAATTTAATTAATATTTTATTATTTAAAAAATATGAAAAAAACTTCTAAAATTTGATATATATTGAAAATTTTTTATTATTTACTTTCTATTAATAAAATTAATTTTTTTTACAAAAAAAATTTATTTTATATAATGTATGTTAAAATGTCTGAAGTGAAATGCAGTATAATGATAATGATAATTAAATAAATTTTGTTATTGGAAAGAATACATCTTATCCCAAAAAAAAAAAAATTACACTCAACTCTTTTAAAATAAAAATATATGCTACATTAACTCTATTGTAATAGTTACTGGTCAAACAAAAAAAAATAGTTGAAATGATCATTTTTTTAAATTCAAAATATGTTAAATTTATTATTGAAAATGCATAATAAATAACATCAAAAATTTGAAATATATATTTTATAATAATTTATATTTTTAATAAACTAAATAAATGTATTGTATTTGATGATATTTTGGTATTATTTAGTTTCAAAAGAATTTTTGTACAGTTTGAGGGGAGGAATGCATATTCTGAACTTTTTTGGTAGAGGACAGTTTAATTTATCAAAAAATTTAATGTTATTGATACAAAGTTTAAATGTTAGGAAATTCACATGATATTTTTGAAAAAAAAATCAAATGAAATTTAGCAAAACCTTGAAAATGGTTACCATAAGTTACCTTAATTTTTATTTCAGATCTTATGATTTAGAAATCTATAATTAAGTTACTATATATATTAAAGTAATTTTTTATATACCTTTTTGATAACGTAACCATAAATTTTATTTATATGACTAATTATATCTTATCTATTATATATATATATATATATATCGACAATTATCAGTTGCTTAGTGTGGAAACATCAGATGCCACCTATATGAATCATGTATATTTTTAAAGTATCAAAATAATTATATGATTAATTTGATCTAAAACAACTAATAATTTGACTAGTATGGGTAGAGTGGTAATTTAGCATATCACTGCATTAGCGCCTTGCTATAGCGCGATTGTTTGAAATGGCTAAAAATATATAAAGCAGAGAAAAGTAAATTAAGTAAACACCATAACCTCTCCTTCTCCTCACAATCCCAATTCCCAAATGGCGGAGGCATAGAAACACTGAGATATCAGACATACCAACAACGCATCCACATACACACTCCCATTAGAGGTCGACAGAGAGGGAGAAAGCCGAGAAGGAGCCTTTTCTGTTTTCTCTCTTCTCTTTTTCGCTCTCATTTCTCTCAGCATTTGCCGGCAGCTCCAGAATTTCCGATTTTCGTATCGTAAATACTTGTTGGATGCTTCCGGTTTTGCATTTGAGATCGAATTTGCATGAGGTGAACAAATGTTTCTGTTTTCGTGCATTTTCTTTTCGTTTTCTCTTTTGGACCGTTGTTCGTTTTCCTCAGCAATGCACGTAAATGTGTGACCGAACTTTACAGAAATTTCATGGTAGTTTTTGTATTCTATGATCATGATTAGTTTTTATCTGGAATTCTATGAATTTTAGTTACCTGAAGTTTCGGTTCTAAATTTAACCGTCTTTCCTAAACAGAGCCAATGTCATATCAAAATTTGTGGGAATAAATTTTATCTCGGAATTATGAATCCGTACAGAATCTGGTTCCAATCATGATGTTTCGCTATTGACTCAAAGTTGTAGCAAGTATTTTCTAGTGGATTTTGATTTAGTTTTATCTTATGATTGATATCCAATTTGTGGAATTTCGCCTTGAGTTATTTGCTGTACAGGCTAAATTACGTACATCAATTTTTAAAATTTTCTCTCGTTGCACTACTTTTCACATGAAGTCAGTGAAGAACGTTCCTTAAACAATTTGACCCGAAGTCTTTGTCCCCTTGGTAAATTTATTTGTCAACTCCAAATTTCTATATGCCATGTGAGGAAGGAATTTACAGTCTGTCCTCTGTTTCTTGAATTGGGGATCATCTCATAAAGCTCTACTTTTCCACTAGAATACAGAAACCCCCGCATTCCGCTTTCAAAATCATATAAGTCTGTGATATTGATGATTGATTATTTTTTCTCCTGTGCCTTAACTGAATTTAAAACTTCATAGAATATCTGTTTATCTTATTTACGTCCGAACCGGGCGCTAACTGTTAATTAGTTTGTTGCAGAAGATGATTTGGGGCTGAAAGCTTGAGAGGTCCTTGTGTTCCATATTGTCCCTACTATACTTGCTTTACCAAACAATTCGAACAGTAATAAATTCACCGAATACCAAAGGGACCATTTTGCCAGCTGAAGACTAATAGCTTTTAGTATACTCTGAATTCGTGACGTATGGTCCCAATTTCATCGCTGGAATTTGGCTTTAGAAAGAAGAAAAGGTGAAAAATGGGTTCAATTGGTGTGGAGGAGGCAATGCAAGGCTCGACTGGCAGCGAGGAGCGAATTCTTGTTTCTGTTCGTCTACGACCTCTGAATAACAAGGAACGTGCAAGGAATGATGTGTCGGACTGGGAATGCATTAATGACACTACCATCATATGCAAAAATAACCTTTCAGCTTCCGACAGGTCCCTGTATCCAACGGCATATACATTCGGTATGAACGCACTTACCTTACACGCCCACATAAACTTAGTTCATTTCGTACAATGCAGCTCTGGCTTACAGAGAATTTTAAGATAATTCTGAATTATTTGGTAGAATAAGGTGAGAATTTATATTTGATCTTAATCATACCCTGTGTACTATTGCTACACAAGATACTAGAATTTTGTGCTTCAGTTTAGGCATTGAAATCATTCGGGAACTTTTTTTGCTTCTTGTCAGTGAAGCAATTCAACCAAGACAATAATTGGCTTTTATTCCTTCAGACACATGAACGAAATAAAAAATTTCTTCCCTCGTTTGATCTTCCTTGTTTTCTTTTGGCTGTAGACAGGGTATTTAGACCCGACTACTCCACAAGGAAGGTATATGAAGAAGGAGCAAAGAACGTTGCTCTTTCAGTTGTTAGCGGCATCAACTGTGAGTTTCTTTCTTCTATCTGCCATTTCCTCCTCAAGAGCCTACATGAGACCCCAATATTAACTCCTTTCTTCACCCTCCCCGCTCTTTTGGGTGTTTGGTTTTTTATTATCAGCAAGCGTTTTTGCATACGGACAGACTAGCAGCGGAAAGACATTTACTATGAGTGGTATAACTGAGTACACTGTAGCAGACATTTTTAACTACATAGAAAAGGTAAATGAAATCTGAACACATCACATCACTTCCTTGGCTTTTCCAAAACCATATCTTTATTAGCTATTAATTGTTTATAGCACAAGGAAAGAGAATTTATTTTGAAGTTGTCAGCAATCGAGATTTATAATGAATGCGTAAGGGACCTTCTTAGTTTAGACGGTACTCCACGCAGACTTCTTGATGATCCAGAGGTAAATATCTTTATATTTGTCTCAAAAAGTTAGTAGTGTACATTATACTAACAATTTGTCATTTAATCAGAGGGGGACCGTTGTCGAGAGACTCACCGAGGAAACTTTGAGTGACTGGAACCATTTTATAGAACTTCTTTCTTTCTGTGAAAGTAAGGATTGGTTTGAAGGAATACTAATTTAACCGAGTTAACTTGACTGGCTTTCTTTGTCTGTTTCTTTTTCTGTTAATTTTTTGTCCAGCAACAGCCGATTGAATAGTTAACCTTCATTTGATTGCGTTTTTGTAGCTCAAAGGCAGATAGGGGAGACAGCCCTCAATGAAGCAAGCTCTAGATCTCATCAGATAATTAGACTAGTATATTTATTACTATTTTTGTTGGCGTTGAGAACCTTTTGCGATTTACTATAACATCTTCACTTACACTTTCCTAAATAATGTGACTCTTCAGACAATTGAAAGTTCTCCGCGTGAGTTTCTAGGAAATGAAAAATCAAGCTCTCTTGCTGCTTCTGTGGTATGAAAGATTTGCTCCGGTTGAAGGAAAATAAATAAGAACTAGTGTGTCATGTCAAAGAACATCAATAGGAAATCAAAATGATACTTTATTTTCTGGGTACAGAATTTTGTTGATCTTGCGGGGAGTGAACGTGCATCCCAGACATTATCAGCTGGAACAAGGTTAAAGGAGGGTTGCCACATCAATCGTAGTTTATTAACTTTAGGAACCGTTATCCGCAAACTCAGGTTAGCTTGTCCTTTAATCAAATCTGGAATTATGAGGTTGTCAATTAAGGTTTACTGATCTGTATAATGGGAACCTGCGGATGATGCATTGATCCATCATACATGGTTTCATTTCATCTTTTTCCATCTACGTTGATTTTCGTATCGCCACTCATTTATGCATGTAAATCACACTGTTTTTATCTTTCAACTGTATGATTATTTTTTTTCCTCCGGCACAAATAGATAGCAATCAATGACAAGTGGTAGAATCTAGAATGTTCACGAACTCAATTTCTTACCAGATGTATGCTTTTTTTTTTTTTTCGTCAGACCAGATATATGCAGTTGCTTCTTGTCAAGGGGCATTTTAACTTGCAGGCTTCAAGGCCCATGAATACTTTATAATCTCCAATAGGCTTTGTCCCTCAGAAAGTCATTTGGACTTGGTGTGGACAAAGCCAAGGTTTTAATACCATGTCAACAATTATTTTAACTAAAAAATTTAAACTGTCAGGTAAAGGTTTATAAATAATTTTTGCTCCATGCACTCGTTCATTATACAACCACATTCTTGTGCATCAAATTGTATTGCTGAATAGTACAATAGTTTGTGACATTATGAGCATATCACTACCTCAGGATTTTATTTTTAGTTTTCCTAACTCACTGAACGGTCAATATAATTATTGTCTGATATATTGAAAATCTTTTATACACTTTTCTTTACAGATATATTTTTTCACTTTTTCTAAAACTAATGAATTTGGTTTCAGCAAGGGGAGAAATGGACATATTCCTTTTAGAGATTCAAAGTTAACCCGTTTACTGCAGTCCTCGTTGGGAGGCAATGCTAGAACTGCAATAATTTGCACTATGAGCCCTGCACGAAGCCATGTTGAACAAACCAGAAACACCCTCTTATTTGCAAGCTGCGCTAAAGAAGTGTCAACTAACGCACAGGTTAATGTAGTGATATCTGACAAAGAACTGGTTAAGCAATTGCAAAAAGAATTGGCTAGAATGGAAAAGGAATTGAAACATTCATGTTCAGCCAGCTTTACATCTGATTGTGCTGCGCTTTTGAGGAAGAAAGACCTTGAAATTGAAAAGGTAATGATTGAGATCTTAACAAATAAAATTATTACTTTTTGATGCTCTGACATAGAATTTGTCTTATATCTCTGTCATCAAGGAAAATTGGGAGAAAATATAAATTGGTGACATACTCAGTCTTTAGTAGATTGTACTGTTTGTAACAGCCGTATATGTCTGCAGTTGATTGTCAATTCAATTATTTGTTTTTGGTTCTACAATGTTGTGTTGTTATGTCTTACGCCGTACTTTCTTCTGCACCGCTTCTATTACGTACTATTACGTACCTATATTTTTATGTCTTTTTTTTTTCTTTTAGTCACGAATCGCCCTTTTCTCAAATAAAGCTTCCCTATGGATTTGAAGTAAGTTATTTGTATGCGAATGCGATATTTGTCCCGTAAGATTAAATGTGTTCGATTCATCTTATAGTGTTTTTCTTGTTTTCTTAATAAATCAAATGCTATGGTCGTTGGGATTCTTCCTACTTGTGCTGAAAAATTGACAGATCAAAAAACCTAAACCGTTCTTACGTCCTTCTGCTGGCAAATAATCGAATATTGATGCTCACTGTTCATAAAATGTGGCCGCTTTAGCTTGGTTTTGGAACTCCCATGATTCTCTTTCCTGTATGCTTCGATCTCTGGTTATCATCTTTATGACATTAATCTATGTAGAAGCTTGAGTTCGAATATAAGACGTGCCTAGATTTCCTCAGGCCATATATTAGCTTAAGAAATTTTGACTTCATGAGCTGTTTTCTGTACTTGAATTATGTCAAATGATATGGAAGACAACGTCAATAATGCGTTTCAAGCTCAATCTGTTCGATTTCGCTTTGATATTTCTTTGTGATCAACAACACCTGTTATGAAAGGGTGATACAACCTGCCAAGATGAATACACTTTTCAACCTATTTTGGCTAGTCTTCTTTATTTTCTTTAGAGGACGCATTCTATAGTTGTTATATATAGTCACTAATTATATGGTGTGAAACCAAGCTTGAGTTCTGTTCAATGTCCGAGAAATGAGACACCGTGTTGCCCTTATCTTATTTGTTACTTTTCGGCGATACCCACAGTTAAGGAAAGAGGTAGCAGAGCTTACTATGCAGCGTGACCTTGCTCATTCTCAAATCAAGAAGATGCTTCAGGTGGACGGAGATGATATGTCTTCAACAGAATTTGTAAGTATCTTTTCCTAGTGTTAAAAAGTAAATGTCTATGTGTTCTATAACTAAATTTTCCTGTTCATTCTACAGGAAAGTTCAGAGCCTCAATATCCCAAATTACGCGTACGTAGTTCGTGGGACTTTGATAATATAGCATCAGAGACACCGAATTTTGCAAATCTTCAATGCGCGGAGAGCATAAAATCATTTGATGTATCTCAATTTTCAGACGAACACAGTTTTAGTTCTGATGAGAACTTGTTCCAACTTCCTGACTTTGAAATTAATCTTCATGGCAGAAATTCTTTCTCAATGCAGTCAGTTATAGATTTTGATTTTACAAGGACTGATTTGAATTCGAAGCTCATTGAAGAACAGAACGACGAAAGTTTAGAGGGCAGTTGTATGGGAGTCATGTACAATAAGTCCGAAGACAACAAATATACGGACTCAAACCTTGCAGATTTGAGCCCAAATCCATACGCTGACTCTAATGCGTCATCTCCTGGGGCAGATACGGCAACCTCAGGATTGACTGTAATTGATCATAGAGATGAAGCAAATCTGGAGTTGGGTTTGACTGTAATTGATCATAGAGATGAAGCAAATCTGGAGTTGGGTTCTTCTGGGTTGAAGGAAGATAAAGAATTGAAGAGCTTCTCTGTTCAAGCCACTCTGGAGAAAATATCTCCGTGGTTGTCAGAAAACTTTACATCTTCTTCTAGAAGCTTGAGGATGGCCAGAAGCAGAAGTTGTAAAGCAAGTCTCATGATGAATCCATCTTCATATTGGTTTGAGAAGGAAGAAATAATTGATTACAAACCCCCGACAGGGATCCAAAAACACTTCAATGGAAGATCTGAGGGCATTGAGAGGAAGTTTAACGCTCATCAACCAGATTTTAATAACAATGCCAATAGGCTGCAAAGGAATGGTTCTGAGAATTCTGTGGTAAGTTCTGATGTTGACGTACAGAATGTCAAATCCTCCCCTGACAAGGAAAGTGACAGGGAAGGCACTTCAGCTCCTGAAAGAAAGGAAGAGGAAAATCTTGAAGGACTGAATCTACTAGCGGACCGTGAGGTAAGTTTCTTTTGATCATCTGCCTTCCTTTCCTTCTTTCATTTGGTTGTTACGCTGTGTTGATGGTCTAATGAGTTATTACACCTATTTGAGAATCTTTTTACCATTGCTGTAAAATAGTCTTTCTATCAATTCTGCTCAACTGTTACTAATGTAAGTACGATGTAATTAAGTTTTGTTTTCCGAGCATATGATATTAATTGATTTCCCAAGTCTTGCTTTATTTCTATGAATTGATTTCATGAAAGGTTCCCGAGACAAGATCGGAGTGCATCACGTCTGCTAAGAGTTCGAAAGATGTTGGGTTGGACCCAATGCAATCTGATGAAGAAGGTCATTTGGACTGGCCTTCAGAATTCAGGAGGCTCCAAAAAGAGATTATTGAGCTCTGGCATGCTTGCAATGTTCCATTGTCTCACAGGACATACTTTTTCCTTCTAATCAAGGGGGATTCATCAGATTCTATTTATATGGAGGTAGAGCTTAGAAGGCTGTCCTATCTCAAGCAAACTTTTTCTCAAGGTAATAAGAAGGAAGAAAATGGACGATCCGTTACACTAGCATCAAGGTAACTTTTTCAAATATTCAGGTTTTGTCAAATTCCCTTTAATTTTTTTTTAAATTTTGGTAAATATGAAATTTTCCTTATAATTTGAATGTTGAACGTTGCTTGCAATTGCGAGAAGAATGAGAAATCTTCGAAGAGAGAGGCAGATGTTGAGCAAGCAAATACAAAGACGGCTGTCTAAATCTGAGAGACATAACCTGTACTTAAAGTGGGGCATTCGTTTGAGTTCAAGGAATAGGAGGTTGCAGTTGGCTTACCGCTTATGGACTGAAACAAATATGGAACACATTAGAGAGAGTGCCGCCGTTGTTGCCAAACTAATTGGTACAGTAGAGCCAGACCAAGCTTTTAAGGAGATGTTTGGACTCAATTTCGCCCCACCACTACCACCCACAACTAGGAAATCTTTTGGTTGGACTAGCAGTATCAAGCATATTTTGTGAAGGGATCGGATCGTCATATAACAATTTTATGTGACTATATTGAAATGATTTCCATAGATCATTTTTCTTTTCTTTTTTTGTTTTCCTTAAATGTTTCGGACTCTGATTGCTATTGATTATTACTTGTAAAGTGGTTTGTAAACATAGCAGTTGTAACTAAGTATGATGCTTTCTTGGTTTGTGGTAGGCTCTGTCAACGCAGAATTTCCAGACGGTTATGTACAGGCTTATTTTGTTACTAATAAATAAGCTCTCTATTCTCTCATATCCTATGCCGTTGCAGCTTGCACATAGTTTCTTCATCAGGTCCCAAACATTAGAAGATTTGCATCATTCATGCATAAAATGCCAATACAAGTACTGAGAAAAGCCAATCAATAGGATTTTCTTATCATTCATGTTGCACAAATTTAAAATCCTTAACATTAGCGGCTTGTGTTAGTGGTCATATCCTAGAGTGATCTCCTGAGATATTCTTGAGAATATATATTGTATCACATCATCTATATAATACCCAATAATATTCAACTAATTTTTACTTTACATATCATAAGGACCTATTAGTGTAACATTTGTTAATGATTTGGCTTGGCTTGACTTATGTTTTGCTTGCACACAAGACAAAAAGGTTGCGCTAGACACAGTAAATTTGGCTTGGCTAAATGGCAGCAAAGAAAGTTTTAATTCTTTCTGTAGTATCACTGGGGATGTTTCCATTGTCACCCTCTCTATTTCTCTCCTATCCTATGCCGCTGCAGCTTGCACATTGTTTCTTCAGCAGATCCTAAACAATGCTATACTCGCATCTTCATCTCATGATTAAAGTTAAAATGCCAACATAAGTAGGTTTAATTGGCATAAGAGAATAGATAGGACTTTTACAGTCATTCATGTTGCACACTAAATTTCTAAGTCTGCGTTTCACGATAGTAAACACAACTGAAACAAATTCTTCTTCAAAATAAGGAACCCACATAGTAAAGCCACCTCTGTTTTTTCTTTCTTTCTTTCCCTAAGGAATGCCCGTTAAGAATCACTTCGTTCATAGGTTGTCATACACTCATCGTAACCTATACTGCTATTAATTTTGGCAAAAATTTACAATAAAAAGTACACAGTGGAACGAAATGACCCTTTTTGAATCACAAGCAAGCAAAATAGACAATCCTAAATTAAAGGTATGATAAATTCTATATGGTTGGCCTCTTTTTTATTTTCTGTTGACACTTTTTTTAATACAACATAACAATTCAACCCTCAGAAATTAGATCCCAAGACAGCAACAGATTTTGGTCGGCCATAAGCTGGATTTTTTTAATTTTAGGGGAATTCGAACCCATGCTCATGGTTCTTTAATCATTAATTTGTGCCGATCCTTGTTGGCCTATTGCATTTCATTCTAACAATTTAATATTCATGATCATTTGGCCCTTCATTTTGGGTTTCACTCCGTGGAATTTTATGTAGCAAATTAGTTGAGTTGTATGATACAGTTAGAATAATACGGAAAAGGAGGAAGAGAGGGGAAAGCATACAACTTAATTCTATGCAGTAAGAGGCATAGGACATCTTCACATGCTATAAAATATAAAAAAACCTGCATTTCAGTTTGTACAAGACAGAAGACCATGAAATAAGAGTTAGACGTACGATGATGCAGCTTTCCGAGGGAGGAAGAGGGTCATCGATAATCGAAAGGCATTTTGGTCCTTAAATTTCTGCAACGAAACCTCAGTGATTGGGAAAAAAGAGAGTAAAGAGAGAAGGATATAGATATTCAACAATTGAATAAACTAAACCGGTACAGCGATGAGTGACCAAACAAAAGCATATTTATATTAGTGCGCGGGAGAAGGAAGAGAGTAGGCGGAAATGGAGAGATTGGAAGAGACAGAGAAGTGATAAAATGGCCACTTGGCAATTTTAGTCCACCTCAGCTTCAACATGGCCTTGCTCGAAATTGGCCGTGAGCCGCCACTTTATTGCGCTTGAAATTGTACGCGGCTTAACCTTCCCGAACCATCCTCTTTGGCTCTTGGCAGGTGAATCCACAACAAGAAAATTACCCATCGAAATATGCAGGAAGCCAGATCGGCTCTTATTACAACCATAGAGAAGAAAGAGAGGGTTGACCAGGAGAAAACAATATTAGAAATGATTGGAATAAAAACAAGATTCTGTTTTATTACGGAGATCTCTAAACTAGTTTGGACAGAACATATAATTAAATACAGCAGGGGGCAAAAAAATAGTTTGACAGGCATTATTCCATGAATGAACTCAATTCTTTAACCAGTAGATAACATGAATCACATGAGCATGACAAAGCTACACACACTGTGTCTCTGTGCACCACATCCAACAGGAAGATTTATATTATTCAGCTCTGGATTGACCAGCACGGGAAGACAGGATGATGCCAACAATGAGACCGTATAACGCCAATGCCTCAGCAAAGATAAGAATGAGAATCATTCCAACAAAAAGTTTGGGCTGTTGAGCGTTCGCTCTACAAAAACAATGATAAGCGTTTCAATTTCAATACATCAAAATAGAGCTTGAAGAATTAACAGGAGTGAACCAAAGATGCAATATGGTATGTCATGTAAAACTAACTAATCATACCATATCTCCAAACTAAAGATACTAATTCCAGGACCTGACGATATGAAATATGAAATAATCTTCTCGTGGTGAACAATATTGTGTGATATTTGCTATTTCTAATCTTTTACAGTTCACAAACCATAATATAGACTTCCAGTCAATATTAATGAGAATATTATGATCTCTTCAACAGTTCCTTGCCAAAATGGCAGCCAAATGAGTTCAACAGATAAACACAATAGTAGTTAATCAAAGAAAACTTTCTCGCCATTCTTTTATTTCGGTCCATAACTTTCTTCCCATGCTTAACAGAAGTATATACATTCCTTCAGTCAAATTGTAAGAGTCAGTGAGATTTTCTATTTGCAAATAATTCAAGGTTAATAACAAGTAGACTTCAAATAGAGGTCAGAATATTTCCCACATACAATTCAAGAATATTTGCCAAAAGCAGAGCAGCAATAACCTATTTTATTGGCAACAACAGTACAGGCAGGAATAAGTACAAAGATGAGAGTCAAAATACCTCAATGAATACAGCATTAACAAATTGAAGGAATCAGTAGCAGTATCAGTGAAAATAGTAGCAACAATAAGGACTTTTATAATTCAATAGACCATAGAAAAATAATAATGTTTTCTCCCATATGTAGTCACTGTGGTTAAACAAGTCAGAAAAGTTTTTTGTTCATTGTATAATTGCAAGTTGCAGCCATATATAATTAACAGCAGAAACTAATTCCAGAAGAATAATTTCATATGAAGCGTAGTATTATAAGCCCTATCAGATACAAGAGAGTTTCAATCTCTACTAACATTATGCATGAGGTTATAACTAGCGCACACATGTAATTACGACAATGTACATATACTATGGGCATTACATATTGACAACAATCATGTGTTCAATTTTCAAAGTTGTATAATTGAAAATTACTAAATTACAATAAGATAATAATAATTAAAAAAATCATTTAAAGTTTAATCCATGAGACAATAATAATAATATTTATCATCCAAATCCTAAGGAAAAGCCAGAAACCACTGCATGACTTGCAAAACAAATTCAAACAAGTGAAAAAAGTCACGCTCTCAGAAGTGGATAGGAACTTTTGAATACTAAAGTAAATAAAGTCAAACGATCTTTACCCTAGCAGGTAGGCAACACTATTAGCACATTTAGGTACATAAATTTCAATGATATGTATTTTCTTCGATTTGATCCCAGAAGATATATCATAGATTATTCACATGATTAAAGGAGTAGATAAATCGGAAGCCTGCCTTACTTAGAATAGATAAGGAAAGGAGAAAATTCATAATTCAATTGTTAATAGACTAGCAATCTCAAAGTAACCAAGCTTTTATCATTCAGTAAACCCAGATCAGAATAGTTGTTCTTCAGTATCAATTTGGCAAGAGATTATTTATGGATATACAACGTAATAGTACACGTTTTCATCTGTATAACACACAATAACCAAATATGTGATATTTACCAATTCAACACGTAAAGCTATTGGTAGACAAATAAATGACGACTAGGTACATTTTCTGTAGTTCTGCATCATACTTCATCATGGGATTATTCATTGGCAAGTAACTAATCATCAACAATCCAGTTAAATACCATCGGTGATGGGTTCACAGTATATTTGATGAAATTAACAAGCAATCTCATGAAATCAGAAAACTACACCCAACCAATACTCTAATAGTAGCTTTCACTAACTTGAATAGTTTCAAATTCAATCATCACTATTTACAGGTATCTGGAGTGGTAGTTGGGTATCAACAAAAGCTCTGTTTTCGTATTCAATTATTTTGCAACAGTTAGATAAAGCATTTAATATAATTCATTATACTTGGTAAAATAACACCCAGTATATGATAAGTCGATCAAAGTCTATAATGCCTCATTGGATCAGCAGAAGATATAAGAAAGAGAGTGAGATAGACAAGATATACCTAACACCAGCATCACCTACAATACCAATGGCCATGCCAGCAGAAAGCCCAGCAAGACCACAAGCAAGACCGGAAGAAAGGTGGGCATAACCATCAAAGAGATAGTAGGATTTAGCCTTAGGGTTAATTCCGGTACTAATGATGACTGCAATGATTAAACCATAAATACCCAAGACACCAGCCATAACAACGGGGACTATAGATTTCATGACAAGCTCCGGCCTCATGACACCCATCGAGGCAACTCCGACACCACTTTTGGCGGTGCCGTAGGCCGCTCCCATACCTAAAATACAAGTCAATTTGAAGTGAAATAAGATCAATGTAGGGAATAACGCTGGATTTCCATTTAGGTACGGAAGATCGAAGAGGAATAAGTTCAATTTCGCTTAATTCATGAGAGTGTTTTTTCAGAGAAACTGAATTGCTTACAGGAGAAAACAAGGGCAGCCGCGGCTCCGAGGAAGCCGAAGAACGGAGCAGTTTCATCGCCGCTGAAAGCACTCATTTCTTCTCACAAACCAAATCGCTTGTGATCACTGATCAGTAACGGGCCAACAAAATAGAGACTCAGATCTCTTTCTTTTCTCGGCCGTTCCAGTGCCTCCGCGAATTGCCGAATTCTTGGATTATTGGATTTATTTATTTTGCTCATTGGTTTTTTTTTTGGGTAGATATTTTGCTTATTGATTTTGTTTCTGAATACTGTGTATTACTGTTTCTATAAACATTTTGATGGAAAAAATATAGAGAAATTTCTCCGAAGGGAAAATTGAATTATTTACCACTTGTGGGCATTGAATAAAAAAAAAGGATAAAAACTACTTTCAGTACCTAAAAACTGGATTGGGATTTAGGAATTTTATATAGTAAAGTTAAAGTGACATAAATACAAAAGCTAAAAAATTCGTACGGAGTTTTATTTTAGTAGGTTCTACTTATTTATACTTTTTGTACAAACTTTACTCATAATATGAAAATACAGACACAAGACACAGTACGTATAAACACAACGAAACACAACGAGAAAGCAAACGCAACACTGAAGAAGAACAAGCTGAAACAGCAGCATCTTGATGGAAGATATCTGGCAACGAAGATACGGGAATGGAAATCCAACAAGAGAAGCACATGTTTGCAGCATGTAAAGCCACCCAAAGAGCAGCCATGTTTTTAGATCTATGATGCCAAGAAACAAAGCAAGAAGAAAACTATATGATATGGAAAAATGGCCTCAACAAGTTCATTACAATCCTTTTTTTTTTTGTGGGTAAAATTACAATCCATTTCAACCAATATGTAGTTGCAAAATCTCCCAAACGGCTCAATATTTCTCCTTTTCTAGCTAAATGTTTCTACAATGTGATTCTGATATTCAAAATCAAGGAACATCATCACTATTGACTCCCTAGTTTCTTCCCAAAATAGACTTTTATTTGATAATTTGAATAAATTTGCCCAACACAAGTCACAACATCAATTTTTTTTTTAAAAAATTTAGATATAATTTTTAAATTTTGGTAGGTACGTTCTTTTATCAAAGACTGACATATATATAATTTATAAAATTTATTTTTTTTATAATTTTTACATATTTTATTTTTATTAAAAAAATTTAATAACAAATATATATAAATTTAGTTTAATTTTTAAAATATCAAATTTTTTAGACTAATCTTTGGGATGTTTAGATCAACTAAAATGAAGGGTAAAGAAGGAGAAGTAAAATTTTACGTAGGAGCTCCTTAAACTTGAATAAAATTAAAAATTAAAAATTATATAATAATTTAATCTAAATTTAGCTCAATTAGAAGGACTTTTGTATAGATATATACATTTTTTTAATATATTCAAAGTTATTTTATTTTATATCAAATCTAAAAAAAAATATTACTTTTTTCATAGCATTAAAAATGTACTAATTTTATTAACAAATTTTGTTCAAAATTTATTTAAATTTACTTTTACTACGAGTGAATTATTGATTAATTGACCAAAAATTTGCTTTTATTAAAAGTGAATTTATTTTGCATAGAAAATTTACTTTAAAAATTTTTCAACATGTGTCGTTTTTTAGACTAGCGTAACATGTTAAAAGAATTAACTTGTGGAGTTATTTACTTAAGCGCAACACATTATATATAAATAT
Source organism: Senna siamea (assembly GCA_031216115.1). NCBI lineage: Eukaryota > Viridiplantae > Streptophyta > Magnoliopsida > Fabales > Fabaceae > Senna > Senna siamea. Next base: position 17,335,804 of record CM062358.1, read on the forward strand.
TAAATTTCAACGTGTGCCACTACCAATTTAAGCAACATGCATTGCAATAATGAAACGTATTTTTTAAACAAATACGCAACATAAATTAGATAAATTAAAAAAAAAAACTATTAGAAGTTAATCTTATCTTCCTTCATTTGATTTTAACATTCTTTTTATATAAAAAATTTAATAAGTATAAATTAAAAAAATATCATCAACATCATAAAAGTTTATTTATATAATTTAAATGAATATCATAAATAATTAAACATATAAAAAAATTCAACTATACGTTATTAACTAAAAAAACTATAACAAACATTAAATAATTTACATTAACAAAAAATAAATGTATATTCTTCAAAAAAATATATTGTCACAGATAAATATATATATTTAACAAATAAATAAATAAAATGCAATATATAAATAAATATTTAATATTTTTATTTTTTTGGATTTTTTATATTATTATTATTTTTAATAACTAAAATATGTACACTTAGATGCAAGAATAAATAAATAAATTTACCTAAAACCAAATTTTATTTCATAAAATATGATTTAATTTTTTTTATGTTTTAATTATTTATGAAATTTGTTTTAATTTTGTAAAGAGTGAATTTTTGATTAAAAATTTTAACTAGTAATTCACTCTTAATAAAAATAAATTTGAATAAATTTTAAATAAAATTTGCTAATAGTATTAATGAATTTATAGTGTTACAAGAAAATGATATATTTTTATAAATTTAATTTAAAATAAAATAATTTTAAATATATTAAAATAATATATATATATATATATATACACACACACACACACACAAGAATTCAATTAGAAGGTCTAAACAAAAGTTATGCTCAAATACACACCGTTCATATAATAAGGTCAAAAGAACATTGAAGTCTTTTCCCAAGAGAAGATTTTCATCATTTGGAGACATTATTTTTATGATACAAAATTTAAAGTATTCAGTGATTACAAAAATTTTGAATAATTTTTTAATAAAAAATTAAATTTAGAATAGAGAAGATGGATAAAATTTATTAAGAATTATGGTTTTAGTTGTTATTGGGCTCTTCAGCCCATTCCTATTGTACCGTATATGACTACATGTCTATGATGGAGGTTTTAGGCTTGTGAAATTAGAATCAACAATCAACAAAGTACTTGCAAAATCTATTTTTTTGGGTTTAACTATATAAAAAATAGGTTTGAAACTGTGTTTAGGATTTATTTTAAAAAAAAAATAATATAAGGGTTTGAATTTGAGTGGTATGATCTACCTCAAAATTTTATATGTATATGTATGTATTTATATATTAATCATTTTAATATATTAAAAATATAACAAAATCATGCAAAATGCATTATGTGTTTTGGATTAAATTTTTGCTCAAATTTTATATTAAAATATTTTATGTAAATTATATCTCAATTAAAAAATTATTTATTTGAAAGAGTTCAAGATAGATAAAATTTATTAAGGATTATAGTTTTAGTTGTTGTTGGGCTCTTCAGCTCATTCCTATTGCACCGTATATGACTACATATCTATGATGGAGGTTTTGGGCTTGTGAAATTAGAATCAACTATAAACACAGTACTTGCAAAATCTACTTTTTGGGTTTAACTATATAAAAAATAGGTTTGAAACTGAGTTTATGATTTATTTTTTTAAAAAATAATTTAAGGGTTTGGATTTGAGTAATATGGTCTACCTCAAAATTTGATATGTATATGTATATGTTTATATATTAATCAATTTAGTATATTAAAAATATAATAAACAGAATCATGCAAAATGCATTGTGTTTTGGATTAAATTTTTGTTCTAATTTTATATTAACATATTTTATGTAAATTATGTCTCAATTAAAAAAATTATTTATTTGAAAGATTTCAAGTAAATGGGTTAAGAAATTTGAAAATTCAAGAGTAAAATGCACATAAGCACCATGAACTATATAGGTCATGTAAGGATATAACATTTTTCAACTATAAAAATTGCTATAAAATTTCATTAAACTTAATAATTTGTACAAAAAAATTTTTATCTTTTAACCTTTTCATCTAAAATTTAATAAAAAATAAATATGTCAAATTATTAGAGGAGGTTATTCTACACAAAGCTGAAAGTTTACAAGATTTTTAATACAAGACTTAAAGTTTATATAAGTCTTTTTACACAATACTTAAAGTTTAAGAAAATTTTTTGTATTTTAGTCAAAATTGAATGGAGAAGGGCAATGAGTTTAATTTTGTTGCCCACCAAGATATAAACATAAATTTAGTAAAAAAAATTTTTAACTACTATTAAGATAAAAGTTATAATTCCTTACCCATAATCATATCTAATTTTCAGTTAAGTTTCTTTTTTAATTTTTAATTTTAAAATTACCATTAAGAATATTTTAGAATTTTTTATGATTAAGTTATGCCCAAACTATTTCAACTATTCTCACTTCTTCCTCAGCCTAATGCACAACTGAGGCTATTTTATTAGAATGCCCACATGTGATTCATATCCTTACACTTTTTCCAATAATGAAACCCTTGCATTTGATCTAGAAAAAGGCACACTTCCTTTAATTTCTTCTTCATTTTCCCTTGTATCAAGCAAGACAAAAGGTAATTCAGTTTTCAATAACCTTCTTTTCTTTTTGCTTCTTTATTCACTGCGAGTGAAATACTTGAACTGAAAATAAAAGAAGGGCTTCCCTCATGATTGAGACGTAATTATGACTTGATGTGGAGTTCCATAAAAATACCATTCCATCACTTTCCGAACAACTAACTACCTAATAAACTAGAGACAAACACGAGGTTGAATGCTTAGCATATAATACAAGTTTATATTAAGCTTTAGATAAAGAAGAACAAAAAAAAAGTTATCATCAACATTATTCTCTTCCTTTCATCATTGAATTTATCAAAACCCTCAGTGAACAAATCGATAGTTTACAACACCCTCGAGCAAATTGACTTAATTTAAAATAAAGTGAATCATTTTTGGTACCTAAGTTCAATTTGTTATCATCGTATAACTTCCATTAATCTCAATTGAAAGTTGAAATCACTGTTTATCACATTTTTTTTAGCCTTGATACAGAAGAAGTACTTGTATAGGCCATTGGTCACACGCTCATTTTTCAGATGTGCCATGGCCAATGGGGCCCTGAAGATGTGTGAATAAAGTCCATTCGAAACATCACTTAAATAATTATAAGAAGCAATATTGGCACTACGACATGGAAGTGTAATTATTGTTCAAGCTTTCGTATCACTTTTGTGAGTTGTCCATTATTTTCCATAGAATTTAATTTCTGTGTATCTTCACTGTGAATCCATACTGGTGCCTAGCTAATTATAATGCTCTCGCATTTCCTCCTACTATGGAGAAAGAAAATTTATATTTAGGCCTTTTAAGATTTACCCACTCTTTGTTTGACTTAAATTGCTAAGCAATCATGGTTATTTCCCAATAATTATTTTACCAAAATAGCACAAGATGCCTCTTTCTTCCTGATTTTTTTTTTTTGGGGGGTAAAGCACTCTTTTCTTCCTGATTTTAAAGCACAATGTGACATTTCATGGCAGAGTAGCAATTAATGTGCAACATGCCAAAGCTAGCTAGGACAAGTTAATTGCAATTGAGAGCAAAGATTAGAGCGTATTTGGTAATGGTATCAATGGCATGGGAAGTTGAAAATGGAAGGATTGAACAAAAATGACAGAATCAAAATGAAGTAATAATAATAAATCTAAGAAACAGGTCCACTAAAGAAGTATGCGATATTTGGATAGTGGCACTATTATAGATTAAATTTTGATTAAACTTAGAGAAAGAATTCATGTTTTTAACATGGATGACCTGGCTTTAATTAGATTAGAGATTGAAAGTATTAATCAAAGTGTGGTAGCAATTGTCTTATCCTAGAAGTCTAGGTAAGAGTTGAGTCATAGTTGAACTCTGTGATACTTTGGCTAAGTGTAATTAAGTAAAAATAATTAAATTTTTACTAACAGTTATAACTTTTGTTCTAATGATAAACATTTGATCCAACTTAAAACAAGGTTACGAGTTTGATTCCCAGTAGAACAGTTGCTAATTGAAAAAAATTATTAATCAAGGTGTGACAACAATTGTTTTATGGTGGAAGCTTTAGTGGGCACCGAGTCATATTTGAATCACATGACACTTGAGTTACTTATAATTAAATAGAAAGAGTTGTACTTTGACTAACAGCTATAGTTTTTGATTCAGTGGTAAACACTTAATCCAATGATTGGTATTAAAGCCAAGATCATGAATTTGATTCCTAGTGGGACAATTGTTGACAGGGAAGATTGTTAGTCAAGATATGACAATAATTAAACAAGTATTAACTTTTTATTACCTAACATTTAGTATTATATAACAATATAAGACTTGTATATGCATCTTCTTGTATCTCATTAAACAATCTTGTTGACTAACTTATCTTTTTTCTTTTTAAACTTCTTCCACACCTTAAGGGATATTTTATAAGGTCTTATTACTTTATAATTATTGATTCTTTTTAATGTCTATGCTACTTCAAACTCTTAGATTCTTTGATAAGAAGTATAATTTTTGTCTTCCTCTTTAATACTTAGCCTACTAATATCAAGATAACAAGAAAACATGTGTCTTTCATTGAAAATTTTGTAAAAATAATTCTTTCATTGTTCTTGAACATTTTGCTCGTTATTTAGGTCTAGGTGAGCAACTCAAGGAAAATGTATCTTTTTGCGTTTTGGATATACTATAAACCTAATGAAACAGTAAATATCTTGCATTAAATGGGAGTGGCTTAATCAGAACTTGGCAAGAGAGTTAAATGACAACAAACAGTGATAAAGAAAAGAAAAGAAAAGAAAAGAAAAGGCAATGCGGAGAGAATCATACCTTTTTGACAAAATTGCACAAAGTAAAATCCCTTTAATCAAAGAAAAGAAAATAAAAAGTATCTAGAACCCAAATAAGCATATCTATGCATCAAGTGAGAAAGAGAGAGAGAGAGATGTAATGGGACAAATCGAATAGGAACGCGTTGCTATGGACTTGAGTTGGACCCTCCACTGAAGCCTTGGAAAGCTCTGGGCAACACGAGGCACAGCCGAACACCCATGACCATGAATCACTGAAGCAGCAACATCATCTACCTCTGGGCTACATATAGATAGCCTGTGACAATCATGCCGTTTCTTTCTCAATCACTGGCCCATTCTCTGCCCCACTATAACTCTATCTCATTCTCATGCCTCCTTCCACACTTCGTGTTCCAATCAAATTACTTATCTTTCTCTGACGTCTTCTATATCTCTATTGTCCTTCACCTAATTAATTCTTCTTCACAACAAACAAATTTCTCAATTAAGAAGTGACATCAATTGTCTTATAGCCAAGATTCACTGGTCAAAAGGTCAAGTCATAATTAAATTGCAGTGCTTGAACGTTGTGCAATTAAATAAAAGAAGTTACATTTTAACTAACAATTCAACAATTAATATTAAAACTAAGAAATGAGTTTGATTTCTAACTAGACAATTTCTGAGGGGAAATTATTGGCTAAAATGGGTCATCCATCCAATGAAACCATATATATCACATTACACATTGTTGGAAGTGTGAGAAGATTATTAGCTAAGTTGGAGTTATAGAATGAATATCACGATTTTGTAAAACACTTCAAGTTGAAAGAAAGCTTGCGTTTGGTAATTTGCCTGTTCTAGTAAGAATGGGTAGTCTCCCTTAGATATCATAATAGCCTGTGCTGAAGCTCCATCATATTGAGACATTTAGCACACGCCCTTGATATAAATGAGTACTAAAAAGCAAAAGTTCAACCTCAATGCCTACCTCATCCATTTAATCATGCTAAAATGACATCCAGAAGAAACCTTGTTGGTATAGATTTCAGTAGCAATAAAAATTAGGCACAGGGAATGTCCACTCTTGATGAACATGATGGACAATCATCACCTCATTGAATTGAACAATTAGGAGTTAATTAATGCTTATAATTTCATTTCCATCAAAGGGAAAGATGGGTCTCAAAATTGGAGTTTATAATCATAGAGTGTGTATTGAGTGAGGATGTTAATTAGGGACTATTCTGGGCTCTAGAAGGTGAAGCTTATACATTAGATATTTTATATCTAGCTCCTTCAGTGAAATGTAACCTATAAGGAGCGCAATCATAGTTGATGTCGTCCTTGAAAGAAGCTTGTGATTCACACCTACATACAAACAGGGAGTGAACTTGAAGACTTCGTTAATATTTACTCGCATTCATTCTTTTTCATATAAAGAAGAATTCAATGGCGGTTTCTCTTCTTCACCAACCACCGTCAACCATAGATTTATAAATTTTTTACAACTAAAATATTAAATAAATAAAAAGGGAAAGGTGTAATGTAATTGATAGAGAGAGGGATTTGGAGCAGAGTCCGTGTCAAAAAGGGTCCATATCCTAAAAGGACCCCGCAAGGATCTCCTTTACCTGGTTACGCTAACCCTTTGCGTTTCTCTCCCACTTTTCCTCTTGCATATCTAAATTTATTTAATTTCTAAATTTTGTAACTATTTGCTCGTAGAAAATTAGTGAAATCAGTTTTTGTTAAATAATAAAATTTTCAAAGAATTATGTGCAAAGTATTTTAGTCATAAAGTATTCTTTATATTTAAACTCATACTTAAGATTACTAATATTATAAACCAATATTCTACCGTATAAATATGGATCGAAACTAGTTTTAAATTCTCTAAAGTTAAAAAATAATAAGTTTTTTCAAAGTTAGAAAAAAAAGAAACATATATTAATAGATATTTAGAATTTAAATATTTTTTTATTTTGTCTTTCACTAATTTTAAAAACCTTATCATTTTTCAACTTTAAAAGATCGGGAGCCACCAAAATATATAGAAAGATATGTTAGAGATATTTTCACGGTGACCCTAAACCCACCGCCCTTGGGAGAGAGGAATGGGAAAGAAGAGAGAAGAAGTGGAGGTTTATGGTGGACCCCATTAACAAGTTCAATGATGCGGTCCGCCGCATGATTGGAGACCGACGGCCGACCACCACCACCGTCCTACGTGGACTAAGCCTGTCCACAATATCATTGCGTAAACCCTCTCTTCATTCATTATATTTCGCGGCTTCTTCATTCCCTTTAGATTAGTTGCATATCCATCACCAGTCTTTTAATTTCGTGGCTCAATGAATATGCTTGTCTTCCCTTTCGATCCAAGATGGCTAGCTAACAGAAGAAAATGAATGATGGAGTTCAAATAAATTGCGACCAAATCAGGAATTACAAAGACACGTGCACAATGTAATATGATTCCAAGATTACTACTCCTAATGAGTAATCACTAATGATATTGCGTAAAAGTGGATGGAAATATGGAATTTACATGCCACGTGGCTCATGTGATTGCATAAAATTCCTCAAATGCATTGCACTTTCCACGTTTTTAAACCATCCTTCATGCCTGCATTGTTTTATATGTCCTCACCACAATCTCAGCCCTGGGGATGCATACCATCTACTGTGTTTTTCTCTCATACACTAATTAATTACCTCATATTGATTTATATAATTATTTATAAGAATAACATTTATTTCCCAAGACCTACCTTATCGTATAAACAATATTTGTATAACAAAAATTTAAGTGCTAATCAATAATACCAACTACGATTACAAAAATTGAAACTTAATTACAAGAAATGTAAGAAATATGACTCTCCTAATATACATCTCATATTTAAGTTAATAAGGATAGCGAGAACATAATGAGAGCCTTAGAGTATGAGAGATTGCGTGTCTTTTATATATATAAGAGAACCCTTATTTATAGACGTTAAGATGATAACATAACAATCTCTCTTAAGTGTGAGTGCAATATACATGCTCAAATAATGATTTCACATTTTTTATATTTAAAAATGATATTTTTTTTTGTATTTAAAAAAATAGAAAGAAAAAAATAAAAAATTCACAGACTTATTTCAAATGACTTAAGAATCAAATTTTTTTTTATTTCTTTCTAAATATAAAAAATTATATCATTTTTTCAAATAAAAATAATTTAAACTATCATATAACAAAGTATATGGCCGACAGGACATGAACAAAAGATGATGGCCAAGATCTTGTTAGGCCTACGTTTTTCAAGTATAGTTATTTTATCTTTTTTTATTAAATTTTTTTAATCAAAATATAATATGTGTATGATTTATTTGATAACTTATCACTTCATAATTAACTTTTTTTTTATTTTTTTTATATATTTTATTTTTATTAAAGAATCAGATAAAAAATATATAATTATTTATACTTGTTCTAATCATATTATTACATGAAAGAAACCGTAGATTTCTACCCTCCTTAACATATATATATATATATATATATATATATATATATATATATATATATATAAAATATAGGTCTTTGACTACTCTTCTGATTAACATGTAACAATTATAATAGTTGAAATTGTGACGTGGTGGACCAGTTAGAATATATAGCTTACTATAGCTAGTTCAATATCTTTTTCGAAGTCGGAAAGGAAAAGAAGAAATGGAAAAAGAAGAGAGCAGTAATTATTAAAAGAGCAGTAATTATTACGAATAATTTACGTTTCAAGCCATGGAACCCAGGGGGGCTCAAAGCTACAACATCAGTCTCTGTTTTGCAGCAGAATACTTGAACAACGTGGATATCATCACAAAATCATACTCTTATACCATTGGTCCAAATGGTCCATTCATCTTAGAAAATCTCATAAACACACAAACATTTAATTGTGAAGATACAAATTAAGCCACTTGTCAATATAATTTATAGCATAATCATATAAAAACAAAAGTTTCACTGATTCCTTATTACTCTCTCATTTATAATTATATCCCTAAAACTTGCATGCATTGTATATATACTCCTCTTAAAAGTTTCTTCTTGGTGGTACATCCCTTATCATATATGTTATATATAACTTGGAAATTGATTTTATGTATTTAATTTAAGACTAGATAAATTAGGACACATGTTGTTTGAACAAATTATGGTTGTTAGAATTTGAATGGCATTCGAAGTAAATTAAAGACTGCTAATCAACTATTTTCAATAAATCAAGTGGGTACGTATTAATCAAAGGCATGGATTTGATTTTTTTTTTTTAAAGTTGATTTTTATTTACATTGTTTACCTTATACGTAAAGTTGGAAGACAATTCACCAACTGTTGACATACACGTTAGTTGATGCTCATCTTACGCCTTCTCTCCTATCTCTTTACACTACCCACTTCTTGAGCAATCATTTGGACACCGTAGATTTGTACCTTAAAATGGATACTATGTGGCTCTAGAAAAAAAATTAAGTGTAATTTTTGCACGTCTTAATTAATGTCATGATTGATTTTTATTTTTGCCAAAGATTGAGTCTTTTTTAAATTTCTTTTAATGTTTTGTGTTTTTATTAAAAAATTTAACAGGAAAAATATAAGAAATTATATTTAAACTCACTAAAAATGATGACTGGTTTCTCATAGTAGTAGTGAGGTACTTCCTGAGTGACGATCCTTAGGCGCCTGAAAATATTTTGATACTAAAAAGGGCAATGGAGAACTTGAGCAATGGAAGAGTGTTCGAAGAACGTAAAAGTAGGTAGTGAGTAAATAAGCTTCAATTAATATAGCTTGAGCTGAGGTGAAATGGTTATTTCTTGAGGTTTAGACAATACCGCAATTTTTATACTGATTAGCTCTTTACTATGTAACCTGTGAGTGTGATTCTTCTGGAAGTCATCATTTTGTATGTTATAGTTAATCCAATTTTGTTAACCCAACAGGCTAATCATCCTAAGAAGGCATATAGCTTATTTTTTTTAAAAAAAAAAAATTCTATAAAGCTAAACAGCTTACTCAAATATAGTTTTGGTAATAATAATAATAACAACCATAATGTTAAAAATTTAGTAAAAAAAATATGTATGTACAATTATAAATATTGATAATTATAAAAAAATTAAATTATATTAAATTATTTTTTAAGTCATATTATTTTTAAATTTTTTCACTCAGTTATTAACACTTGATAGGTTTATATAAAATTTAATAAACTCAAATCCGCAAGAACACTTTCTTAACTACAGTGGAAATAACTAGTTTCGGCACACCACAAGTCGACAATTAGAACTGCTGCTAGGAGACTAGTCCACAATTCTTAACTCTAAAACCTAGAGAAGATATATTTTCAATCAAAATACATAGTTATATATCTTGCTAACCTTTAAATTCATTCGTATTAAAGATGTACAGAGATTAGTTGGAAAAGAAAAGAAAAGGAGGAAGAGAATTTTGGTTAATTCATTTGTTTAATTAACGTTGGGTTATTAATGAAATTACATTGCTAATTAAGTTATGAAACGGAGAGATCTATAAGCAGTTAAAGAAAGAGTTAGGACGCGAGCGCACCGTCACTCACACAGCGTGTTCACGCTAACACGTGGCAGGCAGGCAAGGTTTGGGTGAACATGGAGCAGTGTGTTTTTTTTTTCATATGCATTTTTATATTAGAATTAATTGTAATTAAAATATTAAAGATATTAAATGTATGTATTTCTTTTAATATAAATTTGAATCAAGATTTATTATATTACAAAGGACGAATTTATTCTATTAAATCTAACCTCTCTTGATACATAAAGTAATTTTAAAGTTTAGTTAAATATTGTAATTATCGTTCTTTTAATTTAAAAAATATATTTATTTAATTTTAAATTTGAGTTTTGTAAATAAGAATAATTTTTTGTATAAAATAAACCTGTAATGTTATTTTTAATATAACAATAAATACAATTAAATAATTTTATTGTTTTAAAAATAAATAAATACTATGTAAAAATATTAATTTTATTGATGATCTAAAATAAATTAAATAAGAGATATGGGTAATATTGTATCAAACTTAAAAAATATTAAGTGTAATATTTTAAAAAAGATTATAAGTGTAATTTCACTAAATTTTAGAAAAAATTTGTATAATTTACTCTTAAAATTTTTAACCAAATATTGTTGAAAAAATCATAGGCGGGTGATAATGAGATCTACTTATACACACACACACACACACTAATACAATAATACGAATGCAGTCGTTCGTTCCCTTGCCAAGTTTCCAATTGATGCGTTATAACTTATGGCGTGTATATCCTGATCACATGCAACACTGTAATGAGGAATTAACTAAATTATATAAATGGACAACTAAATTTTTGAAGCCTTACTAATTCGCTAATGTATAACTACAGTTTTTCAGTATTTTATGGGAGAGGAATTCAGGAACTATATCTTGTATGTTTTAACACAAATTAATTAGTTATATTTAACAAAATGACATATCTACTAGAATAGCTTACTTTTATTTTCCTTGAAATTAAATTAATTAAATTACCTTTTTATTGTTTAATAAGTTACCCTTAATTTATCTTTTATTATTAAAGTTAACTTTCTACATAATTTACATTCATTTAAAAATAATAAAATTATTTATTTGCTTTTACTGTCTCATTAAAAATTAAATTAATTTTTATGTTAAATTTTATGTAAATTTAACAGCATCTATTATTATATTAAAAATAAAATCACAATTTTATATTTTTTATGAAGTTATCTTTATTAATAGACATTAAGTGAACTCTAAAAAAAGTTAATATAACTTAATCTATTCATATATAAAATTTTGAAATAATTTTAAACTATTTAATATGATTTGATGAAATTAAATTTCCTTTGTTTCAACAAATAAATAAAGACCAATTATATATCGTACCGCAAAAAAATAAAAATAAAAGAGAAATTAGGAAAGCCCTTTAGAAAAGAAAAATGGTTTTGTCTAGAATCGAATTTATCAAATCTTATATAAATTCATTACATATTAACAATTAAATAAATAAACTTAATAATAATTTAATTTAAAAATAATTTAATTTAATTTTTATAACGATACGTATATCTTTTTTCACTAAACTCTTAATATATGATAGATTCATGTATAATTTATATAAATTCAAATTTACAAAATTAGCACTCTTTAAAAACATTAGATTAAAATACAAAAAATTACTATTAATTATATATAAGTTATGTATAAATAACTCATTCAATTATACAAATAGATTTATAATTTTTTAAAATTTTATAATTTATGTAAAAAAATCATTTTGTTAATTTTTTATCTAAAATTATAACATAACAATGACACATTAATAGAATTAAATTATATAAAAATGTAAAAAAAAATCATATACTTTGGCCATTGAATAAAAAATTTATCTAAACTTTAAGTCTTGTAAAAAAAAAATCCTTCAAATAGTTTAATGTATTTACATTCCATTAGGAATTTAAATAAAAAATTCATAATTTTTTTCATAAATTATAAAATGGAAAAAATTTAGTCATTTTGTATAATTATTATCATTTAGAGAATTATATGTATTTTACACACACAAAAAAAAAATAAAAAAGGAAGGTACAAAAAGGTTGCAGTAGTAGTGACGTCACCTATTGGGGGGACAACAATCAAAGCCATGCGCACAATTCAGCGGTCCTTCCTTTTATATATTCTTTTCCACTCTCTGTCCTAACGGAATTTATTCTTAATATTCTCTCTCTTACTCTGTCTTCTTCTTCCTTCATCTTCAATTCTGATCTCCATCCTCATTCATTTCTCCTTTTGTCTTCTTCTTCTTCATTGCACTTCTAAACCAGTAATAACTCAGGTGAGCTCAGCTTAACAACTCTTACTAATTTCTACTAATTTCTACCCTTGCATCTAAAATTCAATAAAACTTTCCAATTTTTCTTGCTTCTTAATAATTACTCTACATGTTTTCCTCACTCCAACCCAGATTCATATGCAGAACCTTTTGTTTTCTTTTCTGATTTATTTGCCATACTTCATTTAAGCAAAAGGTTATTTTTTTTCTAGATTAATTTTCAATTTCAAAATTTGTTAAAGTTTTACATCTGCAGATCCAAAAGCAGCGTGGGAGAAAATTGAAATGTCTTTTTTTCTTTTCAGCAATAATTATGGGTGTGTGTAGAAATGCCTTGAAAACGAAAGTTAGAAGAGAAGGCTGCCAATTACTGGGCACCCATAAAAGCTATGGTTTTTGAGGTGAGGTCAGATGAGTGCCATGAAAATTCTCGACAAAGAGACAAGAGAGTCAGAGCCCCAGTTTCCACAAAGAGACACAAAGGCTCTGTCTTAATGCCTCAAGAGTGAAGTGAAGAGTGTGCATTGCATTCACTCCCTTTTTCTCTCTTTTTCTCTTATCCTTCCTTCCCATGCCACCACAGGCCTTGATCCAATACAAATCTTTTCTCTTTCGAGAAACGCGTGCCATTTTGTGATAACGTCATCCATACTCCCCAGTCCATTCATTTACCATTCTCTTAATTTCTTCCTCTCCCCTCCTAATTACACATAATTCGCACCTGTCAATTTACTTTAACCACTTTACATTAATTATGAATTCTTAATTAAAACCGAAGTGGGGTTTCTTCAAAAAAAGTAGTTTTTGTTTGTTTCATTAACTTATGTGTCTAATTATTTGTATATATAATTATTTATAGTAATGGAATAATGGGAACCCCGTTCTTGAAGAATCATTCCTACCATTCACTAACACAAGACAGCATCATTAGCACAAGCCTCTAGTTGTCCGTTTCATATACACATCCCGCCACAACCGCAGCCTAACCTAAGCTCCAAACTACCACACTAGTCTTGGTTTTTATCAAACCCAAACTCTCATTATTTCCTTTCTCTCTCTTCCATTTTTTTAAACCCCAGGAAAATCATTATTGTTTCTGAAATTATGGGTTTTGTTATATAACACGCGCTGATTTTTTATTTTTATTTTTTTTTTAAATTTCGTTTTGGTTTAAATTCTGGTGAACACACCAAATGAGCTGATGATTATCTCTGATAACACGTCACCTTTTCACTAAAAGAGCTTATATTTATATAATTCCTTTACACTTTTGTTTCCCCCTCCTTGTTTTAAAGCCAATCTTGGGTCTCTTCACACTCATATGCTTCTTCTCTCTTTGATGTTATAATTTATACATGATGAAAGTGAAGCGTGGTTGGCATTAATGGTGGTGGTGAATTTTATGCAGTAACAGCAGGAGTTGCTATGATGGAGTCGATGGAGTCATGTGTCCCACCGGGGTTTCGCTTCCACCCAACCGATGAAGAGCTCGTTGGCTACTATCTCAGGAAGAAAGTAGCTTCTCAGAAGATTGATCTTGATGTCATCAGAGAGATCGATCTTTATCGCATAGAACCATGGGATCTTCAAGGTATACAAATATACATACATAAATACCTATATATCTACCCTTTCTTCCTCCTCCTTCCCCCCTTTCCATATTAGGGTTTTCCAATTCAAATCATATATAGTTACGTTAGATTGCTTGCACCCATCAGCTTGTGTTGTATGGCGGTTATGTATATTCCAATTAATATCCTTGTAGATGTAGTATATATTGGATTTCGATCTATATTAATTAAAGTTGGTGAAGAGATGGATCTTAGATATAAATGTGTGCTAAAGATGAATGATATGACAGAGAGATGCAAGATCGGATACGAGGAGCAGAACGAGTGGTATTTCTTCAGCCACAAGGACAAGAAGTATCCGACAGGGACGAGGACGAATAGGGCTACCATGGTGGGGTTCTGGAAGGCGACAGGAAGAGACAAGGCAGTGTACGACAAGACAAAGCTCATAGGCATGAGGAAAACCCTCGTTTTCTACAAAGGAAGAGCTCCCAACGGCCAGAAAACAGACTGGATCATGCACGAATATAGGCTCGAATCTGATGAGAATGGACCTCCACAGGTAAGTGCACCATCATATCCATCCTTAATTTCACGCGCTTTGAGTTTGATTCCTGAGCATCTTCTTTATGTGTACGTATATATATTTGTGTGTTTGTGTTCCTGTCTTCCTCATCACTTAATTCAAAGTGTTAGTGTTCAAACATGATGAGTTGAGTTGAGTGTGGTTGGCTATAATTTTCCATTATCGCCTCCTATTTGTCACTTTGTCCTCTCAACTCTTAAGTTATACGTTCAACACCATTTATTCTACTCTAATTCATGTTGAAAAGTCCTTATTGTAACTACTACATCATATTAATTAATGCAAATTAGTCACTTTATGAAACTTTTGTTGGCTTTGTTCATAGACCATTAACATGTGAATAAGTATATATTCACTACGTACAAGCTTTTCTTAAAACATAACTTTCATCACCAACAATAAGTCAAAAGCCACACTACTTTCAATGGCTAATAATTGAAATTTGAAACTCCTATCTTTACGACATTCCTTTTTCTGATACACACTTTCTTGCCATTTCATCACTGGTCAAACGTACACGGTAAACCTGTGTCCATCTTTATGTAATTGATTACTAAGTAGGCCATCTTTCAATATTCCTTGATCACACCTATTACTTCTTAATTAGTCCTCTCCTTACCAAATATATGGCAAATTCATAAAAGCTAAAAGGAAATCCAACACAATGAAAAAGAAAGAAAAAGAAGACTTTTATTAGGTAGGCACAAAACACTCACAAATAAAGTAACTATAAATTATGAATTGGTAAAATAATATGTTATCTTTCTTTAGTAATTTGGGTTGTGAAATTTTTATCCTGTCAGTCAATATAAAAGAGTGTGCTCTTAAAATTATTTACAGAAAAGATTAACATAAGCAAAATTCAAGAATACCCTTAACATAAAATAAAGTGGTCCTTGAATGAATAACCACTGCGACATTGCCATTCAAGAATGTCTCAAAAAAGGAAGTCTTGAAAAAGGCAAAAAGCTAATATATATATATATATATATATAAAGAAACTTTTGTCTTTCTGTTTTAATTTGGTTGAGCTCGTGTGCACTGCAGGAAGAAGGATGGGTTGTATGCAGAGCTTTCAAGAAAAAAACCAGTGGCCAAATGAAGAGCATGGAAGGATGGGATTCAAGCTACTTCTTCGAGGAAACAAGTGGACTGAGCTCAGTGGTGGATCCAGTGGACTTTATCTCAAGGCAGCCTCAATACACTTATAATTTACCTCAAAACAACAACTACATGTGCAAGCAAGAGATAGAAGTGGATAACTTGACTACTTTCATGAACTCATCAGATCAATTTATACAGCTCCCTCAGCTAGAAAGCCCATCTCTCCCCTTAATAAAGAGACCCTCAAGCTCACTAATGTCTTTGATATCAGACAACAACAACGAAGAAGATGACCTGACCAGAAAGAAAGTCACAACTGATTGGAGGGCTCTTGACAAGTTTGTGGCTTCCCAATTGAGCCAAGACGACAGCTTTGAAACCCCTAATAATAATATTAATACCTCCTCCGACATGTCGTTTCTGTTGCTGCAGAGTACTACTACTACTACTAGTACTAAGGACGATGAAGAAGAAGGGAACAAGTACTTATGCTTAAGCCCATTTTTAAATACGAGAAGCTCATCGGACTGTGATATTGGAATATGCGTTTTTGACAAATGAAGAATTTAGTGGAGAGAGGGTGAGGAAAAGAGGTTTCAATGGTACGTAGTAATTAATAATTAATTAATTGATATATAAATACCATGTGTTTGATGGATGCTATATTGCTGAGACATATATACTTTTCTTTTTTTTGTAAGAATATGTGTGCAAGAGAGTGAAAACTCTCTCTAGCTATAGCCCTCTGTGTGAGTGCAGGTGTGTGCATGTAAAGTGCAAAATGAGATGCATGCGCCCAAGATGACTCTAAAACCTAGATACTTCTCTTTCTATTATATTTAAATTATCATAAAATAGTTGTAGAAGCCTTCTAGAGTTCATGCCTAAGAGATGTAGGAATTTGATCACTTTATGCCTAATTCCTTTATTCTCAGATTTATGGGTAATTAAAGAAACATTTTTTTTTTTGCACAATAAATTTAATTTTGGCTCCTATTTAAGTTGGATGCTTTGAATATTGCTGAGTCAAAACTGATTCCTAAATTCTTATAATTAATATGTTGAAAACTAATTAAGTACCTAACTAGCTACCTACCAAATCTTTGCTCTTTTCCAAAAGCATGTTGGAATATATTTGATTGAACTCACGTTAATTTATGTTTGATGACAACGACGCGCTCTATTCTAATTGATGGGGCTTTGAATTTATTGGCCCTTTATCATAAATTATTATTCGCTTATACATAAATGAGGTTGCATATAATTCATATATAATTTTTTTCTTTGTTAATTCATATTCAATTACATGTGTTGTATGTGTGAGGGAGAGACTATAGTAATTGCAGCTTCAACGCCGAATGCGTAGTACATGTTTGTCTTGTTTTGCTTTGTTTTTGTTCTTGTTTTATTAAATTAAATTAGCTTCTCTTAAAATTTGATTAAAGTATTTTTGATATATTCTTTTTGAAAGTTACATTTGACTCCATTTTAATTTATTTTTTGCTGGTAAAACAAATTGTTTGAACAGTAGAAAATGTAATTTTATTTTTAATACATAACATTAAAAGTAATAAGTTAATGTCTCCAGCATGAAAATTTTTAATATGATAGTAAAAATAATCAAATAATTTTATAGATTTAAAAAAACTACATATTGTGTAGAAAGTTAACTTTAAATTGATAAAAAAATTAAAGAGAGATTTTTGTATCATTATATTAGATGTTAAGAGAGCAAAGTGTAATTTGTGAATCAAGAGGAGTACTAAAAGTAATTTAACCAAACAAAAAGAGAGGTTTACTCTTTTTTTTTTTTTGGCCATAAGGGGCATGACAATTTTAGTGAATATATTTTGGCTAAAAGTACCCTTAATTACCTAAAAACCCCTTGTCTCACTCTTTTGGACTAAACAAAACGAAAATTAAGAGACTTTCCATTTCGGATGATTAATTGATTAACTTTTTTTGTTTCTTTTTCTAAAAGCTAAAGTAATCAATGATATATATATATATATATATCTAGAGAAATTTTATAGTTTGTTTCCTATATATTTAATATTGAATTAAATTAAACTCTTCTTTACCTGATGAAACTTGAGCAGTAGTAGTGCATGCAACTGATGATGAACGACAGCTTGTGTTTCTTTTTTCATGGGAAATCCCTCACTGTTTGAACTCACTTCCATGCCAGTGCACATATACTGACATGCATGCTGCAGGTAACTATGGTTAGACTCTAGACTACCTGCACTTGTCAGGAATCATATGCCAAATTTCTTATATTAATTAAGCCGAAATTCCAGGCTTAATTACATTCATTCCTTTCCAAGCATGCATATTATATGTCTCCCAGGACTATTTTTTAATGCCATTAATTTGAAGAAGCAGGTTGTAGAATATATAGACTAAAATATCAACGATGCCACAAGATAGAACCTTCCATTATTGCTTTTATAAACTCCTATATATGTTTAAATTATCATTTGAGGTCCTACAAGGCATATATATATACTACTATATAAAGTAGAATAACTGTAAACAACGCAATATATATATATATATATATACAAACCAACGTACCGAGCATGCTGGAAAGAAAGAAAAAGAAAAGGAACCAATTAGTTATGTGAAAAGTTAAAAAGCCAAGAAATTAAAGTAGAAAAAGTAGTAGCAATCACAATTGAAAGTTGAAACTATATATAAAAATGTATATATGAAATATATAGTGAGTATTGAATTAGATTGATGGTGGTCATTGCATTGACAAGCATGGACGACGTATCTCGGTGCGAGTTTTGGTGGGTCCGTGTATTGTCTCGCATGCCTTCTTCAGCATGCTCTGTCTTATATATGGTGCACAATTTGACCCTTTAAAGTTCTTTTCTCTGCATGTCCATATATTTGTAATATATACAAATAGACAGAACCATATATATACTAATTAATCTTTTCAGAGAATTGACGATGTAAAAGTTGTTAAAGATAGGGTCAAAATTAATTATCGAAGAAATTTGTATGTTTTCTTAATGTATGTTTGTGATCACAAAGTGATTCTTTGATTGGAAAATTCTCTCTCTCTCTCTCTCTCTCTCTATATATATATATATATATTCCATTCCTATTGTATTTGTTCTTTGATTCCAAAGAGATTCATCTTTTTCGTATGGATATGATAATAGCCTGCAGCTACTAGCTAGATGGACCATATTTCCAATTCACATCCTAATTGCGTCTCTCAATCAGCTTAATTATTCCAACGTTTTGTGACCGTTTTATATTGTAACGTGTGAGCCTAGTTCATATACTAGTCTGCCTTCATAATCGGAAACACACAGATTATGGTTCCTATATGCAACATTGACACTTAGCTAATATAGCTGCTAGGTTGGACCAAATGGTCCAATTAGCACCCATTATAAGGCTATAAGGCCACCACTATAATTTTGTTCTTATATATGTAAATTGTGACCAAGCAAGTGCGATTGATCAGAGAAAAAAAGACAATTCTATGATCAACAACATTCCTTTTTTAAATATATACATCCCTCACTCTTCATCTTTAGTATCATTGGTTCGGTTTGATTCTTCTATTGATTTAATTGAATAGTTAAAAAAATAATTTAATTCATCAATTTTTTTTTATTACAACAGGTGATTGCTTTTTTTAAAAAAATTATATAATTTCAAAATTTTAATAGTAAATATTTTTTTAATTCCAAACATAAAAAACACACTTTTAACAATACAATTAATATTAAGATAAGTTTAAAATTACTTTTAAATAGATTTCTTTTTGTAAAACAAATGGGTTGAAGCACGAGAGGAAGGAAGCAAGAATATAATTAGTTAGGTTATAATTAACAAGCCAATCAGGACACTTGTTGGTTTCTCTGTAAGTGTGAATGAATTGCATATCGTAATCTTTTTCGAACCAAAAACTCCTTTGAAATTTTTACAATAATCTTTAAGCCTCTACTTCAAGCAATTTCTAATCCTTAGAAAACTCCTCACAGTTTAGCTTTGAAAGCAATACATATTCCAATGTTGTGGATGAAGCTCCTGATGTAGTTTCCAAAAATAAAGCAATTTCTAATTAAAACAGATTTAATTATAGACAAACCATGCATATTATTCTTAAAATATTTAATATTTATAATTATCATATAATATATAAATAATTTGAATAATTTATTTTTAAATCAGTTCAATTAAATGGTACTCAGTTTGAATGTAATATAGAGCTATGCAATAACCAATCTATTGAATTACTTGACTTACCGAATTTTTATATTCAATCAATCAGATTAATTAATCAAATTTGGTCAATTTTAATTAAATTAATTTGAATAAATTCCGTTCAATTAAAATTAAATGGATTGCAATTGATAACCCCTACTTACCTTTGTGACCTTTAGTATTGAGTTGATGTATAATAATAATAATACTGCCTATTTTGGAAATAAGAAACTCTACAAATTCATTTATTTTGCAATAAACAAAATGTTATTAAATTAGATGTTTCTTGCCTCGACTGACGGATTAAATCTGAGAACGAGGAGGAGAAGAAAAAGAAAAATAATAAAAATTATAAGTAATAGTCTTTTTTATTTAAATTTTTTAATTTAAAATAATTAAAATTAATATAAACTTTTTTAATTTTTAAAAAAATTTAATATAATAAAATGGAAGAGAGATAACACAAAAAGAGGTGGATAATAACTACACTCAAAGAGTTCCGTCTAAACTTGACTTCTTTCTTTTTCTGCCCCGTTCGTACTTTAGATAATTTAAATACATTAAAGCCTTTCATGTTTGAATTGTGATTATTGACGTGTCTGCTTTAATACATTAAGGAAATAAAATAAAATGATGTGGTAAGGGTAAAATCTTCATCCAAACAAATAGTTCTATCTCAGAGTTTAAGAAAGATTATCATTGTGATTCCAATTAAAATGCAACTTGCTGAATCTCAATGGTGATAGAAAAATTCCAAGAGAGACCTCTCTCAAGCGTGCAATGAAGAACATGTAATTCTTGGACAAGTAGGACCCACAAGTGCTTCAAAGTATATGGGAACTTAACTTTGTGCACTCAATTAGGGACTCCTATTATTCATCTTTCTGTCCACTCAGGGCCCTTTAATGCAAGCTAAAACACAGACCCCATCAGCACTATCAAGTATTCAAGTTCATAGAAAAGCACAATTTCCTATGCACTCCAACAAATTAGGCCCTCTTTGCCAATAGCCGCATTCTACAACCCCATTCTGTGCCATTAATTTCCTAATAATGATAGCTAAAATTTTATAGATTGTATATGGTGTAATACGAAAAAATAAATAAATAAATAAATAATTCACCTATACAGATTAGAGTTCTTGTCTTTTTCAATCTTTTTCTTTCATAAATTCACACTTCCAATTTTTGAAGAATTGAAAACTTCTAAACCCTTTATATATATTTGTGATATGTTCTGCATGCTATAAATTGATGTGTCATGATTATTTATCCGACTAATTGGACTTTCATTACTCCTCAGTGATTGACATTTTCTTGGTTGGACACAATGTACCAACAGGGTCAATAAAGGTTTCTTGGCAAAGGAGAGGTTAAAATGTAATTTACCTCTCTAAATTTAGAAGTATGTATAATTTATTCTCTTCAACTTTAAAAGTAAATTAAAAAAAATCTCTTTTGAAAGTGTAATTTATGAGCCTCACTTTTTTGTATTTATCTTTATCTAACTTTATCATGTATGATGTTGCACATGTTACGAGCCCTGCAGTGTTTTGAAATCTATCAACAAATTTAAGTCGAAATCACGATGCTAAGTTAAGTAAGAAGCAAAAATAGGAAAGAAAATTAAAATAGAGGAAGAAGAGGATCTGACCTAGCCAGAAAAAAGAAACAAAATTGTGATCAATACAAGATTTCCTCTAAACTATTTGAAGCCTGCATGGGAAACGTGATCAGATTTGAAGAAGGACAATTTCATAACATCAGGCTGAAATCAGAGTAAAATCCAAAAATAGAAGTTGTTCAAATGGTCACCTCTGTGCTATATATAAATTACGTCTCCTTATTAGAGATCAAGTTATCAAAAAAAAGAGAGAGCCTGAAAATCATAAAAAAAAAAAAAAATAGTGTTATTATTCTTTGTGTGAGTAAGAGCTTTATACTGCAAGTATGAGTGACTTAAATGTTTAAATCTTTAAATTTGTGTGAGTGTTTTAAGTTTTGTGTAAAGAAGTCTTAGATAAAAACTTGTAGAGTTGATCTTTAGAGGGTATAAGGTTAAAAAATATTTTATAGCAAGCTTAGAGGGTATTTTTATTAAGTTTTTGTATTGTGAGCATAAAAATATCTGTGTTGATCTTTTAAAGAGAATTATTCAATTATAAAGTTATCTCTTAATGTTTATAAAATTCACTTATTATATATTTGAAGAGAAGATAAAAGAATTTAAATTTTTAGATCCCACATCTTTATGTATCTTGGTGTCTTGTTTATTATATTTTTACACTCATCTGCTCTGTTAAAAAGAATATTAAATTATAAGAACTTAAAACTAAGGAACAAAACCTATTTAAAAAAAAATTTACATACCCAATATTCAACTCTCCTTTTTGACTAAATTTCTAGCTAGCAATATATAAAATGTGTTACCTTCACGAATTAAAGGAAAAGTTTATAGATTCAAATCAAGTAGAACTCAAACTCTTCATTTATAACATTGGCTTTTAAAAGCTGGAATGTGAAAATGGATTGAATTGGTTGCCATACTCACTCCACCCTATTACTTAAAAATTTTTTTTGTACTTCATAAAATCTCGAGTTTGAATACTTATACTATATCTTACCCTACTCACAACTCATTTTTTCAACCAAGTCCTTAGAAAAAATTCCTCGAAGCATGAACCTTTATCTATATTAATATGAGAGGATCTAACAATTTGATATACTTAATCTCATATATCATCTTCTATATTAACTAGATCGAAAAAAAAAATTGAAGGGGTTAACTTAGCTCGCATGTGTTGTGTTTTGTCAATTGGTGGCTAGCTGAGTGTTGACAGAGGGCATATCGGTGACCCCTCCACAGTACACAAACCATCTCTTTCAGTCGGTCATAAGCACCTCGATCAATCACGTTCTATCAAATGAGTGCAATGAAATTAAAACCAAATTATGATTCAAAAAAGAAAACACACAAACACAGTACACACAGTGCCTGCTAATTGAAGAACCCAACTCCTTATTATCATTAGCTAGGGTCCCAAGATAAAAGTTGAACTGCTATGAACACATGCTGTATCGATCCTGGTGGGAATGTGTATTTTTAAGTGTATGGGCTAACGAGGAGAGTCCACGTTTAGAGAATGTTCACTTTTGGAGAATGGAGCAGACAGATGGAGTGAGTGAAAGAGGAAAAAGAGGATGAACCATGGATAAGCAATTAGTGTAATGGTTGACCAAAACCAAAACAAGGTTCCTTTTTTAGACAACAATCATTTCTATCATGGCACGCAACAACTATGCAAGCTGCTTTAATTTCATGACCAGCTTCTCATGCAGACAAAGTTAAGTAGGAGAAAAGTCTACCAACTTCTAATAACAATTCATAACAAAATTAATGCGTCCATATATATCCCCTACCCACATACGTATTTAATTACCTCTACCTCCATTTTAGAACATATATATATATATATATATAATCATATAACAAAGTCAAGTTCCATGTTTCATCTTTTTTTTCCTTAAAGTAACTCGCCACCAAAACCAAGATTCACAGGAAAAAAAGAAAGGAAAAAAGTAGCTGTAGTTGGTTTTAGTATCCAAAGTCGAATGGGGTACGTAATCCCATTTCTGGCATTTAGTTTAAGAGGAGGAACAGTGATCATTTCCTCCTGAATTCAACTTGTAGCTAGTTTCATACAGATTATTCAGTATTTCATGGTTGATTTACTCTCCTAATTTCTACGGTTCACCAAATCACTCAACTCAACAAAAATTTGAAGTGCATATATATGTTATGCTATTTTATTTGTATTTTAACTAATAAAATTTAATTATTTATTCTTATTTTATTTATCATGTGATTTTTTAGTTTAAAAAATAAAGAATTAAATAAATATTACTGATCAATACATGAATGACATAATATAATACATACACTTAAGAACTTCTCCTCAAGTCTATTAACATATATAATTAGAATTGTCAATAAAGATTGACTTATTTAATCTTTTTCTACTCATAACAATTTTATAGATTGAGTTTGAATTCAAATGATGTCTTATGTGTATGTTATTTATAATAAATTTTTTTAAGTGTTTTTTAAATTTAAAGATTTACTTTAACTTTGTATTAGAGTATCATTCATTCACCTAACCTGCACTTGCCTGCCCCAGTTTTTGCCTCGAATTGCAATGTCCCCTAATCAACAACGTAAAATTACAAAAATACCTTTTCTCTTCTCAATCTTCATCTTTTCTATGAGTCTATCTTGACTTTCAAATTTTATAATAAAAGATACATAAATTATATTTTTTTCTTCTTTATTTTAAAAAATTACACTTGCTTGTTTTGAAAAATAAAAATCTATAATTGTATTTATTTTGACCAAAATACTTTATATTTATTATTTATATAATTTAATATATATTTGATCAATATAAAAACTTATTTTAAAAAATTAAAATAAAATAAATTTATCATTTTTAACTCAAAATAAATAATAATGAAATACTAATTTTGAAAATATATTTTTCCAATAAATTATAATTTTTTTAAAAATTTAATAATGTTATTAAAGGTATTTTAGTAAAAATAAGTAAAATTATAAATTTTTTATAATTTAAAAGAAGAGAGTGTACATTTTTAAATAAAGAATAGAAAAATGTAATTTTGATATCTCAAAAAATAGAATAATTTATTCATTTATAAATTAAGCAATCTTTCAAGTATAAACGGGATGGTGAAAAATACGGGAGTAAGAAGACCAACTTGATTAGTAGTTAATTAATGATTGGGAGAAGATATATACAAAAGAGGAGAAAAGGGGAAGAGACATTGTAATTGGAGGCAAAAATCAAGGTGGATAAGTATAATTTCTACTAAAAGTTATATTCAAAATAAAGTAAAATTGTAGAAGCCAAAAGAATTGTTCAATCCATTTTATTATTAGCTAGACCGTACATGAACTTTGTTAATCTAGTCTAGTCAGTTACATCGACATAACAGAATCATTTTTTTTTTTTAAGGGTTTGGGGAAACTGACCATAACAGAGAACTGAAATCCAGGAAGTTGAGGATGAGATACGAAAGGCCTACAAAAGGCAAAGTTGGTTTTGAGTGGCTCCTTGAATCCCTCGATAAGACCAGAACTATGATGATACTGTTGGAGCCCTGAAGAAGCATAAACTTTCTTAATCTCTGGCTTTACTTTAGTTTACTGTTATCTCTATCGAAGGGCCCAATAGAGTAGGTATACTGGTTATCTTTTTGCTGAAAGATATTCAAATTATGTAGAAACGAATTATATTACATTTCCCTCTCTTATAATAAAATAAATGAGTAAATTATACTTATTTTTACTAAAGTTTAGCTAAAATAAATTTATCACTCTAGTTTAAAAAGTTGCATTTACCTCATTTTAATTTATTTTTTGTCAATAAAGATAATTTTTTATACAAAATAAAACTGTAATTTTTTTAAAAAATAAAATATCAGAGCTTAATTACTTATTCATAACAAAAAATGAATTTACATAACTCTGGGCAAGAGAAATAAATGAATCAGGAAAAGCAGAAATTTAAATAGGAGTGAAACTATGAAAATGCTTATTTTTAATATAACAATAAATATAGTTAAATTTAGCAAAAATTTTATTTTAGTTATTGAAAAATATGATAACTTTTAATTTAATTTTTTATAAATTTTTTATGTTAATTTAATCTTTTAAAGATAAAAATATATTTAATATTATATTTTTATCTGAACTACATCTCTATCTTAACATTTCATTTAACTAAATATTGACTAAAATTTATTTTTTTAACATAAAAGTTATAAGTGATAAATTATGAGAAAGTATTTATCTTCCCAACTTTGATACATCTATTTTAACCCTTTACTCTTTGTTTTTGTTTACATATTTTTGAATTTATATTTTATTATATAAGTGTTAATATATGACATACAGAGTAATGATTAATAGAAGATTTTTTTTATATGTATTTTTATTAGAAGTAATCTTATTTGAAACATTATTAAATATTAAATGTGAACACTTATATCAATAATATTCAAACTTTGATTTGTTATATTGTAAAGAACTAATTCTTTTGTTAGACTCAATTTTTGTTGATTAATGATGAGAATACTTTAAAGCTATATAAAATAGCATAAATAAACAATATAAAAGTCATTTTTTGAAAATGAAAAATAAATTACATTTGTAATTTTTAAGTTGAGATACAAATTTTAAATTTGTACTAAATTATATTTTTAATAAAAATCAAATATTATTTATAAATACTTTAATTATAGTTTAGCTTCGGATGAGATTTATGTATATTTTAAAATAAAAAAAATGGTATAATTTAAAAGAAAGTAATTTATCCTTAGAAAGGAAGTGTTTCTTTAAGTTATCGAAGCTCTGGCCCGCCTAGCTTTTGTTGCAGAGAAATTTTTAAGTGCAGAGAATATTTCACTTTATTTGTATATCAATTAATAATATTTATATAATTTTTTTAAAATAATAATAATAAATAATTAAATTTTATATAAATAAAATAACATAGTATGTACAGATAATTTTTTTTTTTTCGTTTAAACCTTCCAACATCAAATCCCCATTTCAATTTGGAGGGAGGCCATTCTGCACTAGAGGCCCAAGACCCAACGTCCACATCCAAGATAGAAACTGTTGGTATATCATCGAAGACTAAACTTCCACATCTACAATTGACTTACATTAAAAATAAGACTCTAAAAAACAAACTCTGTATTGTCCTCTCTATGAGAGAGGTAAAAGATGTGTTGACTCTCTTAAACGATCTTAAAGTTTTTGTTTCGTAAATTTTGATAAAATTTGTTGTATACTTTTTTTAAAAAATTGTAATACCTCTACTTAAAATTTTGGTATGTGATTTCTAGATGTTGTTCCTACCATCAGTATTTCTTCTTTTACATTACTCAGTTGTACTATCTGTTATTGAATGAATATTACACTTCTCTAAGAAGAACAAACTTGTTCAAGGTTCGGAATTTTTTATGCCCAGCTAGATCTTTTAATCTTTGTAATAATAAGCTTAATGCCTTTTGATTAATAATAAGCACAACATGAAATGTCATCAGGGCCCAGAAGCAGACTCACTGATATAAACTTGCAAGTCAAAAAGGACTTGCAAAGGCAAAACTCGAAAAGAGCAAGAACTAAAAGATAAGACTATGATCAGAGATCAAGTACAACTCAAAAGCTCAAGTTGCCCAGCTCTTTTTAATTATAATAATTGCTTAAGCAAGGTTCTTTACTTATAAGGGATTATAATAATAATAGTCATCCAAATATATAACATTCAATTAAACTAATTATTACTGCAAATGGGGAAAGCCAACAAAACCCTTTATTGCTCACACGTTCAATAGCCCATGTCAAATTTATATTTATATAGCCATCCAGTAAGCTGTGAACTTTAACATCTATGAAACTATACTGTTACTATGGCAAGATTAACAAGCCTTTTTACATGTCTAGAATGTCAAGACCATCAGATAGCACAAACAAACAAACAAAGAAGCTGTGGAGCACATAGATGTCAACTCATAGCCATGTCAAATACTGGTAGGATGTTACTTCACTTAAAGACAACAGATGGCGTTTCTGTACTCTGATAAACACCAGAAGAAAAGTCTCATGTTAAGTGGGCAAGATAGATATGCTTTTGGAATAAGAAGCATCTGATACCATCATATTGACCCAGACATTTTGGATGGTAGATAACATCTAAAATGTCTATATATGTTTGTACCTTAGTATTCATGATGTCATGCCACTCACAAACCATGAGAATTTCACATCACATCAGTTTTAGATTTACTTACTTCTATAAGATCCTACTTTTGCCCTTGTGTGACAACTAACAATTATCATTCAAAACATAAAATCTTAAATGCAATGGATTCTTGTATCTTGGTATCCTAATCCAACAGGATGATATGCTAGATAATATGAAATGAGGTAACGTTGTACCAAATACCTTAACTTCATCCCAAATATCAACCCCCACTACATAAATCCATCTTGTTTTTAACAGAACATCATCTATTATGCATCCAAAAACTAAACCACTTCAACAAAGCTCTACTTTGAATTAAGTCTACATACCCTAGATGACAAACCGAAAAGGCTCTCATCAAAGGAGAATAATTACCAGCGGTCAATAGTTATCTATCTCAATGGCACCAAGCTAAACAAAAGAAAAAGCATAATAAAAAACTCTCCCCTACCCATTCAAATGCCATGATATATAAACACAATAATATATACAAAAATAGCAGAAAAATGGGTAACTGAAGATGATCATAAAATACAGATCAGTTCGAGGAACACCAATGATTAAACTAAGTTCTTAAAACACAGAACAGTAATTGAACCACTGTTGCGTTAATCATTTGCCATAGCTAAGCTTATAGAATTTATAAAACAGGATAAGGGAAAGGAAGAAAAAAAATTATGAAACTATGAACATATCTAGAGGGTAGGGGAATAAGAGACAATGAAAGAACGTCACAGTTTCATTGTATAGTAAAAGGCCATCTTATACAGAAGTTCACGTGTGAATGAGGTGAGAGTTTGAGTGCATGACATACAACCTAATTGAACACACAGACAATGATTAAGCCCGTTCACCCCGAATACGTCTGGCAAGCTGGATGTCCTTGGGCATTATGGTCACCCGCTTAGCATGGATAGCACAGAGATTAGTATCCTCAAATAAACCAACAAGATAAGCTTCTGCAGCTTCCTGAAGAGCAAGAACAGCATGGCTCTGGAACCTTAAATCTGTCTACACCCAAAAAAGAAATACACAAATCCCTTCAATCAACTCCATAGATTTTCTTTTCTTTTCTTTGGATAGAAACAATTCCATGATTAATGATATCAACGACTGAAAAAAAATAAAAGGTAGAAATCATTACCTTAAAGTCTTGGGCAATTTCACGGACAAGACGTTGGAAGGGCAGCTTCCTAATCAGGAGTTCAGTACTTTTCTGATACTTACGAATTTCACTGATCAAAAGATTTTATTTTATTTTTTTTAAAAAAAAGAAACAGAATTTGATTCATCTTCAGAACAAAATAAGAAAAAGTAAATGAAAATTAATGGAATCAACAAAATATCTATACCGAAGTGCAACAGTTCCAGGGCGGTATCTATGGGGCTTCTTTACTCCACCAGTGGTAGGAGCAGACTTTCTTGCAGCCTTCATTTCCAAAAGACAGATTTCAAAATAAGACACAATCTTCTGCAATATGTTGTTTTGGACTAGCGAAAAGGGAAAGTATGGACATATATATTTACCTAAACAATTGCAAGTTTGCAATAATTGTTTATGTCTTCTGGTGTTTCATTTTTTTGGTTCCCCAATCCATATAATATATAGAGATTGGAGGGTGCGATGATGAAAAACTATGTAACTTCTCCCTTTTTTTATTACATTTAAAATTAAGTTTTTTTAAAAAATAACATACACTTTATCGCATGCCAAGCCCTATTTGTTAATCAATACTTAAGAGTAAAAGCTTTATATTCCCTCAAAAACTAACAGATAAGAAAATGCAAATTGTAATTCATTTAGAATCAAGACAAATATAGTACTACACTGCCAGCATCTCCAGCAGGACAGATATAAAACATCATGAATATTTTTTAAAATTTCTGAAGAAAATAAACCATCATAATCTTGCAATAATTAATTTTTAAAAAAATATCGCAAAATTAAAATATCGTGTAAACGAAATATCAATAGAGAAAACACGACTAGTAACAGAAAAATTATCTGAAGTAACGGAAGCTAACACAGTGAGTACGTAATATGGAAATCTTTTTAAAGAGAAAAAAGCCAAACAAAAAAAAGACCTTAGTGGCGAGCTGCTTCCTGGGAGCCTTTCCACCTGTAGATTTGCGAGCGGTTTGTTTCGTACGAGCCATCTTGGTTTACATAAGAAGAGATTGAAATTATTTTCGTATTAAAGCCGAATCAAGAACTTGAAGAACAAACTAAATTAACGTAAAACATCAAACCTGTAAAGATATACGAAGGAGAAAACCGATTAGGGTTTCGAATTTTTCAAATACCAGAAGCCCCCGACACGAAGGAAAGCCCAGCCTTGTTTCAGGTTGAAAATTTAACCACGTTTACTGTGTACGCGTCATGAGAACGTTTCATTTTATAATTTCGGTATATGATGTGACAGCGCGTTGAGTTGTGACTCGAAATGTGGACACCGTTTAGACGTTTTCAATAATCTTTTAACCACAAATTCTTTGCTAGTCACTTCAAGTTAAGGATGCTGCAGTTGAAGCCATTAAGACACCAATGTGACCCATATTGGCAAAAGTTATTTAAAACAGAGCAAGTAAAGCAGAGAAGGGGACTAATCTGTAATACATGGATGCACCCTAATGCTCAATTAACAAACTAATGGCAAAGATATATATACCTTTGATGCCTGATCACCCAGTTCTAAATTATTTACACCATCAACACAAGCAACGGCAGCTTCATGTGTGGAGAAATCAACAAATCCAAAATCTTTCCTTTTAGCTGTAGACATATTCCATGCTAGCACAAGTCAGACGATTTCACCATAGCCTTTAACATGCTCCCTAACATGGTCTTCATCCCAATGAGGAGGGAGACCATCAATAAAAACAGATTTTACATGTGCCACTACCTCTGGATCTGGCTCATGAAAGGGTTCAGAAAAGCCTCTTATAAGCAATCATGGCATCAGGATGACAAGAGAACTCAAGGAATGCGAAGCCCCTGCTCAATCCATCATGTTGAACATCTGGGACATAGTTAATGTTTTCAACACCTTCAATACCATAGTCATTCAACTTCTCTTTAATCTGCCACACATCTTACACAGAATCAGTGTACAAACCAGGAAATTATACACAATCAAGAAACTGATTTGTTAGACATTCACTGCTTTTTTTGTCCATGTATTGCAAATATTTCCCAAGAACAGTGTGTTATTGTCCCCATTGGGTGCTGTACCACAACACTTATCATGTATCTGTGAACAAAGGAATTTTAGAGCAAAGTATGCGAGAAAGCAACAACAAAGAAATGAACAATCAGAAGGAGAGAAACATACAACATGGCTCTTCATTTCTGATAAAGCTATCTTAGCATGTTCCTTATTAGCAAACTTTACTAAGGCATAACCTTTATTTTTGCCCATAGAAGGATTTTTGTGCAATCTTACTTCAACTACCTCCCCAATCTTCTAAAAAACCTTTCTCAGATCTTCCTCTGTAGCATCAAAATGTATTCCTCGAACAAATATCTCATTTTCTTTCTTAATATCGTGCTGATTTGCTATAGCTGCCAATTCCTGGGGCTGCTCTTCCAATATCTCAGTTTCTACAGGAGGCTCCTCTGGATCTTCCTCAATACACTCCTCTGGATCTTCATTGATTTTCTCCTCTGGATCTTGGTCAATAAGCTCCTCTGGATCTTCGTTGATAAGCTCCTCTGGATCTTCGTTGATAAGCTCCTCTGGATCTTCGTTGATAAGCTCCTCTGGATCTTCCTCAATAAGATCATCCTCCCGTTGCTCTCCAACATCCAATTTTTCACCACAATCCTGTATTCCTTCATCACTACCAATTTTCTCCTTGTGGGGTTTTACATCTTGCTGCAACTGGCCTTTCACTTCTGCACAAATAGACTCAATATTAGAATCCTCTTCATGTTCAATTTTGCTTGTCTCCTCTTCCATTGATTCTTCCTTACTTTATCTCCTTCTATTCCCTTCAATTTTTCATTTGCTTTTTCTCCCACCTTTGCACCAGTGAAATCTTCATACTCCGGAGATTCAGTGAGGTCCAAAGCAATAGGTCCTTCTTGCTTCAAAGAAATAGAGTCGTCTTGAGAAGTGGGTACTTGACCTTCATCTATATTTATTTCCTTTTCAGCTACTTCACATTCAACAGCGGGCTCTTCTGCTTCCATGGGATTTTGTTCATTCTCTTCAGATAGTACAGCAAATCCAACATCATGTTCCCCTCTTTTTCGCTCCCGGTATTATTATCTATATTGGCAACCTCAACACTTTGAGCCCCTTCAACTTTCTCGGCAGCCTCAAGATTATCCATTTTTGGAGTTTCATCGGCTGTTGCTCCCACTTGATCTACTGATTCCGGATTGGAAACTGCTCTAGTTGAAGTTCTAGTTCTCCCTGATGTCCTTTTCACAGCTGATTCCGTAGTTGTTGCAAATTCGGTATCTGCTGACACTTCAGCAGCATCAGCCATTTTGTTTGCCTCCTCTGTTACATATTTACAGAAAAATGGTTGAGAATTGTTGAATTTATATTCAAAATAACCAGAACTTAAGTACAGTGTAAATATGGACCAAAATACGAATTCCACAACAACAAAAAGTCCTTTTTTTGGGGGCAGACCACAACAACTAAGTCTTTGTTGCTTATAGAAGTGTTCCCGAAAAAGAGTAATGCATATATTACACCATATCTCCTAGATCATTTTATAAATTAAACACCCTTAACATTAATCCATTATAAAATATATAAAGAATCAATCCACAAGGTCCCCCATTCCACTTAAAGCACAGACTTGCAGACTCGCCCATTGCTTTTCTTTCTGCTCTCGTTAAATGGAATTGGAAAGTATTCCATGACATTTTATAGAATCTCAAAAACTAAATTTCAAAAGTAAAGGCAAATTATTATCAAACAGAAACATTCGTGAAGATGCTTTTGGAGAACAGTTTACAAGACGGCTGCTGCAGTTTCGAATCAGAGGCGGTGTTTGTTGCGAGCGACGCTTCATTCTTCTTCTCCTGTCTCGTTTTAGTGGCAGACGTGCACTTTGTCTCAGCGGACTTCGGGTTATCGGACTCTTCGGCCACCGTAGATTCAGATACGGATTTCCTCGCCGGCGGCGTCCTCTTGGCGGGGGGTTGATTTGGAGATTTTGGCATTCCGAGTTCTCATGATGAATCGTTGCTACAGAAGTAAAAACAAGTTGTGCGAATTGAAAAACTGGGTTTTATGCTTAGAAACTTTTGAATACCAAATTCTCATTATGCGCCTACTCAAAGACAGAAAGAATCTGATCAATTTTGTAGCGTAAGGTCATCCCTTTTTATCCTTTATGGCCGTTTGTTGCAGTCCCTTCAACATGGGATTTGTATTTTGGCACGGAACAACTTTTAATAATATTAAATAAATAAATGCAAAAGTATATTACTGTCCTTATTGTCTGGAGTTGATTGTTAATTTGGATTGCTATTAGGCACTTTAAGTGACTTCAATGTGCTAACTCGAGTAATCTTCTTTTTAGGAACTCTCAATTTGATTCTTAAAATTTTAAAAATTTTAAATCATGATAGCAAATTAAGATAATGTGAATTGTCAAATAAGTTTTTTTGTTTCTGATATAAAATTTAACGTTCAATTTATGATATAATTTAATTACCAGTAATATAAATAAAATTTTTTTATTTTAGATGGATTACATTATCACAATAACTATAAATTATTTTCAATTAGTGAATAATTTATATATATGAGAAGTATTATCTCTTTTTTTTTGGGCCGCAAGAAGTATTATCTCTTTGATTAATAACAAAAGTTGAATTTTATAAAAAAAATTAGTTGCTTATATGTGGTGAACCACAACTTTTTTTTTTGCATTACAATTAACAGAGAAGCTTAGGGTAAATTGAAAACATACCATCTAACCGGGAAGGCCTGAAGGAAATTAACTGTAGGGACTCTAAGGGTGCAATCTTCCTTGATGGGAATGGTACGAATCGCTAGAGTGATGCATCTAATGTCCTCTCCCAAGGTACTAAATTCCTTAGGTAGCCATTGCCCATGATCTTGCTCTGGAAGGATTATGAGGTTGGCATCATGATACTAGTAGAAAGGGTATTCAAGGATCTTAAAGCTAGGAGGGTGTCCCTTATACACTTGAGAATAGTCGTCATTATCTCAGTATTACTGTTTTCAATAAGGGACATGAAAGAAACACTCTGACGATCCCTAAAGAGATAGGAAATGAAGAGATTTTGGTGCTTAGCTTTCTCCTTAGTCCCGTAAAGGGCCATCGGAGAAGTATTCTAGGGAAGTCACTATCCTCTCCTTAGAATAAGGCTAGCCAATTCAAAATATGTGGAAAAGACTCAGTCAGTTCTTATTCCAAGATTCAAACCAAACTAAACAATTGAGTTGGTGAACATATAACAAAGAGATGTTGTTCAATCTCTTTCTAACTACAACAAAAAAGATACAAACCATCCACGTGATACCTTCTTTATTTTAAGAGAGCCCCGAGTGGGAGTCCCCTGTGATAAATTTTCCACCAAAATAAGATAAAATTAATGTCGGAGATTAGATTTTCAGGCATTGTTCTAGGAGGACATCATTTCAGAATAATGCCTAACAGGTAACTTAAGATTACTATATTCCTATTTCATTGAGAATTCACCTATATGACTCTTAAACCAAATAATTTTGTCAGGTAGGTTGACCCTGGAGATAAGAAGCCAAAGGATTTTCCTTGCATCCTCTGGTGACAAGGAATTTTGCACCCTACCCACATCCCAGTTTTCATCTGGAGTCATAAGATGAGTAACCACTCTTATTTTTTAAGTGGTGTCTGTTCGAAAAAAATCAAAATTTGTTATCATTTAATGCCTTTCTCATTACCCACCTTCTATCTATTGTTTCTTATGATCTTAATCGCTTCTAGGCAGATACTATTCCAATAAGGAGAATAAGTAATAGGCTTGATGAGATCTTCAATGCTACCCCTTTTGAAGTATTTTATTGATGATTTTGCCGTAGAGGGAGTCTTGGCTTTGAATAATTCTCCAAGCCTATTTGCCAATAAGAGCTTGGTTTTTTGGCCTAAACTTACGAATTCCAAGGGTAACAAGATGTTTGGGTCGGCAAACTTCATCCCAAGCGATCATATGAGGGGTTCTAGTATTCTGGTTAAAACTCAAACAAAGTTAGCTAGTATGGAATCAAATTTCTCTACCTCCTTCTTTTCGAGCATAAAGTAGGACAAATGATAAAAGGGAATCGAGGATAAAATTGATTGGATCAGAGCGATTCGGGCCACTTGTGAGAGATGATTAGTAAGAATTAAATTTTGGTAAGAATCTTATCATTATGGATATTTTGGTAAGAATTAAATTTTTAAGTTTTTTCCAACATTTACAATTAAATTGAAAAACTTTTAAAATTTTTAATTTTATCATATATTTTCTCAATTTTATTAATGTAAACAATTGTTCAGATAAAAATATTAACGAAAACAATATGTCACACAAAATTTAAAATTTTAAAATATTTTTACTAAATTTTAATTTAAAAAAATAATTAATTTTCTTTATACCATTACAAACAAAATTAATGAAAATATAGATGATGATGAGTAGTGTACCAGTACGATACTATAATCTTTGTATCTAAACTTAAACTTGAGCGGCTAATAACATTAATTTTTATTTTTGAATTCATAAAATTTATGAATATTTAGACTTGTTTACAAAAACAAATCAAGATAATTTATTCTTTTTAAAATTATAATTTATCTATAAATAAATTCATAAAAAATATAAATTATATAAATTATATTATTTAAACTTTAAATATATAATTGATATAAAATTTTAAAAAATTATTAAATATAATAATTTATAAATTTATATTAAATTTAAAATATTTTATTGGTAAAATTAAAATAAATAATATAATATATATATATATATATATATGACAAGTTTAGATTCGAGTCTAAACAGTGTATCACTATTACTGTTCTCTACCGCACTCATTTTTTTTAATATCTAAAATTGATAAATAAATTTTATGAATATTCAAATAAGTATTTTAATTATTTTTAAATAAATAAAATAAAATAAAATAAAAAAGTAAACGTATTGCTACGCCCTCAATCAAGTCCACACCGCGCCAAGCGCCAACTCAACCACTATTGTCACTGTTGCATCTATGCGTTGTCACTCCCTCACGTCCTCGAGGTGCCGCAGGTTTCCCTATTTGCACACCGAATCCTCATTACTATTTACTACTCCAGTCATCCACTAACCCACAGATCCTTCTAGCCTCTAGGGTTTCCAAATACCCCTTTTCCACACGCATCTTGTATCCACTCTTGCTTCACAAAGCCATACACATCTTAAAGCAAATCAAGACGAGAATTTACTCAGGGAATCCACAAATTTCATGATCTACTACCTGATTCCCCTCTCATTACTCTTCGATTAGGATTTTCGATCCTCTGTGTCCGCGTCGTTTATCAATCTCAGAAAATCTTGGATTTAATATGAAGCGAGCAAGGAAATCATCCAACAGGGTTTCTTGGGCAACTGGACTCAATCTATGTCAGGTATAATTACAGCATTCTTTGATCTAAATTCCTCTTAGTTATGAAAAATTTGTTTTCGATTGCTGATGGCGAGTGACCCTTCTCCCTCAGGGTTCCACGCGATTCGATCTCTTTCAAACTTTTACTCGCTTTGCATTTTGTTTCCTTCACGTTAAAACAATCCCTTCCTTTCCCGTAAACTTCTAATTTTTGTCCCTGACGTTTTATGTATTGGCAGCTATGGAAGGAACAGGGGATATTTCTGGCCAGTAATAATAAATATAATAAAATAAAAAAGAGAAAGTACTCAAGGAGTACTTTCATGGGAGAACTTACAATCTAAGTAATAAGTTTGGTTGCTTTTAAATTCATTTTACTAAAGTAATAGAGCTGGTAGTAAAATTTCAATGCAGAATAAATTTAGTACTGAAATTCGTAAATGTTAAACAATATTGTATCATTAAGGAGCTTTAACTAGATATCCCAGCGATTTGTTGATTAGCACTAGAGAACTACTTGCAGCAGTGCTGGTCTTATTAATGAGAGCATTCAGAAGCTGGTGACATAACTAATAAACCTAAAGGATAGCTTAAACATGAAACTTGAAAATATCTTTACTATATTAATCTCTGTCCTTATTAGAAAACAGGAAGGTGAAGTTTCCTTTCGCCCCTTTTCAACAGCTTATTCTTTAATTCCATCATAAAAATTATAAAATCATGATTCATGTTTACGTTACTTCAAATAATAAGTCTTGATATTTCCAAATCGAGCGGTATCCAAATACGAAATTAATTATCATTAAAGTTATCCAACATTTCATGGATTGTTGACATTAATTTGGAATGGAAATATTTGATAATATTCAAATGACAACAGATTTTAGTCAATTGAAAGTATTTTTTCTAAGATTCTCTCCTACCATTCAAGAAAGAGTATACATCACAATATGATTTGTGTTTTACACGGAGCGAGGGTTCAGTTTGTACCATAATGTTGAAAACGTTTTAAGGAGAGAAGATATTATTTATTTACAATTTAGTTGCAATATGCCAAGACTTCTTACCGTGAATCTGATACTTAGTTGTAACATTCGGAATCAATATTTTACCCAAAAAAGAAAAGAAAATGTCATACGAAGTAATGAAAATTTTGGCAATAATATCATAATTTTTCCACCCAAACAGGAAGAGAAAGATAACGAGAAAAAATAGTGCCCAAACTACGTACCAAAAAGTTTTAATGAGTGTCCTTGTTTGGAAGCTTTTGTCGGGACTTGATCAAACAGTAAAAGACATTTTCTTCATTTAAGAACTGTTGTATGACTGGCATAAATTCATGGAACTCTCAACGTATGACTATGAACGCCAGATAAATGATGTGCCAAATTATTTTTCATTTTCTTCATGAAATTATCGTAAATGTTATATAATGTTCAACTTGGCAATTTATCCCTATTCCTTTCTGATTAATTTCTGATAAATGCTGATTTCGAAGCATATTTAACTTCTGGAAACAAAAGTTGTTAGCTATGAAATATGTGGAATTATGTTAATAATTGCCTGTCAATTTTATGGAAAACATTATTTTATTTGCCAGTAGTGGTGATTTATACTGAGGTTGTTGTGAAGCGATCGGGGAAAGTAATCGGGCTTTATTTTTATGTGATGCAAGTACCACTGGAAGATTGACTTGATGAAGGTGGAAATAAAAATAACAATAAAAAAACTAATGAGAACCTTTCTTTTGGAAGAAAGTTTGAAATATGTGAATGCATATTTATTTATTGTACAGTTAGCAATATTTGAAAACAATTTCCTCAATTTAATTAATTGTTTCCTAATGTTGCTAACAGAATTGGCTGAACCTCAGTACATTTTAGGCGGTTATGTTCAGATCATGGCATAGTTATTCAACAGCACATTTGCTAATACTATTATTATTACAGATGAAACAATTATACAACAGTATGCATAACTAAGCCATCAGCTAACACATGCTTGTGTCCTTGTCTTCTTGTCATAGAAGTGAGTTGGGCGGGGAAAAATGTCATGTCTTACTTGGTCATACTCATGCAATGAGTTTTTAATAGGAGTGACATAGAACTATAGAGCAATAGAGTTAACGTCAGTAAGAAGCACATAAGTTTTAAATTGAGGCTGGATATTTGTTTGTCAGTAAGAAGCATATAAGACGACTTGACAATGCCTTCTAATAGGATGTTGGTATGAAAAGCTCAATGTCTTGAAAGTTTTGATTGTTTTAACCCTTCAGTTATTATTTTTGCCCATAGATTATCACTTGTCAAATAAAATCGAACACATCACTAGAAAAAAATAGTAATTGAAGTGTGAAAATACTCGATCTTTCAATCTTTTGCATGGTTAGACCATCTTGATAAAGGGAAAGATCGATAATATCACAAGCTTTGCTTAAAGATGCTTGAGAGATTTAATAGAGAAGCTTCTCAGTATAATTGGTTAGCTGTAATTACTTTATGTGGCACAATGGCCTAGGAAAAACTGTTCTCGTAACAGTATAATAAGTTGTTCCCGGATAGAAGCTGAGATGGATAAGCTTAAGTGAGGATCTTAAATGTTCTTATTTGCAATGTAAATCAGATGTCGGGTTGTGATATCTTAACTGCATTGCTGAGCTTCTTATGTAGCTTATACCAGTGAGTCAGTTCGCAGGTCTCTCATTCTATTTACTTAAATCCTCTCTTTTTAAATAAAAAGTTTGCTTCAAATTAGTTTATGTTTCCAATTTTGTGGTTAGGACTGTGATTTTTCAGTGGCATTGGTAATGCTTATGTAAGATGGTGCCTGTTAGTCATGCTTGTTGATACTGAGAGTTTCTTTCAACGTTGGCTCTAAACATCACATTTTGATGCAAATAAATGGTGATTTGGGTGGGGTATAATGCACCAATGGTGATAATTATAATCCACAAGACTCCTAAGCAAGCCCCACAACATTTTTTTTTTAATTTTCAGTGGGTATTGTTGGACCATATTGTTTGTAACTTGGTATGAATTTTTCTAGGATCTCTTAGATTCTTCATGTGTGATTTCGTAAGACATACTTCTGTGATCACTTCATTTAGCAATTTGCCTTCATTCAGTAGTTTTATTATGTCTCTTGCCTATTTTCTGGCACTAATACTAGTCATGTAATAGGTAAAATTGTTCTTAACTGAGGAATGTCCTTCAAAAGTTGGCCAGAAATCTCAAGATCATCTTCAAGCAAAGACATCATCAATGTTGCATTCAAGTACTATTGAATATAATGATTTACCCCCTGGGTTTGAATGCAATCAGTTTCTGAACCAATCAAAGGATGAACTTTTCCACATTCCTCAGATTAATTGGAGATGCCCTCATCGGGTAATGAGAAATTAGGCATTTATTAAAAGATGTTGATCCTTATAATAATCCCATTGTACGCCTGTTTTAAGGTCTTTCTATAGTTTATAATTGTTTTTTAAAGTTTTATACTCTGCATTATCTGCTTGGTTGGTTTTATATTCTTTGACTAATTTGTTGATTTGTTTACTTTTCAAACCAGTTTGTTTTCAGTTATAGTTGGCATGTTGCAGCTGGTGAAGAAAGTAGGGAGAAAAAAGATCAAAAGCTTAGAGAACTCAGAGTGCTTGAAGCAGTTTATCCTCGGCCTTCTGCCATTCCTCCTAGGTAAAATGTCACATCAATTAAGAAAGCCTTGTGTTACGTCGTTTTCCCTTTTTCACTAATCTTTACTTTCATCTGGTGTAGCCCTTCCATTTCTTTGGACGTAGAAGAGGAAGATTATGATGATTATCTCACTCCTCTCATCCCTATCATTCCTATTGAGGAAGAAGAGCCTATGGATAACAAACCTGAGTTGGCAGCAGCCGCAGATGCTCTTGCCACTGTGCAGTCACAAAACTTGCACCAATATACATCAGCAACTACAATACCCATTCAATGTAATACCTCGTCTTTTGTTGCCTCGCCTGCCTGTGGAAATCCCTTACATGGGATATCGCCTGGATCAGAAGTAGACTTAGCTGCAGCCTCTGCTGTTGTAGCAGCCATTATGAGCAGTAATCAGCAAAGCTTGATTGATGTGGATCTACTCGTTAGAATATTTAAAGACCCAAAAATGATTGAGAAATTAGTTAATGATCATAGAACTGCTGCCACAAGTGGAACTGCATCCTCAAATACAGTGGGTATACACACTTCTGGATTGAAGCCTGCAACTCCTTCGGTCCCATTGTCTACACCTGGTGAACCAGCTTATGAGGTTACGCCCACAAGTACAGTGGGTTTGTTATCTGCTTCTGGGATGAAGCCAGCAACTCCATCTGTCTCATTATTGACACCAGTATCTGAGAAGCCTGCAACTCCATTAATTTCAATATCTAGGTCTATGCTGAGTAAACCAGCAACTCCCTCAGTTCCATCGTCTACACCTGCACCTGATATGCAGAGGCCGGTAAACAGAAACTTTCACCAAATGTCAAATAGAGTTCTACCAACTTTAGATACCCAGCCTTCTCAAAATGATACTATTCTGGCATCTGGGGCGAAACAAGCAGCATCATTGGCTTCCATTCCAATGACTTCTGGTGGGAACTTGCATCCTGTAACAAATCAGGTGCGATCCACTTCTAGTACAATGCCTTACCAAGCAAGTACAGGTTCAGCACATCCTGTTAAGGATGCCAACTATCTAAAGGACCTGATTAGGCAACATGGTTCGGATAAGCAAGACACGCAGGACTTACAATTAGGTATCCGGCATAGTAATTTCCATGATCAGAAATCGGTACATAACAATAAACCTGGAGAAGTGAAATTCAAAATCCAGAAAACTTGCATATTCTTTAAAAGCTCAAGGGGTTGCCGAAATGGTGCCAGTTGCCCCTATCAACATGATATGTCAATTCAGTGGGAAGATGGTAACGTTCTAGGGCCCCAGAATGCAAAGAGATTGAAACTAGGACCTGAAATTAAAGGGAGAATATAATCTAAAGCGGTATATACCAAAGGTTAAAACACAAGCCTTTCTCTGTTTGACCCTGTACAAAGAGAACTTGCGCAGAGCAGGGATATTGAAGGAGAGGGAGTGGGCGTAAGGGTCTAAAAGAGGACAAAAATTGATGTTTTATGGAGGTTTCCCCAAGTCTTGTGATTCTTGGAGTTGGTGGCTGGATTCTGGATTTGATTTCGGGCTTGCAGTAACTCAGGTAAAATGATTACCAAGGCCTTGGATTTCAAGGGTATTTGACAAAAGTTATTCTTTGACCAAATAAAGGGATAGGGTCAATGAGATTATGAGGTTGACGCTATAGTTCGACAAACTAATATTTTCGTTTGTGCAGTAGTGGAGATTGAAGACTGGCTCGATCTTGGTCATCAAGTGCAATGATGGCCAATCCATGGAATTGGAGTTCAGTGGCGGATGGTGGCCAGTCGTAACTTTTCATGCATAAAGAAAAGTGGAAAATGCAGACAAATTTAATAACGGAAAAAAAGATTCTAACCATTTAAAAAATGAACAAATTTTATGTTACAACAAATTTATCTGATATGGATGAGGATGAGCCATTATCGATAAGGTTATTTTTAGAACTTTGCTTGCTGATTAAAAATTGGAAAGATATTCTTTGTGCTAATCAAAGATGAACAATTTCTTGCTTGAATTGCAGTAAAAACAAAAAGGCCGTAAACGTGACTGAATATTTAAATATAAAATAATTTGATCATTAGTAAGCAACAATAAATAAAAAAATGTAATCTATCTTTTAACTGGATGAATCCTTCACATAATACTGTGAAATACTAAATATACATCTACTGTAAATACAGAAAAAAGTATAATTTTTTTAGCCTGAATATAAGTGAATAACAAAATTTTTCATTGTTGTCTCCATTTTTCAAGCTGTGATGTGTCTACTTGAAATTTATGCAGGTCTAGGTGTTGTGTCTGAATGGTTATTATTCTTTTTAAATCCATACTTGCTAAAAATTTCTAAAATAATTTCTCATACCTAGTCCTGTTTTGATTTTTTAAGGATAAATTAATAATTTAATATTTAAGAAGTTAATTTCTTTTAGTTTGATCTTTTGAAAAGGTAAATTCTCTAAATTCAATCTTTTAAATATTTTTTCCCATAATTAAAATACTCTTTTCTTTCTGGAAAATCCCTCAATTAATAAATTGGGGCCAATGTCCATTGGCTTATAATGTAAACTTACTTAATTTGTACTTTCTTTCAAATTAATAAAGTCATTTAGGAAAGTTTTGTAAGAACTGACCGGAGAAGAAACAGATCTACTGGCAAGAAGCAATAAAAAGGTAAAACAAGATGCAACATCAGAATCGGGTCTAGAGGAAAGGATGGAAGAGGATGCTACCCCTCAATCCAATGAACAGAACAGCGAGAAATCAACCCCGTTGAATCTAGGCATGCAACTAAATACAGAAGGAACAAAAACATGCACAGCAAGCATAGGTGGATCATATAGAGACACCCTTATGAAATTCGGTATTAGCAATCAAGAAACACAACAAACGGACTAGCAGGAGGAAGAAGAGGACTTTCTTGATGACTTTTATGAGGATTAGGAGGATGAACCAGTGAAGGATGATATAAATAGAGATCCCACCATCCCAGTCATTCACACTACCAAGGAAGAGAGACATGAATGGTCCAAGCCGTGGCGTGACTCTCTTATCATCAAACTCATGGGACAAAAGGTGGGATTTAGATTCTTACAAGCGAAACTCCAAAAAATGTGGAACCCAACCGGACGCATCCTCTTAACCGACATGGACAATGACTGAAAAGATTACATCTTCTCTCTCCAAGAATGACCATGGATGATTTTCGATCACTACCCAGTTGCACAAAGGTGGAAGCCAGATTTTGACGCATTTGAAGATAATTTCAACAGAATTGCAGTATGGGTAAGAATCCCAGATCTCCCCTATGAATACTATAACATAATCTTGTTATGGAGGCTGGGCAAATCGCATTGGAAGAACCCTCAAAGTAGACAATAACTCACTCAAGCAATAGGAAAATGTGGACATTGTTGAAAGGGGGAAATTTGCAAGGATATGTGTTGAAGTAGATTTGAGCAAGAACTTGATCTCAAAATTCACTCTCAAGAGAAAGGTTAGATGTATTGAATATGAAGGGCTACACTAAATTTGCTTCCATTGTGGACGATACGGTCACAAATTGGAAGAATGCCCAATAACAAAAGCTAAAGGCAAAAGCAACTATGACAGACGAAAATACCATTCTTAAGACTGAGGCAGGGGAGGAGGCCTATGGACCA
Source organism: Senna siamea (assembly GCA_031216115.1). Lineage (NCBI taxonomy): Eukaryota > Viridiplantae > Streptophyta > Magnoliopsida > Fabales > Fabaceae > Senna > Senna siamea. The sequence goes on from CM062358.1 coordinate 17,379,861, forward strand.
TGGATGTTGGTCCAGAGAACAAATCGGAGGACAATGGCAAGGAAAGAACCACCACCGACAACGGAAAACAAGACCAAACCACCAACAAAGCAAACTACTCCCACGATTGGAGCACGGGTCACAGACGTAGAGAGATTCACGGAACAGAACGGGAAACAATCCCCAACAGAAAATGAAACTAATAACTAAGCCCTAAAGTTCAGCCGAAATATTCACAAAGCAAAATGGAAAGCAATTGGAAGGAAGGGTGAATACCGTTGATGAAGCCTCTAGATCAAGATTCAATGCCCTTGCTGATTTCATGGGGGAAATCGTGGAAGACCCAGCTATCATTTCAATAATGACGGAGACCCCTAAGAAACTATCGAGGAAATAGAAAACACAAAAGCAAAGGAAGTAAAGAGCAACTCATCGGCTGGAAATAGAAACAAACGATCGGGCATTAACAGTAAATCAATGCTAGGAGTCAAGGTTAAATCCGCGAATGTTTCCAAGGATGAGGGCAGAAGACTAAATCAAGTCATATCCCCAGTTAGGAAAGGATCAGAGAAGAAAAAGGGCCAAGGAGAGAGGCCCAGTATGAACACAAATGGGCTGAGAGCAAGAGGCAATAGTGACGGAAATATGGTCTAGAAACCATCACAAAATCCTACTAAGGAAATCAGCACTAATGGACCACTAACCAAACTCCCCCAGAACATGAGTATGGGGCCTTTTGAAAATAACTCAATATTGGACCCGTACCACAAACCACATGATGCCAAAGACACATTACAGGCAACGAAAACAATGGAACCACAGATGATGAACGGTAATGGCGATAGCTGGTTAACGACTTTGGGTGCCACACGCATTTATAGGTATGATAGTTCTTGTGGAAACTAGAATCAGCGGCAAAAGAGCTGAAAATGTCCTAAAAAAATTGATTAATTTTAATTCATTTAGAGTAGAAGCAGATGATTTTTCAGGAGACATTTGGCTTATATGGGATAAACAAAAATTTAATGTCCAGATTATTAAATCCCATAAACAATTCATCCACTATAAAATACGCATAGTGAATTTAAACATGACTCTTTACGCCACTACAGTGTATGCAAGTCCTTCTCACAATAATAGAATTACTCTATGGCATGAATTAATTAATATTGCTAATAACATAAAGGACCCATGGCTTGTCTTTGGGGATTTTAAAAGTTATCTATCGCCAACTGACAAAAAAGGTAGTAAACATATAAATTGGAACTTAATACACCTTTTTTCTAACTGTATTAAAACCTACAGGTTCATGGACTTAGGCTTTAATGGCCCCAAATTCACTTGGGAGAGAAACAATGTCAAATGACGAATAGATTGGATGTTTGCTAATTCATATTGGTGTAACCATTTCACTGAAGCAAATGTTACACACCTCCCTGAATACAAATCTGGTCACAGACCCCTTCTTCCTAATTGGAATATTCAAAGTAAAATTCACAGGAAAACTAACACTCCTATTCGTTTTCAGGCTACTTGGCTCAAATATGAAAGGTTTCAAGACGTGGTGAAAATGAATTGGAAACCAGATGATACTTGGGGAGGGAATGTGGATAGAATTACATGGCTGTAAAGGATTGGAATTACCACACGTTTGGGAATGCCTTCAAAAGGAAAAGGACCATTATTAGGAGAATGCAAGGAATTGACAAAAGCTTATCTCAGAGACCAAATGGCTTCCTCAAAAATTTGAAAAAAGAAGTATGGGCTGAATATGAACAAATATTACAACAGGAAGAAATAATTTGATACCAGAAATCAAGATCTAGGTGGATTACACTAGGAGACCGGAATACACGCTTTTTTCATACTTCGAGCATTGTACGACGTCGAAGGAATAAGATCAACAGGATAAAGAACTCAATCGGTCAATGGATAGAAGAAGGAGAAAAAGTTAAAGAGCTTGCAATGAATTTCTTCAAAGACTTGTATCAACAAGAGGGTGATGTAATGATGATGCCAATTTGAAACAAATTTCCTACCCTCAATGAAGCTAGTTGGATGGCAATCCAAGCTAGTGTCACAAATGAGGAAATTAAACAAGCAATCTTTGATATCGGAGCCTTTAAAGCCCCGGGCCAGATGGGCTTCATGCTATCTTCTATTAAAGTCAATGAAAAATAATATGAAATTTTATCTGCAAAGTTGTGAAAGATGCTTTTGAGAAGCCACATACAATAAAAGACATCAACCAAGTTCTCTTGGTCTTAATTCCGAAGATAGAAAATCTTGGATATATGGCTCAATTTCGCCCTATAAGACTTTGTTATGTCATCTTCAAAGTGATTAATAAAATAATTGCTACTAGATTGAAGAAGGTGATGTCTGCCATTATTTCCCCAGCAAAATGTAGTTTCATTCTTAAAAGACACAGCTCCGATAATATCATTATTGTACAAAAAGTAATTCATACTGAGAAAGACCGCCTTAGATGGACCTTCTTGCAAGACACTTCGAAAGATGTTGGATTTAATAAGCACTTTATTACTTTAATAGAGATGCGTTTCTTCTTGCAACATGCAGGTTCTGGGGAATGAAGAAAGAAAATAACTTCTCTCTCTCGTGGAGTGAAACAAGGAGACTCTCTCTCTCTCCTTATTTATTTGTTTGATGTAATATTTTAAAAATTAGATTAATCATTAAATTAATTAAAATATTAATTCATAATTTATTAATTTAATTATGATTGAATAATAGTTGAACCAATATTGATATATATATATGTTAATTTTTTATTATAGATAAATAAATAATGTAAAATAAAGATATATCACATAATTTTATTTCATATAAAATAAAATAAGTATGTAATACATTTCAAATGTTTAAGAAAAATTTAAAAATATATCACATTTATTATTTTTATCTATTTTTATCATATTATATTATATTTATTTCTTTTTTTCTCTTCATTTACTCCACCTCCTGATCCTTTATTTTTTTCGTAAAAAATTCTCTCTCGTCCTCTCTCTTTCTCCATCACATTTCCCGTCTTCATTATCCTTTTTTTTCTCCCATTCTTATCTCTCTCTTCATCTTCATCTTCTCTCATCATCATCATCATCATTTTAAATTATTCTCATTTTTTAAAATATTAACATTGATCAGATTTAGAAATTAATTGCTGGGACTTGTTGGCATTAAAATATTAATTTATTTCATTAATATATTAGTCTCCACTAGATTAAAGAATTAATTTTTTTATTAATTTTTAATAAAAATAATTGATATTAATTTCTTAAAATGCTGACGTTAAGATTTAAGAATTAATTGTTTGATTGATTTTTTTTTCTTGGGATACTAAATTAATTTATTGGAGTAATAGTATTTCCTAAATAATTTTTTTATTGATTTTTTTGAAAAATTTATATTGCTCCCTTGAACTATTGCTTTGATTCTTTTTCATTTTGACACATGAGAGCTATATTGAAAAATCAAAACCCTCAAAAAGAGTTAAGCACTAAAAGTAGATCAAAAGATGGAGGAGACCACACATTGCTCTCTATCTTAATTTTAATTTTTTTTTGTCTTGTTTTTATTTATGGGCTATAATCAAATGTTATATATTATTGTTTATATATTTAGATATATTTTTAACGTTAGTAATCTTAGAAACTTATGCTTATTATGGGATAAGAAGGTTATCAACCCCAAGTTAGGATGATCGATTATTCTTTTTTCTTACAATATAAATGATCATTCTATTAGATGTGACTGTTCATCAGTGTTGGTAGGAATGAATGTAAAAACGTGTTAGGAATGCATGACATATTTAAATTCTATTTTTTTTGAATTATGAATTACATACTTGCTTGCATGCTTCGTATTTAGGTTCCAACGACTTAATTTTATTCTAAAGATTAGGAATTTAATTTTTATTTATTTTTAAGGAACCTTATTTTTCAAAATTTTAAAAATATTCTCAATTTTCTTTCTTTTAAAATTTCATTTACCTTCGAATTTTTTTCTAAAAACCCAAAAAATAATAAAAGTATGGTAAAACCAAAGAGAGAAATAAGTGAGTTTAAAAAAAAATCAAAAATAAAAATTCAATCTACCAATTCAATTTACTTATCTTTTGGTATTTTCTCAAAATACATATTTCTTTTTTTCTAAAATTAGACCAACACACAATTATATTTTACTTTTGAACTATGTGAATTTTGATTCCCATAAAACGTAGGTAGGTCTTAGAATACCTTCTCTAGTTAAGTCACAATGTCCAAAAATTTTTATTTTGTTCTTGCATATGATTTTTAGAGATAATTAAGGTATGTACAAATTAATTGCATATATATGATATCAGACATCATAGGATCCCTAACACTTTCTCCACTCCTACCAACTAACCTGTCTTCGTTTTAGAACACTATATTCTAATTTTGTTTTTTAAAAAAAGCTTTTCTAAAGTTTTTCTTTAAAAATAAAATTTTAGTGGTGATTCAATTTTATTTACTATTCATGTCACATTTTAGGTGTGACAATAATGATACAACTTTATTTTAAATTTTTTTTAAGAAAGATGTGATAAAAAGAAGTTATTTTTGGTGCTTTGGTCAAGAAATTGAATAAAATATTAAGATAATTTGATAACATAATCAACAAATTAGATATTTTTATTATTAATTTGGATTATATTAGTAATTAAGATGAAATTGATAAAAATTTAGGACATAATTGAAAATGACTCCAGACTTTAGGGATGTCAAGGTATTTTTGCTTTTTTCATAAAATTGAATAAAATGATAGAAAACTTAAGTACAGTTTTTAAGCTTTACCATTAGATTTTCTTATAAAAAAAAACTATTAGATGCTTTTACAATTCAATACTATATAAAACTATAAATCCTATATTTTATATTTTATATTTTAATTAAAAAGCCTGAAAACAAACACTTAAGGATAAGGAATTTTACCTAAATGGATTGTAATAAAATGAAATATTGTATTTGAAAATATTATCTCAAAGAAAGGGATGACAAACGAAAATACTATGATTATCAAACGACAGCAAATAAATAAAATTAGGAGGCAATTTCATGTAAAAAATTATATTTAAGGATGATAATCCCATATATTGAAGATTAGACTTAAAGAAAAGAATGTAGTCAGAGTTAGTTGTTTGAAAAGTAAACTTTTTTCTACTACGCAATAAAATCGGTTCAAAAGTACGAATTTACCAAAAAGAATGATGTCATATTATATCCAAAATTAATAAATAGAACTTCGTATTCTCCCTCTTTACCTCTGAATTTGAAAGATAACAAATGATACTTTAAAGAAAGAGAAATGGAAATATATTCCTCTTTCACCTCCATGTTTTTTAAATCTTAAAAAAAAAAAAACTTTTCATTATTTTAATTTTCATTCATCCAAATACAATGTTAATCAAATTTGACTGTTCTTTCCCTAATATAACACTAACAAATTATGCAATTGATCAATTCAAATATAATTTTATAATTACATTAAAATAGAGATCAAGGAGTGGTGAATTGGTGAAAAGAGGGGTAGGGAAGAGAGATGCATGGATGAACACAAATCCTGAACAAATTTTTTTTTTTTCTCTATTTCAATTCAATTCAATAGTACAGTTACATGACAACAGTTTAATCAGTCTGCTCGATTCTCTTTCTGAGCTGGTCATCTCGAGCACTGCAACTAAAATTCTCTCAAAAGTGGCCAACCTCTTTTTGTAATCTCATTGATCCTTGTATCAATATGCCTTTGGATGTTTGGAGGGCAAAGCTCGGCCGCATATCCATTTAATTTTGTTGCCAGACTTGACCTCTCAAGCTCCTCTTCAGGCAGGCTCCCAAGCAGGTGAAGGAGGAATGGATTTTGCTTGAGCTCAAATTTCTGCGTACTCAGAACAGGGAATGCTGGTCAGTAATTACATGGAAATCAAAATAAATTCTTATTTAAGTCGTATCATATCATGGTCTCTAATCTATGTCTGGAATGAGTTCTAATCTCAGGAAAATTGCCCAATGTACCAGAACCAACAATTCGGAAAAGTAAGCACTTGAAGGAACAAATGCTTTTCTTTGAAACAGAGATTATAGATAAACATTATTTTGTGCTACCAAACCTGGTGCTCAGGCTCTGCAGGATAAAATGTTCCAAGTTGCTGAATTTGAGTAGTCACAACACTGCTTCTTGACCTGGTTTGTTCCTTTTCTTTGCTAACAGCAGCCAGCCTAGATTCTTCAGTTCCATTGGTAAAAATAATAGATCTGCCCAGCACAGAAGTATAGTTAGTATCATAAGCCAATATGAAAGATGATCACACAAAACTGCAGCTGGTATCATGATTCTTACCTGTACTGATTACCAACATCAGGACCTTGGCCAAAGACTTGTCTGGGATCATGACTTGTCCAAAACACATCCAGGAGTTCCTTAAAACTAATCAGCCTGGGGTTGTATTCAACCTGCATCATATTAGCAAACCATGAAGGTAATTTGATCAGATCATACAAGTAAGAGTCATCAGATAAATAAAGCAATATAATTATGTTTGGATATTGAAATGAAGCATGGATTGTTGAATAGATAGTGAGTTCATTGCTACACCATCTTGTAGTCTGCATGAATTCCAAAATGCAGAAGGCCATTTGCTAATGGCACGTAAAACATTGTTATCTTTACCAAAACTCTAATCATGTAAAAGCTCATGTTTATGTACTTTATTTTAACAGTGATTCCAAATTGATCCAAAAGTGTCATCATTCTTTCCATCCACATTCTGAAAAGCCAACCATCCATTAATTCAGCTAAAAACTTGATGACGGATAAGGCTAAGACATTTCTTGAAGCTTAGAAAAAGTGGTTAATAATTGTCTTCTATTGTGTGTCACAAAGCAGAGATTGATATAAATCAAACAATGCAAAAGTGCATAAACTTCATCCAGGTAGTTGATAAACACAGCAATCTCTAAACCAGTGAAAACGAAAAAATGTCTTTGCAGAATTTAATAGTTTGTCTGAGGTAAGTGACAAAATAACTTAAGAGCTTGAATTCTGATTGCCAACCCTGGGTAAAATTCTAAGAAAATATCTCCTAGCAATCAGAAAACACCACTATCCAATTAATGATGGGCTAAGGTCATTCCCCCATAATGTGCGGAAATGTATATATTATCCTAAAGAACAGTATAATGTACGATGAATAAAATTTTAATTTCTAGATCCGGGATGTATGCACCTACTGTTAATTCAAATGTAATATCCCCACTCAAATTTCAAAAATAATGCCATGCCGTTGCCTCCAAACATAAGAAATGTTCATCAGTGAAATTCAATCTTCTATAGCATGTTGTACGTAGATAAAAAGAAAAGCCACTCCATAGAGAATCCACCAAAATGCCAGAGTGTGGAAACAAACTTTATTCTGCACCATATAAACATCATAAAAATGATTCCTGGAAAGAAATTATTTTATGATGAAACTGATTATGCAAAGGTAAAGATCTCCTAATTAAGTTAGCTAGCTACCAATCCATGTTTAAGAATCAAATTCTTTTGTACAAAAGCACTCAGCACAACATAACTAACTGCTCTGAGCTTCTGGCCTATTTACTCAGTCAACAAACAGATGAAGAAATTCGGAAGAGTTGAAGCTAACCTACCTGGACAGATTCGGCGTGGTCTTTCACGTTTCTGTATTCAGGTTTATTCTTAGATCCGCCGGCATAACCAACGGTAGTCCGTAGAACGCCGGGCAAGCACCCGAATATGGCTTCGGACCTCCAGAAGCTTCCGAGAGCAAAAACCGCTGTCTTCAACTGTTGTGGGTCTGACAAATCCCGGGCGGTATCGGGGATGCGATCTGGATATCTGATGCACAGGGCCTTGTCGAAGATGAAGACGATGAGAACAATGATTACCAAGGAATGGGAGATGCAGACGATTTTCTCTGAAACTGCCATTTCAAGAAATTCAAGAAAGCACGGAGGAGAGTCAGACGACAACCCCAATAGCACGGCACACTCGCGAGGTTTATATAGTTAAAATCAAAACCAGCTATACGACACACAAATAGATGTCGCAGTGTTTTGGTTGTCCAAAACGACATGAGGGGTGGGAAAAATGGAAAAGTTTCTATTCACTTTAAGTCTAACCGACACCAGCTTGCAGACATGTCGTTTCATTGAACTCACTTTTAAGCTTATTGCTTTTTGGCAGGGTAGAAAAAAAAATTAAACATAAAACCAACCTGCAATTCTAGAAGAAATATAATATTGAAAATTCAACAGGAAACACGTCTGAAAAATATAGATTCATAAAAAATAGGTCAAATTTTCATATGATAATATGGGTTTAAATCTTTTTTTAATATTATTTGGTTTAGGCTAGCTCAATTAAAATAGAAAGAGGTTGACTAGGCTTGAATTATAAAAAATAATTTAAAAAAATTTTGTTTTCTAATATATAAATACAGGTAAAGATAGTCAAATAAACTACAAAAAAAAATTATATAAGTTTAGTACTAAAAAAAGGTGATTTTAATTTTCAAACTGAAAAAAATGAATATGGGAGAAGAGAAGAGATGTGGTTGTTTTGTGCAGGGGTCGTGCGCAGCTACTAAGTTACTAAAGGTTCTTAGAGGAAATCCTCTTTTTGAAGTATTTTGAAGTAACATGAAGACGATAATGCGGATGAATATTATAATTATTTTGTAATATTCATTTGAAAAATATACCTTATGTTCAACAAATATAAAATATTAGATAGAGTACGGATAATAAAATATAATTATTAATTGAATATGAATTAAATGTAAATATTAATTTTAAATATTTTATATTTGTTTGATATAAATAATTAAATAAAATACTTAATATCTGATATTAAAATAATATATATTATTAAATAAAATTTTATATTGTTATTGATATTAAAATTATTTTTTAATTTTAATTTATAATAATTATGTAAAAAATTTTATTGTAAAATAATTTTTTATAACTATTTATAATATTTAAAAATTTTTTATTGATAGATATCAAGTATTAAATATTAGATAGGTTATTTGATTATAGGATATTCAATATTTAATATTTATTATTATTTTTTGAATATTTTAAGTATAAAGTAAATTTCAATACAAAAATCAAAAATAATATTTTTTATAGATATGAATAGGGGTCAGATTCAAATATTTTGAATGAATACTAATGCAAATAGTAAAACAATAATAGAACATCCGTCCATTACTATCCCTAGTAATACAATAATTTTAAATATATATCATTGGACCTGCTATGGAGCAAAGAAAGGTGTTTGAAAGATTTATGTAAAAAATATTATAAATTGAAAGAAATTGTTGGATTCTTATTTGAGTTTAAACAAGCGTTTTGGGTCTAATTATCTTTAGATGTGTTGCTTAGGGATTTAATTTTTTTTCTCCTACTTTAGCGTTACCTTATCTAAGAGTACAAGCCTATATATTTTATTTTATGATTTTTTAGCCTTTCTTAATCATTGTGTTAATTGATTTTTTGACAAAAAAGTTCAAAAAAAAAAAATAATCCCACATGACCCTAACTATAAATTAACGGGAGTTATATAACCTAATTTATATAATTCAGATTTTGAATCCTCTGCGATTTAAAATTAATATATTTTTTTGTAAGAAATGAGAAATAGAAATAAATTTATATTAATAAAGATTCATCATAAATAATTTATGAACCAAATTTTTTTATTTTTATCTCTTTCATACTGCAAAAAAATATATTAATTTGAAATTATAAAAAATTCAAACTCTATGATTCACAAGCTGATATTTTTATTTTGCTTTTTTAAAAAATATAAAGTCAAAAATCTTTAGATAAAGGAGTTTTTTTTTCTTATATTTAAAAGTTAGGGTGACTATTAATTAAGTAAATAAATATAAATCACTTAAAGAATAATAATCTTTGTCATGTAACACTATAATACGTAATTCTCTGTATAATTTTTCTCTTAAATACAATATAATATACGAACAATTTGGTTAGCTCATCCAATCTTTTTTTTTTTTTTGTTTTGGACAGATATACAACCAGAAATAAAACCTGATCAATCTTTGCCCACGTTCAAAGAGGTTAATTGTTATCAGGATTATGAATAAAAAACCATGACTATACTGGTAATTTAATTTCTAAATAGTGAACTTATTAATACGTTAATTTTTAAAAGATTAATTATATAAATTAACTTTTAAAAATTTAAAATACTTAATATTTTTTAATATGTTATTAATTATTTATTTAAAAATATTGACTATACAAATTAATTTTAAAAAATTTAAAATACTATACATATTAATTTTTTCATCTCAGCTAACATATAGACTAATGTATATAATATTTTAAAATTTTTCAAGACTCATTTATATAATAGGCATATCTTTTTAGGCAAAAAGTATAAAACAAGCTTATGAATAAAAAAAGTAAAAACAGGGTCAAACAACCTGAATTTGAGATAAACAAAAATATTATAGGCAATCACAATTTGTTTAATAACCAATCTAATTTGGAACGAGGCTATAAATGAGTTAGGCGAAACAGCTGCATACTAACTAAAATTCAACAACCATAACTTGTACTACTTTCACTAAACTGCGTATTGAGACTATCTCTGTGATTAATTTTAAACCCCCTTCACAGTGGCCATAGGTGATCAACTATAAGAAGATTGCCCAACGCCTGAAAATTGAATATGGTTGACGACACAAGATATTAAATAACTGTTATGAGACCAGTTTCAACATCCCTGCCAGTTGAAAAAAGCACGTGGAAATGTAAATTACTCGAAAGATATCTATAAGAGGCTGTCTATTGAAATCTTCATATTTGGGGGTAAAAAGAAATTCTCAAAATAGTTCCCAAGAGTTTGAAGAAACAAAATCGGAAAAAATGCAATCAAATAACAATACTCTCTTCAAGAACTCTTATCAGCTTTAGCAGCAGTTGCAGCAGCTTGTCCCCTAAGACGACCAGTCCTCTTGGCAGCAATGAGCCCAACCTTCTGGCCGGGAGGAGCATCACGCCTAACAGTACTTGCATGTCCTATATGCTGATGGTTACCTCCTCCATGAGGATGCTCAACTGGGTTCATAGCCACACCACGTACCTTAGGCCAGCAATTTCTCTTCACCCTAAACTTGTGGTAAGCATTACCAGCTTTGAGAAGAGGTTTCTCCGTTCTCCCTCCACCTGCAACCTGCCCTATCATGGCCCGACAACCACTGGGAACAATCTTCTTTGCCCCAGATGGAAGCTTGATCCTGTTAGAATGTACAAAGATATCATTAAAGTGACACTGTTAGGAAAAACTAAGACAACAAAAAAAAGCCCTCGACCAATTTACCTAATTCTCAAAAAATTGCTACGGGTTACTAATAGACCAAGATTCTACAGCAAATCATTTAAAGCAATAATGGCATTTCACAATTTACATGACATTACAAATGTAACAAAATTCAAACATGGGACAAGGTTTTAACTTCATAGTCAATCATCGAAGTATAAAACTCAATACCGGGAAGGATTAACGACTAATCAATAGATGCTCAGCATGTAACTATTCAAACCCAGAAATGAAAATTGACGCACGAGCTACATTGCAATCGTAAATTTGAGTCTAGAGTAAGAGTTAGAAGCTACCATCAAATCATTAGTAATAGTGATAAAGACATATATAGCATTCTAAATTTCGGGAGTCATAGCAATAACAAATCATACCAAATTGCATCAGAGTAACTAAACTGAGACAGAAGATACCTGGAGGTATCGTTATCAGGGTTGTGGCTGATAACAATAGCATAATCACCGGAAGCCCTAGCGAACACGCCACGGTCACCAACATGGTGCTCGACGTTGCAGATGACAGCTCCTTCGGGAATGGATCTGATGGGCAGGACGTTACCTACGACAAGTGTAGCTTTCTTACCACAGTAGACGAACTGTCCAGTGTACATACCCTCGGCGGCGACGAATAGCTCACACTGCTTCTTGTACCTGAAGGGGTGGCGGAAAGTGACCTTAGCGAGAGGAGCACCACGACCAGGGTCGTGGATGATCTCGGTGACGACACCTTTCAGATACCCATTTCGCTCGCCGAAGTCGAGGCTTCGAAACCTTGCGGGGCCCTTGCGATGATGGGTGTGGGACTTGAACACCGAACCAGCACCCTTACGCTGAGCGCGAATTACACGTCCCATCGGAGCAAACTCTCAAGCACTTCTGCGGCAGAGACCTGTGAAGAACTGAGAAGATTTACTAGCGTTAGGGTTTCTATTGGCATATGTAGGAGAGCCTTGATCTAAACGCGAGCAACTTGGGTCTTTCAGGCCCATATTTTTGGGGCAACATAAGCCCAATATAGCAATGTTGTCAGATATTTGATCTACACTTTACATAAGCCCAATTTTGTCCAAAAGCCACACTTGACATTGGTTCTCGACTCAAATTTGGTGAAGGATCAAAACCATCTTGAGTTGGACCAAGAAGTCTTAGCACAGTCGACAACTTTTTTTGAAAAACAGAGCGTAAAACTTCATTTTCATACTCCAAAATTATTTTCATCACTTCATTCACTAAAACTTAAATTTAGTTTCATTTTCGTAAAATTTGGCTCTTAAAATATTGTATAATATAATTTTTATTATTTTTAAAATGGATGAAATTATAATAGAATTATATCTTTTAGAGTAAAAATTACACCATCTCCTAAAGTTTGGTGAAATTATACTTATTATTATTTTAGTTTTAAAAATTATTCAATATCATGGAAGTTTGATACAATGTTACACAAACTATTCTTTTAATTTATTTTCTATCAATAAAGTTAATACTTTACATGGTTTGTTTTTATTTTAAAATAATAAAATAATTTTTACTTATATTTACTGCTATATTAAAAATAAAATCACATTTTTATTCTATATAAAAAGTTATCTTCATTGATGGAGATAAACTAGATGAGAGTGTTAAGAATAATTTTTTAAAGTGTAGGAATGGTAAGTGTAATTTAACCAAACTTTAGACAAGATAGATAAAGTTTACTCTATTTTTAATATTAAAGAGAGGTTAAAATTAATTTTTTATCTTTTAACTTTGCTTAAAATGTCAGGTTTATCACTTTTTTTTTTGTTTCAATTTTGAGGTTTTGAAATCTCAGGACTTCTATATAAAACCATACTTTAATTAATCCCATTTAGATTTTTCAAATGACTGACAATATTTGAAAAAAGAAAAAGAAAAAAATTGTATTTAGTTAGTAAAGATAAATAATCAAATTAATACAAAAAATAAATAAGAGACAAAATTCAAACCTTATTCAGAACTAAAGAAAAAAAAAAGGTTTTGGTCCTAAAGTAATATAAAATTTTTAGGAAGCTAATAGATAAGCAACAATCTTTGGAGAACCAAAATTGATAGCTTCTGCCCATAACCAAACTCTGGACATGACCACAATCAATGGGCAGTTTGAAGAGAGACAAGAACAAGCTATAGCTAGGTTTGTTCGTGGCTTTGTCCAAGAATACCATGGCTGAAAGAAACAAACTTGAGTTTGATGAACTTTTGAATAAAAAAGTCAACTAATAATTAAAGAAAATTAAAGAATATTCGTGCACTCGTTATTATTATTTTTGTGTGTCTGTGTTGAATCACTATGAAAACATTTCATGTGAGCTTCATTCGATGGAGGACCATTTATAAGGATGTACCTGAAACCCACGTACGATTTAGATAGGAACAAACAATAGAGGAAAGGAGGAAGATAAAGACAACAAGTTATTTTTTTTTTCTTTTTTCTGTCTCCATGAAGTCTTGAACAAGAGATGCCAAAGTTGAACATATAGTTTGAAAATTAGGGAACATACTTGATATTTTAATTTTATGTTATATATATTTATAGAAGTGGTTATCAATGAGAATTTGCTCTACCAAAAAAGATTAATCTCTCATAATATAGTAGATTAAAATTTAAATATTTAATGAGATAATTGTTTATATTTAATATATAACAGTACATCGAATATAATTATCTTTAATAAAAAAATATTTATAAAAAATAAAAAAATTATAAATAGCAATGGTTGAGTTTCCATGCATTTGGTATCAGTTGTGAACTAGTGGGCAGGGCTCGTTCATGAACCAAACATGTCTGCCCTAGAACTTCTCCAGCAACCGAACCCACACCTTGTGTGTTCCTTAATTAATCCAATAAAATGTCATATAATTATAAGTATGAATTAAATAGTTATAAATATTTTATATTTGAAATGTGTTATGCGCATGCATAAATATATTGATAAGCACTAAACAATCTTGAATTAATGCCAAATTTGTTAGGATGATAGTCATCGTAAAACTTTAATCCACCAATGACCTTAGCCAAAAATTCATCCTATTAAAGAATTATTCAATCTTGTGTGTGTGTATAAGAAATAACTTTATATTAACACCAATATTAATTAATATCTCTATGTATATGGAGCGTATTAAGTAAAATATAAGTGATCTCATATGAGAAGTGATAGGAGAAAATAATCACAAATTAGATCATAAATCAATAATTTAGATTGATAAATAAATCATTAATCAATGCAAAAATAAAGAAATATATGTTATTATGCATTTATGGTAGTATTACATCAATCTAGACCATTGTTTTATAATCTTACGATGATTATTTCTTTTTCTCAATTTCTTTTTAAAAAATTAAGATAACCTTTTTCAGGTGATATGATATATGTATAATGCATCAAGTAAGAGGCCTGATCTGATGTAAAATGAGGAAATAATTGATATTAATTATATGACAAATTAATGGTCTAGATAGATGAAAAAACCATTAATGAGAAAGTCAAAGATATTATTACGCATTTATAATTGATTATTGTATCAACCTAAACTATTATTTGTGATCTAATAGTAAATAATTTCAATTAGATTGCAATATTTGCCTCATAGTGCAGATTTTTGTAAAAACTATTAATGGAAAAAAAGGATATTATTACGTATTTATAGTAGCTTATTTGCATCAATCTGGACCATTTGTGATCCAAGAGGGAATTATTTTTTCCTTCTTACCTCTCATATAAAATACTCACTTCACTTAATATTCCCTATATGTATATAAAGAGAGATAAATTGGTATCGGTATATGATTTCTCATTTTTATTTTTCACCATTCAATGTTTTATTATCGGAACTTATTTCATTAATCCAACCATTAGACTATAAGTAATAAATATGATGATTTTTCATGCCAAATTTTGTATTATGCGGTATCAAACATTTTTATATTATAGTATAATACATATTTTAAATATAAAATATTTGTAACTATTTGAATTTGATTGTATACTTACAATTATCTGATTTTTTTTTTTATAAAATTTGATATAAAAGATAAATTGTGTTATTATGTTTGAGTCGTCCCAGTATATAAAATATAAATATTTATCTCAAATTTAAACTATAATTTATGATATTGCAAAAGAATTCAAACCTTACTATTTGAGCAGTTAAGTTGTCATTATTTTCTTGAAAAGTGTGGGTTTCACTTCAATACGTTAATTTCATTAATTTCTATCACTTGATACTTCTTATTATTTATGATCATCACATACTCTTTGTTAAAAGACTATATGAGTTTGTTTGGAATGCAACTTTAGACTTAACAGTTTTTAAGTTGAGTGCGGAAAGAAAAGTTCGCGAATAATTTTTATATGAAAATGACATGATGAGTGTTAACTATTTTATTTTTCAAAATAAAGTTTTAAGTTTAAATATATATTGTGTGTACGGAAAAAATAATTTATTATATATGAAACTTCTATTAATTAATTTAAATTAAATTATTTAAAATTTAATAAATTTTTAAATACGAGTGATTTTGATAAAATAAAAAAAGATACATATTTTGTTATCTTTATAAGTAGTTTTTTTAAAATATATTTTCTTAAATTTTTTATTTTTGTTAAAAATTTAATAATAAAAATATAAAAAAAATGTATATAAATTTATTCTTGAAAAAGAAGAGTTTAGTTCTATATATGTGACCAGCTGTAGTTCAAATGTTTATATAGAAGAGATGTTAATTATATATATTTAATTAATACCCAACAACATCTTAAATATAGTTCAAACTTTGTGTCTAAGAGTAATAATTTTTCACATTATTATAATTTTTTCTATAATTCACTTCTTGTTTATATTTCTATGTATTATATGATTTATAAGAGATAAAACATTCCAAAACCGTTATATATAATATATAACTTTACAACGGATAAAGAGAAGTGGGGGCAGTGTTTATATTAATTCTGAATAGTTTATTCCTTTCTCCTTTTCTGGGTCAGGGTCAAAGTAAGGTTGCTTAATCTGATAATCCTACAAATAAATATGATAATTTAGTCACAGATAGATAAGAAGTTAAGATATGACATCAATTATCTCATAACAAAAATCTAAATAAGGAATTAGTCATAATCAAATTGTTTTGCACAGAGTAAGTGCAGTTAATTAAAAAAAATTCATTATAACTAAATGCACTATAGCCTTATGATCCAACAATTGATATTAGACTCAAAATTACGGATCGGATCTCAGTAAAACTAAACCACAATTCTACTAGAAAAGGAAACCATAAGGCTAGGAAGTTATGGAAGGATTGTATTATTTGAGCAATTTTCAAATAATTGAGTGTAATTTATTAAGTTAACAACATAATTGAATTATATTATCCAAACAGTTAAATTCCATCAAGTTCTATCAAATTTAATATTTATAACAAACATAAAAAAATAGTTAATTGAACTGATTTATAAATGTTCAATTAAATTCTTGATAGAATTGATTCCATACCACACATACTTTTGGTAATTAGTCAATTCCTAATTCCTGGTTCTCTTCATGAGCAGACATCTAAACAACATTAATGGAGACTGGCAACCTACCTACAGTATAAATTATACTGTTCTAAATTAGTCAATATGTATAGGATTTGGTTTAACTCTTTTTCCCTGTGACTAATGTAGTCCAATTTTGTCATCTGTTAAGCAAGGAAGGGGACAAAAGAATTAAGGGTTTAATTGTCCTAGAGAGGACCCCATTTGATGGACAATGAGGCCCCATTTGCATGTGCACAAAATGGACAAAGTTAAGCATGCTCTTGGGAGGGGTCGATCTAGAATTTAAATGTGCTCAATTATGAAGAGTTTTGCAAGTAGTCATTCGTGGACAATAATATAATATGGGTCCAATGCTGATGCATTAGAATTTACAGGTAATGAGAAGTAGGGACATTGTATTTGGTTGGCAAGAGGGTGGTCTTCATGTCCTGCAAGGCAAAATATTGGTCAAAGTTACGACCAAAGCTTTATCATAGACTGTGTTTCGGAATGGGAAGAGAAGGGAAGGAAAAGAATTGAAGAAAAAAAAAATTAGGAGGAAAAGAAAAGTTAAGTAATAATTTTTTTTATTTGAATTTTTTAAAAAATTTTAATTTGAAATAATTAAAATTAATAAAGAAATAATGTTAAAGAAGATTAACATAAATTCTTTTAATTTTTTTCTTTTAAAATTTTAAGAATCATAAAAGAAATTAACGATTACTAAATTTATTTCTTTTTCCTTCTCTTTCCCTCAATTTTTTTTCTCCCAAATAGACCTTAATGCTTGAATCAATGGAGGTGAGACTAAAAGGAAGAGAAAGTTGAGACTCACTAAGAAACTATTTATTGCATAGGCCTTGAAGGTAATTTGTTAAAGAAAAAAATTAGATACAATTTTTATATGTTTGCCATTAAGTTCTTTAATCAGAGACAAACACGTATATTATTTTAATAACCCATATCTTTCATAATTAATTATTTTTAAAATAAGTTTACATATACTTTAATTTGATTGAAGAATTTGATAATAAAAATATAATAAATAATTATATATAAGTTTGATCTATTTGTTAAATTATAATTTACTGAATCAGGTAACTATAATAGATCTAAGCCAGTAAGGTGGAATAATGGGGTGGCCTAGAGATATATACTTATCAAGAAGGAAGGTTTTCATTTTCTTTAGTAAGTACTTCTAATTGTATGGACAAAATACTTTGCCATGAGGTGGTAAAATGGAACATCATTGAGAATGGTTACCTTTAGATGAAGTCATGAGATAGCAACCAGTCATTGCACTATATCTACATATTTGACGTGATGATCAATTATATGTATGATAGATGAGTAATTGCAGCACATAAACTGTGGCCTGCAAGAGAAACAGCGAGAGATTGTTATTCTGGTCAACTAGTTAATTAAAAAAAGATAAATCAAACAAATCATGAACAGATATTTTGTAGATCACTTCATTTCACTATCTACCAATAAGAACTGCATGTGTAGTTTTATTCTGCAGTTGGGGAAGATTACAATTTTATGATGGTTTTAGCAGCATTCTCTCAAAATGATAGGTGTATTATTTATCTCTTCATCATGTCCAACGTACCCTCATCAATGATGTATAATTATCTCTTCATACCCAATCTTTACTTTCCTTTCTTTTTCTTTCAGGATCCCCATTCAAACATATATTGATTTGGACATGAAGAACCAAAAAAGTAAAATTTTAATTTAAATATAATATGTTTGTTCTTGGAATATAACAGATAAGATTATGTCCCTTGGGAGAGAAATGTTGCCTAGTAAGCTGTCAAGAAACACTTGCAAGAATACAACAAGGAGATCGACTCTCAGTGAACAAAAATGAGAGTTTGGATAAATGAAGATTGAGATACTGATTGCATGTTTGAGAGGGGGAAGATGCCTTCTCTTCCATAGGTAACAATTTGTGCAATGTTAGCAGGTTCAAAGAAGGACATTATTTCCAATGTAATTTGGGTGGATCGGTATTTTAGATTGAAGAGAAAGAATTAGTAAGAATGAAATAAATAAAATATTTATATTTATATCTAAATAAAAAAGTTATCTAAATTAAAATTCAAATCACATTCTTTCCCTTTTATTCTCCTCAATCTAAATACAAACTAAAACATTTCCTTTGAGTTTAACCATCCCAAGCTTCATTCATTAATCAAGCAAGCAAGTGCAAGTTACAACATAGAGGGTTTCGAAAATTTCAAAAGGGGAAATACCCCATGCCATGAGTAAACGTAACTTCATTTATATCATTACTCATTAGGTACACAAATGGCTTTGCCAAGGAAAACTTGAGGGACATATCATTCTATATACAACAAATGACAATATCAAAATTTAAAATGTTAATAATGTCCAAAGTCATAATCCCCACTCGAAGATAAAGACTTTTCATGTAATTGTCCCCACTTACATCGTAAACCTCTACTTCGTACTATTACTACAATTCTGCCTAGCTAGTCTTCCTTCTTATCCGATTGTTGAAGTTAGGGACTCAAAATCAACTTCATCACAGGGGATGGTAAGGCCAGTGTCATGATTAAACCCAAACTCCTCCTCGGCTCTTCGGAGAAGACTCTGAAACTGTGGGTGAGCTAGCCACGAGATAGGGATGATGTACCTAGTCCTGTTTTCACCAACGTAGACAGCAAAATGGCCTTTTGGGACATCCTCGGGAAGACCCTCTTCGTTGTAGCCCTGTTTCTTTCCGAAACTGGAACATCTTCTGAGGATTTGCTTGAGAACAACTGCTTGTGGAAGCTTATTGGGTTTTCTTATAGCCATTGTATGAAACTCCAACTTTGAATGTTTTTGGCGGGGAGGGATTAGGAAAAGAGCTTAGAGAGGTGTGATTGAAGAGTTAAGAGAAGTGAGGTATTTATGATAGATGATTATAGTTCTAGAAAACAGAGTCATGTGGTTGTGGGGCCAAGTATTAGACCCACGTGTCCTTTCACATTTGATTCCTTGGGGAATTTGTTTACTTTTGTTAACTAGTTCCAAGTCCAAATCCACCGGACTTTCGCTTGCCTGCTGCTTCCCCAAGAGACAACGTGGACCCCTATTTTCTCATGGCCCAATTTCTTTTCCTAGCCTTTTGTCTTCTTGATTCATTCCAAGAAAAAATTTAGATGGGTCTTTATATATTTTATCCTCTAATTTTTTTAATAAAAAATTAATATGTATATGATTTATATAATTTATTTTTTTTATAATTAATATAAAAAATTTTATAAAAGTGATCTAATAATTTATTCTAGTAGGTACATCTAGTTTATAAATAATATATATATATATATGATGATGATGATGAAGAAGAATTACTTGATTGGAGCTCTCTATGCATTGACCTTCAGGTGTACTTGACCTTTTGCAAACAATTAGATGCCTAAATTAGTAGATGCTTAGAGAAGATTGAAAGCATGATTTATAAGACAAAATAGTAACTATGCTCTTCTAGTTTGTCACACTTAATAGGTTATATGATAAAATCTAATTTATTCCGAGAAGCACAGGGCAAGCATGGTGACACAGAAGTGAGAGAATCTTGCAAATGCATGGGGGCATGTGATTCTTTGAGATAATTATTTGGTACAAGTCTACAAGTGTTTGATACACTAAAGATAGATTGGTCAATCAAAGCTTCACTTTGCACATATCCCATGATTATTCAAAGCAAATTATTGTTTTTTTTTAAACGAAATGATCTCTGCAGTTCCACTAAGAAGTTCTTAAAGGGGGGCCTTTTTAGCTTTGTTTTATTTATTAGAAGAAATAAAACGTTGAATCATTATATATCTTTGAAAGTTTGGTTTCTAATTACCCATACTGGTTGGCTAATTGAAAGTAACTTTTTAATTTTAGATTAATTCTAATTAGATGCAATAGGGTTTTCCTCTTATCAACTACAAGGACAAGACTAAACAAATGTGCTAATCAAGAGCTTCAATGTCTCATCTAAGAACTACATTGAAATCCCTCTTTGTTAACATAGTGGAGAAGATAGTAATTAATCACCACAAATTATATGTTGCATAGGTCAAGCTATAAGCAATATACACCTCATTGTCGTTAACTAACCAAAATTTGAGGTTAGAATTTAAAGATGGAGTTAGATCAAGATATTGTAAATCATTATTAGGCAGAGCTCATACTACAATTTTAAATGAATAAGAGAGAAAAGGTATATCACAAATAGTACATGGCCAAATAATATTAAATTTAGGAGGCATTTGGTACAAGTTAAATTTTTTTTTTTTAGAATAAAAGGTCTAAAATATTGTATACAGATTAAAAAAAATTTTGAGAATATTATATTTTTAAAAATAGAGTATTCATATATTTTTATAGATTTTTATTTTTACTTAAGGAAATAAAAATTTTGTATTCCTATGACATCATAATATTTTTTAAAAATATTTTAAAAAATATTTTAAGAAAATCAAACAAGTATTATAAAATTTCTAAGAATCATATTCCTTAAATCATATTCCCAAAAATGTGATTCCTAAAAATAAATAATCTATTTGTGTACCAAATTTCCCTTTAATTCTTTTAACCATTAGGGTGTAATCTCCAAAAGGTTTCCATATGCTTTTGTACAATGAGAAATGCCAAATAGCCTCAGCCCTAGACTATAGAACATAGCCCACATTTCCTTTTCCAAAAGAAGGAATTAAAAAAGAAGGAATGAAAAAAAAAACAAGAAGAATGTTATCTTATTCTCGTTAATTTTTTTTGCTTCTTTATTTTTATCTTCCCAAACACATCCTAAATCTTGTATTACTACTACAGGGCTTATTCTCAATTTCCAAGGCTCAATTTTAATTTTGAGTAACCATATTTTGGCCCCTAATTAAGATAACTCAAGCATCAATTATCGAGATTTTTTTATCACTTTACGACACATAATATTGCTCCATGAAAGATTACATAATCTCATTTTATTATCAACTATAAAAGGATGAAATCAGAATAAAATCAAACTTGTAGAAAACACTTTTAAACAAACCATGATTGATATTGGAATCATATTAGGAAGACCATATTCACTTTTATTGCATTGCAAGACTAAAAGAATCTGCATATATAAAAAAATTACATTGCAAAATCTCATTAAGATGTACGAACGAGTTTCAAATTAAGTTTGAATCTTTAAACTTATGTGTTTGAACTTTGAAGACTTACCAGCCCAATGAAATCTTATCCAAATACCAATCTGGACCATCTCATAAAGCCACGTCTGATAGTGGTAGCTGGTCAGTCAGATGAATAAAAATGGTTAATACAAAAGAAAAAGGTAGAAGATAGGTCATCATTGTCATAAACAAGCAGACCTTAATGCCTAATCAACAGATGGCCTTTGTGTCTACATATAGATAGGGATTAGAGACCCTATCAAATGATGAACATGTGAAGCCATGTTACTCTTGTCTTCCAAAAACCTATATATAAGACAACAACAGGAGACGCAAAGGTCATACACAGATCACATCATTCCAATGTGATGAAGACTTGAATAAATAATATAGTTAGACCAATCAATACCTATCTCTCATGTACCTCACTTTGCTATGTAAACTTCTCCTTAGGAGCAGGCGAAAAGTACTTGACATTGAAGTTGCACATTTTAACATTTTACCTTGAAGAATATAAATATATATATATATATATATATATATGCAATTTAACTGATAAAAAACATGTTCCATTTTTAAAATAAGCAAATATAACAGAAAATTGTTAGCAAGTTTTCTCGATCGTAGTAACTGATATCTCATCATGTTTCATCCAACTCATGACCACCAGGAATTGATTCTTAGAAATGGGGGATAAGTTTCATATTTACTATATATATATATTTTGGAGAAGATACTCAAATACCTTATCATTAGGTTTGTTTGGAAGAAAAAATAAATTAAAATTAATTTTGTATATGGTATGTGCTCATTTTAAAATAATAAAATTACTTAACTATTTTTATTGTTATATTAAAAATCTCATATTAAATTTTCACATCAATTTAATCGCATTTACTTTTATGTTCAAAATAAAATTACAGTCTTATTTTGTACCAAAAAAATTATCTTTATTGATAAAAAATAAATTAGAGGAGATGCAGATATAATTTTTAAAATTAGAAGAGTATTAACTGTAATTTAACCAAACTTTAAAAAAAAGTTAATATAATTGACTCAAAAAAAGGAAGAGATGTGAAATTTCAATTTGACA
Source organism: Senna siamea (assembly GCA_031216115.1). Classification (NCBI taxonomy): domain Eukaryota; kingdom Viridiplantae; phylum Streptophyta; class Magnoliopsida; order Fabales; family Fabaceae; genus Senna; species Senna siamea. Next base: position 17,403,064 of record CM062358.1, read on the forward strand.
TTGTTTTGAAAAAATAAAATAGGATTTAGATTTAATGTTTTACTTTTTTTTATCCATTTCTCTATAAAAATGTGGATTCAAATTAATTTATTTGTTAGCTTTGTATAAAATTTCAATTTTGTCCATTACCTTTATTAATTTATATATTTTTTTAAAATATAATTTATATATTATTAATGGGACAACGCATAGAATTGTTGTTGCCTGAGTATAATTGAACTAATACAAGATCGTAGATAAGATGTGGGTAATGTAATTCTACTTCGACTTTATATATGACTCGCATAATTTTGAAAAAAAAAATTACAGAAGTTAACAAAAATAAATGATGAAATTAAAAATAAAAACAAAAACAAAGGATAAGAAATTTTTAAAATTCAAACCTCATACAAAGTAAAAAGATAAAAAATTATTTTTTCCGGCATAATTCCTTTTGTTTTAATCTGTTATTGTTAAAAGACTATATTGTAATTTGATATCTATAATATTTACTTCTACATTAATTTTTAGTATAATAAAAGAAAGATTAAAATATATAAAATTTTTTAAATTTTAAATTTTTTATAGATAATCTTTTTATAATTTAAAATATAATAAAAAAATTTTAAAATTATATAAATAATATTTTTTGATTAAATTTTTTATTTAAAATCTAACGATCAAACGTCACATTAAATAATTTAATTTTATATAAACAAAAATATTAAATTAGACAAGAGTCTCTTTCTTCCTTCCTCTTCTTTCTTTTTTCTTATTTTTCAGCGACGTATGGACTTACGACAGCGAGAACGGTGAGGACTGGACTGCGAGGGCGAGGCAGCGGCCACTGACCTCGCGAACAGAACCCTTGCGCTCGCCGTTACGAGTGACACGAATCCCATGATCGCGCTCGCCGTCGCGAGCGAGGCGAATTGCACACTCGCGCTCGCTGTCGCGAGTGAAACGAATCCCGCGCTCATATAGTTATCCATTGTTGTCCTATATCATATAGTTATCCAAAGAAATAGAGCAGAAAATGTACTGTGGCATTTCACACTAGTTGAATCAAACCAAGCACCAGATAATCAAGAAAGGGACATAATATAAGCTATTGCTCATAGCATATATGAAAAAATATACTCACCGTTTTAAAAGCCTCTCAATAGTTTGAAATTGCTTCTCCGAGGAAAGTAAGGTTCCTCTTACAGCAATTAGACTGCTAACATATGATTTCAGGGACTCAAAGTCCTATTTCACTCAACAAAGCTCCTGTTCATTTTCAACACGTCGCTGCCTCTGTCTGGATGTTTCTCCAACCAATTCCTCAACTCTCTGCCGCAAGTCATTCAGAATACTATTTGTACCCACAGCACCATCTTCTCTAATTTCATAGACGTATTCTCAAACTGTTTAGATTTCCTTTTAACTTCTTCCAGGTCTATACTTAATTTTTCCTTCTCAAATTCAATTTCTGATTCCGCTAATAAAACCCTTTTACCATCTGGACAGCCTTGAGTATCTCAGCAATATATGCTACACCTTGTTCAACAAGGAAACCATGCTGCCTGCTAATTTTCATCCAAAATTCTTCATCTGGTTTGTCAATTGAAGAAAGATCAACATTCCTAGACCAACGTGATAATGGTACCCCATTTTTGTCAACAAGCCCCACCCCCTCTAATTGTTTAATGCCATGGGCTAGATGAGGAACAGCCATGACTCTATCTTTTAAGTAGGTCAACAATGTAGCAGTAGTTTTAACTCTTCTCCAGTGAACATCTAACTCCTTTTTTGAATCTTCCTCTGAACCCTGTATGCAAGCCTTTACCTCTATAAGCTTTGCTTGCAAGTTGCAATACATTCACTAGTAATTAACTTCTTTCCATATCCTGCTTCCATATTTCATGTGTTTGGCTCAGCTGAGACTTCACAGCTGAACTGCCAATATCTTCCTCTGCTGCCTTGCCCTGTCTTAGGTTGGATAGAAATATGAGAACTTAATACCATAAAGGCTTGGCAAAAAAAAAAGTTGCAAACTTGCAAACATAAAATATGTTAATCATTATATCAGGATAAAGATAAGCCAAAGATTTCATTGTATGAAAACATTAATTAAGCCAATGAAGCTGATATGGAGAAGCTCTATGAATAAGTAACCATGAACATAAACAAGAAGAAAGTGGACTACAATGGTAACAAGCTATTCCATAACTAAAAGGAAGCAGTGAAATATGATGGATGCCATATATCAAAACAAACTAAAATCAAGCACATCTTATAAATATGTTTACTATAGATTTTTTTTCTTTTTGCATAATCAAGCTATTACATCATTTGTATTTTGTGCTGCACTTTAAAGCTTGGGAAAGTTCGTGTCATCCACCTATACTAACTCTGGAAAAGTATTTTATCTAATGCAAGTACAGATTAAAATTGCATGCTTTTAGACATCAAGTCTTGTGCAACTGGACTTGTTTATCAGACTGTTGTGCAGTTTACCACTTGACCATGTCTTCAGTCTTCACCTTACAGCACGTATATATGCAGAATTGACTCATCGCATGCTAGCCAGTATCCTGCAGGAACTATGGACAACTATATGATAATATTTGCTTGGTTTTATCTACTTATGTTTTAAACTAGATGCCAATGGAAAAGCCAAAGTAAAGTAATTATGTTACTACTGTATAGCTAAAACTTCATTGAAAATTTCCGTGTACTTGATATTACCAAGCAGCCTAGAAAAACATAATTAACATTGATGATTGGAGTAGTTAATGCTTGTAAACTACATGCACCATGAAACAACCTTAGCAATAGCTCTTCTTATTTAAAAATGCTCAGATTCAAAGCTATTAACAATTAAAAGTTGTTTGGAAGCTAACATTCCAACCAACATCCATGATCAAAGCAATGCATGAAATTCTAATCTCAATAAAATGAACTAAAAAAAACTCTAAATAATCGCATAGAACTTGGGAAGAGATGATACTGAGGTTCCCCAAACGTGGGTTGCTTTCTACTGATTCTCAAATCGAAGAAAATCAAAGTTGAACCCTAACGCAGAACCAAATGGACAAAATTGAAACTGCATGCCCACTATTACTAGCTAAAAGGTAATACTACCGTCTTTGAATAACCAACTTGAGGGACAAACAAAGACAATTCAGAAGGAATTTACTCAAGGAAAAGACAGCAATAAAATTGAAAGGAAGGAGAGGGAAAAGGAATGAAGAGATCGAACCTGCCAGTATGAAAAGTGAGGATCCACAGAAGTAATTAGCTTGCACGATGGAAGATGATAGATCTGAACACGAAGAACATTGTGTGCTTTTTTGTCCTGAATCCTTTCTCTTCGCATTTTCCCTGTTTTTTTTGTTTTTGGCCAAAAAATCCTTTTTGTTTTTTGTTTTTGCTTAGATTCAATTTGTCTTACATAATTTCTTTTTTAATTTTATCTTTTTAAAATGTCTCAATTTCATCTTAATAATTTCTAATAAAATATTTTGACCTGTATAAACATCTAAGAAAAATTTTATATCAGATTTTTAAATTAGCAAAGAAATTTAATCCACTTAATTAGAAGTTGAATATTTAAACTATTGATAGGATGCTTAAAAAATTAATGAAGTGGATTAGGTTAGATTTGTTCCAAAATCATCCCAAATTATCTAACATCGTGGTTTAAAATTTAGGATAATTTAGAATCTTAATAATTTTTATTTACTTTTTAAATCCTTTTCACTTGTTTATTTCATTACAAAGATTAATATAATAAATATAAAAATAGAAATTCTACTCTTAACGTAGATCATCGCATTAATGACATTCTAAATTGACATTGTGAGCCATTGAGACAAAAGAATAGTGTAGAGAGAATAGTGTGCAAGTATGGACGTAGAAGCCCTTATTTATAAGCGTAGATGCAGTATCAAATCGCCGTGGGCAGCGGGGGAGGGATGATTGCTTAGAAAAATAAAAGAGTTCAAATTTCAAATTAAAATAAAAAAATACATTCAAACAAAACTAAATTTTTAACAAAATGTTTAACATTATTTTATTAAAAAAATTAAATATTATTTTTCTGAAAAAAAATTACTCTCAATTAAAATGTGATTTGATTCATTGGAAAAATTATATTTTTTCCATAAAATTACTCTCATTTGTAATTATTTTGAAAGAAGAAAAAGGTGATAATAAAAGTACATTTTCCTAACCACTTAAGTCACGAAATTTGATCAAATATTAAGATAGTTTGATCCTGCATTTGAAAAACATTATTTTTAGAGGAAAATTCAATTTTAGTTTTTAATATATATAATGATTTTTAATTTAATTATCTATAGATTATTTTTATCAATTTAATCCTTCAAAGATAAAAATATTTTTAATGTTATCCTTATACTTAAATTGTATCTATAATTTTTTATTTAATATAATATTAAAATATAATTTAATTAATGACATGACTATTTTACATATCATATATTAATTTAAATAAAATAAAATATCTAAATAAATCAAAACTCCCAAATTGCATACATCATTTTTTAACTAATTGTGTATCTAATGCTAATTAGGAAAATAGGGTTGATTTAAATATCATAAGTATTTTTGACTAATTTTATAGTTGGAATTTTTAATATAATATAAATTATCTACTACCTATGAATTATCTAGTAAGAAAAATTTTAGTTAATATTCTATTAAATGAGACATTAAGATATTAATGGAATTTAGATAAAATAATATTATTTTTAAAAAATTAAATTGATAAAAATAATCTACAAAATAATTAAATTAAAAGTTATCATATTTTTTAAATACCAAAATAAAATTTTCCTCTTCTTTTTATTACTAATTTAGATAACAATAGAAACTAGAAAGAAATTGAGACATAAATTTAAAAATGACCTTAAACTTTAAGGGTGAAAAAAATATTTTACTTAATTTATTAGCTTATGAGTAGTTGTAGAATATGGACTAAAAAAATACTACATTACATCGGTCTACTCAAATTTTTGTAATATATTATTACATCAAAGTTGTTATAGTAACAAAGATATGAAAACTGATCAGTAAAAAGAGAAAAAAATATAACAACATAATCCATAATTTAAACTAATTCTCAACGAAATGCCACCACAAATAGAATGGCCTTGTTGTCACCTACTATGTTTCTCCACCGGATCTGAAACCTTATCTTAAATGTGAGCAACATATATAAGTTGGGTTTGTTCACAAAGCTTGTGTAATTCCCAAAAGGAGTAGAGAAAGAAAGAAAAGATAAACTTATGGCAGAAGCAAATGTCTATTATTCATGCTACATGTCAATGGCAATAAATCCCAATAGGATATGGGAAAGTGATAACATTCTCGAAAAGCAAACCACTTCTTTGGCTATCCAAATTGCCGTCGGTGTCCTGGTTTCTCACATTTTCTATCAAATACTCAAACCCCTTAATCAACCTCGAATTGTCGCTGAGATTCTAGTAAGTACATACATTTTATGTAAAAATGAAGAGAGCTAGTATTAGCATAATAAGAGTTTCTCATTTGTTGAGCACTTTATATTTTTTTCGCTTTCTAAATATTGTGAGTGCTCTAAATTTATATGCAGGCTGGTTTCCTTTTTAGCCCCCTTTTATTAGGAAGAACCAAAGTTATGGCGAGCATCTTTCCTACAGAGTCCATCCTCAGCTTTGAAACCTATGCAAATATGGGGATCATGGGCTACGTCTTCCTTAGTGGCTTGGAAATGAATTTAGATAACATCCTACAAGTACGAAAGAAGGCCACGAGCATCGCCATTTTTGGTATTATCATTCCAATGGTGACTGGAATGGGCATTTTTACTGTATTTCAAAAATTTTCTGAAAAACCTACTCATTGGAAATTTCTTGAAGAAGAAAAATATATAGCTAAATCTTATTTATTCTGGAGTTTAGTTCTAACTTTCACGGGATTTCCAATGGTTGTTCGTATCCTTGCTAATCTCAAGCTTCTCTATACTAGGATAGGCAAAGACGCCTTATCAGCAGCTATGATTAGTGACACTTATGGTTGGGTTTTGTTTATAATATTAATTCCATTTTCTAGTAACAATGCAAAAGCACTATGGTCAATGTTGAGTACGATAATCTTCATCCTTTTTTGCATCTTCGTGTTACGTCCCCTCATTGCACAATTCATTCAAAGAAGAATTGACCAGGAGAAGTGGGATGATTCTCAATTGCTGTTCTTTTTGATAGGTGCTTTTGTTTGTTCATACATCACAGATCTTCTTGGCACACACTTCATCGTTGGGGCTTTTGTGTATGGTCTAATTTTACCCCATGGTAGATTCACAGACTTGGTGATGGGAAAGTTAGATAATTTTGTTTCTGGGACTATGTCTCCTATCTTCTTCTTTCGTTCAGGTATAATGGTTAACTTGTTAAGGGTTGCACAACAAAGATATTGGCTCTTAATGGTCTTTGTTATGCTCTTTTTATCCATCCCAAAAGTTGTAAGCACTTTGATAGCTACCTTCTTCTTTGGTATGCCCACTCGAGATGGTCTGGGCATTGGACTGCTTCTCAACACCAAAGGCGTTCTCGCTTTACTGGTACTAAACATAGCTTGGGAAAGAAAGGTATCAAAATCCTTCTTTGCTTTTTCTAATTATACCAAATTTACCTCTTACCTTTATCTAAAGGCTAATTAATCCCTCGTTCAACTATGTTGTGCAGATTTTGTCTGAGCTAGCCTTCTCAATTATGATGTGTGCAATTTTTCTAATGACTATTGTGGTGCCTGTCTTCATTAACACCATATACAAATCAAGAAAACAATATGACAAATACAAGCTAATTACTATTGAGAAGCTAAGAATCGATGCAGAGCTTCGTGTTTTAACTTGCATGCACAATAGTTTACATGCTACAAGCATGGTCAATGTCCTCAGAGCTACCAATGCGACCAGAAGTTCTCCTTTAAATGTGTTTGGAGTTCACCTTGTTGATGCCACAGGACATTCTACTACGCTTTATGCTGCAGATATGGAGCAGCCTGCTCCTTCTAGAACACAAAACCTCACTAAATCACAAGCAGAGTTAGAGAGCATTACCAATACCTTTAACACTCTGACAGAGGCATGCAATGCTATCAGATTCGAGACCTTCAATGTTATGTCAGCCTATGAAACCATCGACAAGGACATATATAACTTGGCAGAGCAAAAACGGACATCGTTAATTCTGCTTCCTTTTCACAAACGACAGAGTGTAACAGGAGGTCTAGAGACAACCAACGAATCATACAGAGACATAAACCTAAATATTCTACAAGATGCACCGTGTTCTGTGGCATTGTTTGTTGATCGTGGGCTTGGCTCGTTGTCCAAAAGCAACTTAAACATTCTAATGTTGTTCATTGGAGGGCCTGATGATCGTGAAGCCTTAGCTACTGCTTGGAGAATGGCAAGGCATCCTGGGAACCAGCTCTCAATGGTGAGAATTCTTCTGTTAGGTGAAATTACAGAAGTGGATATATTAGCGAATGGTGAAAATCAATGGCTCCCATCTACTATAAATGACGAAGAGAGGCAAAAGAAACTGGATGATGAGTATATAGACTCATTTAGATTTAAGGCAGTCTATAATGATGATTCTATAACATACTCAGAGGAGGAAGTGCATAGTGGCGAAGAACTAACTTCACTCCTCCATGAATTGGACAATGATGAATATGATTTGTACATTGTTGGACAAGGGAGTGGGAGAAGTTCTATGGTTTTTTCAAAGTTTTTAGAGTGGAGTGACAACCCAGAACTTGGAGTCATAGGAGACATGGTGGCATCAAACTCATTTAGTACAAAGTCTTCCCTTCTTGTTGTTCAACAATTTGGGTCCGGGGGATTGATGTTTGGGAGCCTGAGCCAACATCACAAACAAAATCCCACAAAAACTGATGAACTTGAGTTGGTATAAAATGAATTACGGTAGTTGGTGATTAATGAGGAGCTAGGGACATTTAAGCCATAGTCAAATTTATTTGAAAAGTTTTAGTTGACCACAATATTTGTTTATTGTTTTGTTGTCCAAAAGTGTGACGGTACGTAACTGTGATGCTTGGGCAATGTTTATATCATTAAATATAGAACTAGTATTTCCATGAGAACAATTGTGTTATTCCCTGATGTTCAACAAATCCTAGCCGCCCGCCTGATCATATGTCCCAAATGATGTCACGTCTGCATCCCACAGAGAATGGAGAAACGCAAGAACAGAGAGAAAGCTCTAAGGGAGATAGGGAAAAGAAGCTGTTGCTACCATCCTTCGCTGCCGCAACAACGTCTGTCACCACCGTCGTCTATCGCTGTAGCCGCTATAGTCCACCGTTGCTATCGCTCAAGTGAGGTTGGTCTCCTATAAATCACCGACTCTACATATCAAGCCAATTTGAATCTTCGTCTCTCTTCCCTCACCTCCAACGCTTCCCTCCACGACAGTTTGTACAGCACCATCGTGTCTCCAGCATCTCCTTCTGCCATCCACAGTCTTTTCCTCTGCCGTGGTGACACCAACCCCGTCGTATGCATCTGTGTTAGAGGGAAGAAGATAGGGATTGATGAAAAATTGAAACATGAATCAAAACGATGAGTTCCAATTAGTTAGCAAATTCATTTGTGGCAAGAAGAGAACCAGACGATTGCGACATGCATCACAGAGAGCAGCGGATCCATTTCCTATTTCCATCGGTATAATGCACCATTCAAGCCAACCAAAACAAAATTGTTTAGCTTGAGAAAATACAAAAAAATAATTAGAAAACTAAAAAGTAATTGTTCGAAGTGGCATATTTAACATATATTTTTAAAAACTTTTCTTCTAAACAATATATTAATTGCTCTTAGCATTTTCCAACTTTATATAGTGCTAAAATCTTTAATTGAACTCTACTTGGTGCTATTGAGATATATGATTTTTTTTATAAATTTAATTTTTTAATTAGAATAAATTACTCTCTTAGTTTTGTATGTCAAATTTTAAAATTTCAAAAATAATTATATGTTATTCAAATAGTCTAAATTCTTTTCGCATTTAAACTTTACAATGATAATTTTATAATATATTAATGAAATAATAAATAATGTTAGATTGTTAAAAATGTTCTATATCATGTTTAAGTTTTATAACTAAAACTTTAAATCCAACGAAATATTGAGTGAAAAACTCATTCTATAAAAAGTAATTCAATTATGTAAAATTGATTTTAATTGATACTCATGTTAAATGGTTAACATTTTTTACTAGATATAATCTTGTTAAAAATTTTGTTGAATATTGAACTCATTTCTTCATACATTAATTCTTTCATTGGACTGGATACATATTTAATTTTATCACTAATTTTTGAATGTGTAATTATTTCAACAAGTTTAATAAGTATAAAAACATGATGATACTAATTAAATGTTAAACAAAATTTAATATTACACATGAAATCCATTATGTTGAAATTGGAACATTTTCAAAACTTTCCAAAAATACATTAAAACAGTAAAATATTACCTTAATTTTTCCGAGTACATGACCTATGGACAATTGTTATAGCTAGAGCTAGCTATGGTAAAACACAAACAGTTTTAGAGAAAAGATATTGCATCATTCATAAATCACAGTAACTAGCATGATCAATTATGTTGACATATAAATGGTTTATCGGTAAATGTAAACAAAAAAAAAATTGTCAAAGAAATTATTTTAGAAAAATAAAAATATTTCAAATTAACATTAAAATTTAAAAAGTACATTCAAACAAAACTAAACTTTTAAGCAAATGAATCAATATGATTCAATATACGAAAATCAAACTTGAATAATGATTAGGTAATTAATATTGGAGGATAATGAGCGTGAAATATGCTTATTCATTAAAGAATATTTTTATCTAAAAAATGTTTAATTTTTATTTTATAAAAAATAAAATATTATTTTTCTGTATAAAAATAACTCTCAATTAAAATGTGATTTGATTTATTGGAAAAATTATATTCTTCCACAAAAAATTTGGATTCATTTTGAATTCATTCTGTAATTTTTTTTAAAGTTAACCTAATTTTTGGTCTTTAAAAGATAAACTAATATAATTTAATTCCTGAAATATTATAATATGCATTTCAGTTTCTGAAAGATTACAACAATTAATTTGTTTATTCTTAAATTGTTAGTTATTAACGAAAAAGATAAAAAAAATATTAAATATTAAATGGTTCTTAAAATATATAAAATATATTTTTTAATCATTAGTGTACCAACTTAAACTATAATAGCAGGTGGAAGAAACATTGATCAATATTAATCATATTTTTAAAGTATGATTTGCAATAAATAAACTCATATATTAGTACTTAATCATAAATCAATAAATAAGCATTTGATGCTTTTGTACAATTTTTTTTCTTAATTTATCTATCATGTATTTTTTAACTTTTAAAATAAAAGAACATTATAAAAGTGAAACAAAAACGTTAAGATATCTCTACTATCTTAGCAATATTTAATATTTTAATTATATAATTAGTAAACAAACCAACATTAGTATGTAATATTTTTACTACATATGCAACATATATTTTGTTTCTCACTTACAAGTCACACATTTAAATATATTTCTAACACTTAGCAATTTCTCTATACTTATAGAGTTATATTGATTTACTAATATTGATTATTTGTTAAATATTTTTATACTTATAGAGTTATATTCTATAAGACCTTTTTTGTATGGTTGATTAAGTTACTTTCTTTAATAAAGAATAAAATTTGAAAAGAAAAAGTTTGTATGGTCTTCCCATATCTCTTTGTTTTTGCTATTTATTTGATTACATGTGTCTTTAATTTGTTCTCTGATTTAATATTTTAAACTACAGATAATAATATTTAATTTATCAAAATTATTAACACTCATAAGTGGAGATGAAAAAATAATAGGAAAAACAAAATCAACTATGCATGTACACAAGTTTGTTGGCAAAACATATTCTATAATACTTTCAAATTTATAATCAAATTAAGATGAAACTTAAGTTATTAAGTGTTTGATAAACTTAAATGCTTGGCAATAATTGTTAAGTGCTAAAAAAATATTTAAATTTATGTGACTTGTGAGTGAGGAACAAAATATATTCATATGTAGTAAAAGCGTTACATACCAGTACTGGTTTATTTTTTAATTATATAATTGAAATGTGACATACGTTTAGCTAGAATTGTTAAAATAGTTGAAATATCTTAATGTCTCGCTTTGTTACTTTTATGATGTTCCTTCACTTTAATAGTTCAAAAATAGGTTATAGATAAATTAAGAAAATAATTGCATAAAATATCAAATGTTTATTGATTTAGGTTAAGTGCTAACATACAAGTTTATTTGTTGCAAGTCATACTTTGAAATCATGGTTAATTGCTTAATTATCTATAGTTAAGTCTTTTTACTTGTTATTACAATATACTAGAGAATAAAAAGTACATATTCCTCATCTTTAATGGGCTATTTAGTATTTAATATCTTTCGTTATCTTTTTCATTAATGATTAACGGCTTAAGAACTAGGGCTGTAAACAAGCCAAGCTAAAACTTAATTTGATCAAGCTCGTTCATTTAAAATAAGGTGAGCCTGAATACAAGCTTGATCTTTAAAATAAATAAAAAATTATGATCAAACTCGGCTCATTTAATAAACGAGTCAAACTATTTGAAACAATATTATAAATATAATATATGTTTTGTGCACATATAAAATTTAAACTAAATAAAAAAAGATCAAGTTTCATAATATATATATATGCACACATGAGAAAATTATACAAATTTCTATATTATATTTTTTAATTGTGCATTAATTTTTGTATTCATCTAACATTTTTTTATAATATATATATATGATTACAATAAAAATCATATAAAATTTTAAAATATAATAAAAATTACATAAAATAATAGTTTATTATTAACTAAGTTGTGCTCGAGCTAAACGAACCGAGTATCAGGTGTTTAAGCTTAGCTCATTTAACTAAATGAGCTTAATATGTTGATCAAGTTCGTTCATTTATTAAATGAAGTGAGCCTGATTCAAACTTTTTACGAACTAAATTTGGGCAGTTCACGAATAGCTCAGCTCATTTATACCCCTACCAAAAACTAATGAATTTGTTTTTGTAATATTTTAGGGATCAAAATATGTATTATAATCTTATAGAGACTAAATTATATTATTACTTATATTTTAGGGACCAAAAACTAAGTTAATTCTTTTTTTTTTGTCAATTTGGGCTTTAGGTTTTATTTTTCATGTCAATTTCATCCTAAATGCTTACAAAAGACAATAAATGTTATTTTAAATACTAATAACATCCAAATCATTTGCGGAATTAGTGACCTGTCCAACTTGCATGCGACTAGATGATTATTAGAGAATACGTAAATGAAGATAAATTCAGCCAAAAATGTTTATTCTAATAATAAAATTTCATTTGTAATTAGTTTGAAATAAGAAAAAGGTGATAAAAGTATGTTATTCTAGTCACTTAGGTCACAAAATTTGATCAAATATTAAGATAGTTTGATCAAGCAATTGGACAATCATTTTTTATTACTAATTTAAATAAAATAAAAAATAGAAAGAAATTGAGACAAGTTTTTAGACAAAAAATGGGTAAATTTGAAAATGACCTTAAACTTTAAGGACGAAAAAAATATTTTACTTGATTTAATTGCTTTTGGGTAGTTACAAAATATGGACTAAAAAAATACTATATTACATCGGTCTACTCAAATTTTTGTAATGTATTATTACATCAAAATTGTTATAATAACAAAGATATGAAAACTGATTCAGTAAAAGGAGGAAAAAATATAACAACATAATCCATAATTGAAACCAATTCTCAACGAAATGCCACCACAAATAGAATGGCCTTGATGTCACCTGCTATTTTTCTCCTCTGGATCTGAAACCTTATCTTAAATGTGATCAACATATATAAGTTGGGTTTGTTCACAAAGCTAGTGTAATTCCCAAAAGGAGTAGACAAAGAAAGAAAAGAGAAACTTATGGCAGAAGCAAACACCTATTATTCATGCTACATGTCAGTGGCAATAAATCCCAATAAAATATGGGAAAGTGATAACATTCTCGAAAAGCAAACCACTTCTTTGGCTATCCAAATTGCCGTCGGTGTCCTGGTTTCTCACATTTTCTATCAAATACTCAAACCCCTTAATCAACCTCGAATTGTCGCTGAGATTCTCGTAAGTACATACATTTTATGTAAAAATGAAGAGAGCTAGTATTAGCATAATAAGAGTTTCTCATTTGTTGAGCACTTTATATTTTTTTCGCTTTCTAAATATTGTGAGTGCTCTAAATTTATATGCAGGCTGGTTTCCTTTTTAGCCCCCTTTTATTAGGAAGAACCAAAGTTATGGCGAGCCTCTTTCCTACAGAGTCCATCCTCAGCTTTGAAACCTATGCAAATATGGGGATCATGGGCTACGTCTTCCTTAGTGGCTTGGAAATGAATTTAGATAACATTCTACAAGTACGAAAGAAGGCCACAAGCATCGCCATTTTTGGTATTATCATTCCAATGGTGACTGGAATGGGCTTTTTTACTGTAATTCAAAAATTGTACGAAAAACCTACTCATCGGAAATTTCTTGAAGATGAAAAATACATAGCGAAATCTTATTTATTCTGGAGTTTGGTTCTAACTTTCACGGGCTTTCCAATGGTTGCTCGTATCCTTGCTAATCTCAAGCTTCTCTATACTAGGATAGGCAAAGACGCCTTATCAGCAGCTATGATTAGTGACACTTATGGTTGGGTTTTGTTTATAATATTAATTCCATTTTCTAGTAACAATGCAAAAGCACTATGGTCAGTGTTGAGTACGGTAATCTTCATCCTGTTTTGCATCTTCGTGTTACGTCCCCTCATTGCACAATTCATTCAAAGAAGAATTGACCAGGAGAAGTGGGATGATTCTCAATTGCTCTTCTTGTTGATGGGTGCTTTTGTTTGTTCATACATCACAGATCTTCTTGGCACACACTTCATCGTTGGGGCTTTTGTGTATGGTCTAATTTTACCCCACGATAGATTCACAGACTTGGTGATGGGAAAGTTGGAAAATTTTGTTTCTGGGACTATGTCTCCTATCTTCTTCTTTCGTTCAGGTATAATGGTTAACTTGTTAAGGGTTGCACAACAAAGATATTGGCTCTTAATGGTCTTTGTTATGCTCTTTTTATCCATCCCAAAAGTTGTAAGTACTTTGATAGCTACCTTCTTCTTCGGTATGCCCACTCGAGATGGTCTGGGCATTGGACTACTTCTCAACACCAAAGGCGTTCTCGCATTACTGGTACTAAACATAGCTTGGGAAAGAAAGGTATCAAAATCCTTCTTTGCTTTTTCTAATTATACCAACTTTACCTCTTACCTTTATCTAACGGCTAATTAATCCCTCGTTCAACTATGTTGTGCAGATTTTGTCTGAGCTAGCCTTCTCAATTATGATGTGTGCAATTTTTCTAATGACTATTGTGGTGCCTGTCTCCATTAACACCATATACAAATCAAGAAAACAATATGACAAATACAAGCTAATTACTATTGAGAAGCTAAGAATCGATGCAGAGCTTCGTGTTTTAACTTGCATGCACAATAGTTTACATGCTACAAGCATGGTCAATGTCCTCAGAGCTACCAATGCGACCAGAAGTTCTCCTTTAAATGTGTTTGGAGTTCACCTTGTTGATGCCACAGGACATTCTACTACACTTTATGCTGCAGATATGGAGCAGCCTGCTCCTTCTAGAACACAAAACCTCACTAAATCACAAGCAGAGTTAGAGAGCATTACCAATACCTTTAACACTCTGACAGAGGCATGCAATGCTATCAGATTCGAGACCTTCAATGTTATGTCAGCCTATGAAACCATCCACAAGGACATATATCACTTGGCAAAGCAAAAACGGACATCGTTAATTCTGCTTCCTTTTCACAAACGACAGAGTGTAACAGGAGGTCTAGAGACAACCAACGAATCATACAGAGACGTAAACCTAAATATTCTACGAGATGCACCGTGTTCTGTGGCATTGTTTGTTGATCGTGGGCTTGGCTCGTTGTCCAAAAGCAACTTAAACATTCTAATGTTGTTCATTGGAGGGCCTGATGATCGTGAAGCCTTAGCTGCTGCTTGGAGAATGGCAAGGCATCCTGGGAACCAACTCTCAATGGTGAGGATTCTTTTGTTAAGTGAAACTACAGAAGTGGATATATTAGCCAATGGTGAAAATCAGTGGCTCCCATCTACTATAAATGACGAAGAGAGGCAAAAGAAACTGGATGATGAGTATATAGATTCATTTAGATTTAAGGCAGTCTATAATGATGATTCTATAACATACTCAGAGGAGGAAGTGCATAGTGGCAAAGAACTAACTTCACTCCTTCATGAATTGGACAATGATGAATATGATTTGTACATTGTTGGACAAGGGAGTGGGAGAAGTTCTATGGTTTTTTCAAAGCTTTTAGAGTGGAGTGACAACCCAGAACTTGGAGTCATAGGAGACATGGTGGCATCAAACTCATTTAGTACAAAGTCTTCCCTTCTTGTTGTTCAGCAATTTGGGTCCGGGGGATTGATGTTTGGGAGCCTGAGCCAACATCACAAACAAAATCCCACAAAAACTGATGAACTTGAGTTGGTATAAAATGAATTATGGTAGTTGGTGATTAATGAGGAGCTAGGGACATTTAAGCCATAGTCAAATTTATTTGAAAAGTTTTAGTTGACAACAATATTTGTTTATTGTTTTGTTGTCCAAAAGTGTGACGGTACGTAACTGTGTTGCTTGGGCAATGTTTATATCATTAAATATAGAACTAGTATTTCCATGAGAACAATTGTGTTATTCCCTGCTGTTCAATAAATCCTAGCCGTCCGCCTGATCATGTGTCCCAAATGATGTCACGTCTGCAACCCACAAAGATTGGAGAAACGCAAGGGCCGAGAGAAAGCTCCAAGGGAGATTGGGAAAAGAAGCTGTTGGTACCATCCTTCGCTGCTGCAACAACGTCTGTCACCACCGTCGTCTATCGCTGTAGCCGCTATAGTCCACCGTTGCTATCGCTCAAGTGAGGTTGGTCTCCTATAAATCACCGACTCTACATATCAAGCCAATTTGAATCTTCGTCTCTCTTCCCTCACCTCCAACGCTTCCCTCCACGACAGTTTGTACAGCACCATCGTGTCTCCAGCATCTCCTTCTGCCATCCACAGTCTTTTCCTTTGCCGTGGTGACACCAACCCCGTCGTATGCATCTGTGTTAGAGGGAAGAAGATAGGGATTGATGAAAAACTAAAACATGAATCAAAACGATGAGCTTCAATTAGTTAACAGATTCATTCGTGGCAAGAAGAGAACCAAACGATTGCGATGTGTTGAACAACAACAGACAGCATGCATCACAGAGAGCAGTGGATCCATTTCCTATTTCCATCGGTATAATGCACCATTCAGGCCAACCAAAACAAAATTGTTTAGCTTGAGAAAATGCAAAAAAATAATTAGAAAACTAAAAAGTAATTGTTCGAAGTGGCATATTTAACATATATTTTTAAAAACTTTTCTTCTAAACAATATATTAATTGCTCTATCTTAGCATTTTCCAACTTTATCTAGTGCTAAAATCTTTAATTGAACTCTACTTGGTGCTATTGAGATATATGATTTTTTTATAAGTTTAATTTTTTTAATTAAAAAAAATTACTCTCTTAGTTTTGTATGTCAAATTTTAAAAATAATTATATGTTATTCAAATAATCTAAATTCTTTTTGTATTTAAACTTTTCAACGATAATTTTATAATATATTAATGAAATAATAAATAATGTTAGCTAGATTGTTAAAAATTTTCTATATCATGTTTAAGTTTTATAACTAAAACTTTAAATCCAATGAAATATTGAGTGAAAAACTCACTCTATAAAAGTAATTCAATTATGTAAAATTGATTTTAATTGATACTCATGTTAAATGATTCCTTTTTGTATATATATCAACATATAATTAATTTTTTTTTACTCAATATGTTATATCAATTTCTTCTTCTTTTTTAGTTAACATTTTTTACTAGATATAATCTTGTTAAAAATATTGTTAAATATGAAATATGAGCTTATTTCTTAAGAAAATTTAAACATTAATTCATTATATTATGAAAAAATAGTATTTTTCATTAGAATCAATATATATTTAATTTTATCAATAATTTTGGATGTGTAATTATTTCAAAAAGTTTAATAAATATAAAAACATGATGATACTAATTAAATGTTAAACAAAATTTAATAGTACACATGAAATCCATTATGTTGAAATTGGAACATTTTCAAAACTTTCCAAAAATACATTAAAATAGTAAAATATTACCTTAATTTTGCCGAGTACACGACCTATGGACAATTGTTATAGCGGAACCAAATCGTCTGCTGTCCGTGCTACGTGCTGTCCTTGTTATCGCTTCAATCTTGGCCGTCTACACAATCGCCTGGTCAAGATGAGGACACGTGGACTTCATATTTTTTTACTCCTTCAGACATTAAACGGTGTGCTTGCGAGATTGAAGGAAGAAAACGAAGGAAGCCATCTTCCACGCGTCAATGGATGGGCTACCATCGCCGCTGCCGTTCTTGTCGCCGAAAGAGAACCACCAACCATAGCAGGACTGCTGCACGCCACCGGATAAACCCCACCGGTCAGATTTTTGTAGGATCCC
The DNA here is from genome assembly GCA_031216115.1 of Senna siamea. NCBI lineage: Eukaryota > Viridiplantae > Streptophyta > Magnoliopsida > Fabales > Fabaceae > Senna > Senna siamea. The sequence continues at coordinate 17,420,884 of CM062358.1, forward strand.
ATTGGAGTCAAAAGCTTCCATAACGCAAACAGAATGCTCCTCTTCGAGTCTAGCTGTCGTCGCCACTGCAATGCTTGTTGCCGAAAAGGAACCACCACAGCAGGACTACTGCACATCGCCAGAGAAATGCCGCCGGTCAAGTTTTCAAACTTTTGGACCTTACCGATGGGCTTGGCCGAGAGTTAAACATCCTAGATTTTTTTTTCATCTTGTTCTACTCTTCTTCCTCTCCGATTCGAGATGGTGGTGGATTAATTGTTTGTTTAAATTGATTATCTTGTTCTGCTCTTTTTGAAGACTGCTACTGCATTGAATTTCTTGGATTTCTTTTCTGATTTCACACATGAAGGTGTAAATTATTTTCATATTTGGGGTTTATGTTGATTTGTGCTCCTAAGATAAATAATCTTTTGTGATTGTATGTGCAGCAATGCTTGTTCTGTGTATGTTTATATATGTATCCATGGAAAATGTTTCTGTCCATTGCATCCAGAGAGACATGTAAAGTGGCTTGTGATAAAATGTGCTTTTAATTTATAGATATCTTAGGACCAAATCTAATTTGATTTTGGCAATCTTATTTATGACCCTTTTTTGGGGATAAAATGTGACCATGAGTTTGAAATGCAAACACAGTTTATGACCCTTCTGTCATTACTAGCTCTGAATTGATATAGGTGGAATACTGATGCAAACAAGTGGAAGTCTGAGATATTGTGATTGTCATTGAATTTTTAGTTTGAATTGAGATTCCTTGCTCAGTTTTAAATTCCTTTATCGACTTTTTTTCCTACTTGGTTTTCTTTGCCTAATGACTGTCAACAATTTTACATATAGAATTCTTTATGCTGCTAGCCCATAGCCATTTTATTGTGATTTTCCAATGTGAAATTTCATCCAATATAATTTGAGGGCGTGTTTCCTATCATTCATTGGTTATGATTTTTTTCCATTAACGCATGATGCTGCCTCAATTTTAGAAAATTTGGTACTTTTTTTTCCTTTATAAAAAAAAAGTGGCTTGTGATTTGATTTGATGAGGTAAAATTTATGCAGGTAAATGCATTAATGGAACAAATAATTTTCGCTGCTTTGAGACTATATTTAGTAAAATCAAGGTTGTATTTTACTTGCATTAATGGAACACATAATTTTTGCTGCTTTGTGTTGTCAGTATATGTTATGTGCATGAACTCTGTCACATTTTCATTAGAAGAAACTTCAATTTTGTGTGCTACTATTAGAATATAACTTGTAGTTGAGATTTTGCTGAGTACTGGGTAATATCCTGGTGTCAAGGTTTTGGAGGGTAGTCACATAACCAGAGCAGAGACTGACTCTAAGGTTAGAGAAAGTAGAGCAGTATTCATAAATGTTTCTTTTCTTTTCAGCATGAAGATATATGTATATGAATATGAATATGAAGTCTATTCACTAAAAAAATGCAAATGCAAAGGCCCTTTATTATTATTATTTTTGGGTTGGAAGAATTTGAAAGTGCAATGGAAAGGTGGTTCTGGGTTTAATTTGATTATTGCATTGTGGCTATTCATGAGAGAGTAAATTAAATTGTGGCTTTCTCATTCCTATTGACTTGGGAGCCATATTTGTTATGTGTGCTATTTCATTTAAAGTCAAGTGTGAGTACCTTGGCTATATGTTGTATTTGATTACATATAACCTTGGCTATATGTTATACATAATTGATTACAGGTCTCACTTGAGGATATACGATGGGAAAGTGAAGATCCAGGCATACACCATAGAGGTGTGATGATAAATCTAAACAATTTCACTGAGATTGAGACGATAAAAAACTAGTACATATTTATGGTGCTGTAATTGCTTTAACAGGTGGAGAGGGTTTTTGCTGTGAGTCACCCAGATCCTATGGAACAGGTGGAGACTATGTTGGAGTTGCTGTGCTATATACTTGGAGCTATTTTGCCAGTGTTTTGAAGCTAATATACAGCTATTTTACTAGTGTTTTGAAGTTATAGTTTTGTAATAAGCTGCTGTTTCTAGATTGGGATTGGGATTTTATGCTTAGATTAGATTTGAGATATTGTAAGTGGGAATTAAGATTATGTAATCAAGATGACATTGTGTTAGAATATTGGTTTTCAATAAAAGTATTTTTTTTATTCAATTGATAAAAAATGTTAATACTTACATGCCATAATTTCACAAAATTACACGCATGTAAAAATAAATCATAAACAGAAATAAATCGTCATAGTTTGTCACCATCAAACTCTGGTCTTCCAATAGAAATTGCTCCTTGTTCCTATGCAAATAAAATAGAAACAAAGTAAAGCCATTGTTGTACTAAATTGCTTGTTATACATAAAACATAAACAAAAATTAAATTTACCATTAACAATTTCGTAAAACTGAATTGATTGTCATCTCCGTATAAATGTTCACAATCCACTTGACTAGAAGGTCCAATGTCCTACACGAAAGTGGATTTATGTTAAACTTGTTTCCAATACACTAGAGATAAACAAATTTAATGTACTTACTGCTATTTGTTCATGTTGTGAACATATGAAGTTTGGTTGTGACATGGACTTTGAAGATTTTCTCCTTGGACGTTGAAGCTCGACCCAGTTCTTGAGACACCTCTTTCTTTTATGTCTGAGTCGCTTCTTAATACCAGTTGGTTGTGACGTAGTAGTTGGTTGTGTCATGTCAGTTTGTTGAGCCACATCATTTGCTACTTGTGATTCCCCTAATCGAAGTGTCATGATTTGTTTGGTCACGTCATTCATGGCTTTATGAACTAAGGAGACTTCTTTTTCACAACCCGAGACTTCAGCAACTAGCTTGATGAAGTTTTTACAAAGTTCTTTATATTGAAGCGTCCGACCTAATTTTGGGTCTTCTTCAACTTCCTTCCCTCGGACATCATATACAACATTAGTTCGGGCCTCCTTTGTCCACCTCTTCAAATGTACTGATCAGGAAGCTTTTTTACATTATTGAAGTCAAACACTTTCAGAGCATGACAACATAATATACCAAAAGTTTCAAACCTCCTATAACTACAAGAACTTGACTTTTCTTTAGGACGAAATAAAACTATCCATTCCCTTTCGTGATCAACCATATCAATAATATATTCAAACAACGTCTCACTTTCCTTTTTTTACTTCACATAACAAGCTAGCATCAAGTCAAACTGCTCTTGGAACATATCAAAGATTGTAGGTGTGTAGACTTCTGCAAGCAGTTTCAACACTGGTGATCTTGTACATTTTAATCTTGGCAACTTTTGTCTTGTCTCAAACTCACACTTCAGTTCATTGTATCTTTTATCTTCCACTACTCATTCAAAGTGTGTAAAAAATTAAAGAATATTAATGTCTGGATTCAAGCAACTTTTGACGTCTGCATTCAAGCTCTTACTAAGTTGTGTACTCCGTATACCTAATGTGAAGAATTTCTTTATAAAACATGCTGCCCATTTTTCCTTCAGTGCATAGATCGAAGTTATCCATGTATTTTCATGGACATTATACTCTGAGAGTAATCGACCCCAAGCCGCTTCAAATTGTGTCTCCTCCTCATACTCATACATACAAGTTTTGAAGTCTCGTAAGAAATGAGACCTATACTCCATCAAGTTGCCTAAGTGTTTAATTTCATTTTGCATCAAGTGCCATGTGCATAATCCATGGGTTGTGTCACGTAAGATCTCACACAGGGCTTTAGTCATTGCCTGATCTTGATCAGTAAATATTGTTTGAGGCTTTTTCTGATTATGTGCTTCTAAGAATGTCTCAAATAACCACTTGAAAGATGCTACTGTTTCGTCATATAACAATGCAGCCCCAAAGAGAACCACTCCTCTATGATGATTAAATCCTAAGAATAAAGCGAGAGGCCTATGTGCATTATTAGTGCAATATGTTGTATCAAGAGAGACAACATTACCAAAGTAACCATAATCTAGTAACATTCTTGCATTGACCCAGAATATTTTTGTTATTTGTTCATCTGAATACATCTGATAGGTATGAAAGAACGATGAGTTTTCTAAGATTTGTTTTTGAAAATAACCCAATAAACAACCAGCTTCTCCGTATATCAAACTCTTTTGTCATTTAGTACGAAGATAATTCTTTTGATCTAAACAGGTATATCCAAGATTACTTCGTCCCTCAACATGCTTACTCATAAGTGTAAAAGTATATTTTTGTTAAATTCTAGATTCATTTGCCAATTCTATTTCATACCCCTGAACATCAGACACCTCATGATTGTGTTCTTCTACTAAATCATGTACTCTAAATTTTTCATTTACAAGGGATAAAGATATTCTCGCTTTACAATCAGTTCTTGTCTCAGCTCGAAGATTAACTACTAAATAGTCTCTCTTATCTTTTCCTTTTAATCCTTGTTTACAACAAACAAATCTACATGAAGAAATTGTTGTCTTGTCTTTTTTATTCTTGTTAACATAGTCCTTCCTAACTCCAAATCCCACTTACTGCCATAGTCAGACCAAAATTTTCATGCACTCTCCATACTATCAAATTCCATTCCTATTTTAGGCTTTCAATCAAACTCCATTGTAGTATTTTTCCTACAAGACATATATAGCAACATTTATTTTAATTTTCTCCCCAAAAGACATTTGCATCATAATCATCCACTTAATACATTAATACATGTATTAAATTTCTTAATTAATTAATTAATTGAAGTATTAACTGATATCTGATAAAAGTGATATATGCACATACATGACTAAAAAGTAACACAAATGCTTTTGTTTTCACAAAAAGTACCTAACATCTTATGATCAAGTAACATCTTTATATTCCATCATAAAATAAAAAAGTGAAAAATAAAAAAAAATAAACCAATAAAAAGCAGAAAAAAATCATATAAAAATTCAACTTAAATACATTTTAGATTACAATTTCAAATTATAATTCCACATTACAATTTCAAAATAAGAACAAATTATAATTATAATTTTATATTACAATTCCATATTACAATTTCAAAATGAAAAAAATATCAAAATTATAATTTCAAACAACTACAAATTATAATTTCAAAATAAGAACAAATTAAAATTATAATTTTAGATTACAATTCCATATTACAATTTCAAAATGAAAAAAATATCAAAATTACAATTTCAAACAACTACAAATTATAATTTCAAAATAAGAACAAATTAAAACTATAATTTTAGATTACAATTCCATATTACAGTTTCAAAATGAAAAAATATCAAAATTACAATTTCAAACAACTACAAATTATAATTTCAAAATAAGAAAAAAGAAAGAATTACAATTTTTTGGGTAAAAATTCCAATTCAGCTTCTCACTGTTGTCCAATACTTCTCACTGTTATCCAATGCTTCTCACTGCTTTGGTGTCCAGTAAAGCAGTGTGGATGGATGTCAGCTTGGGATGGCAGCAGCGGTGTATGTTTGCAACGGCAGCAGTGGCAGAGGTTTGCGATGGCGGTAGTGGTGCAACTTCTCATGGAGGCAGCAGCAGCAGCAGTGACTTCTCTTGAATCTCTCTTTCAACTCTCAAAGGCAATTGGCGTCCTGAGATTTCCTTCCAATTCATCTATTTTCTTTCTCCAATCTCTTTAGGATTTCATTCCTTTTTTCCATCCATTGACGCGTCGTGGATGGAGCACAATCGCGCGGAAGACGGACCACAACTTTCTTCCTCCAATCTCGCGCACGTAGACGGACATACTGTTAAGGGCGACGTGGCCTCACCTGGACGCTTCGATCACATGAACGGCCAAGATTAAAGTGACGGCACGGACAGCACGTAGCACAGACAGCAAATGATCCGGTTCGTTGTTATAGCTAGAGCTAGCTATGGTAAAACACAGTTTTAGAGAAAAGGTATTGCATCATTCATAAATTATAGTAACTAACATGATCAATTATGTTGACATATAAACGGTTTGTTGGTAAATGTAAAAAAAAATTGTCAAAGAAATTATTTTAAAAAAATAAAAATATTTCAAATCAACATTAAAATTAAAAAAGTACATTCAAACAAAACTAAACTTTTAAGCAAATGAATCAATATGATTCAACATACGAAAATCAAACTTGAGAAATGATCAGGTAATTAATATTGGAGGGATAAGGAGCGTGAAATATGCTTATTCATTGAAGAATATTTTTATCTAAACAATGTTTAATTTTTATTTTATAAAAAATAAAATATTATTTTTCTGAATAAAAATAACTATCAATTAAAATGTGATTTGATTTATTGGAAAAAGTATATTTTTCCACAAAAAATTGGATTCATTTTGAATTCATTCCATAATTTTTTTTTTAAAGTTAACCTAATTTTTGGTCTTTAAAAGATAAACTAATATAATTTAGTTCCTGAAATTACAGGCAATAATATTTAATCCATCAAAATTACTAACACTCATGAATGGACATGAAAAATAATAGGAAATCATAAACAAAATCAACTATGTGTGTATAAACAAGCTTGTTGGCAGAACATATTATATAATACTTTCAAATTTAGAATCAAATAAAGATAAAACTTATGTCATTAGGTGTTGGATAAACATAACTTGGCAAGAATTGTTAAGTGTTAAAAAAATATTTAAATTTATATGGCTTGTGAGTGAGGAACAAAATATATTCATATGTAGTAAAAGCGTTACATACCAATGCTGGTTTATTTTCTAATTATATAGTTGAAATGTTGCATACGTTTAACTAGAATTGTTAAAATAGTTGAAATATCTTAATGCCTCTCTTTGTCACTTTTATGATGTTCCTTTACTTTAACAGTTCAAAAATAGGTTATAGATAAATTAAGAAAAGAATTGCATAAAATATCAAATGTTTATTGATTTATGGTTAAGTGTTGACATACAAATTTATTTGTTGCAAGTCATACTTTGAAATCATGGTTAATTGCTTAATTATCTATGGTTAAGTATTTTTACTTGTTATTATAGTTTGGATTGCTGGTATACTGGAAATAAAAAGTATATATTCCTTATCTTTTAAGGACTATTTAGTATTTAATGTCTCTTGTTATCTTTTTTGTTAATGATTAACGGCTTAAGAACTAGGGTTGTAAACAAGTCGAGCCGACCTAAACCTTAATTTGATCAAGCTCATTCATTTAAAATAAGGTGAGTCTAAATATGAGCCCAATCTTTAAAACAAACAGAAAATCATGATCAAACTTAGCTCATTTAATAAGCGAGCCAAGCTGTTTGAAACAATGCTGTAAATAAAATATATTTTTTGTGCACATATAAAATTTAAAATAAATAAAAAATGATCAAGTTTCATAATATATATATATGTATACAAGAATATTATATAAATTTCTATATTATATTTTTTAATTGTGCATTAATTTTTGTATTCATCTAACTTTTTTTAAAATATATATATGATTACAATACAAATCATATAAAATTTTAAAATATAATATATATTACATAAAATAATATTTTATTATTAACTAAGATGTGCTCGAGCTCAACGAATCAAGTATCAAATGTTCAAGCTCGGCTTATTTAAATAAATGAGCTTAATATGTTGACCAAGTTCGTTCATTTATTAAATGAAGTGAGCCTAATACAAACTTTTAACGAACTAAATTTGAATAATTCACGAATAGTTCAGTTCATTTACACTCTTACCATGAACTAACGAATTAGTTTTTGATATATTTTGGAGATCAAAATGTGTATTATGATCTTATAGAGACTAAATTGTATTATGACTTATATTTTAGGGACCAAAACGTAATTTAATTCTTTTTTTTTTGTCAATTTGGGCTCTAGGTTTTATTTTTCATGTCAATTTCATCCTAACGCGTAAAAAACACTATCAATGTTTTTTAAATACTAATAACATCCAAATCATTTGCGGAATTAGTGACCTTCCAACTTGCATGCGACTAGATGATTATTAGAGAACACATACATGAAGATAAATTCAGCCAAATGAACGTTTATTCTAATAATACAATTTCATTTGTAATTAGTTTGAAATAAGAAAAAGGTGATAAAAGTATGTTATTCTAGTCACTTAGGTCACAAAATTTGATCAAATATTCAGATAGTTTGATCAAGCGATTGGAAAATCATTTTTTTATTACTAATTTAAATAAAAATAAAAAGTAGAAAGAAATTTAGACAAGTTTTTTGACAAAAATTTCATAATTAAATTGACAAAAAATGGACAAATTTGAAAAAGACCTTAAACTATAACGACGAAAAAAATATTTTACTTGATTTATTTGCTTTTGGTAGTTACAAAGTATGGACTACAAAATACTATATTGCATCGGTCTACTCAAATTTTTGTAATGTATTATTACATCAAAGTTGTTACAATAACAAAGATATGAAAACTGATCAGTAAAAAGAGGAAAAAATATAAAAACATTATCCATAATTCAAACCAATTCTCAATGAAATGCCACCACAAATAGAATGGCCTTGATGTCACCTACAATTTTTCTCCACCGGATCTGAAACCTTATCTTAAATGTGATCAACATATATAAGTTGGGTTTGTTCACAAAGCTTGTGTAATTCCCAAAAGGAGTAGACAAAGAAAGAAAAGAGAAACTTATGGCATAAGCAAACACCTATTATTCATGCTACATGTCAGTGGCAATAAATCCCAATAGGATATAGGAAAGTGATAACATTCTCGAAAAGCAAACCACTTCTTTGGCTATCCAAATTGCCGTTGGTGTCTTAGCTTCTCACATTTTCTATCAAATACTCAAACCCCTTAATCAACCTCGAATTGTCGCTGAGATTCTTGTAAGTACATACATTTTATGTAAAAATGAAGAGAGCTAGTATTAGCATAATAAGAGTTTCTCATTTGTTGAGCACTTTATATTTTTCTCGCTTTCTAAATATTGTGAGTGCTCTAAATTTATATGCAGGCTGGTTTCCTTTTTAGCCCCCTTTTATTAGGAAGAACAAAAGTTATGGCGAGCATCTTTCCTACAGAGTCCATCCTCAGCTTTGAAACCTATGCAAATATGGGGGTCATGGGCTACGTCTTCCTTAGTGGCTTGGAAATGAATTTAGATAACATTCTACAAGTACGAAAGAAGGCCACAAGCATCACCATTTTTGGTATTATCATTCCAATGGTGACTGGAATGGGCTTTTTTACTGTATTTCAAAAATTGTCTGAAAAACCTACTCATTGGAAATTTCTTGAAGATGAAAAATATATAGCTAAATCTTATTTATTCTGGAGTTTAGTTCTAACTTTCACGGGATTTCCAATGGTTGCTCGTATCCTTGCTAATCTCAAGCTTCTCTATACTGGGATAGGCAAAGACGCCTTATCAGCAGCTATGATTAGTGACACTTATGGTTGGGTTTTGTTTATAATATTAATTCCATTTTCTAGTAACAATGCAAAAGCACTATGGTCAGTGTTGAGTACGGTAATCTTCATCCTTTTTTGCATTTTCGTGTTACGTCCCCTCATTGCATAGTTCATTCAAAGAAGAATTGACCAGGAGAAGTGGGATGATTCTCAATTGCTCTTCTTGTTGATGGGTGCTTTTGTTTGTTCATACATCACAGATCTTCTTGGCACACACTTTATCGTTGGGGCTTTTGTGTATGGTCTAATTTTACCCCATGGTAGATTCACAGACTTGGTGATGGGAAAGTTAGATAATTTTGTTTCTGGGACTATGTCTCCTATCTTCTTCTTTCGTTCAGGTATAATGGTTAACTTGTTAAGGGTTGCACAACAAAGATATTGGCTCTTAATGGTCTTTGTTATGCTCTTTTTATCCATCCCAAAAGTTGTAAGCACTTTGGTAGCTACCTTCTTCTTTGGTATGCCCACTCGAGATGGTCTGGGCATTGGACTACTTCTCAACACCAAAGGCGTCCTCGCATTACTGGTACTAAACATAGCTTGGGAAAGAAAGGTATCAAAATCCTTCTTTGCCTTTTCTAATTATACCAACTTTACATCTTACCTTTATCTAACGGCTAATTAATCCCTCGTTCAACTGTGTTGTGTAGATTTTGTCTGAGATTGCCTCTTCAATTATGATGTGTGCAATTTTTCTAATGACTATTGTGGTGCCTGTCTTCATTAACACCATATACAAATCAAGAAAACAATATGACAAATACAAGCTAATTACTATTGAGAAGCTAAGAACCGATGCAGAGCTTCGTGTTTTAACTTGCATGCACAATAGTTTACATGCGATAAGCATGGTCAATGTCCTCAGAGCTACCAATGCGACCAGAAGTTCCCCTTTAAATGTGTTTGGAGTTCACCTTGTTGATGCCACAGGACATTCCACTACACTTTATGCTGCAGATATGGAGCAGCCTGCTCCTTCTAGAACACAAAACCTCACTAAATCACAAGCAGAGTTAGAGAGCATTACCAATACCTTTAACACTCTGACAGAGGCATGCAATGCTATCAGATTCGAGACCTTCAATGTTATGTCAGCCTATGAAACCATCCACAAGGACATATATAACTTGGCAGAGCAAAAATGGACATCGTTAATTCTGCTTCCTTTTCACAAACGACAGAGTATAACAAGTGGTCTAGAGACAACTAACGAATCATATAGAGACATAAACCTAAATATTCTACGAGATGCACCGTGTTCTGTGGCATTGTTTGTTGATCGTGGGCTTGGCTCATTGTCCAAAAGCAACTTAAACATTCTAATGTTGTTCATTGGAGGCCCTGATGATCGTGAAGCCTTAGCTACTGCTTGGAGAATGGCAAGGCATCCTAGGAACCAGCTCTCAATGGTGAGGATTCTTTTGTTAGGTGAAATTACAGAAGTGGATATATTAGCCAATGGTGAAAATCAGTGGCTCCCATCTACTATAAATGACGAAGAGAGGCAAAAGAAACTGGATGATGAGTACATAGATTCATTTAGATTTAAGGCAGTCTATAATGACGATTCTATAACATACTCAGAGGAGGAAGTGCATAGTGGCAAAGAACTAACTTCACTCCTCCATGAATTGGACAATGATGAATATGATTTGTACATTGTTGGACAAGGAAGTGGGAGAAGTTCTATGGTTTTTTCAAAGTTTTTAGAGTGGAGTGACAACCCAGAACTTGGAGTCATAGGAGACATGGTGGCATCAAACTCATTCAGTACAAAGTCTTCCCTTCTTGTTGTTCAGCAATTTGGGTCCGGGGGATTGATGTTTGGGAGCCAGAGCCAACATCGCAAGCAAAATCCCACAAAAACTAATGAACTTGAGTTAGTATAAAATGAATTATGGTAGTTGGTGATTAATGAGGAGCTAGGGACGTTTAAGCTAGAGTCAAATTTATTTGAAAAGTTTTAGTTGACAACAATATTTTTTTATTGTTTTGTTGTCCAAAAGTGTGACGGTACGTAACTGTGTTGCTTGGGCAATGTTTATATCATTAAATATAGAACTAGTATTTCTATGAGAACAAATCCCCTGCTGTCCCATTATTGTGTTATTCCCTGCTGTTCAATAAATCTTAGCCGTCTGGCTGATCATGTGTCCCAAATGATGTCACGTCTGCAACTCACAAAGAACGGAAAAACACAAGGGCAGAGAGAAAGCTCCAAGGGAGATAGGGAGAAGAAGCTGTTGGTACCATCCTTCCCTGCTGCAACAACGTCTGTCACCACCTTCTTCTATCGCCGGAGCCGCTACAGTCCACCGTTGCTATCGTTCAACTGAGGTTGGTCTCTTATAAATCACCAACTCTACATATCAAGCCAATTTGAATCGATTTTGGATTCTCTGCTTGGCACTTCTTTGCTTGGGACCTGCTTGGCACCTTTAGCGTCGATTTTTTCCGCAGCTAAAGTGTGTTTTAATATTACTGCAACGAATATTACTGCTGCTATAACTTTTGTTTAAATAGAAGCAATACTTTTTGTAGCAATAAATTTTAGCAGCGAAAAAAATCGCTGCTAAAAGTGCCCAGCAGGTGCCAAACAAAGAGTGCCAAACAGAGAATTCGGACGCATTTGAATCTTCGTCTCTCTTCCCTCACCTCCAACGCTTCCCTCCACGGCAGTTTGTATAGCACCATCATGTCTCCAGCATCTCCTTTTGCCATCCACAGTCTTTTCCTCTGCCGTGGTGACACCAACCCCGGCGTATTCTTCTGTGTTGGAGGGAAGAAGATAGGGATTGATGAAAAACTGAAACATGAATCAACACGATGAGTTTCAATTAGTTAGCAGATTCATTCGTGGCAAGAAGAGAACCAGACGATTGTGATGTGTTGAACAACATTGGACAACATGCATCACAGATAGCAGTGGATCCATTTTCTATTTCCATCGGTATAATGCACCATTCAGGCCAACCAAAACAAAATTGTTTAGCTTGAGAAAATACAAAAAAATAATTCGAAAACTAAAAAGTAATTGTTCGAAGTGGCATATTTAACATATATTTTTAAAAACTTTTCTTCTAAACAATATATTAATTGCTCTATCTTAGCATTTTCGAACTTTATCTAGTGCTAAAATCTTTAATTGAACTCTACTTGGTGCTATTGAGATATATGATTTCTTTATAAATTTAATTTTTTTAATTAGAAAAAATTACTCTCTTAGTTTTGTATGTCAAATTTTAAAAATAATTATATGTTATTCAAATAATCTAAATTCTTTTTGTATTAAATTTTTCAACGATAATTTTATAATATATTAATGAAATAATAAATAATGTTAGATTGTTAAAAATGTTCTATATCATGTTTAAGTTTTATAACTAAAACTTTAAATCCAACGAAATATTGAGTGAAAAACTCTTTCTATAAAAAGTAATTTAATTATGTAAAATTGATTTTAATTGATACTCATGTTAAAAGATTCCTTTTTGTCTATATATCAACATATAATTAATTTTTTTTACTCAATATGTCATATCAATTTCTTGTTTTTTTTTTGTTAACATTTTTTACTAAAAATAATCTTGTTGAAAATATTGTTAAATATTAAATATGAGCTCATTTCTTAATAAAATTTAAATATTAATTCACTATATTACGAGAAATTAGTCTTTTTTATTAGACTCAATATATATTTAATTTTATCACTAATTTTTGAATGTGTAATTATTTCAACAAATTTAATAAGTATAAAAACATGATCATACTAATTAAATGTTAAACAAAATTTAATATTACACATGAAATACATTATGTTGAAATTGAAACATTTTCAAAACTTTCCAAAAATACATTAAAACAGTAAAATATTACCTTAATTTTGCCGAGTACATGGCCTATGGACAATTGTTATAGCTAGAGCTAGCTATGGTAAAACACAAACAGTTTTAGAGAAAAGGTATTGCATCATTTATAAATCATAGTAACTAGCATGATCAATTATGTTGACATATAAATGGTTTATCGGTAAATGTAAAAAAAAAAAAAAATTGTCAAAGAAATCATTTTAGAAAAATAAAAATATTTCAAATTAACATTAAAATTTAAAAAATACATTCAAACAAAACTAAACTTTTAAGGAAATGAATCAATATGATTCAATATACGAAAATCAAACTTGAGTAATGATCAGGTAATTAATATTGGAGTGATAATTAGGGGCGTGAAATATGCTTATTCATTAAAGAATATTTTTATCTAAACAATGTTTAATTTTTACTTTATAAAAAATAAAATATTTTTTTCTGAATAAAAATAACTCTCAATTAAAATGTGATTTTATTTATTGAAAAAAGTATATTTTTCCACAAAAAATTTGGATTCATTTTGAATTCATTCCATAATTTTTTTTTTAAAGTTAACCTAATTTTTGGTCTTTAAAAGATAAACTAATATAATTTAGTTCTTAAAAGATTATAATATATATTTTAGTTCCTAAAAGATTACAACAATTAATTTGTTTATCCATGAGTTGTTAATTATTAACGAAAAAAATAAGAAGAAATATTAAATACTAAATGGTTCTTAAAATATAAAAAACATGTATTTTTTAATCATTAATGAACCAACTCAAACTATAATAACATGTGAAAGAAACATTAATCAATATTAATTATATTTTCAAAGTATGACTTGCAGTAAATAAACTCTTATATTAGTACTTAACCATAAATCAATAAATAAGCATTTGATGCTTTTATACAATTTTTTTCTTAATTTATCTATCATGTATTTTTTAACTTTTAAAATAAAAGAACATCATAAAAGTGATAAAAAAAAAAGTTAAGATATCTCTACTATCCTAGCAATATGCAATATTTTAATTATACAATCAGTAAATAAACCAACATTAGTTTGTAATGCTTTTACAACATATGCAGCATATATTCTGTTTCTCACTTACAAGTTACACATTTAAATATATTTCTAACATCTAGCAATTTACTTATGTTTGATACTATCTCTCTCTAATTTACTAATCTTGATTATTTGTTAAATATTTTTATACTTATAGAGTTGCATTCTATAAGACTTTTTTTGTATGGTTGATTAAGTTACTTTCTTTAATAAAAAATACAATTTGAAAAAAAAAATGTCTGTATGGTCTTCCCCTATCTCTTTGTTTTTGCTATTTATTTGATTAAATGTGTCTTTAATTTGTTCTCTGATTTAACATTTTAAACTACAGGCAATAATATTTAATCCATCAAAATTACTAACACTCATGAGTGGACATGAAAAAATAATAGGAAATCATAAACAAAATCAACTATGTGTGTGTAAACAAGCTTGTTGGCAGAACATATTATATAATACTTTCAAATTTAGAATCAAATAAAGATGAAACTTAAGTCATTAAGTGTTCGATAAACATAAGTGCTTGACAAGAATTGTTAACTGTTAAAAAAATATTTAAATTTATATGGCTTGTGAGCGAGGAACAGAATATATTCATATGTAGTAAAAGGGTTACATACCAGTGCTGGTTTATTTCCTAATTATATAGTTGAAATGTTGCATACGTTTAGCTAGAATTGTTAAAATAGTTGAAATATCTTAATGCCTCTCTTTGTCAGTTGTATGATGTTCCTTCACTTTAAATGTTCAGAAATAGGTTATAGATAAATTAAGAAAAGAATTGCATAAAATATCAAATGTTTATTGATTTATGGTTAAGTGCTAACATACAAATTTATTTATAGCAAGTCATACTTTGAAATCATGGTTAATTGCTTAATTATCTATGGTTAAGTCTTTTTACTTGTTATTATAGTTTGGATTGCTAGTATACTAGAGAATAAAAAGTATATATTCCTTATCTTTTATGGACTATTTAGTATTTAATGTCTCTCGTTATCTTTTTTGTTAATGATTAACGGCTTAAGAACTAGGGTTGTAAACAAGCTGAGCTGACCTGAACCTTAATTTGATCAAGCTCATTCATTTAAAATAAAGTGAGTCTAAATATGAGCCCGATCTTTAAAACAAACAAAAAATTGTGATCAAACTCAACTCATTTAATAAGCGAGTTGAGCTGTTTGAAATAATGTTGTGAATATAATATATTTTTTGTGCACATATTAAATTTAAACTAAATAAAAAATGATCAAGTTTCATAATATATATATATGTATACGAAAATATTATATAAATTTCTATATTATATTTTTTAATTGTGCATTAATTTTTGTATTCATCTAACTTTTTTTATAATATATATATATGATTATAATACAAATCATATAAAATTTTAAAATATAATATATATTACATAAAATAATATTTTATTATTAAATAAGATGTGCTCGAGCTAAAGGAATCAAGTATGAAATGTTCAAGCTCGGCTCATTTAACTAAATGAGCTTAATATATTGACCAAGTTCATTCATTTATTAAATGAAGTGAGCCTAATTCAAACTTTTGACTAACTAAATTTGAACAGTTCATGAATAGCTTAGTTTATTTACGCCCCTACCAGGAACTAACGAATTAGTTTTTAATATATTTTGGAAATGAAAATGTGTATTATGATCTTATAGATACTAAATTGTATTATTACTAATATTTTAGGGACCAAAAAGTAATTTAATTCTCTTTTTTTTGTCTATTTGGGCTCTAGGTTTTATTTTTCTTGTCAATTTCATCCTAACGCTTAAAAAACACTATAAATGTTATTTTAAATCCTAATAACATCCAAACCATTTGCAGAATTAGTGACCTGTCCAACTTGCATGCGACTAGATGATTATTAGAGAATACATATATGAAGATAAATTCAGCCAAATGAACGTTTATTCTAATAATACAATTTCATTTGTAATTAGTTTGAAATAAGAAAAAGGTGATAAAAGTATGTTATTCTAGTCACTTAGGTCACAAAATTTGATCAAATATTAAGATAGTTTGATCAAGCGATTGGAAAATTATTTTTTTATTACTAATTTAAATAAAAATAAAAAGTAGAAAGAAATTAAGACAAGTTTTTAGACAAAAATTTCATAATTAAATTGACAAAAAATGGACAAATTTGAGAAAATGACCTTAAACTTTAACGACAAAAAAAATATTTTACTTGATTTATTTGCTTTTGGTAGTTACAAAGTATGTACTAAAAAATACTATATTACATCGGTCTACTCAAATTTTTGTAATGTATTATTACATCAAATTTGTTATAGTAACAAAGATATAAAAACTGATCAGTAAAAAGAGAAAAAAATATAACAACATTATCCATAATTCAAACTAATTCTCAACGAAATGCCACCACAAATAGAATAGACTTGTTGTCACCTACAATTTTTCTCCACCGGATCTGAAACCTTATCTTAAATGTGATCAACATATATAAGTTGGCTTTGTTCACAAAGAATGTGTAATTCCCAAAAGGAGTAGACAAAGAAAGAAAAGAGAAACTTATGGCAGAAGCAAACACCTATTATTCATGCTACATGTCAGTGGCAATAAATCCCAATAGGATATGGGAAAGTGATAACATTCTCGAAAAGCAAACCACTTCTTTGGCTATCCAAATTGCCGTTGGTGTCTTGGCTTCTCACATTTTCTATCAAATACTCAAACCCCTTAATCAACCTCGAATTGTTGCTGAGATTCTTGTAAGTACATACATTTTATGTAAAAATGAAGAGAGCTAGTATTAGCATAATAAGAGTTTCTCATTTGTTGAGCACTTTATATTTTTTTTCGCTTTCTAAATATTGTGAGTGCTCTAAATTTATATGCAGGCTGGTTTCCTTTTTAGCCCCCTTTTATTAGGAAGAACCAAAGTTATGGCGAGCCTCTTTCCTACAGAGTCCATCCTCAGCTTTGAAACCTATGCAAATATGGGGGTCATGGGCTACGTCTTCCTTAGTGGCTTGGAAATGAATTTAGATAACATTCTACAAGTACGAAAGAAGGCCACAAGCATCGCCATTTTTGGTATTATCATTCCAATGGTGACTGGAATGGGCTTTTTTACTGTATTTCAAAAATTGTCTGAAAAACCTACTCATTGGAAATTTCTTGAAGAAGAAAAATATATAGCTAAATCTTATTTATTCTGGAGTTTAGTTCTAACTTTCACGGGATTTCCAATGGTTGCTCGTATCCTTGCTAATCTCAAGCTTCTCCATACTGGGATAGGCAAAGACGCCTTATCAGCAGCTATGATTAGTGACACTTATGGTTGGGTTTTGTTTATAATATTAATTCCATTTTCTAGTAACAATGCAAAAGCACTATGGTCAGTGTTGAGTACGATAATCTTCATCCTTTTTTGCATCTTCGTGTTACGTCCCCTCATTGCACAGTTCATTCAAAGAAGAATTGACCAGGAGAAGTGGGATGATTCTCAATTGCTCTTCTTGTTGATGGGTGCTTTTGTTTGTTCATACATCACAGATCTTCTTGGCACACACTTTATCGTTGGGGCTTTTGTGTATGGTCTAATTTTACCCCATGGTAGATTCACAGACTTGGTGATGGGAAAGTTAGATAATTTTGTTTCTGGGACTATGTCGCCTATCTTCTTCTTTCGTTCAGGTATAATGGTTAACTTGTTAAGGGTTGCACAACAAAGATATTGGCTCTTAATGGTCTTTGTTATGCTCTTTTTATCCATCCCAAAAGTTGTAAGCACTTTGGTAGCTACCTTCTTCTTTGGTATGCCCACTCGAGATGGTCTGGGCATTGGACTACTTCTCAACACCAAAGGTGTCCTCGCATTACTGGTACTAAACATAGCTTGGGAAAGAAAGGTATCAAAATCCTTCTTTGCCTTTTCTAATTATACCAACTTTACCTCTTACCTTTATCTAACGTTTAATTAATCCCTCGTTCAATTGTGTTGTGTAGATTTTGTCTGAGCTAGCCTCTTCAATCATGATGTGTGCGATTTTTCTAATGACTATTGTGGTGCCTGTCTTCATTAACACCATATACAAATCAAGAAAACAATATGACAAATACAAGCTAATTACTATTGAAAAGCTAAGAATCGATGCAGAGCTTCGTGTTTTAACTTGCATGCACAATAGTTTACATGCGACAAGCATGGTCAATGTCCTCAGAGCTACCAATGCAACCAGAAGTTCCCCTTTAAATGTGTTTGGAGTTCACCTTGTTGATGCCACAGGACATTCCACTACGCTTTATGCCGCAGATATGGGGCAGTTTGCTCCTTCTAGAACACAAAACCTCACTAAATCACAAGCAGAGTTAGAGAGCATTACCAATACCTTTAACACTCTGACAGAGGCATGCAATGCTATCAGATTCGAGACCTTCAATGTTTTGTCAGCCTATGAAACCATCCACAAGGACATATATAACTTGGCAGAGCAAAAACGGACATCGTTAATTCTGCTTCCTTTTCACAAACGACAGAGTATAACAGGTGGTCTAGAGACAACTAACGAATCATATAGAGACATAAACCTAAATATTCTACGAGATGCACCGTGTTCTGTGGCATTGTTTGTTGATCGTGGGCTTGGCTCATTGTCCAAAAGTAACTTAAACATTCTAATGTTGTTCATTGGAGGGCCTGATGATCGTGAAGCCTTAGCTACTGCTTGGAGAATGGCAAGGCATCCTGGGAACCAGCTCTCAATGGTGAGGATTCTTCTGTTAGGTGAAATTACAGAAGTGGATATATTAGCCAATGGTGAAAATCAGTGGCTCCCATCTACTATAAATGACGAAGAGAGGCAAAAGAAACTGGATGATGAGTATATAGACTCATTTAGATTTAAGGCAGTCTATAATGATGATTCTATAACATACTCAGAGGAGGAAGTGCATAGTGGCGAAGAATTAACTTCACTCCTCCATGAATTGGACAATTATGAATATGATTTGTACATTGTTGGACAAGGGAGTGGGAGAAGCCCTATGGTTTTTTCAAAGTTTTTGGAGTGGAGTGACAACCCAGAACTTGGGGTCATAGGAGACATGGTGGCATCAAACTCATTTAGTACAAAGTCTTCCCTTCTTGTTGTTCAGCAATTTGGGTCCGGGGGATTGATGTTTGGGAGCCAGAGCCAATATCGCAAGCAAAATCCCACAAAAACTGATAGGCTTGAGTTGGTATAAAATGAATTATGATAGTTGGTGATTAACAAGGAGCTAGAGACCTTGAAGCTAGAGTCAAATTTATTTGTCATGTTTTAGTTGACAACAATTATAATTTTTTTAATGCTTTGTTGTCCCAAGTGTGACTGTAACTGTGATGCTTGCGTAATGTATATGTGATTAATTATAGAACTAGAATTTCCACCGGTATAATGCTTTGATTATGACAACCACAACAAAATTATTTAGCTCGAGAAAAAACAAAACAAAATTAGAAAACTAATAAGTAAATTGTTCGAAGTAGCATATTCAATACACATCATTGAAACAAAATTTATTGCTCTATATCGCAACCTTTACCATCTTTATGTAGTACTAAAATCTTTAATTGAGCTCTACTTGGTACTCCTCCAGAGATAGCAACATACATGAGATGGCATTACATTCCTTATTAAAATGTTGAATGGATTGGGCTATTAGAACGTTGAAGCCTTGAAGGTATTGGGCAAAGTATCATTTTCTTCGTTTAATCATTACTCGATCATACGTTGTTGTGGTTTGCCATTTTCTTCTAACTTTTTAACAAATCAAGTTTTGTGAAGTGGAAGTTAAGTTTTATTTTTGAAGTAGTCTATTTTCTTGAGAAAAAAATACTTCTAAAATTAAAAAAGTATATGTTAAAAATAATATGTTTGGATGGCTTTTTTTCTAAACAATACAAGTACATAAAAAAGCCAATTCACAATATTTTTAGGAGCCAAAAAAGTGTTTTGTAACTTATATTTTTCAACGTGCTACTGGTAATTTCGACGCATATAATAACTTTTTATTTCGTTACAATATAATAACTTTTTATAGATTGTAGTACTTGAAGATATGTGCAATATAGATATAATGCGTTAATGCAAAGGTTGTAGAAACGAGTCAATATATTTCTAACACCTTAGATAAACTTGACACGAATAAAAAAATACTCCCGTACTCATTCGTAACAATTCGCATTATCAATTATGTTGGTATATTTATAGATAAATATTTTATTTTTATTATTTAAAAAATTATATTATTTAATTAATTAAAATAATATAGATAAACATAAAATTAGAAGTACAAACAAATTGAAACACAGTAATCTCTTTAATTTTCTTTTAATTACTACCTATTGCCGATTGGTAAACACAGGCTGCTAGCTTTATATAAATATATGTATATATATCAATAAAAAAAATTGGTATGTGAGAAACATTAAAAAGTAATCTTAATTCCAAAATTTGGTATAAGCTAAACCAATAAATTTTAAAAAGAAAACAAATGCCATATTTGTTTCTTTTCTAACTTTACGGATTGTATTATTAGAACTTCGTAATGTCTACTTTGTTGCATTCCATAAGATAAGATGATTAAATGTACTGTTGGATAAGAACTATTTATCAGAAGGGTGAGAGAGTTGTGACAAAAAAAGAAGGAATAGACTTTGCCTCGGAATATGAATGCAGTGCCGAAACTCAAATTAATGTACAAAAGTGATTCGAAGAGCTTGTTTCGAAGGTACTTTACGTTGTCCACCATTTCCTAACATAATTTTGGTCTATTGTACTGAAATGCTATATAATTTCATATGCACATTAATGATGATAATAGTGGTATATACTGCAAATCAATCATAATATAGTCATGTTTTTCTTTGGCACAAGAGGATTTGAATCCCCATTTGCTCCATCATTAGTGTTCGAATAGAATAGAATAATTATTTGTAAGATCTTATATTATATTTTAAGTAATTATTTTTTTTACTAACAATTATTGATCAAGTCTAAGCGAAGGATTCAGTTCTCTTCATATAATAATTAAACCATAGTTCAAAATTATGTTGAGAAAAAGTGTTTAGTTGAGAGAATTATTTTTGTTTAATATTCGATAGTATCTTAAATAAAATTATTCTAATACAAAATATTTATAAGAACAAAAATAAAATTCTTTCTAAATGAATTGAAGTTTCACAAATGAGGTGGCTTTATTTAAATTTACGTGACATAAAAATAACTATTTCACGTTAAGTCAACTTTTTTTTCTCTTTTTTCAACCAATTTCAACTTAATTCTTTCTCTCTCTAATCTCTTACTTTCTCTCCTCTCCCTCTACGCCCTCTCATACCTCTCTCATGCAATGTGACATTATTGTTAGATTTTTTTTTTTTTTAGTAACGTGACATTACTGTTATAAAATTATGGTATTGTTATTTTGAAAGTTTTACATTTGTATTATTATGGATAATATTAATTTATAATTGAAATTTGATTTATTTACACTTAAATTTATATTATATAAAATGTAAGATTTATTTTATTTTAAATAAAAGAATGATCAAAACTATTCTTCTGTATTTTAATTTTGTATAAAGTTGCAATTTTGTTTTTTAGTTTTACTAATTGGAGTAATTTCTTCTCTTAATCAAATGTCATCTATATATAATACTAATGATAAATTCATATACGAAATTCATGTTAAATTATTCTTGTTAGAATATAATTAAGCTAGCAAATTAGAGCTAAGATGAAACTAAAACAATTGTTAAATTAATGAGTTTTACCTTTTAATGATCAAATAAAAAATATCATAAATTTTTGAAACATTTATAATTGAATCTAAGTTTCAACGTATATACTTTCATTATTAAAGTAATTTCATTTAAGTTTCACATATCACTAACAACATTTAGCCAAACAACATTACATTAATTAATAAAAATAAAAAATAATTAAAATTTCATACAAAATTAAAGGATGCAAAATTAATTTTAGTGATAAAAAAGTGTATGGTAATTTGATA
Organism: Senna siamea; assembly: GCA_031216115.1. Classification (NCBI taxonomy): domain Eukaryota; kingdom Viridiplantae; phylum Streptophyta; class Magnoliopsida; order Fabales; family Fabaceae; genus Senna; species Senna siamea. The sequence goes on from CM062358.1 coordinate 17,443,256, forward strand.
GTTATAATACTCAACTCTCTATCATAATTCCAAAATTAAGATGAGAATTTCCGTCCGTTTCCGTATTAAACTTCGAAACAGAGTTAAGATAAATTTGTTCTGACGTTCTTACCCTTTCTTTTCTGTTCTTTTATTCCGTTCAGTTATTTATAAGACTTTTAAACATAGAAAAATATTTTTACAGACTCAAATCTATTAAATCTTATATGAATCTATCACATATTAGCAATTAAGTGAATAAAATTAAATATATATATATATATTAAAAAATATTTGAATATAACTTAATTTTTACAACTTGTCAATTTTAATTACATGTTTATTTTCCTTTATTTTTTTACTTAAGTCTGATTTATAAAAACTCAAATCCGTCTAAACATAGCCTTGAGACTACTACTATAATATGATTTTAGTCTAAAAAATATGAAACTTGATAAGACTTAAAAAGGGGAAGATGGCATAACTGAGTCAGTTAGAAATACTTATCTTTATTGTCAGTGACAAATGATTGAAACCGTGTCACTACGTTAGGAATTTGTTACTACCTTACTTCCGGTAAAAATAGGAGAAAAAATAGCACATAATCTTAGGATAAACAATAACAATCACTCATCTAGGAAACGCCACCACATAATAAGTGAATCATCTATGCACATATCCTTGCTGACACATATACTGTTTTTCTCTTCTGTACTGTTGTACCTTATATCATAACTGAGTTAAATATATAAGCAAGGTCTCCTAGGTCACAAAGATTGTAATTCTTGTCTATATCAAGTAGCAAAGGGAGATAAAAATAAAAGCAAATTATGACAGACGAAAGGTCTGTGATGTCCTTCAATGATAATCGCTGCTATCTTGTCCAAGCATGTAATCCCAACGAGATATGGAAAAGCAGTAATACCCTCATAACCCATGCACCTCTTTTGTTCATGCAAATCACCTTAAACATCTGCTTTTCCAACTTTTTCCACCACATTCTGAAACCACTTCATCAGCCTCGTCTTATCGCTGAAATTCTTGTAAGCACACACACACACATATATATATATATACAATGATAATGATATTATTATAATATAATAACATCTTTTTCCATTCTAATTAATATTGTGGATACTTTGAATTTATATGCATGCAGGCTGGTTTCACCCTAAGTCTTGTTTTATCGAAAACACCCAATTTATCACAAATATTTATACCTATACAAGGAGTCCTCACTATTGAAACCTACACAAGCATGGGATTGATGTTTTATGTCTTCCTCAGTGGTTTGGAAATGAATTTAGGTAACATCTTACAAAGACGAAAGAAGGCCATTAGCATCGCCATTGCTGGCATTGTCATTCCAGTGTTGATTGGAATGGGTTTCTATGCTCTAATAGACAGAATTTACGAAAAACCTCAAGAAGCATCTTTTCATGAAGATGACAGATATAAAGATAGAGCTTATTTGTTATGGAGTTTAGCTCTAATTGTCACGGGTTCTCCAGTGCTTGCTCATATCGTCTCTGATCTCAAGCTCCTTTATACCCCACTAGGCAAAGCATCCTTAACAGCAGCCATGATCAGCGACATCTATGGTTGGGTTCTGTTTATAATATTAATCCCATTTGCTAGCAATGACGCAAGTGCAATTATCTTGTCAGTGTTAAGCACGATTGTGTTCCTACTTGTTTGCATCTTCGCCTTGCGTCCTGTTATTACGCAATTCATTGATCAAAAGACCGACCAAGACACGTGGGACAATTCCGATTTTCTCTTTGTGTTGATGGGTGTCTTTGTGTGTTCATATATTACTGATGCACTAGGCACACATTACACTGTTGGGGCTTTTGTGTACGGACTAATTTTACCTCGTGGGAGGTTCGCCGATTTGTTGATGGAAAGGTTAGATACTTTTGTCTGTGGGGCTATGTCGTCTCTCTTCTTCTTCCGTTCAGGCTTAACAGCTAACTTGTTTGCGATTTCACAACAAAAGCATTGGTTCTTGATGACTTTAGTTATCCTTGTATTGTCCATCCCTAAAGTGGTAAGCACTATAATAGCCACCTTCTTCTTCGGTGTGCCCACTAGGGATGGTGTGGGTATTGGACTACTTCTTAACTCCAAAGGCGTCTTGGCACTAATAATACTAAGCGTAGCTTGGGATAGAAAGGTACCGAAATTCTTCTTTAATTTTTTGACTAGCCTATGTGTTATTTTTCATATCTTTAATTATTATCAGTTTCTTTCATTAAAATAAAATATATAAAAAAATTTAAAAAAATCAATCATATATGAAAGATAAATTATATAAATTATATATATATATATCAAATTTTTATAAAAATAAAAAAATTATACTAATTTTTTTCTCTTTATTAAACCTTATGTTATTAATATCAAGTTCAATTATTCTTATAGTTCCTATAATTTTATTTAATTTTTAATTGAGTCTCTATAATTTTATAAATTTATAATAAAGTCTCTACAGTTTAAAATTTTATATAGAGTCCTTATAATTTAAAAGTTTATATAGAGTATCCTTATAGTTTAAAAATTTATAATAGTCCCTACAATTAAAAAAATTTTAAATTAGCTCATATTGTTAATTTTTTGTTAAAATTATACTAAAATTTGTTAATATTACCAAGATATATTATCTTAACAATCTAAATATATATTATTTGTGTTACAAGAGAAAAAATAAATAATGATGCAAAAATAAAATATATGAAATCAAATACATTTTATGTTAGGTAATTTAAATAAATTGACTTGAATTTCATAATGTTACAATTGTATTAATTAGCATATCATCAAAAATTAATAAAATGTTAAACTTAAGGACTAAATTAAAAATTTGTTAAATTATAATAACTCAATTATAAATTTTTAAATTATAGATACCAAATTAAAAATTTAATAAAACCGTAGTAACACAGAATAATTTAACCTTAATATTATTTCATCTACTCTCTTAAGAAGTCCTTATATAGCTGACTAAGTTCCACACGATTAATCATTTGGTGAACTTGTCTTGTCTTAGATTTTGTCTGTGGAAGCCTTTTCAATTATGATGAGTGCGGTTTTTATAATGACTGTCATGGTGCCTCTTCTGATAAACGCCATGTACAAACCAAGAAAACATTACGAGAGATACAAGCTAAGGACTGTGGAAAAGTTAAGGGTTAATGCAGAGCTTCGAATTATAACTTGTGTCCACAATATTCGCCAAACTTCCAGCATGGTTAGTGTGTTAAAACTTTGCAATGCTACAAGAATGTCACCTTTGCATGTGTTGGGAGTTCACCTTGTTGAACTCACAGGACGTGCCACTGCTCTTTTTGCTACACACTTGGAGCAACCTAACCATTCAGGATCATACAATAACCTCACTGTATCACAAGAGAAACTAGAGAGCATTAGAAATGCCTTCAATGCTTTAGCAGTAGCAAACCATGCTGTGAGAGTGGAGACCCTCGATGCTGTGTCAACATATGAGACCATTCATGAGGACATATACAGTTTGGCAGAGCAAAAACGAACAACCTTAATTCTCATTCCTTTTCACAAACAAGCAGATACAGAAGGGTTTCTAGAGATGACCAACGAAACATCCAGAGACATAAACCTTAATGTCCTCCAAGATGCACCTTGTTCTGTAGCAATCTTGGTGGATCGTGGTCTTGGTTCCTCCTCCAGAACCAAGTTGCGAATTCTGATGCTTTTTGTTGGGGGTCCTGATGATCGTGAAGCCTTGGCTGTGGCTTGGAGAATGGCAGGCCATTCAGAAATCCAACTGTCAATGGTGAAGATTCTGCTGCATGGTCAAGCTGCACAAATGGGGATATCAGACAATGAGGAAGCCCAATGGATATCATCTGCAACAAAAACGGAGCATGAGTCAGAGAAGTTGTTGGATGAAGAGTTTGTAGCTTCATTCAGATTGAAGGCAGTTTACAATAATGATAATATAACATACTCAGAGGAAGAAGTGCATAGTGGGGAGGAATTAACTTTACTTCTCCATGAATTGGACAGAGATGGATGGGATTTATACATCGTTGGACAAGGAAGTGGCAGAAACTTGACAGTATTTTCAAAATTTTTAGAATGGTGTGACAACCCAGAACTTGGTGTTATAGGGGATATAGTGGCATCAAACTCTTTTGGTTCGAGGTCTTCACTGCTTGTGGTGCAGCAATTTGGGTGTGGGGGAAAGGTATTTGGGAGTCAAAGTAATCCTACACAATTTATCACAAAGTCTCCACCAATTGAAAGGCTGGTTTGAAACACATTATGGAGCTAGCAATCAAAAAGTTTCAAGCTTGCTTCTTTGACATTTTTTTGGTTTGTTTAGCTGTAATGAAATTATCAAATTTATCATATTCTTTTTTGTTTAATCATTTTCTTGGGTTTTGTTGTCGTTATATCTTTAAGGAACATGGATAAACTAAAACTAAAACATACTACACTTGTCATGGTCTGCAATTTTCTTCAAAATGTTCAACAAATCAAAATTTGTCACGTTGAAACCAAGTTTAAAATAAGAAATAAATTGTTTGGCCCTGCCCAAAGCTAATTAAATGTTCTAAAATAAATTATATTTATATAGGAAGGACGTAATCTCTTTCTTCTCTAGTAAAGTATGCATAGGTAGTAGAAGAGCACCTCATTCTCAAAGCGGAACTCCTAGGAGAGGCAATAGAAAAAGTAAGGCTATATATTTGATAAAGGTGTATTTACATATTCCATTAGAAAATTGAATCTTAAATTGATTCTAGAAAGACCTAACTACAGAGGAAGTTGCAACCAAGCCAGAGAGGAGGGCGACCATTAGTGCACCATTGTAAGTGGTTGGTTCACCCTGAATTGAGTTGTTTCGATAGTCATTATATGTCTCATTAAAGAAAGGGCCACCCACTAGAGCTCCAACAGCTACATTTGGATTGCGAGAAGTTGAGTTATACCACTTGAAACCATCCCTGCAGCCAGTGCTAGCATTTTTTGGAATGGAAGATCCCCTGTGATGTATGTATTGAGGGTAATGACTTCCATATCCTACAAGATAACTCATCTTCAATGGATTCTTGCCCAACACATAATCTACCTGCATATTAGATCTCACGCAGTAAACGTTATTTTAAGTTTTATGTAAACTCATTTCTAAATCACAGAAATGATAAGGAATTCAAACATAAACTGCTAGCATATCTTCAAACCATAGTTTCATAGACTCACACAAGTGCATGCAGAAGCATATATCCTATATAAGCAACTAAACTTGAGATCATATTATATTTCAGAGATGAAGGGTTAAAATGTTTAAAGATCAAGTTATAGGGCAGCTTGGCAAGGGAGTTTGAAGTTTAAACGGTGAGATAAGGGTGCAAAATTATTGCATCATATTTCCAGCACCTTGCTTACCTGTGAAATCGCAAAATTCCGAAGATCTTCTGGCTTATACAGTTTTCCGCTGCAAAATAGAGCTTCAGTTTGAGATGTAACCATGTAATCGCTATAAAGAACAGCTAGGAATGCAGAAGCCACAGCATGTTGCAAGGAGTTCCATTGTATAATCCATATCAGCCCACCTGCGTTTAAAAGAAAGGTTACACAACATAATGAGCAGATTAACGCATTGTACATAGGAAAACTAGAACAATCCTTTATAAAGATGCTGCGAAGAAAAAATAAATCTTACTGTCAGTTCTATTAGGGGTCGCTGTTGGTGAATCAGGTAGAAGCTCGCACATGAAGATTTCGGCAGTTTCTCTGTACATCTGGAGGTCAAGATTCTCCACATCTGAGATGTCTCTTGCACCGAAGAAATTAATCCTGGACATTAGAACCTAGTTCAAAATCACAAAATAATAACTCAGTTCATTTATACAATTAACTTTACTATAGTGCATCCTGTTTTGGAATACACGAGATCTGAGAAAATTGACAATATGGCTACCAAATCTACCCCATGAAAGAACTAAACAAGATTGAACATATAATACAGTATAAAACTAAAAATGAAACAACAAATCAGTAAAACCTATATATGAGAATACATGAAGCACTGCATCATACTTAATACCTGAGTTGCAGCATGCTTATCATCCCAACTAAACCAGGATAAACTTCCTAAATTACCAAATGCTTTCTCATTCTGCTCAGTCACATAATTAAGGTAAGATGGGTCTCCAGTTGCATGATAGAGCCAGCTACCTGCCCACAAAAGTTCATCCCCATATCCTGATGAGTTGTAGTAATTCTGAACTTGAGGGATGCTGACGCTGTAGGAACCTCTATAAGTATCAGCAAAAGTAAACAGCTGTTGAGCATGTACTAGAAGAATCTCAGAATACGTCAGGTTGATTTTCTTATAAACCAGAGATGCTGAAGCCAAAGCAGCCGCCGTTTCAGCTGCAACTTCTGTTCCTGGAAAAGATGAGTTAACTTGAATCAGAGGCCTTTCTTCAGTCATGGTTTCAGGTCTTTCCCAGCAATTGTGGTCCACATAAGGATCTCCGACCTTCAGTCACAAAATCATGAGAACAAATAAACTAAGAATGTTAGTTCTTGCCTGCATGGCTATTTCTAAAATCAAATTATACCTGTGTCTGGTACGTTTGGATTACTTCAAAATATATATTACGTAGTATTTTTTTAAAAAAAAAAATTGATTTCAATACATACTGAAAAAATTGTATGTTTACAATTTTTAATTTTATATGTTAGAAATTAATTGTTATTTCAATAATTATAAGAAAAGATAAATATATACTCAATATCATATATAAGATTATGACTAATTATATCTAAATTAAATCAATTTTAAGATCATTTTTAAAAATTAATTACAATTTGAATTGATTATAGAGTAAATGATTGTTTTAATTTTAGTCTTTGAAAGATATATTATGTCTCAATTTTCTTTATACATAAGAATATTAAACTTTTTTATATCTCAATTTAGGATTTCAATGACTAAATTGAAACATAATATAGTTTTTAAAGATTAAATTAATTATTTTAATGATTCAAAGACTAAATTGAGACAAATTATATTTTTTAATAACTAAAATAATAAGTTACTCTTGATTATATATGATAAAATATTTATTATCTATTTTTTTATTGTAAAAATTATCATATATTATAAGATTTTTTTATTTCTTTAATATATATTGCTGTACCTTATATTTTAAAAATTAATAAATTACACTAATTTTCTCTCAAAATTTAGTTAAATTATATTTATCATTTAATTATATTTATCTTCCTTTTAATTTATTTTTGTCAATAAAAATAACTTTATAATAGTTAATAAAATTAAATTTATAGCAAATTTTAACATGAGATTTTAAATATAATAATAAAAATATTAAAATAATTTTATTATTTTAAAATAAATAAATATTTTATAAAATATTAATTTCATAATTAATTAAAAGAAAAGTTTGGGTAACATTGTATTAAACTTTAAAAATACTTAACTTTAAAATTAGAAAGATAATAAATGTAATTTCATCTAGCCTTAAAAAAAATAAAGTAATTTACTTAAAAATAATTATGGCATACGCTACCATACCCAAACCCATATCAATATTCAATACCCATATCCTTCCCCACAACCACGAACACTAGCTTTTCTTTCTTCCTTTCATTCTTTCACTGTTCATGTCCTAGATGACTATTCTACCATGTACCTAGAACACCTATATTAGTATATTTCAGATCAGAAATTTTGAATTCTAAACTTGATTTCTTCATGGAATAGCTAACGTGGCCTAATTATGGAACCTAGAGAAATCAAAAGCCCAACGTTAAAAAAAAAAAAAAAAAAAAAAACAGTTCACCTGAATGTGGAGCACATCTGCAAATGGATGAGCATTGATAAGATAATCAGTAATCCACTTAAGTGACTCCTGCGCATATTTTAGCTGCTTCACTGCATCCAAATGATCTCCGTATTCAAGAATCGCCCACGACAACACTGTAGCAGTAAAAGCCATAGGAAACCCAAATTTGATGAGATCTCCGGCATCGTACATCCCCTTGGATAGATCCAAATTCGCTTCGATCCCATCTCGTAACCCTGAATTCCCCCTCCATGAAACCCTATTATTCTGCAGCTTACCAGCTGCAATAACCATAAATTTCAACAATTAGAGTCCACCATAGAAGAACAAAATAGCAATAAAGAATTCTAGGCACACTACATTTTTGAATGTCGAAAAATTGCAGAGCCAATTCAAGAGCAGTTGCGTAATTTTGCACGACGTTGGTCGGGCCAGTTGGGAGCTGAGCTGAATGAGCGCGATGAAGCTTGTTGAGAACAGAGATCACACCGGCGATGAGAACCAGAACTCCGATGACGAACACCGTCAACCACCAGCCCCAGGTAATAACGTCGAACCTTTTTGTATGAGCGACGACTTTAGCCTCCATTTAAGTTTATGCAACTGAGGATTATGATTAGAAAGCAACTAATTATAAACTCATGGTAATTGCACTGATTGAAACCCATAATAATAGAATAATCAGAAATTTCGGAATGTGGAAGATGCATCCAGAGGATGACGGCGACAAAAAACAGGGAATGTTCCCATCGTAGTTATTAAACGACGGTGAATTGGTGATATAACATCAACATGACTGGGCTTTTGGAATTTTAATATTCATTTAAAAAATCCAAGACGCAAGCTACCAGTGATTTTCTAGGGGTCGATGTTGCCGAAGAACGATTCCACTGAAGAGTATTCAAACAAGGAATTACGATTCTGGTTCTAAGAGGATTCATTGAATGAAAATGACTGCATCAGTTTGGCGCGCAAATTTTTGTTTTGTTTTGTTTTGATTTGTTTTTTCCCTGTGGATAGTATTATAGAACTAGACGTAATTGTGAGTAACGTACATGGAGGGAAAAGTTACAATAAAGCAGTAGACGGCATGTCGTTTCTTCTGAATCTGGTAAATGGAGTGCGAATGGCGTGGTGATACTGATAGTGTGGTAAACTGCCCTACTATTTTTTGCCTGTCGCCAAACGCTTGTTAGTGTGTGCCAACTGCCGCCATGAGTGATGTGACTACAAATGGAGATTTTGGCTTTTAATGCACAACTTGCAATGCAATTCTCAAAAACTTCACTTTAATCATCTCTAATCAAGTTTCTTACCATTATAATTATATTGAATTAATATTTATTAGTTTTTAAGACATTTGTCATTAAGGCCTATGATATTATCCACTGTCCATGCATACAATATATGCCCTACAACCACGGTTGAAAATGTCAGACTGGATTCAATAAGGTTGGATCTTACACTTATCATTAAATTAAAAATTATAGTTATTGATCAATATACAATTTTTTTCATTTAATTACACTTAATCCAAAGGTCACAATTCAATTATGACTTAAGATTCACTTAGCCTCCATTATAAGACAATTATTACTACATCTTAGTTAACAACTAATTTGATTAATAAATCGGTGAGCTAATTATCATTTAAATGTGGTCAACTTTTAAAATTGATTTTATAAAAAATTGATCAAAAATTAAATGAATCAATTAAAAATTAAATAAATCGATTAAAATTAATCAATTTAATGGTTTAATTTATATAAAAAAAATTTTAATGTGTTTTCTAATTTTTTTGTAATAAGAAAGATACAAAAAAAAGTATAATGAAAAATAAAATAAAGAGAAAAGAAACAAAAACGAAAGAGAAACAAAAATAATAATAATTTATACATCATGACATGTTTTTAATTTTTTTAAATTAGTAAATAGTTTATTAATTTTTTTAAATAATATAAGATATATTTTGTATTTATTTTATTTTAATGTAATAAAATTATTTAAAATATTGATTATTATACTTAATTATAATATAAAATTAATATATAATATTAATACTGATTTAACTTAACTATCATTAAGTTATTAAACTATAAATTAATATTTTAATCAATTTAATGACTAAGTGCAATTTTTAAAACTTTGCCTAAAACTACCAATAAACTTAAGATTTTAACTCTATATTTATTCTCAACGAAGATTCATTGACATTAATATGCCATCTAATTTTTTTCCTGTAGTTTTCCTAATCATAACAATTCTCAAATGAGCAATTTTTTGTTAGGTTGTGATTTATCCATATGAAATTTATTTATATAAAATCATTAAAAAATGTCTCAAAATTATTAATATTGTTAAAAAACGCAATGAACATTACTTTAAAATGTTTAGTCTAAACAATTTTACTTTCAAATATGTTTCCAACGTACTAATTGATAAAGTACCATGGTACCACAAAGGCAAACTGGTACTTGGAAGAATAAAATGAAAGATATTTATTATTATTTTTTTAAAATAATTATACGTGATTAAATTATAAAAACATATTTAAATTTTTATACGGATATATGATGATTTTTTTTGTTATTTTCAAAAGTGTCTTTCTCTCAACTTAAACTACAGAAGTATACTATTTTTTTATAACAGTACTAATTCGTTAATAATATCAGTAAATTATGGTCAACTTCCAAACAAATTTGCTGTTACACATAGTGAATTATGGGTCAAAAAGTCTTCCACTATTTTGCTCTCACGGGTAGCGAATTTGCTTACAAAGATTTGCTAAATTCATGAATGAAAGTAGCGAACCGAGTAGAAAAGATTCTAATATAGAAAATGGTGGGACCCACAAAATTGGCTAAATTCGTTTATAGGAATAACCAATTGTGGGACTAACCAACTTTCTTTTACATATTTTTACTAAATATGTATAAATGGAAAGTGGTTTTACTTGTAAATGATACATTTTCTCCCGTAATGTAATTTATTTAGGGAACATTATATTTAAAAAGACAAAAATTATAATCATGTTCTTTCCTATAATTTTTTTAATCAATTTTATTTATAAAATTTTAAATTACAATTAATTTCATCCTATAATTTAATGTCTTTTAAATTATTAATAAAAAATAATTATATTATATTATATTTAAAAAAATATAAAATTATTAATAAAATTGTTTAAATTATATATAAAGTATTTATTAAAAAATTTAATATTTACATCAAGTAGTGATTGAGTGATAATAAAAATATTATAATTTAAAAATATATGTTATTATTTAATATTTGAATGTTATTAAAATTTTGTTCATACTTTTAAAATTTATCAAATTTATTAATAATTTAGACTGTGTTAGGTTGTAAGATAAAATCAATTCTAATTTAAAAATTTAGAGACAAAATTAATTACAAAATATTTTAAAAATAAAAATAAAATTAATTTAAAATTTAGAGACATTACATAAAATGTGCTTTTACTTAAAAAAAAATAAAAAATAAAAAAGGAATGAAACCTTTCTAAATATTCCCCTCCCAATGTTTTTTTGTTTTGGTTACACTAGAGGGCGAATGCCCCATGATACTCATTTTTGTTTTCTTCCAAATTAGAAGACATAGAGATAGGACTTAGTTTTCATTATAGATATAGACATTTTTATCCCTTAAATTTTATATTCTAATGGATTAAAAGTTGAATAAAAATAAAAGTTTAGACAACTTGTTATTAGAAAATAAAGTTTTAGACTGATTTTTTATTTAATTTTTAAACTGAAAAAAAGGGAATATAATTTACGTTAATTTTAATTTTTAAACCCGCATTATGGGTTTTAACCAAGAGGCCCAGGCCCATCTGTCTGATTTAGCTAATTACGATTGAAAGAGCCTGCACAGTTTTTTGGTTCCTCAGATCTTCCTCTAATCCTCTCAATGACAATGATTGATTTTTTTGTTTCTTCTATTCTCACTGAAAAATTAAGATCCATTTTGTGTTCGTGTAAACGTCGTTGATCGTCTCGATTTACAGCAGTGAATGTATAAGCATAAGCTGAGCAATTTCCCCTTCTCCTTCCCTCTCTTTTTGTTATCTCAGAACCAAAAACCCTCGTTCCCACGTCTTCTTCTCGCTCTCGCGTTCTGCGGACTTAGTTTGAATCTAAAACATACACATATACATACGATATATATAAATCAGTGAGAGAAGAAGAAGAAGAAGAAGAAGAATGGGTGAAGGGAGAGAAGGAGATTGGGAGTGCTGTGGATGTAATAACAGGAACTACGCCTTCAGGTCATTCTGCAATCGTTGCAAGCAACCCCGCCTTCTCGTCGACAACGAAACCCCCGCTGATTCTAAGTGGCTCCCACGAATTGGCGATTGGATCTGCACTGGTTAGCATCTTCTCTGTTTATTTTGGTGTCTCTGTAATCATTGGGTTTCTTTTATTGTTTTCCGCTTCATTTTTGTCCTTGTAGTTCTAAGACATATATTTGTCACCTGCTTCTGATGGTGCATCTTATGGGGCATAATAGAGCGATTGTGGGTATCCATGATTCTCGAGTGCATTTGGGTAATGAGATACAGTGTTTTGACCTTAAATTGGCGAGCCTTAAGATTTATTTGTTATGCTTGTGGCTTGTGGCTTGTGAACCAGTCCTCGAAGCTTGACTGTGAATGGCCATCCTAACAGCCCAGTTTTAGATCCTCTTAAAACTTCGGTTTCCATTCTTCTTCCAGGAGGTTTATGGGTTGTTGCTGGAGCACATAGGAATATGTTTCCATATTTCTCTTCAAAATTTTGATGGCAGAAATGGGCATGAAATTGAATATTCCTTAAGTTAGCACTTATCAAATCTCATAGGACCTAACTATGGCCTCTTTCACGGCTAATATCTGGAAAACTTGTAGGCTCAAAACTGCGCACTGTTTTGCAAAATGTATAGATGCTAGTTACTAGCGTGCTTCTGAGACTAGACAAAAGCTTCGGATGCTTGGTACGGTCCTGCTAGCTCATCTTAAGCTGGCAAGCTGTTTGGTGATGTATTTTGCTACATAGTCGTTAATATCTGTCCTTATTTCTACTAGTCCCCTGTTTATACTTATTTGAGTTCTCTTTTTTGTTTTTGTTTGGTGGAATGCTTATTTGCATTCTGGTACTGTAAGTTTTTCACTACGACATAGTGGAAGCTACCTTCTTGTATTTTCTTTGATATTCTAGCAATATGTAATTTCTTTTAAAACCTGACTACCTCAAGGAAAGGGATTTGTGATGTATGCCACCACCCACCGTGCATTAAGATGTATATTTTTCATACATTTGTATCCTTTCTCATTAGTAGTACAATGATGCTCAATTTACTGTGCCATTTGATTCATAAATTATAATCTTCTGTTGTGAATTGAGATGAACTTGATATCAAATAGGTTGAGATGTTTGTGCTTTTTGTATGTGTATTTTGTGTGGGATGGACGTGTTGGTGTGCGTAACTGCATATACTTGGCTTCCCTTTCCTCTGGATGCTTTGTGGGCTGGGTTTGTATGCAATGGAACAATAGGTTGCACTAACAACAATTATGCATCAAGAGAGAAGTGCAAGAAGTGTGGACAACCAAAGGAGGTAGCAGCCATGCCGGCAGTAGCAATGACTGGAGCATCTTTCCCAACTTATTCACATTATTTTTCCAGGGCTCCAGGAGGACCAGAACAAAAACTGAATATTGGATTGATTGGAAGTGGTGCACCACCTCAGTCACTACCTTTAAATTCTAATTGGCCTGTTGCTGGAACAGATAAGTTTGGTGTTCCGCCAGTTTCTCTATGGCCACCAGTCGGAAACTTTGGTTCTGGACTTCCTTATGATAATTCCACCAACCCAAAACTAGCTGTTCCAAAAGGATGGCGTAATGGAGACTGGATATGTAACTGTGGCTTCCATAATTATTCATCACGTTCACAGGTATGGTTTTGCATTTAACTTTTGAATGATGTCATACAAGGATATAAGTATTCATTATTTTTCTGAATTCTAATTCAGTTTTCAATTTGTCTGCAGTGTAAAAAATGCAATGCTTTTCCACCTGGTATGATTTCTTTTCTTCAGGGGTTTTAGTATAATAGTCAGCGTGAAATCCATAACTGCATCTTCTAATGACAGATACTATGTACAAATGCAAAGGCCTTAGCATATCCCCCTAATGATTGCTCTGTTGTATGCTACCAAGTCTACCTGGGGCTCATTGCGTTTATAATTAGGAGAAACCTGCTCATTTAATGTTTAGAATGAATTTCTTTGTACCAATTGATGTTAAATTTCATCATTCTTTCCTTTTTTTGATGTAAAGCACTTGGGACAAAACGGTTAGCTTCTGAGGAGTTGATTTATGATTGGGATAACAAAAGATTGAATGTAGGACATGTAAGAATTTAATTTCCTTTTTCAAGTCTTATCAAATGCTGTAGTCTTAAAATTTTTATTTTGATCAGTATACTTGTCTCTTTCTTCTCTACTTTTCACTCTCCTCTTACCAAATGTACAGACAAATGAGCAGCAACAAACATATACAAGTGTTGAGCAAGTGGTAGGGGTCAGTGCAGATTCAAAATCTGGAGGTTTCCCTTATGCCAGCCTAAATTCAGGTACAGCTCCAAGTTTGCCACTGCCCCTGCTGTTTCCAACTGCACTCCTTGGAAAAGGGTAATTACTTCCTCTTGCTGAGCATCCTTTATGTTAAGATATAAAATATCTTTGTTGCAACTTTTAATATTTTGTAATATTTTCCAACGGAACCCCCCCCCCCCCCCCCGGAAAAAAAAAACCAAATTTTTTTTCTAATAAGAACAATTCTTAGCCCCAACATGGTGAATTAAATGTATATCTATTCTTTAAAAAAAAAATTGTTAGCTTTTTTCTGCATGCTACTCTCAGGAATCAGCAGCAGTTTTCATATTTTTTTATCTTCTAGAAATAGAGAAGATTTGTGAATGGTGAAAAGAAGTTTGGTTGAACCAAAAATAGAAGTGACTCAGACTCTTTACTAATGCTTCTAGGAGTCATAATTTAAATATTTTAACCTTCTCGACTTATCAGAGCAAAGCAATGGCGTAGTGGAGATTGGATGTGCACAAATTGCAATAATCACAATTACGCTTCCAGACTACAGTGTAACAGGTCATTCTCTCTTTTATATGGTTTTCATACATAAAAAGAGAGAGTTTATTGTGAATTGCAGATGATTAGTTTTGGACTTTTTGTTTAAAACATCATCATCCTTCAAATAAAAATAAATACACGTTGATATAAGTGATTGCTCAAATCTGGTTTATTAAGTATTCTAATATTGGCTGGTAGTGCTTATCCATGTGCCTATAGAAGTAAATGCTTTTCCAAGTTAATGGAAAATATCCTCTGGGGTTTATTTTCCCTCTCTTATCCAGGACTTGTTTCCTCAACATGGAAAAGCATCTCTATATTGCCATTGTTGCCCCCAGCAACTTGTTCTGAAAAAAAAAAAACACATAAAAATAGAGGACACTGAACATTATATTATTCAGATCAATGCCAAAATGCCAAGAAATTCATATGGATTATTAATTGACTGTGTTTTACTTTTTATTGCCCTTTTTAATATGACGGTGGCTCATGACTGAAATGTAAATTCATAATTTGTTTGCAAGCTTCTTGGCTTTGGTCGGATGGGGGTTGATTGTGTTGTTTGAAAGTTGGTTCAAAATTGAACTGAACTATGAATGCTTATTATTTGCAGGTGTAAAACTCAGAGAATGACACCCACACTACCCGTCAATGTAATGTAATGTTGAATTGATTAGTTAGAATGTTGTTGCACGCACCTGCTTGAGTTTTGTTTTGGTTTTCCAGCATGTATTTTGTCAGCTAAAAAGTGGATTTTCAGATAGGCTTCATTATGTTCGCATGATTATTGTTTACGTTTTAGTGGTAGTGCATTTCAATTTCTGAAAGATGTATAATTACTAGAAATTTTATTTTGATATAGAATACTTTGGGTGTGAGTTGTGCACTGCTCAATGGTCTGGGTACTTCTTTAAATTTTTTTGGTCCTGGCTTTTTTTTTTTTTCGTCTAATTTGGTGTGTTCAAAGTTGTAAATCTATTTGTTTTGGTCTAAGATATATATTTCTTGCTGCACTAATTATTATACTCTTAGTCCATTTTATGTAGGATTCGATAATCCATTCCATGTACCAACTACCAACGTTCTTCCTTGTTCTAAGGGATGGACGTAAAGTGGCGTCTCTCTCCCCAGGTTCATAATGAATGCAACATGATCATCATAAGAGCCATGGTAAAAGGCAAACTGACTTCTCCGTTGAGGTAGTAAGATATTAAAAATTCTTAAATATTATCGTCGGACATATTTTTTATTTTTTTGGAAAAAATCAGATCATTTGCAAACAAATCTCAAACAATTGGAATCAAATATTCTCCCGAACTATCACAATCCTGTAAGAATTTGGTGACTTAAAATTCCTATTTCGATTTGTTCCATTATGATGCTAGCACATAGTTTAATTGTAATATGGTTCCTAGATAACTATCTGCATTAATATGATACTAAATAAAAGTAATAAATTTATTTCAAATATAAATATTTACATGTGTCAACATGTATATAATTTGCACATCAGCAAAAGGTAACATAATAATGACAAAAATTTAAGTGTAATAATTAAATTTTTTTAAAAAAATTTATGAGAATTCAATTATAAATTTTTAAATTCTAAAAATTTAAGAGGAAGTATGTTTTTTTATTTTTAAAAGATATGTCTTCTTAATTTGGTCTTTGAAAAATTATAATATATTTTTTAATTTTTGAAATATTTAGACATTTAACTCATTATGTCTTGCGATGTTGGTAGATAACCGTTCAGTTGATTTGTTACGTTAAATGTTGAAATGATATTATTTGTATAATAAGATGTTTAGTATGTTTGTGTAAAAAAAAATGTCTACTTATCAATCATAAACATCTATTTAAGTAATTTAAACAAAAAATATAAATTTAAAAAAAAAATTTCTTACATTTGATTATGTTTAAAGTTATTTTTAATCAAATTGATTGTCATTTATAACATTAGAACATGATTTAAACATGAAATAAATAGGTTAATTAAGTCAAAAATGCTAAATTAAAAAAGGGGACAAATTTATGTTTTTTCAAGCCTTAGTTTTTTTGGTTTCAAAATTCAAGTTTTTCAAGTTATTTTTTGTTCAATTGAAAACTCAAATAAACTTATAAATCTTACATAAATCATAATATAATTATTCTCAAAATAGCTTAAATTGGCTCAATTTGAAATGTAAATCAAAGGAGGCAAAACTTCATATTTTCAAAATTCAAAAAATCAAATTAAAAAAACGTACTGTTTAAGCTAATTTTTATTTTCTCAAAGTTAGATGCATAGAATCATTTTAAATAGTATTTTTAATCAAAGCCTCATAATTTTTGAAATAAAAAATGTTTAAAATGTGTTTAGTTGTGTAATGGCCCAAAAACATCACCTTTTGAAAATCTTAAGATTTTAAATTCAAAATCTCAACATCTAATATTGTATTTTTTTACAATTGAATGCATGTATAGGTTAATAATGACATTTAAAATAAAAATCTCAAAAAAAATTTGACTTGAAAAGCTTAAAACATGTTCAATTTTGGCTAAAATTGAAATAGGTTATGTGATGTATTTTTTTGTGTTTTTTTTAATAAAATTGTTTAGGTAAAAGTTTTACATTGATGAGTGAGTATTTTTATATATATATAGACATACTGATTGGATATTTTATTATAAAAATAATGCTTCATGTTAATATTTAACATGAAACGTTAACTTAGGTGTTATTTATTAACGTTGCAAAGATTAACAAATTAGATGTCTAAATCTTTAAATGACTAAAAAGTATATTATAATATTTTAAGGACCAAAAGTTAAAATGATCTTTTTTAAGGATCAAAAAATAAATTTTTTCATAATTTAATTTAAAATTACGTAAAATTATAACAAACACAAGACTTTTTGTCAAGATAAAAGAATTATTTTTAGAATTAAAAATTATATAATTGAGTTTTTATCGTTAAACAAATTCTTAAATTTTTTTTCGTTGTTAAAATTATATTAAATTTTGATAATATTTTATCACTTTAAATATGTATGATTTATGTTAATAGAAGAGAAAATAAATAAATAACTTAAATATATTGAATGAAATGTAATTTATATTAAGTAATATGAATAAATTGACTTAAGTAAATTTATAATAGTTAAAATGATATATAATTAACATATTTTAAAATTTAAGACTTAAATTAAAAAATTTTTAAAATATAAAGATTTAATTACAAATTTTGAAACTATAGGTATCACAAAAAATAATTTAATCCAAACAAAAATAAATAAATAAAAATCTAGAGTAGTATGCAATGGCAAAAAAGAGCTATTTTTTTTAACATTTCCCTTTCTATTTTTGCCATTATTTCAAGTCCTATTGCGAAGGACCCTTCCCTTCTATGAGTTCTATTGCCAATATTTCAAGTCATATTCGAAATCTCTTGACACTTGGAACATTTTCACTACAAAAATGGGAACATTCCCATCTTTCACGTGACCTTTTGAGCATCTTCGAGCACGAGCATCACATCAGAATCACATCAAAGAGGAAACGGCACCATTAGATTGAACACGCATAGTCAAGGCGCAATTTCTTCTTTTGTCCTATTCCAGGTTCTCCTTCACATTCGATGCGATTTTGAGAACTAGTTTCTATGCGATTTGCTCTTATTTGAACTTCATTTTAATAAGTTTTCAATATACCTTAACTCTTTCGTGCTATTACCTAGCTTGAAAAGTTTTGAAGGTAGCAATGGCAAATAATTAAGAAACTCTCCAACCCGCCCGTTCCTAAATCATCCTCTTTATGGCACAATAAATCCCAGACATCAGAGGATAGAAAAAGCTTTACTTCATTTTTGTTAACATCATTTACAATCACTAATTTTCAGTGAGGCTGACCCCTCCAGATCTTGATGGTGGAAATCAACCGTTGAAATCTGATCATGAACGAAGTCACAATCAGAATAACATTGCAACAACGATGGTTTGTCCCTTTGCTGTAACTCCTAAAGATTCATTAAAATAATCATCAAACCCTTGCAAAACTGGAATTTACCCTTTCACCCATTATCAAGACTCAATGAACTTTAAGAAGCTTAAGGAAAGGGTTCCATGACATGGCCTTTGTACCACTGATCTTCATTACTGTAACACTAATACCAATATCGACAGTGGGCGGGCTAGCACCATAAAATTATCCTGCAAAACTAAGGACAGTGATATGTTAATACTTTTATCTAATGATTGAATCAAACTGCAAACAATGCCTTTGATGTAGCACCTAATGAGGGGAGAAAAGTGACTGTCTTTAGCATGAAAAGCAATTATAATACTATGAAGAGATCTATGAACAGTATTTTAACATAGGGCATAGAAATAGATTTAGATATCTCAACATCATGTACAACTATATGGTGACTCCTGAAGTATCCCTGGCGAAACATTTACAGATAACCGCTGCTGTTTCTTCCTTTTTTTTTAAGAGAAGGAAGCACAAGGGCCAAGGCCTAGGAAGTTGGGAATGGGAAACGAGGGCGTGATAGGGATTGAGAACCCAAGTGCATCAAGTCAGGCAGTTAAGTCCAATGAAGATACCACTTGAGCCTTTTCTTGTTAAACAGTTTTCCTGCCATAGATCATTCAATTCGCCAAAGGCAAAAAAGGATAAAATAACATCTTTTGCCTTTCATAGCAGACATTGACTTTGGACAGGTTGACTGTCAATGTAGCTGTTAGAGCGTTGATACTTGATTCTACTTTCTTCCCACATAAGCTCCCAACTTGGACAAATCTGGAATCCAAAATGAGAGCTCAGAAGATCCAGTTGCAAACATAAGACTTCCAGGAGCCCATTTTATAACCGGAGGTCCAGTATCAGAAGTAGCACTCATCCAACTTGCAACCTACACAGGTTAATATGAGCATTAAGATTGGAAAGGCACACAGCTATTCAAATTCAAACTCCAAAAAGGGTAAAGAATTGTGTATATATATAAAACCATAAATTTTTTTTTTTCCAAGCATAAACTTCTTTAGAAATGCTTGGTTTAATTACCAATGTTGTGCTTTGGTAATTATTAAAATTGTGAAACTTCATAGGCTTTGAAACATTTTGCTTTCACCCTTCTCTCTTATGTCTGGGCAATCAAACAGATTCAAAGAGAAGAAGACTGAAGGCAAAATATTTTGAAAAAATCATTAGTTCTGCCAATCAATTTTTGTCCCCATCAAATGTGATGCCTCAATCAGTACTGTTTGCTGACACACAAGGGGGAAAACTATGGGTCGCAAGTGCATGTAAATTTCAAAGAGTTGCTATAAGAACATATGTTTGTAACGTAATTAAAAAAAAAAAAAAAGGACATGCAAAAAAGTTCTTAACAAAAAGGACATGCTAGTAAACTTGAAAACTTAAATCACCATGCTCCAATTTAAGTTTGTTAATTGAGAAAGAATATATTAACATTTATTAAATTACCAAGAGAATCTGATAATAAAAAAAAATGTGAGCAAAGGAATTAGTCATGAAGTGCAGAAAAAAGGAGGAATGTAGCTTATCATACTTCTTTCCCACTTCGAACACTCCATGCATAGACACTGCCATCCCCTGAACCTGTCAAAAGATTTTAAGCCTCAGAATGAACATCTTGCATAACAGATCAGCACATCTAACTAGCAACCAACAAGAGATATGCATGCTTGGATAAGAAAATGGTAATATTACAAATGGCAAGAAGCATTACGCTATGATACTAATAAAATTAAATTCTACAGCTTGCTTCCAAAACCTGATTAAAAGCAAGAAATGAAGAAAAAAAACTTAAGATACCAAAACTAATTTTGGCAAAACCATGAGTTAGCAAGTCAATAAACAACAGTAAACTTTTGGGTGATCTAGAAGTGCTTTACCTGATATTACAAACATTCCCTCAGGGCTGAAGGAAGCTTCCAATGTGGAATTGCATGAGACTGGAGCAGCATTATATGTGGATAGCTATGCACAGAGAGAATAATAAACAACTGTCACATAGATAGCCTTTCAAAGTAAATTTAGATCAACGGATAAAAGTGAAGGTGGGAAAGCTACGAACTAGTGTGCCGCGAAATGAATCAAGAACATGAATATGCCCGTCTGCAGTTGTTAAAAGCATGAGTCTCCCATCATTACTGAACTTGACAACATTTGCATCAGAAATATCTGCCCCAACAGAAAATATTTCAAAGGGACCCTGTCAGAGTGAATTTCACCACATTAGGAGATGTGCACTCTCAAATTGGTAATCCAGGGGATAGCTTTTTCCTTTTAGCCAAACTAAACCAGGGAATAGCTAAATCTTCTACATATACTAATATGGCATTTGCTAACCTTTTCATACTTGCGAGCATCAAACATTCTTATAAATCCTCCAAAAGCAACAGCAAATACTAGCCCTTGATCATCATATGATATAGCAGGCCTTCCTTGTACTCGCAAAAGTCCCTATATTGTTATTAAAATAAGTAAGGCCCTAAGAAATTTATATGATGCATTAGATACAAAATGATGAGGTAGATAGACAGGCCATAGTATGAAAATGCCTCTACCTGGCACTTCTCAGCCCTTTGGTCCCACAGTAAAACAGTTCGATCAAGAGAACCAGATATAAAGCAGTCTTTGCGAGAGCACAAGCTAAGAGAGACAACCCTAGGAAAAGAACAAAAAATTATTCTGTTATATAACATATGGATTATGCATTAGAGCTATAGCAGAAAATTTGAGATTGGAACATGTACATGTTAGTGCCAGAAACCAAACCTGTCATGGTGACCTTTGAAATATCTCAAGTACTTGTTATCATGCAATGATAGAAGCCGCAAAGATTCTGGATTAATTGATCATGTTAATAAGTAAATGTAAGAAAATCATTCAAGGAAAGTACTGGCATGTGGGGACAGACTTACCATCCCAACCATTTTTTGATGAGTAGATGACTGTTGTGGGATGAGATGTGAAGCAAACCAGATCAACCCCATACTTCTTGCTATTAATTGTCTTTAAACATCTGGTAACAGTAAAGGCATCTCAAAAATAAGCATTAATATACCCAAAAATTAAAAAAAAAAAAAAAAGAGTTAATGCAAGCATCACAAATGTTCACTTTTCAACTGTAAACATATATGCTAGATATCCATATTCAACAGAAATTACATATGCCATAGAAACATTCTCTAATGATAACGTCCTAAAAATGACCTTATTTTCTTTATTTTGTGTCTACCTAACCATTTAGTTGCACCCTTGCAGGTGATGGTACCATTTGCGTTGTTGCAGGTTTTCATGATTTTCAACCACGACCCAATTTCAATTACCCTCAATGCACATTGCAACAACAAAATGCTTTCAGAATTCACTAAGTTATGAGAACCTTGTAAATCGTGATTTAATTAAAAGGTATAAGAAACATCAATTGTTTCACTGAAGTAAAGGAGACTAATATAAAGTTAAGTTATCGTTGTGCAGGACATTCAACAATTTCTTTTTAAAAGAAAAAAGAAAGGCAGACTTCTTGTATTTTTCAATGGTTTACATATTTAAAGGCAACAAAAATGTGGCTTACGGCTTACGTTCCACTTGTGACTTCATAAAGGCGAATGGATTCGTCATCACTAGCAGTCACTAGATAACTTGATGCCCGGTGAAAATCCATCGAACTAATTCTACCATTCTGTTAAAACAGAAAAAAACCCTCAAACTGTAAAGTACAGCACACTGAACAACAACATGTTGAGATTGAAAGGCCATTCCCAAATTTTAGGACTTAAGAAGATTGCACAAAGATGCTCTATTGACAGGCATAGAATTTGCTCTCTAAAGACAGGAGATTGACATTGAAGTCAGTAGCACACTGACTAAATATGTTTTCCTTTGACCAATAATTGAATTTCACATTTAAAATTTGAGCGTTACCTCAAACAGTTAGAAACAAACACAGCCCTGAAAAGCAAAAACCCAAAGAAAAAACGAAACTTTAAAAGTACTCACATAGTCCTTAAAGGCCATTCCTACTTCCATACTCTGAAGAATTTCTTCACTCAGCTCCAAAGACACCTTCTCTTCTCTATCAGGTTGTGTCCCTGCTAACATTCAAAATAAAGAAAACTTCAGAAAACACCAAACAGAACAAAGCTGATACCTAACACCAATGGATCCAAGAAAAAATTTTCCACTACCACCCATTTTAGCATCAGCTTTGTCTGGAATCTGAAAAGCTTCAGGAAAATTTCTCTGCAGTAACAGTTTGTTCAAACCCAATCAGAATAAGCATAATCAAACCACCAACATCCTCAACCGCAAGAAAATTAGCTCAACTAGGAATAGCAATGGACAGATATCTAACTTTTTTTATTGCACTATCCGAATCCAAAGTAAGCATCCAATATCCTAAACCATAGCCGAATAAAAATAAAAGTCTTAATGAAATACCCTTAATATATTAGGACACTCCCTTTTTGGGATTAAGAACATAAAACAACTTATATCACATTATTAGCATCCCTTCACAAAGGACTTGAAGCAGGATGTACTGATATACATCTGGAAAATGATGATTAACGCTCACAATTTTTCTTTAAAAAACCAAGAAATGAAAAATTGCTGGAAGAAGTTCAACAACGACATCACAGATTATGCTTAACCAAATAAAAGAAAGAAAAGTCAGAACAAAAGTGAAAACCACCATCCCGTAATTCACATCATAGAATTCAATGCTCAGGTTATAGTGGCAATAAAACATTACCAGCTTTAGAATCCATCTATCAGCCACTGAGAATCTTAGACAGAGCAAGATAGTCTTCAATGGAATTCTCAAATGAAAACCCAAAGCCCCAGTGGAATATTTGATTGTTAAAAAATTACCGGGAGATCGAAGGATTTCTTCTCTGCTTCAGGTGGACGACGGCGGTTGCTATGGCTGCAGTGGCTAAGGTCTATGGCCGTAGCTGCTACTGTTGGGGAGGGGATTAGGGATCCAGACACAGAAGTGGGTAAATAACGCATCAATTATTATTATTATTAAAAATAGTAAAAATAATTAATGTTCAACTTTTTTCCAAATTTATGCTATTCATATGTTAACTCCTTAACTTTAATTAAAATTTTAAATTATTATCTTAAATTTCAAGCATGTCAAAATAGTTCCTTAATAAAAAAAATTAATACAGTTTTTAATATATTTTTGTTATTAAAAAAGGCATGTATATTATTTTTATATATTCATTATTTTACGATTGAAAATTTTTAACTTTTTTAAATATTTTATTATTATCAACAAATTCAATAATAAAAATAAAAACATTATACTTAGTCTTTAATAAAAACTTTGTTATATTTCCACTATGTCAAACAACTAACATTTGTTTGAATTTTTCTGGGTTGGAATGTCAGATATATTTTAAATTAAAACTTAGACTAATTTAAAATTTAAAAAATTAATTGAAAAATAAAATGAAATTTGTTTGATTGTTTCTACTCTGTTTGGCAAAGGTTCTTAAAAGGAAAAAAAGTGTTTATTTTCTTAAAAAAACTTATCTTAGAAAATTGAGATGTTTAACAAAATTATTTTCTTAAAAAATAAGTATTTATAAATAGTAGAATAGCTAATTTTTTAACTGTACAAAAATTAAAAATTATAGTTTATTCTTTAAAATTAAAAATTTGAAGTTAAAAATTAAAATTTTCAGGACAAAAGTATTCTTACTAAAATTTATTATATATTATGAATGTCAATTTATTTTACTTAAACTCTTTCACTAATTATGCTCTTTTTTAAGTAATTTTATATATTATTTAAAATATATAAATTATTTATATACAAATTTGTGTTTTCCAAGTGTTTAAAATATTTATGGTGATTTTATTATTTATATTTTATTTAATTAATAGTGATAATTTAATTAAAAGAGAAACACGTAAGAGACAGGCTCCACTTCTCGTTGGT
Source organism: Senna siamea (assembly GCA_031216115.1). NCBI lineage: Eukaryota > Viridiplantae > Streptophyta > Magnoliopsida > Fabales > Fabaceae > Senna > Senna siamea. Next base: position 17,468,214 of record CM062358.1, read on the forward strand.
GCTTTATATATATATATATATATATATATATATATATATATATTAATGATGTTAATTTTTATTAAGAAGTTGAGAGCTTAACTGTCCCAACTCCTATATATCTCTCTACTCTCTCCTTTGAGACAAAATAATTATATATATATTTAGTATTTTTAATTATTTATATCTTTATTATATAATTCTTCAATTAAAATAAAGTATATTAAATTAAATTTTAAAAAATAATAATTATAATAAAAATAAATTATATAAACTATACACAAATTAATTTTTTATTAATGATAAAAATTTAAAAATTATATATATATAATTTTGGTAATAATTAAATTTTTATTACAAAATTAAAATATTTCTTAAATACAGATAACATAATTTTCAATTGAATTAGTCAAACCCAAATTATTTCCAAAAACAAAAATAAAAGTATAGTTTAGCTACATGTACTCTAACTTTTCCTGTCAAAGTGGTAAGAAAAAAGAGTGATCAAGAGAAAAAAGCTATGCATACACAAATGCATATATAAGATCCTGAACTCTGTCTCCATCTCAACTGATCAAGTCAGTGGATGGATTCAATAACAAATCCATTAATTTAAACATCGTATTTAGTTTTAACAAAAAAAAACACAAAATAATTAACTGGACAAAACTAGCCATCATGTGTTGCAATACACGGGCATGACAATCTCTTGATGAGGCGTGGACTCAACAGAACTACCGGCAGAAGAGTAACGGCTTTCGTCAACGGCAGCCTTTTTCTTAATGAACTCGATGCAATCTGCGACGGCTTCGCTGTTGTGAGGATCATTTGGGTGAAAACGGCGTTGTCGTCGTCCCTCGCCGGAGCCGCCGCCTTGGTTGGTGGTCTTTGAAAGAGCTGAGAGCATCATCAAGCGGAGCACAGCCTCCCGGAAACGCTCTAACAATGTCATGGGAGAAGGAGTTTTGTTCTTAGTGCAAGAATTGGTCTTGAACCTGGGAATACATTGGCCCTTCATCATTTTTTCCTGGGTTTTCTATAATTTCTAATCTTCGTCTCAGACCTTTGAGGACGGCAGGATCATATTTATAGGAGAATCTACGGCATATGAGACAAAGATTCATAAATATGTATTGGTTTAGGTGACAAATTAAAGGATGCCAGGGCAAGAACATGGCTGGCTCCGCATGTGGCTTCACTGGTACTTCAACAGTGGCTAACCCAATTTTTTTTTTTCGATATATATTTGAGAGGTTTGAAGAATTGAAGATTCAAATCAAACTCAGGATTGTCCACATGATTTTAAATATTTATGTAATTGCCATCCCAGCTCACGAGGTTGACCAAGTTTTGTGGGAGTCGAAATTTCTAATTACTTGCCCTTACGTCTTACAATGTAGGGATAATATATGTCATTCAGCAGGTTCAGAAGCAGCCGAAAAATTGCATATAGAAAAAGAATCAAAGAAGATAAAAGGGAAGATGACTCTTCGATTCTGCTCCCGACAATCAAGTCAATAAAAAAAGTTAAAAAATACGAGATTGTACAAAATAATTATATACTTGAATACAATGGAAAGTCTCTTGAATATATAGAATTATTAAGCAAGTAAAAATGTATTTAAGTACCATCGCCAATGTTCGATTCATCTAGCATATATGATGGTCTAATTAGGTTTAAATTAACTATTAGTGGAACTTGAATATATCTACATTCAAATGAGTGAAATGACCTACAGCTGAAGTAGAAAATGAGCGATGCACGGCAGGCACATGGTAGTCTCTCGTATGGGAACTTTTGTCTTTGACTGAGAAGGACTCACATGGGTACATGTGCAGGGGTTACATTGTAAATTTAATGCATCCACCTACCTTGTTTTGCAATTTGCAAATGTTTTTGTTTCCGTGAACCTCCCATATCCAACGACACACGCACACGTATAGTCTTCTGACAAAGAGAGAATTAAGATTGTGCAGTGAATTTCACCACCATTGTCGGCCTTTTTGCTTCCCATTCCACACCTGCATTGCATTTCGCCGGAATTCGGTATCACCATGCATGTATGCTTCCGTACTCAAGACTTAATTATCTCATCCACTGCCTTTTGCATTCTAACGGCCATCACATGGTGAATTACTCACTCGCTGTTTGAATGCGTAGTGTGACCCTATCTATTTTAAATCTTAATTTCCCAGTACATAGGAAACGGTAATGGAAATATATAGGTGTTATACATATACATACATATATATATATATATATATTAAATCCCAGGGCATCCCAAACACAATTTTATTTTACAATAACTTTTTTTATAAATGGAATTTCAGAAAAAAAGTATTGTAAAAATAAAGAGTTTGAGTTTGGTCTATTTAATTGAAAATCACTTTTATCAATATTTTTAAAATTATGATTTCAAAATAAATACATTTTGACAGCTTGCCCAAATGAACCCTTAAATTTTTTCTTTTTTAAACAAGTAGTTTTGAGAAAAATGAACAATTTCTCTTTTCCAAAATTTTGGCCAAACAAGTTATAAGTGAAGTATGACCAGATGTGCTTATTCTTATTTGCTATTATGTAATTGTTTTAACTTTAACATATTTATATAAATTCCTTTTTAATTATTAATTTTGTGTACATAACTCTATAATTTCTACATTTTAATTAAATAATAAATTAAAAATAACCATAATAAACATCTTGAATTATTTATCTAGTTAAATAATATTAATTGCAAAATGAAATTTATTTTAAGTAATTTGACTTCAAAATTACTATTTTGAAATATTTACCAAATAATAATATTAATAAATTAAAGTGTATAATAAATAATTTTTTGAAATACAAAATACTTAGCGTGCATTTGTTTTAGTCGTTCGAAAATACATTTGATAAAATTTAACAAAAAATATTTTTCAAAAAATTTTAAAAAATAGATTAAAAATAAGAAATATTTAAAAGACATTTTCAACGTTTTTAAATAATGATTATTATTATTTTTATAATTTTTGAAAAATAATACTTTAATCATATAAATATTATTATTTAATAATAATCAAACTTAAAAAATAATAAAATATTATATTCATTTAATATCATAATGCTTTTAAAGAAACCCTTGGTTTACAAAATTCGTTTGGGCTCGAGTCTGCACCATATAGAAAAGTTTGAAATTGAGCTATATCAAGTAGGCCTTTTTTTGGGTTACCGAAGAAGCACAAATGTCTTGGAAATTGGAAGTGAAGAAAAAGAGAAGGAATATGGACGAAACTCAGTTACATACTTATATTATTGCAGTTTCAGAATAAATATATAACAAATGAATTATTAGAATGATAAGTATTAGTCTGAGACTCATTTTTAATCGCTCAAAATTTTTTTAAAAATATTTATATATTATTTTTAAATTAAATTATATTCATCTTAAAATGACATTCTTCTCCTCTCTGTCTTAAAAAATTATACTTTCTTTTTTTGAGAAATAAAAAAATTTATAATGTTATTAATTTTGATTAAATTACTCTTATTTTTATTATTTATATAATTTAAAATGTATTTGAATAATATAAAAAATATTTTTTTAACTTAAATAAAATAAATGTATTATTTTTAACTCAAAATAAATAATAATAAAATATTATAACCTTTAAAAATATATTTTATAATAAATTATAATATTTTTAAAAAATTAATAATATCATTAAAGATATTTTAGTTAAAATAAGTGAAATTATGAGTTTTTTTATTTTTTAAGATAGAAAAGCATAAATTTTCAAATATGAAAAAAAAAGTATAATTTACTCTAAGTTTTACAATACATTCACGTTGAATGCCTTCACAAGAAAATAAAAAAGTATAAGTTGCTAAAAATGGTAAAAGTGAAACAACTTTATTGCATTTCTCATAACATTATTAGAGAAGTATATGCAGTTTACAAAAACTTTTGCTACTGAACTCTAAGCTAGTGGTCTAGCTTATTAGCTCAGTAAACAAACATGAATTACAAATTTACAAAATTGAGAGGGTAAAATATTTGTCCTAATTTTTTGAATATGAAAAACAAGTACGTAATTATTAATCAAAGAAGAAAGCTTTCAAATTAAGACACACTTGTCTAATTAGAAACCAAATTAAACTCTTGGAGATTCAACTCCTTCCTTTCTTTTAGGGAAAAGCCATCCTATAAGAGGCATAATTGGCTTCCTCTTAATCTTAACCTTCTTCACTGAAGCATCTCTCTCTAGCACTTCATCCTTGTCACCATTAATAACTTTGGCTAGTGCATGAGGACTGGCAAATTTCACAAACCTTTTCTTCTCAAAGTACTCATTTTCTTCTGCTTTCTTTGTACTAATTTGTGCTTTGACATTTTCAATGAACTTCAAGTCTTCCACCTCTGGCTCTTGTCCATGTTGCAGCAACATGAGTTCTCTTGCCTTTGCTTCTCGCAGTTCTTTCTTTGTTCTTTCCATCTCTTCTTTAAGTGATTGAATGCAACGTGCCATGAAGTTAGCTTCTTCTTTGGCTTTTTCAAGGCTTTGCTTTGTCTCTTCTAACTCTGCCGTTAATGCTTTGATTCTAGATTGGGCACCTCCTGTTCCACTCGCTTCGCCTCTCATCTCAGTTATCTAAAACACAAAATTTGAATGTGATTTTGTTTTTCTTTATTTTTATTATTGTTTTATAAAATTAGATATGAGATAATATATTCTTGTTAAACATTTATTTTTATTTTCACATAATAATAGCATATTATTTTTGAGTAAATGATTGTTTTAGTTATCAAAAAATATATTTTATCTTAATTTAATTCTTAAAAAATAAAAATAATAAATTTCATCATTGAAAGATATATCTTATCTCTTTAATTTCATTCATAAAAAATATATTATGTTTTAATTTAATTTTTTCAGTATTAATAACATGATGTTAATAGCACCTAATTTTCATGGATCAAAGCAGTGCCTTTCACTAGTACAAATTAAATCAAAACAGTGTCAAATAAACAGTTTCATAAATATCACATTCTTAATATATACCACAGAACAATGATTAAATTAAGATATGATATATTTTTTAATAATAAAATTAATAATTTTTATTTTTTAAAGATTAAATTAAAACAAAATACATCTTTTAAATTAAATAACAATTTACTCTATTGTTTTTTTATATCAAAAATTCAAATCCATATATATATATATATATATATATATATTAGTATACTGGAACCCCATAATTCATAAGTATGTATCATATTGGCATATCCACATTCCACAACAATTTCAACTTAAATCTTCAACAACTTGAAAAACAGTTTGTGAATTGTGAATTCAAAGAGAGATCAGAGAGAGAGAGAACTGACCTCTTTGAGCTTAGTGGCATAAATTTCTCCAGCTAACACTCTTTCCCCAAACAACGTAACAGCTTGCTTAACGGAGGCGAAGGGTGCGCGTGTGTCAATCTCGGCTCGTCCCATCACCACCACTTCTCCTTCCTTTATGTCCATATATATGATATGATGAATATGAAGATATATTATGTTTGTATGAATCTGACTATCTCACTCACTTATCAGCAACGACAGAAAGTAAAGTAGAATGAGAAAAGGAACAGAAAGAAGGTCCATTTAAATGAAGTTGAACAACATGGAAAGTGGTTCTCGTACCAATAAGAAGTCGAAGGTGGTTAGTAATGGGTAGAGATATTGGTGGTTTGGTCTCTGTGATTTCGGCTTTAACTTAAACCAAAGGAGAAAGAAATTAATGAGAATGATAGTTAGTGGCCTTTGTTTCTTCGCGTCCACTTCACTGGTTTTTTGTTAATTGATGTTGACAAGGTGGTTGGACCATCTTGATTCAGTTAGTTATGTCTATTTTTTGAATGTGCCCTTTTTAGTTTAGGACTTGTACCTTTTAAACTAAATATTCCTATTAGAATATTATGGACTCCAACTCAGGTAGTAGTGGGGCCCACGTTTTGAGGAAGAAGAATAACATACAAGCGTATTATGTGAAACAAATTTTGAAAGAATAAATATGGCAAGTTTGAATTATTTTAGGTGAAATAATATAATAATTTCATATAAAAAAAAGATATACATAAAATTAATAAAGTTATAGGCTCCGTTTATATAATAGAGACTATAGATAAATTTTATATTCTCATTTTATTTTTATTTTTTTCTTTACATGATATTATTATATTTTTTTAAGTATTATGCAAAAAAAAATATAGAATATGAATATATTATTTATTTATAATCTCTATTATATAAATAAAATCTATTATTTAATTTTATATCTATTTTTTTAAATGATAATATTATATTATTTTCTCAAATATCTAATATTTTTTTATTATAAATTGATAGGAAGGAGAAACACTCAAAACTATCAAATAGGACACCAATAATATATTAAAAAAATTAATAAAAATTCAAGACAAATAATAATTATATAAATTTAAATCACAAATAATTTTTACTAATGACAATTATTCAACTAAACTTTAGTTGTTTGAGAATATGCACGGAGAGAATTATCCACCAAACAACTTTTTGTATGGCAAGCGTGATAATTTGAAATACTAAATCGAGTAGTCCATAGTGCAGGGCTGGCCCAACTGGATTAAGTCGATCCATCTCTCAGTGGTAGAAATGTTGAAGCCCAAAAAAAGGTCCATCTTCAAGAGGATAGAGAGGAAGAAGGATTGTGGGTTTTGGACAAAAACATGTGGCACTTTCTTTGTACATATTCCAGACATTTCGTCCTTAAGTTTGACTATGAGTTTTGAAAAAAGTGGAGCAGTGTGATTAAGGTTTAAATGTACTTTTAATTTTTTATTTTATTTTATTAAAGTTATAATATGATCTACTTAATTTTAAAATAAATAATATTATATCTTATTTCATAAAATGATTTAATTTTATTTAAAACTTGATACCAAATTTAATAATTAATTGAATTAGATGTTAAATTAGATTTTAAATTACTAATTTTATATAAATAAAATAACAAATAGTCATTAGATTATTAAATTCGACGATAAATTTTGAATTAATAATATAATAAAAGAATGAAACTAGTTTATTTTATTAAGAAGATTAAATTGTTTACATTTAAATTAAGATGACTAAAATAAATTTTTTATAAAATTAAAAGGACCAAAAATTTATTTAAGTCATCTATTAATAAAAATTACAAAATTATACTCCTGTAAAACAAATAATAAAGGTAAACATAGTTTGATTTTAGAACGAAGAGGAACTTCTCATTGAAAAAAATAGAGGAGAGGATTTCCTTGTAAAAAAAAGGTAAAATTAAAAAAAAAGAAATAAATTACCAAAAATTTAAAAAAAGAGAATTAACAAATTAAAAAAAAAAGAAAGTAAATGGAGAGATTATAATAGTCAAAATTTTACTACAGTAAAGCAAATAATCAAAAAAATGTTATAAAGAAAGACAGACACTGGCCCCCTCCAAGCAAGTAGAAATCTCACGCAATGCCTAGTATGGTGGGAGGTGTTACAAGATGCTAGAATTTTCTGTTTGGAGAAACAAGGCCGTGACAAAGGGCACGGGAAAGAGGAGGGAAAATACAGTTGCTTGATGTACCTCACACTAGCCCTAAAATAAATACTCTTAACTTGTAAGCTTCACCGAAAAATTTTCTTCTTCAGCTATACCAATCGCTCAAAGTTCCAGTTTCTGCTCATCGCAAGACGACGAGTGTCGATTATTGAGAGCTTTCGTGTACAGAAAATAGTTGCAGAGCCATGAATATACCATTTATTTCTTGAACCCTAGAATCATAGACCATAGCGAAATTGACTATACTTTGTGGACATTTGTGAAGAGGGAAGATAGGGTTTGAACTTGTTTTGATTTCGGCTTTTACTTCCTCAACTCCAGCATGAGTCCTATTCAGAATTTCGAGCAACATTCACGTCATCTCGTGGAGTCCGACCTCCGTATGCTCTCTATCTGTGTCTCTTGCTGCAACGAGCTCAATTTAGTATCTTCTGAACTTTTTTATTGTTATTGTTCAAGTGCCTAGAGAAGCGTAATGATGAAAATTTACGGACATAATAATATACGTGCATCATACAGAGAATTAGATACTTCTTATTGCACTTTTCTGTGGCTAGCTTTTCTAACTTATAAATTCACATGGTATTGGAAAATAGGTGCTTGTGACCTCGAGTTAATGTTTTCTCAGTTTTCCTGCTTATCACATTTTCTATCTTCTTAGTTTGCATTTTGCTATGACAAGTATAAGCTTGTTCTGCTGTCTGTCTTGTGTGGGCAGTTTTGATTTATTTCTGCTTTGTTTTTATTTTTGGGTGAAAATAGCGATTCAGGCCAGGCTGCAGATGGTGATGGAAGTGCGGGATAGTCTTGAGATTGCTCATACTGCTGAGTACTTGAATTTTCTAAAATGTTACTTCCGGGCATTCTCAGTGATACTTCTTCAGATTACAAAGCCTCAATTTGTGGACAATCCTGAGCACAAGCTTCGGAATATTGTAGTGGAGATCTTAAATCGTCTTCCACATAGTGAAGTTCTCCGCCCCTTTGTACAGGACCTCTTGAAGGTTGCTATGCAAGTACTTACCACCGACAACGAAGAGAATGGCTTAATTTGCATCCGAATAATCTTTGACCTCTTGAGGAATTTTAGACCAACTCTAGAAAATGAAGTTCAGCCATTTCTGGACTTTGTCTGCAAGATTTACCAGAATTTTAAATTGACCGTTGGCCATTTCTTTGAGAATGGGGCAGTGGCTGGGGAAGATGTCAAGCCCATGGAGACTTCACTTTCTGATCAAGGTATAAGCACTGCTTCTGCTACTGGTTTGCAGCTTAACCCAAGTACTCGCTCATTCAAGATAGTTACGGAGAGTCCACTGGTGGTGATGTTCCTATTTCAATTGTATAGTCGTCTTGTTCAAGCAAATATTCCTCAATTATTGCCATTGATGGTTGCTGCTATATCAGTTCCTGGCCCTGAAAAGGTTCCTCCTCATTTAAAAACGCATTTCATTGAGCTCAAGGGTGCACAGGTCAAGGTACGTGGATATTTTGAATGTTGTTAATTGTTATAATACTGTGGATATTTTTAACTGAGGATGTCACCTGGAGTTATTAGACAATAAGGTGATATCACATATTTATTGAGAAAACCAGTTTTTTCGAGCTTAAATGTCCTGCAGTAGTGTGGCTTTTTTTATTTGAATTCTCCCAAATTTATTTCTTCAAATATTGGTGTTGTAGCAGGTTGCAAGTTAGAAACTAAGATGGCCAAGGGTATATGTGGTGTTTTTGTTTTGGAGTATTCTAAGAGATGAGGAGAGAATGACACGCAATGTAGAGGTGTATCATGGCATGTGTTACACTTGCAAACCTTTTGACAATAATATATATTTTTTGAAGTTTTTGAATAAGGCATCAAACAAATCTGAAATGCAATGAGGATTTTTTATTTTATTTTTTGAATATTAAAAGAATATTTTAGTGAAGCAAGGACAAAAAGCTTTTTTATAGGCAAGAAGACTTCAATCTTTGTATAACTCTTTCAAATGTCCTAACAGGAACTACAATTACATTTTCTGCATTAGTCTTATGGTCGTGAAGAAACAATCTTTGTTACTCTCTACACATTTCAATAGGATCAGATAGTCCATTGTGTATAGAAGAATGTGGTGGCTTTACTTCGATTGCTAAACAGATGGAAAAGCACTTACACTATTATTCTGCCTCTTTGCCTCTCCTTAGGTGTGTCCAATGACGTTATAAGTTATTCTTGACTCAGTGTGAAGAATAATTTCTGTTGCCCGATTAATTTTGGAAAAGAAGCCTCAATGTGGTGGCCATTAGAGAGTAGAGATATAGCCTAACTTTATTGTAGCAATTTGGGCTTAATATGTGAATGGAAAGCAAATTTATTTATACATTAATCTATCTGTTTTCTTCTCCTGATATCCTCCATTTTATATGCTTATTAGTTTTATGTTCTGTCATTGCAGACAGTTTCTTTTCTAACTTATCTGTTGAAAAGTTATGCTGATTATATAAGGCCACACGAAGAGAGTATATGTAAAAGCATTGTGAATTTGCTTGTAACATGTTCTGATTCTGTATCAATAAGAAAGGTGACGTTTGTTTCACACTTTTTTTCTGAATTGATTTCTCTTTCATTGGTTTAATGCAAAAATTATTTGGTGCAGGAATTATTGATATCTCTGAAACATGTCCTTGGAACTGATTTCAGAAGGGGATTATTTCCTCTGATTGACACTTTATTGGAAGAAAGGTAACATTTTGACCTCTTCCAAGATCTTGAGGCAGATTTTTTTTGGGCGTTGTGGGGGGTTAAGTGTAACTGCCTCAGTTTTGGATGGTAATCAGCGATCCAAATCTAGATGGTCATAACTTCTCACTGGGATAATCAAACAGTCATTGTCTTATCAAGCAAAAAAATATTAAAAATATAACCTATAGTATCTTCGCAGTGGATGTTCACTTTCCATCTCATTAAGAGAGTCATGGAAGTGGCTTTATATTATGTGCTTGCTCATTCTTTACTGGTTATGCATTCAGATTTGAGTCTTTAATTCATCAAGAAGTGGAAATTGATAGACACAATGGTAGGGTTGAGGTTGTGAGGAAGATAGAGAATTTAGCAAAGGTTACATGGAATCTTAGGGTTGTTTTTCCCTCTTCATGGTGATTAAAACTTAATAGCTATACAATTGTTTTGAACATTTTCTTAAAGTTAGTCAATCTCTTAGGGTCCTTGTTGGAACTGGGCGGGCTTGCTTTGAGACACTGAGGCCTTTGGCTTATAGTCTTCTGGCAGAGATTGTACATCATGTTCGGACAGAACTCGCATTACCGCAGGTATGCTTATGCTTTTATTTATTCTAGATGGGATGTGTATATTGCTAATTGTAACTCCTTCTAGAACATTAAATTCAAATTTAGCAATGATTAAATTCAAGTTTATTTTTTGTGGACACACTAAAAGGGATAGGATTAGGAATGATTGCATTAGAGAGAAAGTTGGAGTAACACCTATAATAGAAAAGTTAGTTGAAATGCACTTTAGATGGTTTGATCATGTACAAAGGAGACCATTCGAGGCTCTTGTATGAAGAGTAGATCAAATAGAAAATAGTCCAATAACTAATGGTAGAAGGAGATCAAAGAAAACAATAAAAAAAACTATTAAAATGAATTTCACTATTAACTACCTAGCTATAGAAATAAACCAAGATGGGAATCGTTAGCATCGCTTGATTTATGTAGCTGATTCCACCTAGTGGGAAAGACTTTGTTGTTGTATTAAAGTCGGTATCTCATTTCCTCAATGGAGTACGTGTGTGATTCCATAGCATGAATATAGATGGTTACATGATCTGTTGAATTTTTGTTTGTTACTATTGACTAATATAATATACAGTGACCTTATTTGGTTATCAGGTCTTATATAATATTCTTAAAGTTTCATGATATATGAACATCTGCTTTGGTTATAGAAAAGGTTCTGAAAATTCTTGTTACTGGGTTGCTAACAGTTCAATAACCATGCTGCAAGAATAAGATGAGCACGAAGATAGGATTTGTCATTTTTCTAAGATGCAGAGTAGGGCTTATTGTCTTGTTACCCCTAATATTGTTTTGCCATATGTAGCCTGCTGGAGCAATTTCTATATGTTCCAAAGAGTAAGATGTTATATTTGGTTGTGGATGTGCCATAAATAAGCCTGCAGAGGAGTTATTTATTTTCTCTCGTCAAAGGCTGCTGACTGTGGAAAACTGTTTGGCAGGTCCTGTTAATTTGACCACACATTGAGTAGCTATTTTTACAATAGCATTCTTAACATATTATGAAGGAACACTTAATGAATTTTTTTCTGAGGTGGTAAGAAAGGTAAAATCAAACAAACTGAAATTGGTTAGAAAAGGGAAATAAGTGCTTCTGGCTGCGTTCCTTGACCCATGGCTTCCTTCATTCTTCCTAATAAATTTTTTAGTTAGAAAGTTGCTGCACAAATTTTAGTCAATGTTTCTTGGCTTTTGGATGGGGAATATAAAATAACTGAGTTCCTTAGGGGATAAGATGTTATAATTTTTTACTGCACATTTTATCCCAATGTATGTGACTTCTACTAACATAATTTATACAGTTGTATTGTATTCTTGCAAATATCTTTAACTGACAAAATTTGGTTACACCTGCCACTGCAGTGTGAGAATTGAAAAATTGAAAATAATGTAAAATTATCTTCATTTGGTTAGTTGAGTTTTAGTTGTTGAATGAGGATTGTTTGAGTTAAAGTTAAATTGGGTTGGTTTTGGTTGCCTATATAAAGGTATGCTATTCATTCTTAGTTTGTCACCTGATCTTTCCTAATTCAATTTTTTATATGGCTGCAGTTGACGCGGATCATTTACTTGTTCTCAAGTAATATGCATGATGCTTCATTGTCACTAAGTATTCACACCACTTGTGCTCGCTTGATGCTGAATCTGGTGCATAGCTTAACTCTGTTCTTTAGAATTTATTTTGATTGCAATTCTCTGTTCTAAATTTTTTGAGTGTCTATTTCCTTTCTCAAGAATCTTTTGATGATTAGCTCTTAAGCTTTTGGTGAAAAGTTGTATGGGAAAATTTTGAGATGTGCATGGAGTGCTGTAACAAAATCTTGTTGCCTCATTTTCTTTGGAAATGGGGACATAATTGTTTGGCTCATAAATGGTATTTTGCATGTGGTGTTTTTATGTGGTTTAACTTATTTTTTTTAAAGGGGGATGGATTGCTTGTATTTTTGACATTTATCTTTTTTATTTATGGTTTTTCTGTTTTCTCTTTAGAAGCTTTTTACCCCTCCTTTATAAACCTAGAATCTTGTTGCATCATTTGTTTTGGGAATTGTGATATAATTGTTTGTTTGGCTTTTTTATGGTGTTTTACTTGTTGCCTTTGTAGATGGTTTGACTTTTTTTAAGGGGCTGTAGGGAGTATTGTATTCATTACTTGTATTTCTTATTTTTATGTAATTTGATTTTTTTTTTTTGGTTCTCTTTTTAGAGGATCTCTTCTTTTGTCTCCTGTAATCTCTTCCTTCCTTATCAACAAAGCTTTTCTTTTTGATCCCCTTCTCCGAAATATTGAAAGAGTTGAGAGTTATTTGCTGATCTATTAACGAAAATTTCTCTTGTTATGCTTTTCATTGTATCTAGGTGGAACCAATTTTTGAGAGAGGTGTTGATCAACAGTCTATGGATGAAGCAAGGATTCTTTTGGTCTGATGAATAATTTGTGCTAGATTTTGACAATTTAGTCTTGCACTTTATGACCTTTTGGGAATGACTTGCATAATGTTACTCTACAGGGCCGTATTATAGATGCTTTTGTTGGGAAATTTAATACTTTCAAGCGTACAATACCCCAGGTAATTATGTTTCTCTACTGTAAATACATCATTTAGTGCAAAAGACGTCAGGTTGTTATGTTTATAAGAGCGAGTAGGCAAATCTACATAACACGAGTGTTATACTGATATGGTTATTTTATAATTGACATCTAAGTATCTATCATTTAGATGTTTCTGGAAATGTATATTAACAGTCTCCTATTGGTGCCATAATTATTTTTAATAGCTCTCTTCATTCAATTCTAGTTCCTAGAAGTTTTGCCCCTTCTTTGCACTCACAATTCCATCTTTCAAGGGAATTATATATCAGGTATATGTCTTTGTGTGTCCAAATGTAACCTGATCGTTTGATCATCAACCTGAAGCTGTTCTCTGAGCCTGTCCTCTGTATAATCCATTTATATTGCTTTTGTTGATCACAGGCTGTTTATGATTGAATACCTCTGATTAGTCTTGTAATGCCTGCAGTTCATTGGGCTCTAATATTGTTGATTCCAAGGGTACTAGATTTTGTCATGCTGTGTTTTTTTCTAATTTGTTGATAATCATGTTTGCTTCTGTTAATAGCTGTTGGAGGAGGGCGAGGAGGGAAAGGATCGTGCTACTTTGAGGTCAAAACTTGAGCTGCCTGTGCAGGTAGGTGGAATACTATTGTTTGAGGATTTTTTAAGGTATGCTGATACTGCAATTATTAATTTCACATTTTGACTGGTGCCACTTATTTGCTTAACTTTACTCTGTTCAAATTTGGGTTGAACTGTTGAAAGGAAACAGAGAAGTATAACTCAATTGTAGAGTAATGAACACATTATTTAAAAAGAAAAAGGGATCTGCTTGTTATTTTTAGTCAGTATAGTAGCAAGTAATCAAGGACAGACATTTTGACTTCCTCATGATGCCCTCTGCATGCTTATTTTACTTGATCAATTTTGTAATTGCTTATAATTTCTTCTGAACAATTAATTTTCTTAAAAATTGTGCATTTGTAAATTGGCTAACAGAGAGGAATGGAGGACAGGAGAAGATAGAAGAGTAGGGAAACATGCAAACTGTTGAACTATATGGGAATTGGGAAATAAACATATTTCTTGATGTTAAGAGTTGTTGAGGTTATTTTCTAAATTTAAAATGAGGTCATTTTAATTAAAGGCCCCTAAAAAATAGTTGGACATTTTGGTACATATTAATAAGATATAACATAATGGTGTTTTTCGGTTACCTGAATCATCACATTCTTTCATGGAATCACTAATTGAGGTGACCAATTTTTCCATCTTTTTCTCCTCATCATTTATTGGAATAATCATCAAACATTTTTCATTTATATAAACCTGTGCACTTCCATTTATCTGGTTTTTATTATATGAAAATATTTTTCACTTAAATTTTTGGGTTTCTTGGGATTGGTGTTCATGAACTTAATGTGGTTTGAATGTTTTCTATTAAACAAAAAGTTGTTTATACCATTCAATTTTTATTTTTTACAATGTTCAATTGAAGTTAATGTTTCTTCTATTTGATCAGAAGGAAATGAGTCCATTATTGCTTCTTAGTAAGGCAAGAAATTCAGTTTACAAAGTTCTCATTGATCTATGGCACTATTCTGCTTGTCTTCGAGTTAAAGTTATCATTAATATCATTGCTGATTTATTATTATATTCTGAATTGTAAAGCACTACTTTGCTGTAATAAGTTTTTCTTTCCTTGACTCTTGTATCATTTCTATGCAGGCCGTTTTGAATTTGCAGGTCCCTGTTGAACATTCTAAGGAAGTTAATGATTGTAAACATTTGATTAAGACATTAGTAATGGGTAATTTATTTCCTGAACCTTCGATAGGTCCTTGTCTTTATTTTTCTCAATAATCGTGTCTAGCTCTTATCTAGTTTTGATGCTTGTTTTCTTTTGACTGATAAAGACCACTTTCTTTTCTGTTGTTAAATTTTATGGTTATTTGTACTTACAGGAATGAAGACCATCATATGGAGCATCACTCATGCACATTTGCCCAAATCTCAGGTTATCAAATCCTTTGCATGATAATCCTGTTTGTGGATTGGCCCCCCTCCCCCACCCCCAACCACAAAAAAAAATTCTCTTTTTTAAGTTTCCTTATCTATGAGATTGCTCCTCTCTATGGAACATTGCAGGTGCTTGTCTCACCACCATCTAATTTACCACCTCAGGCATTCAAGGGCATGAGAGAAGAGGAGGTACTACAAATGGGCTGATTATGTTTAACATGGGTTTCCAAGCTTATTAGTTATATTTGACTCTTAAGTGTTATGTAGGTCTGGAAAGCCTCTGGTGTCCTAAAAAGTGGCGTACACTGCTTAGCACTCTTTAAGGAGAAGGACGAGGAGAGGGAAATGCTTCACCTTTTTTCACAGATTTTGGCCATCATGGAACCTCGAGATCTAATGGATATGTTCTCTTTGTGTATGTCTGAGCTCTTCGATTGCATGATTGCCAACACACAACTTGTCCATATATTCTCTACCCTGCTAGCAACCCCCAAAGTGTACCGGCCATTTGCAGACGTGCTGGTTAGTTTTCTTGTGAGCAGCAAACTTGACGTCTTGAAGAACCCAGATTCACCAGCAGCAAAACTGGTTTTGCATCTTTTCCGGTTTATCTTTGGTGCTGTTGCTAAAGCACCTTCAGATTTTGAGCGGATTTTACAGCCTCATGTGCCTGTTATAATGGAATTTTGTATGAAAAATGCAACTGAAGTTGAAAGGCCTCTTGGTTATATGCAATTGCTTCGCACAATGTTTAAGGCACTTCAAGGATGCAAATTTGAACTTCTACTGCGGGACTTGATCCCCATGCTGCAGCCCTGCCTTAATATGCTTTTGACTATGCTAGAGGGGCCAACTGGGGAAGATATGAGGGATCTGTTGCTGGAGCTTTGCTTGACCTTGCCTGCCCGTTTGAGCTCATTGTTGCCATGCCTTTCTCGTCTCATGAAGCCTCTAGTATTATGTCTCAAAGGAAGTGATGACTTAGTCAGTCTAGGTTTACGAACGCTTGAGTTTTGGGTCGATAGTTTAAATCCTGACTTCCTGGAGCCCAGCATGGCCAATGTTATGTCTGAGGTGATTCTGGCCTTGTGGTCTCACTTAAGGCCTGCTCCTTATCCCTGGGGTGCAAAAGCACTGCAGCTTCTTGGCAAGTTAGGTGGCCGAAACAGACGTTTCCTTAAAGAGCCTCTTGCACTTGAGTGCAAAGAGAATCCTGAGCATGGGCTTCGCTTGATTCTGACATTTGAGCCTGCAACCCCTTTCTTGGTGCCACTCGACCGATGCATAAATCTTGCTGTGGCATCTGTAATGCATAAAAATAGTGGTACGGATGCCTTCTATCAGAAGCAGGCCCTAAAGTTCCTGCGTGTTTGCCTATCATCTCAGCTAAATTTGCCTGGAACTGTAACTGATGAGGGATGTACACCCAAGCAGCTGTCTTCACTGTTGATGTCTACAATTGATCAATCATTGCGCAGATCTGAATCACCTGATGTAAAGGTTAGTTTGGAATTCTTGTACGGAATTCCTCGTATATTAAACCATGTATTTACATATTTGATTATTCTGTAAAAGTACCTTTTTCCTTGTTATTTAATAAATCACTGACACTCAACATTCATATGATCAATAACTCTGCCTGAGGTCATTCATTTAGGTTTCTTTTGCTGTGTATCAGTGGTTTTGGCTTTACTTCAACCTTTGGATTCTTCCTTCTTCACTTGTCTTTCTTTCCTCCTGGATCTTTTAATTTTGATTTTAATACAATCATTGCATATTTGGATGGGTTTATATTATGGAGAATTTATTGTTACTTCAATTATATTTAACATCTCATTTCAGGCTGATTTAGGTGTAAAGACAAAGACCCAACTTATGGCTGAGAAGTCTGTTTTCAAGATTCTATTGATGACTGTCATTGCTGCCAATGGCGAGCCAGACCTCATGGACCCCACAGATGACTTTGTTGTTAATTTATGCCGCCATTTTGCAGTGATATTTCATATTGATTCTTCGTCCATTAATGTTTCAAATGCTGCACTAGCTGCTTCGTTGCTGTCAAATAATGTTCATGCCAGTTATAGGCCAAAAACCAATGCTTCTTCAAATCTAAAGGAACTGGACCCTCTAATATTCTTGGATGCTTTAGTTGATGTACTAGCAGATGAAAACAGACTCCATGCCAAAGCTGCTCTTGGTGCTTTAAATGTCTTTGCAGAAACACTTGTGTTTCTAGCTCGTTCAAAGCATACGGATGTCATTATGTCCAGGGGACCTGGTACACCAATGATAGTATCTAGTCCATCAATGAATCCTGTATATTCTCCACCACCAAGTGTTCGTGTTCCTGTATTTGAACAACTCTTGCCCCGTCTTCTGCATTGTTGCTATGGACTTACTTGGCAAGCACAAATGGGAGGTGTCATGGGACTTGGTGCATTGGTTGGGAAGGTCACCGTGGAGACTCTCTGCCTTTTTCAAGTAAGGATTGTGCGTGGTTTGATATATGTGCTTAAAAGGCTTCCCATATATGCTAGCAAGGAGCAAGAAGAGACAAGTCAGGTGCTCACCCAAGTTCTTCGAGTTGTAAATAATGCTGATGAAGCAAATAGTGAGGCACGGAGGCAAAGTTTTCAAGGAGTAGTTGATTTTCTTGCTCAAGAGTTGTTCAACCAGAATGCATCAATCATTGTGAGAAAGAATGTACAGTCATGCTTGGCACTATTAGCCAGCAGGACTGGCAGTGAGGTGTCTGAATTACTTGAGCCATTGTATCAACCTTTACTTCAGCCTCTTATAATGCGGCCACTGAAATTAAAGACTGTTGACCAACAGGTATTTTCTTTTCCTGATGGCTACTTTTCGGATCTACCTACAAACTTTCATCAATTTATTTGCTTACTTGACTATATCTTTTGAGTAGGTTGGAACAGTTACAGCGTTGAATTTCTGCCTAGCATTGAGGCCACCTCTTCTCAAGTTGACTCCAGAGTTAGTTAGCTTCCTGCAAGAGGCATTGCAAATAGCAGAGTCTGATGACAGTGCATTGGCTACAAAGATTTTTAACCCCAAAGTGGTGACATCATTGACAAAACTTAGAACAGCTTGCATTGAGCTACTCTGTACAACAATGGCATGGGCTGATTTTAAGACTCCAAATCATTCTGAATTGCGTGCAAAGATTATTTCAATGTTTTTTAAGTCTCTGACTTGTAGGACACCTGAAATTGTTGCTGTTGCTAAGGAGGGACTGCGTCAGGTAGAAATGCTTTCTTAATGTTATAGTTCCTGCTTCTTCATCAGATTGATTAGGATGTTTGCAAAGAAGTTTGTATGTCCCTGGTTATGCATGTTCAGGGGTGCTGCTGCCTATGTCTCAGAACATGTATTTGAGGGAATCTTTTGTGTCCTTGAAATATTTTCCTGATTATGCAACCCCTTCAGTGTCAATCTTTTCCTGATTATTTAGTTATATATTACTGTTTTGGTAGTTTCAATTATCCAAATGATATTGTTGCAATTGTACATCTTTTATACTTTTGTTTTACATACATGCTCTTAGTGGACTTCCTTGGGATTTTTTAAGCTCATTTTCTTCTCTTTCACTATATCACTTAGGTTATCAATCAAAGGATGCCCAAAGAACTTCTGCAAAGTAGCCTTAGGCCAATATTAGTCAATTTGGCGCACACAAAAAATCTCAGCATGCCTCTTTTGCAAGGCCTAGCCCGCCTTCTTGAACTGTTGTCCAATTGGTTTAATGTTACTTTGGGTGGCAAGCTTTTGGAGCATCTAAAGAGGTGGTTGGAGCCTGAAAAGCTTGTACAGAGTCAGAAGTCATGGAAGGCTGGTGAAGAACCAAAGATTGCTGCAGGTTTTAAATCTATGGTTTAATCTATTTAAGTGTTGCTGATGCATCTTCCTTAGTTCCTACATGTACTGATGACATCATTTTCTATCATTACAGCTATAATTGAGCTTTTTCATTTGCTTCCTGCTGCTGCTTCTAAGTTCCTTGATGAACTTGTAACCTTGACTATTGATTTGGAAGGAGCTCTTCCTCCAGGACAAGTTTACAGTGAAATTAATAGTCCATACCGCCTTCCACTCACCAAATTTTTAAATCGCTGTGCACCCCTAGCAGTTGATTATTTTCTTGCTCGATTAAATGAACCAAAATACTTCAGGAGGTAAGTTTGATATGCTCTACTGGTTTTGTACAGCATATAGATTGTATGCTAACTTAGTTTTCCCTCTTGTTCTGTTTTTTTGGGCTGTAAATTCAGGTTTATGTATATAATTCGTTCTGATGCTGGTCAGCCATTGAGAGATGAACTTGCAAAATCACCACAAAAAATACTTGCAAGTGCTTTCTCCGAATTTCTGCCAAAATCTGATGTTGCAATCGCTCCAGCATCTACAAGTATACATAATAGTTTATTAGGTGAAGAGAGCCTTGTTACCCCTTCAACTGATATTTCTAATCCTGCTGCTGTGCCTCCCAGTGCAGCTTCAGATGCTTACTTTCAAGGGCTAGCACTGATAAAAACATTGGTGAAATCCATTCCTGGTTGGTTACAAAGTAATCGAATTGTGTTTGATACATTAGTACTTATTTGGAAGTCACCTGCAAGAATCTCCCGCCTGCAAAATGAACAGGAGTTGAACTTAGTGCAAGTAAGTCTTGTAATAGATAGGTGAATTTATTTACTGCTATCTTATTGTTGTTGATAGTTGAGCAAAGGAAAATCTTTATGAATATTTTGGTTCTTTTCTGTCCTTGGTTGCTGCCCAAAGACACCTCTAGATAAACCAGAGGCCACTCTAAGATCTCTCAATGAGTCAAAGTTCAATTTCATAGCATTGCCTGCGTAGACCAAGTTTTTTGTGCCAATTTGGCTGGTTTCTTTATATATCTTCACCTTGGACGTTATCTGGAATATTCAACAAATGACATTATCTATGTTTTGTTTTCCCTTTGGTTTTCACCACAAATGTGTTAGCACACATGCTCAGTGTGACTTAGATACCAATTGAATCTTAAAATAATCATGAGCTGTAGAAGTTTTTCAAAGTATTTGTCATAATAAACCCATTTTTTTGGTGTCCTCTTCATATGATATCATGTGTAATTGTTTACTATTTATGTTAATTGGATAGCTGTACTGTACTTAATAGGTTAACACAAATGATTTGCTTCAAACTCAAAGACCTAATAAGGCTCTTTTACCTAATGTTTATATCACGTTCTTCAGAAGTTCAGAATGAATAACCATTTTTTTGGCATTGTGAGGTGGCTTGGCATATTTGGAATGGGCTGTTTGGTTTATTTAAGGACGGTTGGGCTTTTCTAGCTATCATGTTTAGGGTTTTTGGGAGGTAAAAGGAGAACAAAATTCTTTGGCAAAATGCACTCTTTGCTACTCTGTGGTGTCTTTGGTTAGAACAGAATGCTGAAGTGTATATATAATCAGCAATTCCTTCTGTCACATCATTTGGAGATGATTATTTTTGTGTCCTCTTTGTGCATTTCTGCTATTGGTTCCCCACTACATCTTCACAGGGATTAAGTTACTCTTTTGAATTAGCTTGAGTTGTTTTCATTTGTCTGGGAAGGATATCTTGTCCTCTGATTTTGTACCTTTCATTCTTTTGTTCATAAAAAAATCTGTCTAAAAGCTATTTCTTTTTAATAAATAGATCTGAGGCAAGTTACATTGAATATCAATTTTAAGTTGTATGGTTGCTATAATATTGCAGCTGGTAAAACTTACTGCACAAATGTCTTTACTCCTTAGAAAATGAGTGTGTTAATTTTCCACATAAACTCTTCCATTTATGAATGCTATTGCTGTCATTATCTTCAAACTCCAGAATGTCCTGTGTCACCTATTATGATTTAGAAGTTTTGTATTGGTGTGTATAGTATTTGAAAATTTTAACTTGTTCAAATGCTGATTCTGCTTTATTTTACTTTTGGGTTCTCTATGTCTTATTATCCCATAATCTTATTAGTTTATTTATAAATTCAACGTAGCTTTTTACTTTTAACTTATTAAATTTTTCAAGTCTTAAAAGTGGATTGCATGATGAATAATGCTAGCAAATTTGGCTAGCTAACTGGTTTTCATGATCATTATTCAATTACAGGTTAAAGAAAGTAAGTGGCTTGTCAAATGCTTTCTGAACTACTTGAGGCATGACAAGAATGAAGTGAATGTTCTTTTTGATATACTTACCATATTCTTATTTCATAGTCGTATTGATTATACATTCCTCAAAGAGTTTTACATCATCGAGGTAATTTGTTATCTAATTTTTTTCTATTGAGGTTTCAATTGTTTCAATTTGAATCATATGCAATATGTCTTGGTACCTTTCAGGTTGCGGAAGGCTACCCACCCAACATGAAAAAGGCACTCTTGTTGCATTTTTTGAACCTTTTCCAATCAAAGCAACTTGGTCATGACCATTTGGTGGTTGTAATGCAAATGCTAATTCTTCCAATGCTAGCTCACGCCTTTCAAAATGGCCAAAGTTGGGAGGTTGTTGATCATGCTATTATAAAAACAATTGTTGAGAAACTTCTAGATCCTCCTGAAGAGGTATAGCTTGATCCTATGGGGAATGACACATTTGACCTAAGTTGTCTGTTGGCCTATTCATCCTATTCATATCTTGTTAAATCTGCATGCTCCAGTATATGATGCAATTTTGAGTGTTTGGGTCTCAATGAATCACATTCTCCTTTTGTAGGTTTCTGCTGAGTATGATGAGCCTTTAAGGATAGAACTATTGCAGCTTGCTACTTTACTCCTTAAATATCTTCAGAATGATCTCGTCCATCACAGGAAGGAATTAATAAAGTTTGGGTGGAATCATCTGAAGCGTGAAGATACTGCAAGCAAACAGTGGGCATTTGTGAATGTTTGCCATTTCTTGGAGGCTTATCAAGCCCCAGAAAAAATAATTCTTCAGGTACGGGAGTATGGCTTTTTCATATTTTCTGTACTCAAATTATGTTTACTTAAGCACAGACTTTTCTTCCCTCAATACTTCTAGGCTAGTTGTTATCCTGATGATTGGCTGCAATATTTTACTTTTGTTGGAAAGACAAATTTCCTTTGGCCAACCTTGGTTTACTTTCTACAATTTTAAATTTTAAATATCAATGCCCTTGAGAGAAAAAGGTGAAAGTCTAACTATGATCATGATACATTGTACGTGGAAGTGGGAGTTTAACTTGTGAACATATTTGTTTTGGAAGAATGAGAAAATTCTATATATTTTATGAGAGCAAAGTGTAGGGTATTTATACAAGAGGAGAGAACCTATTCTAGGAAGAGAGAATAAATACAATTAATACAATTAATTCCTAATTTCTAGGCTAAACTTTAGGGTCTACAATCACCATAATTCTAATTGATTTACATGATCCTATTTTATTCACAACACTCCCCCTAGGCTAAACTTTAGGGTCAACAATCACCATAATTCTAATTGATTTACATGATCCTATTTTATTCACAACACTCCCCTTCAAGCTGGAGCATATGAGTCATATACACTAAGCTTGTTACATATGTATTTTATTTGAGGACCTCTGAGAGACTTAGTGAAGATATTTGCTAGTTGATCATTTGAATTGACAAATCGAGTGGCGAGACACCCAGATTGAATTTTTTCTCTAATAAAGTGACAATCAATTTCAATATTTTTGGTTCTCTCATGGAACACCAAATTTGAGGCAATGTGCATTGCTGCTTGGTTATCATAGATCAACTCCATCTTATCTATGTTCCCAAATTTATCTCTTGAAGAAGTTGCTTTAACCATAGTAGTTCACAAGTTGCTCAAGCCATAGCACGATACTCATCTTCTGCACTAGATCTTGCAACTACATTTTGTTTCTTGCTTTTCCAAGAGACTAGGTTACCACTGATGAACACATAGTATCCTGACGTGGATCGCCTATCATCTGGTAAACCCGCCCAATCTGCATCAGTAAAGCCAACAACCTGGGATTTCCCCTTGTCTTCATATAATTCTTGGCCTGGCGCTCCTTTAATATATCGAAGGATTCGAACAACTGCATCCCAATGGCTATCACATGGTGATTGTAAGAACTGGCTGACTATACTCACAACAAAAGATAAATTTGGACGAGTGATAGTGAGGTAATTAAGTTTTCAAACAAGTCTTCGATATCTTTAAGAATCTTCAATCAACTCTTCCTGTCCTGGATGGAGTTTGACATTTGGATCTATTGGAGTGTTAACTGGTTTGTAGTTTTTCATGCCTGTCTCCTCTAATAGGTCAAGTGCATACTTTCGTTGTGAAATGGCAACACCAGTACTAGATTGGGCAACCTCAATTGCCAGAAGGTATTTAAGTTTTTCCAAATCTTTGGTTTGGAAGTGGTTACATAGATGTTGTTTGAGTTGGACAATGCCTAAATCATCGTTACCTGTAATAACAATGTCATTTACATAAACAACTAGGCATATGCACTTGCCTTGTGATGTATGGCGGAAGAAAACTGAGTGATTAGCTTCACTACGACTCATTCCAAAATTTTGAACCACGGAACTGAATCGGCCAAACCAAGCTCTAGGTGATTGTTTAAGCTTGTAAGGAGAATGAAGGAGTCGACATACTTTCCCAGACTCTCCCTGAGCAACAAAGCCAAGTGGTTGCTTCATATATACTTCCTCCTCCAGTTCCCCATGAAGGAAGGCATTGTTAATATCAAGTTGATAAAGTGGCCAATGATTTATAGCTGCAATTGATAAAAAGACACAAATTGAAGCAATTTTAGCAACAGGAGAGAAGGTATCATCATAATTCAGGCCAAAGATCTGAGTGTATCATTTTGCCACCAAACGAGCTTTTAGTCGTTCAACTTTACCATTCGGACCAACTTTAACCGCATATACCCATCGGCAACCAACCGGAGATTTTCCATGAGGGAGAGAAACCAAGTACCATTTACCATTAGAATGTAAGGTAGTCATCTCATCAAACATGGCTTGCCTCCAACCCAAATGTGCAAGAGCCTCACTAGTGGTCTTAGGAACAAAAACAAAGGCATAATATGAGTGAGGATAGATAAACGATGATAGCTTAAGAAATTATAATCAGGGTGAGGATTACAAGTGGAGCGAGTACCTTTGCGAATGGCAATCGGAGGAATATCAGGCAGATGTTGGACCGAAGCAATAGGTGATTCAGACGAAGTTAGTGAGTTAGCAAGAGCATCTGTGGACTCAGAACGTGGGGGATGATGGTAAGTCTGAAGAAAATATTCATCAATGAAGGTTACAAAGTATTGAAAGCTAAAAATAGAAAACACACGACTAGGACCCCAAACATCAGAGTGAACAAGTTGAAAGGGAGATGTAGAACGATTATTAAGACTATTAGAAAAAGAACTACATGGTTGTTTACCCAACTGACATGACTCACAAGGGAGGGAGGATAAAGTAGAAAGAGAAGCATCCATTTTGCAGAGTTTTGAAAGGCTTGGATGTCCCAAACGATTTTGGATAAGAGATGGAAAGCAATTGGATGTGCATGCAACTGGAGATGTAGAAGGCAAAAGATAGTACAAGCCTTGTGACTCACGCCTTACGCCAATCGTCCTTCTTGTACTCCGATCCTAGACATAAACACTTTGATTAGAAAAGGTAATGGAACATTTGTGAGAGTGAGTCAATTTACTAACAAATAAGATTAAAAGGAGATTCAGGAACATAAAGGACAAAATCAATAGATATGGAAGGAAGAATTTGGGCTTGATCAATTCCTATAAAAGTAGTTTTAAAGCCATTGGCTAAAGTTACTAATGGAAGAGAAGAGGAACTAGAAAGGTGAGTGAACATATTTTTATTACCAGAGATATGTTCGGAGGGACCCGAGTCAAGAACCCATGGTCCAATGTTAGGGGAATGGGTAAAGCACGCGGTTACATTACTAGTTTGGGCAATTGAAGTAGCCACAAATGACTGTTTAGCTTGTTCGTACTTTAGGTACTCGTTGTAGTCATCACCAGTTAAAGAGATAGATTGTGAAGAATGATCATTGGCTAATGATATGTCAAACTAAGCAACATTGACAGAGCGAGAGGGTCGACCACGGAGAACCTAGCAACAATCTCAAGTATGTCCCAACTTATTGCAATGCGCACATTGAGGACGTTTGTGGCCACCACTACGCTTGCTTCCTCCACTTGGATTCCTTTTCTCACCAGTTTGAGATACCCAAGCTAAAGAGTTAACAACTGGCGGAATAGTATTATCGATAGTCGAAGCTTGTGATGTAGAGATGCGCACCAAACAAGCAAGGACATCATCTAATGTGGGAATATTAGAACCTTCCAACATCTGATCTCTAACCGCATCAAGATTAGGACGTAGGTTGATTAGTGTCATGACCGTAAAGAATTTGTCGCATTGTGCTTCTTGATTAGAAGTTGAGGCTGTGGCAGGCATCAAAGATCTAAACTCATGTTTGAGAGCCTCAATTTTGCTCACATATGTGGTAGTATCCAAGTCTTGATATTTAAGATTGACAAGTTTAGATAAAACATCATAATAGCGGCAAATATCATTACTATATATTGAGGCTGCCTTGTTTCATACATTATAACATGCTTCACAAACCTAGTATGTGGGAAGTAATCGAGAGTCTAGAGAATGCCATAATAAGGAACAAAGTTGAGCATCAATTTTTATCCAATTTGATCTATCCATTTCAGCAATGTCAATGTCACGCTTAGTTAAATGTTCTAAATATCCTTGTCCTTTAAACCATAAGCGGATTGATGCAATCCAAGATTTGTAATTGGATGCCCCATGCAACTTTTTAGAGGTAATGGTGGGTGTGCCACTAATAAGAGTGGAAAAAGTACCTGACTTAGAAGTAGTGATGACTGTTTTGGATTGAGGACAGCTCTATTACCTAGAAATGAGAAGAGGGCAGCATGGTGACCATTACAGAGACAACAACGGCTGTCAACGATGTCAAATGCAATGTCATGTGTTGGCGCGTGGGTAAAACACAATTCTAGGTAGGTGGCGTGTGGCGATGGAGCTTCGCCTTCTGACCGATTGGAACCTTCTAAACATGGTGGTAGGGCACGTGTTCCAAGGAGATGCCCCGAAATGATCAGGTAATGGGAGACCAGAAATGGAGATAATAGATGGAAGGAAACTGGTGGTTGGGGTGGAAGGAAACACAGCCACAAGGAGGTACTACTGGAGGATCTCTAATACCATGAAGAATGAGAAAATCCTATATATATTTTATGAGAGCAAAGTGTAGGGCATTTATACAAGAGGAGAGGACTTATTCTAAGAAAAGGAAATAAATACAATTAATCCCTAATGTCTAGGCTAAACTTCAGGGTCAACAATCACCATAATTCTAATTGATTTACATGATCCTATTTTATTCACAACAGTTTTGGGCACTTACTGAATATTTGCTAACTACTTTCTGAATGGTTGCTAACTCCTTTTTCTGTATCCCTTTCTAGTACTGATATTTTACTATTTTATATCTCGAAATGTTTAGCATATATATTTCCTGGTTCTGATTATTTATACTCTTTCATAGACAAGGGTGATATAGCATGTAAACATCACTAGGTTTCTTTTTCTTCCTGGCTTTATTACTTTTTTTTTTGGGATATTGAAGTTGGTCGTGCTAATACTGATATTTGTTTCTGTATGTGTTGACTGGGGATAAATTTTCCAATTGCATAAAACTAAAGAGAATCTGCAGTTTTCTTTTTGGACTTTTAAGGACTTCTAAGTCAAAACTAGATGGCGTGCATACTGAACGACCTTCTTACTAAGCTGGCTCATGTAAGGATTTTAAAGTTCATCTGTAATCTGGAGGTGAACTTTGGAAGATTGACCTTATACTGTGTATCTTAGTTCCTTTGTCTCATTTGCAAACTTGGAATACATGTCCCTTTTTGCATCATAGTAGTCTCTTCATCTCATATGCAAACATGGAATACTTGTTCATATTTGTATACATATGATGCACCATTAACAAAGATTTTGGAACTGCAGGTTTTTGTAGCACTTCTTAGGACTTGCCAACCAGAGAATAAAATGTTGGTCAAGCAGGCTCTTGACATACTGATGCCAGCATTGCCACGACGACTTCCTCTTGGTGATTCTCGAATGCCCATATGGATACGATACACTAAAAAGATCCTAGTTGAAGAAGGTCATTCAATTCCAAATCTTATTCACATATTCCAGCTTATTGTCCGCCATTCAGATCTCTTCTACAGCTGCAGAGCACAATTTGTTCCCCAGATGGTAAATTCTCTGAGTCGTCTTGGATTGCCATATAACACAACAGCTGAAAACAGACGTCTTGCCATTGAACTTGCTGGGTTGGTTGTTAACTGGGAGAGGCAAAGGCAAAATGAGATGAAAGTTGTTACCGATGCTGATGCTCCCAGTCAGATCAATGATGGCTTTAATCCTAGCTCAGCTGAGGCTAAGCGATCCATTGATGGGTCTACATTTCCTGATGATACAGCTAAGCGAGTAAAAGTTGAACCTGGTTTGCATTCTTTATGTGTCATGTCACCTGGTGGTCCATCATCAATCCCTAACATAGAAACCCCCGGATCTGCTAGTCAACCTGATGAAGAATTTAAGCCAAATGCTGCGATGGAGGAAATGATTATCAATTTTCTTATCAGAGTGAGGCCTTATTCTAACCTGCACTTTTATCTTTGCGTAGTGTTGATGCTGCCAAATTAAGAATTCCGTAGTTAGCTTCTGCCATTTGCAAAGAAGCTACATCCCATATTGAAGGTGTCCAAATCGATGTTGAACCCCTGCCCTGGCAAACTTATTTCTAGCAGTGCAAATAAGATGATTTTGATGTTTGCACTGGCAGTCCTTCATTTGTCTTTTCTTATCTGATTATATGGTGCTTGAGAAATGATATTAATATTGATGTATTCTATGTCAGAAGTTAACTTAGCACTTTTCCAATTTGGTCTGCCATCTTCTCCTGCCCATTGATGTCTATAGCCAAAGACAAGTACTTGTGCATGCATTAAGGAGACTAATAATCATTAGAGGCAAAAGTAAAAATTGATTAACTAAATGTATTATCTTTCCTTGTATAGCAACCCTCTGTTCCATAATATTCAAGATTTTTCATATTTGATTATTAACTCTGACTGCTGAAAGTAGGTTGCCTTGGTCATAGAGCCTAAGGATAAAGAAGCAAGTGCTATGTACAAACAAGCTTTGGATTTACTTTCGCAAGCTTTGGAAGTGTGGCCGAATGCCAACGTAAAATTTAATTATTTGGAAAAGCTTCTGAGCAGTATTCAGCCATCTCAGGCAAAGGACCCTTCCACCGCTCTGGCACAGGGTTTGGATGTCATGAACAAGGTTTTGGAGAAACAGCCACACTTGTTCATAAGAAACAACATTAATCAGATATCTCAAGTGGGCCTCTGTTAGCATTTTTTTTTTGTCTGATATGTGAAACAATTAAATGAATGTAACAAGTTATTGTTTTCTTCCAGATTCTTGAACCATGTTTCAAGCATAAACTGTTAGATGCTGGGAAGTCTTTTTGCTCCCTGTTGAAGATGATCTTTGTTGCTTTTCCTCCAGAAGCAGCTACAACACCAGCAGATGTTAAGTTGTTGAACCAGAAGCTTGATGATTTGATACAGAAACATGTCACTACTGTCACAGCTCCTCAAACAACTGGCGATGATAATATTGCTAGCTCAATTAGTTTCCTGTTGCTAGTTATTAAAACCTTGACAGAGGAACAAAGAAACTTCATTGACCCGTCAACTTTAGTTCGCATCCTGCAACGGCTACAACGTGATATGGGTTCATCAGCTGGATCTCATTTAAGACAAGTAAGCGGCATTTGTTTTTCCTTTTATTTTTTTGGTTACTTCATGATTTGGTTTGAAGGGCCTTGGAAGGTCTAGTGCGGGCAAACTGCTAAAATAATTCTTTTTTCAAGAAAATGACTTTGTCCTAGGGGGAAAGAAAATTGGGGCAAGAATGGTATAAGGGGAATATATTCCCCTCTTCCAACCATGGAGCTTCCAAGCAGGGGAACTCATTACCACCCCATCCCATTCCATGACTTCCCTTCCCTTCCTTTCCCTTCCCTTCACTCCCTCCAACTCTCATTACCCTTCAGCTGACCCTGCCTCTTATATCTAAGCCCGTTCTGGCTTGGGAATTTCCTTTGCTTTTGCCACCTCCCTTTTTACATAAGGTGCCTCATTTTGAGTGTATTTTCTCCAGCATACCACTGTTAATTTATTTTGATAAAAACACCATGTTAAATTATATGGTATAGTGCATTCCAATTTGATTTGACATATCTTGCATTGGTGATTATCTGCTCTAGATTTTGTTTTATTTATATAAAGTAGGTTTTTTTAAATTATTTTTTAATTTCCAATCTTCTGAGAAATTTCATCGAAAAACTTGTCCTGCATATTTAGGGTCAGAGAGCAGATACAGATTCAGCAGTTACTTCTTCTCGTCAAGGTGCTGATGTTGGAGCAGTTATCTCTAATCTAAAATCTGTGTTAAAGCTTATCACTGAAAGAGTGATGATTGTTCCTGATTGCAAACGTTCTGTATCTCAAATCTTAAATGCCTTACTCTCAGAGAAAGGTACTGATGCTAGTGTACTTCTTTGCATACTTGATGTGATAAAAGGGTGGATTGAAGATGATTTCTGTAAACAAGGCACATCAGTTTCGACAAGTTCCTTTCTCAATCCAAAGGAGATAGTCTCATTTCTTCAGAAGCTTTCGCAAGTTGATAAACAAAGCTTCCCTCCAGCTTCTTTGGAAGAGTGGGATAGGAAATATCTAGAACTTCTTTATGGGATCTGTGCCGATTCAAATAAGTAAGTTATGATCTTTTAAGTCTGTCTGCACTGTTCTTGGATATTATTTTGTCGTAATTACTTTTATTGATGACCAGATACCCCTTATCCCTACGTCAAGAGGTCTTCCAGAAGGTTGAAAGGCAATTTATGCTTGGTTTACGAGCAAAAGATCCTGAAGTTAGGATGAAATTTTTCTCTCTTTATCACGAATCACTTGGGAAATCACTATTTACTAGGCTCCAGTTCATTATCCAAGTTCAAGACTGGGAAGCTTTGAGTGATGTCTTCTGGCTCAAACAAGGTCTCGATCTTCTTCTGGCAATACTAGTTGAGGATAAACCTATCACACTAGCTCCAAATTCTGCCAGGGTTCCACCACTTTTGGTTTCAATCTCACTTCCAGAATCATCTGGGACACAGCACAAAGTTAATGATGTCTCTGAAGGTACTGAGGACTCTCCGCTAACATTTGAAAACCTCGTGCATAAGCATGCTCAGTTTCTTAACAACATGAGCAAACTCCAGGTAAACCAATTGATGGTTGATATCTTGCTACCATTATTGTCTGTCATATTAATGGGTGTATCTCCTACATCTGAAGTTTGATTTGTTTGTGATTTTCATAGGTCAAGCTCAAGGATGATTAAACATGTTACACAATTTCATTATGCAATGTCACTTCGTTTATTAACAAAATGGCTATTTTAAAAAGTTATCATTCGGTTTTTTTGGTTGGGGGGGAGGGGGGGCTCTTTTGCTTCAATTTGACTGGTTGTTGAGAAGTGCCTCACTTTCATCTGTGTTTTCTGTGGCAGCTGCTGTCAGGCAACTTTCCTATGCTTAATTATTGGATAGGACATATTCTTCAGTTTCTTTCTTACCACATTTTCTTCCTTTTCCAGGTGGCTGATCTTTTAATTCCATTGAGAGAGTTGGCCCATACAGATGCTAATGTTGCGTATCATTTGTGGGTTTTGGTGTTTCCAATTGTCTGGGTTACATTACATAAAGAAGAACAAGTAACACTTGCTAAACCAATGATCACTCTTCTTTCTAAAGACTATCATAAGAGGCAACAAGCCAGCAGACCAAATGTTGTGCAAGCTCTACTGGAAGGTCTTCAGTTGAGTCATCCTCAACCCCGAATGCCTAGCGAACTCATTAAATATATTGGAAAAACTTATAATGCATGGCATATTGCACTCGCTTTGCTGGAAAGTCATGTTATGTTGTTCATGAATGACACCAAATGCTCTGAGTCTCTGGCTGAGCTCTATCGTTTGCTCAATGAAGAAGATATGAGATGTGGCTTGTGGAAGAAACGATCAATCACAGCAGAAACTAGGGCAGGGCTTTCTCTTGTGCAGCATGGTTATTGGCAGCGTGCTCAAAGCCTCTTCTACCAAGCCATGGTGAAGGCAACTCAAGGAACATATAACAACACTGTGCCGAAGGCTGAGATGTGTCTCTGGGAAGAGCAATGGCTATACTGTGCTAGTCAACTTAGTCAGTGGGATGCATTGGCAGATTTTGGTAAGAGTGTTGAGAATTATGAAATTCTTCTAGACAGTCTCTGGAAATTGCCTGATTGGACATATATGAAGGATCATGTAATTCCTAAAGCTCAAGTGGAAGAAACTCCGAAACTTCGTTTGATTCAATCATATTTTGCCCTTCATGACAAAAACACAAATGGTGTGGTGGATGCTGACAACATGGTGGGTAAAGGTGTTGATCTTGCCCTAGAACAATGGTGGCAGCTGCCTGAAATGTCTGTTCATTCCAAAATTCCCCTTCTGCAACAATTCCAACAAATAGTTGAAGTTAAGGAGTCATCCAGAATTCTAGTAGACATTTCCAATGGAAGTAAAGTGTCGGGAAATTCTGTAGTTGGAGTGCAAGGAAACCTTTATGCAGATCTCAAGGACATCCTTGAAACTTGGAGACTAAGGACTCCAAATGAATGGGATCATATGTCTGTTTGGTATGATTTGCTGCAGTGGAGGAATGAAATGTATAATTCTGTCATAGATGCATTCAAAGATTTTAGCACCACAAATTCACAACTTCATCACCTTGGCTACCGTGACAAAGCATGGAATGTCAATAGGCTAGCTCACATTGCTCGTAAGCAAGGGCTGTACGATGTTTGTGTCACCATACTTGAAAAATTGTATGGGCACTCAACCATGGAAGTGCAGGTAAGACGATTAGTTTTTAATATCTCGAGCTTTGAGAGAAGTACTACCTTATGCCATCATGTTATTGTGCATTATTAGACAAGTGAAATGGTATGAACTTACTAGTTCTCTTCATATTCTTCAAACAACAAAATTTAATTGTAACTTCTTTGTTATTTAATATAATTTATTTATTATTTGCGGAAATATATGATGATAAATGCTGGCAAAATACTTTCTTACCATTGCTTAAACATTTCTACCTCCCAAGGGAATGAAAATGGGGGTTTTGTGGGAATGAAACACTCCAAGGAATATATTTCTAAAACCTGTACCAAATGAGAATGTATCATTCTCATTAAACATTCCAAGGAATCCAAAAAGATTGTGCCAACAAAACAGCCTCTTACGTTTTGCTATCACATTTTCAAGTGAAGAAGTAGCATGTGGAGGAACTTATTTAAAAGAGGCCATCATGTGATGCTAAGTTGTAAAAAATAGTGTTATCTTTTCGTAGGGGAACATGATAGCGAACATAAATAAAAAAGGGCCCTTCTTCAAATCATCTTCTATTAAATAGAAGCCTAGCCCTGGATGTAAATGTTGACTTTGCATGTTAAGAGTTTTTTTATAGACGTAAGGTCATACATACTGATATTCATTTACAATGGTACAGAACACATTGGCATGCTTGTTTTCTACTGTAAACTCTGATGTTTTGGGGCTTCTATGGATTTACCTCATTTATTCTTCCTTGTATTGCAGGAAGCATTTGTCAAGATAACAGAGCAAGCGAAGGCGTACTTAGAAATGAAAGGAGAACTAACAAGTGGTCTTAATCTGATTAGCAGCACTAATCTAGAGTATTTTCCTGCAAAGCACAAGGCAGAAATTTTCTGCCTAAAAGGGGATTTCCTGTTAAAATTAAATGACTCTGAAGGTGCCAACCTTGCTTACTCCAATGCCATTAGTCTTTTCAAGAACTTGCCCAAGGGATGGATAAGCTGGGGAAATTATTGTGATATGGTGATCACTCTTTTCTTCTCTTCATATTGTCAGTATGACTATTGATTTGAGATCTATACTAATCCTTCATATGTTTCTAATAGGCTTATAGAGAAACCCATGAAGAGATTTGGTTAGAATATGCTGTCAGCTGCTTCTTGCAAGGAATCAAATTTGGTGTGTCAAATTCAAGAAGCCATCTAGCTCGCGTGCTTTATCTTCTCAGCTTTGATACCCTTAGTGAGCCTGTGGGAAGGGCGTTTGATAAGTACTTGGACCAGATACCTCATTGGGTTTGGCTCTCTTGGATTCCACAACTCTTGCTTTCCCTTCAGAGGACAGAAGCTCCTCACTGCAAACTTGTGCTACTAAAAATTGCAATCGTATATCCTCAGGCAAGTGTTATTTGCATTCATATTTGTAAATTATATAGAACTTAAATGATTTTGATTCTCTTCCTAACTTTAGGCTCTGTATTACTGGCTACGCACATACTTGCTGGAACGACGTGATGTTGCAACTAAATCTGAACTTGGAAGAATGGCAATGGCTCAGCAAAGAACACAGCAAAGTGTTTCTGGTACTAGTGCAGGTTCTCTTGGTGGGTTGACTGATGGTAATGCAAGAGTACAAGGTCCAGGTGGGGGTGCCATATCCTCTGATAACCAAGTTCACCAAGGGTCTCAGTCTGCTGGTGGAATTGGATCCCATGATGGTGGAAACCCTCATGGGCAAGAACCTGAAAGGTCTACAAGTGCAGAAAGCAGCATACATAATGGAAATGACCAGCCTTTGCAGCAAGGTTCTGCTAACATCAATGATGGTGGTCAAAATTCATTAAGGCGGGCTGGTGCAATAGGTTTTGTGGCGTCAGCTACCAGTGCTTTTGATGCTGCAAAAGATATAATGGAGGCTCTTAGGAGCAAGCATGCTAATTTAGCTAGTGAACTAGAGGTGATCTTCATTTCAGATAATTATATGTTGCTTTAGATTCTCGTGCTGCTGCTTCATTTTTTTTTTTTTTTAAATTTTTATGGTTAATATATGCAACCTCCCGCCCTACCCCTCTATTGGCCAAACATACAAAAGAAAAACTGTCTCAAAGTTATACACTATATACAACTAAGCTATATAATTGCTGCTTGCACTTGGATAAATTATGAAATGGTACTGGACTTTAGTTATCATAAAGGACCTGAGGATCAAAATGGCTGATGCTGGCTTATGAAAAGGATATAAAAATTATCATTTGAACTTGGATATGTAGTTAATATTCTCTACATGTTTTGATCTAGCTGTTTTTTTTTTTTTTTGTGGTGTTTGTGAATTATAAGAACTGGCTTTAAATTGAATTAAACTCATATGATTGCATTAGATATTAAAATGAATTCTATATGGTATGGAGTAATACCTGTCTGAGGATGAGATGCTAGAAGTCACTTTTATGACTCGAATGAACCATTTAAATTTGCAGGTTCTACTAACAGAAATTGGCTCAAGGTTTGTCACTCTTCCTGAGGAGAGACTTCTAGCTGTGGTCAATGCTTTGCTCCACCGCTGCTACAAATACCCAACAGCTACAACTGCAGAAGTTCCTCAATCTCTGAAGAAAGAGCTCTCAGGCGTTTGCAGGGCTTGCTTTTCAACAGATGCTGTAAACAAGCATGTTGATTTTGTAAGGGAATATAAGCAGGATTTTGAACGCGATCTTGATCCCGAAAGCACTGCCACTTTCCCGGCCACTCTATCTGAACTCACTGAGCGATTGAAACACTGGAAAAATGTTCTCCAAAGCAATGTTGAGGACAGGTTTCCAGCAGTATTGAAGTTGGAAGAGGAAAGCAGGGTATTGCGAGACTTCCATGTTATTGATGTTGAAGTTCCAGGGCAGTACTTCACAGATCAGGTGAACTCTTCAATTATTGTCTTTTACTTTGACAAATGTTATTGTGCCTTATTTTTTCAATACTTTAGAGTTCTTAATAGAAATAGCCCTTTTTAAGCTGAAGTTGGCATGAGCATTTGGTGCATCTTATGTTGATTCTGTATGTATGTAATTTCATTTCAGGAAATTGCACCAGATCATACTGTGAAATTGGATAGGGTTGCAGCTGATATACCAATTGTCCGAAGACATGGAAGCAGTTTCAGGCGTTTGACTCTAATTGGATCTGATGGTTCCCAACGCCATTTCATTGTCCAGACATCTTTGACTCCTAATGCTAGAAGTGACGAGCGCATATTGCAGCTTTTCCGTGTGATGAACCAAATGTTTGAGAAGCACAAGGAATCAAGACGCCGTCACATATACATCCACACGCCAATAATTATTCCTGTTTGGTCCCAGGTTAAAACTATTTTCCTTATATATATTGTTATTTCTTTTATTATTTATATACATATACTTTTAGGTTGTGAACCCATAGTGCTGCACTTCAATATAAATCTGAAATATTTATGGTATTGCTTGAAATGAGACTATAAAGAATGCAAAGGGACCATTTTCCTTTTTCAAGTTAACCACTGAACCCTACTTAAAATGTTGTATGGACAGGTTCGCTTGGTAGAGGATGATTTAATGTACAGCACCTTCCTTGAGGTCTATGAAAATCATTGTGCTAGGAATGACCGAGAGGCAGATCTTCCAATAACTTACTTCAAGGAGCAGTTGAACCAGGCTATATCTGGGCAAATATCACCAGAAGCTGTTGTTGATCTCCGGCTTCAGGCTTATAATGAAATAACAAAAACTTTTGTTAATGACAACATTTTTTCACAGTATATGTACAAGACTCTGCCAAGCGGCAACCATATGTGGGCTTTCAAAAAGCAATTTGCAATCCAGTTGGCCCTTTCAAGTTTCATGTCCTTCATGCTCCAAATTGGTGGGAGGTCTCCAAACAAGATCTTGTTTGCAAAAAACACTGGAAAAATATTCCAAACTGATTTTCATCCTGCTTATGATGCAAATGGGCTGATTGAGTTTAATGAGCCAGTACCGTTCAGGCTAACAAGGAACATGCAAGCATTCTTCTCCCACTTTGGAGTGGAAGGCCTTATTGTATCTTCAATGTGTGCTGCAGCACAGGCTGTTGTTTCACCTAAGGTGAGAAGAAATACATACAAATGCAAGCGCTTACACATTCTTTCGTTTTGATGATTTATTTGTAATTCATGTTATTTTAGATTCTCAATTGACCTGATCTCAATTTTTTATTTTCAGCAAAGCCAGCATCTATGGCATCACCTAGCAATGTTTTTCCGTGATGAGCTGCTGTCTTGGTCTTGGAGAAGGCCACTTGGGATGCCCATAGCCGCCCCTATGGCTGGTGGTGGTACTATGAACACCCATGACTTCAAACAGAAGGTCACCACAAATGTGGATCACGTTATCGCACGAGTTAAGGGAATAGCCCCACAAAATTTCTCTGAAGAGGTTAGCCACTGAACGAAATTGCATAACATATCCTTTTGTTACATCAAATTATTTGTGATCGTGAGAATGTTTAGATTTTCTACCCTCATCTATATAAAAAAATCTATACGTCGTGGATTTAATGCATGGTATTATCTCTATTTTGCATTTCTGTTTATTTAGGAGGATAATCCCATGGATCCACCCCAACCGGTGCAGAGGGGTGTCAGTGAGTTGGTTGAAGCTGCCCTGAATCCAAGGAACTTGTGCATGATGGATCCAACATGGCATCCCTGGTTTTAAGATCTGAATAGTGGAAGCTCGGATGGCAGTGTTCGTTTGGATGTCAATAGCTGTACCGTAAATATGTACATATTTATCTTCCAGTTAAAATTGCTGTTAATTGATATTACGGAATTCATGTGTAAATAAGTTCGTACTACATATTTTAGTTACTGCAGTCCATTTTCTCTGGGACTTTAGCCGAGACTGATTCGTTCGCAGCTGACCTCTCATCTTAATGTTGTCGAGTAATTTACAGGAGCTTGATCCATAGGGTTGGCGATCAAGTCCATTGCTTTCATGGAATTTAACTGTAAGAATGTGTATTCAAATACGATGCATCTCTTAGCAAAATCGTGTATAATTGCCTCTGGAAAATGGATGAGAATTCATTTTATAATTGATTCGCCATTTTTTTAATGGATTGTTTTTGGTTTTTGGGAAATTTTCTTTGGCACATAATGAAACAACGGTTGAAACTGACTGTGCTTAGTTTTTTTTTTTAAATTTTTATAGTTTCAATCATTTTTTAGTTATCAACAAACTGCTGTTAGTGGTTCGTTATTGTTTTGATGATATAGCCATGCAAGTGAGCTATGAGATGGCGGCCCACGTGTAGTTGTGCTTGGTTATTAGGATAAACTGGGGATGTTAGTTTCGGCTGCTACCTCTGACAGACATCGAGAATTGTAGTCTCAATATTTAGGATTGTCCGAGAATAAGATCGAGAAAGTAAATCCAAGTTTGCACAGTTATTATTTTTCCTTATTTGATGTTATTTAATTGGTAAACACAATGCTTGCGCTGTACATGAAAGCGAAACCCAACTTATTTATTTAGAATTAGAAGGTTGACTTAGACAAAAGTTGCCACCAGCAAGGCATCTTTCACCATTATATTGTGACTGGTAGGTGAGATGATATTCATCGCGTTTTTGGAAAAACCACTACCAAGTATTCTTCCCGAAATTCCATTTTTCTGTTTACAGGAGTTGAACAATTTTTTTACTTTTGGAGTGTACTTAAACAAGAAGGAAGGGTTACATCACACAAGAATTGAAATTAGAGACGTGTTTGAATTAGGTTTCATGGGTTGATTAAAATGAATATGCCCAAAACAATTTTTATTGTATCATTCAACCACACAATTTGTGGTCTACTATAATAACTTGCATTGAAAAGTTAAACCCCAAAAACACAAAACAGAAGAAAGAGTGGTGTGAAGATAGACCACTCTCATCTTCCTCTTATTCTCACAATTTAATCCTCATCCTCCTCAGGAAAACGCATGTGCTTTCCTTTTGGGGTTGGCAAGCCCTTCAATCGCAGTACGTTTGGTGAAGCAGAAGCACTCTCTTCTACATCCACAAGCTCATCATCACTGTTGTATGTAAATCTTGTGCGCTTCCCTTCGTACTTGGGATCCACCCTTTCATTTACACTAATGTTACTCATCCCTTTACACAGCTCATCAAGCAATTCTTCTTCTTCTTCTTCTTCTTCTTCTTCAATGTCAGCTATTTTCTCCTCATCTTCATCATGGGTGCTTGCATTGACCTGCATGGACCAATCAGAAGAAACATCATCTTCAATTGATGGCTTCTCTTTGCAGCCTACTTCCGGATAAGTCAGCTCAGAGGAGCATTCTGATGCATCATATATCTCTGATTTCTCCGAGAAATCCATCAGAAGGGACCTCGTTATCACACTCTTCTCAGATTCTGCATTCTCTTGACTCTTCCCATCGAAGATAAACTTCACCACCTGCCACAAAAAGGGAAAAAAAAAACAATTTAATACAGAATTGAACGATGGAGACATAGTCATTTTCTTCATCAAGAATCAAGACCTAATTTTGATGATTTTGCATTAAGAAGAGATCTGAACCTCGGAAATTAATTGTTCTTCCACGATTGATGAAGGTGTCACCGAAGCCAAGCTGGCATCGTCAGAAAGATTCAAAATTTGCGGGGTATTCGCCGGAGTAGGAGCAAGAAGAGCCACTGGAGAATTCACGAGCTGAAGAAAGGGACGGCTTCCCAACGAGAGTTTCGAAAGGTCAGCCTCTTCTTCCACCTTCTGCAAAAGGGTCTTCACCTGACCCCTCAGCAAGGCCTCTCCGGAACCCGGTGTGTTCTTCACCCGACTCGCCCTCTGCTTCGCTACCGACGACAATGGCGTCTCCAGATTGCCACTACTAGCAATCCCCACGATTGGAGAATCGTTTGTTATATCAATCAGCACACATCGATCTTGCTGCTTCCCATTTCTTTGCCTCGATTTTGACACACTCATTTCAGAATCTTCAATCTTTTCTGAAATTCAACAAATTGGGAAAGAAGATAACGTAACCCCATTACCAAGTAACAATCAGTACGAAGAGAAAAATCACTCACTTGAAACTGAAGCTGAAACGATGTTGCTGCTGCTGCTGCTGCTGCTGTTGGAAGATGGAGTCTCCATTGAAGAAGAAGCTTTAGGCGATATTGAAGAGATGGAAGCAAGGGAACACAAGAATCTGAGGAGGAACGGAATGAACGCGTTTAGAGTGATTTGAAGGGGTTTATAGAAGGAGAAAACAAAAATATGACCGTTGGCGCGTGGATATTTTACCAAAAATACGAAAGAACTAGCCGTTAGGTTTTTTGAATTATGGGCCCATTCATTTGGGCCGTGAACATAGTCCTTCAATAAACTATCTAACCGCTGTCCCAAAAAAATATGTTCCCAAAAAAAAAAGCAAAGCCATTAAGAATTTGCTGACAATTTTTTTTTTAAGAAAAAGTAAAACGACATTTTGATTCTTGAAATTAAAAGTTGTCAAATTTTTGGTCCCTCAAAATTGAAAATTTTATTCTAGTTGGATTTTTATTTTCAAATAAGAAAATGACAAATATTTGTTATTTTATGTTTTATTTTTCTTTTCACTGTTGACTGAATATTTTTAAAAAAAACATTCAATGAGTTTTACTTTATAAACAAAAATACAAAGAGTACCCCTCTAACCTAAAAGTGTGTGTTGGATTTTTATTTTCAAATAAGAAAATGACAAATATTTGTTATTTTATGTTTTATTTTTCTTTTCACTGTTGACTGAATATTTAAAAAAAAAACATTCAATGAGTTTTACTTTATAAACAAAAATACAAAGAGTACCCCTCTAACCTAAAAGTGTGTTAAAAATTTATAAAAAGACTCGCTCAGGTTCTTAATTTAAAACAATATATCTCATTCGTTAACATTTTTATCAGCAAAGTACCATTAAAGTTATTAAATTTATGTACTTTATCTCACTTAATTTTAAATATTTGACAAAGACCCTCGTAAAATTTTAATTTTGAATAATATAATTTCTCTATTTCATTTATGTAAACAAGTTATTAAACGTGTTTTTTAAAAAAAAAAAAACAAGTGCTAAACATTAATGAAAATAGTATGTCCTACAAAATTAAAAATTTGAGAAATCTTTTGTCAACTTTTAAACGCAAAAGTTAAGTTTTGGTTCCTTAAATTTGTATTAGATTTAAATTTTATTTTTTATTTTAATTAATACCAACAACGTAATTTCTTTCTCTTTTTAAATATGTTAATCATATATAAAACTTAAGTGGAATTACTCTAATTAGAGCATGGATAAATTGGTAAAGAAGTTTAAATAAAATTGTAGTCATTCCAAACCCAAATTAAGAATTAAATAATAATAATAATAATAATAATTGAAGCTGCATAGATATTACTTTGCGGACAATTTTGGGTTTATCTAAGTTTTTCTACTTAATCATTTTATATTACAATACTAATTTTAAGTTAAATATACAAAACTCCATTGAATTATAGTTTAAATATAAATAACTCTATAAAAATTGATTTAAAACTTCTTTAAACTTTATAATTTGTGTAAAAAAAATCTCATTTATTAACTTTTCTATTGAAAATCTTAAAGGAAATAGAAATATCAAATTATTTAAAGATTTTTTATATAGAGCCTAAAGTTCAAAAAAAAATTTATACAAAGACTTAAAGTTTATAAGAATTTTTTATACAATGCCTAAAGTTTAATGAGATTTTTTATATTTTGATATGACTTAATTATGATAACGTATCATTATTCTGTTAGAGTTGTAAATAAAAAAGTTAACAAAGAGGGTTTTTTACACAGTAAAAAATTTGATAAGATTCTAAGTTAATTTTTATAACTAATAAAAGTGATCTATACATAATTTATAATTTAAATGAATCTTTTGCATTTGATCCATAATTCTATGTTAGCTTTATGTGTGACTATGCTATTAGTGACATATATATATAAATAATATTTGGATATAAGAGAATAAATTATATTAATTGATAAAGATAAGAAACAAAATTGAAATAAAAAAAGATAAAGATAAATTAAAACTTTAGGCAAAGTTAAAAGATAAAAAGGAAATTTTTTATTTTAAAATTAACATTTTATATGATATATGTTTATTTCAAAACAATAAAAGTACTCAACTATGTTGATCGTTACATTAAGAATCTCATGAAGAGGCTTAATATAAATTTAACTTCATCTACTATCATATTAAAAATGAAATCATAATCTTAATTTTCACAAAAAATTATTTTCATTTATAAAAATAAATTAATGAAGTAAATGTAATTTTTTAAACTAAATGAGTGATAAGTGTAATTTAACCAAATCTCAAAAAAAGTTAGTGTAATTTACTTTAAAAAATCATGAATTTTACTTTATAAACAAAAATACAAAGAACTCTTTTAATATAAAATGTATAATATATTTTTTTGTGAAAGTAATTTATCTCTTTTGAATTTAAAATTGACCCAAAAAAAAACTTTGGCTTTCGATCGGTTTCATGTAATATATATCTCATTTGTTAATATTCTTATCAGAAAAGTATGGTTAAAGACTTAAAGTTGTGTAATTTTCCTTACTCAACATTAAAAATTTGGCAAAAAATTCTTTCAAACTTTTAATTTTATGTAATATGTATTTTTTCAAAATTTTTCACATAAAAAGTGCTAG
Source organism: Senna siamea (assembly GCA_031216115.1). NCBI lineage: Eukaryota > Viridiplantae > Streptophyta > Magnoliopsida > Fabales > Fabaceae > Senna > Senna siamea. The sequence continues at coordinate 17,510,485 of CM062358.1, forward strand.
AATTGTTTTGTGAGGGAATCTTATATAAAATAAAAGATTGGAGAGGTCTTTTATCAACTTTGAGTGAGTTGAAAAACTTTTCATACCTTTTAATATAGGTTTTAAAATAAACTAACTTGATCTACAAGTATTAACTCTTTACGGGTCACAAGTTAAATAGGATGAATTATTTTTACTTGCATTTTAATGAGTTGACAAAATTCTAACTCAATTTATCAAGTGAGCTAAATGGGTTGATCCATTTAATTCATAAAAAAAAATTATTTTTTTAATTACCTATCAAATGTTTATCTAATTCAAATTTAAAGGCAAAATTTAATTTACCATTTTTCATAACTTGACTATTTTTTACTAATATACATAAGGGATGGGGATTAAAGAAGTCAAGAAGAAAGTAAAGATGTGATAACCAAAGCATTAAGCAACAAGAAAAAATTCAAAATGGTCACACATTTTTGAACCATACCAAAAAAATTTTGAGAGAAAATAAAAGTAAATAAATTAATTAGAGTCCTATATATAAAGAAAATTTTATTGAAAGAGTTTTACTTTATTATGAAATCTCAGTTAATTAGAGTCAAATTAATAAGAATCTACTAAAATTTTGAATATTGATAGTTTCAAAAAACAATTATAAAAAAAGGATCAATCTATAGGTTATATTGGTTGATCCACTTAACTCACAAGTTAAGTAAAACGTGTTAATTTTTTTTATAATTTTATGAGTTGAAAGATAAAAAACCTGACTTACAATATTGGTAAATTAAACGGACCAACCCAATAGACCAGATGTATTTGATGTGATTCAAAATTTAATACCAAATTTGATAATTTATTGATTGAAAAGTTATTTATTTACAAAGAATTAATTTAAAATTTAAATCAGTCAATTTTTAAATCTAACATCAAATTTTAAATAAAAATATGATAAAGAAGAGAAGATTGAATCATTTAACAAAATAAAGATGATCAAATTGTTTATTTCTAAATTAAGGAAATCAAATTAAATTTTTTATAAAATTAGAAAGACTAAAAATACATTTAAGTCTAAAAAAATCTGCAATATTTTCCCGTAAAGAAAATTCGTCGTATTTTGAACAAATATCTGACTCGAATAATTTAATCGATATTTGGTTTGCTTTTATTCTCTTTCTCCTTCTCTTTTCAATCAAACATTCGCAAATAACAGCAAAAATATTTGACGATAAGAAATTATATATATCATTCAAATGAAAAAACAATTACAATATTCAGCAAATGGTGTTTGTTTTCATGTGGCATGCTGAAAGTCATCACATGATGTAAATGAGCTGAAAATTTCTACAGATTTTATACCTTACGAAAACGAAACGCAAATTAATTAATTAAGAAATGGGTAGTGTTATCCAATGCTTATTGCTTAGGTCACTACAGTTTTTTCTAATATATATATATATATATATATATATATATATATATATATATATCATATCATATCATATTCAGTGAAAACATTTTAGTTATGTAAAAAATGAGAAGAAATTTTTTCACTGTCAAATTAAATTAAATATTTAAAATTAAAATATTATTTTAAACTTTAGTAATATATATAATAAATAATTATTTTAGTCCTTAAGTCATAAAAATATTTAATTTAATTCTTAAAAGATATATTATATCTTAATTTAATTTTTAAAACTTTAAATTAAGATATAAAAAAACAAACAATATTACGTAAGAATTAAATTGAATTTGAGACACAATGTATTTATATATATATATATATATATATATAAAATGTGAAGTGCTTTCCATCTTTCGGTTCAAATATTGCAACCATATGGGTATACTCTATTATTTTAATCTTTAAAAAATTATAGTTAGATAGCCTCTCACATTATAATAAATTAATATATATAGCAAGTTTAAGAATATAGGGTTGAGTGCATGAAAGTATATATATATAACTTTCTTATTAGGAAAAAAAAATCTTCAACAGGACTAGCAAAACAAAGAACAAACGATTATTTTCAAATTAAATTTGCTTGTTATTAGAACTTCACAGTGTTTAACAGAATTTATCAAAAACACACTAAATTTTTTTTTTTAAAAAAAATCTAAGTATATAAACTTTGTGTGGAGTAACAAGTAATTAACCATTACAAATTAAACACCTTGAATTTCTTTTTATTGCTTCGCAAGTATTGACGAACTAACTCACTCAATTACCAATTTCACGTGAAATTAACTTGCTTGTAAAACTAAACATCTACACTAATGTTAAATATTATATATATGCATGAATTTCTTTCCCTAATAACACGCAATTGAATCTGAAGAAAGAGACTGAGTGATTGAGTCCCTTAAAGTTTGAATAGGTAGAGATATGACTGAGTCATAGAGCGAAGCCTCGCAATTGGCGACGTCGTATAAAAAATTAAATCAACTACAGGGTGGCGTCAACACTTTCTTTTTCGTCCTTTTAACTTCAGTTTTCATTTTTCAAAATAATTACAATAATCAATGTTCATTGCCCAATTGGGTGCCAACCTTGTCCTTTTCAGATTCAACTTCTGCATCCATCATTATCTATAAATTTGAATTTTTTCGTATAAAAAAATAATATGACGACTATATATTTATAAATGTTATTATGATAATATTATGTTAATTCCATTTCAAAATCCGTGAGACATGCATGCATCAATTCTTAGAAACTTGCGTCTTATCTCAAGATTGACTTTTCTCTTTTTTTTGCTATCTTAAATCATATAAAATACAATAATGAAAACGTTCAAGTATATAACTATTTAGAGGGAAAAAAATATTCCCGACATATAGTAAAAGTGGAAGTTTTGTAATACGCAAACTTTCATATTGTTATTTTATATTTTTTTATTAAAAAATTATACTGTTTTATTTTAAATCATAGATTGATTAAGTTAAATTTTAACTAAATTTTGAATAATTACTTATTCCAAAATGGTATAATGTTAAATTTTTTTTAAAATACAGTACTGAATACAATAAATAATTTCTAGAAATAGCATCTGATCTTCTAAAATGTTTTTATACTTTAATAAATAAGTGCTTTTCTCATAAAATTTAAGATCTAACTCAATTATAATTTAAAAATAAATTATGTAATTTTATTAAAAATAAATTAAATTACATAACAAAATATTAATAAATATAATATTAAGTAGTCCATACTAAATAGATACTAAAAAGAGACTCCTCATGTTCATATATATTTGTTTTCTATAACTATGTTTTTATCAGAGACTAATTTTATTGTTTGAAACATTATTAAATATTAAATATAGATATTTTTTAATAAAAATTTAAACATTAATTTATTAGATTATGAAAAAAATATGTTCTTTAATTACTAACCTCATCTTCCGATAGTCAGACCTGGTATTCATATAATAACCCGTGATGTCTGACTTGAACAAAGCCGCCATATAAGGAATTTGCTTCTTTCTCAATCATTAATTTATTACTTTTGTAAGGAACATGTTGCACATATAGTGTAGCAGAAACTCAAAATTATTGACTAAATAATATCATAAAAAAAAGATAAAAACTGTCAACGAAGCAATACATCGCACTATACACACACATGCATGTTCAATTTATACATTCATATATATAATTTACAAAAAGGTGGTGTGAAAGGTCTAGAGATGACTTTCCTGACCAAGCAAATAGACCTTGAATTCATTAAATTTACTCTGGAAATGACTTTCTCTGATTTTATTTGTGGTCATGGCTTTTGAGTTTAAACTTTAAATTAAAAATAAACAACAAAATTATCATCATTTAGTACTGTATATATATAGAGAGAAAGAGAGAAAACATAATGGATATAGGGAAAGTGGACGTTAACTTTGGTATAATACTGAAGAAGAAGAATCGGAATTCACTAATAGCAGTACATTGACTTTTTCAGTACTGGGTGCAATTTAATTTAATTGAGAACATTTTTATAAATTAAGAGTTTTTAATTAATCTTCAATTGGAGTTATATTATGTTGATTAATAAGTTGATATAAAATTCTTACAAATGAAGAAAATTGCTTTTTTTTACCACCGAAAAAATAAAGATGGTTTAAAAATTATTATAATTGAGGGTGAATTATAGTATACACTCTAGTTATTCTAATGCAATTTGATTTGTGTTATTCAAATATAATTGGTTCAACTAGCATTACATATAATAATAATAATAATAATAATAATAACAACAACAACAACAACAACAATAAATTAATGATTTAATCTTTAAAAAATACATATTCTCTTAATTTAATTCATAAAAAATTATTTTTTAATTAATTTAATCTTTCGATTAGTAGGATAGATAAAAAATTAATTAAAAATAGCATTAATAGACTTATCATACTAATAAGTGATTATTTGATCATAATTAACAAAAAATACAAACAATATGTTTTGATAATGTGTAAGTTATAAAATAAAACACATCAAATTTTAAAACAACACACAAAAAATGCAAACATTGTGTTTTAAAAATATTTAATTTGTAAATTTAATGTTTGTATTTTTTATTTTTGAATATGATATAATTCATTATGTAATAATCAAGTTAATATTTGTTAATGTCAGTATTAGTTAACTTTTTATTTATATATCATATTAACTAAAAGATTAAATTAATTAAGAATTAATTTTTTTAACCTTGAATTAAAAAAATTTATCTTTAAATGACAAAATTATCAATTTAATCTAATAATAAATAATAAATAAATAAACTGACTTTACCATTATATGCATTTGACATTCTCCAAATACCAAGTAATTAAAATGGTAGTACTGCATATGAGCCCAAGAGAATATACACATGCACCATCCATGAAATATACCGAAACAAAAATAATAAATAAAAGCAGCCATGTGATTCTCAATAAAACCGCCTAAGTAAGAAGTACTAGGTATACCTATATAAATAAATATAAATGTAACTACACATCTTCATGCCCTCAATTAATTAGTCTTCCATCATGGCCATAATTTAGAATGATGACTCCAATTAATTTAGAGCCATCAGATCCACATGCAAGAGTTAGGTGGAGCTGCCACCAACACCCTTTAATTCCTTGGGCTACAAATATGCCTCTCTCAAATTTTGGTCTCACATAAAAAAGAACGTAATACGCACAATATTTCTCAAGTAACGCTCAACTCATAATTCATATATATCACTCTCAAATCTCAACCTTTAGTATATAATTCATGGCATCATCCGCCCCTTCCACCCTCACCGCCATAGCCGACGAGACGGCCCTCCGCTCGCGCTTCATTCGCGACGAGGACGAGCGGCCCAAGGTGGCCTACAACGACTTCAGCAACGATATTCCGGTGATATCGCTAGCGGGAATCGACGATGAGCGTCGAGGAGAGATATGTGAGCAGATAGTGAAGGCTTGTGAGGAATGGGGAATATTCCAGATTGTTGATCATGGGGTTGATACTAAGCTTGTCTCGCAAATGACTCGTCTTGCTCAAGCTTTCTTTGACTTGCCTGCAGAAGAAAAAACTCTCTATGATATGTCTGGTGGCAAAAAGGGTGGCTTCATAGTTTCTAGCCATCTTCAGGTCCTCATCTTTTCTTATCTTTAATTTGCTTTCTTAATTTCCTAACCGCCGTCATATATCAATCTATCAATGATAAATCAAAATTTAAAATTTTTATTTAAGGTGAATTTTTAATACTTTCCCTGTATATTTAGTCTCTAACTAATTTATTTAAGGTAAGTTCTTATCCATATAGATCTTACAGTGATAAAATTTACATTAAATAGATTATGAACTAAATATATAAATTGAAATAAATAATACTTTAATAAGCATTTTATATCTACCACGCGGAAGAAAGATAAAGCTAATTAAACACATAATTTTTACAGTACACAACATCATTTTTTTACTTGGTCCAAAATGGCATAATTAATTGATCCAGTATTTCCCCCCGACATACGTAATCACTAAACAGAGACTCAAAAGATGATAAATATTAATTAAAAAATAAATTACATCATCTTCTCTAAACTCTAGTAAAATTACACTTATCATTCTTGTAACTTCACATCCAGGGAGAGGCAGTGCAAGACTGGAGAGAGATATTCATATACTTCTCATATCCAGAGAAAAGCCGTGACTACTCGCGGTGGCCGGAGAAGCCGGAAGGGTGGAAAAAGGTGACGGAGGAGTACAGCGAGAAGCTGATGGGGTTGGCGTGGAAGATGCTGGAAGTGCTATCAGAAGCGATGGGGTTAGACAAAGAGGCAGTAAGGAATGCATGCATAGAGATGGACCAGAAGCTGGTGGTGAACTTCTATCCCAAGTGTCCACAACCAGATCTCACGCTAGGGCTCAAGCGCCACACAGATCCTGGAACCATCACACTCTTGCTTCAAGATCAGGTCGGTGGCCTCCAAGCTACTAGGGACAATGGCAAAACCTGGATCACCGTTCAGCCTGTTGAAGGTGCCTTCGTCGTCAACCTTGGCGACCATGGCCATGTAAGTATATATATATATATATATATATATATAAATAGGACTGGACTTAAATTTTTTCGTGTATTTGCTAATTGCAGAAGCCATATGTATGTGTCTTATTTGATTTTGCGTATATGTAGTACTTGAGCAATGGAAGGTTCAAGAATGCAGATCACCAAGCAGTGGTGAACTCGAACACGAGCAGATTGTCCATAGCCACATTCCAAAACCCATCACCTGAAGCAGTTGTGTATCCATTGAAGCTGAGAGAGGGAGAGGAATCTGTGATGAAAGAGCCAATCACCTTCGCAGAGATGTACAGGAGGAAGATGGCTAAGGACCTTGAGTTGGCTAGGCTTAAGAAGATGGCTAAGGAACAACAAGTACAAGATCATAATAATGCTAATGGCGTTTCTGATAAACCCAAAGAAAACCACAACTTTGAGTCCAAGCCATTGGATCAGATTCTTGCTTAAACTAATCATCACTCTTCTGCAACACTTGCTATGTTGTACTTGCCAAATAAATAAATACTCCAAGAGTTTCTGGCATGTAAGAGTTAATTTCGATGTGCTTGTTAATTTGTTGTATCACACTTAATTTGCTACTTTGATTTATAATTATTTGGATACCATTGCTCAAGTAGGTATCTAACTGCGGGAGTTGTGAAAATGTGTATGGATATGTACCAAGTATGAATAAAACTTTGGTAGTAATTGTGTTTAATTACTTATACCCATTTATTAATTGTTATTTGAGTAAGATATTAAGCACTTTCCATCTACTTTTTTTTTTTTTTGGTTTCCTTTCCTCATGAGGTAGCGTAGTACCTTAGATCAAAAGAGTAGAAGTGTAGAACTCTTCTTTTTAAAAAAAAAAAAAAAAGAAAAAAACATTTTTCAAATAAAGAGCGCGCGTTTTGTAATGGTTACTGATATATAATTAGAAAGCTCGTAGGATCTATCTTGAATATATATCATGCTATAATATAAAAAATTACGAAAAACTTGTATACGTAGATAAAAATACAATGAATAAAATAGTGTTACGTTTAATAATTCAATAATTCAAACCTAACAAATAAATTTTAGTATTTTGCGATTATTCATAAAATAAAAATATTTTACTTATCTCTATGCACAAAAATCGTCGCCCCTCGCTCTAATCAGAGTAGCCGATTATTTAGTCAACTATTTGTTTTGTAATTTAAAATATAGTGTAGAGACTTTTCCAACCCAGAAAAATAAAATTATACTAGACTTCGACTCAAAGTGCCGAAAGGCTTGCTGTAGTCATGATCATGAGCAAATGGGTTGATTTGTATATGTAGATAAAAATACAATGAATAAAATAATGTTTAATAATTCAATAATTCAAACCTACCAAATAAATTTTAGTATTTTGCGATTATTCATAAAATAAAAATATTTTACTTATCTCTATGCACAAAAATCGTCGCCCACCGCTCTAATCAGAGTAGCCGTTTATTTAGTCAACTATTTGATTTGTACTTTAAAATATAGTGTAGAGACTTTTCCAACCCAGAAAAATAAAATTATAGTAGACTTTGACTCAAAGTCCCGAAAGGCTTGCTGTAGTCATGATCATGAGCAAATGGGTTGAATTGATGGTTGATCCAGATATGGTATAATGATTATATAAAAATATAATTTTAATATTATATAATATGCATGAATAACTATCATATCTTCACTTATGGCTTTTAACTAAAATAGTATTAGAAATCCATAATATTAACAAAGAAAGCAAAAGCATTAATTAAGTCAGAGTAAAATAACTAAATTATAAACTCAACACTAGTCAGATGTAAATAATATGATATAAATAAATACATAACACCATTAATATTATTTATATATATATATATATATCTGTCTATGTGTGTGTGAGTTCTAATTTTAATTAAGTCACATCATAGTTCAAATAAAAAAAATTAAAATACAATATAAGATTACTTGATAGAATACAAAATTTAAATTTAGAAGTGTAGGTTTCAGAGAAGACAAGTAAAATTGATGAAGATAACTTTTTGGAAGTCATGATGATTAGAAGAGAAGCAAATCAGCAGTGAGTCTGAAAAAGTTTAAGTGAAGTTTTTCAAGGACTAATTAAAAATAGAAATTTTTTGTTTAGTTTTTGGTTTTTTTTCCCTATGTCCAAAAAAAGAGAAATTTTTTCCAGTCTTGCTTTTAATTTTAAATAATATTATTTAAATTAAAAATATGCAAAATAATTCACACTATATTTTAATTCCATAAATTCACCAAGAAACCCTGGAGTCTCGTTTGTTAATGACAAAGATTAACACTTGAAGGAGTCTTGCATACTGTTTACCAATAAAACTAAATTTTTAGTTTATAAGTTAAATATTTTTTTAGAGATAATTTCCTTTTTAATCTCAAAAAGATATATTTACTTGCAATTTAATTTTTAAAAGATCATAATACATTTTAATTTTTGAAAAATCATAAAATGAACTCATAGTTAGTTTCTATGTGGTAAGCCCTCAACTAATACATTGATATCATATATTAAATACTAATGAAAATCATTTTGATCATATCTGTGACAAATGATATTGGATCTAAATAAAGAGTTTTTTTTTAATTTTTTTAAAATATTTTTATATTAGAGACAATTTTATTTAAGATATTATTGAATACTAAATATATTTCAAACTTTGATTTACGACGTAGTAAAAAATTAAAAGTAGACATCCATAAACACAACTTGAACATAAAATTGATAAGATAAGAGTAAAACAATAATAAAATAAAAGCTCTCTATTTGAAGGATAGAAAAAAAAAAAAAGAATTATACATTGGTTATTGCAAAAGGCAATATGCCCTTGTAATTGTACATTGCTTAGTGTATACAGCTATCAGTTGCATACTTTTATGAGAAATAAAGAAATTTTGTTGTGTCCTTTCCAAATTTGTAAACACAGAGCGTGGTGTGTTATACCTTAAAAAATTATTGGTTTTGGTGCTTGATTACTGATTTTAATGATTTTCTTTATTGGTTAAGTGGCTTCTTTAATAGGTTGGTAGGTTGCTTTCATGGTTTAATGGTTTGGTGGGTTACTTTCATGGTTTAGTGGTTTGGTGTGTTGTGCTATGTTTTACTAGTTTCGTGCTTCTTTAATTTTACTAGTTTTTTGTACTCTGGTTTAGTTGCTGGTTTAGGGTTGTGTACATCAAAGAGTGAAAAGTATACATTTGTAAATTTTTAAGAATTAAAAAGTACACATTTTTTAAGGTAGAAAAGTTGCAACTGTTTTCAAACTGTCAAAATTAGTGAAAATTGTTGTGCTCAGCAAAAAGAAGATAGTAATTCTAATTCACTCACTTGTTTCGTTTTAGGCCGCTACTCGTTTCAAGAAGAAGATGATGCTAAGTAAATGAAGAATGAAGATTAAAGATTAAAAATTGAAGCAAAATGTGTAAACCCTAAATGAGGAAGAAGATGGCCATTACTCATTTCTCCCAAAATTTGCAAACTTGATTTTTTTTTTTTAAACGCACTACCATTTTCTTTTTTGTTTATTTTATTGATTAGGAAGACATTACATGACATTGAAATGATTTTTATATATATATATATAAATATATTGACTATATGTCTTATAATATACTTAATGACATACGTCAATAATTAATTTATCACATTACTTAAACCGTTAATAATTAATAGTACAAAAATTAACGAGTTAACTATTATAATATTTTATGAGCTAAAATGTATATTATGATTTTACAAGAACTATATTATATCATACATTGTTTATTTTTCATAAATTAAAAAATAGATTCTCACAATTTTTTTCATCCTATCTTTTTTCTACTTTAGAAACTTCACTTCTTTCTTTAATTTACTTAAAGAGAATCCAAATATCTTTATATATATGGCCTTCCAAACATCTTTCTTTATACTTTTTCATTTCAAGTTGTTTGTCTAATGCCTAATTAATTTATATTTTGAGATTTTGAATAAAGTAATGATAATTATTTGTCAGCCTAAATTTTATGAAAGTTACTCTTCTTTAATTAACAATTATAAGGGGTTAAAAAAGAAAAAGATATCATGAGTTTCATACTGAAAGGATGTTATTAATTTAAATTGAAATTTAAAAGATAATTCTCTAAGAAAAATAAAAAAATTTAAATAGAAGTTCTAAGAAAAAAATAGTCCGATATGAAATTTAATCTTTCAAAAATAAATTGAACATTTAAAAACTACTAATTTATCTAAATTTAAAATTTTCAAGATATCAACTCTTCTTTGACAATTATAAGCGAAAAAAATTGGGCGGAAAAACCAACAAAATTTAACAATTAAGGAAAAAAACCTAAAACATAGAGTGCTACTGGTATGATCCACAACTCCATAGCCCATTAATGCTATTGGACTTAAGGCCCCATACCTCACAATGGATTGGGCCAATGCGAATCAAAAGCTAGACTTTGGCCCATTAAAATTGCGCACAATCACACAAGGACCTCAGGAACTGAATGCCCAAAAAAATTGTCACACATTTGAATTTGAGTAAAATTAAATGGATAAAATTAAAAATAATTTAATGTGAGTAATTATTTTTATAATTATCAATTTTAATTGTATAGATATTTTTTAATTCATATATAACTTATATAAATTTAAATTCATAAAAGTAGCATTAATATTCAAATTCAAAAGATAGGGGTAAACGTGTAAATGAAAAAATTATCAAAAATATATATATGGCTCTTCGATGAGGAGCTCGAACTTTTCAAACTTGAGTTGTTATTGGAAGAGCCCACATTTTATTTTTTTTCAAAAAAAGACTTTGTGATTAAGATTACTTAACTTTTTTTGAAAGCTGACCTCTCCAAATGCTTACAATATACAGGAAGGTGAATCTTGAGCAAAGGTATCACTAATTTTGTTCCACATATTGAAGTTAGGTATATGAAAAGTTAGGATCCCTAAAATCTGATATGAAAGAGTCACACGAAGGACGGTGTGTTGGAGTAGGACCACTTACCCTTAGCCATTAGGTCCACTTGCTCAATCGAAGGAGTATCCTTCTTGCCCAAACTATACTTTTTAGTCAAGTTGGGACGTAGAGTACTAATGTAAAATATTTTTTTAATATTTCAATTTGTATTCGTGTTCTTTTGAGTATAACAGCACTATTATCTCAAATGTTAATTTGGTGAAATTGTTAATTTTTATTTATTTTAAAATATTTAAAAAAATAATGTGACAAAGAAATATTTTATATTTGATTAATTAATATAAAAGTATTTTTACTATCATATTATCAAAAAAGAGGTTTGTATAAATTTATTTTGATTTAAATAAATAAATAGTTGTAAATATTTATTATCACTAATTAAAAAATAAAAAATAAAATCATAATAAATATTTTAAATATTTAGGAAACAAATTTATACATAAATAATCTATATCTAATTTATATGTTTTAAAATAACATATATAATTATTTTAAGAGTAAATTATTTTTCAATCATATGACTTTTTTTAATAGTTTGTAAATTGAGACAAATTATATTTTTTAATGGCTAATAGTTTTATCAATATATATATATATATATATAATTACCTCTAAATAGAAGGAAGATAATTAGTACAACAATTAAGTAAAATAAATGAAGGATATATAGATATATATAATAAGTAATAAATTTTTATAAAAATAATTTTGCCTTAAAAAACTAATTTTTAACTTATACTTTTATATAAAAGTAAAAGTTATTCTATAGTTAAAAAAATTATTTCTATAGTCACTTGAAAATACTTATTTTTCGAAAACAACATGATCAAACATTCAATTTCTTAGAAATAAGGATTCGGGAAAAAAAGACCAAAACACAATTAATCTACTTTGCTAACAATGACTTAAGTGTACTGATATTGCGTCCATTATAATATAAAATTTATATTATGTAATATACAATTAATTATATTATATAATATACAATTTTAAAAATCAATAATGAAAAGACTTAATTAACACAGTTAGCAGTCAGCAATGACCACCAAAATTGTGGTTGTAGTTTTTTATTAAAAAGCCACTCTGCCACTTTATGTGGCAAGCAATATAATCAATTATAGCAAAGTACAAATATTTTTGGGTTATTATAAATACACATTAAAACTTATGATATTTTTAATCTCAAAATGATATATATTGTATTGAATAATGGTTCTTGTCGATTGTCGTATCAACTAGAAAAAGGAGTGAATTGATCATCTCCCTTTCCCAGAGTAAATCTTAATTTTGAATTAGTCAAAAGCATGCAGGGTGGGAATTTGCAATTCTGTCTCCACTTTCTGACCATGTGTCCTCCACAAGTCATACTCAGACACTATAATTTTATTTTTGTTGGGAAAATAAGAATGATGGCAAGTTAGTAAAATGTTAATTAATTTTTTTATTATTTAATTTTTTATTTTATATTAAATTTTAAAAATAAAAAAATAACATGTATATTTATGCATATAAAGTTTTTAATATATATATATATGTATATGAGAATATTCTATTTATATAAAAAATAAAAAAATTTAATAATTAAATTAAAATATTACTTTAAATTTTATATGCGATATTTATATGAAGTTTAAAATATATCATGTAAAATTTAAAATAATTTTTTTAATTTTAATTATTTAATTTAATTTAACAATTAAAAAAATTCTTCTAATCTTTCACATAAGTAAAATACTTTAACTTAATATGTTATATATATATATATATTAAATTTGTTATTATCTTGTTCTAACAATTAAAAGTTAAATGATCTTTTTAATAAATTAATAATTACGGTCATTTAAAAATTAATTAATTAATTACCAAATATTTTGAAAAATTTTATAGAATAATATTTTTTCTATTTTTAGCCAAAAGTTTAATTACTTTTCCCTTTAATTTAGAAATTTCCCTTCCTAAGGTTTTCTTTTTTTACTTTTGACTGAGATAATAATGTATATATTCGCACTTCTTATCATGATTTGCCTTGATGTTCTCATGAAAAGAGAAAGAAAATGAAATGTGATTCATTATATATAGCCATTTTAAATAATCGATGAATGCTCCTTTATTTAACAAAAAGTTGCAAATTTTATGTTGTTAAAGTGAAGAGGGTAGGTTTATCTTGATATAGTGTCAATATATTTTTGTTTTCTCACACAATATTTTCTATAAAAGATAAATCTAGTTTCACATGCTATTAAATATTAAATGTAAATATATTTTTTAATAAAAATTTAAATCTTAATTCATTAAATATATATGACATATGACATGTAGAAAATGAGAAGCTCAAAGAAGGAGTTTCGGCGAAGCTGCTTAAATATTAATTGGAGAAGTTTGCGCGTGTTTGGTTGCTCTATTATTAAACTATAAACTATATATGAGCAGTCAAAAGTTTTATGCAATAATGAATTAGATTTATGTAAGAGTTAAAGGAAGATATTATCATACACTAATGGGGATTATTGCATTAATATGGACTGTTGGTTAATTGTGATTTAAAATAAATTGTTTTCCACTTTTTATATAACATAATTTACCAATAGAGATTGGATTTAGTCAAAGATACTAAACTCATCCTAAGAAAATTAATTATTTAATGGCATATATAACAAGAAGTTTAACAAAAGTATATCAATTGACACCTTATCTATATAAATGCAAGGAGGAGTCGATGTAATTGAAGTTGTTAATCTCTTAATATTTCATTATAGAAAATGATTTTCTTCAATATGTTTGTTGAATTATAAGTAATTAATATATTAATCTTGCACAAATAAATATAAAAAGCTTTTCAATAGTATGAATAAATATATAATTTACACCAATGTCAATTCATCTCTTTTCATAATTCAAACTAGTGTCAATTGATATTTGATAACTCCTAATTATATACACGCATATATATATAAAAGAGGAATCAACTAATACTGAGCGTAAGAATTACCATTCTTATACTACTCAATATTTTATTAAGGAAGTGATTTTTATTGATCCAAGTACAATCAAGAGTAATTACTTTATTGATTTTATATACGAAATTTTATAAAAATTAAAGAACAAAATAAACAAATAGTTTAAAGGTTCTTTATATTTGAAAATTTTATTGAAAGTTAATTTTGTAAAATATTGATGAATACCAAACAATATTAATTAACTTGGTCTCAAATTTTGTAAATATAAATTTTTTTACTCTAGATCCAACGGTAAATATAGTGACAAATCCATTTTATAAAAAAAATTATTCAATAATATAAAAATTATTTTAATTGACACAAGTGTCAATTATTCTTCCTCTCTCTTTATATATATATATATATATAAAGTAATAAGTTAATTAAATTGTTCTTTAATTTTTATAATTTTATTTAATTTTTGAATTTAAAAATTTTAACTTTACATAATAAATATGTTTTTAAGAAATATGTATGATTTAACAAAATATTTTTGAAAATATTTTCAAAAATAAGTTGAAAGCAAGAAACATCTAAAATATGTTTTCATCATTTTCAAATAATAATCAATGTTATTTTTGTAATTTTTTTAAGAAAATAAATCCATTTATCATATGAATATTATCATTTAATTATAGTAAAACTCAAAAATTAATTATTTAACTTATTTAACTTATAGAAAAAAATTTAACTTTACATAATAAATATGTTCTTAAGAAATAAAAACTAAAAACTAAAAATGTTTTAAAAACCCAAACACATCCTAAGTTAATTCGAAGATGGAAGTTGAAGCCTTCCAAAGCAATATACTGTGTTTATAGAACTCTCTCA
Source organism: Senna siamea (assembly GCA_031216115.1). NCBI lineage: Eukaryota > Viridiplantae > Streptophyta > Magnoliopsida > Fabales > Fabaceae > Senna > Senna siamea. Next base: position 17,525,835 of record CM062358.1, read on the forward strand.
AGTGATCCAATTTGTCAAATATACACCAAAAAAATTTTTTTATGTATAAATTTTATTTGTAAAGGAGGAAAATCACATTACAGATAAAAGCCAAAAAAAAAAAAAAAAAACTTGTAGGAGTTGTTAACAAAATTGAGAGAAGTAACTTGTGCAATTCTGATTAATATACTAATATAAGAATCTTTTATTAAATTTTAATGTTGCTAGACAACTCTTAAATTAAAACAAGTTCTTCGCATTATGTATAGCCTAAAAATTACAATCAATTAATCATATAAAAAAAATAAAATGTTATGTTAATTTATACCACTAATATTCTATTCTTTTTTCTATATTCTCAATGTTACAACCACAACATTATAAAGAATGTTTAAAGCATTCGGCCAAATTACACAATTAACAAATTAATATTATTAGATCCAATAAAGTTAATGTGAATTGACAATATTGATTATCAACTTCTTGTTCCCATATATATGATCTTATTCTTCATTTTATGTCTTTATCATATAATTGACCCCTTTATAAAAGAGAAACAGAAAATGTTACACGATAATCACGTAGCACCGCCAACTTATCAATTGTAAAAAATAATTGTGATCATTACATAATTTTTATTACTCACAAGTATTTTTTAACTCAGACAACTATTCAAACTATTGTGGACAGTAAATATAAATAATTTTATTAATAAAAATTTAAATATTACTCACTACACTATAAAATATTAATTTATTTGACTAAATTGTTAATATTATTACAAATTAATTACGAGTTTTAGTGGCAATTTTTTGGATTGAATTTATGTCAATCATTTTGAATATATATCAGGTATATAACTTTAGAGTAATCAATCTTTATTATAATTTTTGTTAAAAAAGAAAACCATTCACAAGGGTCTTAGCCTATATATTAATTATTTATATAACAGATCACTCATAGACATAGTCATTGAATTTTCTTTTCAATATAACATCTCTTCTTAATTGGTCTGAATGATGATGATGTAGAAATTTAAATTTATTTTTTATGTCATTTCAAATCAGTCAAATTCATAATAATTATTGGTTCCCAATATTTTAGAGTGAATTAATTAGGTTAAATAATTTTTTTGCTTCTTGTAATTTAACTTAATTTTTTATTCAGTGCTTATAATTAAAAATTTTGTAATTAAATTATTATAGATATTTTGATTTAATTTTTACTGATAAAATTTTACTATCTACCATTATTTTTTTTGACATAAATAATTATGTTCCATTTTAATGCTTTAAATATTGAATACGATTTATGACAATTAAAAAAGTATAAATAAATAATAAAACAAATTAATTTATATGTGTAGTATAAAATATATTTTATGCCATATATAAATTATTTTTTATATTATTATTTGTTATTTATTTTTTATATAAATTATATATCTAAAATACTAAAATGATATATGTTAATAATATTAACAAAATTTAAAATAATTTTGACAATAAATTATCAAGAAGAACTAAATTAAAAATTTTTAAAACTGTAAGGACTTAATTCATAGAGTTTTAAATTTTAGAGATTCAATTAAAAATGAGATAATCTACTTTTAGGTTCTGAACAATAAGTATTAATACAATTTAATTTATGATATATTATATTATAATATATACATATTTTAGTCTTTGAAATAATCAACTCATTCACCTTAATTATTAACAGTATGAATGATATGACACATTAAATATGAATGTGTCATGTTAAATGTATTATAAAATATCTAATCAATACGTCTATACAAATGAGTACTTATTAGTCCTTAATGTTTCGATATTATGATATTCTCATTGCATTTGATTGCCATCGCTGACAGCATCAACAACATCGTTTTGCCTTATTATCTTGTCCCTATTGCGAAAAGAAAGGAGTCGATGAATTGTAATATTCTTCTCACTAAGCACAACAATTCTCACCAATCTTTTAAAACAAAACATCAAATTAGTAAAATAAAGCATTATAACGGTAACCAAGCAGTGAACAAGACAGTAAAAAAGCACCAAAATAGTGACCAAACACTAAACCATCATAAGCATTCAACTAAACTAATAAAAATATTCATCCAAACTAGTAAAAAAAGCTATGTTCAAGACACTTAATCTGTAGAAAGTTTGGTATGCTTCTATCTTCAAAGTTTGGTCAGTATCTCTTATGGTTTTGGTATTTACTTTTAGCCTATCAGAGAAAACATTTAGTGTACTATCTATGCGCACATCCTAAGTACAATGGACATTTTCTAAATCTAACAGGTTTTGATAACATACTCTCTTTCTTTATTTTAGATATTATTGCAGCATTGAAATTCTGAAACTCTTGCTTGATGTCTATACAAAAATTCAAGTAAAATTGTTATTTATATTTACTTGACCATGAAAGCACCAAATCAGTCAAAGAGTTTAGCATAATTATACAAGTTGAGTAGGATTAATTTACACAGTCACCAAACCAATTTTTTGTTAATCCCAAAACCTCCGTTAATTTCAAAAAGGGTGATGTTTATTGGACGAACAACTTCGTAGTCGAAGTGATGGCTGCCTTTGTCTAAGAGCTTCCAGTTAGAGGAGCCATTAGAGTGTCATAGAACAGAAAGAAGTAATTTAACACATATATTTTTTCTTAAGTGGGATTTTTGTATACATTAAATTGCTGATTGGTCATCTAACTGAAAAATTAACGGCACACATTAGTTAATGTATCATACAATTAGATCGTTAATAATTAACGTCTTAATAATTAAAAAATTAATTATTGTAATATTTTATGAATATGAATTATAATTTTTAAAAATTAAACCATATCAATTCTTATCTTTTAAATTAAAAAGCCTATTGTTTCTTTAAAAATTGAGTGAAATAATAAGAATAATTTAATTTATTATTTAAATAAGATGATTATTAAAAAAAAATTTTGTAACATAAAAATAAAGCATTGAATCGAGAGAACATAATGAATCTATTATTGCAAAAGTGGAAGATGATAAAATAGGTAGGACGAAAATGAGACTTTGAAGAAAGGTAAATAGAAACTTAAAAGTGTTCACATTGTAATACTAAAACAAAGGGTACAAATATTGGGTATAGCTTTCGTTATCATATATATATATATATATATATATATATATATATATATATATATCCAGAAAAGTCAAGCGAGGCTCCAGCGTAAGGACCTGAGGAACACCCTACCAAATTGACTTTTGTAACATAACTCCATTATCTTTGTATTTTAATATTCTCTTTACGAGTGAAGACTGAGTCAACATTAGCATTTTGTTTTTTCCTAGAATTAATCTCTGAATAAACTTTTTTTAAAAGGGTTCCTTTATAAATAAACAAAACAAAAATCAAGATAACAATAAGGAAATTGAAATCAATTAATTTATTCATAATATTATATATAGTTTTAGGGTGTGCATAGAGACTACTGTATATTAGTGTCTTCAGTCGGATCTAAATTTTTATATTTAAAGAATAGTATTTTTTTTACGATAAAAAATATATAATCTCTAATTTATTTAAAATTATTTTTTTATAGAAAAATAAATAATTTCTTAACATATCAATTTACTTACTAAATATGATAAATTTTCTGAGTTTTTAATCTTTTTACTTAAAAATTAAATAATTATCCAATACCAATTTTTTTCTATAATAGATTAATTAAGCTAATAGAGGATAAGAAAACAGTTGTTATTAATTAAAGGTAATGGAAAGTATTGATAATTTTAAAATAATTTAATAACTATCCTCTACTTTTTTTAAACTAAGATTACATATTAAAAAAACTAAATAACTGCCTACCTTTTTCACATAAAACAATTTATTTTTGTTAAAAAAACTATTTATTGTTAAGATAGACGTAATACTTAGTAAAGAAGTTATGCGTCACGATATCATTTTCTAATATTTAAAATGGACAAAAAAGTTTTAAATTTTTTCATAAAAATTGTATTTAATATTAATCCATTTAAAATTATTTATGTAGCGACCGAGAAACCTATTTGAATATAAACTATACAGAAATAAAAAGTAAGGAAAACTAAATCTTACCCATCGAATTAAGGTTTAATAATAAAATTAGCACATATAATTTTTTCTAGGAAATAAAATTTTTAATTTTTTCAAATTTTATATCAATTTTAAATTTCATTCCTAAAATTTTGTTGCAATTAATTTTTATTTTTAAAATTTTAAATTATAATCAATTTCTTATTATAATTTAACAATTAACACTATTAAAATTATTAACAAAAATAGTCATGTGACATTTGATAATAAATTTTAAGAGTATAAATAAAATTTTAATAACATTTAACACTAAAAAAAATATAGATTCTCAAATTACAGTACTTTTACTTTTTCTTAATCATTATCAGATATGAAAAATTTTTTAATGGATACTTTATATATGATTTAAACAATTTTAATGAAGATTTTATATTTTTTTCAAACAAAAAATTATATAATTATTTTTTATTAGTAATCTGGACAGAATTAAATTGTAAGATGAAATTGATTATAATTCTAAATTTTAAGAACAAAATTAATCCCAAAAATACTTTAAAAAAATTTAGAGATATAAAGAAACTTTTGTCAATTTTCTATTAAAAGAAAAGGCATCAAAATTTGGAATTGGGAATATAAATTGGGGTTAGGAGGGAATGGACAAACAAGGTACATTAATTTTTCGTGACACTTAAATTGAAAAAAAGGTGTTGTTCAAATCAAGACTTTTAAATAATATATAAACTTTTAAAAAAATTACATTTATTATCATTAATGTTTGAAACAATATTACAAAAATATCTATTTTTATTTTATTTTTTGTGAATAAAATTATCATTTACACAGTATATATTTATTTTAAAATTATAAAAAATATCTAATTATATTTATTAGTATATTAAAAATATAATGTTAAAGTTTAAAATAAATTTAATTGTATCTATTATTATATTAAAAATAAAATTATAATCCTATTTTACATAAAAAGTTAGTTTTATTGACAACATGATATAACCAAAGTTTTTTAAAAAATTAATATAAATGACTCTAAACTTCAAAATATAATAAAATCACTCCCCTAAACATTAAAATAAAAAGAAAACATTAAATCATACATTAAATTAATAACTCCATAGATGTGAGGAGCTGTCTGTGTTGAGTGGAACCAAATCCATTGTTTCCTATTATCTTTCAATGACTCCATAGCTTTCTTTTGCTTTAGCAAACAAATCTTGTTATCATGAAATAATAATATATCTTGTTCTTGTGAGCATAAATATTCCAGCATATGAAAATGATTTCCTCAAAAAATTGGCAGAGTTCCCTTTGTTTAGCCAATAAATTAGCTTCAATAACATTTTTAACCATGCTGAAATTGATTGATGATGTATTCTTTATAAAGGAACATAATATCAATTTGGTCATTAAATTTTTTTTTTAATTTAGTCCCAAAATATTTTTTTTATTAGGCAAATTTTTTGCATGGATTGATCGAGTAACATTTTCTCGCAAGGTGGTATTGTTTAAGCAAATTTTCATTCAAAATAAGTTATTTTAACAATTAATTGGTTTCACTAAAACTACCATTACAATGTTGTTTTGGAGGAAATAACAAAAATTTAACTTATGAGTTAACAATAGGTAGGGACAGATCCTTTTGAGGAGTAAAAATAATCTTTGAAAGATTAGGTTGATGAGTTTTTATCTTTAAATAGCAAAATGAATAAAAGAGCAATCATTTACAGATTAAATTATTAATTTATTAAAATAATAAAAAATTTAACCTTTTACTATTTTTATAAATATTTTAAAAATTTTTATATTACACTTATTTTTCATTTTAGAATGTCTCAATTTTTGTTCTAATTTCTCATATTATCTAGATCCTTGAAAAAATAATATGACCTGTCAGCAGAGATTTTAGATTCTTTAAAAATTTTTATATTTATTTTCAGTTAAGCACGCGTGGTTAAAAAATCATGTGAAACTAAATGAGAGCCAAAATTTGAAAAATGAATGAAAAGAAATTGTTGCTTAGGCTAATAAGAAAAAAAAAAAACTATTTTTGTGAAGTAAGTACTGTAAATCCAATTTTAAGGAAGATTTTTGTTTTTCTCGGGGGAAAAAAGAAAATTGAAGCCAACCCGAGAGGGAGAGGGTTGGGTATCCCCCTTCCGTCTCTTGGGTTCAAAAGTCTCTTTTGAGTTTTGACCATTACCCTCTTTCTTCTCTTCTTCCTCCTATCTGCAACAACCTTTCCTTCCTGTATTATCCAACACATGTTTCCTAATCCTGCTATTCCTCTGTGGAAATGACAATTACTCGCATGTATTGAACATTTTTTTCATGCGTTTGATCTGTCAATATCTTTTAGCTTCTCTCATTATCGCCGATCATGGGTACTTGCTTTTCTGCCTCGAGAGTCAGTGGCTCAAACAGCAATAGCACAAACGCCGGAGTTAACCCCGCCACCATTATTCACAACCTTAAAGAGGGTACAAAGCTTCATTCCAAGATATCCGTTTTTAATAAACAACAAAAATCGAACAGTCAACGGCAAAAGGCTTCGAATGAGGGCCAGAAGAATCAGCAAAAGAATTCCCAGAAGCAAAGGCCTAAAGAAAAACAAAATTCCAGGCGCAAAGGTGGGCCTATCCCATGCGGAAGGCGCACAGATTTCGGTTATGACAAAGATTTTTCTATGCAATACTCCCTCGGAAAATTGTTAGGACATGGGCAGTTTGGTTATACGTATGTTGGAATAAATAAAGCAAATGGGGATCGGGTGGCCGTGAAGAGACTCGAGAAGAACAAGGTATTGATTTCTCGCATTTCCCAGCTGGGTCGATGATTTTTGGGTTGGTTTTCTCTGTTTTTTTTGGGTATTCATGTCGATATGGATGTTTATGAACACACATATTTTACACTCTTCCTGTGCTTAGAAATAAATTTTTTGTTCCTTTGTTTGTTTGTCTACAATCATGGTTTCATTTTGGTCAATGGGTTAGGAAGAATTTCATTTTGGGGCTGCAGATTACGATCCTTGTTTGGAGAATCCGGTTATGATTACTTTGATTTTATGAATTATCAAAGGCAATGCCTACTGCTTCCTGACGACCTTCATCTTATTCAATGTTGACCCCCAATTACTTGAATATCCAGTATTGAAGTCATTTGTCTGGCCGGTCTTCTCTGTATCTTGATGACTGGGACGATTCTTCTCCCATATAGCTTTTAGTCTTTTCAACAGTCTAGTAATCTCGTAGACCTTCTGTGGATATTTGTTAATTGCAGTCATTCTTCACCTTCTCGAGAGCTAGCATTCCTGAATTAAGACTGATAAATTGATTTATCTGTGTTTACAGATGTAACATACTTGTCTAATCATGACAGTATTGCTAATTCTGAACTTCTATAATTAAGCTATTTGTACATAAAGCACGTTAATTTGTGCTAGTCAAACAGTGTGAGCTCAAATGAAAGCATGTCAAAGCTTTAGATAATCCTATAAGTGTTTAAGATGCATGTAATCAGATGCTAGTGGAACAAGTGTGTGTAGTTTGAGTTTTATGTTCCATACCCTGAAAATTGCAAGTAATTCTAAACTTTTCTGCCGTTTTTGTTTAGATAATTGTTTTTTGTGTTCCTGAATCAATCCTTCAATTTGGTGGCAGATGGTTCTCCCTATAGCCGTTGAGGATGTTAAGCGAGAGGTCAGGATACTGAAACAACTTACAGGCCATGAGAATGTTGTCCAGTTTTATAACGCTTTTGAGGATGATTCATATGTATTCATAGTCATGGAGTAAGTTACTTTTGTTTGAGCTTCTTCTTCATGCTTGTGTCACTGTGTTCACTGCTCATCTGATTTTGATCAGAACTGGACTGCAATTCAACTGGATTCTTTTAAATATTTTGAAAGAGGGATGTACATTTAGGTTCAAATTGTTGAATCATTTATGTTGTATTTAAATTTTCTAGTGCTGTATGCACACACAGACACAAACACACACATGAACATATGTATGTACATATATTACCGTTATTTTTATTTTAAGTAAACCTTCAACCTTTCCACTTCTTGCGTTAGGGTCTGACGTCTTACTTTTCTTAGGTTATGTGAGGGTGGAGAACTGTTAGATCGCATATTGGCCAAGTAAGTGTCTTTTGATCTCAGATATAATCTTTTATTTTTTAAATCTTGACTTAGTGGCTTTTCATGTCTACTGCCAGATTTTTTTTGTAGTTTAGTTATAATGATCCCGAACTTACTTCTTGCTTTGCTTTAACCAGGAAGGACAGCCGTTATACTGAAAAAGATGCAGCAGTGGTTGTAAGGCAAATGCTCAAAGTTGCAGCTGAGTGTCATTTACATGGATTAGTACACCGGGACATGAAACCAGAGGTATTTTCAAGTCCACTAGCATGTCTTGTATATGTATGCTAATTGACAGTGACTTATATTATTTCTTTCTTGCATGCAGAATTTTCTTTTCAAATCTACCAAAGAAGATTCACCTCTAAAAGCGACAGATTTTGGTTTGTCAGATTTCATAAAACCTGGTGAGGAAAATCCTTTATGTTAGCTAGTGTCTCAACATGCACTGCAGTGCATTTGTATGCAATTTTGTTTTAATAACTAAAAATATAATTAGTTATTATATTACATTTACATGTAGTGGATAGTGGAAGAGTGAGCAAGTGCATGTAAGAAAACTCTAGAGTGGTTATTGGAACAGTGGAGATAAAAAATACAGTGGTAAATAAGGAGGGTGGGTGGGGGTGGATGTTACTTCACGTATTATAGCTGTTAGAGATGGTTAGATTTGAACTTATGATAGGAGAAGACACCAAGTACCTTCAGCCCCATATATGTTAGTATAGTTGATTGATCTGTTTCTCTTTTTTTCTCATCCTCTCTGTCTATTTATCATACAAGTTCTTGCAACCTTTTTTTTATTGTTGTACTGATCTATCTTTGTAAAACACTGCAGGAAAGAAATTTCAAGATATTGTTGGCAGTGCTTACTATGTTGCACCTGAAGTGTTAAAACGTAAGTCAGGACCTGAATCAGATGTATGGAGCATTGGTGTAATTACATACATATTGCTTTGTGGGAGGCGCCCATTTTGGGATAAGACTGAGGATGGTATCTTTAAGGAGGTACAGTTCATTATTATGTCTTACTGAATCTACTGTTATTTATGTGGAATTGGCTTTCCTTTTGTTTTTGGACTTCTGTTGATGACCTATTGTTAATCATTTGGGTCTTTATTTTTTGTCCAACCTTTTCATGTTTAAATTGTCTCTCATTACATTGTATTATGATCTGATATTTGCAGGTCTTACGGAACAAGCCTGATTTCCGGCGAAAACCATGGCCAACCATAAGTAATGCGGCAAAAGATTTTGTGAAGAAATTGCTGGTAAAGGATCCTCGGGCAAGATACACTGCTGCTCAGGCTCTATGTATGTATTTTATTGTTTTTATTGAAATTATGTAACTCTTTGATCACTACCTCAAGTTTAGTCAAACTGTGTAACATTGCCTTTCTTTTTCAAAACATCCTTAGAAGAAAGACTTTATACTAATTTTCTGAATTTATATGTCCAGCACATCCATGGGTTAGAGAAGGAGGGGAGGCATTGGAGATTCCTATTGATATATCTGTATTGAGCAACATGCGGCAATTTGTGAAATATAGTCGATTGAAACAATTTGCATTGAGGGTAAGATGAATCTTTTAAAGCCTTTGCATGTTAAAACTTCAAAAGGCCCATGTTTCAGCTCCATTTCATGTTTATTTGGTTACCTTGCAGGCATTGGCTAGCACGCTTAATGAAGAAGAGTTAGCTGATCTCAAAGATCAATTTGATGCTATAGATGTGGACAAAAACGGTTCTATTAGTTTAGAAGAGATGAGACAGGTAACTCAGCTGGCTTTATGACTAATTTCAACCCAGAGTCCCAGACACAATAATTTATTAATGAGTAATAACCCCTTGTGTATAATCTTTTTTTTTCCCTCTGGTCTAATGAGTAGATTTTTTGCAGGCTCTTGCTAAAGATCTCCCTTGGAAGTTGAAAGAATCGCGTGTGTTAGAGATATTGCAGGCGGTGAGTATGTGTGATCTTTTTTTGGTGGCATCCTCAATTCTTTTGATGACTAATTAGCCCTCATTCAACTTAATAAATTGTAAAGAGTTGGAGTTTCTTTAGTGGTTAACAATATTATATGCATCTTTTCTGGCAATGGGTGTTCTTCCTTACTAGGTTTTTTTTGCATTATGACAACTTTATCCTACTCTAATCTTGACATTCTGACATCCAAAGATTGGCTTTGACTTGTGATTGTGATTTGTGAAAGTGCAAAATAGTATATAATTTATGGTCTTGTATGCTTGCAGATAGACATCAACACAGATGGACTTGTGGATTTCTCTGAGTTTGTTGCAGCTACAATACATGTCCATCAATTGGAGGAGCATGATTCTGAGAAGTGGCAGCAGCGGTCACAGGCAGCTTTTGAGAAATTTGACATAGACAAGAATGGGTATATTACACCAGATGAACTAAGAATGGTTGGTCTCTAAGCATGTCCTATGTACATATTCTCCTGAATAATTTATAGTCCTGTGATTTATTTTAAAGATACGTACATTCTTGATCAAGATTGCCCTTTTTTTTGTAAGAGTGATAGAATGGCTAAAGTGCCAACGTTCTAGCAAAACTGCTCCATTGGAGCTCTATTTTTGTGTAAAACATGATTTCCGATATTCAAACTGTGACAGCAACTAATAACATTTTTTTGGCTTTACAGCATACAGGCTTAAGAGGTTCCATTGATCCACTGCTTGAGGAAGCCGATATCGACAAAGATGGGAAAATCAGCCTATCAGAGTTCCGTAGACTTCTAAGAACTGCAAGCATTGGTTCGGGGCAAGTGCCGAGCCCTCGAAAGAACTAAGAACACAGGTGTTTCAGAGGCTAAGAGAAGTAAAATGTAAGGTTGGGGGAGTTTTTTCTTGTTTCAAGATCATCTTTGCAGATTGTGCTCAAGCCCTGAAGATGATCTATTCTGCAGAATTTGCTAAAAGCCCTCTTCTTTCTAGACCATTCTATGCAACTATGACACCTTAGTTGTGAAGAATGTGGCATCCATCCGACACACAAGATTGTGTTCATGATGTCTAAAGGACCACGTCAAAGAGGTGTTTGTTGGAGTTTGTATAGACCTGCGTAGATTGGAATTCAGGTACCACGGTTTCACCAGTATACATCATTTTAGAGTGCCACGGTTGTGATATGCTTCTGCCATACTTGTAATATGTAATTATAAATAAACATCTAATGAAATATGTCGATTTCTGCTTCTATTCTCACTGCTAATGACTGCTTTTGTCTGGTGTAATACTAGTTTTCACTTTTGAGGCTGAGTGAAGTGAAACGCATTTTGCTTTTTTACTGCAAAATTACCAGCTTTTGTGATTGAGAAAAAATTTCAGGCGTATATATTATCTCACCTTATTTATGTAAATTTTAATAATATTCAATTTTTTTATATTATGTGAGCTCAATTATATAAAATAAAAAGAGTTAGTTGAATATTATTTTGATTAATGCATAAATAAAGTGACACAATATATATACTTAACAATCTCTCTAATTTTAACACATATGACTAAATCTTAAAATATCCCAAAAAATAATAATGTTACGTATAAATTAAAATTAAGGTTGAAAGCAATATCTTATGACTATCACTTGTTTGTATTTTCTCTTTTGCTTCTTAAAATACTATTGGACAATCATGTCTAGCTTATGCATAATTTTCTCTTTTGCTTCTTAAACATTAATTTTAACATACGCATAATATTTTTATAATAGTTTAAGAAATATAATATTGTAATTTTAAGTTAGTATACTAAAATTATAATTATATATGGCTTCTTTTTTAATAATATTAATCGGAGGTATAAGTGAGGAAGTTCCCATATATATAATATGTCATTCAGATTTATTTACTTCCTTATGCAAAACATTTAGATAATGTTTTAATTAATCGCACTTATTTTATTTTTTTAAATAAAATTTTAAGTGTGAATCTTATGTATAAAAATATTTTATTAAAAGTGTTTTATCTCGATTATAAAATTTTAATTAACTTAAATTAAATTAATTAAAATTTAATAATTTTTTAATTCTAATAATTTTGACAAAATAAAATTAAAAATATGATATTTAAAAGATGGAAGAGACGAATTGGTCATAATAACAAATGGCTTCTAATCTAGCGATGAAGTTGAAGTTTAGATCCGGAAAATTCCAAGAGGGCGAAGCCAAGTTGGTGGAATTAAACACATGCTCGTACTGTGTTGACTATAGAGTCTGAAGACCAAGGTGTGAGGTCATTGAAGCTAAGATAAAACAAAAAAGTCCATTCTGGACTCGTGTGTTGAAATCCCAAATCCCACAATTTACTGTAATAAATATATATACATTAAGGTAGAACATTTTGACAATCAACAACAACCAAAGGGAATTTAAATAATTTTTTTGAGGTTTTATCAGCCTTCTCACTCAAAGAATCCGATGAGGAGGAACTCTTTTTTTTTTTCCTTTTAATTTTGAAAAACCCCATCTGATAAGTATATAATTTTGATCACATCAAATCGATCCAAACTTATAATAAAAACCTATTTCAATAAAATAAATTTATTAATCTATTCTCAGAACACAAAAAATATAAATTATATATTTTAGATAAAACTCTAATTTTTAATATTTTTTTATTGATTCTTTTCTGACTCCTCTTATTTCTTTCTTAATTTTTTTTAATCTTTTTAATGACTGACTTAATTATTAAAGTTTATAAAGAGACTAGGATTCTAATCTCTTTATAATTTTAATTTTTTACGCCTAACAAATTAAACCCCCCTAAGTCAAATATCATTGAAAACTACCACCTCTCAACCATCACCCACATATAATGTCAAGTTGTTAAAAACTTTTGTTTACTATGTTTCTATGTCTAATGAGAAATACAAAAAAGAAAAAAAAGACCCAAGTTTTCTCTTAGATACAAGAAGCAGCCTTTGGGATATCACATGTACTATTGGAGCTATCTCGAAGTCCTTCAGATGAAGAATAGCTGCATGAAACACTTCCATCCAAGTCATGAATAATTGTGTTTGGTTGTGAAAGTAGTAGCTCCATTTCCATAAAGAAGAGAATTTTACTTTAAAGCTCCAACGTGATAGGAATTACTCAATAAAAATTCTTAAATCCAGTCACCGCATCTTCAGCGTTAGTCAATTGAAGTCCATGGGCATTAAGATCTTCAATATCAGAATTTAAGGATGCCTTCTACTTGAGTCTTCTCTTGCATTAATTGTGAATATAAGATAAACGCATACAAAATGAGCAGCAAGCAGGGTTAGTATTCTCGTGGACCAAATTTTCATAAATGATAACCTTACTTCACGTACGTGATTCTCCAGAGTACTGTTTTTAAGTATATCCCATAGCATTAAGTATATACAAGAGGGGTTGAATTAGAAAGTAAATAAAAATTTTACCAAAATCAAGTTCTTCGTGAAAATAGGTTCTTATTAGTTTTAACAATTCAACTTTTTTTAAAATTAAGTTTTGAAACATAAGCGACAAAGATGAAAGTAAAGCACATAGGAGATTTATAGAGGTTTAAACTTAAAAATCTTTAAATTTTACATCTTTTCTTTAAGTATCCAATAAAAAAAAATTTATTATTAAACAAAAATACTCACTATACACACAATCAACCCCTAACACCATTAGATACACACCACTCAATAAGACACACTATGTCTTTACAACCTTAGCACTTGTAAAGATCGGCCTATTAAAATTTGAATTGTATACTATATATATACATATTTATAAATATATTAAGACATATAGATATAAATATATTATAAATTAATTATCATATACATATTATTGTCATAAAGTTTAAGGACTTATATAGTGATTTAATTTGATAAAATAGTCTTTATCATATAAAATAATGTGTAAGAATTAATAATATGTATAGAATCCATGAAGTGTTAATTATTGATTAATAATAAGTAAATTGGTAATTTGACACATAAAGATTTATATATAAAAGTTATAGTTCCTGATTGAGGTATCTTAACACAACCAGATTTTAAACAAACATTTTGATTTTTTTCTTTTAGTTCCCATCTGTCAACAAAAAAAATTAAGAATACAATCAATTAGAAGACCCTTAAGAATTTTCAATCTTCAGTTAATCGTGAATTTTGGTATGCTTCCGTTTTTAATCTATTTATTTCAAACAATTTTTAAAATTTAATCCAACATGGTCTTCATGGCTTTTATTACATCTTCAACACTTCACTAGAAAATACAAACACAGAAAAATTGTAAATGAAGAGGAAGAAGAGAAAATGGTGTTACTAAGACAAATTTATGAAGTTTCAACTCATTAAGGATTCAAAACGAGTAAATGCAGATGTGTAAATGTTCATCTTTTCTTTCTGGTTATCTTAATTTATGATAAATAAGAGCTAGCAATAAATATGAGAGGAGAGATAGTTGTTGCTCATATTCCATTCAAATTTCCTCCAACTTTCATCTTGCATTTAATGTGGAGCACTCCAAGCTTCTTCTGCAACTCTCATTTCTTCAATGGACTTAATGGCTTGAGAGAGAGAGAGAGAGAGGAGAGAAGGAGCACATCTTTGAAAGGGAAGGAAAATAATAGATTGTTTAGTTTGCATATATAATATTTTCTCTTAGGTTAGGTGTGTTTGGATTGAAGAGAATAGAAAAAAAAGAAAGGAAAAAGTATAGAATTTCAAAACCTTCTTTTTATTTAAATTTGTAAATTTTGAAAATAAAGATATTAGAGTATTTTATACTAAGACTTCTTAATATTTTTTTTATTAATTTTAATTCTTTTAAATTAAAAAATTTTTAAAAATTTAAATAATAAATAATAAATTATCATTTAATATTTTTTTATTTTAATTCTCTTCTCTACATCATTCTCAAAGATACGTGTAAGATAGTCTTTTAAAAACATAAATATACTTTTCCCTTATATTAGGAAAAAAAAATTTTAAAATATTTTATATAATATAATTTCTAAAATAAAAAAATAATAATAGATTCACTTTAAATAGATTAAAATTTTTTTAATCTCTTTTTTATTTTACAAACTCCACTTCTTTCTTATACTTTTAAGTATCCAGATCCGTTGATTAGACATGCAAACATTGAGAGAAGATACTTTTGTATTTTAATTTGAAACTTCCTTCTTTTTCACTTGGGCTTAATGAAAAAGCATGTCTACTTATTGGGCTATACAAATTGGGCCATTTCATTTCTTTACAGCGATGGCCCACTTGATTAGAATATGTGGGTTGCAAAATATTTTGTTGAGAATATCAAAACAATAATTTGTTGGGTTTAATAAAAATATTGTGTAACAGAATAGTTTGCTCGTCATTCTTTGGTCTGTAAGGGTCTGCATTTTGAGTTCAAAAATATAAAAAAAAATCCATCTCATTCACTTTATAATTAACTGTAGTAATTAAGGTGGCTATACATGTTAAAGATGGCAAAAGAAAAGCACTAACACTTCTATTTGTACTGGAAAAGGAAGTCTAAATAAGTAAAAGTAGACATTGTACAAAGATCTCGCTCTATAGAATATTATTAGATATTAAATATAAATCTTTCTTTAAAGAAAAATGAAAACACAATTCATAGTTCAAAGGATTAGACAAATCTTGAGGGTTGGGTTCCACTCCGCTCATCCCTTACTTTCATTTGATTATTAATTTGAATGTTATTATTAATTTAAAAATTAAAGGCAGTCCTATATCTGGACTTACTCATCCTATTAACTAACTCAAATTTTACTTTTTCATGAAATTATAAAATATTTCATTGAATTTAGTTAAAAGTTATGATAACTAAAAAGGATATTATAATCAATATAAAAAATCTAAAATTTGGTGCGATATTTGAAATTTTTAGATAAGAAATTTATTGAAAAAATTCCACTTTTCCAAATATAATTTTCCAAAACCTAGAGAAGTCCATAGGAAATTTGTTCCTGAATTCTGAAATGTTCATTGGATTCTGAGCCGTCATAGTAAAACAAAATTGATTTGGTGATGTAATATGTTTACAAGTTTATATGTGTTGTGTTTAGAACTTTGTGTGGTTTCATAAGATTCAGTTAGAACATTGTGGAAACTAATGAAACCAATCATGAAATTTCAGTCATTTACGTCTGTAATATCATTGCATTGCACAATCAAAATTTCAAGACAAGACGCCAATGATTCTGGTTTTAATTTGTTGTCAGACGCTGATTATTCTTAATTAGACTGGAATTTGAGTGAATCGTTGAAATCAAAACGCTGCTTTTTCATATGTTTGGTCCAATGAAATCTCAGCCCTAATTCTCATTTATTGTATTTTATATATTTTATTTCTATACCGATTCTGTTATACATCCTACTTTCGTATGTATTTTATTCATACTATACATCTCAATAAAATCAGTGAGCATTCTAATCAATTATTATTCTAGCGCAGGCCCCACCTAATTCTGTTAATTAATTACTTTAATTTGTTCATAGGTCTTCACCAATTATGTTTCTGTTGTTATATAGCTTAATTAGTGAAAACTAAATTGAAACTCAATCCAAATTCAAATTCCTCCCCAGCTAATTAATTTAACTCACATTTATAAATATGATTCTTTTTAATATTTTTCCACTAATTTTTGTGGGCCTCATCGCATGGGAATGTGACATTTGTCTTAGGCATAGCCCACAGACAGGCTTGAGGCTGACCAGGTAGTGAATTCTATTCCACGACGCAAAGTAATTAACCATCTTTGATTGTTCATACTCACTATCTCTAGAATATCAGAAACTATTGGAAGAAGATAAAGAATGATTAGTTTTCTTCTCTATAATGGGATTGAAATTGCCATCAAAACTGTTACTTTTTGGACCAGCAAATAAAATCACAAAACTATTATGAGTGGATAAAATTAAACATATTAGATTTTATAAAACGAAAAAAATTAATGAGATAAATATGGGCTGCAATTGCTACAGAAAAAAAAATGATATATAGACTTTTCATCCCGATGATGTTGATTTGTGCTGGCAAGATAAGCTGTTTGATTAATATGGATGTCTCAATCATTTTTTTCTAGAACAAGTTTACCTAAAAATAATATGTATAAATTTCGACCGACTTTTTTTTTAACTAATAACCTTATCATCAATTAGGTCATAATCAAACTTTCACTGTTTATCTTGATCGGGTTTCGTGGATCGTTCTTATTTATAATTCATGGTTGAATTTTTGTTATTGGACAACTTTTTCACCTCCAATATATGGTGCAATGGTGGAAAGCAATGTAAAGCCAATCTTCACATCTCGTTTGAAAGTGACATATTTAATCAAATCCTAGACCATAAACATCAACTAATCATATTTTTTAGGAGATTTTTTTGTTAAATATATTTACTTTCTTGAATTATAAATCATATATAGATAATTTTTTTAATTATAAAAATTAATTTAAAATCTTTTCAAATTTAATTGTTTGTGTAAAAAATCTTTTCTTTTGATAATTTTTTATCTAAAACTCTAATATTAGACACGACAAATTATTTAAAATTTTTTTTTATATAATATCTAAAGTTTAAGAGAATTTTTTATACAAAATTTAAGTTTAAAAAGATTTTTTGCATAAGGAATAAAGTTTTAAAATTTTTTTACATTTTAATATAACTTAATTTTGATGATTTTATTACTATTCCTTTAAGATTTTGAATGAAAAAGTTAATAAAAAAATTTTTTACACAAATTTGTAAAGTTTGGAACTAGGTCAATTTTTATAATTGAGGAGAAGTTTATCTACTATATAACTTATAATTTATGAAAATTTTTGAAATTTTAGCCTTTCTTTTTATAATTTTATTCTTTTGTTTCATCCTAATCTGTATAATATTCGTTGTATAAATTGCTCATAAACTTGATATTCATGGGAGTTACCCCCTATAATATATATGTTTTAAACTAGAGTACTAGAAATATATCCTTAATTAGATTTGAATACTATAGAATAAGTTAGGGGATTAATTTTTATCAATTGTTAAATAGTATAAATATAAAAGTCGATAATAAGTTTGTATATAAAATAGAACGTAAAACTTATCTGAGAATCAAAGTCCAATTAGAACACGTACGTACGCCATGGATAATAAAATAGAATGGAGTCAAATAGATATGAATTTTATTTAGTTAGCAAGAACTTTAATTGAATCTTATATTAATTATGGGTTGTCATGTTCTTCTTAAAACCCACCATATCTTTTCTTCACATAAACAATACAACCTACGTCCTTATCTTATATATGCTAATCAAGTATTGAAATTTACTCTAGAATATAGATATCAGTATGATTGAATGTCTGGCTTTTTTAAAAATTAAAAATAAAAAATAAATTGGAAAATGCCTTCAAATATTGCAAATTGCAATGAAACTTGTTTGCTGATTTTTCAAAAAACAAATGTTTTTTGAGAAATTTGTATTTGATTAAGGTTTTAGCAAAAAGAAGCAGTTTTTGAATGATAATCAAAAGAGTTTGTTTTGTTGTAAAAAAAATAAAAGAATATTTTTTACAAAAATAATCATATCCTTACTCAAAATTATTATTCACATAATTATCTGTAATTAAATTAACGACCACGTTAATTTAGTTGATATATCATATCTAACTAAATCCCATAACTGCACATGATTTCTAGATGAAAGGAAAAAATAATAAAGAAAATTTTGAAAGATTTAATAAGAATAAAAATATATGCCAATTGAAATGAAACAAAAAATTTTTCAATCTAAAAGGGCCAAAGAGGCCACATAAACTTTTCCTTTTATTGAAGCTAAATAATTCTCATTTAATTTTTTTAATTTTTTATAAATATCTTTTTATTAAAAAAATTATCAAACATTAAATATGAACATATCTCTTAGTGATTATTCAAATTTAAATTTATTATATTATGAAAAACTAATTTTTTTTATTAATCATAATTTTTGTCGATAATAATTCTCATTTATAATTAAACATAGTGAAGAACTTTTCTTCAACGTACGTATGATTGAAGAATGATTTTACTAAAATTAATACTGAAGTAACGTGACCGTTGGTATTTCCTATTATGAGATTTAATATTCGTCGCATCAAGAAACAAGTTTGGTATTTAATTTAATAAAAAAAAGAACTTAAGATATAACTACATAACACATGTTAGAAAAGAAAACTATATAATGAATTAATATGATCTATCAAAGTCAGTAAAAATTATTTTTATATTATTAAATAATTTTTTATAAGATAAAATTATCTACTATATTTATTATTAAAGTCAAAATTTAATTATAAACTTAATATTTATAAAATTTAACATCTATCTAATATTATTTAGTATTATATATATAATGAGAGAGAGAGGAAGAGAGGCATAAGAATATTGTGGGCTCGATTGCTTTCAGTTTTTTAAAATATTTTTTAGTTTTTAAAACTAGAAATATAAAAAGCATATGTTTGAATTATTATTTTTAATAAAAAATAAAAAATAAAAAATTTATTTTAAAAAATAAAATACAAATAAATTAAAAAATATTGTTAACTCTAATTTTTTAAAATAAATAAAACATAAAATAAAATTTTTTATCTATAATATATGTATAAATACATGAACACAATAATAATATAAAATTTTAAAATTAATTTTATAATATAAAACAACGTTCAAATAGTGATTTTGAAAATTAAAGGTGTCCTTTGGGATGAAGTAAAGTCAAAACACTGAAAAAGGCATTACTAATTGGGATGAAGAAAATGTGGAGTGTCTATTGCGAGGTTCGTATAGCTACCGTTGTTGTGGCTTATTATTTTATGAGTTTAGTAATTAGTGTCTTAAAATAGTATTAATTAATTTTTTAATTAGTTGATAAAATAATTTAAAATTTGTCAAAAGTCAACAAAAATAATAATTTTTAATATTAAAAAATTTCATCAACGAGTTAAATAAAACTTTAATCTGTATTTTAGAATACTTGTTAATTAACAAAATTATTATTTTATTTAATTAATTGTATCGTATTCCACTTGATGATGGTAATTGGTAAATAATATATACAAGCATATCTCAATTAATTCGTATAGGTATAATAGCCCTTTCTTCTTTTTTTTAACCAATAAAAAGCTTAAGAGTTGAAATTAGTCAGATAGTGTTGCAGATTAAGACAGGGAAGAAAAAGAAGTGGCTCTAATTTCTTGCTCATTTTGTGGGAATTAATGGGATATATATGAAGTGCCTTTTTAGATTAGTACTAGCAGCCAACACAAAATGATACAACCACGTAATGGTAAATAATGGTTCAATTTTTTGTTAAAGAAATATTTATATTTAATGTTAAATTATATTAATTTTAATTTAGGATAACCGTAAAAAAAAAAAATAGTTTGCCTAAAATCATTTCGGATGTCTCATTTTAATATTCCAGCTTTATCTAATATTTATTATTAGCTGTTGGAAATATAGTATAAAAAAATAATGAAATGTTATTTAATTGTTATTTTTTAATATATTTATTTCATTGTTATTTTTTATAATAATTGAATTCTTGAAATACTTGTACAAATACCAACCCTACTTGGTTACCCATACCTTAAGAAAACAAAAATCCATTGAATTTGGTATAAAATTACAAATAATTTTTAAAATAAAAAAGTAAGCCCCTTTACTTTCGTATTTCAAGAAATTGAATAATTCTGTCTATATCCTTCTTACTTATCGATGTTGCCTCAAGTACCATATCAGATTGTGCAACCCATTGTCAACATATATATCCGTTGTATAAAGACCTTCAACCCACAATAATATATATCTTAATACAGGATTTTGAAATGGCAAATAAAATAATAAAGTTAAGAGAAAATATATAGAATAAACCATTTTTTGAAGTATTACTATTTTTAAACTATTCATTAAAATTTATTTATATCTATCTATCTATTTGGGTTTCCCCTATTTTTTATCATTTTATTTTATTTTGGTTGTACTCAAACTATCATAAATATTGGAAGACATAAAGCTCTTGTTAATTTTATTAGTCATTGATAAATTAAGGTTACTTGAGCTTGCGAAGCATCTTTTGAATATTATGAAATTAGGGTTTTTTAATTTAGAACTTGTTACATGATATAGATTGAGGCTGAGTACACAGTCCATGAGTGTGCGTTAGCATTTGGTAAATTTTATTGTAGTTTATAAATGATTGATTTGGAACGCTTCTTTTTAATTAAGTTATAATTTCTGAATGATAATTAAAATAAAGTAATCTAAATTGCTTTGATGTCAACCCTAATTAATAAGAGAGCGATTAATATGAGTACAGGGGTTGGTATCTGTACAACTTGCACTCCAATATATTGTTGAAATTAATGATAAATACTTTATTTTTTAAGTAATATTTTAAATTGAAATTTTACATATGCACATATTCTAAAGAGTTTTATTTCTATCTTAAAATTTTAGTAACTCTGAATCAGATTAATTAAAATTTAATAAATTTTTAAATATTAATAATTTATAAAAAAAAATAGCCTTACCAAGTGCAGTTGGATTCAGGTGCCTCTTGCTGTCATAAGTCATTAGCTATGAAAAATAGTAACACCAATTAATTAATTTTAGTTTTCTGATACAAGTGGTAGTGAGCATTTCACTCGCGTTTCAGTTTGAGAATGACATGAGATTGTATTTTAATTGCATATTAATATTTGTGTAAAAAAATTACGTTATGGTGACAAATACAATTTTTTAACAGCTATTAATTTATTAATCGAGATCATCAAATTAAACACTAACTCTATTATATTATTGTTATTAAATATTATCTGTCATATTAAGTGTTATTAGAATCAAGTATAAAAAAATTATCTCTATGCATTACTAAAAAGTTGTAAAGAGAGTGAAAGAGAAAGAAGAGGGAGAAAAATTGAGAATGAAAATAAAGATGCAACTTAGGCGAAATAAAGGTTATTTAGTGATCTCAAGGTTATAGCTCATGTTAAACAGTAATATGTTTGGAATGCTTTAAAACTTGTTAGATTTATCTGAAAAATAAATAAATTTGGGATAATATAAGATTTTGGCCATTTATCAAAAGTAAGATTCAAACCTTTTGATTTATGTATTCGGGTGAAGTGTGTGAAGTATATTATTATTTTTATATTAACCCGTGAATTAATCTGTTAAATAAATTATTAAATATAGTCTTAACAAAAATTTAAATTTAATATAATCCATCACATTACTAACATTTTAAGAAGTTAAGATGTAAGAACAAAATAAATTATTTCATCCATTATACACTTCATTAATGACCAGTTCACTTTTTCTTTTTTGGTACATGAAGAATACTGGAACCTTGACACTATACCTATATCCCTCCACTATCTTTATCACCTAAGCTAGTTAGTCCCAAGTGACTTCTATCTCTAAATATCAAAAGTCAATCAAGTTCTTAACTTCCACTCTCTCCATCCTTTCCTTAGATGATCCCTTTGTTAAAGTCTCTTTAAAATAAAAAATAAAAAATTAATTTATAAAAATTTTTAATATTTTAAAATAATAAATTCTAACATATATAAAACACCAAAAACATTTAAGATAATTTTATCAAATGTTTAGTTTTCCTTTTGTTCAGACAGAAATAAGAAACGTTAATTTTTTTCTAATTAAGTTAGGTTTAAACTCCTCTGTTTACCCAAAAAAAACATGTTTTATGAATTTTTTCAATAAATTATTTACAAACTGGAGTTGAGTAATACTATAAAAAAAAAATGAGCAAGTTTAAGAAGCTTCTATAAAATTAATTTTTTTTATATTAATAATACATCTAAGAAGAAGACACAAGGTACAATAAAGTCTGATCTAGCCAACTGTATGCTGAGTCGGCACCCAGAAATTACGCCCATTGGATAACTCTTTGCTTCTCTCCACAACGCGTTTCAAACATCACTGGAACAGTGGGACCCACCCATTTCTCTCTCTCCTCACCCCTCGCTTTATATATACAATACCCAATTTTTCTTCTTTCCTTCGTTAAACCCTTTACTCTCAATTCTCCAAACGACACCGTTTCTCACTCCAACATGCTCTCCCTATCTTTTCCTTCCTCTCTCTCCGCCTCCCATCTCTCCGCCAACACCGTCCCTCCTCCGCCGCGTCACGTCAGATCCCGCCCGGTACTCGCCTTCGCCACCGCTACCGCCACCGCAAATGAGACCCAAGATCGCTCTGCTTGGACGGAGCAATCAAGGCCGTCGTATTTGAACCCCCACGGTATGGCCTCGTCCTCATCGCTCTACGAGGTTCTAGGTATCCCAGCCGGTGCCTCCAATCAAGAGATCAAGGCGGCGTACCGACGGCTGGCCAGAGTCTACCATCCTGATGTGGTGGCCATCGACCGGAAAAACTCGTCGGCCGACGAGTTCATGAGGATTCACGCGGCATACTCAACTCTATCGGATCCCGTAAAACGCGCCAATTACGATCGGAGCCTTTTCCGACCTCAAAGGCCGTTGACGATGGCGTCGATATTTCCTGGATACACTAGCCGGAACTGGGAGACAGATCAGTGCTGGTAGTGAGTTGACTCGTCCATGCAACACCATAGTAGTTAATTAGGCGGAGTTATTGAAGCGCCTAATTTACAATTAGTCTGTTAGGGTTAGGATTAGGAATAGTACTCAGTGATTGTATCATACAACTGTCAGTACTGTGTAGTGTGTACATATACATATACTTGAAGAATGAAACAAGTTTTGATATACAGTTTTGTTGTTTTAAATTAAATTACTCTTTGTTAGAGGATTGGATTAAAAAAGATCGCCCAGTAGACAAAACTCTCATATTAATTGTTATTAAAGAATTGGATTAATTGAATCAAATTAGAGAATAGTGAGATGGTTGGAATCTTCATGAATTGGGATCAAAGTCAACTAACTAGTTGGGGTGGCTCATAACGAATTCTAGAAGATTAAGTTGGGCAGTTTTGGATTAAACATTCTAGAATACAAGTAGTGGGGTAGGGTAGTTCATTCATTGTCCCTTGTTGATTATGCTATGATTTAAATTAATAAATTAAATAGCAATTGTAAAACATAATTTGTATCCTGAAATGAAATCCTGTGGTTGGATGAGTTTGAGTGGACAGAAAAAGGATGAGGTGAGGGTGGTCCATCCATGCATTGCAGGTAGGTCCCTACTGACAATTGAATTTTTTTTTCCCTTTGAAAGAGATATTGGAGGAAACAGCGCTCACTTCAACAGATTACAAGAAAAGAATTGGAGAAATTGTGCTTATTTATCCATTCTCAGGTGAAACCATAAGTTTGGTATCTTTGCTATAGATATTATACCCATTTTTGTTACTCGCCAAAGGTTCAAAACTGTCCACATCTTTAGTGAAGCTATTTTCTGTGTTGATGTTCTTGTCAAATTAACAATTCATAACTCTTTTGGTATTTTTTTATGGGAAGATCTTCCTTTTGTATTTCTCTTCTTATTTTAGCTGATAATGCCTCTAGCTTATTCTAGAGTTTAGTTTTTCTTGTATTTTTATTTAGTCTTTTGGTTACCAAAAAACAAATCCTTTTTTTAATTTTAAAAAAATCATAATTGGTTTTCTGATTTATAAGGTCTATTGCTATAAGTTTTATATTATCTAAATTTAAAAAATTGTAATCATGCAAAATTACAAAAATATATTTTTTTATCTCTATTATAAATATTTTTCCATCAATATATCTTGATTTTTAAATTTTGTAAAAAAAATTTTAAGTAACTAAGCGATGATAAATAATATTTAAGAAAGTATTTTATTTTTATTAAAGATAATTATGTTTAAAAATAATACTTGTAAATATTTTTTCAAAAAGAATTCAGATATTAGTTTATTATATTGTTAAAAATTAGTTCATTGTATTAGATTTTTTTTTGCTTCTCACGAGTATCTTATTACTAAAAATAATTTTATTTAAAATATTATTAAACATTAAATATAAATATATTTCTTAACAAAAATTTAAATTTTAGTTTACAAAGTAATTCTTTCTAATACACCAAATTATAATTGATTGTATTGAGCATTTGTGTGTGTATATATATATAGTTAAAACATCTAAATTTAGAAGATAATAATTTGTTATAATGAAATTAATTCAGTAGGAGATTATTTGCAATTCTTATTAAATTAGAAATAAAAATTAAGGTAAACAAGTATAATTTCTCTGACTTTTACAGAGAGAGAGAGAGAGAGAGAGAGAGTTATAATCAAACTCGACAATCCCTCAGTGATACGGAGGCAGGGACCATATATATAATATTTAATTACATTCCAAGACATAATTGTTTGGTTCCCAAGAAAAGAAAGCAAGATTCTTGTCCACTACTTTTCTTTAGCCCTTATTCTATTTATAATCTTAGAGTTTCCAGAATGCCATCTTTCTTATTTTTATTTTTGTGTGCCTAAAAAGAATAATAATTTTTTAATTTCAACTCCTTATTATTGAATGAAACATATAATTACTTTTAAATAAAATTCTATTTTGAATTCAGTATAATATAAATGCCAAGCAGATTCACATTCCAATTTTTAGAGTGCCAGTACAAGAAGAGAAAGATATAATTGGTAATATGAGAAATTTACTCCGGCTATTTCAATTTTAATTCTACTAATTATTTCGTGTTCAAATCATAAAAAAATTTGTATTTGTCATATGATAAATTAGAAAAAAATAGAATTATGTCTTAATAATTTTAAATTTAGGGTGCATTTAGGAATGTAACAGCTTTTACGTTCATAATGTGTTCTGTAGAAAAAATTACAAATTTATGCTTAATGCTTTAGTTAATTGTTTCTGTTAGTGCATTTTCTATTACCTTTTAAAATTTCATGTTAATTTTTATACAAGTTAGAAAACCAACAAATTTGTGTAATAATAGCTAAGTTTAATTATTCAAAACTAAGTACTTAATTAAAAAATAATAATAATAATATATATACATATATATAATGAAAAGTGACATATAAAATATGCTGATTTGTTTTTAATGAAAATGACAAATTCAGGGAAGCTAATCCCATCAACTTTGGAATTAACAATCTAACGTGGGCATGCCACTTACAAATTTTGTATGCACTAAAGAAAAGGAGGAAACTTTTTCCTCCCTCGTGGGCTGACTTTTCAGCAGCCTTAAAATTTAAATATAATTTTTATTTACAGAGCTAAATCTTTTAAAAATTTAAAGTTTTTTATTATAAAATAATTTTAAAAATTACTATGACATAATAAATAAAATAAAATTTTAAAATCTAAAAAAAAAAAAATACTCCACATTCTTAAAGTAGAGCTCTATTATAATATTACTCAAATTAAATAAATGTCAATGCTAGTTATTTGATAAGTAAAATATGAATCAATTATTAATAAGTTGTTGGTTAAAATAGTAAATATTTTATTATTTTTAAGTAAATTTTTATTAAAAAATTTTACTTCCATTATAAAATTTTAATTAATTCAAGTTAAATTAGTTAAAATTTAAAAAATTTTAAAATATTAATAGTTTTAACCAAAATATTTGAGAGGATTCTGCGCATTTGGCTTTTTGTATAGTTCTTTGTCATCCGTCCAAAATGTATTGCATCGTTTGATTTTTTTTTTTATTTTTTGGGAAGCTTAAAGTTCAAAACACACTACTTTGTTAAATTTGACTTATTTACTGCACAAAGGTCCAATTGAAATTTATTTGGGAAATCTCTCTTTGAAAACAGCCACGCAATAATAACAAAGTAAATGAATAATTTTAATTTTTCACAGCAAATTAGCGTTTAAATTTTTATTAAAAAAATATTTATATTTAATGTGTCACCGTACCGTTCTGCTAGAACCAGATATGTAGCATACACTTTGAGGATTTGTATGTGAGGAAAAATTAAACAGGCAAGAAGAAATAACTCACAAATTTATTCGTCGTAATAGCTGTCTTCCAAAATCCCTTGAACTAATTGGCATAATCATAAAAGAGGGGAAGAAGATAATCTTCTACATATATACTGCACCCTTTACTTAATAATTGCAATTCATAATTAAGAATGAAAAAGTGCTTACCAAAATTGTACTTTATTCCTTGTGGTTTCAAAATTGATATTCAAGTGATTGGAAATGACAATGAAGTAGGTTGAGATTTTGGCTTCTTGTCTTTACACTTATTCCAACCCCCATTTGTATATTCATTTACTTTGCTGGGAATAATTTTTTTGTTTCATTTTAATTCCTTATACGAGAAGAGAGAAATTGATATTCTGTGGTGTTTTACCACCCCTAACATAGGTACACTTTGGTATTATTTTTGATGGAAAGTATTACATGTACTTTATTTGACCCAAAAATTATCCTAATTAACTCAAATTTCATCTAAATTGGCCTTCTATGATTTTTAGAAAACCCAATTCCCAAATTCTTCAAAACCAATTAGAGACTACATAAAAAAAAAAAAAAGGTTATCCGGACAAAACCAGGGAAAATTTTGGGAATTTTGTTTGGAGCAAATACTATATATTATATGTGATGAATTTGAGATTTTGTTTAACCAATAGAGAAATTTTTGTCTCCATATTTAGTAAGGAAATTAACAATATATGTCAAAGCTAGGGAAAATTTTGTCAGTTGGCCAATAAAGGAATTTCAGCTTTCAATGCATAAGAAATTAAGGATTTTGTAAGGAAATTAAAAATTTAAGGACAAATTTTTAAAAATTCTACATAAAAATTAATGAATTGATATCCCAAAGTATATCAATTAATGTAACAGTGAACCACAATATTTGAATATACTCTTTTAATTTTAATTACCACATTGCGTAAAATCAATCCTCAAGTGAAAACTATATTTTATGTGGTTTTTTAAATCATGGAGATCTTGATTTTATTGTGCTTGAACGTGAATACTTGATATTTAAAAAATTATTGCATGTACCAATGAGAAGTTTGGTCTAGTAGAAAGGATTCGTAACATGACAAACTTTAATTTAAATTCTTGTTAAAAGATATGTTTATATTTAATGTTTGACAATACTTTAAATACGATTGTCTCTAATAAAAAAATATCTATAAATATTTTTTTAAAAAATAAAATTATTGCATGTGTCATATCCTTAAAATTCTCCATTTCGTTTAACCTATTAATTCAAATAATTTATTTATGAGATTGATCTTAAGTTATTTTTTAATCATGGGATAGTGTTTTTGTTTTAATTGGATGCCAATATTTGACATTTAAATACTTTCTACTACAATATAAATCAACAAGTTTTTGAATTTAGAAGTCCTTCCTTCTTGCCTGATCTTTCAAAATTGTTCCAAGTACACGTGTATAGTCGGAAAATGATATATCACATTTTTTACTAAAAATTAATTAATGATATATTGAATTATGAGATAAATTTGAAGAGCATATCATTCATAAAAGAAAGTAATACATATATAAAATTAATGAATGAAGAAGAGATTCTGTATTCAATTATATTAATGCGTTGTGTACATTAATTAATGAGGACCTTAATTCCATTGATTTCATATTTAGCCCTCTTAATTAGGCAAAACCTTAAATATAGTCAGT
Organism: Senna siamea; assembly: GCA_031216115.1. Classification (NCBI taxonomy): domain Eukaryota; kingdom Viridiplantae; phylum Streptophyta; class Magnoliopsida; order Fabales; family Fabaceae; genus Senna; species Senna siamea. The sequence continues at coordinate 17,554,671 of CM062358.1, forward strand.
TATCTAGCTTCTCTCAACTACTTCATTGGTATTGAGATTAAATACCTTGAATATGGGCCTCATATTCTAACAAAGCCCAAAATGGAGCAAGCAATTAAGCAAAGTCTATAACAAAGCCTAAAATGGGCCTCGTGAGTTTATAAACTTTAATTGGTAACTCTTTTACTATTCTAGTATTCTCATTTCATAACATATGAAAATATGGCATGGCAACTCTTTGATAATACTGAATGATATATAGTACTTAACTTTATTATTATTATTATTATTATTATTATTATTATTATTATTATTTTGTTAAATTACACTCTCCTCTTTCTCTATCATTTATTTTAAAAATCTACATCTTTATATGTTTTAACTAAAATACCCGTACTATAATATTAATTTTTTAAAAATTATAATTTATTAAACAAATTATTTTAAAAATATCATTTATCTTGAGTTAAATGATAAATTTAATTTATTTTAAATTTTAAAATATAATTTTTTATATTGTTTAAATACATATTTAAATATATAAAAAATAAATATAAAGATATTCTAATCAAAATGAATGAAAATATAAATTTTGATCAAAATGAGTGAAAATATAACTCTTTCTTTCCTCTTGATGAATCAGAGCATAGATTTTCAATATAGAGAAAAAGAGGAGTGTAATTTTAATATTTATAGAGAAGAAAGTGTAATTTATTGTTAATTTTAATAATTAAATTGTTTATGGATGTCATTATTGAAAACGATTCTTAATTAACGCAGGTATGATATACAATAATATTTAATTTATTATGACACATTACATTAACAATGGCTTGGCTCCACCAAAGAGATATACACCTCCAATAAATAATATATAGCATTATTTGCCGTTGACTTCATCGGTCGTCATCTGCCTTTATATAGATATCCTTTTCAATTTAATTAAAGGGCAAAATTTAGAGAATGATTTCCCAAAACTATTTTATTATTAATTAAGAGGTCAAGTGAAGTGCTCCATTCCAAAATCGTTAATCAAATGGTGGCAACTAATTATGCCCAATAATTGATATTTTGTTTCGGGGATTCTCAAAGATAAGAAAGAATACCTACGCAACAAAACGACAATATTCATATTGTATGGATGATATTGTGTGTGAATATTATATATCTATATAAAGAAGAATATATAATAAGGTTCTTGTAATTGTCTTTTTTATTTATAAATGTTAATCAATGTGTTTCTGGCCTGATCCCTCTTCTGTTGTGTAGGACTGATCAACATGAATAAATTATAATCTTAGCTAATCTTTTCTGTTTTCTGTCGCTTCTTTTTCTTCGAGTTTTGTAGTTTTATTGAGGGAATAATAGGGGAGACATGTTTGAACGTGGAACATCATATATTTGAATAAGTACAACTTTAAGTGCAGCATGTGGGTACCCCAAGCAAACAATTTGTCATATTAATCATAATGGAAAAGAGGAATTAATACATACATACATACATATATATATATATACATACATATATATGTATTATATTTACATAAAATTATTTTTATGTTTATTATTAGGTTCTCTAATTAAAATAAAATACATAATTTTTTTTAAAAAAATAAAATTATGAAAGAGATGAGTTATATAAATTAATTATATATACACATTTTAGTCTTTAATTAGAGAATTTGATGACAAAATATAATAATTATATTTAATTTTTTTAATTATATATATATATGTAATACTCCAATCTCCCAATTTTAACTCAACTAACAGAAATTCACTCTAAGTTTAAGGACACATTTTTCTTCTTATTGAAGAAGAGCATTCTCTAATTAATTGAAACTTTCAATTGCCATATAAAACTAGGTTTATAATTAATAGCGACTTTTAAAATTGCCACAAAAAATTTAACTTACTATATATATAGTGATCTTTGAATATTACCACAAAAAATTGTCACTGTAAATCCATTCTGTCAGCTCAACCAAAATTCTTTCAATAAATATTGTCTCTCTCTAAGTATGATTCACTCACTAGATATATATTGTTACTCTCCATCTTCGGGGATTAATTACTTGATCTTAGAAGTGTTCTTTGAGGGATCTCATCCCTTGACCTCCCTTGCAAGTACCTCGTTTGGATCTGAGACACAGTATTCATGAAGTATCGTCACTTTAAAGGTTCATGAAAAACATATTACATATTACCTATAAAGATTATAGGGTACGAGAAATTAAAGATCCTCATCAAGAAATCTAATATATATTATCCGTGATTGTACCTATATATACAAACTATACAATCCTTTGAATTAAAACTTTGTTTTAGAAATATGGGATGGGCCTAGATCACACACACACATATATATATATATATATATAAAGTTTGAGCATATCCTACAAAGATCACGTTTTTGTTTTTGGCCATGAATGTTGTTTGAAAGTGACACAAGAGCTAGCTACTTTTGGTGTGTCCATACTCCATAGATAATCCAGAACGAGGTTGCTTCCACGAAAGTTGTACTTGTTGGATGTGTAACTTCAAAAGAAGAAGCTACGTACGTATGGCCATGTATTGCATATATGACAACGACTCAAGCGAGCGATTAGTCACTGGTTGCACATGACGGAAAGCGATCGATTTATGCTATAAATATTATATTATTATTATTATTATTATTATTATTATTATTATTGTTATATACAATAGCTTATCATGCACAGAATGATATGCACGATTGAAACATACGCAAGGGAGGCAACCTAACTTTTTCACCACCTTCTTGATAATGCTATAGCTTGTCGTCGTCTTTCATATATTAATTCCCTCTTTTGGTTTCAATGATAACGCCAAATTATCGTTGCTTTCGACTTTTGATCAAAGTGAATGGTCGCTTCAGTTTTTCCCAACCAATTGAATTTTAATTTAGATATAGTGCAAAATAAATTATTCTTTATATATATATATATATATATATAGCACACAAATGCATGTGTATGTACACGGTGTACACCTCACATGCACTTTCGTGCTTCTTTAATACTAATTTTAAAAAAATATATTTTATGTTTATAAACTTTACACTCATTTTTATTTTGTTCATAAATTTTTGTGATTGTCAGTTACACTGATAAAATATATATACCTTATAATTTAGTTAAAATGTTTGTTGATGTGAAATGAACACATTAAAAATTTGAGTGAAATTGACAGAAATAATAAAGTTTGGGAACAAAATTAATCATGATCCTAAATTTTAGGATCAAATGTACTTTTATCCATTTTTTTATTTCTTTTATCAAATTTGAATCCCTAACTCCTCAATCATAAACCTTAATTACTAACTTGGTCCTCATTTTCCATCAACTCAAAAGTAATATTCAAATTATCTCTTTCCTGTATCTTTCATAACGGTTCATCTCAAGAAAATTTATTAAAAAAATAAAAAATAGAAAACAAGAAGAAATGAAAGCAGCTTAGAATATATGTAAACAAAACACATTCTCAACAAAAATATATTAAAAAAAATTATTAAAGCTAAAGTCTTCAACTCCAAAATATTTTCATCGAATTCAATTTTTTTGAAATTCTTTGATTTCTCTCTCCTCTCTGCCTACTGCATTTTTTTATGAAGATTTTAGAAATATCTGTTGGGACAAAAATAATTTTAAAATGATAAGAGAAAATGAGGTTAAGAATTTAAGTTAAAAAAGAAAATAAACAGTGAAAAAATATTTTTTGATTCTCCAATCATTGTCAATTTTATTTTTAAATTTTATAATTAATGTAAATTTTATCTCAATTTATAATATAATTCAATATTTGACGTGTTAGAAAAATTTTCAACTGGATATCTATGTAAATTTTGATGGCGTTAAAGTTTTAGATGAAATTAATATTTAAATAAAAAATTTAAGAACAAAATTAATATAAGAAAAGTTTGAAAACGAAATAAAAATAAGTATAACATTTATAAAGATAACATACTTTTGCCTATTAATAAAGAGACAAAGCAACAAGGTGTGTTTTGTAACAAACGACATGTGAAATTTAATTAAAACTGCAGCTTCACCACTTTTTCCTTTTCATCTTGAAGCGATGGATTTGATGTACAAAACAAAGGAATCCAAATAAAAGTAATGGGCCCACAACAATTTAAATACATATACGTCTCTTTCAATTTCGATTTCTTCTCTATCATGCACCACTACAAACGAAATGGCTTGGGGATTTGGAGGGTGTAAAATTTGTTTAGTTGTAGAAATATAGACTGTTTGGACTTCCCAGGAGTACCCATTTATATATATTTATTAGAAAGAACCATAGTTTTTGGTACAATATTGCCAATTTCAGCTTTCCAAAATTGAATATTTATATATGCATTTGTACCTGAAGGTGCAGTTTATATATCTACGCAAGCTTCATATCTCTCACGTTTCAATTCTTTTTGTGTAGCAGCAGATCAGGTTTCATTAGTGCTGGACACATTGGATGGAGGAGACAATAAACAAGGAAATACTTTTTAGCAGAGAAAATTTTATTTAAAATATATATTATTACATATTAAATATAAATATTTTTTAATAAAAATTTAAATTTTATTGATTACAGCCGTTTTTATTTGGATTTACCATTTGAGGAACTCTTCACTCATCATCATCTTCCACACATATATGTAGTGAGTATTGTAAATTTGTAATCTTAATTCTTGTTTAAGGTAATGGATTGGTTTTTGGATAACTACCAGTACGTAACAGCCCCAGAAAAAAGAAAAAAGAGGGTTGGTAAACAAATATTTTGGTGAATTTTTATTCACTACTGTCTATCTTTATATATATATATATATATATATATATATATAAAGTTCTTTTAAATTATGAGCTAATTAAAAATAAAATTTTTAACTTTAAAACTAAATTTAATTTTTATAATATAAAAAAGGTAATTTGGCCTATTTAAATAAATATTTAATTTGGTGCAAAATTGAGAGGTGGTTTCTTTTACTATTATTATTATAATTTTTGGTGGACACGGTGGCATTAGGTTATATGAATACTACTTACTATATATATTGATGCTAATTTTTTTATAAATTATGGGCAAATTAATTAAAAAGCATTATAGCAAGAGGTTTGTGAGTGTCAATGAACAAAGTCAACGGACAAGTTGAAGTGCTGTCATATCAGCACGTAAATCATGTGGGTGTATATTAATGGTTGGTTCATTTCACACACTTTCAATTAAACTTTGAATATTAATTTCTTCGGCCAATTATTAATTCCATTCTCAGTAAAATAAACCATGATTTCCTTTAGATTTTGTTTCAAGTTGTTTTCGAAACAACCAAGGAATGTGTGTGTGTGTGTGTGTGTGTATGAAAAGAGCTGAAAATCACTCCACACATTTCCCTAACAATAAATTAATTAATTACAATTTTTTAACTCCTCTATATTGCCAGTTTGCACACTACACCAAATAATTAATTACAAATTAAATATGTCATTATAGTTATAACAGCAATATATATACATGTGCTTAAATTTACACTATTACAAATCAAATTTTGAATTCTCTACATTTTTTTATTGTAATTATTTACAGTAGAAGAGATATATGAATAAAAGATTTACATTAATATGAATTAATTTTAAATAAATTAAAAATTAATTTTTATATTTTTATATTTTTCTTATTATAAAAAAAATGCATCAATTTTTAAAGTACAAAAGATCCAAACTTGTGTTTAGTGTCTAGTGTTTACATTCACTAATTTCTGTCCAATATTAATCTTATTCACTCATTATTCAACAAAAATATATTTAATTTCTCTTATGGTGCTCTCAATCTCTTCAATGATAAATTTTCGCCTTATTATTTTCAATATATTCAATTGATTTTAATTTATAGAAGAAATTTATTTTTTGTGATTATTTTCCTGCTATTTTGTTCAAAAACAATAAGGAACTGGAATTAATTATTTGTTTAAAATAAGTGAGAAGAAAAACATAAAGAAATGAACGAAAATAAAAATAAGATTTGGTCCATATATGATTTATAGAAACATGAATTTATAAAATCAACAATCTTTTTAATAATGCAAAACATATAATTTTAAAGTTTGGATAGAGATTTTTACATAGACACGAAAATGGCATTCTCTTTCAATTTAAAAAAATTAAAATTTTAAGAGTCCAAAATAAGTTACCATTTTTTTATTTTGAAAAAAATATTTTTATAATATGAAAAGATTTAAATTTAAATTTGATATTTATATAAAATAATCAATTTTGAAAATTTAAAATAAAATAAATAATTATTTTAACTTAAAATAAAAATATTGAATATTTTTTTAAATATATTTATAATGTTATATTTATAATTAAAAAATAAATATTCCCATTGATCCTAATTTTTTAAAAGATAAGTAAAATTATAAATTATTTTTATTTCTCGTAAATGATTACTTATTTACTTTGGAGCCTTGAGTTATACTCAATTGATAATGATAGGGTTTATATCCTTTAGAGAGCACAAGTTTATATTTTAAAATTATTTATATCTGATTATATTTTTTATAAATTAAAAAAGATAAATAATAAAAATTTGAAAAATCTCTATCCAATATTATAATTAGTTTACTATAAATAAATTAGCAAAAGACTCAATATAATGAACATAAAATTCAGGAGAGTTTTTCTATAATGCATAAAGTTTAAGAAGATTTTTTATACTTTGAGATAGATTTGATTTTATCAACATATTATTATTTTATTAGAGTTTTAAATGAAAAAATTTATGTATAAATTATGAAATTTTAAAATTTATAAGTTAATTTTTATAGTTAAAAAATTATTTGTACATAATTTATAATAAAAAAATTAATATTTTAACCAAAAAAATAATAGAAGAAGATTTTACTTGTAGTCACGATTCCATTAAATCACACACACACACGTGCATATATATATATATATATATATATATATCTATGTATACCAACTTGAGATTTAATATTGAATTTAAAAACCCTTTCCTCCTCTTTGTTCAACCACTTTAAAATAAAAGTTAGTAAATGAATAAAACATGACATTTTTGTATTATTGGTGGAAAAGTGACTTACCAAACTTAGCTATAATTCTTATATTCTTATCGTCATTTTTTTTTCAAAAAAATAAAATATACAATTGTGTTTTTAAACAAAATTCTAAAATAAGAAATGGCAAGTATATATTATTTAGATAAACTTATAAAAATGGTGAAGTAATAATTTAATAAAATGAAAATAATTAAGAATAGATGAGATTTGGAGTTGGAGATGGAGGTGTTGTTAATTAAGCTTTACATCAATGTATGTTAACCCATTAAACATGTTTGACCTACCCACTATAAGTACACAAAATTTGAAGTTTAAGGACATGTACAATAAGATTCACCTAACATCAATATTCTATATAAAATAAAGGGAAAGCATATGGAGCCTCCATGGTTGATTTCAACTTTTTATTCCTTTTTTTTAAAGTTTTTTTTTTTTTTTTCTAAATGAAGGGGTTATGTCAAGCCCTGAGGTAAAGGCTAAATTGTAACAAAATTTTCTTAATTTAAAAGATTGTGTAATTTACCTTAATTTAATTTTAAATGTTGACAAAAAATTTTTAAAATTTTTTTATTTTTTTCAATATATTTAATATTTTCACTTTTTATTGAAATACTTATTTACATCAATAAAATTGAAGGAGTCTTTTGCACTAATTAAGTTGTAAGTTTGATAGGATATTTTGCACAAAATATAAAGTTTAAAGATTTGTATGTCAAATTTTTAAAAATAGACGAAAGTAAATAATTGTACAACTTTAACATTATTTTTTGATAAAAATATTAAGGAATGTAGTATGTTGTACAAAATTAAAATTTTTTTTAAAAATAAGTTATGCAACATCTAAATTAAGAGAAGTTTCTTACCATTTATCCTAAAAATAACATTAAGTATAGGTCCTTAGTTTCTTCTATGCAATGTAAATCTTCAAAACCTTTCCTGCGTCAATTCTCTCTCACATTGCCGAACATTTCTTTTTTGGGTCACAAAATCCATCGACTCTGATCCAGATAATATAAAATTAGAGTAAAATTACGTTAAACTAACTCCTTTAAAGTTTTATATATAAAATTAAAATTGTCACTTCTTTAATTTTAAAAATTATATTTAAAATCTTTAAAATTTTATATAATATTACACAAATCTTCTTTTTAATTTTTTTGTCAATGAAATTAATACTTAATTGTACAACATGTACTTATTTCAAAATAATAAAATTATTTAATTATTTTTATTGTTATATTAAAAATAAGATTATAATTTGTGCAGAAAGTTATTTGACAACAAATAAATTAAAAAGAAATGAGTACAATTTTTTAAATTAAAGGGGTGAAATGTATAATTTAATCAAACTTCAAAGAAAATAAATATAATTTATTCTAAAAATTAATATCATATATTTTGTCCAACAAAAAATTAATATCATATAGTGTGTATATATATATATATATATTTGTGAGAGAATAGAATGATGATATTATATAAATAGAGAGATAGATACATAATAAAAATATATCATTTACTCATAATTTTTATTATATAAATAAAATTTATTACTCAATTAATTTTATATTTATCTTTTTTATCATATATGACAATCATTTTTTTTTCATATTATACGGTAATATATATAAAATGCAAATAACACAGGTTAACCTGCATCTCCTCTCAATTGCTGGTGGAAATTTAGATAATTTAAAGTTATGCCACTTTTTAAAAGTAAATCTGATTTATAAAATGCAAATAAACCAAATAAATTAGAAATTACAAATTTCTGAAAGGCTATAAGAATTGCATCTGAATTACCAAATGCAGATGGGTGAGGCGACATAAATTTTCACTCAACTTGGTATAACCATATAAATGCAATTTGCAAGTGACATAATGGGCAAAACTAGGCACATAAAACGATATGTAAATACAATAAGACTTGGTCAGCCCTTCAACACAACCAAAGGATTATCATGTAACATCCACTAATTAATAATATTCATGTTCAGCTTCATGTTATCCTTTTCAATAAAATAAAACCCACTGCAATAATACTCGGTTTCATTTCCAACTGAAATGACATCTTGCCAAAAATTTCAACCAAATTATGAATCATGAAAAATCTTTTTAAGCATGCTTTAAATTTATATATTCATATATTAAAAATAAATTAAAAAATTTTAAAAGTTATGAGATAGAGGCTGAATCATACCTAGCGCTGCTGTTCTTCTTCTGGGATCAAATTTTCTTATATGAAAAAAATATCATAATAATATTATATCAAAAAAAATAAAAATAAAATAAAAATATATTATTTACATATAATCTCTATTATATAAATAGATTAATTTTAAATTTTTTAAATTTAAAAAATAATATATATTTTATATTTAATGAAAAATATAAAAAAAAGACTCATATTTAATAAATTAAAGACTTAGAGCTTGTTTGACATGTTCTATTTTTTTAAAATCATTTTATAAAATTAGTTCTACAATTCATATTAATATTATTTTTATGTATAAATACATGTTATTAATAAAAAATTTATTTTTTATGTTTTATTTATTTTAAAAAATTAAAATTCAGAATGCCTTTTAATTATTTTTTATTTTCTATTCTCAAAACATATATTTTATTATTTTTGTCAAAAATAGTTATTTAAATAATTTTTTATTTTTAAAAATAAAAAATAATTTTTAAAAATGATAATCAAATGTGTTAAGTGTTTTTTTCTTTTTAAATATTAAAAAATATATTATTTTTTTACAAATTCACTGTCAATCAATTTTGTGTCAACGTAAAATCACCACATGATTTTTTTTCCTAAAATGATCTAATCTTCTTCTTCTCATGGTGGGTAGTTAGATTTTTTTTTTTTTTTATCTACATATAAAAAAGCAGAGAAAGAATCAGAAAAAGTTAAGAGAATGACAGGTCTGATAACTGATAAGTTCACGTTACATTATCCTATTTTTCAGTACGTTTACCAGTGTCATGCTTTATAAAAGAAGACGAAGCCGAAGACGAAGACGAATTCGAAGAAGCAGATTGAGGCGCGTTTGATTTGACCATATCTGCGAATACTTGTTCGCCATGACAGACTCTTCCACGCCTTCCAGTTACATTCTCTGACTCTTTGTCTCTTCGTTCATTCATCTTCCTCTCTCAATCTCAAATTTCCCTTTCATCTCTTCCATCCAATCAAAGCTTCAATTCTGCTTCTCTCTCTTAGCCATGGCTGAAATAGTCAAGCAAATCCTTGCAAAGCCCATACAGCTCGCAGACCAAGTCACCAAAGCCGCCGACGAGGCCAGCGTTTCGTTCAAGCAGGAATGCGCAGAGCTGAAATCCAAAACCGATAAGCTCGCCGCACTCCTCCGGCAGGCGGCGCGTGCCAGCTCCGACCTCTACGAGCGTCCCACGCGGCGGATCATCGACGACACCGAGCAGGTCCTAGACAAAGCCCTCTCGCTGGTCCTCAAATGCCGCGCCAACAGCCTCGTGAAGCGCGTGTTCACTATTATCCCCGCCGCCGCCTTCCGCAAGATGTCTTCCCTCCTCGAGAACTCCATCGGCGACGTGTCGTGGCTTCTACGAGTCTCCGCTCCGGCGGGGGATCGCGGCGACGAGTACCTCGGTCTCCCTCCGATCGCCACCAACGAGCCCATCCTCTGCCTCATTTGGGAGCAGATTGCGATCCTCCACACGGGCTCTCTGGAAGACCGATCTGATGCAGCAGCGTCTTTGGTATCCCTTGCACGCGACAACGATCGCTACGGGAAGATCATCATGGAAGAAGGTGGAGTGGTGCCCTTGTTGAAATTGATCAAAGAGGGAAAATCAGAAGGCCAAGAAAATGCAGCGAGAGCGATTGGGCTTCTTGGTCGTGACGCCGAAAGCGTGGAGCACATGATCCATATGGGTGTGTGCTCTGTGTTCGCCAAAGTTCTCAAAGAAGGGCCAATGAAAGTGCAAGCAGTGGTGGCTTGGGCTGTGTCTGAGCTTGCAGCGAATTACACAAAATGCCAAGATCTTTTCGCTCAGCATAATATAATCCGTTTGCTTGTGAGTCATCTTGCTTTTGAAACTGTTCAAGAACATAGTAAGTATGTCATTGCTAGCAGCATCAAGCCCACTTCAATCCATGCTGTTGTGGTGGCTAGTAATCAAAATAATATTAGTATTATCAGCAATTCTAATGCTGCTACTGCTGCTGATGATGATGATGAGAAGAAGACGACCCAGAATCGGATTTCGCATCCTTTGGGGAATAGAACTAGAAATCAGATGCACGAAGTGGTGACAAGTACTATGGCTATGAATGCTGCCTCCAAGCAGTCTAATCAAGGAATTGGTGTTAGTACTAGTGGTAAGCAAAATCATCAACCTCTTCATCATCATCACCAGCAGAACTATTCTCATTCTGGGATTAACATGAAAGGGAGGGAATTTGAAGACCCTGAGACTAAGGCAAGTATGAAGGCAATGACAGCAAGAGCACTCTGGCATTTAGCCAAAGGGAACTCATCCATTTGCCGTATCATCACAGAATCAAGGGCTTTACTGTGTTTTGCTGTTCTACTTGAGAAAGGACGAGAAGATGTGCAGTTCAATTCAGCAATGGCAGTGATGGAGATTACAGCAGTGGCAGAGAAAGATGCAGAGTTGAGAAGATCTGCATTCAAACCAAACTCTCCTTCTTGCAAAGCAGTAATTGATCAAGTTCTTAACAAAATTGAGCTAGAAGATTCAGAATTCAACCTTTTAATTTCTTGCATTAAGTCTATTGGGAATCTAGCAAGGACATTCAGAGCAACAGAAACAAGAATGATTGGTCCATTAGTGAAACTTCTTGATGAAAGAGAAGGTGAAGTGTCAAGCGAGGCGTCAATAGCACTCACAAAATTTGCCTGCAGAGAGAACTATCTTCACCTTGATCACTCCAAGGCAATTATAAGCGCAGGAGGGGCAAAACACTTAGTCCAGCTTGTGTATTTTGGGGAACAAATGGTTCAGATTTCTGCATTAGTTCTTTTGTCCTACATTGCAATGAACGTGCCAGATAGTGAAGAGCTGGCACAGGCTGAGGTTCTCACAGTGCTAGAGTGGGCATCTAAGCAGTCTCACATGACGCAGGATGAAACATTGGAGGCATTGTTGCAAGAAGCCAAGAGTAGGTTGGAGCTATATCAGTCTAGAGTTCCCAGAGGAGGAGGATTCCATAAATTACATCAATAGGTTGGAGCTAGTAACTAGTCCATAAATCATTGTGTTCAGTGTAAAGGTTTCTCAATCATTTTCTTCTTGTATTTTTTTCTGTTGTGTAATTCTCATGAGTGTATATATACAATCAATTTGTAAAATTGTATCTTCATCTATCTGCATAGTTTTTCTTTTGGGTGTAATCAATATTAAGATTCATAAATCTAAAGTGATATTGGAGGATTTACGCAGCTGCCTTCCTAGTAATTGATAGGTAATAGTTTGACTTTGAATGATTCTTGAGCTGAAGAAGGGAATGGGTGGAGAGAGTATGGTTGACCAGAGATTCCAAATCCTTGTGTGAAGAATGAAGTGCGATTCAAGGGAGCATTAGACTTGGACGCATTCAAAGGAAGCCACATCAAGGTGACTACATTTTGATTCCGTCATCAACTTCCATTGCTAAATTCTCTCATTTCTCTTCTCATCTCACAATAATGAATAATCTATATATCTCACTTACTCTCACTATCTCCCACGTTGTGCTTTTGTTTTGCTTTTAAAGTCTTAAAAAGGGTTATTGACAAATGGTTTGGCGGTCATGGTCTTACTCTTCTTAGGTTGTTGTGTCTGGTAGAATGAAAAATTATTGGTGGATTTTTATAAGACATGATTAAGAAAGTTTTGTCATACTAAAATTAATATTAAAAAATTTTAATTATTAATTCTTTCTTTTTCTATGATCGACAAAATAATTCTTTGTATTTAAGATTGTGTGATTTTTTTTCTTCTTAAAAGCATTTAAAGAAAGAAATAATTTGTATTTGACAAACTGATTTCATAAATTCTTTTATCATTATTATAGTATTTCGTTTTAAAAAATAAATTTTTATTTTCAAATTATTAAAAAAATAAATGTATAGATTTTAATTTGCAATTAATATTACTTGAAAGGATAAATAATCTTAAAATTCATTATGGTCAATTTTAACTAAGTTCTTAATTTTTTATTAAAATATAAAACATAAAATCATAAGAAATTATAAGAAATACTTTTATGAATATAATATATGTAATATAAAATGAAAATAACTATATAAGGATTAGAGAATAAGTGAGAAAGAAAAATAAAATAAAATTATAGGTAGAAAAGAGTAAAAATTAATATGATAATTAAAAATTTTAAATAAGGCTCAGCCCACCATTTTCTTTCATATACTTGATAGAATGGTTTTAGGTTTATTTGAAGGCACCCATATATGAAATTTGCAACACCAGCCACACCCATTCTTTAGCAAGGCAAATATTAGTTGGCAGGGCTACTGACCCTGTACTGGTGAAAAGAATACTGAAGAAAATGGGATGAAGGAATAGCATTACCCCGGGCCCAATAGGCCCATACGATACCCCACACATCACGCATCCATAGCAGAAACCATATAGGGTTGGGCCTGTGTTTTTTTGGGTTCGGATTCGCTGCCATTACTTTTGCTGCAATTACCCTGCCATTACTTTTAGCGGCGGTTTTTTGAGTTGCTAAATATTATTGCAACGAAAATTATTGCTGTTATAATTAATTATTTAAACAAAGTTATAGCAGCAATAATTTTCGTTGCAATAATATTAAAAAACTTTAGCAACGCAAAATACTGCTGCTAAAAGTAATGGCAGGCTAATGGCAGTGGATCCAAAGGCGTTTTTTTCCCATAGTTTTCGTTGCCACTTACTTTCTCCGGTTTATTTAGATTTCAAAATTATACATTTTTTCTATTTTGAAAATTTTTATTTTTTAAATATTAAAAATATACAATTTCACTTATTTTATTAAATTATTTTTAATGATATTATTAAATGTTTTTAAAAATTACAACTTATTAAAAAATTTATTTTAAAAACTGTTATTTTATTATTATTTTTGAGTTAAAAATGAGAGTTACATATTTAATTACATAAATAATAAATACAAGGGTTGGTTGGTCAAAATAATAAAGTTATATTTTTTTTATTTGAGTGTAATTTAAAAAAATATAAATATAATTTTAACATATTTTAAAAGATAAATAATCCCAACAATTATCTATTAACAAAATTAAAATTTAAATATTATATAAAATTAAGAGATAAAAAATAATTTTAATCTATATTTAAAATACATGTAAAAATTATACTATATTATATGAATTTAAATATTTTATCTCCCTCGTTTTAAATTTATAATATGTAATAAATATACGAAAAAGTGAAAAAAAAAAGGTTAGTGATTAGATCGATTTCATGAGATAATAAGAATAATAGGAACACACAAAATAATTAAAAAATTTTTAAACTCTAATTTTTTAAAATAAAAAATACATAAAATAAATTCTTTTATTAATAACAATATTTTTATTTTTATTTCTTTAATCTATCTCTCTCTTATCAACTTTTTTTGCTCCTTTCTTTCACTACTTTGTAGCTCATTTTTAGACTCTTGCAAGATTGCAAAGTTCAAACCATTCAACCCCATTTAACATTGATTCTAGTATCATATGCATATGAAAAGCAATTGGTGCCTATACAATTTCAAAAGTTGCTATCTATGACTGCCTATACAAGAATTTTAGCTAAGAAATACCCAAACATTTGGATTAAATGTATTTGCCCTGGTTTCATAAAGATAAATATGAATGGCAATATGATAGAACCCCTTAAGATAAACAATTCAAAATAAGCAAGAAATCCAAATACTAAATAATTCTAGCCTCCTCTTATAAATGATACCTCTCAAGAGGATTAGCAACTACATAGAAAATTAGGAATAAAAACCACAAACTAGAGGAATAACATTGTCTAGCACAGAATGGTAAACAAAACAGAGAATGAAAAATAAGATGAAAGTAGTAAATGGCCACTGGCATTTGAGAGGCCAATACTCTCCCAAGTCCTTCAAAATTTTTCTGCCCTCCCTTGAAATTCTTTCCTTCCTTATATTTGTAGTTATGGTCCCCACTATTAGGTAGTTAGGATATTCTTTCCATCCTTCCCACTCAACAACCCTTTTCCCTTTATAGAATACACCTTTAATGTTTATGTGTTGGTGGTGGTCTCCCTTCCTTATCCTTCTTTTTTTTTTTTTGTAATATTTCACAACCTAGGGTCTATCATCACCCCTCAATGAGCTTCACCTTGTCTTCGAGGTGAAAATCAGGAAATAGCTCATTAATGCTATCATAAGTTTCCTAAGTGCTATTATGGTTGGGCATATCCTTCCATTTAACCAAAGTTTCTAGCTATCATAAGTTTCTGGTTTGAGCAACAATTCATTTTCCTTAGTCAAAAATGGTGGCAGGGATTAAGGTTGAGATAGAGGATGAACCAATTTCTTTAGCTGAGACACATGGAAAACAGAGTGACTCTTGACATTTGTAGGTAATCCCAACCTATAAGCGACTTTCCCAATTCTATGTATGATCTTGAAAGGCCTATAAAACCTTGGACTTAGCTTCTCATTGCGTTTCTTAGCCAAGGAACTCATTTTATATGGTTTGATCTTGAGGTAGACAGATTCACCCACTTCAAACTCCACATCTCGCCAGTTCTTATCTGTTGTCCTCTTCATGATCTATTGTGCTTTCTCCAAATGCTCCATCAACTCCTTAATTATAACATTTCTTTCTTTCATTAAGTTATTTAAATCATCCACTACTGAATTGCTTTCCTATAACTTGCAAAGAGTAGAAGGATCTTTGCCACATAGAGCTTTAAAAGACGACATTCCTGCTAAATGATTATAATTGGTGTTATACCAATATTCAGCCTAAGCCAACCAACTTACCCACCCTTTTGGTTTACTTCCTGCAAAACACCTTAAATAAGTCTCAAAACCCTTGTTAACTACTTCAGTTTGGTCATCTGATTTGGGGTGATATGATGAGTCAAATTGGAGAATAGTACCAAATAAATGAAAAAGTTCTTGCTAAAAAAGACTCATAAAAAGCCTATCTTGATATGAAACAATCAACTTAGGAAATTAGTGCAACTTTACCACCTCTTTGACAAATATGGCAACAACATCCTTTACTATGTAAAGATGTGTTATTGGTATAAAGTGCTTGTATTTGGTAAAACGATCAATCATTATGAGTATAGTATCAAACCTATTGGACTTTGGAAGCCCATTTATAAAATCTATACTTATATCTTCCCATACCTTGTGAAGAATAGGTAATGGTTGAAGTAACCCAGTTGGACTTAGAGCTTTATATTTGAATTGCTTGCAAATTTCACGTCTAGCAACATACTATTGAATGTCTCTTTTCATCCCTTCCCAATACATAAAAGTGGCCAGCTTCTTGTATGTTCTCAAGTGCCCGGAATGTGCCCCCGTTGGTGTGTAATAGAACTCAAACATTAACTTAGAAATTCTTGTTAATCCCTTTGGGAGGACCAGTCTTTCCTGAAACAATAAACAACCTCCTTTTATTGTATACCCCTTAGGTGGCTGTTCTCCCCTCACTACTTGTTGCCAAATAGCATACAACTTGTCATCACCTTTAATCTCTTCCTCCCAACTATTCATATCTTCATACTGCCAAAGGGTTACTGCTTTTAGCTCTAAGCTATCCTCTCTTATAGATAGAGCATTTGCCACTTTATTCTTTTTATCTGGCTTATATTGTATCTCGAATTTGCATCCCATTAACTTTGCCATCCACCTTTGCTGTTCTTCCCCTAAGTTACGTTGTTCAAGCAAAAATTTCAAGGCCTTTTGATCAGTCTTGATGATGAAAGGGTGCCCCAATAGGTAGTAATGCCACTTTTTCATAGCTAACACAATAGCCACAAGTTCCTTTTTGCAAATCAAACTAGGCTTCTTATTTGGTGCTAGTGCTTGGCTAAAATAAGCAATAGGACGCCCTTTTTGCATCAAGATAGCTTCTACCCTTACCCCAATACACCAATTTACAACTCAAATGGTAATGAAAAATCAAACATTGTAAGTACAGGTATAGTCACCATAGCTTGTTTAAGAGCCTCAAAAGCCTTTTGGGTCTTCGCTTCTTAAAGAAAAGCATCATTCTTGAGTAAAGCTGTTAGAGGTGCTGCTAACGCCCCATAATTTCTCACAAACTGCCTATGGTACCCCGTCAGCCCTAAGAATCCCCTAAAAGCTTTCAAATTCTTAGGTATTGGCCATGTCACCATGGTTGCCAATTTTCCAAGATCAGTGTGAACCTCTTCAGAAGAAATAATATGACCCAATTACTTTACCCTTGATTTTACACAAACACACTTCTTGAGAGTAATCACCAAATGATGTTCTTGTAGAATTCTTAACGCTTCCCTCAAGTGCCTCCAATGGGTATCCTTATCAGATCTACAAATCAAGATGTCATTAAAGAAAACCAAAATGAACTTCCACAAATGTCCTTTAAAAATTTCATTCATCGATGAGTGAAAGGTCGACGATGCATTGGTAAGACCAAATGGCCTTACCATAAACTCATAATACCCTTAGTGTGTTCGAAAGGTTGTCTTCTCTTCATCTCCCAGTTGGATATGAATTTGGTGGTATCTTGACTTCAAGTCTAGCTTAGAGAGACCTTTGTGCTTCCAAGCTCATCCAATAACTCATCAATTGTAGGCATAGGGAATTTATCTAGGATAGTTAGTTTATTGAGTGCTCTGTAATCCACAAAAAAATCTTTAACTCTCATCCTTCTTCTTAACAAGCAAAATCAAACTCAAAAATGGCCTGTTACTCAGCCTAATTACTCCATCTACCAACATCTAGCTTACTAACTTTTTAATTTTTGCCTTTTGTGAATGAGGGTATCAGTATAGATAAACATTACGGGGTTGTGCTCCTGGTTTAAGTGTGATGGCATGATCATGACTCTGGTGAGGTGGCAATCCTGGAGAACAAGTTTGCACTGCCGGGTACTCTTTCAAAATTTGTTGAACTTCTGGAGGAGCTTGCTCTGCACTTGCTAGTTGCATTTTTATCTCTCTAAACTCAATTAAATACCCTTGTCCTCCTCTTTTTAGTGTTCTAATTACTGATTTAAGAGAAACCAATTTCTCATCACACTTGAAATAAGGTCCCATTGCCCTTTTCTTGGCTACCTCAGCTTCTGTTAAGCAATGGTAATTAGAATCACGCGAGGTGTAAGAAGTGTTGGATGCTGTCGTAGATGCTACATGGGTTGGTGCTCTCTTCATTTTCATCTCACAGTTCAACATAAGTGTCTGGGTGCAGTTTGGGTCCAAAGTACTCCAGACCCTGCTCCAATTAGGTTTCAATTCAGCTTACTTGTTGGTAGTCTAAGTTTTTAAATGTTTACCCAAATATTCCTCTTGGGCCTTCTCAATGATGCTATTTCTTTCCTCTACTCGATGGGCCCAGTCTATCAGCTCCTTGAGTGTGTTAATCCTCATCATTTAGAGCTTTACTTTAATACCCAGTTTCAGCCTATTCCTGAAGGCTACCATCAAACATTCATCAGACGCTTCCTTCAACAGTGTTGATAGAGCTTTAAACTGTTTCCTATAATAAGTCACCAAGTTTACTTGCTGCAAGGCCATTAAACACTCATAAGGGCCAACTTTTTGAGAGTGGTGAAACCTATCCACTGCCTCTTTCTTAAACTCTGGATAAGGACGCATCGCACTTCTTGCCTCTACCAATTGATACCAGTTTAAGGCCTTTCCTTCTAAACACACGGTCGTTGCCTCAACCCTCTCGATTTAGATACTCCATTAAGCTTAAAATAGCACTCCACCTTGAAAGAGCCTTCATATGGATCATCTCCTTTTAAAAGAGGTAAATGAAAATTCTTGTATTTGTTTGTGTCCTTGTCTTGAGCACCTACTAACTCCTCTCTTGAATTCCCTATTGTATTAGATCCGGATGGGTTCCCTTGAGGTTTTTTTCCTAGTTTTCTTCTATCTTCTCAAGTCTGGTCATAGTATCCCTTATCTCTAGCATCCAAGCTTTTATATTAGTGATATCTCCCTTTAAAGCTCCCAAATCTCTTTCTAAACTTTCTAGTCTTCCTTCCATTCGAGTATTCACCATGCCCTATTGGAAGTAGGCTTTGATACCAATTTGACAGAATCCCCTAAGATAAACAACTACAAAAAGGCAAGAAATCTAAATATTGAATAATTATAGCCTCTTTTTATAAATGATACCTCTCAAGAGGATTAACAACTACACAAAAAATTACGAATAAAAACCACAAACTAGAGGAATAACACTGTCTAGCACATAATGGTAAAACAAAATAGAGAATAGAAAATAAGATGAAGGCAGTAAATGGCCACTGGCATTTGAAAGGCCATACTTTCTGCCTTCCCCTGAGATTCTTTCCTTCCTTATATCTATAGTTGTAGTCCTTACTACTAGGTATTTAGGATATTCTCTCCATCCTTCCCACTCAGCCGTCCTTTTCCCTTTATAGAATATACCTTTAATTTTTATGTGTTGGTAGTGGTCCCCCTTCCTTATCTTTCTTTCTTTTGTAATATTTCACAACCTGGGGCTTATCACAATACCGGCTTCTTAACAGTTGAAGAAGGTGCTGCAAGTGTTGTGAGCTTGGCTCTACTTCCCAATGGTATCCCCTCAGGCCTCTTCCATGAAAAGAATAAGTATCTTACTTCTGATCGAAAAGTTTTTAAGTGCATATATTGTGTCACCTCATTTATGCATTAGATAATAACATTTAGCCAACTCTTTTTACTTGATAATAATGAGCCCCACTCATAAAGTTTTATTAGCCAACATACAAATAAGGTGGTAAAATATGTGTACTCAAGAATTTTTCCTTTTGACTTACCATTTTAAGCAAGTTTAACTGCATAACTTGTAAATTATGTAATGAAAAATTAAAAGATATATTTATTATTCCTTGTACTATGCAACCATATGATTACTACTTGGAAATTAGAGTTTATAATTAGGGTAATTTAAGATTTAATTAGGGATTTGAATAAAATTATGTTAAGCTATGTGTCTTCTATTTAATTGTCTAGTTAGTTATAATTTTTACCCTTTGTAAACATCATATCTTGTTTGGTAGGTCTTACAGGATTCTTAAAATTTTCACATTTGAAAGTAACATAAGAAAAAAAAAATTGAAATAATTCAATAGTGGTTTTGAATGTAAATCAAGATGTTTTGGACAAGTCCATAGCCTAGGGCAAAATTTTACTTTTAAATTCCAAAATTTCACTCAAGTGATAATTTAATGTTAATTTTTTTTTATAAATTTATTAGTGATCAAAATTTTAAAAAAGTTAACATCATTCTTTTCCGTAAATCCATTAACTCCACTATTGGAAGTGTCCGGTGTGGTTGACATGTTGTCTTAACAACTTTTTTACATGCACTGTACAAGTTGAATTCTTTTTTGTTCCGTAGTTTTAATTGTTTGTGTGGCTGCATTTTTTGAGTTCCTATATATAATTGCTATTTTTCTTAAAAAAAAATTAAGGAGACTTATAATTAGATGCAAAGTTTAAGATGGATAATTATAATTTCAAAAAGAAAGAAGAAAAAAAAAACCAGTAACTGTTTCCTTTGGTGTTCGTTGAACTTGGTTTAATAATTGCAAGCTTGACACATCATTTGTAAATTGGAAACACCGAGACAAGTAAAAAGATCACGGATCTTAAATTATTATCACTTCATAATTAGCAGTCACTATATACTTTTTGACTTTTTGGTATTAGATTGATTCTAAAGTCTACAAATTACAATTTTCCTGAACTTAGTTTATCTTTGTTTAACTTAAATGTGTTATTCAATATTCTCATGGTTAGTTTCTGTAATAACCTTAACTTGTCAGCCAAAAGAGAAGTTTTTTTTAAAAATATAAAAATCAAAGTAATATTTAGTTATTTAGGGGTTGTTAAGAATGTTTGAAACTAACTTATTAAGTCCAAAAATCTTATTTCCTTCTATAAATAACAAAGAAATAAAAGTATCACTTTACCATGTATAAAATAAATTCAAGGGAAAGGATGGGGTCTTGGTCTTTGTAGCTGGACCCCTCTCTCATCTCAAATATGTACAAAACTAATAAAAATATGAAAACATGGAAAAAGAAAATCTCTATCAATGAAAGTTTGAGTTTAAAAAGCTTAAGCTTTTTAGAGCTAAGCTCTAAGTTTTGTAATTTCTAGTGAAAGTGTATAATTTTAAAGTATCAATTTTAATTTAATATAAAATTTATTAATAATTTCAAAAAAATATGTTTAGAAGATGGCAATATAGTTTTTTAATGTTAATTTGTTAAATATTTTTAAATTAAATTAATGATTTATTCTCTAAAAGATTCAATCAAGTCATTGGAAGATTAACTTTTAATTTATTTAGTCTTTTAATTAATAAAATAAATAAAAAATTAACAATAATATTAATAGATATTAAATTTATTATTAAATAATGAAATAAATTTTACTCATCAATAAAAAAAATAAATCACATCAATTTTATAAATTACAGGTAATCAAAACTTATTGTTTGTAATTTTTACGTAAATTTGTAATCTAATGTATTTTATTACTAAAAGATTCAATTTATTATTGAAGAGTCAAATTGATTGAGCTTTGATGGCATATTATTTAATTTTTTTAAAGACCATATCATTAATCTATTCGTATTTTCACTTGATTGACATGTTAATCATTAATCAACCCATATCAGATATCGACGACGCCCTCCTTTGTTTAATTTTTTCTGCATCTCTTCTGTTCCTCTCCCTCTGCACCTAAGTCTGTTTTCTTTCCACGCTACTCAAGGCTGCACCCTCCTTTTTCCCTTGTGTCAGTTTGGCCTGAGGTTAAAGGGAACATTTGAGTTCGTTCTTCATTTCTCTTTTGGTGAGTGTTCTTTCTTCCTTTAGTTCTCCATTTTTGTAGGTTGTATTGAGGGAAGAGATTTTGGAAATTGTTGGTTTTGGGAGCCTAAACTGCCTCTTGAGAAATCTTTTGTAGTTTCAACTTAATTTGGAGATGTTGTGATAATCTTCCAAATTTGTTTCAATTGGGTTATCATCTCTAATATCCACTATCCAGATTTAGTGATATTTAGCTCCTAGCATTGTTCTCAAGTTCACATTTTTAAAAGAGTACCAAGGTGAGATTCGGAAGAAAAATGAAATTTTTATTGACATTTTCTTTGATTGAGATTAAATATAATATTTTTCCTTCTTGTATAATTTATTCTTACTAATCCAAATACATTTTTAAAAATGTTAGATTTAGATTTAGATTTAAATAAAAGAAAATGTCAAAATTTAAAATTTCACTTCCATTCTCTTTAATCCAAACATACTATTAAAGTTTTAAGATTAATATAGGAGAAATTATTTGGATTAAAATCGTTTAAATTTTTTTTAAAACTTTATACAGTTAAACTAGAGAGAAATAGAGAAACAAAAAGGAATTCCTTTCCTGGGCCAAAAAAGAAAATTGAAAATTTTATCTAAGTTTAGATTACGTTAGGGAATAGGATTAGGATATTTGAAAATTTATTTGCAGTTTTAGTGTTAGAACCTAATTTTACAATCCGTTTGTATAAGCTTGAAAAAAAAGAACTTTGCAGTGAAACTCTTTTTAATTATTTCCTTCATAAAAAGTAGATGTTTTTTATTTGATTCCCTCTTAAATTAAAATGCTATTTGGATTAAACAATTTAAAAGTACTTTTAATTAAAAAAATTACTAAAATGCCATCTACAACAATTCTTTTAATATAATTTTGGATAAAAATTATTTTTGTTATAATTTCAACAACAACAAAGTTTTTTTTTATTAGATGAGGTTGATTATATAGATCAAGTAACATTAATATATTATATCTTATTTTATTTTTATAGTTAGATCGTTTATGATTTTATCTATCATAATAATAATTTGTTCTATTATTTTTTTAGTCTTTTACTACTTCTATTTATTGAATTATCTTACATGATTAAATAGTTTAAGATGCATTTTTACCAATTTTTTTAATGATAAGTGTTATCCAACTTTTTCTATAATGTATTTATTTCTAATTCTATGATTTCTAGTGTGTCAATTTATTCAATGCAACATTCTTATTTCTACTATAATTTCATTATTCTAAATTACATTACAAGTAATCTCTTTTTCAACATTAGCTACATAGACAACCCATTATTTGGTGAAATTATACTTATAATGCCTCTAATTTTAATAATGTTACACAAGCTTCATTTCTAACTTACTTTCTGCCTATGAAGTCAATATTTTACGTGACATATATTCATTCCAAAATAATAAAATTATTTAACTGTATTTACTAATATATTAAGAATCTCATTAAAATTTAGTATAAATTTAACTGCATTTATTATTATATTAAAAATAAATTATTGTCTTATTCTATACATAAAATAATTTTTATTGACAGAAAATAAATTAAAAGAAAGTAAGTATAATTTTCTCATTATAATATATTAAAACTCGTGTTAAAACTTAGTGTAAATTTATTAAAAATAAAATTATTGACTTCATTATAGTATTTTGCCTTGTTTGTGCATGTGCTGATTTTCTTTTTCAACATGTGGCTAGCTTCAATTGAGTAGGGCAGGCCGTTAATATAGAAGAGTTCCACAAGCAACTTAAGTTAAAGGCATATATAAATAAAGACCAGAAAGCACTGTTGGCTTACCAAGTGATCAGATTCTTGACCCCATAGAAAGAAAGAAGAAAACTGTACTTCAAATTCCTCTTCAATGGCAGAAGCTACACAAAGGTACTAACCATTTTTCTTCTCCTTGATCCTCATGTTTCCCTTCCTAACTCCATAATTTCACTTCTCTGTCTGTCTGTTTCTTGGTTAGGTTTGCAGCAGTGAGTGGGGCAAATAAGGGAATAGGGTTGGAGACAGTGAAGCAGTTAGCATCAGCAGGTGTGAAGGTGGTGCTCACAGCAAGAGATGAGAAGAAGGGTCTGGAAGCTGTGGAGAGTCTCAGAGAGTTAGGGCATTCAGAGCTTGTGGTTTTCCATCAGCTTGATGTAGCTGATGCTGCAAGTGTCACTTCTCTTGCTCGTTTCATCAAATCCCAATTTGGGAAACTTGATATTCTGGTAACTTTGGCCTTCTCATATACACTCCTGCTGAATTTCAACTCTGCATGATTGCGTATAAATTGACCTTTACCATTTGAATAGTACTTGTGTTACGTGTAATGCTTTACATTTCTAGTGTGTGTACGGATACCGTAATTTAAATAGAGGTGATAGTAATTTCAACAGTATTTGAAATACTCTACATAACTTACTTTCATACCTAATCTAAGAATTCTTGAGTTTTTAAATAATTTAATCATAAATTAAAATGTTTTGCCAGGAGTACAAATTTTCAAATACTTCACTATTTGTTAGTAACCAACTAATAATATAAATGAGTTAAGATATAATACATTATTATCGCTTAATTCATATAGTTAATTTCACCTAATAAAAAAGAGCTTTGTTTGTTGTATTTCACTTTTCAATTTTTCTTCCACTTCTCTCTTCAGGCCGAACATAAACAAGAAAGGAAAAAAAAAAAAGACACGCACATCCTATATATAAACTAGGCTAAACTAGACTTGTTATTAATTAATCACCCATAATACAACTTAAATTATATATGACTATGTAGGTATAAGTCATGGGGAATTAAATATTGGTTGTCAATTTCAGGTGAACAATGCAGGAGTTAGTGGAGTAATAATTGGTGACAATTCTTTAACAGCTTTAGCAATCACTAATGGAGGGGTAAGCATATATCTTGGTATCATAATTTATTATTCAGAGTTAATTTGTAGCTTGCTAGCTGGTTAATTTTGTTTATGTAGATAGCTAGTCATCTTGTGTTAGATTTGGATTGTATACTATGTGCATACATATTGGTAAATACATAAGGACATGTAGACCTACATGTATTGTGGTTAATGTTCATACACATATTACTATTATAAAATTTAAGGACCTATAAAGTAATCTAATTTTATTTAATGGTCATTGTTATAAAAAATAAAAGTGTGAAAACTAATATAATGTGTAGAATTCTTGAGGTGTAAATTGTTGATTAATGATGGACAAATTGATAATTTAACACATAAGGACTTATATATAAATTGTATGATCCCTAATTGATGTATTTAAATAAAAATATGTCAGACTTTATTTTGTCTCTTCTGGTTCTCATCTACTAGCAAGAGAAATCATAGATACAATCAATCAGAAGATCATTAGTCATCCTTATTATTCAGTTTATCATGGATTCGGGTACGCATCCTTTTAACCTTTCATCTTAAACAATTTCTAATAAGTTCTTGGGTTAATTAATAAAGTTCTTTCATCTTGTACTTGTTCTTTAACAAAATTGACATTTCAGAAGTTTCTATCAGTTTTTTAACAAAAATCATTTTTACTACTCAATATTACATTATTCAATATTTAAAAAAATTATGCATATTATATCTCTTTTAAAGATCTAATAACAAGCACTTCATATTAATTTTAATTGTTTTAAAATGATTTTACAGGCATTATCAGAAGATGAGAGGAAAAGAGTAATGACTCAACCATATGAATTAGCTGAAGAATGTGTGGAAATAAATTATTATGGTGCAAAAAGAATAGTTGAAGCCCTTTTGCCTCTTCTCCAATTATCTGATTCACCAACAATTGTGAATGTCTCATCGTTCTTGGGGATGTTACAGGTAATAATTCAATCACTTTTAAAACCTTTTCATTTGTATAGAGAATATTTTTTCATATGGTGTCTTCTTTTCAATGTCAAATTAATTCAGATGTTATCCAATGAATGGGCTATTGGAGTGTTAAGTGATATTGAAAACCTCACAGAAGAAAGAATCAATGAAGTAGTGAAAGAGTTTCTGAAAGATTTCAAAGAAGGCTCACATGAGAGCAAAGGGTGGCCTAAGATTATGGCAGCCTATGTAGTTTCCAAAGCTGCTTTGAGTGCTTATACAAGAATTCTAGCAATGAAGTATCCCAAAATCTGCATCAATTGTCTTTGCCCTGGATTTGTGAAGACAGATATAAATGGGAACACTGGCTTTCTAACAGTTGAAGAAGGTGCTTCAAATGTTGTGAGATTGGCATTATTGCCTAATGGTAGCCCATCAGGCCTCTTCTATTCTAAGAAAGAAGTCTCTCACTTTTAACTTATGATATGATGATAGGCTTTAATGCATCGAAAATAATTTTTATTTTGGACTTTACAAGATGATGTTGTCATTAATTTGATGCTTTATGAATTCTGTGTGTCAAATTGACAATAATATTATTAAGTATTTAAAGATGCATGACAATAGTGTTTTTGTCTTACATAGCCTATAGCTGTTGTGACTTAATGCCTTATTTTTCAATCCTATGAGCATCATTTTCCCATTGATTTCTTCAATTTTATCATTATTCTTATTCAATGTTTAGGTTAGAATCGGGTTTGCATCCTCTCCATTTCTTTAAAAAATTGTTCGAATTAAGATTGAGAGTAAAATAAAGGTAGACAAGGACTTTGTACGGGGTCCATTTTTTCTCTACCTCCTTTTTACTTACGTTGTACATTTCCAAAAAGAATCCAAATTTCTCACATTTTAAAATTATTTTTTATATTTTATACTGATAATAAATTTATTTCTTAAAATAAAATTTATAAGTTTTGAAGTTGTTCTAAATTGTTAAATAAATATGATGTGTCATGCTAACTGAGCGCCTGAATTATTCCTTATAATATAACTCATCTCAGCGCATATATGGGTGCATAAAATGTAATATATCTTTTAGCTTAAATTAGTCTTGTAATCTCTATAGTTTTGCTTAATTTTTAATTAAGACTTTATAGTTTAAAATTTTATAATTGAGCCTCTATAATTTAACAAATTTTTAAATTAATTCATATTATCAATTTTGTATTAAAATTATATTAAATTTTATTAATGTTGTCAACATATAATATCTTAGTACTCTAAATATGTATAATTTATGTGCACAAATAAGAGAAAAAATAAATGATAATATAAAATAATTTACATATATAAAATAAAATATAATTTATGTTAGGTAATATGAATAGATTAATTTAAATTAAATAAATTTATAATGTTAAGATGATATATAATTAGTATATTATCAATATTTAACAAAAATTTAAAATTAATAACTAATTTAAAAATTTATTAAATTATGAGAACTCAGTTACAAAATTTTAAACTATAAAAATCTAATAACAAATTGAGTAAAATTATAAAAATCATATGAATACTTTAACCAATCTCTTATAACAATTCCGTAGCAACACAATTTCTTTTTACTCAGTTTAATTTGAAGGAAACAAATTATTATATTTTTATTTTTTAAATTAATATAATTTTTATGTTAAAATAATGAAAAATCAGAAAGAATAGAAAAAATAAAATGAAAACAAATCATATCTTTTCATAAAAAACAAAAAAGAAATCATATATATGTTTAATTATTACTATATTTTTATAACGATATAAACTATTTATGACATGATCATTCTTTTGATGTTACGCACTAAGATAGAAAGGGAGAAGTAAATTTAGGATTTAAAAAAAAAAATTGAAATGAGATTAGGAATTAAGAGAATATAAACAATTAACGAATTGTTAAATACTGGTTGTTAATTCAAAACCTATTATAAAGTATAAACAAATAATACATATTCACAAAAAAAATACATAAACAAAATTCAATGTATTATCTAAAAGAAATAATGATTTTTTAACAGACATACATAATTATTCATAATTATGAATATGAAAAAAAAATAGTGGATATGTAAAAATATTTTTATAAAATATTTTTTTTTTCAAATGGCATAACTCCATCAGCTAATTAGCTTTAAATCATATTTAAATTATTTTGTTTTAGTTTTTAAAAATTATTTTATTTATTTTTAGTTTTTTGAAAACTGTTTATTTTTAAAATTAACATGCTTAAAACATTTTAAACAATTATATTTGCTTCATTGATTATTTATTTAGATATAATTTATTTGCAAATTTAAAAATTATACTTAACTTCTTAAAAATATTTTATTAAATTACTCAACTATATCAAAATATATAATTGATTTTTTTTAAAAATTCATCTTTGAAAAACATTATTTATTGATTATTTATTTATAATTATTTAAAATTAAAAAAAAATCATGAGCAGCTAAACTTGACATGTACCCTCCCTGTAAAAAATAAAAAAAAATAATTGTACCTTAAAGAATCATTTAGTGACGCTTGTCACTTAAACAAATTCATAGCTCTTGGATAAGCGTTATAATTTTTTGTGTCAAAAATATTTTTTTTGATGCTTTAACAAAATTGTGAGTATTTGTGTCACGATTTAAAATCGTGACCTCTTTTAAGTGCAACAAATAATTTGTAAGGCTTTTCCTAATTTCATTTTTTCTCATTTATAAGTATTTGCAAAATACTGTTATAATTTATAAAAAAATTTTAAGTTATTTTATGTCACTGTTTTTTGATTGAATTTTTTTACTTTGTAATAGTAGTGCCTTGTGAGCGTCACAATGTTTTTGAACCAATTTACAAATTTAATTTCTTAACGCTTTATAAATGCTATTATTTTGATCGAAAAAACGCCACTAATTTGACTTAATTTTTGCCCACCAGAGCCACTATTTTGGACTAATTTTTAAATACTTTTTTATTTATTGTTCTTAGCAGCTTTTTAGCATTGTTTAAAGCAACAAGTCAATACAAGTCCTAAAATACCTATCTGTTCAGATGGCGTCCTTTTTTCAAATGATACATACATTTTTTAATATGAACCCAATATATCATATATTCAAATAATTTTTCAATTATATAAAATTCCTATATTTAAAGCAACACGTACAATTTCTAATTATAATACAAAATAATTAACAAGTAAGCCACCCTAAGTTTCACTGGAGAACTAAACTTGTTCTGCAAGCTTTTCTTCTGCCTCTTTTCATAAACTTCCATTGCCAATTCTTCAAGAAGCAAGCCAGATTCTATCATCCTTCGGTCACATAGGTGTTTGGGATTTGCTTATTAGTCTCGAGAAGCTATTTATTTTAAAAAAAAAAAACAATTCTTTTCTCTCACATAGTTAATATTACATTTATATGATAGATAGATATAAAAGTTTCAGGATACTTCCTTTATTCACAACATCTCTAGACTTTATTCTGCAGTTTTGAATGCGTTATATAAATAATTCTTGATCTTGAATAATACTTTCCAGTTGAAAATCAAATAATTTAAATCACTATAACTAGAAAACTAAAAAAGTTTTAAACAACTCAAACTTTTCATAATACTTTTAACCATAGCGAATAGTCTAGCTGGATATAAACTTAACATATGGCAACTCCCAGGAACAGTATAAATCCACCTAAATTACTGGCCTGAAATTAATCAAGACAGGAATGACATAAACAAAAGCATCATAATTCTGATGCTGGCAGTGGTGACAGAAATGCTATGCTCTGATATTAAATTAATTCATTACAGAGGTAAACATGATATATTAAGAGCATTATATAAACCATGCAAACTCCACATGATTGGCAAGGATGAAGGATATATAAAGTTTAGCCACATTTTACATTACTTAGACCAAAGAGCTTATAAAAGCAAAACCACACATTTCAATCGCAGATTTGAATGCAACTCAGAAGATAGGAATACATTGCTTCTTTTATTTGATAAAAAGAAAACAAAATAAATTGTTTAAACAAATATTAACATGATACCAAAAATATAAAACATCATAACAGACTTTGCGTTATGAGATTTTAACAAAGGCTCTAAATGATTTCTACGCTTTCGAAGGTTGACATTTTGCACTTTATTCCAGGTATAAGCTTCGTGATGGGCAAAATTATAGGCTGAATGCTAATTGTTCTTGCATTCATAGTTCGCCTGTTATTCATCTAAACGCTTATTCAACACTCACAGAGTACAGACATGTGTGCTTCAAAAGGCACTTATCAGGTAAATCGCCAGGAGTTATTCTGGGAGGATTGGGGTACCAATGTCATACATTGAGGCTACCCCTTTATCCCAAATAGTTAGGAGATATGTATATATGATTAATCTTTATAACTAATGAAGAATATAGGAGCAACAAAGAATTTAGGTAGCAAGGATACTGACACAACATAATTTGAAGTGCCCATAAGTAATTTACAGTATTGCAGTGTTTAATACAAGACATAGGTCCCTTGAAGTATAAATGCTTCATAGCAAAGCTCTAGCGATAACCTCCTTCCCGCTCCAATACAGTCATAAAACATTTAGGTTTCAATATGTAATCAAATTGGAAAATGGGTAGGATAACTCACCATAACTGTGCCATTTCGCTCCTGGGAACTTGCTTATACAAAGTTTCGTAAAAAATCCTCAGAGGGTCTTTCTGAAAATTTTTTAACGGAACAAACGGATTACTTAAATTTGTCCAGCAAAAGACTCAAAATGACCCAGAACATGAAAGCAACAGCATAGCTCCTCCGGCGGATCTCGTTTCTGGCCAGATAAACCTTCTTTTCTCTCTTCTTCTGCTCTGCAGCACTGGCCCGTTTCTTCTTTTCTTCCTCCTTTGTCTTCTTTTTCTTCTTCGGTTCCTTAATCTCCAAACAGTCACCACCATTAATTTTAATTGAACGTCGTCATAAAAACCTTTGAAGAATTAGAACATAGAACTCCCACCATTATAAAGAGTAAACTTTTTTCTCTTTCGCAGGGGGAAAGGAAGACGATAAATTCATAGGACAAAGCATGGACAAACCTTATTTGAGATTCATTTTGATGTTCCGTTTAGCAAGGGGTTTGTCGTTGTCGTCGCTGTCGTCATTCTCCACCTTTTTCACTTTAACTTGCTTGGAGCGAGACGCGGGTGTTGGAGAATCATCTGCTTCTTCATGATTGTCCTCTGCGTTCACAGGCGTCGCATCTTCCGAAGGCATTCCTCAAAAAATAAAAAAGACCAAATAAAAATAGAAGGGGCAGAAGGAAGAAGTGAAGGCAGAGGGTTTTGAAATTGAAGGCGAAACCCTGGTGAACACAAACACAACACTGAACACTTCAGTACAGTGTGGGACGACTCAGACAAAATAGATTTCAATCGATGAAATACTGGAGAAATCGCACACCGGAAAAGCTGACAAGGTGAAATGGTGAAGGTGAAAAGGGAAAATGAAATGGCGAAAATGGGACTGCGAAGGGGAAATGGCGAAAATGAAAAAGGGTTTGCCACTTCAGAGAAAAAATGAAAATATAAACGCTTTCTTGCGGAAAGGTTTGTGGCCCCTAATAAACGTGGTTAAAATTAAAAAAAAAATTATGAAATAATAAGGTCGTTGAAATCAGTAAAATAAAAAAATTTTAATAATTATTTTAATATTATAAATTTAAAATTTTATGATATTAATTTAGTCATACTTTTTAGTTAAATGTTACTAATTAAGCGTTGTAAACGTAATCTTTTTTTTGTAACGTCTACTTTGATGTATTTTGATAAATTACTAGAATGATGTGTGCAACAATTCTTTTAATATAATTTTGGGTAAAAATTATTCTTGCTATAATTTCATTAGCCTCTTCTTAACGTTAGCTTCGTAGAAAGACAACCTATTATCTTTTTGGTGTTAAGATGTACAAATCACAAGGATGAAGAAAGATCTGAGACTAAATCTTCTTGGCATCTGAGTTAACTGTGTGCTTTCAAGATTGACATTTATAAGGCCTATGACAGGATTTCATGGAACTTCCTAGTTGCTGTTCTAAAAATCATGAACTTTATGAACATCTCATTTGAATATATCAAGCTATGATTGATAAAATTCAACGAAAGCTCAGTGACTAGAAGTAAAAAATTCTTTCTCAAGCAGAAAGATTAACACTCATAAAGTCACCAATTAACCAACTCTCAGTTGTGGTTTTCCCCAAGAAAGTACACAAACCAAATAGACGCAATCTTGGCAAACTTTTTGTGGGTTTTCAAGGCGACAAACCTGCTCTGCATTTAGCAAGCAAATCATGCAGTCAAAAGTAAAAGGTGGTTTGGGAACGAAAAAACTCACAGATCATGAATAAAGCTTTGCATGCAAAACAAGTTAGGAGAATCATTGACACACCTTCATCTATCTTCACCAAGTGGGTTACTACAATATACTTCAGAAGAGGCATGGAGGATAAGCCACAGAAAACAACACAACCTTCCTGGCCATGGAAAAGCATAGAATCATCAGCTAAACTCATCCTTGACAATCTTTGGTGAAAAAAAATTTAAAAATTATACTAAATATTCTTAATATTTAATATAATATTACACAAACCTCTTGATTATTAATTTATTTTATATTTATAAAGTTAATATTATATTTAACACAAGTTCATGGCCTTTTTACCTCAAATCATTTTCTAGAATTTTATATTCAAATAAAACATTCCCAAAAAAATTATTTTTTTCAATGCCTTATTTTTTGTCTTTTTGTACAAAAAATTTGTCTGTACTATTAATAAATTACACATTGTAATCCGTCAATGTTACAGATGAATTACATATAATTATTTTATAAAATTTTTGAACATAATTCGTCCCTATGTAAGATGAATTTAAACTAATTTTTTTATAAAAAGAGTGGCCTAATGCATTACTTTTAGTGACGGACTAGAAGAGGTAAATCAAACTGATTTTTTTTTATACGTGTCATGTTGCTATTAGTTTCTTGAATTACGTTATTCACAAAAACTTTCACCGTCCGCACCTTCCAACTTCAAAATTGCAAGCCCCTCTTTCTTCAGTTTCTCAGAAGCTTTCGTTTCCTACGTCCCCACCATTGCAAGTCTTGGTTTTTTTGCCTTCTTCAGCGTTTTTCTTCAGCATATTTTCAACAAGGTGGTCCATTTAGATTGGGTCCAGATCCTAATTTACATTCTAGGAGTTAACATCAACTTCAAGCGGTGTTTTTTACAAAAATTTATTAAGTTTGTCTGGTTTATTTGTCTAAAACTTATGCAATATTTTTTTATTTTGATCATTTTTGTATTTAGTAATACTCGTTTAAATTAAATATTTTTATATAATTTGTTAAACTTTTTTAAATAATACAACATATTAAAAATATTTACGTGTTGTATGTTTTTAAAAAATGTAACACATTAAAAATATTTTAAAACAAATTTTTATTTGTGAAAGAGGGAAATTTACTTATAACAATAACGAATTTGTCTTGTTAAATTGGGTAATATCATGAGTAAATTTAACAAAAAAAATATTGACCATAAATTTACTCTTATCAAGAATAAATTTATATAATTTTTAACTTCTGTTATAAAATAATAATATATTTTTGTAAACTTAAATGAAAAAATAATAATTTTAAAAATAATGAGAAAAATAAAAAATTTTCTATAAATTCCTGATTTTTTTAGATAAAACAATAAATTAAAAATGAGAAAAGTATAATTTTATCTGCTCATTCTTGCCGCGCATGTGCTGATTTTCTTTCTCAACATGTGGCCAGCATCGATTGACTATTCACTGCAGGGTGGGCCGTCAATATAGAAGAGTTCCACAAGCAACTTAAGTTAAAGGCATATATAAATAAAGACCAAAAAGCATTGTTGGCTTACAAAGTGATCAGATTCTTGACCCCATAGAAAGAATTAAAGAAGAAAACTGTACTTCAAATTCCTCTTCAATGGCAGAAGCTACACAAAGGTACTAACCATTTTTCTTCTCCTTGATCCTCATGTTTCCCTTCCTAACTCCTTAATTTCACTTCTCTGTCTGTCTGTTTCTTGGTTAGGTTTGCAGTAGTGAGTGGGGCAAATAAGGGAATAGGGTTGGAGACAGTGAAGCAGTTAGCATCAGCAGGTGTGAAGGTGGTGCTCACAGCAAGAGATGAGAAGAAGGGTCTGGAAGCTGTGGAGAGTCTCAGAGAGTTAGGGCATTCAGAGCTTGTGGTTTTCCATCAGCTTGATGTAGCTGATGCTGCAAGTGTCACTTCTCTTGCTCGTTTCATCAAATCCCAATTTGGGAAACTTGATATTCTGGTAACTTTGGCCTTCTCATATACACTCCTGCTGAATTTCAACTCTGCATGATTGCGTATAAATTGACCTTTACCATTTGAATAGTACTTGTGTTACGTGTAATGCTTTACATTTCTAGTGTGTGTACGGATACCGTAATTTAAATAGAGGTGATAGTAATTTCAACAGTATTTGAAATACTCTACATAACTTACTTTCATACCTAATCTAAGAATTCTTGAGTTTTTAAATAATTTAATCATAAATTAAAATGTTTTGCCAGGAGTACAAATTTTCAAATACTTCACTATTTGTTAGTAACCAACTAATAATATAAATGAGTTAAGATATAATACATTATTATCGCTTAATTCATATAGTTAATTTCACCTAATAAAAAAGAGCTTTGTTTGTTGTACTTCACTTTTCAATTTTTCTTCCACTTCTCTCTTCAGGCCGAACATAAACAAGAAAGGAAAAAAAAAAAAGACACGCACATCCTATATATAAACTAGGCTAAACTAGACTTGTTATTAATTAATCACCCATAATACAACTTAAATTATATATGACTATGTAGGTATAAGTCATGGGGAATTAAATATTGGTTGTCAATTTCAGGTGAACAATGCAGGAGTTAGTGGAGTAATAATTGGTGACAATTCTTTAACAGCTTTAGCAATCACTAATGGAGGGGTAAGCATATATCTTGGTATCATAATTTATTATTCATGAGTTAATTTGTAGCGTGCTAGCTGGTTAATTTTGTTTATGTATATAGCTAGTTATCTTGTAATTGTTCTTTAACAAAATGGACATTTCAGAAAATTTTTTTAACAAAAATCATTTTTACTACTCAATATTACATTATTCAATATTTTAAAAAAAAATTATGCGAATTATATCTCTTTTAAAGACCTAATAACAAACACTTCAAATTAATTTTAATTGTTTTAAAATGATTTTACAGGCATTAGCAGAAGATGAGAGGAAACGAGCAATGGCTGAACCATATGAATTAGCTGAAGAATGTGTGGAAATAAATTATTACAGTGCAAAAAGAACAGTTGAAGCCCTTTTGCCTCTTCTCCAATTATCTGATTCACCAACAATTGTGAATGTCTCATCGCTTTTGGGGACGTTACAGGTAATAATTCAATCACTTTTAAAAGCTTTTCATTTGTTTAGAGAATTTTTCATATGCTATCTTCTTTTCAATGTCAAATTAATTCAGATGTTATCCAATGAATGGGCTAAAGGAGTGTTAAGTGATGTTGAAAACCTCACAGAAGAAAGAATCAATGAAGTAGTGAAAGAGTTTCTGAAAGATTTCAAAGAAGGCTCACATGAGAGCAAAGGGTGGCCTAAGATTCTGGCAGCCTATGTAGTTTCCAAAGCTGCTTTGATTGCTTATACAAGAATTCTAGCAATGAAGTATCCCAAAATCTGCATCAATTGTCTTTGCCCTGGATTTGTGAAGACAGATATGAATGGGAACACTGGCTTTCTAACAGTTGAAGAAGGTGCTTCAAATGTTGTGAGATTGGCAATATCGCCTAATGGTAGCCCATCGGGCCTCTTCTATTATAAGAAAGAAGTCTCTCACTTTTAAAGTATTGTTGGATGTCAAATGTGATAATGATAGACTTTAATACATCCAAAATAAGTTAATTTATTTATAATGTTATTAATTTGATGTTTCATGAATTCTGTGAGTATCAAATTGACAATGGTACTATTAAGTATTTAAAGATGGAGCTAGAGTTTTTGTCTTGAACTATGTCTGTGACTTAATGCCTTACTTTTCAATCTTATTGAGAATCATTTTCCTCTTCAATTTTACTATCATTATTCTTATTCAATATGGCCTGCCTATTAAATTTGTTGGAACATGTTTAAGTTATTTATTTTTTATTAATGGAAAGTTATTTTTAACAAAATTATTTATATAGCCCAATTAAGTTTTTGGAATTATTGATAAATAATCTAATTCATTTTTGGGCAATAAGTTTCTAGTCAATGTTTGTCAAACTAGCTCAAAACTTTTAAGCAAATATTTCAAAAGCCCAACTCTCTTATAAGGCCCACTCTAAATTGAATTTTGTACTCACTATGAAAAATGAAATGTCACTTTCTAAACATTTTCAAACAATAAAGTGGGAAAAAGTAACGGCACTTTAAAAACATTTTTCTGAAATAGCTAAACATTAAGTTATTGCAGAAAGGTAAAATAAAGCAGGTGACTTAAAATAGAAACATGAGTCTGCAATGGTACAAAAGGTCTGTAAACCAATGTTTGAAGCCTACAGAGTGCAGCAAAGCTGAAAAGATGAAGTAGAGACAGCAGGATGCAGCATAAAGCAAGGAGTAAATATAGAAAGGTGTGCGTCTCAAGATATGCTTTGGATAGCCAGGCAATCTACTTGTAGAAAAATATGAGGTTAACGGTTACAAAGGAACGATCAACCTCTTGTCTATCACCATTAACCTCGAATGTTTCAAGACTCGTGCAAAGTCAACTCTGACCAAGTAGAGACTCCATGGACAAGATGTTGCACATCATTAATTGCTGCATTGAATGTTATTCTCAACAGCTATAATTGAAGAGTCTATAAATAGAGAAGATGGAGGAGAAGTGCACACAAGAGAGAATCATTAAGCTTAAGCTGTTTAAAATCGTCCTCCAAAATTCTCCTACTACCTTTTGTGGTGAAAAGTGTAATTTGATCTTTGTGAGTTAGTGTATTTCACTTTCTTCTGTATCCTGTTTTCAAATCCCCAAATATTCTTTTCTATCTGAGAGTCTAGTTGGGAGTCTAGAAAGAAGGAATTAAGTGATGTGGATGTTAGCTTGAATCAGTAGGCTACTGATTAAGCTGGTTAAGGGTAAGAGTGTGTTAGAAAAATACTAGGTGGAGTAAAAGTAGCTGTGCTGAGCTTTATTTGAGTTGTCAAGGGACATAAAAGCAGGCGTATGCTGAGCCCAGATGTATGAAAGTTTCTTAGGTGTATTTTTGTGAATTACCTTATAGTGAAATACCCTATAGTCAAATACCCTTACTGTGTGCTTGGGAAGAGGACGTAGGATCAAGAGTTATCTTAAGTCTGAACCTCTATAAATCTTGGGTGTAATTTTTTTTCTTTCTTATCCTCACTATCATTAACCTAATTTTAGTTTCAATATTAAAAGTTTACAAAGGTAGTGACCTTTCTTTTAAGAAACTCTGAAACATACACCGAAAAATTTTTGAAAAAGAAAATCTAATTTTAGAGGAACGAATTCAATCTCCCCTTCTTGTTTCATTATTTGGCTAACAAAATTTTTCTCAAATTTTGCATTTGATAGATTATTATGCAAAATGGTAAAATGTTTATGTTAAAATTGGACTTAGATTCTCTTCATTTCTTTAAGAAATTGAATCATGTCCATTTTGGACAAATAGTGAAATAAGGGCAAAATTAGTCTCATACCAGGAGGTCTTTATACGTATCTATTCTCGCTCTCTATCGTTTTTGTACTGTATCTTGTATAGTATTGGAGAGGATTAAAATATTATATTTTAATTTTGAAATTATTTTAATGTTTTATATTAGTATTAGAATTATTTTTTTAAATAAATTTGTAAGATTTGGAGATGTTTCTAATAAATTTAAAACTTTGACATCGTCAACAAATTAATACTCATTTCAACTGCACCCAAAATTTGAGAAGGAGAGAAAATTGTTGGGTGGAAAAAAAAAACTAAGGTCATAAATTGTAATATGAGGTGTGTTATAAGTATTATTTTATTAAAGATAATTTAATTGAGACATAGTTAAATATTAAATTTAAGTTTTTTAATAAAATTTTAAATTTAAATTTATTATAGTAAAAAAAATTAACCTTTTTTGTTATGATGAACAGGTGAGATTTAAATTGGGCTAAATTAGTGACTCCTATCTCTTTAAGACAAAAGCTTTATGATTAGACTGTTTTGTGAATGTGGGGAATAACCCAAAATTAGCAGCAGAACCAACACAAGTAGCAACCGTAGTAGTAACAATTGAAGTTGATTATTATTGAGCTGGTTTACTACGTAAACGTAGAACATTTTAATCCTCTTTTAGGGTCTGTCTCAAAGGAGGAGAATGACGGGAAAAGAAAGAACAAGAAAAGAAATTTAGCGTCCTTATTCTTAAAATTTTAAGAAAAAAAATTGAGAATTTTATAATTATTTTTTTTATTTTTTTTATTAATTTTAATTATTCTAAATTAAAAAATTTTAAAAGATATAATAAATTAACATTTAATTTTTTTTAATTTATTTTTTTTTTCCTCTTTATTTTTAAACACAATCTTAAGATCTGTTTGGAAAAATAATTTTAAAGGAAAAAATATATATTAACTTTTTCATTGTTTAATTTTAAAAATTTTTAAAAAAATAATTAAAAGATTTTAAGTTAATCATATTTAATTGTTAATTTTAATTATAAAAAATTTAGAAAATTTAGAATATTCAAGAGAAAATTTTTTTTATTTAACCTTTTATTATTATTTTTTAATTCATCTCTTTCGTTGTTCCTGTTGATTTCTAAACACACTTTTAAAATTTGTTTGAGAAGAGAAAGATAAAAAAAAAAAATTTAATAATATTTTTTTTGTTTAAGTCATAAAATTTTTTAAAAAATAAATTAAAAAAATGTTATGTTAATTCTTTTTAATATTTATTTTTCATTAATATTAATTATTTTAAATTAAAAAATTTTAAAAAAATTATTATTTAATATTTTATTTCTTTTTTTAATTTTCCTTTCATAAATATATATATTTTTTAATTTAGGCACTTATCGATAAAATTATTACCAATCTAGAAAGTACAAACTTATTATTTTGTAGGTGTATTAGACACATGTCGCACGTAGACATGACAATGACACAACGACGACATGGATCTGACACGTCTCTATAGTTCATTTGTCAAAATAAATAAATAAATAAATATTTATTTTATATATATATATATATATATATATTTTTTTTTTTTTTCAACCGTGACGCGTGCTTGATACGACTTGTAACACGGTCAGGGAGTTCCAAAATATATTATACTAAATGAGTTTATTATATGTAGTGATTAATTTTTAATTATTTGTTATGATTTTAAAATTTGTTGCATTTTTGCATAAACAATTAAATAATATAATTTTTGGTAAGTTTAATATCTCGGTTAGTACTTAAATTACTTATTTAAAACTTTACATAAATTTAAAAAGAATTATAAATAAATTTAAAGTTACCTATTTTTAATTTATTTTGAATTATATCTTTGTAACTTTAAATAAGTTAAATTTATGACTTAACAATTTTATTTAACAGCGTCTATAACTTTAAAATAATAAAAAATAATTTAAATTTTTAATTAATTAGTTAATTAATTAATTTTATCCATTCAACTAGTTTTGTCATAGCTTAAGAATTATACCAGTGACCCAAGCTGTTAATAACCAATCTAAGTCCAAAAAATATGTATGA
Organism: Senna siamea; assembly: GCA_031216115.1. Lineage (NCBI taxonomy): Eukaryota > Viridiplantae > Streptophyta > Magnoliopsida > Fabales > Fabaceae > Senna > Senna siamea. Next base: position 17,594,526 of record CM062358.1, read on the forward strand.
CGTGTGTGAAAACTTAGTAAAAGGGCCAACTAATTAAGTTAATCTTTTTACTCGCTACTCCAAAAATTTTACTTTCTAGTACTTGGCATTCTTTTTATTTTTCTAACCTTTTTTATAAATATTTTCTATTTGAAATTTTAAAAGATAATAAATTTAACTCTTCAAATAATAAATAAGTAGCCATAAAAAATTTTGAACTCCGTAACTCGAAAAAAAAAAAAAGAGAATAAGCCCATTATGGCCAATTAGAAGGATATTCCACCGCCAGTACTATATTTTCATTATTTGAATTGTTTTTATAAAATTTTATGATAGCGTCTCCAAATTGATAGAATTAGAAGTATAAGATGAGAGGTTCTTAGTGATCGTCAAAATTGTATCAAACTGTTTTTCTTGAGCCACATTTAGCAAATCTTAACAAAACAAATCTTAACTGATTTATATAGTGGGTTAAGTGGTTCAGTTTATAGATTTTGGCCTCTTTTTTTTTTTTAAATGTATATACTAAATAAAAATATTTTAAATATTATTGTTGATTTTTAAAATTGTATATTATATAATATAAAATATAAAATAAAATAGATGGGATATAAAGAGATAAGAAAAAGAAAGCAAAGATAACATAAAATTATAATAAAAATAAAAAATTAAATAATTTTTTATCTATTATTTAAAAATATAATAATTATTGTTTATATCACATTTTAAAAATTAAAAAAATAACATATTTCTGTACACACAAACCCTCGATTATAAGATATTGACATTAAGGTAACGTTAAGAGCATTTGATATATTATAATCTTAGTTATGTTGTTTCACATATTATAATATTTTAGATGTTAGGATTGAATGTCAATGATTGATATACTATTATATAATAACAAGATGATATATAAACCCTAAACATTTTATTATCACATCACAATAATAAGATAATATATAAAATAATATTTTAATATCATATCACAAATAGAAGAGTGTCAATCAAAATATTTTATTATCTCACATGATAGGGTTAAATGCAATCATTTTTTTCAAGTTAACAATTTTATCCTATTTCTTTATAATAATTAATTTCATAATATAATTTATTTATAAAAATTAAGCATATAAAATATAATAAATAAATTATTAAAAAATTATTGTGAATATTTTTCTATGATAGAAATTATAGATGAAATTTTAAATTTTTAAAATTTTTAAATTTTATTTTCATAAAAAATTAGTAAAATTAGTATAATTTTTCAAATTATTTAAACTAAAAATAGATATTACGATATACAAGATAAAAATATACGAACAAGATCAGCCAAGCTTTTCCTTGGATATTTCCGTTACAAACAAAAGGCTAAATTATTATATACAAATATTTAAACATTTTTTAAAAATATTGGCACGTCACTTGTCATTTATGAAGGTTTAATATGCTTCATGAAAAGTGAAGTTGGATTTGGAAGCGGAAAGTTGGATTCTGTCTAGGGTTTTACTCACTAATTGCTACCGAATTTTCATTTTTTTATGTGATTAAACATAAAGCTCATTTTTTTGGCGTAATATAAGAGCATTTCGGTGTTGCCGTTGCTTCACTGTTTTGTCGTTTCTCTAGGGTTCAATTTTGATATGGCAGAGGAAAGATTCACAGGAGTGGTTCAATGGTTCAACGATGCAAAAGGCTTTGGCTTTATCAAGCCTGACGATGGAGGAGAAGATCTCTTTGTTCACCAATCTTCCATCAGATCCCACGGCTATCGTAGTCTCGTAGAAGGAGATCATGTCGAATTCTCTATTGCTACAGGCGACAAGGAGAAAACCAAAGCCATTGATGTCACTGGCCCCAATGGAGCCCCTTTAAACTCCAAGAAAGATAACTACGGTGGCCGTGGCGGCGGCGCCGGGTACCGTTTCGGCGGTGGACGGAGAGGCGGAAATACGCGCAACGGTGGCGCCGGATGCTATCAATGCGGCGATCTTGGGCATTTGGCCAGGGATTGCGATCGGGGCAACAATGCCGGCATTGGCGGCGGTGCTTGTTATAATTGCGGTGAAGTAGGGCACCTTGCAAGGGAATGCTCGCGCGGAAGTAACAGCGGCGGCGGAGGCGGAGGCAGTGGATCTTGCTTTAGGTGTGGTGAGTATGGGCACATGGCGAGGGATTGCAGCAGCAAGGGAAGCAACGTTGGCGGTGGTGGAGGTTGCTTTAGATGTGGAGAAGTCGGGCATTTGGCTAGAGATTGCAGCAAAGAAAGCGGAAGGTATGGAAGTAGTGGTGGTGGTGGTGGGGATGGGGGTAATTGGAGCAAAAGCACTTGCTTTAATTGTGGGAAACCTGGGCACCTTGTGAGAGAATGCCTTGAAGACTCTGGATGAAGTAAACGTACAAACCAAAAAAAGAAGGAATAGTACATATTCTCTTTTTTTCCCCCTTTTTACAGCTAATCTACTTTTGTTTTTCTTTTGAAGAAGTATCTAAACAGGATTTTATGGAAAAGGCAAGGGAAAGATTATGATTTTAGCTTCATCACTGTTTGATAGAGAATTTTGCGTTCTCCATACGTGATTGCTTGGTTAGAGAATTAGAATTCTTCAATTTACTTGTTCCCTTCCATTTAGTTATCAATGTCTACAACACAGAGATTGTTTTTATTGTTTGGTTTCTCGGCCTGATAATATTGTTCGTTATCTTACTAATTTGAACTAGTTGTCCTTGTTACGAACTTTGGATGATATTTGCATTGATTTATATGTTGAAGCCTTGACATAGCCATTGCTATGATGGACCTCACTTGCCATACCCTGTTTCTGATTTGAATATGCCTTTCTTTGTTCTGGAGCTGTAAAAATTTCTGGTCCAGTGCCTAATTGTTTTGGTCTGAAAGGTTCGTGTGGTCAAAATTTTGAATTTTGAAGTGTATCCTGACTGAAGTGAAGTCAATGAGCGTTGCCCTTTCTCGTTTCCTTTGCTTGCACCTCTAGGATCGATGCTAACATATATAGACCAATTAGATGCTGAGATGGCCTCTGGCAGATCTTTTTGCTTGTAAACTAATTAAAGCCTTATTATGCCTTGATTGCTTGATCCCTTTCTGAAGCTGTATGTTGTGGTTTTGGTTCAGTTAAACATTGGCTGGATTGAGACCTAAAATATAGTAAATCAATGGGAACAGAAATTATTTGAAGTACTGATGAACTCAGGAAGATATTAAGAGTATAAGGGCAAAAAATGACTGTGGCTTGGCATGCACATAATTAGATTTGAATTTTTCATGAAATCTTGAGAAATACTGTTTGGCTAATCTTTTGGAGTCTATGTTGGTGAATGAGGATGCGTGGCCTTGATGATTAGTTGTCTGTTTCGTTTCATGTCCTGACTAGCTGGCCCCCCTTCTGGTTTCTGGTTTTCCCTTTCTACATTGTTACATTGCAGCCTGTATTCGTGCTTTTGTCTAACTATGCCCTGTTATGGCTCCCATGGGAATCTAGAGACCGAAGTTTAGATTATATGTATTTAATTTTTTTATATTATCCCAAACACTGTCCAAGTCCAACATGACGTTTGCGAGCTACCATTAATGTTCACGGTGGTCAAGTTGGTCGAGAATGTCGGCTCTTACCCCTTTTCTGGGTTCTAGTTAATTTTTGAAGTGAAATTTGTTGAAATTATTATTTTATGCATTAAGTTGTAAGTGGATTAAAAAATAAATATAAATAGGATTTTGTGCATTAATATTTTAGTGATATTCACAAAAAAACTAACCTAAAAGAATCCTTTCAGATAATAGGGTCCTCAGGTTTTGGCCTTTCGACTATTTACGAGTCAATTGAAGTTGCCACTTGCGCTCATGTCAGCCTTTTAGTCTGCAGAATCATCCAACTTGGTTACGTGCTTCACTTCAAACATGAAAATGTTACGTTTCTGTTTATTTAACCATCATCTGCCTATGGCATTGCAAATTGCTCGTCATTGTGTAACTCTTCCATCCTCAAAGAGGCACTTTATTTTTTTACTTATATTTTGCTTTGGTTTCGTCGAGTCACAAACCTCAGAAATATGAAATGAAGTTTCCTCTGTCATTTGTACTGTTACAGTATGGATTTTATAATTATTTTCTACTTTTCTTTTCTCCTTTCTACAGGGAGTACCTTAACTAGTTCACTGCCGTTGCTTTGTTGAACGAATCTATTCCACTCTTCTATGCTTCCAAAATATTTTAAAGTGTTGAAAAAAGTTCTTTTTAGGAGACAAGCAGTATCTATCATTCTTTTCTGAACAAGTCTTGTGCCATCTTCCTATTCTTTCACAATCAGTCAATCACACAGACTTTAGTTATTGCAAATTGCCCTGTATCTTTTCCCATTTGCAAATCTAACGGTGCAAATGGGTAGGTAAAAATCGTTGAAGATTCAGATAAATTTTATTTTATTTATGAGTGACGGTTTCAAATTTCTTAAAATTATTTAAAATATTATTTGGTGAGATAGAGAAATTTTTTGACGCTTAAGAATTAATTAAATATTTATTAATTTTTTAATGTCAGGCGTTCTATCTAGTAATTTTGTGGATGTTTTCTCTTAGTGTCATTTTTCTTTATCCAAAAAATAATAATAATAATTTGTAAATGACCTAGATTTCCTAAATTTGTTTAATTTTTTTTTTAAAATATTTATTTTGGACATATATTGTTTGATTTAACTTAAAGCAAAGAAATTGTTTTTCAATCAACAGTAGCAAAATCGATGTGTGTGAGAATGAAATAAAAACTGTAAAAACACTGATTAAATCAGTTTGTGAGTTAGAAATTATTCTCTTTTATAACAATTTTCATGAAATTCTATGTAAAAAAAATTTCTGAAAATAAAAAAATACACGCACGTTAACTTGAAACCTTTGTTCCGAAGCAAGAAAAGTAATAATAATGCCTTCAAATGTACAATACAATTGAAAGCGTAATAAATATCGAGTTTTATTCCCGTCTCCGTGTATATGGATTCGTAGCCGTCCTTTGTGAGTTGTGAGTGACCTGATCTCCATACATACATCAATCAGTCTGCTTCTCAATTCTGATAGTGTGTCAGTTTCAGCACGATTCAATATTTATTTTTTCGAAAAACTTTTCTTTTATTTCTCTTTTTTTATTAATTAATTAAATCCCAACTCATGCAAGCAAAGCAAATAAGTGAGACGGTCAGTTCAGTTGATCACAAAAAAATATCAGGCAAATTGCCGACCCCAACAGTGGGCGGTTTATGCATGCATGTGCTGCCAATACTCTTGTGGTCCCCACTTCCCTACTCTATATATTCACTTCCCTCCACCGTTGCCCCTCATTCTCATTTTCAAATCAAATCCCCTGCTTCTTCACCATGCCTTCTTCTTCTTCCTTCTCAAACATCTTCCTCTCTCTCTTTCTCTTCCTCTTTCAATTTCTATCAGGTGACCCCTCCCTCAATGCATACTCTTGTTGTTATTATTGTTTTATTTATCATCTCTTCAATTAATTTCTTACTTTATGCTTCTTCTCATCCATATTGGACAGCTTCCTATTCTGCGACATTCACAATTGTCAACAAGTGCAGCTACACAGTGTGGCCAGGCATTTTGTCCAGCGCTGGCACCTCACAACTCTCCGCCACTGGTTTCTCCCTGCAATCCGGCCAGTCCAATGCCTTCCAAGTCCCCGCCGCCTGGTCTGGCCGCCTTTGGGGCCGAACCCTCTGCTCCCAGGACTCCGCCGGGAAGTTCTCCTGTGTCACCGGCGATTGCGGCTCCTCCACCGTGGAATGCGCTGGGGGAGGCGCCACGCCGCCCTCGACTCTTGCGGAGTTCACATTGAACGGCGCCGGCGGACTTGATTTCTACGACGTTAGCCTCGTCGACGGGTACAACCTTCCGATGACGGTGGAGCCTCAGGGCGGGACGGGAGCCGGGAATTGTACGACGACGGGATGCGTCGTTGATCTGAACGGAGCTTGTCCGACGGAGCTGAAGGTGACGACGACCGGCGATGAGGGAGAGGGCGTGGCGTGTAAAAGCGCGTGTGAAGCGTTTGGGGATCCGCAGTACTGCTGCAGTGGGGCTTACGCGACTCCCGACACCTGCAAACCCAGCAGTTACTCAGAGTTCTTCAAAAGCGCGTGTCCACGCGCTTACAGCTACGCCTATGACGATGGTAGCAGCACCTTCACCTGTGCCTCTGCGGACTACATCATCACATTCTGTGACACCCCCTCCACAGGGTAAAATAAATAAATAAATTGTATTTTTCCAATTCTAACATGTTAATTAATATAGGAAAATAGAAAAAGATAGAGATACGAGTTAATCAATTATGTTAAGATATTAAATAAGCAGTGAATAATACATGGTGGTTGAATGAATTGTGAAACCACTTGTAGACACATGTTAGGTTGAATGTCAAAAATGGGGTCCAGACAATAAGCATACAGGTGAGGCACCAAATTACATGCTTGTCACTCTCACGTTTCTTTTATGATTCTTGTTTTTATTCTTTCGAAATAGAATTTGAATAAGCTATCATGTTGTTTTATATCTTTTTTATGAATGTATCTATTTGCGCCGTCCAAAGTGAACTAAAATGAGTGTGCTTTGGAATTTTGCACAGCTTGATAAAATCTGGAAATGGGAAATACCCAGTGGCGGTGGACGTATCGGGAAGCAGCGGCACAGAAGGCTCGGCGAGATTGGCGGTGGTTACGGCAGCCCTTATGGCGGCGATGTGGCGGTTATGGCAACTGAATTAGATGGAAAAAGAAGGCCTAACGCTAACTAAGGTGTTTGGAATTTACAAGGCACCTGAATGGGGATTTGGTGAGGTATCCCCATACATACTACATGTGTGTGTGTGTGTGTGCAACGCACGCCGTGCCTAGCTAATTGCAACTTGCAACTTGCAAGTCTGATTCAGATCAACAAATCTTCAATAACATATATGCAATAGTCAACGGCTTCTATAGGTAAGAGTGAGACATGGAAATTACTAATAAGAATCTCATTTCTTTAAGGTGATTTTATGAAAAAGTTAAATCGATTTTTTAATTAAGAGATGCAATTCTTTATTATTAAATGCGTTTTAATATATTATTATTTGAGATGCATTTGATAGTACAGGAAGTGTTTAATCTTTTGAAATATAAAATTATCCACAACATCACCTTAATGTATTAAATAAAGTAGCAAGTTGATGTATATAATATATATATATATATATATTGGAGATTTTATACCTAGTGAAAATGAAATATGGTAGGGTTGAATTCGTAATTGTCCACGGTTGTAAATACAAGTATGAAATGAAAGAGAAGCGCGTTGCATTTGTGGCCTAATGGTGCCAACAGGATGTATATTAATTTTTATTTTCTTGAAACGTTTGTTTATAATTTTGTAAATTATTACTTTATCCTTTTCGTTTGGCTTCACTGGATTGTCAGTTAGGCGTTTCATTATTTGCAACCACAAGTTACTTTCTTTTTATATTTTCATCCGAATCGCCACCTCAATTATAATATGCTTCTTATGAGATGGGTATTAGTTTAATTAAATTTTGTTGGTAAGTTTTTGTGAATTAAATGGTGCACAACCACATGAATAATTATATTTAATTTAGTTAATAAAATTTAAGTTGTGGCTAAGGTGGCTTGAGTGAATTATATAAATTATTATGTGTTTTTTAGAGTAAGATGTAACAGTTGCACAAAGTTCAAGGAAATAGAGTCTATATTTTGTGACATATGATCCCTTTGCCACCGTCGATTGGAGGCAATATTATTAAAATGTGTGCTACGTTTTAATATTTTAAATTGAATGCATTATTATTCCAATATTGGATTTAAATACAAATCTTTTGTCAGTTTTTACTTGTTATGCAGGATCACGTACACTCGACTTTTTCCCTCTATTCTCTTTTTTTTAAAAAATAAAAATAAAGTATGAGATGAGCTAATAAAGGCTCAAACTCTTAAAATTACCTTAATTTTTAGGGTAAATGGTGAGAAATTTATTTTAATTTAGGGTTATGTAATTTATCTCTTTAATTTTAAATGTTGATAATTTACTCTATTCAACTCTAGAAATATGATAAATGAATTTATTAAACTTTAAATATTTTTCAAAATATCCCATCAAATATACAATGGAGTATAAAATGCTTCTTCAATTTTTTTAAGGAGAATAAATTAACTCTTAAAATTGAAAGGATTTTCTTACAATTTAGCCTAATTTTTATTAGTCATTTGTACTTATTTTTTAGGGCGAGAAGTAGCTAGGCATAAGATTTTTCTAATTATTACACATTTTTATGAGAATTCAACTCTACAAATTCACATGGAAATGAATATTTTGTGCCCGGCCGTATATTTTCTTAAAGAAATTTTAAAAATAAATGAATAAAATTAATATATAATAAAAATCATCTATGAAAAGATCTGCCTTTATTATAGCCTTATAAAGTGGACAATATATTCCACCGTAGCCCTCATCTACTAAATTGACTTCATTGCATCAGATATGCTTAATTTGTAAATATCTTACCTCTTCACAAAGTTAGAATTGCATATTGTAACCCTGAAAAGAAGAAATCAAAGGTAAAAGATGGCTGAACATACATAGATGAACTTGAATTGGCAAGTATACACAGAATTTCAAGAAAGTTGCTGTGAATCGTTTTCATGAAGACCCACTTGAAGAAAAGCTTGAATTTGAGTTTGATAAAATTGCACTTCTAACCTTTTTCTGCGGATTGACAAATTTAAAAGGTTGGGTATAAAGATGCACTTTTGTGCTGGGAATAAAGGTCATTTATTTTGATGGCCAATTTTAGATTCCACGTCTTTTCCATGGTTCTAATGAGTGAATGAATTGATTAATTAATGATATAAGTGGTGGATTTAATTGTGTGATTGATTCTGATCTCTCCACAAAGTTCATGCTTGTTCATCTCCTCTTTTTATCACCACCGTCTAATTGTTCTTACAAGATTCTCATACTCTCACTATAAACAATCAGTCAAAAGCGTTTTCAATTACAAAAAGTGATACGAGAGAATTTTTTATGTACCATAAAATATATTTTGGTATTTTCTGATTTGAGTTGTGTGCACTTTAATGCCTTATATGGTTTTAAAAGTATATTATAATTTACACATGCATCCGGATCCCATGCTGTCCAGGAGTTGCTGCTGTCTGTGCTGTCTGCCAAATCCCAGCCGTTTGCGACATCAACGCACTAGAACGCGCCACGTGCTCTCTAAGTCATGAAACACACCGTTTTACTTAACAAAACGGTGCGTTTCGAGCGATTGAGAAAAAAGGCACGTGGTGCGTTCTGGTGAGTCGATGTCGCAGAAGGCTGGGATTTGAACGCGCCACGTGCCTTTTTTCTCAGTCGCTCAAAACGCACTGTTTTGTTAAGTAAAACAGTGCGTTTCATGACTCTGGGAAATTTTTTTAATGGGTCGAAACGCACCGTTTTAATAAGTAAAACGGTGCGTTTCGACTGAACAGTTTTGCCTTCTGAATGGATCAAAATGACATTCACCGAAGGAAATAAAAAAAGGTAGGAGCGGGAAGCATGAAGATCACGGAAAGCCATTTAAGTAAGGATGTAACAATACAGTATGGCGTCCGAATTTGTGTGACAAAGCTGAGGTTTGAAGGCGAGTTTGTGGCTTGTAGTTACAGGTGGTGGTGCGTTTTGAAAGAAAATAGGGAAAGGGGAAAAAATGGTAAATTTTATTGGCCTTTTGTTCTCAATTTTTCCATGAATTTGTAATTTTTTTTGTTGAAATGGAGTTTGTGCTGCCTGTTTCTTGCTCTTTTGTGCTACAGATTTGTTTTTTTCGTTGCATGATGAATATCCTTATAGTTGCTGGTGCCTTTTGTTGACAATGAATATTATTTTCAATATGTACAATGAAATTTATTTTCTCCCTAAGATGCAAAAGTAAAGAAACTTATACAATAAATATAGATTTTTTGATTTCAAGTTTGTGGTTTGTTTTGTTTTACTGCCAATGTCATCTCTTACATTGTATAGTGATATGAAAAATATGTATATATGATGAATATAGTGATATGATGAATATATTGAAATAATGAATATGTGTTTTGTAGACTATGGAGCTTGATTGGAAGCCTAAGGTAGGAATGGAATTTGATATTGTGGAGAGTGCATGAAAATTTTGGTCTGACTATGGCAGCAGGATAGGATTTGGAGTTAGAAAAGACTACATTAACAAGAATAAAAAAGATAAGACAATAGTCACGTCATGCAGATTTTTTTGTTGTAAAGAAGGAATAAGAGGAGAAAGTAAGCGAGATTATATAGTAGCTAATCCTCGGGCTGAAACAAGGACCGAATGTAAAGCGAGAATATCTCTAGCTCTTATAGATGGGAAGCTTAGAGTACATGATGTAATAAAAGAACACAATCATGCACTACATCTCGCTGAGATAACACACATGCTATCTTGCCAACATAAAGTATCTGATGTTCAAGGCCATGAAATAGAATTGGCAAATGATTCTGGAATCCAACAGAGATCTACTTTCGCACTCATGAGTAAGCATGTGAGAGGATGAAGTCATCTTGGCTATACCTGATTGGATCAAAAAAATTATCTTCGAACCTGAAGGCAAAAAATTTTAATGTACGGAGAAGCCGAGTGTTTATTAGGTTACTTCTAAAAATAAATAACAGAGAACCCATCATTCTTTCATGCTTACCAGATGGATTCGGATGAATAGATCACTAACATATTTTGGGTTGATGCAAAAATGATATTAGATTATGGTTACTTTAGTGAGGTTGTGTCTCTTGATACTACATACTGCACCAACAATGCACATAGGCCTATTGTCTTATTTTCGGGTTTCAATCACCATAGAGGAGTGGTTCTGTTTGGGGCTGCATTATTGTACGACGAAACAACTGATTAGTTCAAGTGGTTGTTTGAAACATTCTTGGAGACACACAGTCAAAAAAAGTCTCAAACCATATTCATTGACCAAGATCAAGTAATGGTTAAAGCCCTACGCAAGGTCTTGCCTGAGACAACTGATGGATTATACACGTGGCACTTAATGCAAAATGGCATCAAACACTTAGGCAACCTGATGAAATATGGGTCTAATTTCTTGCAAGACTTTAAGGCGTGTATGTATGAGCATGAGGATGAAACACAGTTTGAAACGGCTTGGAGCCAATTACTCTTAGAGTACAATGTCCATGAAAATATATGGACAACGTCGGTCTACGCACAGAAAGAAAAATGGGCAGCATATTTTATGAAGAAAGTTTTGACATTAGGTATGCGGAGCACTCAGTTAAGTGAGAGTTTGAATGCAGATGTTAAAAGGTGTTTAAATCCAGACGTTGATATCCTTTAATTCTTTACACACTTTGAACATGTTGTGGAAGACAAAAGGTACAATAAATTAAAGTGTGAATTTGAAGCAAGGCAAAAGGTGTCAAGACTAAAATGTGCAGGTTCGCCCATGTTGAGACAACTTGCAGAAGTCTACACTCCCACAATTTTTGACATGTTCCAGGATCAATTTGACTTGAAAGAGGCTTGTTGTGTAAAGCAAAGACAGGAAAGTGAATCCTTGTTTGAATATGTGATTGATATGGTGGACTATGAAGGAGAGTGGTCAGTCTTGTTTCGTCCGCAAGAGAAGTCAGGTTGTTGCAGTTGCCGGAGGTATGAAACTTTCGACATATTATGTTGCCATGTGCTAAAGGTTTTTGTGTAAAGCAAAGACAGGAAAGTGAATCCTTGTTTGAATATGTGATTGATATGGTGGACTATGAAGGAGAGTGGTCAGTCTTGTTTCGTTCGCAAGAGAAGTCAGGTTGTTACAGTTGCTGGAGGTATAAAACTTTCGGCATATTATGTTGCCATGTGCTAAAGGTTTTTGACTTGGATGATGTCAAGAAGCTTCCCAACCAGTATATTCTAAAACGGTGGACAAAGGATGCCAGGGCCGGTGTCGTATATGATGTTCAAGGGAAAGAAGTAGTGGAAGATCCGAAATTGGGTCGTACGCTTCGATATAAAGAGCTTAGTCAGAACCTTGTGAAGTTAGCTGCAGAAGTCTCGAGCTTTGAGGAAGAAGTCACCTTAGTTTGTAAAGCTATGGAAGAGGTGACCACAAAATTCATGGCACTTCGATCAAGTAAAACACTGGTGACAGCTGATGTGTCTCACCCGACTGACGTGACACAATCGATCAGTTTATCACAACCAACTGGCATTAAAAAGTGACTTGGGTATAAAAGAAATAGGCGTCTCAAGAATTGGGTTGAGCTGCAATGTCCAAAGAGAAAAGCTTTGAGGTCCACGTCACAACCAGTCATCACATGTTCACAAAGAGAACAATCTAAAGTACGTATATACAATTTGTTTACTGTATATCTAAAGTATATCTAATTTATTTAACGTGCTTCCGCTTTACTTGCAGAACGCTGGAGCTTTTAGTCAAGCACAATGTGAGGACTTGTGCAGAGATGACAATCAGTTTAGTTTTATGAGATTTTTAATGGTAAAACTGTTAATGCCAATATTTGGGTTCACTTTTTTTGTGGTGACCACTTATTATTTTTAAGCAAGGATCACTTATTATTTTTGGTTTCATCCATGTAGGACCCGCTTGAAGGAACTTCTTTTGGAGGATTAGAGTTTGGGGGCGACAAGCATTGATGAATTTCACTTACTTTTTGCATATTTGTAAACTTCATGATGCAACAAATGGATGTGAGTTGGACATGGGAGGTGATTTACATTTAGAGAATTGCAAAAGGATGAGAACCTATGATGCCTTATTTACATTTATATTTTATTTTTACAAGCTTGTAATTTTGTAAATTTATAAATAAATATTGACACTTTTGAACAATTCAATGAAAAAAATATTTTTATTCAAAATCAATATCATCCTTGTTACAATATCTTGTTATTGTACAGCAGCACAATACTATGTCATACAATTACAGTAGCAATGTCATCCCAATGACAACAACAATGTCATCCCATTACAAAATCCCATCCCATTTACAAAATCTCATCCCATTTACAATGAATACTTTGAATGTAGAAAATCCTCAAGCTCTTCATCCCTTAGTCCTTCTAGGCAATTCTCATTCATCCCTTAGTCCTTCTAAGCAAGTCTTTTATTCTCTATAAGCCTCATGTCTGATGCTGCACAAGAAACTGTTTGGTTGTGCAAGCTTGATATGTTTGAAATTGCATGGATGATTTCTTTAATGTTTCCTGTGCATTACAAAGTTGTAAAGAATATCATTACTATTTTCAGTCAACAATGGAGGTTCCAAACATAATTGGTGAAATCCACAGTCACAAGCACCATCACAAAGTATAATATCATTACCAGTTGCCAAGTCTTTGGATTTGCATTTAGCACAGAATATCTGCCACATAAAATTTCAAGTCAGTATATGAGTGTAAAAGTCAAGAATAGACTATACAATCCTCTATAATATTATACTATAACAACAATTTGACAGGCTATGACATTCCAGAAAAAAAGTTGAACTTGAAAATATTTCACAATTCTAATGTCTCTAGCTGACACACACTCGCTCAATCTTTACTTCTACTAAATTGAAGAGAGGGAAATGGAAAACTAAAGAAATTTAATTTAAAGTGTAAAAAAAACCCACTAAAACCCTAATCTTACAGTTATCTTCCAAAATTATCAATAAATAAAATGCATAAAGGTGAAGATTAAGGGGGGAAAGAAAAGAAGATAAATGAAACAATACAAAGGCAGGTAAACCGTCACATTGTTGGATGCAAAAACCCCAATTTATGTTCACTTAGTAAGACTCAAACCAAAAACTACATGTCATAAATTAGACATCCTTCCATTCCAATAAATTCTCTCTCTGTAGCCAAACAAAAAGCAATATGATACTGGTACTAATCTCCTAAGCAAACAAGCAAGTTTTGTATTTCTTTCCTACTTCTCTTAACAATCTCAATCAACTGAACAACTAACTAAACTACTCACCAAAAAATTGCAAGAAGTTAACCCAGCACAAAAGTACCCAGAAAAATGAAAAACAAGTTATGAAAGCGATAGAATTTAGCATGGTATCCAACACGACAATCTTGGAAACCTTAAAAATTTCTTGCATCCAGGAATTCCATGCATTTAGGTTATACTAAAGCTAACGAAGAGGCATATATGATGCACTAAGAATTGAATTTCAGCCTCAATATTTTGCATGAGAAGAATACATCAGGCAAATAAACTAAAGGTGGATTTGTGGCATAAAAAGCTTATTATGGGCAGCACTCCCATTCATCATTATGAAGGCTCATTCATTAAACAGAGTCATTAACCTAAATGAAAACTTAAGAATAATCATCAACAACCAGCAACCATTAAGAAAAGAGGAAAACGTTGATCTAGAATACTTGAAGTGAAGAGCAATAATTATTTCTACTGCTGAAGTAATTGAAAGATTTAATTTTTATTTTTCAAACTGATGATTTCATTACAAGTTTATTTTTAGGTTAATTTACTTCCTTTTCTCTCAAGTCAAAATCCAATTTAACAGATGCTCAAAAACATTTCAAAACATGCAATGATCCATAACCTTCATATGCTCCTTGTTTACCTTTGTTCTCAAAGAAAAGGCAACATGAGAGTTGATAGGAAAAGTTAGAGGGGTTATCTTAAAACTCAAGTTTTGGAAAGAAGTTAAAAATTTATCATGTGCCATTCAACAATTTGGGAAGATGTTGTCAAACACATTCAATATCTTAGGCAAGAATATTAAGGAACTTTCCTGATTAACAATAAACAATCAAGCTGAAAGATTCAGGATAAAAAGGATACTTGAACTTTTCTATTGAACTCAACAACATAATCATGTGGAAGGCCTGAATCTATCGGTAATGACAGTATGTGCTCTAACATTCTCCATGGCACGAAGTCAAAGAACAAACAATTCGTTATCATATTTTGGATATAAGAAATGGCAAATCCAAAGGAAATTATGAAATATTTACCTCTTTGAGTCTTCCATTGAAGGTGGAAGGAACAACAACTTTTTATGTGAAAAATGAGATCGCACTCTTTTTTCCAACAGCTGATTTGCATCCTGCAAGGTGGATCAAATCAATTTGCTGAACTTGTTCATGCTATAATAGACTAAATTTAGTCAAAATATATACAACCAAAAAAAACTATAAAATTCTTGGTCCAATAACAATTTTTATATCACAAACCAAGTTAAAGAAAGCTTTTTTTTCCTCACCTCTTTGACTAACCATGTAAAGAAATTAGGGTATAATATGGGAATATCATATTCAATCTACTTGAAATTCACAATAGGAAAAATGCAATGTACACACCAGCCTCAATAGAAGTTCAGGCATATAATTAGAGTAAAAAATGATACAAGTCCAACAAGCGATGGAACGATTAAATTTCTTGCATCCAGGAATTCCATGCATTTAGGTTATACTAAAGCTAACGAAGAGGCATATATGATACACTAAGAATTGAATTTCAGCCTCAATAGAAGTTCAGGCATATGATTATTGCTTTTAGTTGAGTAAAAAATGATACAAGTCCAACAAGCAATGGAACGATTAATCAAAAAAAGAGCAAAGAAATTACAGAGAAAGAAGTCAGCATATGGGATACCCGATTGGCCGTTCACGAGCAATAGGTGAAACGATTAACCTGCCGAAGGAGGAGGTTTTGGTTAGTGGTCGTTCGCAAGCAAGAGGTGGAAGGATTAGCCGGCCCACGGAGGACGTTTCTATGAGTGGCCGTTCGCGAGCAAGAGGTGCACCAGATTAGTCTGCCGACGGAGGATATTCCCGTGAGTGGCCGTTCGCGAGCAAGATGTGCACAGGATTAAACGGCCAATGGAGTAGCTTTCTTTGTGTGGAACAACGCAAGGAAGAGGTGGGGTGGAAGGATTAGCCAAGCGAAGGAAATGGTTTCCATGACTGCCGTTGCGCTCACAAAGAGGAACCATTACCTACCAAAACGGTGCGTATAAGCATCAAAAAAGGAAAAAAAAAAAAGGCACGTGGCACGTTCTGGTGTTGCTACTGTCCATGCTGTCCTCTAAATCCCAGTCGTCTGCGACATCGACACACCATAACGCGCCACGTCCCTTTTTTTCTCAGTCGCTCGAAACGCACCATTTTGTTAAGTAAAACAGTGCGTTTCGTGACTCAGAGAGCACGTGGCGTGTTCTGGTGCGTCAATGTCACAGATGGCTAGGATTTGGCAGACAGAACAAACAACAGCAACTCTTGGACAGCATGGGATCTGGATGCTTTACACACAGCATGCAATCCAAAAATTATTCAAATTTCATCTTTAAAATGTCCTGATTTAAATTTTAGAAAAAAGTAACCCTTAAACTTTGTTGGCAACATTAGAGATTTCATTAAAAAATTTGGAGATTTGAACAAAATTAAAAATTTTGTTTAGAGGCAAATATCTAAGGCTAGCTCAGATCATAAGGGTCAGTTTCAAACCTTTGAAGATACTGCTTTAAGTGTGCCAAATTTTAGATTTTGATTAGTCAGTCACTAGAAGAATTTTTGAATAATTTCACCATACAGGAAATTAGGGATTTTATTTTAAAAAAATTGACTAATATTTATGTCAAAGTTGATAATATATTAGGGATTGCATTTCTGTGAAACAAAATGCCATGAAGGTATCTCGTATGGAGTCATCACTCAAAAAAATGTTGTTAGGTGGGGATTATTCAACTATCTAATATAATTTTAGGACAAAAACTCTATTTTGATTTCTTGCGTTTATGAATTTTTTTAATTTAATCTTTTATATTTGTTCGTTCTCAATTTAATCCCTCACGTTTGAAATTATTATCAATTGCATCCCTCAAATTTAATAATTTTTTAATATAATTACTTAAGTTTAACAATTTTTTTAATTTGGTTCTTTAAATTTAGCGATTTTTTTTAATTTAGTCCCTTAAATCAATATATTTGTTATATATTTTAATGGTTTGTAAATAAGGAGACCAAATTGATAACAATTTTAAATATAAAGAACCAAATTAAAAATAAATAAATATGAAAGACCAAATTAAAAAAATTATTAAACATCAAGGACCAAAATGAAGTCTTTTTTATATTTTTAGTATTTATTCTAATAATATTAAAATTTTGAATATTATTATAACTTAATTTAATTTTAAGTTATAATTAAATTATATCTTAAAATTTAGGTGAGAATCATTTATTTATCAAAATATAAAAGAGGATATTACTTAAATTTTTTTCTACTAAAATTACTTATAATTACTTGTTGGATCAATTTTTTGATAGACCAAACTACAAATTATAAAAAAAACAAAAAAAAAAACATAAACCAAACCAATTTTGTTCAATTTTCACTCAGTTCAATTTGATTTGATTACAAGACATTAAGTTTAATCGATTTTGAACCCCCTTATATACACTTTCTTAACTCTTCGATTTTGAACCCCCGTGATATATACTCTCTTAACTCTTAAGTTCTCTTATTTCCTTATTAACTTATAAGCATCACAGAGCCTGCGAAAATTTTTACTCTTTTATGTTTACTATTGTTTGTGGCCAGGTTTTCGCTCATCAAAGCCAATGATCAAATACATTAATCTGAATCTTAATTCAGACTTCTAATTACACAAGCATCATTTCGATGTCATTCTATTTTTAATCTCAAGGGGTTCTCTCGTAGGGTTTTCTTTTGATAAAGTATGCTTGACGACTAATGTCACTGCCTTTAATTTTTGTTTAAGTTTATTGTACTTTTTCTTTTCGTTTAAGGAAGACTTTCTTTTCATAAAATATTTTTCCTTTTTCATGAAAGGTTTTAACTTTGATTAGTAAGAACTTTAGTTTTGATAGTAGTAATGAAAAGATTTGTAACCTAACTTATCAGATCTACAAATCTAAAAATAGAAAGATTAATCTTAATTTATTTTTATTCCTACAATATATTTTTCTTGTATGGCCTAAAATCTTTCGTTGAATGAATAAAGCCTTTCTTCTATCCAAAAAAAATTGCTAAAGTTTTTATTTTTTGAGCTATAATTTTTATCTCTTCAATTCGATCCTTTTTCTTTTTGGATTTTTCAACCATCCTTTTTTCTTTTGGGAATAATATATACGATCATATTGTTTTTGCTCAGCATAAGAAAATGTTATCAACTGGCTTGACTTCGTACGAAAAAAAAGGGGATTCAAGAAATAATATATAGTACAAATTATTTTCATGTGACATATGCATATGAAGATTCACCTCAATCCAATTATATATGTTGGAAGGAGAAGAACGTGTATCACCAATAATGCAGCTATACCTTGCTGGCCTGTCTCCATAACAAAGCATAATTACTTCATTCCCCAGTCAACATCTTCACATGCCTATGTTTCTGCTCCTTCGATTCTCAAGCAATAATGTCCTTTCAAATCCACAACCCACACTGTTTTTTTTTTTTTAATTTTTATAAAATAAAAGTAAAAAAAATGAAAAATGGAAAATTGACTCGAGCTTTTCAAAATAAAATAGGTATCTTTCTGAAAAGGAGAAATCAAGTGGAGTTTTAAAATTGATTGATTAAACATCAACCGCACAACTGAGAAAGAGGAGAGATCAAAGAATATTAGTGGACGATAAGAGAGATTGGAATCTTAATTACAGAAAAGAACCTTATTAACAAGTCACTAATTAAGTTTGATTTAATGATAGATATATATAGAAAAGATAGGAAAGTGACACCACCGGTTACAAATGGAATAAAATTTACAAATGAGCTTTAATGGCATAGTCTCTAAACTGGAATTTCAGTCAAAGTTAAATTAATTAAAAATGTTATATCATATTAAGAATTTAATTAACGGATGATTGGTTGGAACGATAAGTACTTTATTTTTTTTAAGTAAAGTCTCAAGTTTGAATTTTGTATATATGAAAAAATTCTCACTAAAAGAGTTTTATCTTCGTTATAAAACATCTGTCAACTCAAACAAGATTAGTCAGAGTTCACTAAATTTTTAAATATTAGTGACCACAAAAAAAGACCAAAATGCGTATAAAACTCCTGAATTTTAGACCTTTTGTACATAACACCCTTAAGTTTTGAAACTCAATAAAGAACATTCCTAAACATTTAAAAACTTGCAAATAACACCCTCTGTTAAATTTTTCGTCTAATTTTTGATGGTCAAAGGCCACATCAAGTAGTTTGACTCCACGTAAAGCATCACATAGGCAAAAATGTTGAGTTAGACTTAGGGGCATTTTCGTATTTTTACTTTTTTCTCTTTCTTCCATTGGATTCCTCATATCTTTCTCTACTCTCATCTCTTCCATCACCGATGACAAGTGCGAGAGATCTAACACAATGGCAAGGCGAGGTGAGGCACGATAGGAGGGTGAATGGACGAATGGATCTGTCGAGGATGAACGAACATGACGACAAAAATCATGTTGGGTAACCCATCCTCAAACGATGCATCCTTGACAGATCCGATCACGCCTCGCTTTGCCATCCGTTCGGGTGTGATCATTAGCATTGGCCAGACGGAGAAAGGGAGAAGACATTGACAAACCCTCAAGATTTTGAATGGACAGAGAAGGGGAAAAGGCGCAAACAGCTTCATAGATCTCGTGTGAGATATGTCTGAAATCGCCAATCTTCATTCCCATCCGATTTCGTGAAATCGCAGCAGTTTCTCGATAGATCTTGCAAGAGAGAAGACTAACAATTTTGTGTGCAGCCGTTCACATTTGCCTGGTTGTCGCTGTTGCTGGTGACAGCAGGAAGAAGAAGAAGGCAATGGAAGAAAGAGAAAAAAAATAATGAAAATACCCCTGGGTCTAACTCAACATTTTTATCTATGTGGCATTTTACGTGGAGTCAAAGTATATGATGTGACTTTTGACGGTTAAAAATTAGACAAAAAATTTAAAGGAGGATATTATTTATAAGCTTTGGAAACTTCAAGAGTGTTCCTTACTAAGTTTCAAAACTTAGGAATGTTATATACAAAAAGTTAAAAATTTAAAAGTATTATGTGTATTTTGGCCTACAAAAATAGCATTACCATCGTCAATAATTTTTATATATATGTATATATAGACACACTAATGGTTTGATATATACTAATGTACATGTCAATAAAATTGTAAAGATTTTCTTATAAAAGAAATAGTAAATTAATTTTACACTCATATATATTATAATAACTTTAAGAATTTTAAGTTATTCATCTCTAAAATTAAATATTATATTATGTAAAATAAAATAAAAGATATGATGTGAGGAGAGAAAAAAAGATAGTAAAAAATTAAATAATAGATAAAAAATAGAGGATAGTTGAATACCTTTATATTATTTAAATTTATTATTATAAAATATAATAATAATTTTTTTATTTATATTTTAAAAGTTGAAAAAATTGATATGTAAAACATCTAGTAGTCTAGACTCTGCATAGATATCAATTTTTTCTTCGTTTTTTTAATACTTAATTTGTAATAAAAAATGTAATTATTTTATTAAAAAAATTATTTTTACTGCTTATTTTATCTTGGATATAAGATTTTATTTTCTATATAAAATTTAAAAATATTGAAAAGTGGTGAAAATTAAATAACGTGAGAATCTACATTTATATACATCAAAACCTATTTTCATATTAATTTACTTTTTTGGTGTTAGCTGTGAAACCAAAGACATCCATCATTAAAGTCTAAAGTGATATTAATATAGTTAAGTTAATTTGTAGATGATTAATATTCTTTGCATTGCATCCAGAACGGTTAGGAATACGAATCATCTGAGATATGAAAAATTAATATGATAATATTATATGAAGAAAAAAATAAATATAAAATTATTAAAATTAATAATGAGTTTCATTTATATAATAAACATATATGTTATATTAATATTATTTTTTTCATTGAAAGATAATGTATATAAATGAAAATTTTGATGAGATAGTTAGGGAGATAATAAACTTTCAGAAAAAGACATATATATATATATATATATATATAGTTTACGTTCATGTCTCTGCATGATTTCCAACTTTCGAAAGCATCTATATTTTTTATTTTTTATTTTTTATTTTAAAAAATAGGAATATATATATTTATATTTATATAATTTACCCAAAATTTCAGCTAATTAAATCAAACCATGTACAACAGGAAGTGATCAGGGAGGCTGAAATAGGAAACAGAGAAGCAGCAAAAAGACAGATAAGGATGAGAGTTTGAGCATTAATTTTATGGAGTCGACTTTATATAAATTATATATCTAAATGTTAAGAATTTATAGTGAAAAAAATTTTAAAAAATATAGATTTTGTTAAAAGTGATAGTTATAAACAAATTAAATTATATTATTTTAAATTTTATTTACTTAATTTTGAATATGTGTCAACCTTGAGAATATTTTTCGAAATTTTGAAGCAAAGTTGAGGGCTGCTAAGTTCTAATGAGATATTGTGATTATTGTGAAACGTTAATTGACTAGTTTTAGTTTACGTGGCAAATCGACCTTTCAATTGAGGCCCATTAATTAATTTGCAACTCACAAGCCCACAAACAGAAAACAGTCCCAATCACTTGCACTAAAAACGAAGGAAAAAGTTTCTTCTTTCTTTCATAGTCGTAGTTGATACGTGAAGATATATTTGATTCAAACATGTTTCAAGCACTGTCACTCACACTTGATGTTCAACTAAAGCTGCCATCACTGTACATACAGGATTATCTTCCAATCCTAAATTCAAATATCAACCTCACGAGATTCCAAAAATTCTAAGCTATAAATTATGAAATACCACACACTTTTTGCATTATATGCATGCACGATCTTTAAATATCTCTACCTCCTCACATTATTACCCTAATTTGATCCATTTTCGTTTCACTTACTTTCTCTGGATATGATGTTTCAGACAGAAAGTGACTCGAAGATTTCCATTCAAGTGTTAAATGGATATGAAACAGAGAAAAAGATGGAGCATATATAATTCATTAATAATTGTAGTTTGTAAACGCATTCATTCCCTTATCCTTTTGCATATATATGTTGATTTATGAAGAAAAGGGATATATATAGTGATGGAAAACAATATATTCTTTTTGTTCCCTGGATTACCTTCCTGATCTTCAGTTCATGGCTACCCAAGTATTTTTTACGTGGACAAAAAATCGTTTCCATTTTTTTTTAATTATATGACCATAAATATATGTATATATATAGAACTTAATTATAGATCATATATATATATAGTCATATACAGAGAAGTATGTGTTTGAAAATGCCTCTAGATAACGTCAAAACAGTTTTATATTTCTTTAGGCCAAAGTTAACATTTTGTCATTTTAAGTTTTGGATGAAATTTTAATTTTATTTTCTATTTTTATTAATTAATGTAATTTCTTTATCGAATCAAACATTTTATTGATAACATAGTTATATGTAGAGGCCCATAGAATTACTCTTACCATAAGCAAATAAAATAGCTCAAATAAGTCTAAAATGATGCATTAATCCCCATGCAACTTCAAAAGTTTTCAGACAGCTCAGTGACTAGAATAATTAGAGTTGCATTCTACATATGATTGATGATATTTGATTAAAAAAAATTTTAAAAAAGCATAATAAAAGAACAAAATTGAAACCTTGTATATACAAAGTTAAAGACAAGACAGCATATCTTGTAGTGTCTAGTTTCTTTGGAACTCAACTTCCATTTTCTTCCAACTCATTCCTTCTTTTTTTTGGAACTCCTCCTTTTTGTCAAAACTCATCTCTAGCTACTTTCTAAATTTAAAATTTTTACCTAGATATAAAATTACCAAAATGTCCTTATATTTAATCTATTATCCTCCTTTCATCACTATTTATTTGCAGTAGCTATATTAGGAACAAAATTCTAATGCTATAGGAGTACTGAATTTTCAATACTTTCCCTATATATTTAGTCTCTTTTCAAAATTAAGATGAATCTCTATTAGTATGTTTTATACTAAAAGAGATTTATCTTAAATAGATAAGAGACCAAATGTATAAAGGGAATATTGAAAATTCAGTACAACTAAAATCTTATGCCTATATTAGAGATGATATAGGTGGGCATAAATATAATTATCTCAACAAATTGAACTAAAAAAGCATTACTATTCATAACAACATCTCACTCTTAAGTCTTTACCTTCCTCTCATAGAGTTTAGAGACATTCTCAAGTCTCAACAATATTATCTTCATCCCGTTGTTTTATGGGCAAAATTAGGGTTCTTAAAGCCTACACTGGTTCTCAATCAAAGTGAAACTAAATCACTCCATTAAAAGCCTCAGAGTTACCAAGTATAATTTTTAAAATTAGAAAGATAAAATAAGTATGATTTCATCAAATTTTAATTTGAAAAATAGATTCATCCATATATATCTTTTCATGTTTATTGTTAATAAGGATTAATTCAAATTAAAATTTTATGCCGTTAATCAAGCGAAGATACATGAATATGATAATTTCAAATTCATCATATATATTCCATGTGTTGTAATTTAATTGTAATTAAGATATGAGGTAATTAATTAAAAAGGATCAAAATTCTTCACCACTTGATCATAAAAGACTCTAATTATATTTTGTTAAATAAATATAAACTTATATTACATTTTCTTAGGTTGTGAAAAGTTACTTGCTTTACATACCAACATATTCATTTAGACTAAAACATCATTTTTTCAATTTAGTCTTTCATAAATTTTTTTTTCAATTTGGTCAACCATAATTTTATTTGTTATTAATTTAATCTCTTATAATTTGATTTGTTATCAATTTAGTCTCTGTATCGGATGTCATGTAAATAAATAATAATTCTGATGGCTTGTTGAACAATATTAAAGGCCAGTTATGTGATTTAATTTTTCTCTTTTTTTTTTTCAATTGAGAAACATATAGTACTAAATTGAGAAACATTTAATATTGATGATCAGATATAATATTTTAATTATTTGAAAATAAAAAAAATTATATCATAATTAATCTTTAACGTTATCTAATGAGTATCAAACGTTTAAATAATTAAAATTATTACTTATTTAGATAATATTTAAATGAATGGATCAAATTAATAATAAATTAAATTATAAATGACCAAATTAAAAAAAATAATTTATAAAAAATTAAATTAAAAAAATTATTATTTATAAATAACCAAAATAATATTTTAGTCTATTCATTTCATCGCCAAAACAGCCCAAACCTTTGTCGCACATAAAAAGCTTCCATTTTGACTTTGGGTATGTTGATGCAAGAGGTTTAATCAAAATTTGAGAGTGTTTATTAATGGATAAGATGTTTAATATCTCTTTGTGGGCTTGTAATTAGCATTTAATTAATTAATGGGCTTAATTGAAGAAAGGTCAATCTGCCACATCAACCAAAACTAATTAATTAATTAATATTTGACAATATATATTTAGCGGCCCACAACTTTGCCTCACCATGTCGGCCCTTCGACGTGGATCAACCCCAACCCCTCATCCTTATCTTGAATTTCTCTTCAACGTTATTTCCTACTCCAACTCTCTCTCTCTCTCTCTCTCTCTCTCTCTCTCTCTATATATATATATATATATATATATACAAAATTTATTTTTTGGTTTGATAGTTTAATTATAAATGTAATATGTGCAAAATTTTATATTAATTCAATATTTTTTGATATTCTATTAATTACCGTTTAATAAAAGAATTAAATATAAAAAACTTTAAATTATATTCTGTAAATTTATTGTTCAATTTCTTAAAAAAATTGGCAAACAAGATTAATATAGTAATTACTTCTGAACCAATTGTTAATTAGATTAAAAAAGAACACTAATACTTCAATTTTTATACCAGTATCAATTGCCGACACGGATATGAATTTGTTTCAAAATATCTCATCATGTGTTTACACACACACACACACACACACACACACACACACATATATATATATATATATATATTCATATCAAGTAAACGGATATGAATTTGTTTCAAAATATCTCATCATGTGTTTACACACACACACACACACACACACACACACACACACACATATATATATATATATATATATATATATATATATATTCATATCAAGTAAATCTCTATTTATTTATGTGAGAGATGAAAGATGCTCCTTTTAATTCTGTTAGACTAAAATTAAATAGTTAAGATTAAAATATTATTATATATATATATATCATGTGATAGTTATATAAAATTTAAAATATATTATATAAGAGTTATATAAAATTTAAAATAGTATTTTAATTTTAACTATTTATCTTAATCTAATAATTAAAAAGAGTCTCTCTTATTTCTTATATAAATAGAGTACTCTAACTTGATATTTTCTCTCTCTCTCTCTCTCTATATATTAACTGAGCCAAATTAAAATCCAAATTAACTATGACTTTTAGAAGCATGCATGCACATTTTGGTTTCGTTCCCATCAAATAGCATTATATGTAATTTGAGTGTAGATTTGAAGTTACTTGGTCTTGCTGCAGATGTATAATGACAGTAATAACTTTGATGAATGCATTCTGGAGGAAAAAGAAAAGAAAAAAAAAAAGAAGAAAAAAGAGAAACAGAGAGATGAAAAGCACTTTTTAAAGAAACAATATCTTGACGAATTTCTGATAAGGCAAAAAAGCGATTCTATTCTACTTTTTGTATATGCTCCATACGTGTTTTCTTCACCTTTCATATTTAATTTCCTTCATTTGACTCATCTCTTTTTCTCTCTTCTTAATTGTTCTTATACATACATATATCCTTCTTTTTTAAAACAGTGACCTTTGATACTAATATTCCTCCCATTATTCTTCCCTATTTGCATTATATAAATACTAAACCATCATTTTCTCTCTTACAGAAAAGTAATGTAAATGTAATAAATAACATGATGCATGATGTCCATTAAACGCAAATAAAACGAAGAATTTCAAAAGCTTTAGTAGACACACACCACTTTTTCTATATATATCAAACTTGCTGATGCAAATCTTTAATAAAGAATACTGAAGAGTGCATGCAAATTAATAAAGGATCGAAAATAAGAAGAAAAATAAAAAAGGAAGAGTATGACGACGATTACGTTTTAGAAAGTAAAAGAAAGCAACCTTATCCACACGCTTACTTTACACGACATACAAACGAATCAATATGAAGATGCATGACAAGTTATGAAATTCAAGTATAGGAAGCTAGCTAGCAATAGCAGCCACTAATCACACTCTTTAATTTCTTCTTATATACAGTACTAGTACTGTTAATGTTAATAAGCTTAAAGAGGTTATCACAACTATCATATTTAAATAATATTACTACTTTAATCTTCTTTAGCCGCATGTTGAAAATTAAAGTAATTAACCATTAATTAATTAACTGCACCTGCATGCCAGGAATTCAAATTCTATATACAAATGTATAATGTTTTCGTTTGTCATATTCCACTAACCCATTAATTAGAATTAGTTTAAGAACAGAACAATATTAAGATTATTTGTCATGTATATAATATATATTCCATGCATCAATTGATTTAATTATTTATTTTTTCAATTTGTTGATTTGCTCTTGATCACAAGGCACAAATTAACAAAAGAGCAAATTATATTAGAGCATGGATGGTTGAGGTTGAATTAAAAAGAAAACTACAAAAATTTGTCCTAAAAATTGATAAAATAATTCATTCTCTCTAATTTAAAAAAAGTATACTCAACAGTACCCTTGTCATGTACTATAATATTACACAAACCTACTTTTAATTTATTTTTTATTAATGAAGTTAATATTTTAGACAATAATTTTTTTTAAAAAAAATAATATATTACTTAACCATCTTTATCGTTATATATAATATATATTAATAATAATATAAATTTAATTATATATTTATGGCTATACTAAAAATAAAATTATAATCTTATTTTGCACAAAAAAAATAATTTTTATAAATAATAAATTAAATGAATGATAAATATAATTTAATTAAAATTAAGCCAAAATTAGAGTCATTTGTGGATAAGAATTTAAAGGCATTGATGAGCAATATGATTTAACAAAGGACTAAATTTATATGCAGTAACTTAAATTATTTTATCAAAATTTTAAATCAAAGCAATGTTAAACAAAATTTTTAAAAAATGAATTATAAAAAAATAAGTTGTATAAATTATATATATTAATTTTTTATTAAAAAATTTAATTAAAAATGAAAAAATATTTATTTTAACAAATAAGTTTTATTAATTAGTGCAAGATTTTATCTAAATTAACTGATAAAATTTTTAAACATCAAATAATGTATCACTCAATTAAAAAACATCATCAAATAGAAATATATAGGAGGTAGTGGAATACAAATCATGGTGGGTGTATATAGGGTCATAGGCTTATGTCCTTAGGTTAGTCCTGTCTCAATCATTATCCACACAATATTGAATTTAACCACGTCAATCTTGTCGTTTTGCATGCACACATCAAAACCAGTGACTCTCACATGTTAATTGACCACTTTTTGCGACAGATTGCGGGTAAAATTTGGTGTTAGTACTTACAAAAGTCAAATTTTGCTTTTGCTATTTGGAAAATATTGGAGATCCTCCCTTCATCCACATTACATGACTATGAATCAACCTAAACTATGATAACCAACTAACTTATGCTTATCTAGCTGTATAAATTTAAAACAATTACTCATTTCCCAAAGCAAAAATTATATATATTATACTTGGCAGTTTTGAGCATTAATTAAGAATTACTTTTCAACTTTTGAGTTAAGGTCCAACGAGCTCGGCAGCGTCAGTATAAAACTTTATGTTTCAGTTATTAAGAAATGTAAAATTTTTATAAAAATTTAAAATATTAATTTTTATTATAATTTTTAATATATATAAATACATATATGTATACAAATATATATATGTATAAATTAATATACATATATAAATATATATATATTCACTTATGTACATACATATGTATATATTTGTTTATGTTTATGTATATATATACATATACGTATAAGTACATATAAATATATATATACACACACATTAATATATCATATTAATTTTTCAAAAATTCAAATTCTGTCTCTCTCTCTCTCTCTATATATATATATATAAAATAAAATTAAATGTAATTAAAGTTTGTGGTGTGATAAAAATGCATGGAGTTAGGGACATGTTGACGTGAATTCAGACATGGAGCATGTGAGAATTATTGCCCCTTTTGATGCTTCTGGTCGGTTCCACTTATTTGTGATGCCCAGGTTTCATGTTTGAGACGGAAAGTGACTTGAAGATTTTGGTGTGTAACTCAAGTGTTGATTATTATTGGATGTGAAGTAGCAAAAGTTACATATATGGTGAATTTCCTTATCCATATATAATTCCCTTATCCATAATTTCTCTTTCTAATATTATTGTTCACGAAAATCTGCATCTTCATATATCTATGAATCAAAGGAATACACACCCATGTAAGTTCAAGTGATTTTTATATTTTTTATGGAATTTACTATTCAAATAATATTTTTTTATCATAAATATTATTATTTTAACAAAATTTAATATTAATTTAAAATTATTATTTGAGCTTTATCAATACATGTAAACGTTAATAACTTAATATTATTCTAACAAAAACTTAATATAGTAATTAGTTCTAATTTAATGGTCAATTAATAAAAAAATTATTCTTATAATAAAATATGGAATAGTATAAGAGTCTCAAATCTTATACTCTTGTTAATATATAGGACATGTCAAGTCATGATAAAAAAAACTAATCACTATTAAATTGCAAATTTAATTATATATAGATTTATAAATATAAATTATTACTGCAAAAATAAAAATAGTATTATTAATTTATAGTGAATTATTCTAAAAAAAGTTATTAAGTATACTGTGTCACTTTTATTTACATTCATTATGAAACCCACATGATATATAAAATTAAAAAAATAAATTCTTAAATCTTATTGATCAATGTAAAAAAATGAAGTGGCACATCATATGTTGTTAATAAATTTTTATTATTACATATTTTAAATTATTAGTTTATATCTCTGGTATAAAATTACTCCTTTCATTTAATACGTGGCTTTCTATATATAGTGGCAAACACAATATTCTTCTTGTTCCCTAGAATGCCTTCCTGATCTTCAGTTCATGGGCACCCAAGTATTTTTACGTGGACACCAAAGTGTTCTCATTTTTCTAATTATAAAACTTATAATTAATGCCCTTTAAAGGTAGACCACAGAAAATTTGAAGGTTTTATTTTATTTATTTATTCTTGAAAATGTCAGTATAGAATTTATGGATTATATATGGTGACACTTGATATCGGTGGCCTTTGTGTTGTCCTAGTTCATAATTTGTTGGAGAAGTACATGTTTAATTAATAATGCATCCACCAGACGTCAAACCAGTTCTTAATATATTTTTTCTATTAAAGAATTAATATGAAAAAAGGTATTGATTAATTTAAAGAATCACATTTTCAAGAGTTTGACTTGATGAGAGATGGATTTTTTTATTAAATTATATTAATATTTATGTGTATAATTAATTAAAAAATAGTTATTAAAGGTAGGAAGCTCCGTTTAAAAATACAAATGCCATTTTATTATACTTAACTAGGCATTTTCTTTCAGAAGTACATTAGAAAAAGTAAATACAGTTTTATGGGAGCGTTGAATATTTGGGTCTAATTAAAGAAATTGATGTCGAATATCGTAACAAATTAAAATTTAAATTTTTATTAAAAAAAATATTCACATTTAATAGTTGATCGTGTTTTAAATAAATTACTGCTAATATAAAAAAAATACCTATAAGAAATTAAAAAAAAAGATATTATAATATTCATGATACTTATATTTAGTATGTCAATTAATGATATCTTATATCATATTGATATAAAATGTAAATATTTGGTATGTTAATTTATTTGGTTGTATTTACACCCTTATAAATTTAAATAAATTTCTCTTATATTTATACTATGACTATTTAAAAAATTATACTTAACTTTAAATTAAAAATATAATATTCTATTCCTTTAATTTTATGAATATTATTTTTATAGAACTAATTATTTATGGAGTTTTTAGCAGTATATATATTGTATTTTATTGAGAATAAAAAATAAAAAATTAATATATGTGATATTATTAATTTATAGTATGAAATCAATAATAATAATATGGATAAAATTAGTAAGCTAAAAAAATTATCCCACCCAACCCCTTATGATGTGAGATGATCGAAAATTTTGGTTGTCATCAAATTAATAACATCCTTTTTGTTGTCATATGAGAACATTTTGTCTTATTTCACATGTCATTTTATTATTACATAACAATATATCAAATAATATTATAATTTAGTTTTGATATATAAGATACCATAGTATATAAGATAATAGGGTTAAAATCACAATGTACCTTACATCTTTGTTATTATAAAAAAATTTATCATTTAAAAAACCTAATACTCTATTTTTATTACCTTTTCCAAGCTCTTTGAACTATATATTTCAAAGCTCTAGCAAAGATATAACACTACTAATTTGCTTTGAGCAAATTAAATAGAGAGCAAATTTTAAGTTCAAATAAATAATAAAAGCCTTAAAAATATGTTGAAAATATATTAAGATTTTAGAGGATGAAAATAGTTTAAATTTTGATTTAAAAAAAAAGGTTATCACATGCGCTCATTTTTCGTCCAAAATTTAACCATAGGACATTAAATTGCAGTTAAACTACATAGCACTCGAATTCAAACTTTTAGACATTGTATTAACATGGAATCGGGTCAAATCACATAATATTAAAATATAATTTATTATTTAATTAGTTTAATACAGAGTTTTATTTATAACAGCATCATATATAATTTATAAAGTGAATTTGTACTTTACATAACAAGTTTATAACTTAAATACGAAGTTTATATATATATATATATATATTAATTTTATGTGAGTTTTAAAAATCGAGGGCTGTATTATATGAATTATTAATTTGTTAGTTAATTGACAATGGTGTAGTCAAGTTTGACATATACATAACATAGGGGACACGTGGAACCATTTAATGCCGTCGTACCAATTATATGGCAACAGCACAACTCCCATATATTATTATCATAATCCCACCAATAATCTTTAATTGATTTTAAATTTTTTACATTCTGAGAAATAGCATATTTCTCTTATATTTAAAAAAATATAGAAAAAAATAACGTAACTTTCGCATTTAAAAAGATTCAGATTCTTGTTTTATTTTTTTTAAAAGATGGCCATTACTTAATCGCGACGTGGAATGTGGAACCCATTCTTATATTATAGAGTATACTACTTCTCGTTCATACAAATTCTAAATCAAACACATTCATTTCACCGTATGTTGTAGTTTACCGTGACGACTCAAGCAGTATAAGAAAATTGCTTGAAGAATGTGAGATTTAAGAAAGTTAACGAAATTAGGCAAATAACTATAACTTACTTGATACATTATTTCTCTTAAAAAAAAATGTGATCCGACGAAGATTACTTTCCTGCTTTAAGCTGAACTCGTGTCGTGAAGACTATGCACCTGTCAAGAGGCAACAGTTTTTAACTATTTCGCCACCTCATCCCACTTGCAACTCCACAAACTAACTTGGCCAAACCACATTTTTTTTAAACAATCACCCAAACTACTTTTCTTTTTTAAGTAAATTACATCCTCTTCCTTTTAGAGATATTGCAAATATTTTACTCAAATAAATCACTTTTTCAAGTTTTAAATCAATTAAGTTATTAATATTAAAATATATTTTAAAAATAAATTTTTAATTAAAAAACTAAGGAGACTTTTGATATACTATGATATTGACTCTGCTAGCTCACACCATGTAAGTATATTTTAGATGTTAAAACTTAAATGATTTATACTTTAAAAAAAGGATATTTTTGAAAATTTAATAATTTAACAATATTAATTAATTTATATAACCAACTATTTGTAATTATCATATTAAAATATAAGTATGATAAATATCATAATATTTTATAGTATAAATATGCCACAAATGGCCCCCTAATTGTAAATGTATAATGTGCAATTGGAGAGTATTTTTTTTGTCTCCTATTTTTGAATTAGAAAGTTGAGGTCGAAACTACAGGGTTTTATCCTTCCCCCACAATGACACTGGCGGGATTCTGCCATCTCTCTCTATAAATAACCCAACTATGAGCTTCCTCTAAGACTCCCCACCACTCTCTCTCTCTCTCTCTCTCTGTATCAGAATCCTTCTTCTTCTTCTTCTTCTTCTCTGTAATGTGTAGCATTCCTTCATAAACACGTAATTGAATTCCTGATCAATTCAAGTCGTCATCTAACGTCTGGTTCAGCAATTGAACTTGCAGTACGTACCTTCACACTGAATCACACAAGTCAAGTATTCCATAACTTCAGCCGAATCAAAAGACCAAATTGCCACCATACCATTACCAACATGCCTCTGTTCTCACATCAGTATCACCAACATTCTTCTGAAATCATCTTCGGTTTCTTAACTGTTCTCGCTTTCCAAGGTAATTTTGAAAATCCTCGAGTCTTCTCCTCATTTTCAATATTTTTCAGTTACCGCGCGCGCGAAGCATAACTTTTTCTTGCTATGTTTTCAACGTTCACGTACGCAGGGGTTTCAGGGACTACATTTACGTTTGTGAATAAGTGTGACTACACAGTATGGCCAGGAGTCTTAGGAAAACCAGACCTCGGAACCACAGGCTTTGAGCTATCCAAGGGCACTTCTCGAACCTTCCAAGCCCCAACCGCTTGGTCCGGTAGATTCTGGGCCAGAACTGATTGCAAATTCGACGATTCAGGGCATGGAACTTGCGCCACCGGTGATTGTGGCTCCGGCCACATTGACTGCGCCGGCGCAGGAGCCACGCCGCCGGCGACGCTCGGGGAGTTCACACTGGGCTCGGGCGGTTCCCAAGACTACTACGACGTCAGCCTTGTGGACGGCTACAATCTGCCGATGATGGTGGAAGCGAAGGGAGGGTCAGGATCGTGCGCGACGACCGGATGCGTGACGGATCTGAACCAGCGCTGCCCATCGGAGTTGAGAACGGACGGCGGCGACGCGTGTAAGAGTGCGTGCGACGCGTTTGGGAAACCGGAATATTGCTGCAACGGAGCGTATGGTTCACCGGCGACGTGTAAGCCGTCGGTGTACGCGCAGATGTTCAAGTCGGCGTGTCCGAAATCGTATAGCTATGCTTACGATGATTCCACTAGTACCTTTACTTGTGCAGGAGCTGACTATACAGTCACATTTTGTCCATCTTCTTCCCCAAGGTAAAGTTCTTTTAATTGCTTCACTCTTTAAAGATGAACAAATTAATTTAACCTAAAACTAAGTAAGTCAAAATTAAGCTATATTTGATGGTTGTGATTAACAATGAGAAACATGGAATTGAAGATTGATGTTAATTTGTGTGTTGGATTGTGCAGTCTGAAATCAGCGTCGATCGGAGTGGACGCAGCACCATCAGTAGAACAGGCAGCAATGGCTACAAGCTCATGGATTGCAAATTTGGCTACCGGAGATTCAACCAAATCTCTCCCTTTTGGATCTTCTTACTCTGCAATTTTTCTCCCTCTTTCCCTCATTCCTTACTTTTTTCTCTTCAATTAACTTAATTCTCTCTTTCCTTTAAACAAATCAGGATTGTTATTGTTTTCAATGTAAAGTGTTAGTAGATTTTAATTTTTAACCTTCTCCTTGCACTTTTTTTTTTTTAAATTTTTAATGTTATTTCTACTATTCCAGGCCTTTTGGACTTGACAGTTGAAATTTAATTAATAAATATGACATAGTAATATATCCATACTAATTAATTTTATATATAATAATTATTTTGTCATGCTTAAGATTTATATAATTTTCCAATTC
This sequence comes from Senna siamea, assembly GCA_031216115.1. Taxonomy (NCBI): domain Eukaryota; kingdom Viridiplantae; phylum Streptophyta; class Magnoliopsida; order Fabales; family Fabaceae; genus Senna; species Senna siamea. Next base: position 17,628,607 of record CM062358.1, read on the forward strand.
TAAAACTAGGGTGATATGGAGCAAGAAATTAATGGACTTCATTTTTAGTATCTGTGTAGTACTATTAAGCATTTAATGTTATATTTATTAATGTTTAATACGTAAATTTATTTATTTTTGTTGCAAAAATTATATAATTTAATATTAAATTATAATTAAGTCAAATAATAAATTTGATAACAATTTTATTATTAAAATATGAATAAAATCCTCTGTCTCAACATCTTGAAATTGTAATGATTGTCTCCAAATTTGTTAAAAGAATATTTAATGATAATGCAAGAATTTCAAAGTACAATCAGTTTGAGCTCTTTATATCTAACTACTTAACACTGAAACATTATGTATTTTAGTTTGATAGGATATTATGCAGCCACCAAAAAACAAAAAAACAGGGGACGGAAATGGAAAAACCAGATAAAGATGAAAAAGTAAAGACGATGCATGACTTGCCAGACTGAACTGTCAAAAGATCACACCAGAAATGGTTGTATTGTAAAGATCTGATCTTTTCTGGGTGTCACAGTTGAGAACTGTAAAACTCAATTATATGAGTTTCAATCAGTGGTTAAACAGAGAGGAGAAGATATTTGCAGATATATTTTTAATTTTTTCAAATTTTAAAATCTAAAAAATAAAAATATTATCTTATTCTTTTACTTTCATTTTTAATTTCCTAAACACATGATTGTGCTTGCATTTTTGGGATTAAAATGTTTGGGACAAGAAAAAAAAAAAAAAACTTACTTTTTTTTTTTTTTTTATACTTGAGAGATAACTTCACCTAAAATTTAGTCTGTAAAAGACATAATATAACTTGTAGTGTTTGAAAAATCACAAATATTAACTTATTATAAGTCTCTGAATTTTCAGCGCACATGATACATTAAATATTGATTAAATACCTTGTTAATTTAAAATGTATATCAATTGGGATCCTTGAGGATGTGTTTGAAAATGAAGAAAACAAAGAAATTGAAAATAAAGACAAGAAAAGAAATGTTACATGCTAATGTTTTTTACTTAGTTTTGAATTATTCTAAAATTTTTAATTTAAAATAATTAAAATTAATAAAAAAAGTTGCCAAGATTAATACAAATTTTTTTATTTTTTTCCTTTTCAAAATTTTAAGATCTAAACAACCAAAATGTTATTTTATTATCTTCTTTTCTCTTTCCTTTCCTTTCCTTCTATTTCTTCCTTCCCAAATGCACTCTAAAATATTAAAATATATATTAATTGATCATGAAGCATCACATTTTGTCACCTATAAACTCACTTGCCAGTCAGACTAAGTAATAATAGAATGTGTTAAAATTTTTTCTTTAATTATCTCTACTTACTTCTTTTTTTTACCGTAATATCTTTCATTTTCAACATAACAATTCACAAAATTAGTCTCTGTAATCTCATCTTAACAAATGAAATTAGAATTGTGCTTGCATTTTTGGTATTCAAGTGTTTGAGACAAGGAAAAAAAAGGAAGATAAAACTCTTCCAACAAAAATATTTTTAGAAGGAAAAATGGTTTAATTGGATGACGAGAATAGGATATATTTGAAGACAATTGCTAGAAACCTGTAATTTCAAACCTTTTTGGAAATGTCATCATGAAGAAGCCAACCTTCATTTTGTTCTGTGCACGCAAAAGATGGATGACGAAAAGAATTTTGAAGAGTGAAAAAGCTTATAATGACAATTTGAGCACTTAAAGTTGCAATCAATGGTAATGACAAAGACATCATATATATGAATTATCTGATAATTAAATGCACTAAATTGCTTGAATTTGAAATTTTGGAGGTATAATTATTTAAAAAAAGATGGTGAGACCCATAATAATCATATGAGACTGATGATTATGTGAGTAATTCAATTTTTAGTAATTAGTATTGTTCAAAAAGAGCAATGGGCCCAACGTAAATCTACAATTGGACTTTGGACCACACCAAATTTCAGCTAAAGAGGTTATAAATATTTTATCGATAGTTATTAGAATTATCTAATTATGTAGATGATGCATTAAAGTTTTAATTTCTGTTAAAAAATATGTTTATAATTAATAATTAATATTATTTTAAACATGATTATCTTTTAAAAAAATACTTGTAAATTTTTTTTTTAAAGTAGACCATGACACAAGAAATTCTTGTTTCTTACGCACTCCACTTTCAATAAATTTTTTTTTAACATTTTCACCCAAAATATGTAAAAAAAATTAAGAAAAAAATTTTAAATTCAACTATTTATGACATAATTTTTTATTTTTTTTTTAAAAATGGCAGTGTGAGGAAATAAATTAAAAGATGAAAAAATAAATGTAAAAAAAAAAATAATGTGAAAAGCGCAGTTATACAGTGCTCATTGGATAAGATAGGCATTGCCCATTTGAATTACACCAATAGAATGATGCCACGTATATGAAAAGAAAGCACGAGTGGTAAGTCATTAGTGACAAATGTTTACTAAGTGAATGGAATGGATTGATTCACCATTTAGAGAATTATGTATATATGATCTTTTTGAGTGAAACATACTCAAATATGTCAAAATTTACATGAATTAGAGTGAATGAAATTAAAAATAATATAATTTAAAATATTTAATATAAATTTATTTTTTATAACTATTAATTTTAATTATACATATTTTTACTAAATTTTTTAATACATGAAGAATTTATATAAATTTAAATTAATAAAATCCATAGCTTTCTGATTTAGCCAATTAAAATGGATACCCCACCACACACCATTATTTATGTATTTATTTATCTATATGGTACAACGCACCATTAGTTATTTAGAAAGAATGCAAAAAGTTATAGAATGTGAGAGGAAAGTTTACTATTTAAGGATAAAAACCCATTAACCAACGAGGGACAACAAGATAAGCAAACATAAATAAATGAATAACCATTATACTTAAAAGTTTAAAACTTTCATGTCGTAAATTGTACTACTCCACGACCTAGCTAATGGCAAATGCAGAATCTCCAGCTCACTATTTTTTTTTTTTTTTTAATTGTGAGTAGAGACCAATTTTCTGTAATTGGATATTGCCTTGATGAACCAAAATAAAAATTTACATTATAACCCTCAATGATTTATAATTTATATAAACTTTAAAATTGAAATCCCATGCTAGTTGGCTTTCTCATACCAATGACACCACATACGACATTAATTTAATCTTAAAAGGTTGAATTAACGTTATTTAAAAAAAAAAAAAGATTAGTAGAAAATATTAAAAAAATATGTCAAATTAAAAATAATAATTATAAAAAAATTAAGTTATATTAAATTATCTTTTAGTTATATTATTCTCAATTTTATTTATTTAATTATTAATATGTAAGAAGTTTACGTACATATAATACATTCAGAAAGTCTCATATCACACATCTTTAAATTTTTCTAACTTCTGTACCTTGATATCCTATATATACCAGTATATCTATAAAGTGTGAATTTACGTCCTAGCAATGTTAATTTATGGACAAAAACGAAATGAAAAGACAACATTAATAGCATTTCAATATACAAAATCATAAATTAAAAATAAACTTATACCTCAAGATTCAACTTTCAAGGTCAAGATAAACATTCATTATCCATATATATAAATAAATAAAAATTGTATTTTGATCCTTAAAGTTTAATTATTTTTTTAATTTAGTCTGTTATATTTATTTATTCTTAATTTAATCTTTCATGTTTAAAATCGTTATTAATTTAATCTCTCTATCTATAAACTATTAAAATATATGATAGATATGTTAATTTAAAGAACAAATTAAATTGACAAAGTTTTTAAATTTAAAAAATTAAATTAAAAAAATCATTAAACTTGAGAGATCAAATTAATAATAATTTTAAACGTAAAATATCAAATTAAAAACGAACAGATATGAAGAACAAAATTGAAGGATCAAAATAGGGTTTTGGTCTATATAAATATATTATACATAAGTGTTTCTTAAGTAGATAATTTTTTTATGCCTAATCATTTCAGATAATGTATCAATCCAAAATTGTTTCTTAAATAAATAAACCCTTAGCTTCATTAATATGGAAAAGTTTTTGACATTGAATTATAAAGTGGCACTAGTTCATTAATATAGAACCAAGCATGAATTGTCCAATATTAATGCTTGTCTTTAGCTTCCTCTTTTAAGGGCAAAGACACAAGCAACAAGTAGATGATCCTATTATAGAAAGTAGTAAGAAAATTTGACAAAGACACAAGGAGACAACATCAATCCACAAAGCAATTAATGGGATTAATTCATTCATGTTTGCTTCCGTAAGAGCTAAGAATCCCAAGTCATGTCCATGTTTATAGTATCGATCCCTGCAAGGACAACCCGCGTTTGTTCCTGTTGTCATGTACAAGACAAAAGCAAACAGTGATTAATCTCCCACTTGGATTAAATTTTTGTTTAATTCAACCAATGGGGTACCTTCTTCTTAGCTTTTCACTCAAATAAGCTCATCCCCACTAATGGACTTGCTTTCTTGTGCTTTCTCATCTTATGGAAGTAATGGCCAGCTATTCTAAAAGACTCTTACTTTGATATGCTCGAACAGAGATAGATAAGCAAAGCAAGCTTTTTCTGTCAAAACATTATCACACAACTAAAGCATACCAATTATCTAACAGATATGGAAAAAGGCTTCATTTGCTGCTAACAATGAGCATTTTAAGACTTACCCAATAAAGGCCAACAGATAACATGATTTAATTAAGTATAACATGAGTCCGATAACATTGGAAATAGGCCATTACAGTATTGAATAGCAGAAAAAATTTGCAGCAATCAAAGAGGATTCTGAAAAATCATGGAATAATTCTGGTTAACAGTATATAGCAGTGATTTTTATAGTTGGAGAAATATTATAATGAACCACATGACTATACAACAAGCCAATAAACACTCACAAAACTCACTGTTGCAGGTGATGAGATCTACTGATATAACCATTTTGGTAAAATTTCATTGGTTTAATTATTTTATCACCACTTGCTACATGTACCTAAATTCTATTTTTTTTCATATATAGGCTTTGGAGCATAGGGTGACTTTGGGAGCAACAGTAAGATTGTTGTAATGTAACTTGACCTCTTTGCTAACAGCAACGATAAGGTTACATATATCTTATCTTTTTTAGATTTTACTTAGTGAGAGTCTTATGTATATCTGATAAGTTTTAGAATAATGATAAAATTATTATCATGTAACTGAATATTATAGATTCAAATATTAAAAATAATTTCTTTATTTGCAAGAATAAGACTGTGTATATTTAATCTTTTCTAAAACTTACTTGATGTGAATCTTGTGCATGCCGCTCTTTATATAACTGGGCCAAGAATCTGTCTTTCCCATTCATGATCCCTTGTGATGTTTGCAGATTGCTGTGTCATAGTTCTGTCTTACACTAACAAGCTAGCAATTTTCTTAAAAAAATTTCAGCCTGCGAGGACCCTGCTTTTGATATCAATAGTTTGACAATGCGACCAAACAAAATCATAAACATACAGAAGATAAGACTGACATAAAGATCACAAAAAAGCAAAGTCAAGCTACAGGCATGTGAATGTGCGCATTCATTACGTACTAGGTACAATAACCTTTTGTCAACTAGTGAATATATTTTGATATTTGCACATATATAGCAAATATTAAAAAGTGAGGATTAAAAGAAGTAATCCAATTGGCTAACCATGTATTGAATGCAAAAATAAAAAAATTATTTGTAACTAGAGAGTTGGATCCTCATGACTACCACCTCATGCTGAATTGTTTTCTAGTCGTCATCTTTATCCAATAGTTTAAAGAAAAAAAGCCATTGGTGTGACATATACCACTTCCCATCAAGTAAGCAGTAGTTAAAGCTAGATGCCTATATCAATTGTGCTACTTTCGAGATTCTCTAAATATTTACCATATACTTAAAGCATAGAAAACAGATACAATGAAGGTTGAAACTTCAAAGAGGACAATCTTACAGTTCAAAGTGTTTGTAACATTTAAAATTTCTTCTTGATTACAGTGGAAGGCATCACTGGCTTAGCAAGTGTATCTCCAATGTTAACCTCAATATTGCACTGAATACCTTGTCTTGAAGTTTTGGGTAAAGATATGATGCCAAGTTTTGAGTGTTTCAAGCTCTCTAGTCCAAACAAGTGGTATGACTGATTTTGTGAGAGGAGAAAATCCTACATTCAAAGTGGATTGACCAAAACTTTGCCTTGAGGTTTTGGGTCAGATGTATTGCCAAGCTAGCTCATAACTACAGTTCTTCGCTTTAAGCCCAATAAGAGAAGTTGTCTCTAATGTTTAGGTTCTCTAGTCCAAACAAATCCTATGAGCGTGTGAAGGAGAAAATCCCACATTGAAAGTGGATGGATCAGTGGTTCTAAAGTCTTGGAGGATATTTGGCGTAACGATTTTAAGTTTGTCATAAGAAATTATTTCCCTGCAATAATTTCTGCCTCCCATCTCCATTATTCATGTGAGGGAGACTTTTTTTTATCTCCATTTTTACAGAGATTTGAAAATTAATGGATCTACACGAGAATTTAAATGTTCACAAAAATTTAACAAAATAATAATATAAATTTTTTTATAAAATATTAAAAATTATTAATAAAAAATATTTAATTCTATTAAGATAATAAAAATTTAATTAATCTCAAATCTAATATGATTTGAGGATATCTGAATTTTTACAAAAAAAAAGTTAATATTAAGATATATTTTTATACACAGATTCATCACAAAATATTAAAAAATTATATCCAAGCTCATCTCGATTTGATTACACTCTCATGAAATGTTCAAGTCTCTCACCAAGTTACTGAATCACTAATCATCTAGCAGATGTGGAGAAACACTTCTGAAAAAATGAGTATAGGTTTGTAGAAAGAGGAACAAAAATGTTAAAGGAAACATAATCTTCAAGAAACCAGCATAATGTCAAAACTTAAAACCTGAATAAATCTGCATGATGCACAACACAACTATGTTAATTGTCGAGTTGACAGGCCCCACTTCTTGAAAATTATAAAAACAAGCAAATTAACATGCACGAGTTACCAACTAATTTTTTCAATCCCAAAACAACAACCTTTTTTAAGTTAAATTAAATGTACCCCTTTACGAATAACATATTACAAACATCAAATTCAGAAAAAAAAAAAAAAGGAACATAAACTACCTAATAAATGAAGGTTGAAACCATAAACTTCTCACTAAATGTCTTTCTTGGGTATGCTTGAATCCAGGGAAGGAAAGGAAAGAGAAGAGAAATTTTAATTTTGACATTTCTTTAATTTATATTTTAAAAAAAAAAAAACTTTCATTTTCATGTATTTAGATAATATTTGTGTTTTACCTTTAGTTGGTCTTTCAAATCCTTCTTCAGATATCAGTTTCAAATTCTTGTTTCGGCAACTCTTCAATTTCTTCTACTAAATATGATCAACATACAAAACCAAGACTAAGAAGGAAGAGAAAAAAACTGCTCTACAAATGCAGATGACTGTACACATTTTACATCATGTTTCAAATATGAAATTATTCTCAGGCTCATATTCAAATCTCTACCCAAAATATTTTCTACACTTGTGGACAGACAAAATGTAGGAGTGAAAATTACAAGTGAATTGGAGGTGGGGCTAAAGCAAATGAACAGCTGAATTTACTGGAGTCTTCTTTTGGTGGATCTTGGAATAGACTTTCTTAGTTCTAATCGCCAGCATCAGGTCCAACCCACATCCAAGGACACAAACAAAGGCCATAATCACAAACACAAGCATGTAACAATGTGCCCCAATGCAAGTGCTTGCCCCTCCAGCTTCCTTAGTAGCTTGAGCATCATACAGATACCCAGCAATGAGACCAGAAAAGAGGAAGGAACCAAGAGGAAGGTTCAGAATAAGAATGTTGTATAATAAACCATAGTACTTGAGCCCAAAAATTTCTGAAGCTACTGCTACTGTTATAGTCAGACGGACCCCATAACATATTCCCACCAACATTGAACCTATGTAAAGTGATCCTGGAAATGCCATGGCCATTGCAATGTAGCCCACAGCCATCAGAATTTGAGAAGCTGCATTCCAAAGTGGTCTTGCCATGGCTGACTTTCTACAATCATAACATTCTAAGTCAATTAATCTGGGACCGTCTGAAAAAATACATCGGAACTAGAACTTATCAGAAAATAAATTCTTGCATACACTAGCAAGCTGGTGTGCAAAATTCATTAAAATAAGTATGTGATAGATAGCAAAAACACTCGTTTTAACGAGTTCTTATATATATCATGTATACAGGAATTTCTTATCTGCAAATGAAAGACAGGGAAGTGATCGAACCTGATGAAGTATTCTGAGAGCGAACCAGAAATAATGCGTCCAAAGAAACCCCATATGCTGATAAACGAAATGAATATAGAAACATCAGTATAACCAATAGCCAATCCAATCTGTCCCATGTTGTTCATCACACACAATCCTGTCCCCACACCACATAGAAACGACACAAACAAGACCCAGAAATCAACCGTCTTAACCATTTCAACGATCGTATGCTCCTCCCCAGTCATGGGTTGTCGTTTTACTTTTACTTCAACTCCCTCCTCCACCTTAACGCCTCCTCTCACTGAACCATCTTGCTTCTCCTCTACCTTTTCTGCTGAAGCCTTTTCCACAATCAATGGTTCACTAATCTGCCGTTCCATGTCACTATCAAGGCTGGACTTGAACAGAATCAAATATATAGGAACAAGAAGAGGCATGGCGAGTAAAATCACAAGTCCAGCGGAGAAAACCAAGGAAAGAAGACGGCCATGGCGTCCAGTGATGTCAAAGGCCAAGAGGTAGCAAGCGACTACAACAGCAAGAATGTTGAATATATGGAAGAATTGGGTTTCTTGCTTCTCTTGTGCAGAAGTTGAAGCTGGAGGGGTTTCATGAAGGGCAAAAACAGCAATAAGGCAAATGAGAGCAGGAACAATGGTGAGCATGAGGAGGAAGGTAGAGGGATCTGAGGAGGAGAGAGCAGTGCATATGTCAGTGAAGATTGCAGTGCTGAGACCCACATAACCCTTGAGAATTCCAGAAACAGGACCGCGATGTTGGGGGAAATTCCTGATGCAAGTCACTAGAACTGCAGTGTTCATCCAGGTTGAGCTGTTTCCTCCCATACACAAGAACACACACATCTGCCACAACACAACAGTGTGCTCTGCCGTAGTTATTCTATGACAAAATGAAGGAATCAACCTAAACAAGACTTACATTTTTCTCATTCAGAGTATAACTCATTGAAGCAAAAATTCACTGTAAGTTAATATTTCAGCATTTTTCTGAGATATAACTGACGATTTTTTAACAAGCATTTACCCATTACATTTTGTTTTGCTTGGGGTTATATCCTGAGTTTAGATCACCACTACACTTTTAATAAACGGAGTGATGGTTTCATGAATTTGAGTCTTTATCCTATAAACTTGAATTCATATAAATTATACGTAAATTCATCACGTGTTAAAAGTTTATGTAATAAAAATAAAAAAAGAAATACGTGTAGTTAAAATTGACAGTTATAAAAAAATTAAATTAAATTAAATTATTTTTTAAAGTGAATGGATCTTTTGAGAAGAGACTTACAAGCCAATAAGGGAGAGGAGAGATTCTTCGGCTAACCACAAGCCATTGAACTCCATAGCCAACGAACCCCAAGAAAGCCCCAGTGATAAGAATCACAGAAGTAGGGCAACGATCAGAGGCAATACCAGAGAGAAGCCCAAAAGCCTTGCCTACATCTTTAGCAACAGAGAGATTGTTGAGCTGAACCTGCGTGAGAGCCATCAAGATCTTCAATGCGTGAGAATAGTTAGCGAATGTGTAATTGTTTCCAGAGATTGCTTGAACCCATATGGCTGTCACAAACCCTAACCATTTCCCTCCACCTCCAATATTCATACTGTAACGATTGATTGTCTGATTAATGATTAAAAATATAAAATAACACAACTTAAATGAATCCTCTTTGTTCATTCTATCCTTATTTATAGGTTCCCTAATTTCATGCATGCATACATGATTTGTTTTCTTAATAATCTAATACCAAGTACATTATCATTTCAAATTGTTATTTTGTGTTATAATAATAAATCTAATATAGTAATTTTTGTTTCATAATTAGGATTTCTTAAAATAATATGTGGTATGCTAGCTTGATGGATTAGAACATGGTTTTGCGATTCCACGTCTTATAGTGCATAATGTGTAGCAAATTGGGAGTGGGTGGTGTTTTTGGCTTATTTACAAATCCATGAGTTAACATAAATTAAATCCACAATTAGAGACCACAATAGATAGACACCATGACGAGGCTTAAACAAGTTGTGGAATGTTTTTGAGAAGTGAGAAGGACATTTTTGTTGGTTGCTAAATTTAGAGGATTGGTATAGACAACAAGTACAATAAACGTATTAGCAAGAGGAGCGAACCGAGTTTAAGTTTTGTTTGGTGAAAACCAGACATGGAATGGTAATCACTTATCATTGGTATTGAAAATAATACCACTCACTATCAAAACAAGGTGAATCCCTGTATACACTAATAAAAAAACTTAGTCATCCATGAAAGGATTGGACCCACAGCCAGACACTTCAAATATTTTGGTATTGAAAAATCATCATTTTTTTTTAATTTGGTTATAAAATTTTTTAATTTAATCTTGATCATTAACTTGTAATAGAAACTTGTCTATATGCCCCTTTTTCCTATTCCTAATAGCAAGTTGGATAAATTTTAATAATGAGTTAATGGTTATTTAAACTTTCATTTACTACTTTAAAAGAAATTTGTCAACCACAACAATTTTATTGGGAGAAAATATTTAGGACACTAAATTGAGAGATTTTATATTCAAAGAATTAAATTTTGAGAGATGAGTAATCCTTTATGAATTAAATCATTAATTTACTCTAAAATAAATATTGAGATTATTTATAGAAAAAGGATATACCACAAACACAAGCTATGTTTCACTTTAAAAGTCTTGAGTTCCAAGGTACATCATGAATATAATATAGTATTGTACCAACCTCATTAAATTTTTTAATAAAAATAGTACAGAGAAATCATTTAAAAAAATTATGAAAAAAATTAGTTATATAAATAATATATATATATATATATATATCATTTTCTAAGTTTTCAACTTACACAACTTTTTTTTTTTTGGTTAAAAAAATTATGGAAAACATTTCCCTCTCAATTTCAAAAAATGAAGCATTAATATTACACATATTCCCTACAAATACAATGGCGATCCTTATGATTCAAATCTGTATACTTAATTTTTTTGAGGTCGCAAGTTGCTTTCCATCTTTACCGAGCTTTTGTTGAATAGAAGGAAAATAAGACATTAGGTTAATTGAAACAAATGACAATCTACACGACTCTTCATTATCAAATAAATCATTTCATTAATCAGAACACTTAACCATAGTTTGTGCATCAACTAACATTGAGTTCCTCCTTGAACAATTTTAAAGACATATCCCTCACATAGGCAGTATGCATTATAAATAAGACCTTGAAACAGTTTTTCATCTTAGCCCCATAAGACCTACCTCATATATATATATATATATATATATATATATGAAATAAGACCTTGAAATTAAGGAATAGGAAAAAGGTGGGATATGAATGGAACCCTTGTCATTATGTTGATCTCAATCTTAAATACCAAGATTGATTGAACAAGATATTGGCAACAGGATATGAAACAGTTTTTCATCTTAGCTGCCCAACAATAAATAACCCTGCGCTGTGAATGTTGGTAAATTTCGAGTTTTAAAGGTTTCCTCCCATAATTTTTAGGATACAGATGCTGACGAAAATCTACTCAAAACAAAACAAATAACTAATGAATGATTTTTTTAAAAAATATCCGTTCAGACTATATTTCATACTAAGCTATTAAACAGATTATCTGTTGTGGGAGTAGGAAGATCAAATGACCATTTTTGTGAACTTCGCCACAAAGAGTCCACTAGTTTGTGATGTTAATGGGTCAAATCGCCATGTTTTTGCTACCAGACCACCCTTGCAAGGCCAATTTCTGGCAGCATCTATTTCCTGCAATTCTGTAAATTGAAGAAAGAGATGCCAAGACATAAGAGAAAGAACACATTAAGGGAAGTGACATGAAGTCTGTTCAAAATGGAAACTTTTATATGAAAATGAAGACTATCTATATATATATAGGGAAAAACTTATGTGTAGTTTTTATATTTTTGCTATCATGTTCTTTAATTAAAAATCATCATGTGGATAGTTTTTACAACTCATCACCTCATAATTGAGTCAATTTACAAGTTTTTCTAAATTTTTTTTTTATTAGAGAACTGATAGGGATGGAGATAGTATAGATGTCCGTTAGGTAGTTTGGGTTACCCAATCCCACATCAAGTATTATGGTTTACTCGATGGAGTGCTTGGTTCTTACCCTCAATAGCTATATTTGAGAGAAGGTTTCATCAAGAACCTAATAGCAAACAAAATAAGGAACTGCATACAAATTTAGTCCATATATATATATATAAGATGCCACTAAAATATATGCAGCCACTCAACTCATGATGCATGTTAACTCAAATGCTCATTATCATTCCACATCTTAAATTTTCACACATTAATAATGTCAACAGAAACAACAGAAATCAAGCAAAAGGACAGTCATCAAAGGTCTAACAATTAGGATTGATAATTTTTAGTCTACAAAAATTTCCCTTTCAATTGCCCTCGGCCCTCCATAAAGAAAAAGAAGAGGAATGATAGGTTTGAGGACAAAGGTATCTAAGAATTGAGATTTTTTATACGGGAAGCAAAATAAAAGTGCTAATCATGTTAGTTATATGGATAACAAGCTAAATAATAGATCAAGAGAAAAACCTTAAGCATAAGAAAGAATTTACATGCATGAAACAACTTGAAGCATGAACATCATACCAGCAGATGCATTTTCCTTCAGGAATTGCTCTACCACGTCTTCATTCTGAGCAACAGTTAAGCTAATCAACATCAAGAAAGTACTTGTCAGAATATTACATACAGATAATAAGAATCACAGTATTTTGATAGACCACATAATTTTAAGTACTATAAGAGAAAGAGAGGGAGCGGGAATCCTGAAGCTAAAACAGAAATGAGGGTTTATTCTAGAAAAGGCAAGGATAATGAGACGGCAGAAAAAGTGAGAGGGGGAGCTTGTAACTGATTGCTAAACTAACTCTGCTGAGCTGGACAAGTCTGTTAGAGTGGAGAGGTGGGAGTGGGCCCACTAACAACCAGGAAGGGCATTAATTCAGGAGGGGAGCTAAGGAAGGGGGTATGGAGGATTTGGAGGAATTGGGAGAGTGCTAGCCTATTGAAAGCTAGCAACACTTTCTGCATTCAGAGTCTGGTGTTTGTCTTTACTATTTTCCTTTTGTTCCTATTGTTCTATTGCTGAGTGAAGAGTACAGAGAGACAGTGAGTGTATGGGTCTAGCTAATACTGTCCTGTTTTGCCTTAAATAAAGCTTCAGCACTATTCAGTGAGACTATTCAGTAACTGGGTTCTATCAATTGTGGTATCAGAGCAAACAATCAGGGCATGGTAAATACCAGAATGGAAGGAAGGATGGAGAATGTTGAGAGGGAGATAGGAGCATTAAAAGGGGACATGACTGAGATGAAACTGTGGATGACGGAGATGAAAGGGATGATGATGCAGATGGAGGGAAGAAACCAACTTGATGATCCAACTGAATCCAACGTAGGCGGAGAAGATGGCCGGGACAATACAGATTCAGTCGGGCAGGATGCCAATCAATTCAGAAAGTTGGAATTGCAACTGTTTGATGGTGAGGACCCAATCGGATGGCTGTTTCGGGCTGAAAGGTATTTCAAGATCAATCGAATCAAAGAGGCCGAGCGTTTAGAGGCATTAGCAGTGTGCTTAAAAGGTTGAGCCCTCAATCGGTTCCAGTGGATGAAGACAGGCAACCAGTGAAGAATTGGGCAAAATTCAAGCGAGAACTCATCGATCGATTTCATCATTCGCAGCAAGGCGACGCGTATGAAAGGTTGATGGCATTGAAGCAGGAAAAGGATGTTGCGCAGTATCGCGAATGATTGGAGGAACTTTTGGCACCCCTGAAAGACGCATCAGATGAATGTTTATTTGGAGCGTTCAAGAACGGGTTGAAGGCTGAGATCCGGGCGGAGCTCCAATTGATCCAAAACGGGTCACTTAAGGATATCAAGAACCAAGCCCACCCAATAAAAGAGAGAAACGAAGCAATAGCCAAGGCCCAAAGTGATACAATAGCCAAACAAATGAAGATGTTGGGTTCTGGACGCTAGACTGGATCGAAACAGGTTTGGAGTTGGGTGTCTAACAATCCTGATCCAAGACAGGTGAACTCCATCGCGATTAGGAAAGCGACCGAGAAGAAGAAAGAGATGAACGCTGGGGTGAGTGTGGCGGGCTCGTCTCTGTCCAGTACTGGTCGAACCAGTACATTTCGTAGGTTGACTAAAGCCAAAGCTGCCAGGGGAGAGCTATTGGATTATGTTTTAAATGTGATGAGAAGTTTAGCCTAGGCCACCAGTGCAAAAACAAATAACTCAAGGCATTATTGCTGCAACCAGTTAATGAAGGAGGAAAGGCGATAGAGGAAAACGAATCAGACCAAGAGGAAGTGGAAAAGGAGATGCGGGAAGATAGCCCAATGAACTTTCAATCAATTCAGTTGTTGGGTTAACTAATAACAATACAATGAAGGTGTTGGGAGTGTGTGCAGGAGAGGAAGAAATTAGACGCATAGACAGTGGCGCATCACATAATTTTCTATCCCCAGAAACAGTAAACAGATTGGGAATCCACAGTAAGCAGATAGGCACCTTTGAAGTATCACTGGGTGATGGATATAAGGTGAGAGCAATCAACTGTGTACTGGGGTGGCAATGGAGATACAAGGATTAAAGGTTAAACAAGACTTTTATGTGTTTGACCTTGGAGGGGCTGATATGGTGTTAGGCATCAAATGGTTGAAATCATTGGGAGAAGTGAAAATCAATTGGGGACAACTAACAATGAAGGTGAAAGTAGGCCGAGAAGAAAAGTGCCTAAGAGGGGATCCAACTCTAGCAAAGCCTCTAGTTTCCTTGAAATCACTGGTGAAAACCTTGAAGAAAGGAGGACAAGGGGTCCTAATTGAGTTCAGTAGCATGCAGATGCAGTGGAATGAGGTAACCAAAAACGAGAAAGAAGAAATAGAATTACCAACCGAAGTGCAATCACTGCTAGGAGAATTTCTTGTTGCACCATTCCATCTGAGGAATTACCCCCTGCAAGGACTTGTGATCATTCCATTAATATTAAAAGTGGAGCACAACCTCCAAATGTACGACCTTACCGTTATCCTCATTCCCAGAAGGAGGAGATTGAGAAATTGGTCAAAGAAATGCTTGCAGCTGGCATTATAAGGCCTAGCAGCAGCCCCTATTCAAGTCCGGCGCTGTTGGTAAAGAAGAAGGACAGGAGTTGGCGATTTTGCATTGATTATAGAGCTTTGAATAGGGTTACAATTCCCGACAAGTTTCCCATACCGACTATAGATGAATTATTAGATGAATTAGGAGGAGCAACAATATTCTCTAAATTAGACTTGAAATTTGGATATCATCAGATTCGGATGAAAGCGAGGGATGAAGAAAAGACGGCTTTTCGAACTCATCAGGGTCACTATGAGATTTTGGTGATGTCGTTCGTGTTGACTAATGCTCTGTCCACATTCCATATCCTCATGAATGACATATTTAGGGAACAACTACGCAAGTTCGTGCTGATATTCTTCGATGATATACCAGTGTATAGCCCGGATTGAAATCACACATGCAGCATTTATGAAACACGTTGAGGATATTGCAGGAGAATAAACTAGTGATCAACCTCAAGAAGTGTGTTTTTGTCAAGTCCAAAGTGGAGTACTTGGGGCATGTGATTTCAAGAAAGGGTGTACAAGTGGATCCAGAGAAAATTTCAGCCATGACTTGTTGGCCAGTGCCAAAGGATTTGAAGTCTCTAAGGGGATTTTTGGGATTAACCGGCTATTACCGAAGGTTTGTGAAGGACTTTGGAAGAATAGCAGCACCACTAACCAACTTATTGAAGAAAAATGCCTTTCAATGGGGAGAGGGTCCTCAAAAAGCATTTGAAACCCTTAACCAAGCTATGACAATAGTGCCAATTTTAGCTATGCCAGACTTCAACGTTCCTTTTGTATTACAAACCGATGCATCTGGAAAAGGTGTAGGGGCTGTCCTTATGCAGAAAGGGAGACCTATAGCCTATTTTAGCAAGGCTCTATCTCAAAGAAAAAAGATGGGATCAATGTATGAACGGGAGCTCATGGCCATAGTCCTAGCATTATCTTCTGGGCTACGCCTTTGTAATTAAAACAGACCAAAAAGCATTGAAATTTTTACTAGAGCAACAGGAATTGAGCATTGAACAGCAGAAATGGGTTTCTAAATTGATGGGTTACAAGTTTGAAATTCAATATAAACCAGGGAGAGAAAACAAGGCAGCAGATGCACTCTCCAGGAGAGATCACAGCATTGATCTTCTAGCCTGACCGTGTGGCAGTATGATGATTGGCAGCAGTGGGAGGAAGAAATAATACGAGATGAGCGGTTGTATGCAATTTGGCAGCAAGTAATGACCAACCAAAACCCACCTGAAGGATATATCATGAAGAATGGCTACTTACTCTATGAAGGGAGGATGGTGCTGCCAAAACAATCCGCCCGGATTCTCAGCCTAATAGCAGAATTTCACACTACACTGATGGGAGGCCACTCGGGATATTTGAGAACATATAAGAGGATAGCCGGATTTGTCTATTGGGAAGGAATGAAGAGGGACATACAGACATACGTGGCTAAGTGTACTATTTGCCAGCAAAACAAATATCAAGCCTTAAGCCCTGTCAGACTATTACAACCCCTACCAGTTCCAAAGCAAGTCTGGGAGGACATAAACTTGGATTTCATCACCGGGCTGCCCCGATCATCTAAATATGATACTATCTTGGTGGTAGTGGACAGATTGACCAAGTATGGTCACTTTTTACCACTATCACACCTGTTTACAGCAAAGGAGGTCGCAGCAGTTTTCATAAAAGAGATCGTGAAGCTGCACGGGTTTCCAAAAACAATCATTTCAGATAGAGATCGCTTGTTCATGAGTCTATTTTGGCAGGAACTGTTTAAGCTGTCGGGCACTACTCTTAGATTCAGTTCCTCTTATCATCCAGAATCGGATGGACGAATGGAAGTGGTAAATCGGAGCTTAGAGACCTACCTTTATTTTTTCGCCGGTGACAAACCCAAAGAATGGGTTAAGTGGTTGGCTTGGGCTGAATACTAGTTTAACACTACTTTCAATCAGTCAGCCGGCATGACACCTTTCAAAGCCTTACATGGGAGGGAACCCCTGGGATTTCTCAAATTAGGGGATTTTCCATCAGCTGTAGAAGACATGAATGAACAAGTAAGACAGAGGAATGCAATCATAGAAGAGTTAAAGGGGAATTTGGAAAAAGCCCAACAGCAGATGAAGAATTATGCAGATAAGAAAAGGAGGGAAGTAGAGTTCAAAGTGGGGGAATCTGTTTACTTGAAGTTAAAGCCCTATAGAATGAAGTCTCTAGCAAAACGGTATAATGAAAAACTCAGTCCAAGGTACTATGGACCTTTTCAGATACTAGAAAGGATTGGACAAGTAGCTTACAGATTGGAACTACCTGACAGCACAAAAATACATTCAGTATTTCATGTATCGCAGCTCAAAAAAAATCTGCAACCCTCGGGACAAGTGCTACCTTCACCAGCTGAATTAACGGACAACCTGGAAATGAAGACTGAGCCAGAAGAAGTTCAGCAGGTAAGGAAGCTGACCAATCAGCAATGGGAGGTATTGATTAAGTGGAAAAACCTCCCATTACATGACAGCACTTGGGAATCGTATGAAGCAATCAAAGAGCAATTTCCTGACTTTCACCTTGAGACAAGGTGAATCTTATAGGGGAGGGTAATGATAGATCACATAATTTGAAGCACTACAAGAGAAAGAGAGGGAGCGGGAATCCTGAAGCTAAAACAGAAATGAGGGTTTATTCTAGAAAAGGCAAGGATAATGAGATGGCAGAAAAAGTGGGAGGGGGAGCTTGTAACTGATTGCTAAACTAACTCTGCTGAGCTGGACAAGTCTGTTAGAGTGGAGAGGTGGGAGTGGGCCCACTAACAACCAGGAAGGGCATTAATTCAGGAGGGGAGCTAAGGAAGGGGGTATGGAGGATTTGGAGGAATTGGGAGAGTGCTAGCCTCTCGAAAGCTACCAACACTTTCTGCATTCAGAGTCCGGTGTTTATCTTTACTATTTTCCTTTCGTTCCTATTGTTCTATTGCTGAGTGAATAGTACAGAGAGACAGTGAGTGTATGGGTCTAGCTAATACTGTCCTGTTTTGCCTTAAATAAAGCTTCAGCACTATTCAGTGAGACTATTCAGTAACTGGGTTCTATCATATTTTTATGTATATCTTGAGTACTTTTGAAATGCCAAGGGGAACTAACAACAAGGTACCTGCAAGTGCTGTAGACAAGTGACCCTCCAACTTTTAGTAGTCTGAAACCATTAGTTAGAAGACTCAACTGTAGTTGGACACAATAAGCAATATGAGGGTTAAAATAAGGTGATATAAATGGGGAAATAATAGTTCAAAAAGCGTTTTGTTATGACCAATGGCATGCTTAATTTCCAGAGCAAACAGCAATAGAAAAAATCTTCTGTATCTATTAAGCAATTCATGTTTTGGCTTTATATTTCATACTACGACAGTGCAGATAATGAGATTTGTCATACTAATAAGTCCAGAATATAAAACATACACTCCTATAATGCTTGGTTGGACTGATATTTAGTTAATTTTGTCTATGCTTTCAGTGTAGCATGCTACCAAGACAATCTGTTCTAATTCTTTTTCAGATGCCCTTTTATGTATGTAAGTTTGCAAGAAGAGAAGGGGAGAAATGAAAATAAACAATTAGAATCAAAGGATGTTTATGGATACAGAGAAATAATGAATCACTTGCCTGAAGAGCATGCAAGTTATCAGTCCTCTCTGCATCTAGGACACGGCGTTGAAGAGTTTTCCAGCCCCAATGTTCAAACTTTTGAATATGTTTCACTGAACCATCATGTGTGCACTCTGCGTCCACAAGGACCTGCAGCAAACCCCGACTCCAGGGTTGAAGTAAATAACAGAGATACATACAATCAAATTAAAGTTCTGTTAACCTTGTCATAGCCGGAGCTCATAATCTCTCTATCAGATGCAATCTTATACAAATCTCCTTTAGTAAGTCCAACAACTCCAGAATGCCGCCCATAATATATGAGTTCAGGAAGCTGAGACCTGGAGACCAACTGTGGAGGTCCACTTTTTCTTGCTCTTTTCCTTTCCTTCCATGTTCTTCTAGATGTCCACTCCTTGAATATATCTGCTTTTTCTGCCAATTGAGATTCACCTGTTTGATACTAGATAAATGGTATCAATTAAAAAAGCAGGTAAATGATAAGTAATTTGCACTATCACATTCCAAGATTGACTAACTCTGTCACAATTTAAATTTCAATTACATGATTTATGGTCTGAACAGAATACTGCAGGAATAAGTGAAAATGTTGCTCCATCAGCAACAAAAAGCCGACATCGATCACCCAGAGAATACTTCTGCAGCATTGTTCTACATGCTGCTAAACGATGTCTTGCAACATCTACTCCAGTTACAGATCCCGAATCACCAAGAAGGTCTAATATCATACAAAGCTTAGCACCTGCAAATTAAGTTTGCAAAAACGTTGTTAGAATCATGATTTTAGCAATTGAAGATTTACTTATAAAATTGCACAACTAAACAGTGAAAGCTAAAAACAACAACAGAAAGATATACCTAAAACCACAATTACAATTTAGTTATTCAGTTATAGTATAAATGGATAGGAATATCTAAAATAATGCCTATAGAAATGAGCATAAATCTTAGTTTCACATTGAATCAATTTTCTTCTATATTATTTAGAAGTAGCAAAACACTAGCACAAACAATCTTAGCACAATTCAGCAGAAAAATATATACCAGGAGCAGCACAGAGATCAAGAACGTGGTCTCCAGTTGATATATTCAAAGCCATTACAGCAGCTCCGGAAGAAGCATCAATTCCATATATCTAATAACCGAGCCACCGTACACAAGAAAGAATGCTATCAGTTTGACATAAGAAAGCCAAGAGTAGCTCAAGCTTCAAATGAGCTGCATAATAACAATTGAACCACAATGGGTTTTCGATAATGTTAAAATCTTTGAATGTAGTGGCGTAATTCTTGTCCCCAGCAACCAAGCAAGCTTGACACCAATTTCACAACGGACAAGACTTAGGTCATCACATGTTTGCTTTCAAGTTCTCCCATCAAAATATGAGGATAAACTTTTTTGAAAAACTCGTGTAGTGTTAAGCTTAAAGAATTTCTACTAACAAACACTGCAAAACTATCATTTCATAATGCTTACCTTGCCTTCTTGGTATGCCTTTGAGCTAGCAATCTGAACATCCGGTGGAAGAGAGTAAAACCACGGCAACCAATCTACTCTCTGGAGTTTACAATTCATCTCTGCTTCAACCTCTTCAAGATAAGCTTCACAACCAGGTTTCAACCTTTCCCCAACGAAGTACCACTTTAAGCAATGGGCAACATCTATTTGAAGGAAGTTAAGAGTAAGAGAAGAGCTTACCGAATGTATCGCGGAGTAGAATCAACGGCAGTATAAATCGAAGGATCAAGCCCATGCGCTTCCAGAAAGTCGAGGAAAGCGTCTGGTAATGGGAGTTTTGAAGCGTCTTCCATCGAAAACAAGATCAAAATTAAAATTATCGAACAAAATGAATGATTTATGAGCACTTTTCGATCAGAATCTATCAGCCGAGCAGTTATACGATTATGGGTTTTGGTTGGTCGATGTCGATGAGATGGTGAAGAAAGCTTTGAGGGTAGAACAAGGATGGATCACAGAGCGGCATAGGAAGTTAGAACCTTGGTGAGTGATACGAAACGACAATGCCCTTCTTGCTTAAGAACTGTCGTTTAGAAGCTGCTAATGGGAATATGGGATGGATTTGAGGGGAATGAAAATACATTTTCAGTCCAAAGAAAGTCTTGAAATAGGTTTTATTTTTTGACACAATCAACTAAAATTTAAACTAAACTATCTAAAAATTTTAAAAACCAAACCTATTAAAACTAAATAATTGATTTTGTTCATTTTTTCTTAGTTTGGTTTAATTTGATGACGAGAAAAAAATTTTAATTAGTTTTAAATATCCTATAGACAAATATTGAATATAATTTAAAAATAATAATAAGTTCAAAATCATGTAATATAATATAAATAATCTTTTAAAAGAAATAAGTTAAATAAAGTTGTAATGTAAATTATTGGATAAATTACCCTTTCTCTAATATTAAATTTACATTCCACTTCTTTTTATTTTGAAATATACATTATTTTTATGAAAAATAAAAAAAATATATAATTTTACGTATTTTAATCAAAATAATTTTAATAATAATATTTTTTAAAAATATATAAATTATTTAATTATATAAATAATAAAAATATTTAATTAAAATGAGTAAAATTCTAATTTTTATTTAAAAATCATATAATTCTTTAAAACAGAAAACACTCCAAGTTACAAAAACATTTTGCTAGAAAAATAAATAAATGATTAAAAAAAGAGTAACTCACTCTAATTAATTAATTATCATGGTTACTGTATTCCCAACCAAGCGGCGTCCACAGGAAACGTAAAACGTCTGAAACAACCAGCAAGTGCCACCATATTTCCTCCTTCAAACAATCAAACAGCCCCCAGACTTTGAAACTTTACCATTTATTTAATTTCTCCCCAAACTTCATGCTTATTATATACATACCTCTCCCTCTTCCTAATACCATCCCTATATTGCAAACTTTACCCTTCTCTTTCACACAAATTGATTGAAGCTCACAATTCCCTCAGATTCACCATCCACAGTACTAGTACACAATATGAATGTTTTTGGGTCTTTGTTCGTCCATGGCTTGCTACTTGTTCTTATTTTGATCTCGTGTAGCTCAGGATCAAAGGTCGTCACCATTGATGTTCATGAAGCCAAGGGTCTGATCCGGAAAGGCCATGTTTACCTGGATGTCAGGTGGAAATATTTCTTCCTAATTTTGGTTGTTTTCTTTTCAAATTGAGGATTCTTATGGTATTCTCATCTGGGTCTTCATGGATTTTCTGTTTTTCAACCTTTGATTTTGTTTATTTTCTGGAAATTAATCTCATTCGTGTGGGAATGAACAATAGGACGGTGGAAGAGTTTCAGAAAGGGCATGCCGATGTAGATAACATCATTAACATTCCTTACATGCTTGATACACAAATGGGTAATAAATTGCGTTAATCATTTAATTTTTTTATTCTTATCATAAAGATTTTATGGTAATATTTTGAGATGTTTGGATTAAACAACAGGTATGGTGAAGAACCCAGAGTTTCTGAAGAAGGTTTCAAATGCATGCAATAAAGAAGATCACCTTGTAGTGGTAATTATTTCTTTTTCAGTCTTCAAACAAGTGTGATTTCTGTGGGTAACGCTAAGGCTTTAAGGCCAAAATTGCTTTTCTCTCATGGATGAATTTGAATTCTAGGGTTGCTTAAGTGGGGTGAGATCTCGGTATGCAGCTGTTGATCTTGTGGCTGATGTAAGTTGGTTCATAATATGTTCACTTTCATTGTATAGTGCAATCCATGCATTCTTAATCTCAACTTTATCTTAAATGGCTACTTTTAACCAACATTTTGGGTCTAACAAGAGAAATAGTTTTAAACAAAGGTTTAAAATTTCACTAAAAAGAGGCATACATTTAGAGTTTGAGATTGCTACTAATAAAAGGAGAATGGATTCAATGTTGTCTATGCTGATGCTGTTTCCCCATTTCTTTTTCTTTTTTAATTTTACATCAAAACTGTACATTTTGCATCAATTTTGTATTAAAATAGAGGGACAGTATGAATAATATCGAATCTATTATCTAATAAAAGATAGTTGTGGGAAATTAAAAAATGACTACTTTTACTTAAATGCTAATTTTATAAATTCAAGTTTATATAAATTAATTATAGATCTATCATGTGTTAAAAGTTTAATAGAAAAAAAAAATATGTGAGTAGTTAAAATTGACAATTATAAAAAATATTATATTATATTATATTATTTTTAAATTATTATTTTTAATTTTATTCACTTAACTATTAACATATAGTAATGCATGTAAAATTTGACAAACTTTAGTGGTGACGACATTTTCATTTTTACCCTTATGATTAATGTAAATTAACATATTGTGTTTTTCTTTTTTATTATTTGTACTGACTTATACTGAATGAATGGGCAGGATTTTAAGAATGTGAACAACATGGCAGGAGGCTATCTTGATTGGGTTAAAAATGATTTTCCGGTAAAAGCACTTGCAGCCGAAGAGGAACCTTGATCATTGAATATAATAGTTGCTTTGTATATAATGAACTCAACGAATAATCTATTTGTACTTTTTTTTTTATCATTTTCGTTGTTATAGTAATTAGGGGTTGGCCAAATCCTAATTTTTCTTTAAGATTTAATGGATTAGTTATAGCCTGTGATTTATTTTGACAGATGTAATCAATATAAGTACTTTTAATGTCAAGTTTCATTGGGTAAAATTGGTTGCGATTTAAGTTTATGTAATAATTTTTTAAATTTAACCTCTTGATCTACTCAATATGTCATTAATATCCTATTTCATAATATTAGAGGTACTTTCTCTCACTATCATTTTTAGTCACCGAACAAAAAATGTCAACACCTTGAAATTTTATTTATAAAGCATTTAACCATGATAGGTATTAAAATAATTATATTATTATTTATATAACATAAATTAAAATTTTTCCTTATTTTTTGATTTAAATATTTTATAAATAAGTTTAGATTAAAGTTTAAATAGATTTAGTTCAAATTTACATAATTGCATGTTAATCCATAATATTATTGGTCATTGAATAAGAGTTTGAACATGAAAGATGTCTTATATATAAAATATTTAAAATAATTTGATTTAGGTTTGGATTGACTTTTTTCCTTAAAAATATTTTTTTTAGTTAAAAAACACTTTTAATAAAAATGAACATATTTAGATTAACTATTTTAAAAAATAAAAGCACTGAAAAAAGTCAAAAATAATTTTTTTTTTCAAAAGCTATATTTTCTAGTTTCTATAAAAAGCACATACTTGTGTTCATCCAGCACAAATTCAAAAATATATTTTAACATGATTTTAGAAAAAATTATTCATTATCAATTATTTTGAAGATAAATTTCACTTACTTTCATGAGAGATATAAAAATTATATACTTTTTTTTATTTTAAAAAATTATACTTTCTTCTCATATAAATATAAAAATTATACTCTTATTCACTTTATTTTATATTGGTCAAATATATATTTAATTAAGTAAATTATATCAACTTCTCCTAATTATTTCTAAAAGTAAATTATATTAAGTATAATTTTTAAAATTAAAATGAGATAACTGTAATTTCACCAACCCAAGAGGTTGGCTTAACTTATTATTTATATAAAAATGATGTTATGGTCAAAATGAATGAAATTATATAATTTTTATATCTCTCATAAGAAATAAGTATAATTTTTTAAAACTAAATGAATAGAAATATAATTTTGATATTCCTCAAAAAAAAAAATTATTTGTCCTAATTTTTTTAAATAATATAATATTCAGATGTATCTCTTTATTGATAAATTTGTCATAATAAGTACTTTGTTACTTGTTACATGCAAAAAAAAAAATTTTAATATAAAATATTTTTTATTATTGTATCCAAAATACAAAATAACTTTTACTTTTTATAAAAGCTCTATTTTAAACAAATTATTGAAAAAGTCGTTTTTTTAAAAACATATCCGCCCTTGGTATCTTCTCACATTATATAATCGTTAGTCAATAAAGACTTGATATATTTTCATTTCTTTTATAGTCTAATAATTTTTAAATTCAAGATACCATTTATATAATTATATGATAAATTATTGAGAACATAGTCTTTTTAATTAACTTTGACTCGGCTACTAAATTTCCTTTCTTAAAATGTAAAAAATAAAAAAATTAATTTTGAGGTTGTGTATATTATTTTATTTTTTCAATTTTAAAAGTT
The DNA here is from genome assembly GCA_031216115.1 of Senna siamea. Taxonomy (NCBI): domain Eukaryota; kingdom Viridiplantae; phylum Streptophyta; class Magnoliopsida; order Fabales; family Fabaceae; genus Senna; species Senna siamea. The sequence goes on from CM062358.1 coordinate 17,654,072, forward strand.
AACAAAAAAATTTATCATATTTTCATGTACAACATTTCACATTTGTTACCATTTTTGCTAAGCGATAAAGTTATACAATTTATCTTGTCTAACATTTTGATAAAAAGCTATTTTAGTTTTTTAATTTTATATAATATATCTCAGCAATTTTATTGATATAAACTAATATTTGGATACAAAAAGATTAATAAAAATATTATATTGTACAAGATTTAAAAAATTTTCAAAGTGGTTTGTATGATGCTCAAATTTGAAAAATTTGCAATGGGCCTGAATTGCTATTGGGCAGCATCAGTAAGCAATTCACATACTTCATCTATACGTGGCACTATTCTATTGGCCATGAAGAAAATCATGGCTCGTTAATAGTCGCAGACGATGACAACGACGTTAAGGTGGACGGAGACGGAGACGCAGAGCCAGAACTACCCTCTCTCGCAAGTAAACCTGAGTTCTCTCTTTACAAAAACATTGAAAGGCGTTGTCATATTTCTGAAGACATTCTTTTCCGATCTTCCGCTACGTTTAGCTTCTGAATCTGCTACGATGGTACTCGAGGTTAGCCTCGCTTTTCTTCGATTCCTTTTCAACCAACTCTACCATGACAATTCCTCATTCTTTTTTTTTTTTTTTTTCCTTGAGAAATTAGGGTTTTGCATACTATTATTTGTACTTTTTTCATTGGATTATTTCCTTAATTAGGCGACAATGATCTGTATTGACAATTCTGAATGGATGCGTAATGGGGACTACGCTCCTTCTCGACTTCAAGCTCAAGCGGACGCTGTCAATCTTATTTGCGGTGCCAAAACTCAGGTGAAGCCAGCGGACATAAAGATTGGATTAATTTTGTTGGCTTGAGATACGGTGACTCATGCAATTATTATTCAATTTGTCCTTTATTTGTTAATCCGTTTGATGCTAGAGGGGATATTCCTTTTCCAGATTTATACTTACGCCTTGTGGCAGAGATGCTATTTGTATTATGTATGATTATTTAAGTTAGATACTTTCACGGGACTCACTTGCGCTTTGAATTCTGATTAATGTATTTTCACTTTTATTTAGGCTAACCCAGAAAATACAGTGGGAGTTCTGACAATGGCGGGGAAGGGGGTTCGTGTTTTGGTCACTCCTACGGGTGATCTGGGCAAGATATTAGCTTGCATGCATGGTCAGTTTTTGTTCATTAAATACTTTTGAATCTTTTCTTTTGCTTTCCTTCACAATTTAACATTTAAAATGTGATAGTCTACTTGCGCTTTGTTCGGGTGGATGGGAATGGATAGAATGGAAAAAGAATTTTTCCGAGTTGTTTGGGAGTTTTAAAAATAAAGGGATGGAAGGGAACAAGAAAGTAAGCGTTTCCATCCCTTCCCCTTCCCCCCCCCCCCCCCCCCAAAATATCAGTTTTTGTGCCCTCCCAAATTGTGGCTAGAGGAAGGGGTGGGAACACCAAATTTTATTTATGAAATGACACTTTATCCTTTAATATTTATAGCCTATTTTGTTATCATTCTTTATCCAAAATTCATATCTTCACTTAAAATCTACTACGTTGTAGAAGACATTTGCTTTCAAGCAAATCACTTTCACTCCCTTCTTCATTCCCACAAATCTGATTGTGGATACGTAATTAATTATCATCTAAATTTCATATGAGTTATCCTTTCTTCTGCAATTTCGGAATCTTTTGATTTTCACTCCATTGTTCATTCTCACAAGTTTGATTATAGTATTACAAAGTTTCAAACTTTATTTGCATTAAATTGATATTGAAATGTAAGTTTCATTCTATTTTAAATAAAAGGACTATATGGTAATTTGATATTTATAATACTTACCCTCCCATTTCAACTCAAACGGGGATGAGAAGTTCCATCCATTTCCATATTAAACTTCGAAATAGAGGAAGGGTAAATTTGGTCCATTTTGATAGTCCTTTCCTTTCTGTTTTTTTTTTGGTTAATTTTGTTCCATTCTATTTCGATATTTATAAAACTTCCAAATATAGTCGTAAAGAAAACATTTCAAATGAGTGATAATTGGATCTGAAAGCCTTAAGAAGGTGGTTCTGGTACAGGCATACCAAGAAATGGTAACATTTCCTCCCTCTAATTATGCACCGAGTTCCCAACTACACCCCCCCCCCCCCCACACACCCAAGCCAGTCGTGGAGGTTTTAAAGGAGACAGGGCTTACCAAATTATGCTGAAATTAGTCAGCTTCTGAGGGACTGAAACAATTATTTGTTCATTTGATTGGTAGATTGGGCTTCTTTTCTTTTGAGCTGCCATGTATGATCCTTGTTTCAGGGCATGTATCCTAGTGAAGGTGGAGCTTTTATAAAACTCCCTTCTGTGAATATTGAGGAAGAGTTGCATCAAGTTTTCTGCTTATTCTACTGAGAGTGTTATACTTGGATCCTTCTATTCTATTAAAAGTTGATATTCTTTCTCTTCCCAATTTAGGAATAGAAATAGGCGGTGAGCTGAATCTAGCTGCGGGCATCCAGGTGGCACAATTGGCTCTTAAGCATCGACAAAATAAGAAGCAGCAGCAGAGGATTATTGTCTTTGCTGGAAGGTATGCATAACCATTTCTTTTTCTTTAATTGAAATTATGTTATGTTCTCTGTAATTAACTCATAATGATTTATAGCCCCATCAAGCATGAGAAGAAAATGTTGGAAATGATTGGGAGAAAGTTGAAAAAAAACAGTGTAGCACTTGACATTGTCAATTTTGGTGAAGAAGACGAGGGGAAGACAGAGAAGCTAGAAGCACTCCTTGCAGCTGTTAACAATAATGATAACAGCCACATTGTTACTGTTCCACCTGGTTCAAATGCTCTTCCTGACGTACTTATTAGGTTTGTGGGTTTAATTTCTTGTTTATCTCTTAAGTTTGATGATTAATGTAAGAATTTACAGTCTAGCTTCTGGATTTATGTAACCTGTTTTCTTGGCAGTACACCTATTTTTACTAGTGATGGGGAAGGAGGAAGTGGTTTTGCAGCAGCTGCTGCAGCAGCTGCAGCTAGTGGTGTATCTGGATTTGAGTTTGGTGTTGATCCCAACTTGGATCCTGAACTGGCTCTTGCTTTGAGAGTTTCAATGGAAGAGGAGAGAGCCAGGCAGGAAGCAGCTGCTAAAAAGTCTGCAGAAGAGGCTGCTAAACAAGAGAAAGGAGGTGACCAGCCAGCCAGCTCACAAGATGCAACAATGACTGAGCATGCAAGTGGAGCAACTTCTGAAGCTGAAAATAAGACAAATGATTTAATGGTTGGTTTCTTTTATTATTTTAGCCATGTGTGTTGTCTGTTTTGTTCAATGATTGCTTGGAATGTAATTATTCTTAGAGTAATTTTTTATGTAGGCATACTTTATTAGAAATATCCTAAGGAGCACATTGGGTCCCAGGTAAAATTTAGTTTCATGGGAGATTTCAGTGACACCTTCAAGATTTAAGGGAATTCAAGAGCCAGTTACTTCATTATTTTGTCCTTATCCAACTTTTATTTGTCTATCTTCTTCAATACTGCAATTCTAACAACACCATTATGACTGTTGCTCCTACCTACCTGACAACTAATGTTACGGCTTTTAGCTTCTGCCATCTTACCACAACTATCACTAAAGGAAATTGACCCCCCATTCCCTCACTCACCATATTGTCATGGATTCAAACAGTGGAGCAAGGCAACAATTATGTGGTGACCTTCTACTTATCACAGTCTCCATGCCTCAACTGTTATATTTTATAGAAGACCTTGATTGTTTCTCTCACTTGCAATGTGTTTTTTTTCTTATGGAAATGGCCATTCTTTCAGTTATTTTAATTTATTTGGAATGCTCATGGAAGTCTATCTTACCATTCTTCTTAATATGATGAGGTGGAACAATACCTTCTTGATTGTGTTTGCTGTGAGATAGCATTGAGAGAGTTATGGGCATGCAGCGCATTAAAAACTTTTTTTCACCCTGTAAAATTTGCTTCTGCAGCCCTACCCACCTTTCTTTTGGATAATTCTTTTTTTGTTCCCCTTCATTTTCATATATTGACATTGTAGTATTTGTTCAGTTTGGACTGACCTTCAAATGGAAACAGGATGATGAGAATGCTTTACTACAGCAGGCGCTTGCTATGTCAATGGATGATCCTGCCATTAACCATGATGTAAGAGATACAGATATGTCAGAAGCAGCTGCAGACGATCCTGAGTTGGCTCTAGGTGAGTTATTATGTTACTTTAAGCATTCTTCATTTATGCGTGCCTGGGTGAGTCTCTTGTGTGCCTGTTACATATAGTATTTTTTTTATATAAGAATTTCCTTATTGTTATATTTTTTGATGATTGAACTAGTTCTGGAATTCTGGATGCTTTCATCTAGTTCTGGCTTAATGAAGAGGGCTGGAGAGTATATCTTCATGTTTGTGCACTTTACAAAAGAATGAATATTATTAAATGTTTTGAATTATCAGTTAACCATTGCATAAATCTTTTCTACTGTCACGTGTTATAAGAAAATATTAGATAAGATAAAAGTTTAACTATTTGTTAGAAAGTCTTATATACGAAAATAAATATCACATTCATGCTATATGGGCAGAGGTGGGCAAGAATAGTTTTTTATTTTGGTCCCAATACCTTATACATGCTTACCAGGGTTTATCACACTACCTTAATAATAGTATTGACTTGTTGTGCATAACAAACATCTAATAAGGCTGGGTAGTGTTTGATTCATGAACTGCACTACCTGACAAAAACCAGATGGCCAGAATCACCAGAAATGTTGGATTCTCGATTTTCAGTGCTAGTCACACAATTCCAGCTATTCACAGCAATTTTGGCCACAAATGAACCACACAATCTGAATCATGAATAGCACGATTTCTATAAATATGGCTGATATTTTTGAGTCCAGGTTTTACTACCCAAAAAGAGGGTCAGAAGATATCATTTCATTGCATGGTGATTGCTTATTATGTATTTTCTTAATTACTTACCTAACTCCTACACGTTGGATGATTGGCATGATTGAATTGTAATGTACTCTGTTCTTGGCTGTAAGAATCTGATTTGACCTTGGCTTGGGATTAAATTAATTTGCATCATAATAATTTATAAGACATAGGAATGCATGTTTAGTGCTTATTCTGATTTCTGGTTGGTCTTTTTTTGCTTGAAGCTCTTCAATTGTCTGTAGCGGATAGTTCTAAGGACAGCCAGTCAGACATGAGTAAATTGTTGGCAGATCAGTCATTTGTATCTTCTATCCTTGCATCGGTATGTATGAATCTAATAAACTAAGTGTTTATAACAGATAAATTGAATGATATGCTATACGCTGCATTAAGTAATATTCATTGCATCTGCAGCTTCCTGGGGTTGATCCAAATGATCCATCTGTCAAAGATTTGCTAGCCTCCATGCAAAGTCAGTCTGAGGTATTATTTTCTTTTGAAGTATTTATTGGTTTGGAAAATAATTTTGCAGAAAATTTCAAAAATATTTAAATTTGACTTGGCCTGGATTAACCTGTAACCCTTTAGCTGGCTCCTCACTTTTTATTGTTTCTTTTTTTTTTTTTTTCCTGAGATTTTGCTAAGATAGGTTTGCCATTACTATTTATGGTTTTCGGTGGAAATTTGGATTTTACTTAAGGATATGAAAAACATGATCTTTAAACTCCCTTGCCTGCTGGTTTGAGGGAGAATGTGGATATATGCTCCAAAAGATAGTATATGGCATTTTTACTAAGGACATGAACTTTCTGTGATTTAAAGACATTTAAAAACAGTTCTCGCCAGTTGCATATATTTTATGTGCTAATGTAAATAAAATTTGAAATATATTATCCTGGGTCAATAGATTTTAGTACAAGTGCATTGCCTTTATGATTATTGTATCTCAGATTGCAAGAATTTTTTTAAACAAAAGAACTATTGGTGTTTGGGTACGTTTTCTGTACTTCTATGAGTTCTCTGATTGCTCTGTCAATTATCAGTCCCAGCAGAAGAACGAAGACAAACCACCAAGTGAGGAGGAGAAGAAATAATCTTGAGAAGCCTCTTTGAGAGATTAAGTTCTCTATAACATTACTTTTTTCTTCTTTTTTAACCAGATGTCTTTCCAGCACCCTGTGATTGTAGACTTATTATTTTCGATTCATAAAGTAATATGATTTTTTTTATATTTCCTTCAAATGGTGATCTAGAATTTGAATTTTTGTCTCAGTTATAATTTGCTCAACACTACAAATCAATTACTTGTAGGTAGCAATACGTTTTCATGTGGTAATCAGTGTTACTTCTCAAATTTTTAAATGTACTTGTAATATATAGAAGAAACATGAGTGTTTAGTTGTGTAATATTGAGTTGTTAAAAAAATCAAGTTCTTAATTTTTATTAAAAGTTTTAATAATAAATACTTAAAAACTTAAATAATTGTCAATTAATACATGTTTCCAAAGATAAGTTGTAGGCATTACTCCCGTAATGATCAGTTTTTAAAGAATCCGAATTAAAGGATTTAAATAAAATAAAGACTTGTAAAACCTAAATGAACCTGCTTTTGAGTTTGACAAGCGATCATATATCTCTTCACTCATAGTCATTTGCCTTTCCTCCATTACAATACCAAGAAAGCTCTGCTACTGAATGTGCTGCCTATTCATTGTCACTTAAAACCAAAATCATAATTTTCTTCTATTTCTTTAATCCTTGGCTTTACTTTGGCATATGTCAATATGAGATAAAACAGAGTTCTGATATTTTTCAGTGTGATTCTGACCTTCACACTTTGGCCAATTGCTATGGCAGCTGATTCAGATCCTGATATTTTGATTTTTTGCGGCGTTGCCCCATTGCAGGAGCACAAATCAATTTTCTTATGATGATGATGATGTTTTACTTAAATTCCAATGGCTATACACTTTTTAAACTGGCCAATGAATTACTGCTTTTGTGTTCCTATCTAATGAATCTATAATCTATCTTATATGAATCTTTTAACCTAACTGGTTTATAAACGGAGTTAATCCTGATAGAATGGGTTATCCTCTCATATAATGTCCAATCATGTCTCAAACAGAAGTAAATAATATCTGAGAAAAAAAAGAGTTTTATCACATTATAATACTAACATACATGCTTTTATATCAGAAAACTAATTTCTAATTTATGAGAGCTGGATCTTACGTTTTTAAAAATATTTTTTTTCATTTGTCAATATATTAATGGTAGTATTATTCAAATTTTCAATAATACAAAATACTAAATTTTAGGAATTCACCATAACAATTGGCTTAAGAATGATTGAACTAAAATTAGGATGCTAATGAACAGTATATGTGACTGTTGAATAAATTAAATGCAGAACATGTTATTTAATCAAAACCATCCATTCTTAATCAATGGTTGTGCTGTATTATTTTTACGTATACAATATATAAAGAAGATAAGGCTCCATTTTTTAAAAAAAAATTAAATACCTTTGCTTTATAAAAACTCATCCAGAATAAATGAAATGTTAAAGGAAAACCATCCAATTAAATAGCATAATGGGTTGTACAGAATATTTTAGCATAGCACAATTAATGTATCCACTTGAACCTCTGAGCGATCATAATCTCACTTTCTCACTTGTTAAGAGATTCCCCAAATCCCTCTTTCTCTCACAGCCATTAAAGATGCTTATGGCTATGATCTTTCACAAAAATTTCTATTCTGGGAAATAAGTTTGGCATGGAAGCTATTTTCAAAAACAGACCAGAGAATTTCCACTCTTAAACTATGGACCTCACTCAGGAATGAATTCCTTCTTAGCCAAATAAATCTTATTCTGTGATTCATATAATAGAATTTCATAACTGCTTGCTGCATTAAGTCAGACCTTTTATTTGTTTTTCCACTTTTCTCACTCTTTTGTTAGTGCCCACAGATTTTGCATATCTAGCTATTGCTTTCCCTGCTTGCTGCCAATACGTTTGTGCATTAAGAGTAAAATTCCATTGCCTCAACACATTTAAGTTCTGCAAATTCAAGTGCTCCACCATATACATGAACTTGGGAAATCCCTAAATCCATATCACAAAATAGAGGTTCTCACCTCAATTTTCTAGCAATCTAATTTCACTTCTCATCACTAGATTTTTTTTCCCTTAATTTTAAAGAGATTATACAAAGTTGATCAAATAAATAATAGTTCAATAACTAAAAGTAAAGAAAGACAAAAAAAAAAAATTATTAAGATAGATTTAATAATAGAAATGAACCAAGATAAAATATCATAACGTTACTTCATTCATGTAATCGACTTCACCTAATAAAAAGACTTTATTTATTATTATTTGCAAAGAGATACAACTTGAGAGTATATATGGAGTGAAGAAATAAAAACAACAATAATATCAAACTCTTAAAACTATGTTTACCTTGATTGTGTAAGGACTGAGATTGATGATATGTAAATTATTTACTCATTGATTTCATAAAGAATTTTTAAGCATTGTTATACTTACCCTTTCCCTAAATTGAACATAATCTCTTTTCTAGCAATTTACTTACACAGGATAAAATTGAAATTTCTAATTTTTTTTAAAGATTAAATTAAGATAATGGATATCTTTCAAAATTAAAATAATAATTTATTTCATAAAAGAATCAAGAAATATGAAATTATGAAATAAATAGGAGTAAATATCAATTTTTAAAAATAATGTTCTTTTTTAATTTATAAATTGAGATTGGTTACATATAAACTATTAACTCATTCGTTTGATAGTACAAACAAGGTTAGATTTAGTATAATAAACTAGTCTCTTATAATATAATTAATTAAAGTTAATTCAAAATACCTTAAAATACTTATATTTAATGTTTGACGGTGTGTTTCAAATAAAATTATATTTAATAAAAGAGGTATATCCAAAAAATCGTATCAATTTCAAATATTGTGATAAGCTTATCATCCTTTACCTAAAGTAAACATGATTTATTTTGTAAAAGACTGCACAATCAAATTTATTCCATAAGGGAGCAAATTAAGGAGGGAATTGTTTTGAGTAGGTAATTAGGAAAGATCGCACCATTTGTTTAATTTGTTCTCTTAAGGACAAGAGGACATGCGGATGGTGTCTTGATTGTTGAAGATATTGTTTCTTATCATGTTCATTTTTTAGTCATGCAATGAGAATGAAATAGTGTGGAAAGTTTTCGGTACTATAATATATATAAATATATATATATCTTTCTATAAGGAAAATGCTTAATTAATCTTCAGCTTAGTGCTTGATTTTATATGGATTGGTAAGTCGGAGCACAAAAATATATATGATGATGCAAGTCAAAGCACACAAATATTATCAGCTTGCAAGTTTTCTTATATTATAGCCACCTCACCTCATGCTTTCAATCTACGATAAGATTTCACATCATGTATTGAGTAACACCTACCCACCCACTTAGCCCTAAAATAATACCCTACTTGTCTTTCAATTTCTCGACCTCTTTCACATAACGTAACTTTCCACTTTCATTTTGCTTGAAGATGAAGACAAAGAATTGAAGATGAAGTTTTACACTTTGAGGGGAGGAAAAAACAAGGTATACATGAAATATGAACCATAAAGCTAGCTAATTAATGCATGTTTTTAGTTTCCAAACTAGGTCTAGTAGTCTAACTCAACTCAACTTTGTTTATATAGAATTTCATAAAAATAATAATAATACTTAAGTAATTTCTACATAAATATATATTATGAACTGGGCCAAGGATCTTTTTATAAATATATGCTCCAGTTTAGTTATTAATACTAAGCCTTTTTTTTTTAAAAAAAAAAATTTGTTCTAGTCCTTAAAATTAAAGGAATATTCTTCTTCTTTTATTAAAGAGATGTTCAAATTAAGTAAATATGTTATTTCTGTTTATTTTAAAAATATATACTAATTCCTTTAAAGTTGAATTAAATGTGAACAAAATACCCTCTTAGATATAATATTTATTTCTTTTATTTAGAAAATATATGTTGACAAATAATATTAAATGTTATTTACTTTTTGTTAAAAATCATAAATTTAATTATATTAAAATTTAAAAATTTACTATTTTATATTGGTCAAATATAATTATGTATTATTTAATACTTTTTATAATATATAAATGATAAATATAAGAGTATTTTAATGGAAGAGAAAAATCCAATGTTTCAAACAAATTAACAAGAAGATATAGTATAACTTAATTTAAAAGAGAATATTATTAACCCTAACAAAATAAGGCAGGACTCCAACAACCCAACAGATTATTCTTATTTAGCTACCTCAATTGCAAGTTGAAAAATGGTTCATTTCTTTCATTAATTGTTTAGGGAGATTAAGAATTTAAGATTCCATAATAACGTGTTGTAAGAAGAATAATGATAACTCCCTAGGAAGAAGACCCTCTTGAGAATTTGAAGAAAATGAACGTTGGTGAAAAGTTTGGTCATGAAACCCTAATTATTTCCTCAACAATTAGTGGTATTTTAATGTTCTTGTCGCTAAATTAATGCTATTTTTGGTAATAATTCATTGATTGAAACAACTTGAGCAATCTCGAATATTGTCAGTTGAACGAAAAGTAGCTCAAATCTTTCAAGAATGTTAAAAGATTTATACATGCTAATAAAGTTCTTTGGATTTAATGATGAATGCTTTATGCACGCGACTGAAAGACAGAAGGGAAAAAGATTAGAAGATAATTAATTAATCAATCTTATGTCTTTTTTTCAAAAAAATAAAATAAACAGATGATTACATAATTCCAACCAAACTAAACTGTAACACTAACCTCCAATCTAGTACGTAAGACAAGTATGTTTTATATTAGTAAAGTCATATACTGTATTAATTTCATGAATATCATAATGTAGCACATATTCGAGATAAGTTTTTATTATTTTCTATGCATGATCAATATTCTTTTTAAAAGTTACAATTCTCCTAGCTAAAATCTGCACTTAATTACTGAAGTGATGTGCTTGGAGATTAATTAGCAAAGGACTTCCTTTTCGTACTATACAAACATATACTTAGCTCTTGTTACAAATAAGTGAGGGAGAATAATAAAAAAATGATAACTTTTTTTTGGGCGAAAAAAATTATAACTTTAATATGGTAGATTTAGACTTTTCATAGATTACTAACATGTCCAAGTGTACGGAGCTTGAACCCCTTAAGCTTATGTTCTCAAGTTTGATTTGTATGAGGGATATTGATGTATCTCTACTTAAACACTTGACAGTATTTAAAATATGGGTTTTAATATTAATTTTAAATCATTAAATGTTTTATTACTCAGAGAAACAAAAAAAATGTTATGTCAACCAATAAAAAAAAAATTAACCCGTGCCGAAAGAATACTAGTTAGTAAAACTCTTAAAATATTAGTCTTCTATTAGTCAAGTAAACATACTCTGAATTTATCATAATAGAATTTTTGTAAACTTTCCTACACAAGAATGCCCCACATGAGAAAAATTCTTGGTCATGGTTTTGTTTGTTTGTTCGCTATAGTGCTTCAAATAAAATTGGTGCCAAGTGTGGCATAATGGTTGTTGCGGATAAGGAATAAAACAGTACTCTTGCACATACATCAAAGTGGGAAATGACACCAAATTGTATATATATTAAAAACACTGAAACGTAGTGTCTTCTCTCTCTCTGACACACGGACATACACACAAACACCTCCTTCCTTTATGTGTACTTTATAGTTCATATATAGTTTTTGCGGGGACTTGTTATGGCACCACAAGATACCGAAGAAACCTCTTCTCAAAGCTCTGTATGTTCACCAGGTTCAACAACCCATCCAATGGGTACCAAATTCAGATATGTCTTGCATAGACTGTGGGGTGTTTCCACTTCTTGGAAGAAAAGAAACACACCACATGCTCGAAGAATTTTCCACAGAGATGTGGAGAAAGAAGAGTTCCAGTATGCCAGTACTCAGTGTCTCTCATCTTACTACAGTGTGTTTGTGGTTCGCCTAGCTATTATGGTCAGTGAATTTTCTCCAAACGCCACCTAGATATATGTATTTATGCATGGTTAATAAAATTGATATAACTGAGTACAGATCAGAGTGACTATGTGGTTGACAGTACAGGAAGATACTCTTATTGTTCTTTGAACAAAGATCAATGAATCCTAAACATTTTCTGTTTTCACATAATAAAACTATTGCCTGTGCTTCGTAGAAGAAAACCCATTTTGTTGAACTAACTAATATTTTGTATGATGCAGGTCATGCTAGCCATCTTGATTGGGCTGCTCACTTTACTAACATGGCATTTCACAAAGATTTATACTAAAATATCACTTAACAGCTTAGCATATGGCCTTCGTTATGAACTTCTCCAACGTCCTATCTTACGAATGTGGAATATTTTGAACACTACAGCTGAAATTACAGCAGCTCAAGTGAAGCTGTCTCAGTATGTAATCAGACGGTACAGCAATCCTGCCTCTCAAGCAGAAGAAGTAGAGGTTGACTCTTATACAGCTTGTTCATACCATAATCTTACTGTGTTCTTGTTATATTTGAGCACTGAGACCATTAACATTTTGCTTATTTCTAATGTTCAAACTCTTGGCAGCTGTATGAAGCAATGAGGGCTGTGACATGGGCATTGTTTGCTAGCAACAAAGCTCTCAATTCAATAACTATCAATTACAGAAATGGGTTTGTCCAGGCATTCCATAGGGATGTGAAGGGTAACAACACATTTTATATCTACTCTGATCTTGCAAATTACTCCATAGGTGCTAGTTTACTCTCAACTCATCAGGCTTGGAATGATAACACCATTCTTGGTAACCATTCTGCTATTTGGTATCGCGAACCACTTGATCCTCTCAGTGGAGAGAAGATTGGGAAAGCTAAGCAAATAGCACCAGAAGACTTAATCAATATTGCTGGCATTTCCCAAGTACCTGATGGTGTTGCTTCATGGCACGTGGCAGTGAGCAAGTTCACAGATTCACCTTTGCTTTCAGCAGCACTTCCAGTTTGGGACTCTTCTAACAGGAGCATTGTGGCTGTTGTGGGTGTCACAACTGCTCTTTATAGTGTAGGCCAGCTGATGAAAGAACTAGTTGAGTTTCATAGTGGTCATATGTATTTGACTTCACAAGAAGGTTACTTACTTGCCACTTCCACTAATGAACCCTTGCTTATAAATTCAACAAAATCCCCCAAGCTTAAGATGGCTGTTGATTGTAAAGACGATGTGATAAGACTTGGAGCTGAGTGGTTAGAGAGAACTTATGGAAACAAGTTTCCTCCAAGTCATGAGGCTCATATTGAGGATGCCTGGTTAGGCCACCAGCAATATTACATTGATTCTTTCTTCCTGAAGTTGAAGAGACTTCCTCTGGTAAATTTGGCCACACTGCACTTATTCTGCTAAACATAAATTGCAGGAAAATTTTCTGTCATTATTTCAATTCTGTTCAGACTGACCAATTTTATGTTGTAGTTTTTTGGGTGATTTATGATGATTGGCTTAAACTTAGTGCAGGTCGGTGTTATCATTATACCAAGAAAGTATATCATGGGAAAGGTAGATGAAAGAGCCTTCAAAACGCTGGTTATTCTGATATCAGCATCGTTATGTATATTGTTTATTGGATGTGTTTGCATTTTGATATTGACAAATGGCGTATCAAAGGAAATGAAACTTAGAGCAGAACTTATCCGTCAACTGGAAGCAAGAAGGAAGGCAGAGGCATCAAGCAACTATAAAAGTCAGTTTCTTGCAAACATGAGGTTAGTTTTTCAAGTTCATTATGAATTTAAAAATGATTAACCATGCTAAATTTCTATTTAGGCATTTTTCATACTATGGCAGAAACTTATTATGTAGATTTTTTATTCAACTTACTTTTAGGGAATTATATATCTAACAGTTGATCAGTAGCCTGAAGGTGTCTTAGCACAACTACGTAAAAAAAATCTTTTGTAGTTCTAAAAATGATTTTGTTTTGAAACATGCTGATTTGTCTTTAAGAGTGAGAGCCAAATAAGGAAGCCTTCAAACATTATGTACTATGATGATTTAACATCCATACATTTTCACTTCCTCCCAGGAGAATTGGCTAACATGCAGAACATCAGATATTAATAACCTATCTATGCCGCTTGGTTCATTTGTCTAGGAAGTTATTGCCTTTATGTGTTAGGACTTAGGAACTTAATTTTTGTTTTTCTCATTACAGTCATGAACTGAGGACTCCTATGGCAGCAGTGATTGGATTGCTTGACATTCTTATATCTGATGATTGCCTCACAAATGAACAATTTGCAACAGTTACTCAGATAAGAAAATGCTCAACTGCCCTACTCCGTCTTCTTAACAACATTTTGGATCTAAGCAAGGTGAGCTATACACACACGCACACATACATATAAATATACACAAACACACAAGCTAAGCCTTTTGTTCAAGAACATCTGATTCTGATCATATGCTCAGAGCTGCTTGCTGATAACCAATTTCAAGTTCCTTAATTATCTTAGATAATAAAAAAAAAAAGCTTTTCTGCCAAAATTTTGTTTTAATATTTCATAGAATATAGGTGGAATCTGGAAAATTGGTGCTAGAAGATGAAGAGTTTGACTTGGGAAGGGAACTTGAAGGGCTTGTAGATATGTTTTCTGTGCAGTGCATCAACCACAATGTAGAGACTGTTTTAGACCTGTCTGGTATGAATCTTAACAAAAGTAAAAAATTAAGCACATCATTACCAGTGTGTAATTACAATTTTCTGATGCGTCCAGCTAATAATATTTTTTTGCAGACAATATGCCTAAGGTAGTTCGAGGTGATTCTGCAAGGGTAGTTCAGATTTTTGCAAATTTGATCAACAATTCAATAAAGTTCACTCCAAGTAAGTAATATATTGTTCCTTCCACCATTTTCTGTTCAAGTGTTTTGGTATAATATAGCGGTAGTGAAGGACAAACAACTAAACAAGGAAAAAGATACCTTAATTCAAGAAAAAGAACTATAATATGACGCTTATATGCTGAAATTTGTAACAAAATTCAACAAAAATTTGATATCGGTTAATTGAATAATGACTTCCAAATCCACTCCCCAAGTTTCTGTCTCAAACTTCAAACACTGGTCGGTTCCTTGTTTTTCCAGAAACATGAAGGTTAGAACATGATAAAGGCTTCTTCTTTTCAGGCATGTAACTCTTAGAAGAGGTGCTACATAATGACTGGACTACAATTTGAGACTTAGTTTTGGTTGTTTTGTGGGTAGCTCCCACATTATGTAAGTTGTTATTCAATTGCGGGGTATCTCACACCTGTTCTTTCCTTCTGCAATGATTCTCATTTTTTTTTTTAATAACAAATGGTACAATTATTTTTTTTCATTATAATCCAATTTTATATCTTTTTGCATTTTCTTACTTCATTTATATCAAGGAAATCATTGTGTGATTAACAAGAAGGTCATTCTATTCAATCATGAAGAGGGGGGAGGGGATATAAACTGTTTCACGTATAGCTCCTGAAAGAATATTAGCCTATATCTATATTCATTAGCATTTTCCTTGAGGAATTATTAAATAACTCTATTACAGAGACTATATATTTCAGAAATTCTGAAAGAAGACTAATCTTAACTCTCTGAAATGGTTAACAGCGGGTCACATTGTTCTAAGAGGGTGGTGTGAGAATGCAAATTCTTGCAGTGATAGTGCAAATTTTCCTCTTGATCAGAAGAAACCGAGGACGGGACAGAAGACTAGAGCGAGGCAACATGAAGACCACCCAAAGAAGACATCCAAGAAAGATAACAAAATGATTCTGTGGTTTGAAGTTGATGACACAGGCTGTGGTATGAACCTAAAACTGCTTTGAGAACCATTAATCTTATGGCAAAAGAAAAATAATGTTAAGGTAATCCATAGTGATTTGCTTCTCGTATAATATTGACTTGTCTGTGACTCCCATCTGTTATAGGTATTGATCCAAGTAAATGGGATTCTGTGTTCGAAAGCTTCGAGCAAGCAGACCCCTCAACTACTAGATTGTAAGTACTTAGAATTTTCATAGAAGAAAAGATATAAGCCTGACAGAATTTAATTTACCTAACAAAAGTTGTCATTGAACTTTCAAATGAATATAAAACCTATAGCTCATAATTTTAAGAACCTCTTGAATGTTAAGATCTGAAGATTTGAAGAGTTCTGAAACATTTCTCCCATTTCAGGCATGGAGGCACTGGTCTTGGACTCTGCATTGTCAGGACCTTGGTAAGGCCCTCATAGGAAATTTTATTTCCCAAACACTTGAAAATTTATTTGTAAGATGTTTGAATATATAACAAATACAAAAAATTTAAAATTTATGCGTTGTTTTATATATCCTAAATGATATAGGGATGATATATATTTGTTTTGTATATGTCAAGCTCAGATAAATAAATAGGTTTCCCAAAACTAGAGAAATTAGAATACCACCTTAATTCTTTTGAGTTTCACATCAGTCAAGGACAGTTAGCATTTGTAACGACTGCTGAAAACTTTTATTACAGCTTATAAGTATCCTGAACAAAAACAAGAAAATAATATTTTTATTTTGTGAGAGCAGCAAGGTTCCATTCATGTTTTAAGTAAATAATTTGTATGTGCCTTTTTTTCAAATTTTTTTTACTAAAATAACATGATACTCTACTGAATTGAACATTGTTTCCTTTCATCTCACTAGTACTTAACTATGGCAGATTAATAAGATGGGTGGAGAAATCAAGGTTGTCAAAAAAGAAGGCCCAGGAACTCTGATGCGATTATATCTTCTTCTAGGTGCACCAATGGATGCCACTGAACAACATTGTCAGTTTGATTATGCAGACAACAACTTAGTGGTGAGAGCAATCACTCTTTTTGGCTAATTATACTTGAAAAAAATTATATGACACATAACGGAAACAGGAACATACTTGAGCACCAAAAAGCTCTTTACCTTTTCAAGACAAAATATAAAACATCATAAATTCACTAACCAGACTCCAAATCTGGTTCTAGATTCAATAATCCTTTTAAACATCAAAGAAAAAGAAAAAAGTAGTTTCTGTCTGGTAGGAAGATAACAGAAAATCATTGCATGGATTATATGCAGGTATTGCTTGCTTTACCTGACAACATGGGTCGTTTTATCACATCCAAATGGCTAGAGAAAAATGGGGTTTGCACCACAGAGGCATCTGACTGGAATGGACTAACACAAACCCTACGAGAACTCTTTCAAGCAAGAAGTTCAGTTCATAATAATTGCTTTGATGCACAATATTACAGAGTAAATGAGGGTTTGAAGTCTAAATTGCTCAACATAAAAGAGATGAAGAACCCAACTTTCGTCATTGTGGTTGACATAGGAGTACTTGATTTGAGCACAGATATATGGAAGGAACAGCTTAACTTCCTTTACAAGTACTTTGGAAGAGCCAAGTTTGCATGGATGCTAAATCATGACACTTCCAATACCATAAAGATGGAGCTCCGTAGAAAAGACCATAAACTGATGATGATCAACAAACCACTTTACAAAGGAAAAATGGTTCATATTTTGGAAGCAGTCATAAAAGAGAGGAACCTTGAGCTGCAAAAGAAGAATGCCACTACGAAAGAGGGTGGTGATGTGTGCGAGTTTCTTGAGATTGATTCTACTCATTTTGATGCTGCTAGCTCTGATAGTTCTGACATATCTGAAATCGGTATTTCTAAATCTAATCCTATTGACAAAGAAAGAGAATGTATTGCAAAATCACTTCCTTCATCGAAGAACCAGATAAAGAACTGCTTAGTTGGGTTAACTGATGAGTGTTTGGAAGATAATAGCAATTCAAGGATTGAAGAGTCATGTCAAAGCAGCCCCAACTCTCATGAAGCCATTGAAGGTACAGAAGCAAAAGTAGAGTCCACTAAAGAAGCATCATTTCCAAGAGAAGCTCAAGGGGAAGAAGATTCTGAATGTGGAGAAACACAGAAAGTTGGTAGCTCGAGTAATGAAGTCAATGGAAAGAAATCTCTTGGAGGGTTGAGGATATTGCTTGCAGAAGATACTCCGGTGCTTCAAAAGGTTGCTACCATAATGCTTGAAAAAATGGGAGCTACAGTTTCTGCAGTAGGTGATGGACAACAAGCAGTGAATGCTCTGAATTGCGTGCTTAGTGCAGAAGATTGTAGAAAGGAGTCTCTTCTGAAGGAGAGAAACACTAGATCTCAAACAGAAAGTCTCACCCGCCCTCCATATGACTTGATTCTAATGGATTGTCAGGTTAGAGTTATGGAAGAATACCAATGCTTTAATCTTTACTTATCTGACATTCTTGCTAATAGAAGAAACCGAAGAAAGCCAAAGTCCAAAAGCAATAGGCAGTTTTTTGAAGTGTTTGCTATCAAGCTTTCCAATAAGAACATCACACATAATTATCCTTTACAGTTCAACTTCACATGTCTTGTTAATATCAACGTCCTAAAAATGCCAACAATGCCTCAACTTGTCATGTAGTCTATGTTTAACAAAAAGCAAAGACTTAAGTGTAGTTCTTAAGGTATCTATTATCACAAACATCTTTCTTCCTCAAATAAATAGTAAAAATCAGACTGAGTTTTCCCATGAATTTGGTTAATTACTTGTGTGATTTGTGAAATTTTCAGATGCCAAGGATGGATGGTTATGAAGCAACAAAGGCAATAAGGAGATCAGAAATGGGAACAGGATTGCACATTCCCATAGTTGCACTTACAGCTCATGCAATGTCATCTGATGAAGCCAAATGCTTGGAGGTGGGAATGGATGCTTATTTAACAAAGCCAATTGACTTCAAGCTCATGGTGTCTACCATTCTTTCTCTCACTAAAACACCATCCTCATTTCTCACTTCATCCCCAAGCTAACAGAGGAACAAGTAGGGATTTACCACTTATAAATAGTAACATCAAAAGCTTATGATATGTATGTATTGTAGAAATTTTGTCCAATTTTCCTTTCACTTAACTTAGCTCACTCGTTACCATTAATGATTAATGGAGTTAATTGCTCTTCTTTGTTTCTTCAATTGCATGAAATTAATTCCAATGAAGATCTGAGTATGACTCTGTTAAACTCATACCTAAGAGGTGGTGATGTCGCTGCCTCATCATGGTTTATACAAGGCGTGAATAGCGAGAGACAAAGGATTAATAGTTATTTTACTTTCTTGGGTCGAGTTTTTATATTAAATCTAGGTTAATTCTGCCTAAGCCAAATCTGCAATGACAATTATGAATTATTTATTTATCAATTAATTTTGTTGTGGGATATTAATAGAAAGTTTGATTCAAACCTACGTCAATTCATCTTTCTAGATAATATCCAAATAACATTTTGAAAATAAATCTCCAAGGTAATTGAAAGATGGATTTTCAGGTGAACATTAAAATTTAATTTGTGATAGTAATATATTCTTAGAGTTGTTAGCAAAAAATTTAGATATTATAAATACTTATAACTTTTTCCAAACGGTTCCATAAAAATAATAAGAATAACCTAGTGACAAGATAATCCAAAAAATCAATAATATTTTCTTCAATCTACTACAAGACACATACACGTGTACGAGACAATTCAAAGAAAATAACTATTTCCTAAGTATGATGGCTTGTGAAGTTGTGAACAATGATTTTTATAATAACATGAGTAAATTATTGTTTCAAAATCTTAAATTTGGTTCTCTAATAAATATCTTTTAAATAATTTAGTTTCTACAATAGTTATATAAATACTCAAATACTATTACAAGTAAAATAATTACCAATATACCAAACAATATTATAACAACTCAAAACAATAACTAGCATACCCAACAGTACATCTATATAATTAACATAAGGATTTAGTTGTTTCAAAAATATTTTTTTAAAAAAATTAATTTAAGAATTTTGATCTTTCAAGAATTAAATTAAAATAAAATATATTTTTAAAAAACTAAAATAATAATTTACTCTAATAATATTAAGATTAAATTAAACATTTGGTCCTTATATCTTTATCGTAATTATAAGTTAGTCCTTATACATGTTGACCCATTGAGCAAAAGACTCTTAAAGTAATTTTGATGATAACAAACAAATTGAACCATTGCAGGAAAATCAAATCCAAAAGCTCATCAAGGCAAATCAAGAACAAAGAATATTAGACGGATAATTAGGACCTGAAAGTGTAAGAAAATAATAGAAACTGGAGTTCAAAATATTTTCCAAAAAAATTATGTGTGAGGTAGCTTTCTAAAACCTAAGTTTTCTTAAAAGACAAAACTTTCGCCTAGCAGTCGACTTTCACAAATATAGCAGTCGACTGATAGATGTGAAGCTTTGATAATTACCAAACAGAAAGCCACCAGTCGACTGATATGAAACTAATAGTCGATTGATAGCCAACAGAGTGCTACCAGTCGACCGCTAGGAGTTAAGAGTCGACTGATATCCATTACAGTAGATTGCCAGATGTATCAGTCGACTGCCAAGCTACAATTTTTGAAAACTTTCCCTCCATAATGCAACCAGTCGACTGCCAAGGCATAGCAATCGACTGCCATAACACTGTTTTCAAAAGTGAAGCTTTCCAAAATGTCACCAATCGACTATCATATGAGCATCAGTCAACTGCTGCACACTGCACTTCTAAAAATTTTGAATTAAGAACACGACAGTCGACTTGCATGACATATCAGTTGACTTGCATGTTACAGAGGTGACATTAGGGTTAGTACAAAAGGCTAGTTTTGCAGAGATTACACTTGATTTATTTTCTGATCGATTTTTAACCTTTTCTCTTGCAAGAATTCTATAAATAGAGCCTCTGAAAAGCCTCAAAAATAAGAGAAAAACAACTAAACGAAAATCATCATCTGAAAATTATTTGAGCTTTGGTTCCTATCATTTTCCTTAGTTTTTCTTCTGTAAAAATCTACTCTAATTGAGAGAGTTCTTGAGCTGACAAAATCCTTTCTCTAAACTGAGAGATATCAAGGAAAGGTTTTCCTTATAGGAGTTTTTTTTTAAGAAAGGGAAGTGAGAATCTGTAGTGGCTCATAAGTGCCCTAGTTAAACTTGTGGAGATAGTGAAAAATCTCAAGTGTTGACTTGGAGATTGGATGTAGGCTTGTTAATAATCTGAACCAGGATAAATTATTGCGTATCTTTTATTTTTTGCACATTATTCTCTGCATTTATCTTTAGAAAATTTATCTACTGCCATAATTGATACTTGCTACTACACTTCCCTTCTTGATAGAAATACTCTTGTCCCTCTGTATTGAATCAGTTTAACTAAATTAATTTTTGCTCTTATAAGTTGTCTACATCACTGGCTAAGCTAAGTTTAAATTCTTCAAAAATTTTAAACACCCAATTCACCCCCCCTCTTGGGTGCCAACCATTTCCAACAATACATATAATTAATATAATTTAGACCAACATAAATTGATACAAATGGTAAAAGATATTAAGAAAAACTTTCACGCTAAATTAGAATCTCTTTAAAGCTATCTAAAATCCTAATTGGTGAACATTCCTTCCTAAGATGAAATTACAAAATTATTTTTGATTTAGACTTATACAATAATCTTTTGAGTTAAATTTTTAATAATAGTTTTGTATGTCTTCCCTTATTATTTTTTTTTACAAAAATAAATAATGAAGTTCTGGGCTTATGGGTAGAATTAGACTTGTTGGACGAAATTACGTGGGCCAGATGGGCTGGTCCCATTTATGTGAGCCCATAATAAACTTGTTGCCCAAGTTGCTGCTGCCTCGAAGCAATGAACAATATGCTAAACGACTGAGAATAACTAGGCAAGGTGGAGGCTTTGAGTATAGATTTGATTAAGGAAGAGCCATAGGGGCTTAATTTCATCGACATGGCGAGGTACGACAGAGCAATTACAGTGTTCTCACCCGATGGCCATCTCTTTCAAGTCGAATACGCCCTCGAAGCTGTTCGTAAAGGCAACGCCGCCGTCGGCGTCCGCGGAACCGATATCGTTGTTCTCGGAGTCGAAAAAAAATCAACTGCTAAACTACAAGACTCCAGGTACTCCCTCATTTTCGCACCCTGTATGTGTAAATTTGGATTTTTTATTCTTTTTCTTTTTTTCTTACTTTCATTTTAGCATGACATGATGTTCGTAGCCGATGTGATTTATGTGGTTAGAATTCTTAAGGGTAGATCCGCTTCTGATTAGGAAATCTGATGCTAGGGATAATGAGATTAGCTTTGGGGTTTTGTAGTGTGTAATCCGTCTTTCCTTTATTAACTCCATAGGTACTTTTCATTCAACATTAACAGCCATTTGATTTTAAACCCGTTTAAAATGAATTGGGTTGCAAGTATAGTTCATGAGGTTTTCCATGGTAAACCCGATCCTCAATGCTGGATTGAAGTGTCTGAGTACCTGCAGAAGGAGTTGAGGTATGGAGCCCCTCGACTGTCTGGCACGCCCTTGGTCGCTCAAGTTAGGTCTAGGAGAAATAGAGTAACGGTATACAAATGTACATACCTTAAATTGGAGGTGAAGGCATATATATACAGGAGAAACGTCGGGTGGTCATAAGGGCCTTTTCATACATGGGAATAATTATATGAAAGGAACTGATCACACTTGTTATAAACCGTTGGTACGGAGAATTGGAGCAGTAGTGGAGTTGGTTAGTCAATGAATGGTTGGCAGCAGTAGTGGAGTAGGTGATCCTACCTGAAGAGTGATAGGAGACCAATCGGTCAACTTTAGGGCGCCCTTTCAATGGTAGAGAAAAGTTACCCTCATGATTGATTGGTCGATTGGCCTTGGTGCAGTGCCCACATCACTTATAAACATTTTATTTCCTATGATTTTCATTATACACAATGACAAATAGAGCATTTTGTGATGTTAAAGTTATTTACTAGAGCGTTTTGTGTTCTCTTTTTTCACTATATTGTTGCTTTTTGTTTTGCAGAACAGTGAGAAAGATTGTCAATCTGGATGATCACATCGCCCTTGCTTGTGCCGGATTAAAAGCAGATGCCCGTGTTCTTATAAACAGGGCACGAGTTGAATGTCAAAGCCATAGGCTTACAGTTGAGGATCCAGTGACCGTTGAGTACATAACACGTTACATTGCAGGCCTTCAGCAAAAGTACACACAAAGTGGTGGTGTGCGACCATTTGGCCTTTCAACCTTGATTGTAGGCTTTGATCCATACACTAGTGCACCATCCCTGTACCAAACAGATCCTTCTGGGACTTTTTCAGCCTGGAAGGCTAATGCAACTGGCAGAAACTCAAATTCTATTCGGGAGTTCCTAGAGAAGAATTATAAAGAAACCTCTGGGCAGGAAACTGTAAAACTGGCAATCCGAGCATTGCTTGAGGTGAGTAATTTTGTTCTTCCAGCATTTTTGAAACAATGCTAAATTCACTTTCTTGCCTCAACCTTCAATGTTGTCTAATAGGCCACTGCCCTCTTCTGTTATTTGCATGTGTCTGGCTTCTATATGTAATCTGAAGTCAATGACTTAAGAGAACTTCTGGAGATTGCCTTCAGTTCTGTATGTTTGTGAAGTTGATAAATGGAAGAAACCTTTAGAGAAGTAGTCAATTGTAAATTAGGATCATGGTATTCAAAATCGCGGTCTTGATCAAAAGATTGATCAGTATCACGAACCTACAGGCTATTTCTGATCCAGATCGGTTGGAGGATCGCAACTGCACAGGATCAGGATGGGATCAAGATCTTCATCTTGATCCTGAGATCACAAGATTGTACAATCTCATCTGATCTGGGCAGGGCCAAATTTTTTTATTTTAAAAAGGGGGCAAATGCTGCATTTATGGATAAGGCTTTCCTATCCTAAAGGTGTGCAGCGTCCAGCCTCACCATTGCTGTGTTTTGGCCAAAGTTCAAACCATTTCTGCACTGTGTGTGCATCTCTGTTCGAACCTTCGCTGGGCTGCACTCTGTTCTGCCTTCTGTATCTTCATTCTGTGTCTCTGTGTGTGTGTGCTGCATCTGTCTTTGACTGCTAGTATGGTATATGATATACTGAAACATAGTGCGTGTGACTTTGTGTTGCTACTTGCTAGCTTGTTTTAAATTAAGCTTTAAAATTCTCTATTAGGCATTAGCAATTGCTGGGTAGTAGTAGTGCAGTGAGCTGCGTGCTGGTAGTGGTAGTGTATATATATATATTAGAAACTTTGTAGTTTAGACATACATACATACATACATACATACATACAATATATTACTAAATATATATTTTAATTAATTTTTGAAAATTGATACGATCATACAATCCTTGAAC
Organism: Senna siamea; assembly: GCA_031216115.1. Lineage (NCBI taxonomy): Eukaryota > Viridiplantae > Streptophyta > Magnoliopsida > Fabales > Fabaceae > Senna > Senna siamea. The sequence goes on from CM062358.1 coordinate 17,678,466, forward strand.
CAATCTTGTGATTCAATCTATCTTGTGTCTCTCTCGATTCTATACAAGATCTCAATCTTGATTACCATGATTAGGAGGCCTTACTCTTGGATAACTAACTTAAATGTTAGAAAAAGACATTTGTATGCCTAACATAGGCTGAGGAGGCTTTTGCTGAGAGTTAAGATTGTCGCTGAATATTATTCATATATTTAAGATATCATCTCATGCTAGTTTTTTATTTAAAGAATGTTTTCTTGCTAGACATTGCATATATAGTAGTTGATAGAGTAATTACATTAGATAAAATAACAGATTGTATAGACTGGTTTTATGCAGACATATACATACAGACGAGTTTGAATCTACGCATAAACTTTCAATTTTTCTTGTTAACTTAGTTTTCATGTCCTTGTTGGTGCATGATTTTGTACCTTAAAAAGGAAAAGCATACAACCTTGATTTTGCCCACTACAACGGTGAACCCTTGTTGTGTTACTTTATACTGGCGTCATAGTACATATGGGAAGACAGACAGTTGTAAATGGTTTCTTGTTTTGAAAGTCTAGCGGCTTGTGAATGCATGGGCAGCTTATTATAAAATTTCACCTTCATAGTGATACTTTCACTAGCTTTTGACTGTTTATTTTTTATCTGTATCACCAAACAAACGAGTGTAAAACCTGATAATTCTGATATTTGTGCATTAATTCAAAACTGTTATCTGAACTATCAAACTTTGAAATGGAGCAAATTAATTCTGTCTACTGCCCATGCTGCGGGCAAATTATGTGTATGAATTTCACCTGGTGGAGCTGGTTTCTATAACTGTACTTGTTACAACTTTCCCTTGTTTGCTGTTGTAATTAGGTCGTCGAGAGTGGGGGAAAGAACATAGAAGTTGCTATGATGACTAGGGAGCATGGCCTGCGGCAACTTGAGGAAGCTGAAATTGATGCCATTGTAGCTGAGATTGAAGCAGAGAAGGCAGCTGCTGAGGCTGCCAAGAAAGCCCCTCCTAAGGAAACATGATTTTCTTTTCTTCTCTTTTCTTCTGTTACTACTCGTACATTGTTCTTGCAGGGAGTTGGGCCTACTTACTGGGTTAAATTTGTATCGCTGTCTGTATTGTGATGTCTTTGGAATACCAAGTCTCTTGCATTTAGCAACTGATAGATTTTTTTCTTTTTTGAATTGCTATCAACTGAGATATAGATTCTTGTTAAATCAAAACTCATGCCAATTCCTACCCAAAAATCCTTCATCAGCACATAACCAGTTTATAAAAGAATTATCTTTTTACAGGTAATTTGAAATATTTATTCGATAATATGCTACATCATAAAGAATAAACGCAAATATGCATGTCGGAAGTATGTTATCAATGCCCTCATAAATTTGATGTAAAGATTTGCATATTTAAGGCCCTCATAAATATGCTACATCATATGAGGTTCAGAATCAACGTAAAGATTTGCATACTTCTAACAGCCCTCATAAATATGCTACATCATAAAGAAGTATATTCTCTTTCCACAAGTAATTTGAAATATTTATTCGACTATATGCTACTGCATATAGAATCAACGTAATTATGCATGTTGGAAGTATATATTCAGGTAATCAGCTAAAAAATATACGTTTCTCAATTTTTCTTCAGAATAATAAATGATTGATTAATAATCAAAACACGATCCTAGCTAACTTTCGGTTTTTCATCTATTTCAATAACACTTCTCTTCTTTAAGGAGGTGAGGTTTTTGGGCTCCATTAAATGATGGTAATAGCGCAGAAAGAATATATACGAAAAGTGTTCGTAGTCATAAAGGTCTCCTTGGCCCAAAAAGAATATTGAAAGATACGGGCCCATTTAGGCCACCGTTTATGGCCCAAAATAAAAATGGATTTGAGGAAAAATTTTGGCCCATGCAGGTCTCGAACCTGCGACCTTCGCGTTATTAGCACGACGCTCTAACCAACTGAGCTAATAGGCCAAGTTGATATATTGATTCTATTATTGTATAATATTTATTTCGGTTATTTATTAATTTTAAAGTACATCTATGTCGCAGTGAACCTGTGAATCGCGTAACGCTGACAGAGGAAGAAAAGCAACGAAGATTATACACACCATGAAAGAAGATTACGAGGTAATTCTCTTATTCGATATCCTCTGTGAATTAACTTAAATATATCATAAAATTTCTGAAAGTTTTATACTTTTTTTTAAAAAATAAATAAATAACTATGATCATAAGCCCTGTTCTCAACTCGTCGTGATAGCATCAAATTTCAGTGCATTAGTATTATTTTTTCTTGTGAATAACCGCATGATTAACCGTTGGTTACATTTCTGTGCCTCTGGTTGTTGAAAGTTTCCTGGATTCTCGTATATATTTGAACCACTAGCTTATTGAGTTAGGGCTTTGTCGATTTATCTTCCTGGTAGTAGTATGTATGAGTCAAGAAAGTCTCCTCAAGGTGTAATGGTTTGCCTATTTCTTTCATTTACAGGATAATTGTGAGAAAAATCACTATTTAGCTTCGTGAAATTGGGTAAATACATGGAAGTGGGAAGGTTTCATTCGCCACTCCTGTTATCTTTTGCCTTGGTAATCGGTAAAACCCCATTAACCAAAAAACCAGAACCAGCTTTCAATATCCACTGAACTTTTCTAAAGCTTGCATCTGAAACCTCATTTTATTGGGATGCCATAGAGTTTCTACTTCATAGACATTTAACAGATGAAAAATGCTCATGTACATCAAGCATGCCATAAATTATGTACAATTGAACTAGCAGATATTTAATCTTTCTTGAGGTTTTTCTCTCTTGGAAGTCAGTTTGGCTCTATTGGGAGAGATGTGGTTCTTCTGATGGAGAGGAGAATTGTTACTTTCTCTTTTGAATAAAACATGTCTCACTCTACCAAAAAAAAAAAACATGCCTGTCTGATAATTCTGTTAGCTTTCCTCTATTATTATTTACCATTTAGTTACTTATTTTTCCACTAGTTTGAATCTGAGTTACTGTAGCATTTTCATTCTAATTGCTGAAGGGTGCTTCTATTGCCATCATTGATTTTCTACGTGTATTTGTATGATGCAAAATAGTAAACTTACCTAATGATGGGGATGGTATAGTATGAGATGTCTCTAGAGTAGTATGGGTTACCCAGGTCTCACATCGAATAAAATGGGATGCTCGATGAAATACTTAAGTGGCTTGATTCTCCTCCTTCAATAGCTAGCTTTTGAGAGAGGGTTCTTCAAGTCACTTGAGTTCCATCATTTGGTATCAGAGCCTAGTTTGCCAACAGCACAAAGAGGGTTATCTATGAACGGCTCTGATTGGCAGAGGGGTTGACCGCAGTAAAGTGAAACAACGACGAGTGAAGTGTCGCAAGTGCAACTGCCAGGACGTCGGCTCTTCAAAAGCAGTGCTATGATGGGGATGAGGATAGCATGGAATGTCTCTAGAGTAGTATAGGCTACTCAAGTCCTAGATCGAATAAAATGAGATACTCGATGAGATATTTAAGTGGCAAGATTCCCCAAGTCACTTGGGTTCCATCACCAAGCTATTAACTGGATCTTTGATGGCTAGCTTCCTTTTATTGCTAGAATTTTCACTCTGTGAGGATCTTAGTTGTGTTTCCCATAAAAAAAAAAGTGATCATTCTTAATAATTTGAGGTATGGTGGTGTAAAAGGCAGAAGCATAAAAATTAACAATATTGTTTGTATTCATTAATGTCAAACCATTAATCAAAGCCTTTGGTTGATCAAATATCACATTTTATACAAAACCGTTGACTAAGCATAAATTGATGGCATAAAATTTAATTTGAACATTACCAACTTCTTCAACGTCAGAAATTCAGAAATCCTGTGGTGTTGAGAAATGAAATTTTTGTTCTCTGCTTCCCCTGGGATTTTCAATCTAAATGATCACTATCTGAGATTATGATTTTCTTTTTGAATCATTTTTTGGGTTTCAGATTGAAGAGAAAAAGCAGGCTGCTGCTGATGTTTTGTTTCAATACTCAAAATTTGTGATGGCATGCATTGGGAATCAGGTTCGACCATGTGATATGCGATTACATTTGATGAAGGTATGATACAACATTCTCTGTTAGTTTCTGGATAGCAACAGCAGCACTTGTCTACATAAAAGGGTGTCTATGTACGGAAGCTGAAGGGATTTTTCCTTCAAAGCCAGCAAGCTCTTATTCCATTTATGCATCCATACCTTCAGACTTTTCATTGTTTTTACCATCATTTTTCAGGAAATTTCAGGTTTGCCAACTTCTCTAAAAAGGGAGTCACCACAGACGGCAGCATCTCCAGATGCAATGGGTGAGTCATCAAGCTCAGGTACAGCTAGACAAGATAAAACGGACAATTTTCGATCTCTATAGTTGGGAGAGGAAGGCTATGCCCGATACGTATGTATTGTTCTTCTGCTTACAGTGATACACTAGTGTAGAATTAAAACTGCAAAGGCTTGAATTCGGCATTTAACAGGAGAGATATCATTTTTAAGCTTGCTGTAACGTTGGTGTGTTTTATTTTTGGTTCAACTTGTACAACTGATCTTGAAACTCGAGAGTTAGAATTCTGAGAGATGAATCTGTTGTTATAGCCCACATTATGGAATGAATCATATCGTCAAACTTGTCTTCTTCAACGAATATGGTGTTATTTTTTCAGTCTTACACAACCTTCTTATTTTATATAGTTTGGTTGATTAGTACAGGTGAAACTTATACTGATAATGATATAATCTATATATGACTTAGTTATTCTCCGATGTCCGGTAACTAAAACAAAGTGAGTAATTTTTTTTTTTTTGTTATGAGCTTCTCTAATTACAACATGAAGAATAGATATTTTTACACATCAACACTACATAATTGGGTCTTTTTAAAAGCATTTTTACATGCTGTGTTTGTATTAGAAATTCTGAGAGAAAAATATAAATAAATGTATTTAAATCTATTATCTTGATTTCTTATTTTTATTGAAAATTTTCTTTTGATTCTTGAAATAATATTTTTCTAAATAAATTTGTAAGTTTCTAAACTGTTGTAAATATCATGTGCGATAACTTTGTTAATACTAATGCTATTGCTATACAGAGACATCTAATTAGAATGCTTTTTCTCCAACTCTTAAATGACTATTCAGCTTGCAATGAAGATTTGTATATTAGTCTGCTCAAAGGTCTGATTCTCTGTTCATTCGTTGTGAACTATTGTAGGAATTTCAATGTAAAGATCAATTATTTGTCAGCATATATATGTTGAACTTTCAATTGTGCATTGTCCATTCCATTGCCTTCAAAACGTCACTTCTTGATGTGGCTTGCCCTCATCGTTTAAAACGAAGAAGACTGAGATTGGGTCGAATATGGTTGAATTAAATATCTTGGGGGGACACTTCAGATTATTATATTGTTGTGTCATTCACATACCCCATTTATCGTTTATCCTTCAAACTCATGCCATTAAACATATCCTGAGATGTAATTCACGTGCCAAATGATATTATAGGCAGAAATTCCCATGACTCACCTAAAAAGATACTACTTACATCGTCTTTCTTCCAATTCTAATTTGATTTTCTTTAATTTAAAAGCAGACAATGTTATTATTTTCATTTTGTAAGATAATTCAATTTTACTCTTTTATTATATTATTCGTCCAATATTTAATGTTCGATTTAATAACTTGTTGAGATAAACAGTATTTCTTTTATCTAAAGTGAGTAATTTGTACTCAATTTTGATGGTTTAATTAATAAATTTTTAAATTTTATATTAAATTTAACATAAAAATGTAATAGGAAATGATGAAGTTAGGCTTCACTGACTGTCCACGACGATCACACAAACAAACAGTGATCAACATTAATATGTGTCAAGTACACATGTTCTTATGCTTCTTCCTTTGTTCTCAATAAGTGCAATTGAGAACAAGAAGTTGGTCAAGCATAAAATTGAATTACGTGAGAAAAATGTTTGTGGCATTGTCAAATAACATAAACTATTATTTTTCAAATCCTTATTACAAAATGTATTTACATTTAGTATTTAACATATTAAACAATGTTTTAAACAAAACTAACTTTAATAAAAAATACTCCTAATGTTTAAGCTCACATATATTGGTCTTGGATTAGCTTTAAATTTTTAATTATAATTTATTAAATTTAACAAATTTAACATTTCTAAAATTTTAATTTCTATTATTTTTCAAACAAATAAAAACACATTTATTAAAATAAAAATGAAATGTATAATTTTTATTTGTGTCAATAAAATTTACTTTTTACATAACTTGACAATGTAATTTTATTTTTAATATAACAGTAAAAATAATTATATTGATTCAAATTGATACTCTATTTTTATATATAGTATTATTAATGAAAAAAATTAAGCATTTTTTTAAAAGAACATATATTATATATAAAATTTTAATTTTTTTAAGTAAAAAAACGTATTAAAATGTAAATGATTAAATGGTTCTTGCCGTTAGTTGAGTTTTGACTATACAGGGAGAGAGAGTACAATATATTACCAAAAAAACTGAGAGTAAAATAATTATTATTAAATTATAAATTAATAATTTATATTAATACATTAATTTATTATAAATATTAAAATTATTTTTATGTTTACATTAGTAATTTCCAAATTAATATAGACTATTAATTTTTAATGTATAATAATTATTTTATTTTATCACTATTCAACTAAGATCACTTTACCATCTTATACAAATATTAAAATTATATAGCAACATGAGTTAAATTTAACAGTGATTAATTTTTCATGATGTAACGAATAAAATTTAAATTTTTATATCAACATTAAATAACACATTAAATAAAAGTGTTATTGATAAAAAATAATTGTAAAAGAATTAAAATTATTTAAATTAATTATATATATTACGATTATGGAATATCGTGATCAAGGGACCCACTTATTTATTACTTTATTATTTGAAACAGCACTTTAGTGAGTTAGAATTTTGGCCGGTTTGAGGCTTTGTGGCAGAATCAGAATCAATAATACGTAAAGGATTTTTTTTTTTTGGCCAAAACGGAATGAGATATTTTAAAACGTATTTTTTTAAGTGTTGAAATATATTAATTTTAGACATTAATTGGTATATGAATTAACATGTAAAATAAATATTTTATATTACATGTATACATAAATTAATGTATAAAAATAATATATTTTAACAACAAAAATGTGTCTAAGAGAATCCATATTCTAAGAAATATTGACTGAGAGAGTAAATCTGTAACGTTCAAAAGGGCAATGTTGTCCTTTGATGTGAGAGCTGTATTTTTTAGCGCCCATCGCTAATGCTCATACTTTTCCTGCCACCCTTATCAGTTATCACTATTCCCTATAAATGACAACCAATTAACTATATACCGCTAATACTAGTATATGCTTCCATCATGCACATTAATTTAACAATAAATTATACTAATTAATCTTTTTTAAAAATTTGAAAATTTTATTTAATATTGTAAAATTTAATACAATATTATACATATTTTTAATTTTTTTTATTAATATAATTAATATTTTATTATGTAATTACTTTAAAATAATAAAATTATTTAAAGCCTTGGCAAATACTTAAGAGTTGAACACTTTATTGAGAGAAATAATATTCGAAACATGAGATGGACTTTGTTCTAAAAATTACGGAAATACCCTCAACAGGGCCCACTATCCGTACTGCATCTGATCTGGCAGTCTTAGTGTGGGTATGTTCTGCTCTGCATGTTCGTTCACGTTATGCAATCAGAAAATCCACAATGAAAAATATAAAATTCACCCCTAACCCAGGTTAAAATTACAGAAAAGGAATTTAAGGAGCGGGCATTTTGGTCCATAAATCTTCAATACATTAAAAAAAAAAAAAGGAAAAATTACTGGGTATTGCTATTGCAGGCTGTCTGCCCGAAGCTATTAGTTTGTATGGTACTTCTCAAAAAACAAAACAGTACCAATGCTTTCTCTTTTGCTCTTCCTGCTATAGCCTATAGCCACAGGTATGGTATGCTATACCTATGCTATATCCTCAAACTGAAACTGCATTCTCTACTCCTTCAGATTCAAGCAAGATCAGTGTTTAATTGTTTTTGTGTTTGTTTGGTCTTCAAAGCTCATACACCCATAAAAAATATCCCACAAAGTGGAAATGGCCTAGCTTTTGTTTTTGTTTTTGGTCTTTTAGACCCAAACGAAAAGAAAGTAACTTTGTTCTCAGAGTTCGAGGCAGGAACGAACCAAAGAAGCCTCCATTTTAGCTTTACTAACCACACAAACAAAAAGAACCAAGCTTTCTTCTTCTTCTTTCATAACCCCATTAATTCTCCTTTTGCTTCTTTCTAGTTTTGTTCTGCAAAATCGGCTGATCTACGTGCAGCAAGAAACTGAGAGAAATACAAAATGGGTTGCTGCCATTCGAGAATAGAGAGGGAAGAAATGGTGGCGCGTTGTAAAGCCCGGAAGCGATACATGAAAGAGTTTGTTGAAGCAAGGCATGCTTTCTCTGCGTCTCATGTAATGTATATACGCTGTCTTCGTAGTACAGGATCTGCTCTCCTTCAGTTCGCCAATGCAGAGACCACGGTCCACCACTACCACCACCACCTCCCGCCGGAGCCCCATCCGATCCGCCCGTCTCCGCCTCCGCGGACGCCGTCGCCTATGCCGCCTCCCTTGCCCCCAATGAGCCCCAGCTCGGACACCTGGACTTCCATGACGGCCTCCCCTGCTCTGCCTCCGCCTCCTCCTCCTCCACCGCCGCCGCCGGTCTCGTCTTCCGCTTGGGATTTCTGGGACCCGTTCGTGCCGCCGCCTCCTGCGTCCTCAAGGTCCGTGACGGAGGAGGAATGGGAAGCGACGACAACGACAGGGTCCGAGGTTGTCGTTACAGGGGCGGCGAGCATGACGGCGCCACCGTCTGTGGTGAGTGGGTTCTCGAAGGAGACCCCAAGTAGCGACCTTGCAATGGTGGTTTCGAGAAACACGAAAGATCTCGTTGAGGTTATAAAAGAGCTTGACGATTACTTTCTCAGAGCTGCTGAAGCTGGTAACCATGTCTCCTTTCTCTTAGAAGCCCCATGCTCTGGCTTCTCTAATCAAACTAAAGGAAGTAAGTAAATAAATTAAGAAATATATATTTTTAGTTATTTTGTAGACTGGGTTGTTTTATGCCATTGAATTTTTCAGATTTATGAATTCAAAGGATGTGTTTGCAATTGTTGTTCGCAGGTAGAGTGTACAACTATGGATGGAGTTCATCGTTGTGGGCATGGGGTTCGAGTCCCAAACCCAATGGATTTGGCAAGTTTAGTGAGGAAATTTCTGTTAGTAATTTTGGGGGTAAAGTTGTTAGTGTAAATGGTAGTCACTGTTCCACAGTGGATAAGTTATATGCATGGGAGAAGAAATTGTGCCAAGAGGTCAAGGTACGTGCTTTCTATTACCATATACACAAATTGATTTAAAATTCTTTCCTAAGCAAAATCCATCCTACTTATGAAACGTAAAGAGAAGGGAAAAAGAGGTAAAGCAAATGGGTTTTCTCTTTTGTGGGCATAAATTTGATGTGGGTCTAATTCTTCATGAAGATGGATGCTCTTGTATTATACTCGTAGTTACGTATAATTTGGATTCATGAAGTTGTTTGGTTGGTATGTAGAATGCTGAGAGCATAAAGATGGAGCACGAGAAGAAGGCGTCGGTGCTGAGGAAGCTGGAGATGAAGAGGGGAGACTATGTGAAGACAGAGAAGACAAAGAAGGAGGTTGAGAAATTGGAGTCACAGATGATGGTTGCTTCTCAGGCCATTGAGAGTACATCAGCTGAAATCATCAAATTAAGGGGGACAGAGCTCTACCCACAACTCCTTGAGCTTGTCAAAGGGTTAGTGTCTTATCTTCTCTTCTCTTGTCTTCTCTTTCAATTTCACTGAGTTAGTTCTCAAAGTGTATTGACAAGTGTTTACAAGAGTGCAAATAGCTTAACTTTTTGCCTATGAGGACATAACAGTCAGAAATGAATATTACTTTTTGACTGCTTTTAACGAAGGCAATGCCCACCATGTACGATGAACTGGGTGTCCTTAGATTCAGCTCTCACTTCTTCATCTTCATTTCTTTCTCTTTCACATTCAATTGGTCCCCACATGAGAAAAAACTGTCGTGTCTGTCTGTTTTGTACCAATTGTTGCTTTAGAATCTTGTTCTCCTTGAGTTGATACGTTTATTTGATTCTAATTTGCTACCTTAGTAGAACATGTTGATTAAAACTGAAATAGTCTCTCATTTTATGTGTTGGCAGATTGATGTGCATGTGGAGAAGTATGTACGAGTGCCATCAAGTCCAAAAGCACATAGTTCAGCAGCTGGAATACCTCAATACCATACCTTCAAATAAACCCACTTGTGAAATTCATAGGCAAGCAACTCTTCAGCTTGAGCTTGAAGTTCAACAATGGCACCAATCCTTTTGCAACCTCTTCAGGGCTCACAGGGACTACATCCAATCCCTCACAGGTTGGCTAAGGCTCAGCCTTTTCCAGTTCAGCCAAAACCCACTGAGCCGAACTGCGGAGGACTCCAAGATGTACTCCCTCTGTGAAGAATGGAACCTGGCTGTGGATCGCATACCTGATAAGGTGGCTTCTGAAGGGATCAAAAACTTCCTAACTGTTATTCATGCTATTATAGTTCAACAAACAGAGGAGCATAAGCAGAAGAAGAAGTCAGATTGTGTATTCAAAGAGCTTGAGAAGAAAGTGGTACAGCTTCGGTCTCTGGAGTGCAAATATGGTCCGTATTCCATTCCTGAATCCTCTGGCGCCATGAGAAGCAAGGACCCTGTGATGGAGAAGCGTGCAAAGGTTGAAGCTTTGAAAGCAAAAGCAGACGAGGAGAAGAATAAGCATGAGAAGTCAGTGAGTGTGACAAGGGCGATGACTCTGAATAACTTGCAGATGGGGTTTCCACATGTGTTTGAGGGGATCGTGGGGTTTTCGAGTGTGTGTACGGAGGTTTTTGAATCGGTATATAACAAGGCCAAAATCACTCAACAGGAGCATGAAGTGAAGAGAATATTACCTTAGTAGAATAAATTATATGGATCTGTACAGAGATGATCATCGTCCTTTGACTTAGAATATGAGCTTTTAAATTGTATTTTACAGCTAGTAATATAACTGAGGGAAGAATGCAATATAGTTCACTCAGTTTTGGGGTAAGATCCTTGAAGTGGAAGCAGCAGTTTGGTAGGCAAAGAAGATAGAATATTTGAAAATCAGAGTGAAAAGTTTGTAGTGAGGATGTATTTTTCTTCTGCTGAATGCATAGTTTTGTGAAACTATCCTAATGGATGGATTTGAGGAATGCTTTAACCAATGTGATCTCAGCTCATTTGGACCCTGTATATTAGATTTATGCTCGGCAAGGGGACTCTTCAGGGGTGTGTTCAAAATTCAAATGGTGAAGCTTTTGTCTATGGATGCGATTGGCACAGGCTTGCATCTTTTGACGGATGAGATTTTAACTTGCGTTGTGGTTGATGGGATTTTTATTCAAAAAAAACGTAATTAATAACAATTTCAAGAGGTGAAAGAACGTACATAGCTTGGCAAAAGGGGGCTGTCATTGGTTAATTGCGTACTCACTTGAACGCTTCTTTTTAAAATATTTTCTATTAGGCACTGCAAGGGATAGTCCAAGTCCAAGTGCCTCGGTATGTTTTATGGTCAACATCTCGAAAAATTCTTTTTATTACTTTTAGAGCAGAAAAAAATTAGGAACGATAAAATATATTCAGTAAAATTATCGATCTGATCATTCGGTTATATTTGGGGCAGGAAATGAAGCAAACTAATGGCCAAAAACAAGAAAAGCTGCAAACTAAAAAGCTGATGATTGATGACATGCGATGAAAATCGCCCGTCTTGTGATTTGATCTGAGAGCATCAGTTTCATGCTCGCTGACAAATTAATTTTTCAAAACAGAAACAAACAAAAAAGGCCATAGTAATTTGACCCCCCAAAAAAATTAAAAAGAAAAGAAAAAGAAAGACTGACCATAGTGGTAGACTAAAAATAGAGCAGAATTTGCCACATTCAAATTTCCTATAGTGATAAAATTTACAGATAGGTTACCTACCAGTCGAGTCAGACATACATCATACATCCGCTCCTACTTCAGATTTTTCCATACTTGTAAATTTACAGAGAAGGCCAGCTTATACAAAAATTGGCTATCATTCTCTATGCATGAAAAATGACAATGAACTGAGCAGCCCCTTATATATTATACACTGTATACCTACCAATCTTCTATCTCATCATCGTCATTTTCCTCGTCATGTAAACTCATTTGGTCAAGATCAATATCTTCCACATCCAAGTTATGCACTGATAACTGGGGAGATTCAAGGCATCTCCCAAGTAATTTTAACACAGGCATGTACTCTGTGGCCATGACTGATGTATGACAAGAACTCAACCCTTTATAAGCAGCGATTCTATGCCTAAACATCTCATTCTGAAACAGAAGATCATGAACAGAGGTCAAATTTTAGGGATAATGAAAACACAAATTCATCATCATGAACACAAGCAATTTGCTGAGTGGTGTGAATGCTTGATAGTTACGAAGCCAGTTAACAACTGGTTCCAATGTCTTATTTTATGCTTGTTAAATAAGAATGAAAAATAGAAGATGAAAGTTTGCCATCTTCTAGTGAGCAAGTTCCTCTACTTAAGGCAACTTCATAATTTATCTACACAGAAAAAAGTAGTAGTATAAAAAGCTTTTATCAGGTAAACCTAAAATTGTAAATTTTTCCACTGGTGCTCAACTGAATCCTTTTTTCTCTTAAGTTGGACTAAAATGAAAAATATTACCAAATTAGCTACTTAAAAAAGAGAATAAAATGATAGTAGGAGGATAAAATTAAATTATATCAGAGAGCACTCATAACGAAATACCTTGTTGTATAATGAAGCTTTCTCAACCCTCAACAGCTTTGGCCCCCGAACAGCATGCCACCTGCAAAACTTGTAAGACTTTGATACAACTGAGAAACATAAAGATCTTGCTCACACAAATCATGCATATAAAGGATAACCTGGAGGACAGTGTTTGAGAATTTCCAAATAGCACTCCACGAACAGCAACAGAAGCAGCAGCTGAAGGTAGAACACCCTCTGTCTCATTATATCTAGATAGCATTCCTTGAAGTTTAGCAAGAAGAATGTCAGCATCACCTAGATATGAAGACACAGTCCATGCATCCTCAATTGCCTCCTCATTCATAAAATCAAGTACTGCAAGAGATTTACATGTGAGAATTAGAAAGCCACATATTTGGTTTCAAAAAACAAATAATCGAAAATCTATCTTTACTGCAGGATACAATTTTCTTCCTCCTTACACACATATTTTGATGTATGTGCATCTGCAGCCCTCTAGATGTACCATGTTACAGAAATTACCATTTTCATGCAGAAAATCAGCAACCGGACCAGGTTGCACATGGGCTTGACAAAGAATCTTCTCTGGGGCATCCATTTTTAATGGCAATCTTGAAAATCTTTCTTGGATGAGAAACGCCTCTTGGTCTACCACACAAGAACATTGAACTAAAAGTTAAATAGCTAAGATACAACTTAACCTACTTGTGTTGCTGTTTCCCCTTGAAGAAGGAAAAAAAAAAAAGATAAATCAAATTTCAATTTCTCTGGATTTTTTATGAAAGATGTACCATCTTTGGTTGCAATTCCAGTCTCTCTTTTGTTATGCAAAAATTTCCCCAAGGCATGAAATAAAGAGAGTGTCTCATCTCTGCTGAAGTGCAAGGAATAGCCATCTTCTAACGTGAAAGCCTTGTTTTCTTTCTCTTTTGATACACTGAGAGACAATGAATGCTTTTGATTCTGTTTCAAAGAGAAAAACTGTAACGATGTGATTGCGTGTCTGATATCACCTCCACTAGCTTTTGCAATCAGATTGACATGTTCAGCAGTCAAATCACATCGCTCCAGTTGGCATATTCTAGAAAGTACCTTCTTAATAGAATTTGTTGTAATGGGATTGAAAGCAATCTGAAAGTTTACCAAATAAGTTTTATATGTAAGTACTCTCTCAAACAAGACATCAAACGCCAAAAGAGACTTTCCAAGGAAGTAACCTTACAAGCCCCAGCACTCAAGAGAGATAGCTGAATTTCTTCCAAGCACCATGCGTTATAGTCTGCTGAATCAGCATTGCCATAGTCTGTGACCAATATAACTGTAGGTATCTGAGTTGAGCGCACCAACTGGTGCAAGCAATCTTTAAGTCGTCCAAAAGCAGATTTTCCATTTGTCACAGGAAGATCATCAATTAAAAGTATGATGGATGATTTTGACTCCCCATTAATGAAAGTTGGCAATAATCCATATTTCCGTATTCTCTCAACAAAAGTTTCAAATTCATCCAATTTGGATGTGTATGGTGTCCCTGAAAATCAATCAGCAGTTATGAAGTCAAAATCAGGAAGGTACTTGCTTTTAATCATTTAAAATAAGAGCTTTGCAATGCATGCATTTTCCCTTTGGACTAAATGCACATGGACATTTTGACCAAATCATCTCTCAGGACCTTGACTGTTTAATGGTAAAATATCTGATTCCACAAGAGAAAAGAAAGGGGGATGACAAGTTATCTACTAAACTAACTAATTAAAAGGATACATGCTAGACCAACCTGTACTAGAGTTATGTAGATGCTCTTGCCAAATTACAGGTGTAGGTGTGTTCCATTCACACAGTATAGCTCCAAGGTGAGATGCTATTACATGAACAGCAGCCTACATAAATGAAGCGACAAAATCCTTTGATGTCAATGTGGTGTTTTTAAGAGAGTAGATTAAAAGTGATTATTCAAAATAAGATAATTAAAATTCTTTCCAAGGTAATTTATAGTTCTCCCTTGTCATTTGGCCCAAAATCAATTCATCCCCCTTTTAAAGTGTGTTATTCAAAGTTATGTTACCAATTAACTACCATGCAGTATTTTTTTTTTATCTTAATTTTGACAGAAATAATCATGTCAAAGTTAAATGATGAACAATTCATTGTCGAAAGTATTTTTCACTTATACCTTGAACAATTTTATAGTCTTTGAAGGCTATTTGTTGGATTATACTAACATTTCAAAATTGAAAATACCCACACTTAGCAAGAGACTCAAAACACTGAAAATATTCAAATATAAGTGAAACAAATATTTAAAAATAAAATAGTTCATCACTTTAATATTCACCTGCTTATTTTTGTCAAAATTTGGATGTAATACAAGGCAGTTGAGTGGTAATCAAACAAACCACAGGGATATTAAATAACACACTTTAAAATACACGGGGCAAACTATTTTTGGGCCAAATGCCCAAACCACAAATGGGTAAACTATAATTTATCCTCTCCTTTCCTTAAATATAGCAGAGTTTACAAAAGAAAAGTGCATAAATTCAGTCACAACTTAGTTAAAATCTCAATATTATAAGAATCCATACCTTTAGAAACAAAGTTATAAGGAAGACAAAGATGTATTTACTTTTACTTTTTTACTCCAAGCCATAATAGCCAGCATAAAAGACTACCATCACAACAAGTCACACAAACAATAACTATAATCTGTTGTCTAAGTTGTCCAGTCTGGCTATTCCAGGGCAAGAAAGAAGCCAAGAGCATTATACAGATAACAGAAAGAGTTGCATACAGATTTCCCAACTCCAGCCTGCCCACTGATGAGAAGAACATTATTACTGCAGACAGCCTGTAAAAATCCAAAACAATGAAATGAGGAATTCACAGTATTTATGGAAAACAAACAACATAAATATAAGTTGGCCAAAAAAATACATATGTAAATATAATATTGAACAATCTATGCTAATTTATGAGTATAATTTAGTCCTTAGAAAGAATGCATATAGAAATTTAAAATCAGGAACTAAATACTATAGAAGGGGTATTTAGGAATAACAGATCCAGAGTAAACAAACAGTGCTGTTCTCTTCCTACTAGGTAATATTCCTAATTTCTACATAGATTTTGTCTTTTGAGCCACAAATCACAAATGTATTCTTTTTTCTTATAATATTTATACTATCATGGTTGCAAAATGATAAGTTTCACAAGGCATGGCAAGATAAAAGGGAAAAAAACTATTAAAAAGAAAAATATATTACCAACCATTAATTAGTAGAAGCATAATTCCAAAGTATAAAACAAAAGATCTAATTGATAAAATCCTCCTTCATTACCCAATCCAGAAAAGACTCAAAGAAACAAAACATTGTTATTGCATTGACATGTAATTTACCCTATCCTTAGTACTTTATTTATCTCTTTCTAAAACAGAATTTACAAGTTTATAAGTATAATAGGCTCTAACAGGCTATCAATTCTTGATTGGAGAGAAAAAGAAAAATAATGAAAAGGCATGAAAATTGGTTACCACCCTTTAGCTTTCATCCAATATTTACCTTTGAAGGTTTTAACCTTTCTTCAAACCACATCTTAACTTCTTCAACCTGAAAATACAATATATATTAAAACAAGATGGCATTCCTACTACCAAAATCAATAAGTTAAAGTTCAGATTATTTACCTTTTTCTTGTGAACAGCAAGCTCTTCCAGAGAACGGGGCTTGTGTTTATCAACCCATAACTCCTCTGTATTGATCCTTTGACTACCTAATATGCAATTTAGCACATACAACTTTTGAGAGCAGGAAGAAAGATACAGACTCAAAAGACAATAAACTGGAAAAGCTATTAAGAAAGTTGAAGTATTCAAATTCTAAACTGCTTCAATTCACTTCCTTTTGCTCAAACCTTTTTTTTTATAAAAAAAAAGTATTATTTTGCCTTTTAACATTGTCTATACATTAGTAGTAAAACAAAGGTGCAAATATCCATTATACATTGATTTAAAAATACTATAAGCAGAACACAGTAGCAGCATACCAGCAGATACATTAAACCCAGTAAACACTTCATTGAAGTCTACTCCAAGTAAGTTGATCTGCATTAAAATAGGGTTATCAGATTCCCAACATGATGGGATATCATACATTTAAAGGAAAGATTAAAAAAAGGAACCAAAAAAAAAAAAAAACTGAAGACAAGAAAGATGCAATTAGAACTAGAGCACTGCAGGAAAAATTATGCATTACAATGATATAAGGAGCGTGTTACCAGCAACTTCCAAGCATTTCATATAGAAAATGTTCAGCAACTGAACAGTTATATCGTAACGATCACATATTGAAGCTGAATTTCATAAGCGAGTAAAGCAGCATTTAATATCCCAATTTATTATACCCTACCGGCATATCCATTTTCAACTTAAACTTCAATTTTTTTTTTTTTCCTCAGTAATCATGGCAACAACTCCTACTCTATACCTCAGATTGCTTAAATATGCGTAAATCTAACTAAGCCAAAATTGATCCACTTCTACCTCATGCAACTTGGTGGAGTCTTTGGACGAGCGAGACCGAGAGCCCGAAAGGCGGGCCCTCTTCTTTCCTCTGGAGCTTGTAGACCTAGACTTGGACTTAGCATAGCTACTATTCGAACTCAAAGAACGATTACTATCATCATCTTCATCATCCGATGATAGAACAACAATGGAGTTCCTCTTGGCCATGACCATACAGTAAGAAGCGCGTAATCAGCAGAACCCTATCATCGTTACAAAATGAAATGAAGAAAATGCTTGAAATCTCCAGAAAGCCTATTCATGGCTTTACGAAGAAGATTGTGGGCACCAGAATCCCAGCACGAGGAATCAGAAATCTAAACGAAAGCATATTCAGGGAACTACCGGGTTCGAAAATACGCGGGGATTTGTAGTTTTATGATGATGAATTTTGGGAAGGCTTGCAGTAGAAGCCATTCTATCGGGTTGCACCGGACCCGAACCATGACCCAAAACCCGATGCCTATGCGGTCACCTTAGTGTCGATTTTTTAAAGTTTAATTAAATTATATTTATTATTTTTTAATTTGAAATATTAAACTTACCTCTTTTTTCATTTATTTTATATCAATTGAAAAAAAAATTGTGCATAACAAAACTCTAATCATATTTTTAATACAATAATGAATGTAGTTAAATTTATACCAAATTTTTATATATAATTATTAATATAACATTGAAAATGGTTAAGTAATTTTATTATTTTAAAATAAACACATATTTTTGTAAAATATTAATTTTATTGACAAAAAAATTATAAAAAATATGTAATATTATATCAAATCTTATTAACTTAAAGAATATGGAGTCTAATTTTGAAACTAAAAAGGTTATAAGTATAGTTTTACAAAATTTAATGGAAGATTATTATAATTCACTATAAATTTAAAAAAAAATGTTGTAAGAGATCAATAAATAATATTTAGTTAAATTATTTAAAAAATATTTTTATCAATATTTAAAATGTATATTGTATTCAATCAACTTTCATAATAAAAAGACACTTCTATTCAAAAAAATTGTATTAAATGTTCGATATAATTTTAGTATAATAATTTAAATATATCAAAATATATTATTTATTAAAAATTCACCTTTTTTGGGCATATAGAATAAGAAATTTTTTATTAAACCATGGGCTCTAAGAGTTAAGACCATTTACAAGTAAAAGATACAGTAGAACAAAATTTACAACAAATTAAAACTATGCTTGCTCTTTTTACAATAAAGTGCAATAACAAAATAAAAGTAATACACCTCTAAAACACTTATTTAAAAACTTACAATTTAAACCATACAAAAAAAATAATAAAAAAATACAAGAAAAACTAAAAATTATATAAAGAGAGACACAACACATCAATTCTCTAAGAGAAGTCTTCTCCTTTTTTTTTTTTCAAAAAAAATGAGCTCCAAAGTTATAATAGGTCACAAATCTTCAACAAATCATTCTAAAAGAAGACCACAACTTTTACTAATGAAAAGAGTAGATCTTTTACAAAAGAGAACAAACAAAATTAGAAAAAAAATCTTTTATAAAATAAAATAAGAATTCTTACAAGATAAAAAAACAAAACAAAACAATTATTAACAAAAATAAACACCTTTTGTATTTTTAAAATTTATATTGATTTTTAATTTCGTCCCTAAAGTTTTTTTATTATTAATTTTTTTTATAAAGTTTTAAATTATAATTAATTTTGTTTCAAGATCTAATGTTATTTAAATCACTATAAAAATAATTGATATGATGTCTAACATATATATTTTTACTGATTTAGTAGGAACTACTTATATATTTATTGTCAAATGTGTCTCAAAAGTTTATAAATATTGTTAAATATATCTCAAAAACTTATAAATACTGTCAAATATATCTCTAACTCTATTATAAAATCATATCAAACTATAAAACAACATCGTATAAGTAGACAAAGCAACATATCTATTTATACGTTTGTCTCCATTAAAATAATCTCATTGATTTCGTTTAAGTCATATTACACTAAAACTGTTGACTATGAAACTCGTCATTGAGTCCATGGTTGAAGCCCGTTGTTGAGTTTGTCGTTGAAGCTCTTGGTTGAAATATATCATTTTGAAGTCTGCTATTAAAACCATTAAATTTCATTTGCCATTAAAGTCGCAAAACCAAAGTATGAAAGATATGTAAAATATTGAATTATTTCTTTTTTGAATCATAACCTGATATTGTTATTATATGACAATATTAATAGATTATTCTACTAATTAATGATTTCATATATAATTAATTTTTTTATATAAATTTAAGAGTAAAATTTTATGATAAGTTGATAATGGATGGGTTCTTTTTTATTTGATTTTTGGTCTTTTATATGTAAAATTATGAATGTATATGTTATTGTAAGATAATGATTTGTAACATAAACTCATATATTTTGTAGGTGATTTTAAATAAACTTATTTACTATTGAAGTCCACCATTGACGAAATTTGGTTAAATAACTAACTTTAACATGTACTGGTCCTTACACAAGTAGGTGAGATAAGTGATATTGATAGATAAATTTTTTTATAGAAATTATGGGTTGTTTGAAAGAGTTATGAATATATTTGATAGTGTTCATAAATTTTAGAGACACATTTAATAATAAATATATAAGTAATGAATATCAAGTCAGTAAAAATATACTCGTCATACTCTACATCAATTATTTTTATTAGTGATTTAGACCGTATTAGGTTGTGAGATAAAATTGACTGTAGTTCAAAATTTTATAAATAAAATTAACAGAAAATAAATTTTAAAGATAAAATTAAAAATTAATATAAATTTTAAAGATATAAAAAATATTTTTATAAAAAAAAAAAAGAAGAGAGGCGCTGCTGTTACATAAATATTTTGAAAGTCCTAAACCCTGACAATTTTGTATTGTAAAATAGAAGAATTCGGCGCTGGGCAATCATACCCCGTTGTTGTAATGCACTATTATTTTGATTTATAAATTACACTTACTAGGAAAAAAAAGAAGAAGAAGAATTCACAGTTGATTATACACACGTGAGAGCCAAGTATCACTTAAAGCATTTTTTTTATATAAATGAGACTTATATTTAAAAAAAAAAAAACAAAAACAAAGCAAGCCATCCAAATATGATATTTGTAATCCACCCTGATCCACCAACCAACGAGTTAGAAGAAATAAGAGGAATTGACTACTGTTTGGTGCATTGGTATAGCCTGCTCTGCTCTTCATATCACCCTTAATTAAACCTACTACTATTTATTCCTAGGATATTTCTTGAGCATATTCGTTTCCTGGTATGGCTCAATGGCTTATCATTCAAAAGAGGGCTCGCTTCTAATTTAGCCACATATTTCACAAATCACAGTTTTTTTTTGTTACTAATTTTGATGGCATTAACAATTAGAACCAATTTGAGATTAAAAAAAAATTGAACAACATTGACAGTGTTGAGACCAAATTAAAAATATCATAAATTTTAGTTTAAGGATGAGAAAGATACTTTTATATATTGGCATGAATTGTGTGTTAATATATTATTATCAGAATGGATTAAATATATTCAATAAAAAATAATTATTTTATGAGTTTCTTGAAGAAGGAAATATTTTATAGAAGTAATTCTAACTATAATTAATCTGCTTTCTTCTCATTTTATATCTTATCTTTTCTTCTTGTTTCAACTCACAAATAAAGTAATTTTTCTAATAAAAAAAATCATAAAATTAAAGAATATTTATATAATAAAGAGTTTTAGTCATTTTATTTAACAGTATTGATGATACATATTTTTATTATTAATTTTAAAAAAATAATTCTTGGCCCAAAAGTCAAAACTAAACAGGGCTAGGAGATTTTGGGCTTTGATAATAATTTTTAAAAATTATTTTTATTTTTAAAAATCAAAAAGTAAAAAAATATGTTTGAATAATTAAATTTAATAAAAAATAAAAAATATATTTTATAAATATAAAACACAAAATAATTAAAATATATTTTAAACTTTAATTTTTAAAATAAAAAATAAATATTTTTATTAATAACATGTATATAAATATATAAAAATAATATTAATATAGATTCTTAAAATTAATTTCATAAAAAAATAAAAAAAATTGAACAAAGGTCAAACAAACCTCAGCTTCAGATTTGTCACCTGCAGCGTAGCCCCGTAGGGCCTGAAGCAGTGAAGAAAAACCCTTAATTTATTGTGTCGCGAATTTATCTAATTAATAACTGAATCTACCGTATCGTCTCGTCGTCTCGTCAAAATCTCCTTAACCAGCCCTTTCCTCCTGCCTCAATTCCCCACCTAACACATTGGTCTTCGTCATCTTCCTCAAAAGGCCAAGTTCCACAACCACAACCATGCCACCACCTTCCTCACCAACCCAACCACAACAAACTCGGCCTCATTTCCTCTCATTTCTGCGCTAAATTCTAAGCTAATTTAGTCTATGGCTTCCACGGCGAACCATTTCTCTCTTCCTCTCTCTGCCAAGCAAACAACCACCTCTGCTACCCCAAAGCTCAACACCAATTGCTCCTACCTCCATTGCTTTCAAAAACCCAAATCTCTGTCTTCCCATTCTTTATTTGGATCTTCGAGATATTCTATTGAGGTGTACCGGAAGTGGGTGAATGCGTCGACCGCGGCTCGAGGTGGGAGCCTCGGGATATGCGCCAATTCGGCTCAAGTGATGGATCAATTTGCTACAAAAACGGAGCCTGGAGTTCCCACGATCGTTGAGGTTGATTTGGGGAATAGGAGCTATCCGATTTATATCGGTCCCGGGCTGCTTGATAAACCTGAGCTTCTCCAAAGGTAATAAGTTAATCTAATAAAAACACCAAAATTCAAATTTCATTTTAGTTGTCGCCTATGGTTAATAAATTGTTTCCCTTTTCTTTATCGTTCATTTCTGCAAATCTTGCCAAATTTTCGTTGGCTATAATAGCTTAAATGAGACTACATACATGGTAGTAAGGTAAACAAAAGAACCTGTGAAATTGTGATGAATGAAGTTCATTTTATCTCATATTTATGGAGTACACTTCTGCCTTATTATGTTTATAAGTTATATCAGAATGATTGCAAGCTTGACAGATAACCAGAGGATTTTTGTGTTTATTATACTATTCCTTAAAATTTAGAAAACCGAGCAGTATCGTACTTGCTTCTATGTATAGATGAGCTTGCAACTTTCTTAGAAGGTGGGGAGTTTATTTCATGTTTTTCTTCTTCTCAAGTGTTTTTTCTTATGAGTTGATCGTTATCCATTAGGCATGTTCATGGGAAGAGGGTCCTTGTGGTCACTAATAATACGATTGCACCACTGTATTTGGACAAAGTTGTTGATGCTTTAACAAGAGAAAACCCAAATGTTTCTGTTGAGAATGTCATTTTGCCGGATGGTGAGCAGTACAAGAACATGGTAGGTCTTTTATATTTGAATTGATGATTATTTTATTTGGACTCCTGGCTATAGCATAAAAAGTGTTTACATATTTAATTGACAGGATACACTTATGAAAGTGTTTGACAAGGCCATTGAGTCACGGTTTGACAGGCGATGTACATTTGTAGCCCTTGGAGGTGGTGTAATTGGCGACATGTGTGGCTTCGCTGCTGCTGCTTTCCTACGTGGTGTTAATTTTATTCAGATTCCTACCACTGTGATGGCACAGGTGCTCCTTTATGTGATGTTAATTATTCTAATCTCAGCTTCTTTTTTGCTTTTACTCTTCCACTGATCTATGTATTATGTTCCAGGTTGATTCTTCTGTTGGTGGGAAAACTGGGATAAACCATCCCCTTGGAAAGAATCTGATTGGTGCTTTTTACCAACCTCAGTGTGTGCTTATAGACACAGACACATTAAATACATTGCCAGATAGGGAATTGGCATCAGGGTTTGCAGAAGTTATAAAGTATGGGCTTATCAGGGACGCAGACTTTTTTGAGTGGCAAGAGAAAAATATGCAGGCATTAATGGCAAGGTGAAATCGTCATCTAAGTGTGGTTATAAGTTTGCAGATTCCAGTATATCACATTCCTTTTTCGCTATAAATCATGTAGCATAAGACAAAACATCTCCTGGGTCATGATAACAGATCATGTTGGAATTTGATGTTTAAATATGTAATGTTGGCAGGAACAAGTATCTTTGGCTTCTGCGTTATTACTTTTTACTACTTATATGAAGCCATATACCTTCTTCTAGTCTCTCACAAGCAGATGTCGTCCATTGCAGAGACCCTAGTGCACTGGCATATGCTATAAGGCTGTCATGTGAAAACAAGGCCGAAGTTGTGTCCTTGGATGAGAAGGAAAGCGGACTGAGGGCCACATTGAACTTGGGCCATACATTTGGCCATGTGGGTACTTGCATTTGACTGGTTATTGTTTTATTTTACATTTACATATATTTACTTTCGTGCTGCAATGATAGGCCAACATATGAAATGTTTCCAACTTTAGGATATAAAAATATGCTTTTGTGACTCAAGGATGAAATTGTAAATACAAATGAAATGTGAAATTGTAAAAACAGAGACATGGGTCGTTTAAAGGGGGAAGCTTCAGATGTTTAATTCCTTAATCATGTTTCCTTTCATGCTGCAATGTTGTGTGTTGTTCTAAATATTTTACTTCTTTCTCCAGGGAGACATCTGTTGAACTTCTTAATATTATGACTCTTTATTTTCCCTACTCTCGAAGCCCAAATAATCAATTTAGCCTTCACCATTTATCTGTTTTTGATAGTTTTAGATTTTAAATGGGGTTGTAGACTGACAAATATGTGTGTGTTGATTACGTATTTTTGTGTTATCGTAGTAGTACACAATTTTGTTTCTGCCTTTGTGCATTTTCATATCAGTAGAGTTCCCTTTCTGATTAAATACTCCCTCTTCCTGCGGCCCTTATTTTAGGCAATAGAAACTGCAGTTGGCTATGGGCAGTGGCTTCATGGAGAGGCTGTTGCTGCTGGAATGGTACTGCACCTTCACTTTTGTTTTTATTCTCACTCACTTTTTAGCATATGAGCTTCTTTCTTTTCACGTCAAACCTGTGTAGTTTAAGGAAATTGTATGTCAATGAAAATAGGTAATGGCTGTTGACATGTCATATCGTCTTGGTTGGATTGATGATTCTGTTGTGAAGCGAGTTCATGCCATTCTTAACCAGGCTAACTTACCTACAGCACCTCCTGAAACCATGACTGTGGATGCATTCAAGTCCATAATGGCAGTAAGAGGCTGAAGCTTCATTTTAACAAAATATTATTAATAATAATAATTTTTTTTTTTTTGGGTAATGCTTAAGATTCAATTGTTTTGTTATATCAGGTGGATAAGAAGGTAGCCGATGGATTGCTAAGGCTTATCCTTCTAAAGGGTCCTCTAGGCAATTGCGTTTTCACAGGGGATTATGACAGAAGGGCCCTTGACGATACACTTCGCGCGTTCTGTAAATCCTGATCTAGGTTTTGACTGTTTCTATTTCAGCTTCAGGCAGATTTTAGCGAGTCATGTATGTGTGTATTTTTTCTATGTACTTCGAATGTCATCCTTGGTTCACTATATCAGCAAGTGTTTAACCAAGTTGTATTATTAGAAAATGAGGCATAGTCAATAATTATTATCTGGGCTGATCATATTTTTCTCTTCTGGTTGTTGTATGCCATCATTGCTGGATCTGGATTGACAGGGAAGTAATTGCCTTGTTCTGAAGTTAATGTTAAGACGAGTAACTGATAGGGTTAATTTATATTTTTCTTGATAAGTACATATTATTCCTCAATAGTAGAGTTTTGAAAGTAGTGAAGCATTATATTTTTCTTGATCCTGTTTGAACAAGTAGGGATTAAACTCAAATTATTAGTCAAATGAAATAGTTGTGAGGACTATGAGAATTGTGGTAATAATTTTTTTTTATTGAATTAAATTTTGGTCGACTTTCTATCAAATTGATCGTTCAACTTCAAAGTTTGAATGCCTCGTTTCTTTCTTCCAAATAATATGTTGTTTTTAATGTGGGTCTCACATTATGCCGGTTGATAGATAGTTAACATAGATGGATGAGATGGCCTAACTTGAAGCTATTAAGTGCCTAGTTAACATCGAAACAAGCTATGAAAGAGCATCATTATGCTATCTGTTATGACTACTTCAAGTGGTATGATGCTTTATCATGGCATGTTTACATGAGAGCTAAGATCACACCAATATCACTTTTAGGCTCGTTATTGATCTTTGTTAATTAATGATTATGTGTTAACGGGCTGAACATGAGAACGATACGACAACAATAAATAATTTTTTTAATTAGGTGAAGTTAATTACGGGGATTAAACAATGTCATTGGGTTCTATTTTATCTTATTTATATGATTAAATTATTTATAGTTAATTTTATCTTAATAATTTTTTTTATTATTTTTAGTTTCCCATTGCTTTTAATTATTGAAAAATTTATTTTTCATCTAATTAATTCTTTGTATATGAACTTTTATTCTATTTTATATATAATCAAATTACTTAAAATTTATTTTTATCAATGTTTTTATGGTAGGTGTTATTTTAATTATTTTTAATCTTATTTTTTTTAATGTGTTCATTTACTTTACGCACTATTTTTATTTTTATAACATTAAATTTTTGTTCACTTTAATATTTTTATTATTTAAAATTTAGTATTATACAATAATATAGATCTTATAAAATATGAGAATGATACTAATGACAAAATATTCTTTAAAAGACAAATGAAATAGTTAATATTAACTGAATGGATAACCAAAAATTTAATCCACTTAAGCTTTTTTTCAAAATTAAAAATGCATATTTCACATTGTGAAGATGCCAAATGTATGAGGCTCTTTGCAACCAGAGTTCTTGTCTTTTGGGCAAATATTCCATCCTTACATATAGGAAGACATATTTTGTAAGTTTCTTACAAAACAGATAAAAGAGCAGTTACAAGAAAAATTATTGTTGGGTTTTCTTGACAGCATAGTAGTTAGTAAGAGTGTCATTCTTGGCAAAAACGAAAGCAACTGTGAATGCAATGTCTCCACCGTCTTTGCACTTGTAATGACCAAGTAATTCTAGATGATATAAAACTGAGTATTTAGTACCTATCAACATTTTTAAGATAGTACTAGAAGTTGGAGGAGACAAATAATAATAATAATATAAAAAGATTATTAGAGTAAATTTAATTATAAATAATTTAACTATAAAAATAAATTAAGATAAAATATATTAGTATTATTTAATTCATATAATTAATTCTATCTAATAAAAAAAGACTTTGTTTATTATTATCATTGTTATTGGTTTTTTGTTTACCCCAGACACATGATTGGTGGATTATATAAATTTTAGCAGGATATTATTCTACCTTAAACAAGTCTATAAATTTTGAAGAAAAAAAACTTTGAAATCAACCAATAAATTTCCAACACATCTAAAAAATCACAAGAAAAATTAAGTTCAATTATTTTTCTGATTATTACATTTTTACTTGTGATTTTTTGTCATTTAACTTTCATCAGTATATTATTAAATTTTGTTTACGTGACCAATCTAATCTCTTTTTAACGCTTTAAATAGACATAGTTGAAACTCAATCGTCCAAATAACATAAACATAGGTTAAATCTTATGCCAATACAGGTACCTCAGTCATATTTCTATCTTGCCCCTTTCTTGTTTGTTAATTTCTAAGACCTTATACCTCTTTTTATAACAAAAGAAATTATTTTATTAGTATAAATTATTTATATATTTATAGTGCCAAGTAGGCACATAATTAGTCTGATCAATAAAATTTAATGAAATAGATTAAATTAAAATATTTTAAAATTATAAAATATTTAACTTTAGAAACCATACTAAAAATCAAGTAAAATGATACGATTTAATTGAATAATTTAACTTGAAAAAATAAAAAAAAAATACATGCAGAAGATGCATTTAAAATATGGTAAAAATTTTGTTTTGGTCCTTTAAATTTAGTAGTTTTCTTAATTTGGTCTATTATATTTATTTATTTTTAATTTTGTCTCTCACATTTAAAATTGTTATCAATTTGATCTCTTTATCTATAAATCATTAAAATATATAACAAACATGTTAAGTTGATAATTAAATATTAAATAAGAACCATCAAACTTGTATTTTTATCTCTCAAATTTATCAATTTTTTTAATTTAATTCCTCAAATTTAATTATTTTATTAATTTAGTCCTTTAAATTTAGCGATTTTAATTTGATATCTTAAATTTAACAATTTTTTTAATTCAATCCCTTAAGTTTAGCAATTTTTTCAACTTGATTCCTCAAAATTAGTAATTTTCTCAATTGGGTCCTTCAAATGTAATAGTTTGCTCAATTTGATTCTTTAAATTTAATGATTTTCTCAATTTAGTCCTTAAATTTAATGATTTTTTTAATTTAATACCTCAAATTTATGTTTCATATATGTTTTAAATATTATAAAAAAATAATTATATATATATATTCCAAACATAAATTCATAATCTAATTCATTTAATTGTTAAATTTCACATCAAATTTTAAATAAAAAGTAATTAATATGACAAAATTATCTTATTTTACAAAATAAGAAGAGTAAAATTATTATAAATTCAGAAGATCAAATTTAAAATTTTATGAAATTAAAGAAATTAGAAAGCATATTTAAACTAAAAAATTTTCTTACACAATTAATATATATTTATATTTAAAATATTACTGAAGAGAAATAAAATACATATTATTTGGACATATGTATCCCTCTCTCATGGGAGTTTGCTTGGACCAAGGAAAAGAAAAGGTTTTAGATATACTCATGGAACACTTGATATAAATTATAAAGAATCAACAGTAAATTACATTATTCTTAGTTGAGGGTGATAATTGCATGATATCATTTGTTTTAAAAATTATATTTAGTACTTTAAAATTTGATATAATATTACGTAAACTTTTTATTTTAATTTATTTTTTAATAAAATTAAAATTTTAATATACAATATATATTTAATGTTCATTAAAAAATAATAAAATTACTCAACTATTATTATTATTATTATATTAAGAATCTCATATGGGAACTTAATTTAAATTTAACTTTATTTACCGTTTTATTAAAATTAAAATTACAATCTTATTTTAGGTATACTCATTGCACAATTGCATGATATAAAGAATTAAGAATAAATTACATCAAGTTTACTTGAGGTTTGATGATATATGATACTTGGTATCTCATTTGTTTTAAAAATTATATTATTAGAATAATAGTAAGTATAATTTAACTAACTCTTAAGGAAGATTAGTGTAAATTACTCAAAAATCATTTGCAAAGTGACCCCTGCTACTTATAATATCCAATTTTTTTACAGAAATTGGCCATATATTGTGTGGTTGCCAAGAATTCTTTCAAGGACTATATATCTAAAGATAATATTTAAAGATTACCTATTCCATCGATTTTCATTGCATTCATTTTGAATAGTGTTACATACTTATATTATCCCTCCACCATGTAGTATTTTTCATTTAAAATATACTCGAATTAATTATATAAAAATTAGTTAAAATTTATTTTCATATCTCTAATTTAAAAATATCATTCAAATCCTTAAATAACTTGTCATTTAATTTTTTTTATGGTTTAAAATTACAAATGTAATAATAAGAAAAGTGATGCTGTTTATATTAAAACATTGCACCCAGGTACTCCACGAGTACAAACTATGTTGACTCTTACATGATTAATTAAATTAAATTTTAGATGTAAAATATGTAAAATACCATAACAAAATAAACTATTAAGATAGATAAATGACACACTTATGAGTACAAAGATAATTAATTTTAGACCAAACTACGAAAGGTAAACTATAATTTATCCTATTATATTTTCCTTATTAATTTTTCAGTTCAATTTTTAACCAATCACACCAAAAAATTATAACCTACTTTTTGTTAGGATAACATTATTGTTTAAAAGGTTGAGTCTTATTATTACTAAATCGTCTCACAATTTGCATATAGGGTAATAAAAAAAAATACTTTATATAAATCTCAAAAAATCTCATAAATAATTTTTTTTTCTTTCTGTAATGTAAGATAGCAGTTTTATAAGAGAAAAGAACAGGTATACCAACCATCCGTACCAACACTGCCTTTAATTGTCTTTCTGCCGTACTGTTGTTGCTATATACACTTTTATTATTTAAGAAAAAAAAAAGTTTAAAACCTTAAAAGTTAGAGCAACTTTAAAAGTCAATGTTTTAAAATAAAACAAATTTAAAAAAAAAATCACACTTTTTTCTTTCAAGAAATGCACTTTTCTTCTTTTTATTTAAAAATTTGGATTTTCTTATTTTAAAAAAATTAAAATAGTTATAATTTTATTTATTTTAATTAAAATATCTTTAATGATATTATTAAATTTTTTTAAAATTATAATTTATTAAAATATATATTTTAATAAATTATAATTTATTTGATTTTAAAATGATAAAGTTGTTTTATTTTATTTTTTCAAAAATTTTTTTATATTGATAAAATATATATTTAATTATATAAATAATAAATATAAGAATATTTTGATTAAAATGAATAAATTTATAAATTTTTTATTTCTCAAAAGACAAGTATAATTTATTAATTATTTAAAATTAAAAAAAAAGAATCTGAAGTGGTCACCAACAGAAATTTAAAAATGGCGGGTTCCGTCTTCCCTCTTCACGTGACAAAATTTGAACTCCTCACTACTTTAAGGATAACACAGGAAAAGTCAAAATAGCAGTGTACAAATTAAGAAATACTTATTAAATTTAAAATATAATAAATTATTAATTAATTTGTTATTTATAGTTATTAATTAATTATGTTTTTTTCTAATCCAACTTTGACTTGGATCCAATATTTAAGAGAAAAGTATTTTTATTAAAGCATCGGTGTTGAGGAATTTTAGCAAAAAGAACAAGAGGAAGAGATTTGTGTTTAACTTTTTTGTAGGACCTATCGGGGAAAACGACACTTCTAATTCCTTTAATTAATCCTTACCAAGAAAAGCATTCGATTCGAGATTTTTTTTTTCTTGTAGGATAAATGTTTTCATAAAAATAAATAATAAATTTGTTATGTTTTGAGAGTGAAAAGATCAAGTAGGATGGAATTTTTTGAGTTAAAATGATCTATTTTTTGTAAAAAAGGAAGAAAAAAGAGAGTAAATAGATAAACAATAAGTGAGCTTGCTTTTTTGAACGAGGATCCGAATATTGAGCAGTGCGTCAGGTTAAAAATAGCCAAAAAAGGAACTAGTATATATATAAGTATAGAAAATACAGAAAAAATAATTAAAAATAATAATAATAACACAAAGTGACGGGATTTTTGGCGAAGATTGGTTCGCACAACGAACGCTTCAACGGCAAAATTTCCCGGCCAAAAGGTTTCGTGTCTTTCTCTTTGATCTCGATCTGCTTCCTGTAATGCATGATTCCATCTTCTCCAAAAGGGTTAGGGTTTTCTGATTTCCTCAAAATTTCTCTATTTTTTGCGCAAAATCCCGTATTCTCGTTTTTGTCTCGTCTATTGCATTTCACAATTAGGGTTTGAATTTGTTAGGACAAATTTGTTCTTGTTTCCCCATTTGATTTATGGAAGTTTTGTTCGTTTTCTGGATTTTCATTTTGCTTCGTACAGATGTGTAATTGAAGCAGAAGCAACGGAAGGAGAAGTTGGAGGGGTGTGTGATCGGGTCCTCAGGTGAAGATCTGAGGCTTTCACTTTTTCTTGGGTTGAGGAGGAAAGGTTTCAAAAAAGATGAGCGCTTCTAGGTTTATTAAGTGCGTGACTGTTGGGGATGGAGCTGTGGGCAAAACGTGTTTGCTAATCTCCTATACTAGCAACACCTTCCCCACTGTAAGTTATTTTTCCTTTTCTTCCTTGTTTCCATATATGTATTGGCTTCTATTAAAAATGAAAATTTGGATTTTGGAGGTATTAAAATGATCATTAAATTTTACGAATATAAAATTTGGTGCCTTATTGCTTCTTGAGCGGTGTGATAATTATGAATGATAGAAGAAGCAAAGAAGGCTCAAACATGTTGAAGAAATTCCTCCTTTCCTTTCTCCAAGATATCCTGAGATTGAGAACGAGAATTAATTGGTATGCAGGTTCTCTCCTGTTTTGGAAAGTCTGGTTGACAAAACATATTGAAATGAAAATTATCCTCTTTCTCTCTTTTTTAGGGGTAAAAAAAATGGAATCTTTCATCATTTTGTTCTTTTCGTTGAAAGAATTGTTTGAAATTTAAGGAGGGATTTTTCAATATATTTTGCATGTCATCTCCATTTGGGGAATAAATGGGAAAGATGCTATGTGATGTCTAAAATGCTTAATAAATGCAACAAGATCTTTTAAATTTTGCATTATTAGAGATTAGAGATGTTAATTCAATGGGAATGGTGCTTTAGAAGTCATAATGAATTAATCAATGGTTGCTATACCCTATGTGTACCTGCGTGTCGGGCAGCAACAGCATTCTTTTTTTAACTGTTTTGTTGGGTGTTAGTCTTTGTTTTGGCAAGCTATGTCTTTTTATTTTGGTAATTACATGAAATGATATATGGGTATCAATAATAAAAGTAAAGGTTAATTTCATGCTTTTATTGGTGAACAAACTGTAAGGGTCTGTGTTGATCTCG
The DNA here is from genome assembly GCA_031216115.1 of Senna siamea. NCBI lineage: Eukaryota > Viridiplantae > Streptophyta > Magnoliopsida > Fabales > Fabaceae > Senna > Senna siamea. The sequence goes on from CM062358.1 coordinate 17,710,781, forward strand.
TAGCTTATTGGAAAAGAGAGACACTTATCATTTTACTATCTTCTACACTTTGTTTGGTAACAGGATTATGTGCCAACTGTTTTCGACAATTTCAGTGCAAATGTGGTTGTCAATGGAAGCACTGTTAATTTGGGTTTGTGGGACACTGCTGGTAATGTTGCATAATAACTTCTTATTTTTGTATTTATGACGGAGGAAGTTCTTTCTGGATTCATTGTGTTCTTTTGTGGAACAGGACAAGAGGATTATAACAGATTAAGACCATTGAGTTACCGTGGTGCAGATGTTTTCATACTGGCTTTCTCTCTCATAAGCAAGGCCAGCTATGAAAATGTTTCCAAAAAGGTACTGATTCCAGCATATACCAAAGATTTTGCTCCTAGTGTCTATGTTTTAAATGCACTTCATTCCCTTTGAATATAAGGTTTTAAAATGACTCATAAGTCATACTGAACAAGATACTGATTGCGATCCCTGTTAATAAAATTCATAATTATTAAAAATTATGAGTAGGATCATCGAAGTGAATGTGTTAATGCTGCCAAGAAAAAACACGTTGTCATCACTTGATTCATGTAGCCGACTCCACTTAGTGGAAAAAGGCTTTGTTTGTTATTGTTGTTCATTGAAAATTTCTGACAAATGGCTAATTCCATTTCCAGTGGATTCCAGAGTTGAAGCACTATGCACCTGGTGTTCCTGTTATTCTGGTTGGCACAAAGCTTGGTAAGTTTATTATATCTGATATTGCAATGTAATGTGTTTATTAGTTGAATTTTTGCTCAATTTGATTATATTAATGGCTCCTTGTTATGATGAAACTGTATGAACTTACATTTGCTGGATATCTTTATTAGCATCTTTAGAACTTTATGATAATGCTTGTGGTTTAGTTTTATGAGTCCTTTATGAAGTTCATTTTATCTGACTGATGAATTGCTGAACAGGTTCTTTTTTTTTTTTTTCTTTTTTTACAAAATGGGTGGGGTGATTGTTGATACTTCTTATTCGTGTTTAGATATTTATTAATATATCCAAATCGTCTGCCTATGGGTCTTATAGGATATTTTTTTCTAGAGGGACAAACAAATTTTTCATGTTGCAGTTTTTTCTGAGAAGAAATGATGACTGTTGCAATGTGCTAGCAGAGTTAAAACTGCCTATCACTCAACTATCCTTGTAGTAAATTATTAGAGGGATATGTTCTCAGGATCCATTATAGTTTTCATATTAATTGGTAGTTATTTGTCCACAGGAACCTTACCTTCCCCGAACCAAAAGAAGGGCACTTGTAAAGTTAGGGATGGTTCCAATTGTAAAGTTGAGGGCTTCTATTAAAAAAATAAATAGTTGAGGGACAGCTGTCTATTATTGTCTGTTTATTTGCAATACGGAGAGACAAAGTAAAGCAGTAGAAAACATAATTTGAATAGAAATGGAATTAGAAGTTACAACAGAAGGTTGTATCTGGAGAGTTCTAGTGGAGGGTGCTAGTATTAATTAGAAAATTCAAAATAGAACTAATGTAGTGGCTCCAGCTATCTTTTGATGAGGATTCTTGTTGCCATCCTTAAGAAGTTGGGATGAGGTTGACTGGTTGAGCTGTTACTCCTGTATCAGTGATGTAGATCAAAATGGCTATTGTTCCACAAGAATGCTCTATTTGACTTATTTAAGCTTCTCAGGGGCTTTTTATATACCATTTTCTCAATATATGCTGATGATTGAGTCATTAGTGATTGCTTTGTAGCCCTTGTATATTCTGAGGAAATATTTATGTACCAAAGGTACAATTATATTGGACCATGCTAAGTAGAGAGATTTCCTGATATTATCATCCTTGCAGAAGTTTCAGTTTTCAGAATCATAGCTTTCAGTAAGGATTTAGTACTACTTAGATTAGCTGATTTCTTAGCTTTCTTGCTTGAAATGCTGAAGTGTATAGGTAAATGGAATTTCTTTATTATACTTGAGCTCACCCCAAAAAAATTGATCTGGAATTAGTGGTGGCTATTTTTAAGAAATTCCTAAATGGACTGGACTCTGGGGCATGTTTTATTGATAATTTTCTCAACTAAGAGTTAGTCTTTTTCCGTTCTTTGATTTGTAATGTGAGACAGACCTTCGGGATGATAAGCAATTCTTCATAGACCATCCTGGTGCTGTACCTATCACCACAGCTCAGGTGAATATAGCTTCTGGTGTCCTTCTAATGCGTTACTTTTGGTACATTTTTGGAATATCATTCAGTTATTTAAATAAAAACTGACATTTGTATCCCTCTGAAAGGGAGAAGAGCTTAGGAAGCTGATAAATGCACCTGCTTACATTGAATGCAGTTCAAAAACGCAGCAGGTACGTGATTGAAATCTATTTTTAATTTCTTATAAGCAACAAAATGTTTCATTCAATATGTAGTTTTAAATTATTTCTGGCCTTGTCTGCAGAACGTGAAGGCAGTCTTCGATCAAGCCATAAGAGTTGTCCTTCAACCGCCAAAGACGAAGAAAAAGAAGAATAAAGCACAAAAGGCCTGTTCAATATTGTGATTCATTAGGTGTAAACATTTGAGAGCCCTCTGTTCTGCCTGTATTACCCGCTCCCCCCTTCTTCCTTTTCTTTAATTCCTTTGCTCTTGACGAGGTTGAGTCTATGTGGGTGTTAAACTGACAATACACTCTAGATCTCCTTGAAGCATTAGGTGGTCCGACGTCTGCTTTCTTGGAAATTATTAAGAACTCTAATTGTCAAATTTGCTTTTCACGGTTCCCGACCTTTTCCATAACTTCCCGTTTTGATTTATGTATTAATAGACTGGAATATCCCAGTTAGATTAACAACCTTGTTTGCATGAAGATATATATTTAATTATTTCTTATTTTGCCTTAAGGCTTGGCTGGGTGAACAGGTTTCTAGTTGTGATTTATAGTTGTCATACGGATGGTCAAGGATTGGTGTGGAGCTGTTTCTTTATTTGTTTTGCTTTCTCGTTTTGTTTAAAAGAACTGCATTTGTTAAACGCTATTTTGCGAAGGACAATTTTTAACGTGGGCATTTTAATTTTTCACGTTTTCAGAAATCTACTAAACAGTTGACATTTAGGAAAAAGATATCTTCTTCCCCATATTATTTAAAATGTATATACATAAGAAATAAATTTTAAAGCATCTTATAAAAAATTTTTCAGGAAATTTTTATTCTTAATGTAATTTAAACACAACTCTAAATTTTCCAGATGCTACCATGAATTCGAAGAGCCGTACTTACAATTACATCGCGGGAGATTGAGTTCGGAGCACCCATGCACCCAATTTCAAAGAGGAACACGAAGGTTCACACAGTGTAGGCATTTTTAGTTCGTCGTTCTCGTTACCCTCTCAAACAGCAGAATTCGGCAGGGCTCCAAATTTTTAAAATGATGAGAGCATTGCCAAGTACCCAATTATCTAAATTCCACCTGAATCCACTTACCAGGAATAAGTAAATGGCGATAATATGCCCCCTCAATACTATTAATCTATTAAAATTTCAAATTCAAATAATTAGCATAAAATTATTTTCCATGACACACGACAAGAAGATTCGAACCTAGTGTTCATACCTAATTACTTAATAATTAACATAAAATTCTGAATAAAAGCAATTGTCTATACACCGGAAATCCATAGTGGTTTAATTCTCTTGATTGGTATGGAGAAAAAAAAACCTATGTTCAAACTTAAAAGAAGTGCTGAGTCTCGTGAATTACAGAGTGAAACCCAGATTACAAATTTTCCTAGCCACTAAAAGTGAATGAGTTGTTTCTGACGTCCGCATTGTTTCTGATGTCCGCACATAACAGAAAGACAAACTCTATGTTCCTTCATTGGTAGGTAAATGGACTGGTGGCCCAAAAACTCGCTCCATTATCTAACATGACAAGGCAAAGAGAAATAGGAGCAAGTCATCCAGTATGTCAAACTTTGATGGGCTCATACTTCTCTCCGACTGAACCGCCTTTTTGTTTCTGGAACTGTATATATCGCAGTGTGCTTGCAAGGAAAGCATCTGCAGCTGGATCTGGGGTTGCGGTGTCACTTTGCATTTCAGTCATGATTAACTCGATTAGGCCCTGGATAGCAGCAACGTTGACTTGCGGGTTCCCCTTCTCAAAGAAGTATAGATACCTTGCAAACATACATGGATTATTATTCCATTTTCCACTATTGATACGGAAAGGAAATAATGCTGACTTCAGAATTTAGATTATGGGTGCTACTTACTTGTTCAATATTTCAATGAAAAGCATAACTGATCCAGTGCTACCTCGTGCTGCATTAGACATTTGTTGGGCAGCATTTGCAATTCTTAAAGCCCGCTTGAGGCACAACAGGACTCTGGCCCAAAATAAAATCATAATGATAAGATAACAAAAAGGTAATAATTATTATAAAATATATTCCTTCCCTCACCGTTCAATCTACCTCTCGAAAAATTCAAGGTTTAGCTAAAATCAATAAAAAAGGTAGCAGTGTTGGCTAAAGTCATTCTTAATCTCATTGGGCAATTACACATGTATTGCATTCCACATTGATATCCAAATGAACGCTTACAACAAAGTTTTGAGGACATCTAAACAGTAAAATTCATGGAGAACATTTTCTGTTAAAGAAATCAGAAATTTGAAGTTCTAAATAACCTTCAAAGTGTACACAGCTTTATAAAGATACAAGCATTCCTCAGGAATCCTGGATCTCTTAGGAGCCGTTTAAGCACCTAGAAACTTATTTATAAGATATGTTTGGATTTAAAAAATATGAGAAGTTTAAAATTCATGAGTCAGATATCCTAAATAATATAGAGATGATTTTTTTTCATTTATGTCAAGTTCAAATGTTATGTACCAAACACTGAATATACATATATATATAGAAACACACCTCTCTCCATCTTTCATGTCATCATGATCATCAACCCAAAACAGATGTGAGCATGCATACACGGCTCTGCATTGATCTGGCTTCTTCAAGAGCTTTGCTGAATACTGTCCAGCGATTAGACACCACTTTAGGTTTTAGAAGAAAGATTTATGAGCACTATTTAAAAAATGGAATTCAATAATCACCCCTGTGGCCTTGTGAGTTAGAGTATCCCTGTTCTCAACACCAAAGACATGCATCCTTTGAAGTGTTCCTATTATTAAATGGATAGCAGTAACTTGTGCTCTGGAATCCTAGAAAAAACACAAGCATAAAAATAAGGATGGCTAAAACATAAACCAACATAAACCTTCTGCCCTGTGACCCCATTTTCACTCTCATCCTCGCCCAAGAAAAGTAGCCAACTTACAGAAATTTCTTCTTCGTACAGAATATAAGCTTGGGTGAAAAATTCATACGCAACAGGTTCTAGATCACTGTCATTTGCGGCCTAATTGAATGAAAGAAATAGAAAAGTCAGCAATAACAGTCAGCAAAGCTTTTTTGATGCACTGAGAACCAAACATTTTCCAGCACCTCAGCACATAGCAAGTACAAGCGTAATGCCAATTCTGGTGCAGGGACACCTGACAGAACCTCAATAGTCTGAGAGAATAAGGAAAAAAATGTCATCAAACAAATCAACCAGCTATTTACAAATATCTTCTGAGTAATTTGCATTTAACTAACACCAAATATTTAGTATGGACTTGTACATCACCTGATTCAAAAGCTGAAAAATTTTCTTGGGTGTAGTTGATGTATCATTTCCAAAAGGATTTTCCTCTTGTCCTTGCAACTGTCTGACCAACTGTTGATTGTATAATAGATACAAAGAATAAACGCTCCTACTTACTGGAATACAATAACAAAAGCAGTATAACAGACCGCCATGTTGTGGCCTGTAAAACTGCATCTCTGTAGCATGATTGTGAAGGTCAAACCATCCAAGCATTTTGGCTTAATTTTGATACTGTAGTTCATTGTATTGTTCAATTTAATTGACTACAAAATAATCATTGTTTTAGGATTATAGATTTGGTAAGCTGCTAGGAAGTCTTTAGATGTCCAGAGAATAACCTGTTAAGGTAATAGATATATAACCTGTTTGACAACTTGGATAAAAGGAAAAAGCTGGAATTAGCAGGTTTCCAGTCTTCCAGGCATGCAGAACCTGAATCTCACCACCACACTTTCTAAAAAAGCAATGCTTAATTTCACTAGGTATGGTCACTAATCTATTGATCTATCTCTGGCCAAAAACAGAAGGGCATACTGGGAGCTAAATGTCCTAATTTGATGACAAGAATTAAGCATCCTTCTGCGAGAAGTATCATAGATATAATTGCTCCCCAATCATGTGAAAGGAGTTTCGGCCTTTCTAGAAGGCTTGCAACCACTCATGGCTTCCCAGTTAACCAGAGGTTTCAAACAACCTGCTAGGCAGCTCAGATAAATTTAGTATCCAGGATTAGTGGGTGCACCCTTGCAGCTGGATGCTTAATTCTTGTCGTCCAAGTGAGCAATTGAAGCTCTTAATTTGATTCTTTAGTTGTCAGCCAGAAGGGGATGGACAAAGATAATGCCATTTTAAACTTAGAATAGATATCTGACAGCAAGTGAAATTCAGCACTTCCATATGACTAGCTTCACACTGACTGTAGTTTCCCCTATTATTAGAGTCATCAAACAGGTTATGAATCAATTATCTACAGTATTATTAGCTGGACATCGTAAGCACTAATACTGTGTTACTCAACATATAATCTTAATCAATTCATAAATAGAAAAATCAATTCAATATTACAAATAACCGCAATATTAAAAACAAACCAAAACAGCATAGTCCAAACAGGTTGATCTTTAAGCTATCCTACTTCTGCAAGCATTGTGCAGTTCAAACTCTTGAGGATGGGCAAGGACCAAGGAATAGAATAAAGAATGAACTTGCACATAGGAAGAAATTAAGGGCTTCATACTTATTTGACCGTCAAGCATCATTTTTTGCATGTAGAAAATGTTCCATTGGCTCAGGAAAAATCAATTAACGGTGGGGCAAGCAGCAAGGTCAAGTAACATGCAACAAATGCAATAAAAAACCATGTGTATTCAAAATGGTTAGCCAAACCTTTAGAGAACAGAAAACAAGAGGTGGAACTGTAAAAGGCAGACGTTTTGGTCCCCCAGTCAGAATGTGCTTCCTCACAGTATCTATAATCTGCAATTTAGTGCATGATGTTATGACACAAAGTAATGCAAAGATTCAGCTCACAAACAAAGCACAACCCCTCAGAATAGTGTAAGCAAACAGTATGTTTTGTAGTATCTAGTAAGCAGCTACAAGCATCATATAATAGATCTTATAACTTAAGTTTGAAACATTAAGAGCAGTCAATCCCTCATACCACCTGATCCCATGACTAGTTACGATTTAGGTAAACATTGTTAAAGTGCACAGCTAAATTTATTCTGAACCAACACCAACTCCATTTCCATACCCGCATCAGCAGCACAAAAATAGCAATATAAAAAATTGGAGTTTGGTGAAACAATTAACTGCAGTTAGGAACACGAATTGCAGCAGAAAATATAAAGCATTTCTAAAACTCCATTATCATTACGCATGAATATTGGCTCTTCATATACCTTAAACATCTCTTCTGGATCATCATTATGAAGCATCTGGATTAAACGTGCAACAGAATTCTGCTCCTCTTGGAAATCATCTTCATCCAGCTGAGGGAGGAAAACATAAATTTAACAATAGAGTGGAAGTGGGTCAAAAAAACAAAGTGTATCTTGTATAGCTCCAAACATTGATTAGAATGAAATAAAATAGTTGACTATAAAAAGTGGCTTGTATTGGGAGGCGTCAAAATCTATGGAACTGAAAAAATATAAGGCAGTGGTGAATTGAAATGACCTCTTCAGTAGTTCCATCAGAATCTTTAATAAGCCCCTTTATCAGTTCAAACAAAGCTTCAACCTACAAAAGAACCATGTCATATTAATAGGAACATCACACCAAAAAGCAGAATAGCGATAGCACATACCTTGTCTGAACTAGAAATGTGTGTTCGGTTTTTCATCATGCTTTGAATAATAACAGCAGCCATGACCTTATTTGTAGGAACATCAAGATATTCCATGACATGAGGATAGTTTGAAAGCTTCAAGGCAGTCACAATATCATTATATTTCTCTAATGGAGCACTTAAAAGGGCAACAATCTGCTTTGTTGCCCTGTTGTCCTCAATCTTCCCTTTGCCAGAGAGTTTTTTTACACATGCTCCCTATAAAGGAATGTATAAAGTAAGGACAGCCTTAAATGAAATAAGTTGTTTCTTTATATGAAAAGAGCCATTGTTCACATTATAAACTCAATCATATTTACATGCATAAAATGCAATATCACAATTTTATGGCAAATAAAACTTAACCAAGATAGCATCAAGAAAGGATTAACATATCCTAGATAGTTCATTTTATTAAAACAAATCATATGAAGCAAACAATCAAAATGAATGTGCACAAGCAGCTTAAATGGATATATACCAGAACTTGATCTGCGTAATCAAGTCGATCAGGGTGGACATGAAGAGTGAAGGTCAGAAGAGAAGAATATAAAGTTACAACTCCAACAGTGGGCATCTCAGCCTGAGCTTCTATCACCTGCATAACAATGGAGAACCTTATATGTCATATTCCACAAACATAATAATAATAATAATAATAATAATAATAATAATAATAATAATAATAATGATAATGATAATGATAATTAAAAAATAATGACAAGGATGTAAATGTAAGAACCTTTTTCTTTACAAGAAGGCCATCAATACTGGAAGTATTGAAGAGAAGACAACATAGACATTCAAATGGCAATGAGAATGGAAAAAAAAAAAAAATTGCTTAATAACATGATGATAGTAATGAGTTGTGAAAGGAAAAAATTAATGATAGACGATGTATAAAAGAGAGAGGAGTAAAAGCACAAGCATCTGAAAATATACTGAATAAGCAATATTTCAGTACTTCTTCCCCAATCAAAAAAGACTTGAAGATGTACGATTCTATTTGATTGCAGTTTTTAAAAATTATTTTTGGTTTTTAAAAACAAAAAAACCTATTTGAATAACTGTTTTGGACAGAAAACAAAAAAATAAAATATGTGATTTGGGAACAAAAAACACGGAACAATTAAAAAATGTTCTATACTCCAGTTTTTTAAAACATAGAAAACACAAAAAAAACAAGTCTTTTTTATTAATAGCATATATATATATAAATACATGAAAACAATACTAATATGAATTCTCAAAACTAATTTTATAAAGCAATTCTAAAGAACAAAAGAACAAAACAATTGTCAAACAGACTGTAGTTTTCCTTTTAGGTTATACACAGCACATTAACGACTTTATCATTCATCTCATAACAGAAAACAGGGAGAGAAGCAAGCTTCACTTCTGGAAAGACTCTATCAATTAATCTCTATTCAGTCTTTGGCTAAATATGTCAGTTGCAAGATCAGATTAACCTTGGCAGATGCTCATCTTTTTGACAGTAAACAATGATAAATGTTTACTCGACAAAATCAAACATTTACCTTGCCAATGGCATTGCTGAACTTGGAAAATGCTTCCACTTGCAAAAACTCAGGTAACACCTCCACACTTGAAGCAGCATAATTTGAAAGCCTTTCCATTAATTGGGAAAGCACTGTCTTGATGTCAACTGATGGCTGCAAAACATAGTGGGAAAAAAAAAAGACACAGAAAGAAACTGAGTGATGATACCTATTGGGTTTGCAGCTAAAGACTGTGATGGATCATGTCCATAAAATGGTTCATAGTTCCGAAGGGTGTGTGCAATGGCTTCTGTCAACATTGTGCTACATTTAACTTGTCAAAAGTTCAGGGGACAATGATAAAAATGCTTTATCCAAATGAGGAAAAAATGGAGGTTAAAAACCAAGGTAGTCCAGAAAGAATGGTGCCCTTGACGCAAGAGTCCCTCTGTTGCCCAAGAGAAGTGCCAAAATAGCACCCCATGACCCATACAAACTATGAATCTCAACAATAGAAAAACGATGAAAAATGTATAAATGAATGGAACCAGAACAACAACAAATGCATCAATTCCATTTATAGGATATCAATGTGCTTATATTTAAGGGTTTTTTTAGCCCAAGTTTGGAATCCTAAAAATGTGGTAACTATAATATAATTGGTTCCTTTTGTTTCTCCATTTAGCAGGCTTGTTTAGCTATTATGTTGCCACTATTGTATCTCTACTTCCTTGTAATGAATAAAATCATGAATTGGAAGAAAATAAGAGAATACACCAAGTTCTGACGAAGTAACGCAAAAAGCACAATGCCACTAACCTGAAGCTGAGGGCAAGCACCCAACAATACATCAAGAGTTTGCAAGTGGTACTCATCAGGGAAGACTTGTATTATGCAATCCATCAAGTAGAACTGGGCTAGCTCATCTTTGCAATTTACAACCTGTCAAAGATAATTGAGGGGAAAAAAAGGGTTTTGGCTGGTCAGCAAGCAGATATCTTTGTGAAATAGAAATAGAAATAACAAAACAACAGATCAGACCTGCTCCAGTACTCTGGGTAGTACAACATCTTTGTACATATCAAGATCAACACCCTCTATCTGACTGAGTACATGAAGATTCTTCCCCACCTAATAACAGATCAAGGGTAAAAAAGCAAGAGAAGCAACCCTTCCATAAGCATTTGGTTATGTATACAATCTCATTGCAGCAAAGTCAACCAATTATAGGCTTCAGATATTACAAGATCACGCAGCTCACTCCTTTCTTTCTCCCGCTTCTCCTTCTCCCGGGCAGGCCCCTGCAGACCAGAAAGCCCGACAGCAATCCTCAACTCAGGGTCAGCTAAGAGTATGAATAACTCATATGCATAACTACACCTGCATGACCAGAAATCATGCCCTCATGATATATTTTACCCTCATGACATGCAACTATTATGACACCATGCATGTCCAAACATGAGATCTGTAATAATGCACAGATAATTTAACCAACCTGATGTTGCATCCGCACCCAAAGTTTGTTCATCTCAGTGAAATTTTGGAGTACAAACTCTACAGCATCTGTCACAGTGTCTGCATCACTACAGATGTTGGAGTAGACATTCACATATCAAGTTCAGTCTCAAACTGGTAAGCTTAGAAACAATAAAAATTAACAAGACTATGTCCCTCAATCAAGACTGACAAAGAAACCTCAGAAAGGTTGAAGGAAGAAAAGGAAAGTTAACAATAAGTGAAGAAACAAAAAGAGAGGGGGGAAGGAGAGTAGTATCTAGCAATTTACATCATGCATCAAAAAGGCATTCAGATTATGTTGAACATTGCAGAACTAAGAGAAGTATCTAGTAGTTTACATCATGCATCAAAATGGCATTCAGATTATGTTGGACATTACAGAACTAATAGACATACTAAATGAAGCAAGTGACCACACTCCCAATGTTTAGACCTGTTGAATCAGCTCATAACATTAGGTCCGATAACCTCCAAAAAGATTGATCCCACCGATTAGAATAGAGGATAGGGAAAATCTTGCTTGCTTACCCTTCATACTCAGAACCAATATCAGGCAACTTATCCCTACTAACTTGGGAAAGGTAACTCCTGAGAAAGAGTCCACGAACGGGGTTCTGAATACCACGGCACATTTCCACAAGATCCTTGAGAACATCCTTAGCAGGAGCTTCCTTGGATTTGATGTATACAGATCCCACTGTACAGAGGAGATACCTGATCATGAAATGCAAAATATTTGAACAAATGATTACAACAACTGCAAGGAACCCTTTTAAAGTAAATTAATCTGTTTGCTTCAAAACTACCATAACATATGTCAACGTAACAATAGTAAAAACAGCTAAATAACACAAAAACAGTATGTATCGAAGAAACGCATTTGAAGCAACTGGGCTTTAGCACATCATTGTAAAACGCAAAATGTATAATAACAGTTAGATAAAAGGTGAAGCCATGTCAGACTTAACAAGACTTACAATCGAGGCAAAATATTGCCAGCATGCTGGACAAGTTCATAAAGATCAATTATGGAGCAACCCCGACGAGTCTCTTCCTCGAAGAAGATCTCCAGCCTCCTTAACTGATCAAAGGCCCGCATGTCTAAAGCAAACAAAGACATACAAATTACTCATCACAACAAGGTTGCAGCTTCGAATTTCAGCAAGCATTGAGAAGGAAGCGAGACAAAATCAGTTTCACGAATCACGATCCAGCACACGCAGGAGAAAAAAAGAAAAACAAAGTGGATCTAACGGAGAAGGAGCTTACAGAGTTCATAGTACTTGTGAGGGGAAAGCTTCGAAGTCCGAAGCTCAGAAAGCATCTGAGCTGAATACTTCAAAGCATCCCTGAGATTATTTGAGTCCTGAGCAAAATCAATTGGACAAAAAAAGGATCAAATTAGGTTTTACAAAGCCAAGTTGCATGTTACGATCAGTACCAATTAAAATAGGGTTTGATGAAATTACCAAAGCGCGATGCATGTAGAAGGCATTCTGTTGAAGACCAGCGATTCCGGCGGCCAGGAACTTGTCTTCGTCTTCAGTTCCATCTAACATCATTTCTCAATCTGTGGATTTGGCGATGGTGAATTTGCACAATTGGCTCGCCCTAATTGCTCCTCCAATGCTTCTTCTCTTCGGATTGCTGACTTCGCTGAGTCCGCTTGGGATCCACGTTTGGGAGAATATGCTTGTTACTGTTCGCCCATTTGGATAGTCTTTGACTCTATCATTATTAATATTATTATAATTATTTTTCCACTTGTTCGTTTACTTCTCAATTTTCATCTATTTCAAAAGCACAAAAATACCTAATTTCTTAAACTCAACAAATAAAATGTAGGTTATGTTAATTATTTGATGTTTAAAAAATTATTCAGTTCTTAACTGATAATTTTACATAAATTAATTTCAAAAATTTTAAGTCTATCATAAGTTAGCTATTTATTATTTAGAAATTAAATTTTTATTATAGTTTAAAGTTATTTTAGTACCTAAGCTGTTATAATGCCTATTCACACATCTCAATTAAAAAAATAAAATGTCTATTCTTTACTTTTCGCATTTCGAAATTGAAAATTTTAAAAGGATAAATATTTAGAATTTTGATGAGATCTCTCATATAATTACTTATTGATTTAGTACATAAATAAATATTAGTGTAGCAAACATGTCTAAAAGACTCCTATTTGTCTCTTTCACAACAAGTGTAATACCACTAATAAAATCTAAATTTAATAAAAAAATAATCTTTTAATGTAATAAATTAAATTTTAAATTTTTATTACAAATATTTATATTTTATATTTAATAATACATCTAATAAAATTACATCAATAAAATTTATTTATGAGAAACAAAAAATAACTATACTAAAACTTGAATAAAAGTAACGAAAAAGATACGTCCAATATCTTTTTTAAAAAAAAAACCAAAACAAAACGCAACCCTACCAAAGAAGTGTTTTGGGTTGGAAAATTATACTCTTTTTGGACGTGGCCCTTTAAATTAGCTTTAATTGGCCGATGGGGAAAACCAGATCAGGCAAGTACAGTCTTTAGAGTTTTTTTTTTTAATATTTTGATACTGCATAGTATAACTATTATAAGGATTCCAATGATACTATATAGTTATATAATAATATAAAAAGGTATAACTCATAATATAACATAATTAATTTAAATTTTAATTTATAATTTAAATAGTTCTAAAATAAAAATATTAGATTGAATAAATATTATCTTACTTAAAACAACTAAATATTTAATCAGCCACGATAAAATATAAATCACATTTCTCTTTATTGGTTAATCAAGTTGGAGGACACCACATCATAAAAAATTTTCAATTTGATGATATCAAATTATTTTTTAAGAAATTTTGAATTATAAATTAATAAAAATTAAAAAAAATTGGGTTATTTTTTAAGCTTAATTTGTGTTTATGCATATTGTACAATTGAAAATATTATAAAATAGCAAGTCAATAGTAAAAAAAAAAAATTACCCTTTAATAAAGCAACATAGAGCTTTTGTACCAAACTACTAATAGCAACAAATTTTTAAAAATATTTTATCAATTATGTGGCGCTCCCCAAATTAAATTTCTCGACATCTTATACTCACCAAGTGCGACACATTAAACAATAAAACGTGCTATACTCGTTTGGGGGAGCGCAACACATTTTCTATCCCAACATGTGACGTTATTTGTGAGAGTATCACATGTTTGAGATAATTAAAAAAAGTTAATCTTAATTTTTTAAAATATTTTTGTCTAATTTTAACTTATTTTGTTTTATCTTATTTTTTTCTATCACAAATATAATAAATATAAATAAAAAATATCACCAATGTTATTAAAAACATTATTTTCAAGACTAAAACAAATATTATAAATTATAAGCTTCGAATGGACAAAAGTTAAAATTAATTTAAAATAATTAAAATATAATATAAAAAATTATTTTTTAAAATAAATTAGATAATAAAAAATTATTTTATTTTTTATCATAATTTTTTATTATTTTTACTTTCTCTCACTCTCATATTCTCACATTATATATTTTATATTTTATAATATTAATTTTAAATATCAATAACAAAAGAATATAGAGACATTATAATCCAATTGATTCAAATATATAAAAAATTTTAACCATATTTATCATAAGCATTAACTAGTTTATATTAAGAATATATATATATATATTCTTGAACAAAAAATATTAACAGTAAAAATATTATAAAAATAAACATATATTAAAAAAATAAATAAAATGCAATAGACAAACAATATTTGTAAAAAAATCAACACGTTTATTTGATTTATTTGTTGATTTTTTAATTCAATCAAAAATAAATAAATATTACCAGATTTATTATTTTGTTGTTTTATATTTATTAGTTTTTTAAATATTTATTTGTTTATTACATTTTATTTCCCATTTTTTAAATATATATATTTATTATAATATTTTCCTGTAAATTTTTTTAAGAATATATATTTAGTTATTATTTTTATTAATATAAATTAGTTAATACTTATGGTAGTTTTTGTTTTTTATTTAATAAAATACGATAATTTTTTTTATGTTTTAATAATTAATGATATTTGTTTTAATTTTGCAAATAATTTTTGTTGGTAATGTTAGTGATGTTTTTATTTATATTTACTAAATTTTTCATAAAAAATTAAGATCAAACAAAGTAAGTTAAAATTAAAAATAAATTTAAAAAATATAGATAAGATTAACTTTTTTTAATTATCTTTGGCTAATGGCGCTCTCTGGACTCTAGGAAAGTGCTGCACGTTGAGTTAGAAAATGTGTTACGCTCTCCTAAAGACCGCAACACATTTTATTATTCAATATGTTGCGCTTTTTAAGAGATCATAACAAGTTGAGAAACACAACTTCTTGTGCTTCTCTTAAAGAGGTCAATACAATTGGTCAAAAAAATAAAAAAAAAATTCCCCTAAATAAATACATGTCTTTAAATAAAATTAAATTGAAATACAAAAATCAATATCAAAGACTAGTTTGAATGAATTTGGATTTTCACAATATTTCTTGAGAAATTGATTATATTAATTTAAAGCTGCTAGGTAATTAAACATTCGATAAAGTTTCATCATAGCCCACACAGCAGTAGAAACTTCTAGCAAAGCAAACTTAATTATTCATTATTCATCTTCATTCATCATACTTCACTTATCATTTATATATTTGTACGCCCACACTTAATTTTCATCTCATCCATCCTTTTAAGACACTTGCTTCCACGTCGTTTTCATTTTTCACCTCTATATCTGCCACCTTCAATTAATCTCTCATTTCCCGTTTCGAGTACTTTTGGTGCTGCCGTTTAGGTCTTCAACGACCTAGCAATTATGGGCGCTCTGCATATCATCTCCGATTTTTGCATCTCCTGTCACATGCACAACGGCAGCAAGCTCAAGAAACGCAAGCAACTCCAGGTACATACACTAGTTAAATTGTTTAATTAAGTATTAAACATTTGAAGAAAACATATAATATATTGTATTTTATGATCAGACGGTGGAGATAAAAGTGAAGATGGACTGTGAAGGGTGCGAGAGAAGAGTGAAGAAGTCAGTGGAAGGCATGAAGGGAGTGACGCAAGTTGAAGTAGAACCCAAGCAAAGCAAGCTCACTGTGATTGGGTACGTGGACCCCAACAAGTTGTTGGAGCGCGTCAGGCATCGCACTGGGAAGAAAGCGGAGTTCTGGCCTTACGTTCCCTACGACGTCGTTCCTAACCCATACGCACCCGAAGCCTACGACAAGAAGGCACCCCCAGGATACGTGCGGAATGTGTACTTGGATCCAGAAGCTTCGGCGCTGGCACGTGCCGGATCCTTTGAAGTGAATTACACCACAGCTTTCAGTGACGACAATCCTAACGCTTGTTCCATCATGTGACATTAGTTAAAATAATAACAATCTTAAAGACACTCTTTTTCTTTTATTTGTTGACAGATAAAAAAGTTTATAATTTTATTTATTTTAATTAAAATACTTTTTATGTATATTATATATATACTAACTGTATTATTATTACTACTATCACAACCATAATTGATACTACCATATCATGGGTTTTCTTGTCTCTATAACAATTGAGGTGGAATTATAAAATATTTTTATGGAAATTAATATATCAGGATATGTTTGATTTTTTAAAATTAATATTTTTATTCTTAAAAATAGGGAAATGAAAAATATTTGTTTAAAATTATTCTTTTCAATTAAAAATATAAAATATGTATTTTGAAAAAAATATAGAATATTAAAAAGATATTAAAATTTTAATTTGTTAAAAATAAACAATTAAAATTATTTAAAATACATTATTAATATAATATTTTAATCTTTTAAATATATTCTCAAATCATTCTCTTTGTTAGATAATTTTGTTTTAACTAGTAAAACTTGAAATTGAAAAAGATTAATCTTTTAAAACATTAATGTACCCAAATGATTTTCTTTTTCGTTTTTGGGGGCAAACCTAGAAAATAGCTTATTGTTTAGTCTACTTGCCTGTTTTCCTTCTGATTTTATATCTTTTAAATTTAAAAAATAATATAATTTTTTATATTTTAAAAAATAAAAGACAACTTATTTTTAATAAATTAATAGTTAAATATTTTTTTATTTGTTAAATATAAAAAATATATTATTTTTAATAAAAATATTATTTTAATTTTTAAATTTTAATAATTTTTTTAATTTAATCTATCATCTTTATTCGTTCTCAATTTAATTATTTACGTTTAAAATTATTATCAATTTAATCTTTACATTTACATATCAATTATGTATTTTAATAATTTATAAATAAAAAATTAAATTAATAACTATTTTAAATTTAATGATCAAATTAAAAATAAATAAATTAATTAAAAATAAATAAATATAAGAGATTAATTTAAAATAAATAAATTAAAAAAACTATTAAATTGAAAGAACTAAAATTTTAATCTATCATTTTTTTAAATTTAAAAAACCGGACCCTCGGCTTCCACGTGTTGGTGCTTTTTAGGAATGTGGTGGAGACGTGAGGAAGCAACAAGATTTTTCTGTTTTTCACTTTTTCTATTTGATTATCCTTTCCTCAGAATCTTTTGGGCTTTCTGTATGCGTTAAAGGGTGCCTTAGAATATTCAAGATTGACATAGTTTAATTTTTTATATTGATAGACATATTTCAATTACTACTACCAACAAAAAAAATCAATTCATTACAGTGATTCAATTATTCATTTCTACAAAACAGCAAAAGGCCAACAATTCTTATTAGAAAATGAAAGATACTCTTTACTTTTTAATTTTCATCTGATCAAAATCATCAAATCGATTTTATAGATACTTGTCGTTTAACATGCAAAAGTATCAACTAATATATCAATTGATAATATCTTCACTTGTTTATTGCTTTTTCAAATGAAGTTCACCTTGTTTAGAATATATGCAATACAAATGTTGTTACGGTCAGCCTGCAGAAAATCTAACTTGGTTTGTTGAGCATCACTGTGTATGGACACATGACCAGAAAGAATTTAAAGCTTGTGGTCAAATTAAGAAGTCAAAATTATACTTTTGGTGGGCAATGCAGATTAGCACAAATGATCAATAATTTGAAAAATATTTTTTCTTTATCTATTGGTATGGGTTCAATTCTCTTTGAAGTCATAAAAATTTTGTGTCGTAAACAATAGAAATCATTTTCTACCTTCCAAAGATTAATTAAGTAATTATAATTAAGTAAAATTCATTTATTAATGTCTCTGGTATGTCATTAGCGTCTCATTGAGTATCTCCCCAGAAAAAAGAAGCAAGGTTATAAATGTGTAGCCCAAGAATATATTAACGTACCCAAATATGAGAAATTATTTAGTAATTAAGGAGTATTTGCTAAGGTAGAGGCTAATCCAAATTAAGTGTGATGCAACAGTTACCAGGCATCACATTCTCTGCATGTCTGTGTTTTTAAAATTCAATTTGTTAGCAGTTGCTTTCAGAAAACTTATATATGAGCTATTTGAAAACTGTTGACACTCACAAAAAGTGTGGTATATGACTATATGTTGATACAAGAAAATGTCCATATTTGAATTTTATGTAAGCTACTTTAAAATTGGATTCATGGAGTATTCCCATTATTGTAAGTTTAGTGAAGTCTAACGCTGATATGTGCAGCCTAATTTGCATGATATCAGCATAAGATTTCTCACTTATTAATTACTCTATCCATTATCATCTACATTTTTCCTTTGATTCGCTCATTCTTCTACCACGTACCCTTGTTTTATTGAAAAATCCAGCATTTATTTGTTATGTGATTTTATAAGAATTACACTTGTGTGATTAAAAAATACATAATTTCAAGTAAATTATACTTATTAGCATTTCAAATTTGTAGAGGGAAAAATAAGAGTAATTCATAAGTAAGTGCCAAATTTTGTTAGCTTTTAATAAGTAGATTCTTTTTAAAAGTAATATTATTTTAATAAGTAGATTCTTTTTAAAAGTAATATTATTTTAAAAATAAGATAATAAATGTGAGCATTACTTTCAACCAAAATTTTAATTTTAATTTTAATTTTAATTTATTATATTATAAAAGATAATTTTATTTCGCTAGAACTAACCCCGTAAATAAATAAGTGCGAATTTGAATACAAGGCATAAAACTAAAACCTTAATGCCATTTGATTCCAATTTATAATTCTTTTTTTCTTGGTTACATTTTGTACATTTACAATCTATTTTGACAAGAACATATTTGATGTCTCTAAACTATATATTAATTTTTGACTTTATCTTTAAAATTTTTTTATGATTAATTTTATCTTTAAAATTTTAAATTATAATTAATTTTATTTTACAACTTAATATAATCTAAATTATTAACAAAAAATAATACGTATCATTTGATATTAAATACTAAGAATATAAATAAAATTTTAATAATATTTAAATATTAAATAATAAAATATATTTTTAAATTATAATTTTTTCACTATCACTTAATTATTATTTGATATGAAGATTAAATTATTTAATAAAAACTTTAATAAATACTTCGTGTATATGACTTAAATGATTTCATTAGTAATTTCATATTTTATTTCAAATATAATATAATATTATTATTTTTTGTTAATAATTTAAATGATGTTAAGTTATAAGATAAAATTAATTATAATTTAAAATTTTAAAAATAAAATGAATTAAAAAAATTTAGAGATAAAATTAAAAATATAGAAATACACTTTTTTTAAAAAGAAAGAGAAGATATATTTCAACTTTTTAAACTAATAGTTAATTGCAAATCATTACATAAATTTTAAAATATAGAAAAACACTTTTTTTGTTAACTAAAATAAAAATGTTAAATTTTAATTAAAATAAATTTGTTTGCTTTGTCGTTTAAACAATTTTCACACACAAGCTTCGTATCCGTTGAAAGATATAACGTGATAAGTAATTTTAATTAGAAATTAATATTTTAATTTTAGTCTAAAAGTTCATCTTAATATTTTGTTACTTTTTAGAAGTTTATAAGTCAATTTTATAATCTATAATAAAATGCAAACAGAACCAAACATCTTGATTCATTAAGTTAAAAATTTTTTTGACAAAAATCTTTGTTTTAATCCCCTAACTTTAGTAAATTTTTTTATTAAATTTTTTATATTTATTCGTTCTCAATTTCATCTCTCGAATTTAAAATTATTATTAATTTAATCTTTTAAATTTAATAAAATCTATAATTTAATTCTTTAAATTTAATAATTTGTTCTTTTAATTTTAACAATTTTTGTAATTCAGTCCCTCAAATAAACATATGTATTATATATTTTAATAATTTATAGATAGAAAGACTAAATTTATAATAATTTTAAATATAAAATATTAAATTAAAAACGAACAATCTTAAAAGATTAAATTTTAAAAAATATTAAATTTGAAGACCAAAATATTATTTTTGTCAAAAATTGTAATGATTATTAGTCAAAGATGAGAGATCATATATATATATATATATATATATACACACACACACAAAAGGAAAATAACAATAAAAAATTCACTTTTTTTTAAATTACCATTCATTTTCATTTGTTTTGTAAAATTAAAATTTCTTTTCAAAAATTAAATTTAAACTGCAATTTTATGTATTTTGATTAAAATACTTTTAAGAGATAATATTAATTTATTTTATTAAAAATATCTTCTTTAATAATATAATTTTAAAATTTTTATTTCAATATGATTCATTCTCAGTTAAAAATTATAGATTTAATTTATTTTAATTTTAAAAAGTGACTCTTCTATTTTGGACAAACATATATACTTAATATTTATTATATTATATAAATAATAAATATAAAAAATATTTTTTTATCAAAATAAATAAAACTATAATTTATCTTTTATTTTCAGAAAAAATAATATATTTTAGCCTAACTCTAAAAGAGTCAAATGTCTTGTATATACAACTTGCCTTTTCACCAAGTTGAGAAAGCTACACACCACCCACATTGAAAAGGGGCCATTTTTTCGTTCGGAGGAGAGAAGTGAGAGCACTGTTAAATACAGTGATCTCTGAGAATCATGATATCAGTCTTTCAAAACCTTCTTCCTCAATTGTATTTTCTCATAATTATTTTATGGTGTTCTGCCGTTATAACCATCATCGTTCAACGCAAAACTTGTTCTGCTTTTGCTGTGACTGTGAGTAATAATGTCCTCAACAATCGAAGTGTGCCAGCAGTGATTGTGTTCGGAGACTCCATAGTTGATCCTGGAAACAACAACTACATTACCACTCTTGTCAAGTGCGATTTCTTACCATATGGTAGAGATTTTGCTGCAGGAAATTTTCCTACCGGAAGATTTAGCAACGGTTTAGTCCCATCCGACATCATAGGTACGGAGAAATTACCTCGAGAGGTTGAAATTACATATTTTTCATTTCTTGTTGTTTGAATGTCATTATGTTTTTTTTTTATATTTTTAAATTTTTTATACAATTAATTTTGAGACTAAAAATATATGAGAATATTATTTTCATGTATTTATAATTAATATGCAGGTTATTAAGAAAAAAACTTATTTTTTGTATTTTCTTTATTTTAAAATATTAGAGTTTAGAATATTTTTTTAATTGTTCTATATTTTTTGTTTGAAAAAATATACATATTCTACTTTTTTATATTTTTAAAATTTATTTTTTGGACTTCTATTTATTTTGGATTTCTTTTTTCTAAACAGAGTTTCATAAAAAGCAGAGAAAAAAAATCATTTATGTAGGGTGAATTTTCTATTTAATTAATATTATAAATATAAATAAATGCATGTGATACATATAATTAAAATAGATATTTTAAAATACATAAAAAAGAATGGGAAAATATAAAAAAAATGAGAGAATATTATATTTAAATAAAAAATTAAAAGGTAAATATAATAATTAATAATTGTGAATAAAGATATTTTTATCTTGCAAAGTACAATTTTTTTGCTTCTATTGTTTTTCAAAGAAAAAATTTCCAAATTCTTGCTTTCTTTTTATGGTAGAAAAACTATTTCTCTTGCTATTCAGAAGTAATTTATTCATTTTTTAAAGTCGAGCACTATAATAAAAAAAAAATTAGTATTTTTTTAAAAAAAATTTATTCTCTCCAAATTATGTTCTCATGCATTTTCTTACAAGATTATTGATTGTATAATCTGTTTCAGCTGCAAAATTTGGGGTAAAAAAACTTTTACCAGCATATCTTGATCCAAATCTGAAACTTGAAGATCTCCTCACTGGTGTGAGTTTTGCCTCAGGAGGTGCTGGATATGACCCTCTCACTGCTAAACTAGCTGTATGACTATACCTGCCATAATTCATAATTGCACAAGTATTTTCTAATTTCTTATATATATATATATATAGATATATAATTCCCATTTAATTAGAATATCTTAATTTGAACTTACTCTAATTTTCTTTCTCTTTGTGTTATTATTAGTCTGTGATATCATTATCAGATCAAGTGGACATGTTCAAGGAGTACATTGACAAGATAAAGAAAGCAGTTGGAGAAAAGAGAAGTGCAAGAATAGTATCAAAAGGCATATACATTGTGTGTACAGGAAGTGATGACATTGCCAATACTTATGCTCGAACACCTATCAGGCGAGTCCAGTATGATATTCCATCATACACAGACTTCATGACTGCACAAGCCTCAAGCTTCTTGCAGGTATGTTTCTGGGTCAAATATTTTCATGTAAGAGAATAACATGACAAGAG
The DNA here is from genome assembly GCA_031216115.1 of Senna siamea. NCBI lineage: Eukaryota > Viridiplantae > Streptophyta > Magnoliopsida > Fabales > Fabaceae > Senna > Senna siamea. The sequence continues at coordinate 17,733,665 of CM062358.1, forward strand.
TCATGTGAGAAAAAAGATAAACATAGAATAAAATATATCATTTATATATGATTTAATTATATAAATAAAACTTACCACTCAATCAATTATGTATTTATTTATTTTTTCATATAACATCGTTATATTATTTTTTTTCATATGAAAAGATTTAAATTTGTATATTTCAAGAAATAGCTGAAAGAGAAGTTAATTTTTTTAAAAAAATAAATCTCTCATACTCAAATCTACGGCATTGTACATGTACATGTTATTTAGATTAAAAGATTAGGTTAACAATTCTTTTTTCTCTAACTTGTACACATATTATTCTTTATTTTTTTCACTAAATTATTAACATGTGGTAGATCCATGTATCAATGAAAGATTAGTTGTATTTTTATTTTTATGATTAGTTTAATCTATCTAAAAACATATTTTACTTTCATGTGAATGTTGAAATTAATCTTCTTATAAATGCAAAATAAAGAACATTTTGCCGTTTTCTTGTAGAGCATTAATAATGAGGTTGACAAATGGCATTTTGTCCACTAGGTTACAATGTATAAGGGATTTTCTTTCCATTGGTAGCTCAACGCTCATTTCGTCTTACAAGAGATGAACATGCTTATAGTTAGAATACCAAACGAACATGCATGTACTATTTTAAAATATTGAAAAACGATACACCCTAAAGAACAGTTTGGTCTTGACTTTAGAATTAGTCCCCACCTCCTTTTTTTTTTCAGAACTTTATTTTATATATTTAAATTAACAAATTAATCTTAAATGTGTCCTCCGTTTTTTGTAGTATACAAGATAGATATATTTATCACCATTTAACCAATGTATATAGAACCCTAGAATCCTTTTTCTATATCTTTTCAAACTAAAACAAATTTAAGATATATTTATCATTTCTCTACTCTATTTTGAAGTTATGAGCCGTTGCAAAGAAATTCATTCCTTTAGAAAATGACAGGCCAACAAAATAATAACTATGGAGCACTTGATGGGAAGATTCATTTTCAACTGAGTTAGATATCTCCAGAAACTAACTCTGTACACTACTAAAAGTTCAAGGGCTAAAGCTAAATGAGTATGTAGATTTGGGGATTAGTTTATTAGTTTACTCTTATATATGATCAAAATGTAAAAAATTTTCCTCAAAATACAGGGTTTACAGCTTATCTCCAATTTTAAAGTTAACCAAAGATTTCTTTGACTTCTATTTCTGTATAATCTATAATGTCCCTCTTTCTTTAGTTTTTCTATCAAAAACTCTAATAGCACTTATCTATGTCAACAAAATTAAGAAATTGAAGACAAGTGTCGTTAGTGTTTTAGACGAAAAAATTACATGTACAAATGTTGAGCTTTCTTTTTAGCCATATATTTTTAACTGTTTCTGAGTCAAAATCACCAATTGAATGGAAAATTGCAGGAACTCTATGGACTAGGAGCAAGAAGGATTGGAGTATTCGGTTTAACAGTTCTAGGATGTGTGCCCTCACAGAGAACATTAGATGGAGGCATAGAGAGAGAATGCTCATACTCTGCCAACCAAGCAGCAACACTCTTCAACTCCAAGCTCTCCTGTCAAATGGATCTCCTCAGTAAAAAATTTCCAGACGCAAGGCTTGTCTACCTTGATTGCTATAGCCCATTCCTTGATATGCTTCAACACCCTGCTAAATATGGTAAATCCTTACGGCTTATGGGACCATCATCTTCTTTTTACCAATAATCGAATTAAAGACATCTTTATCTATGCACTAAAGTTGGATCCTCAGCTAGGAATACATGCTTTCTTGGGCAACCCAGTACTTGTGTGTCTGCACTTCATTTTGTTTGATCCATTGCTGTATTGTTTGTGATTGTTTAGGCTTTGAAGTGGCAGAGAGAGGATGCTGTGGGACAGGAAACATAGAGGTCAGCATTTTGTGCAACCCTTACAGCATAGGCACATGTTCAAACGCCTCAAACTACATATTCTGGGACAGTTACCATCCTACGGAGAAGGCCTATGAAGTCCTTAGTTCTCTAGTGCTTGATAACAAAATCAAGGACTTCTTCTGAGAGCATTTTCCAGAATTAATCCCAAACAATGCCTTTATTTTCTAGTTAAGTACTTGAATCCTTGTTGTGACTTGTTCTCCTACCCCATAATTTGTGGTGCCTATCAAATGGAAGTGGTTCTGATAAATGTCATCTCAAATAAATTCTAAAGATCTATTGCTCTTTGCCCTTCTCTAATAGCCAAAGTTCTCAGTTTTCAAAATGGTCGCCTAGTGGCTAATTAGGACAAGTAAATGGCAATAGCAGAGTCCCTGTTAACAAATATAGTTGAACATTACTGCCTTTTCAACTTTATAACATTGAAGCAGAAAAACAAATCCATATTACACAATTCAGATCAAAATAATTTAAGCTTATGTCACCATCCTTTTTCTTTTTTACTTATAACCATTTGTCTTGTCAACATCCACACAACGAAAAATAACAACAAACCAAACTTTTTTTCACTAAATGAGATCAACTATATAATTCAAATATTATCAACGTGTTCTATCTTTGTTTATTTCAACAGCCGCACAATGAAAATGACAAATAATTAGTTCCTGCTGGTATAGCATCCGGTGATTCGATCATGGATAATGGAAACAATTATTTCAAGAATCAACATGGAAAATGAAGTCAAACTTTTAGCCACACCAAAAGGATAGCTTTATAGGACCACTATCGGCCATAAGAGTTTCAAACCATATACAATAATGATCACAAAATGTTACTGGTAAAACCAATACCTAACCGACCCCATCCATTTAGACATCTGAAATATCCAGACCAGCTAAATAGCCCCAAGAGAAACTACAAAATTGCATCCTTGCTATCCTAACTGCATTTACTATAAAAGGAAAAAAGAAACTATACAGTATACACAGCACAGGAACGTGAAGCAGTGGAGTAAAAACAGAAGACCACATCAACGAAGTTTGTTTTGAGCAACAGCTTGACATAACTCGTCCTCATAAAATAGAACTCTATTAGAAGCCAAGGATTTGCAAAGGGGCTTAGGCAAAACTGATGGCACCATGCAATGAGAAGGGAAAGCCGACTCCTGGAAAAGAACAGCTGCAACCTGACGCATTTCAGAAACTTTTAAGCGAGAAGGTGGTCGGGGTCCATGTCTTGGTGCCTTAGGTGTATGCGGGCTGGGAATCCTCACACTCTTAGCATCGCCCTTGCTGCAAAAGTTACCAGCACTATGAAGAACGTGTACATAAATAATCTAAGAAAAGTTTATGTAAAGTACAAAAGCAACTACCTCAAAAAAGGCCAATGTTCATTTGGACGGGGAGTCATTGCACTTAGCATCTCTTGTCGAGAGCGATCTGGGGTAGTATAATTAAAATAGAATTGCCTTGCAATCAAAACCTAAGAAAATTACAACCAGCGTTAACTGTTAACCATTACCAAGATTGCACATATGACTGAACTGATTTAACCAATCATAAAGCATTAATAATAAGCATACATACAAAAGAGGGACAGACATAGAAAGACTTACTGCTTTTCTAATTTTCTGAGAAACGTGGAAGACTGCCCTCAGTTGGTCATGATGCAAGTGGCACAATATTTTAACCTGATATTTGTAATTAAAAGAGAGCGAGAGAGAGTCAACAGGTTAAAAAGGTAGCAAGAAAATTAGATACAAGTCAATGGAAACATGCATGACTATAGCCATCTCACTAGATAAAGTTTAAAAAAAAAAAAACCATCAAAGCTTGCATGATTTGGATTTTATAATAGCATGATAAAGCCACTTTTGTTTTGTGGGGAATCACAATTGTGTGTGTGCCTGTGCAGTTGAAAGATTTACTACTGTTCAACAAGCTTAATTATACTACACTTGACTATTAATTGAAGACAGTATTTATATTAAAGCAATAAAAATTAATGCCAATCCACCAGCCATTTCAATATTACCCGGGATGGAGGTATGTTCACACAGGAAGAAACCATATCTTTATAGGTAGGGATGGTAAAACTTCTCAAGTTTGAGAATCCTGTGAGGACTGCCCCATTTGAGAATTTGAATATGAAGATTTTTTTCTCATGGGGATGGGGATGAGTGGTAAAATGTTCCCAAAGCAAACTTGGGGATGGGGATAGGATCTTGCTCCCCGCCCCGTGGGATCCCACCCCAAAAAATTTACATAGATATTTTTTTAATGCATATATATTTATTTAAATGTCTTCTTTTATAACTTTTCTTTTTATTGCTTGTTAATTAAAAAAATTAAAAAAACAAATAACTTTAAAAAATAGTAGAATTCTTGAAAATCATCTTTTATAACTCTTCATTTTATTTGAAAACTAAAATTATAATTAATTTTTTATTATCTTAATAGAAGTCAGTATTTTTCATTAATATTTTTTATATATATTTTAAAAAAACTTATACTATTATTTTGATAAATTATTATTAACATTTAAGTCTTCGTAAGGACTTTGATAATTCTCGAATTCCCATGAAAAGTGAGGATGGAGAGGATTTTCTTCTCTACGTGGGGAATGGGGATGGGGATAGGGGGCAATGATAGGCACGGGATGCATGCTAAATAGAAAGAGAATTAAAATACTAAAACAGGCTTCTAAGTTTATGTACAGAGAAGATTATTAAGGACTCGTGTATGAAGAGTCGACTATGTAGAAGATAATCTAATAATTAGAGATAGAGAAAGATCAAAAATAATAATAAAATAAATTATTGAGATGGATTTAACTAAAATAATCTAACTATAAAAATTAGCAAAACAAAACACTGTTGACGTTATTTGATCCATATAGCCAACTCTATATAATGGGAAAAGGTTTTGTTTTTTTTTGGTTGTTGTAGGCTTCTAAGTTCAAACAATTCAGAACTAGAAACATAAAACATATTGAAACCCACATATCTAGAACCATAAAATGCATAATAAAACAAGATAACAATACATTAACATAGCGGCAAAACAAAGTCCTAAAAGAAAAACTGAAGTTACAGAAAATGAAGTCAAACAGCCAAATAAACAAGGGACTAATTGCTACCCGATAAGCAGTTGAAGAAGCAATGAAATTTCCCAGACTATTTTTAATGGACGTGGCAACCAGAACATTGTAAAACAAAAATCTATGCAAAGCAAATGAAGAGTAAGATCAACAAATATCATAGGCATTATTCAAACAAGGCATGGCACCTCAACATAAACCGGCTATTATTATGAAGAGAATTTACGAATTTAACAAGTTTGAAGCATGTAACATACCAATAAATCCATCGGAAGAGACTCAAGCCTTGATTCTGATTCAAAATCCTCGGGTCGAGGGGTCTTTGGTGTCCCCAGAAAATTGTTCTGTTTAACCAAATTCACAGGTGACAACATCAAAGGGCTTTTGTCAAAATCTTTGTCTTCATGTCCTATGTTATTCCGTGTTTTCCTAGAATGCAGGATCGCCACCCTTTTCTTTCCAGTATCCGTACAGCACTTGGTAGATGCAGTGGACAAATTATGCCGAAGCTGAGCAAGAGTACCCGGCTTCAGAAATCTATTGTGCGAGCTCCGTACTTGTCTTCTTTGTTTAGAAGACCTACTACTCTTCTCTTTGGGAGAAACCTTTCCCATCACTATATTACCCTAATCTCTATTATTCCCTTAAAAGCTTCGTTTTCGAGTAATACCTTCAATTTACCCTGAAATACATTACCAGAAATCAGATGAACCAGAAAACCCAGACGTAATTGGAAGTAAGTAAACACTGAAAATAGAGAAATTGGAAAGTACAGTAAAGCTCAAAAACAAAAACAAAACAAAAAAACAACAAAACTTGCATGATTTGAGAAAAATGAATCAATTATAAAGAAATTAAAACCCTACAGCAATAACAGCATGAGAAAGCAGATAGATACCAACCTCAGCATACGTAGCAGAGAAATGGAAAATCGGCAGACGAAATAGGAAGAAAATGGACGTGGAAGATAGAGAGGGAAAATCGATGGGCCCTAGGGTTTGCTCTTTATTTGAAATCGCTTACAGTGCCCGCCAAATTTTCGACAATTGCTTCAGAAAACCAAAATAAATAAATAAATAAAAGAAAGGCTAGAGTTGTATACGGCGTATATCGAGCTGTTTCTGATGTGTCAGATTCTCATTGGATTCCCTGTTTTTCTATTTCTTTATTACTGCGCTTGGTATTGGATCACCGGTCACTAGATTACGCCGTGAATTTCGATTATTTGGATACTTAAAATGAATATTATTTTTTAAAAAAATTTAGTTAAATTTCATTTTCAAAATTAAAAAAATGGGAGGGAAATTGAAATATCAGTGATTTTAAGAAAATAAAATACACGGATATTTCTATGGCTGCATTATTTCTGTTGATACGTAAATTATTCAAATTCCTTATTATTGCATCACATTTAACAGTTAATATACTTTTTTTAAAATTAATCATAATACTTGATAATAAATCATGTTTACTTACACACGCACAAGAATCATAAACTTTGTCAAATTTCGAATTTAATGCCTTTGAAGATCAAGAAAAATCAGTTACAAAATAAAAATTAATCGAAATGAAGACCAAATTCAAAAATACAAAATTGCAAATTCTGATGAGCCATTTTCAAATTGTAAAACTACGAATTCGCATATTAATATGGAATCAGTGTTCACTCGTGAGTACTGAGTACTATGCTAGGAGCTTAGGCTCGTGACTGAAGAACTTAGCATTAAATACCAGATGTTTTCCTTTTTTTGTACAATAGTATTGTAAATGTGCATTCTTTTTTTATAATTTTTAAATATATATTATTTTCTGAGTAAAATACACAAATTAAATATTAGAAAAACTAGGTGTAGTTTTTTAAAAACATATATCAAATGCAATTTAATCAAATCAGTAAGTGTAAGTTATTCTGTTTTTTATTATATTACACTCTGGGATTTTTTTATTTTTTTTTGCATTAAATGAAACAAAGACAAAGAGACAAGATTACATATTAGCCCAACGGAGCGTGTCTGAGAGCACCAAAAAGGAAAAAAATGGGATTCCTACCAAGAACAACATTTACTGCTAAAAAATACTCAGATTTCAAATATGTGATGCCCCAAGCAATAATATTTAAAAAAACGTTAATTCTATAAATTTGAGTTTATATAAATTATATGTAAATTTGTTACGTGTTAATGTTTTAGTAAAAAAATGATGGATTTTCGTAAGATTTTTTTTTTTTTTTTTTGGTGAACATCAAAAAACATTTGACCATTTGAAGAATCTCCAATCTCCTTGCAACCATATATATATATAGAAAAAAGTAGTCTTTTGATCCTAAGTTGGATCAACCAATTAATAATGACAATATTCAATATTTAGCATAAACGCACCAAATGATTTTGCTCATGTGTGAGAATATTTTGGTAGTATGGTAACAATGTGATTAATACCCTGATTAGCCTGCTTTAAAGTAAGGCACTCTCCTTCGTTTCCTTAGAAAGTAAGGATTCATTTTGATTGAGTTGGAGAAGGTAACATTTTTCATAGAGAGCAATTCTTGTGTATACCTATTGTATATAAAATAAAATTGAGATTGAATCTTTACAATAGACTAAAATGATTTCATCTTAATTCTGCAAGAAAAACTCAATTTTACTGCCATGCACAAAACTTATTGGGAATCTACTTTCACACTTTAAATGGGACCTTGTTAGAACAGTTTTTTAGGGTGAAAATTTTATTGGAATTGTTACAAAACTCATCGTGAGATTTGTTGAGTTTAGGTATGTATATGAAAATACTGTCATTAAGAAAGTTCTACTATATTATAAAATTAAGAGGTGTCAAAATAAATCAATCTTTGCGAATTGGTTTGTTAGACCCAATAAAATTTATAATGTTAAGTTAGAGAAATTACAACCTAATTAAAATGAGATTGACTTGGGCAATCCTTCAAAAAAAAAAAGGAAAGATCGAATTAGGATCAAATTGGGTTAGTTTGATTTTTTTATTTTTAAATATTTTTTTAGTTTATTTTTAATATTTGTAAAATGAATTAGTTGTATGATTTTGGCCTTACTTCAAATAATATTATTTTTTAATTTTTTATTTAATTTATCTAATTACTTTAATTTATATTTTTAATATATCTTATTATTTTGAATTGTAAGTAAAGATAAATATTATAATGAAAAAGATTTAGTAAAAGATAGTGCAGTAATTGTGAAAAATAAATGATAGTAAAAAATAAAGAATAAAAATAAGTTTATAATTGTTATTTTAAAGTGTTGATATGTAATAAATTTATGTATTATTTATTTTAATAACTTTTAGTCTTTGAACTTTATGTAATGTGTTACAATTATGTATTTTCTTCTTTTTTTTCATAATAAAATTAAAAAAATATAATTTCTATTTATTTTGATCAATTATAATTTTTATATTATAAATATTATTTGATAGTTTAAAATATTATTTTTGTCAAAAAAAAGTTAACCTAGCACAACTCTAAACCTTAATAAAATTAAGATGAGCTACAAAATATTAGTTTATATTAAAAAAAATACCAGCATAGCCTAATCTTAAAAAAAATATGGCTGAATAGGATCTAAGACAAACTAACTCATTTTAACAGTTCGATTAACATTTCAATTAGAGTTCAGTGGTCATAATCGAATAATATGATATAGTAAGTTTAAAAAATGGGTACGGAAATTAGGCAATGCCAGCCAAAAGATGCCATAATTTTCAACAAGAATATAGCATTCTTTTTATTACCTTCCACGACGCGCCCAATTAACTGTGCACTTTGATGCTCTTCTCACTAGTATGAGTGACCATGATTCACCTAAGAACATTACTAATTACTTTAGTTGTAACTTAACTTATACAAATAATGAATTAAAGGAAATAATAGTTTTCAAATTGGGCCATCTATTTCATAAATGGGTTAAGATTTTTTAAATATAAGTTTGCTTGTTTTAGCCCATGGATCAATATTATTTTTTGTAAAAAGTATTTTTAAAATTTTAAAATTTATATTTTATTAAAAAATGTATCTCAATTTGTGTTTTTGTTAAATTTATTTAACAAATAAAAGACAATTAAAGTTATTATGACAACAAAAGTCTAAATATTATTATTTTTACTTTAAATTTATTTTCTTATTACAAATTTTTATTAATTAATATTTTCACGTAGTTGGAATGAAATTTTTCCATAAAACATAAAATCACTATAAATCTGCACATTTATATTCATTTAAATTAATTTATATTATTTTTTTAATTTTTTTGCAAACTAGTAAATATGTGGCTTGCCCTAGTCTGCTTAACTTGTGGACTAAATAGGTCTATTTTTTACTTCTAAATCACCCAATTAACAAGTTAAATATATCGATTGATAGATTTTAACCCATTTTGAAAGCACTAAATGGAAAGTAATGAAAATTTAGGACAAATAAAAAACAAAATAATCAACAACAAATAAAAATTAGACTAAATTACATTAATGCCTTTTAAAGTTTAAGGAAACTACATTTAGTATTCCTCTTGTTACAAAAATTATTTGAGATTTGATTTATGTTAATAAATTTGTTCTGGTAATGAAGAGTTCGAATTTGTGAGATACAAAACAATTAAAGAACTAGATACTAAAAAGATCTTTGTAGAGGGAGAAGTGAAAGACTCAAAATGAAATTATAATTAAGTCAATAAAATTTAAATTTTAGAAAATAAAATATGTTATTATTGAGCTATAGGGTTTAGGTAGGAACTCTCAAAAAACAGTGAGAGATCTTATACACAAACACATAGGAGTCTATGCCTCTAGATTTCTCTTTCTTCACTTTTATCTACTTTCTACTTTTGTCTCACTCAAATATCTAATAGAAAATTTATTTATAGTGAATAATAAAAATATTCATTTGCTAACTAATAGGCTATATATTGAAAAGGGAGGTAACTGCATACACATTTATAATAGGGTAGTGAAGTTAAGTAATAGGCTATAATTAAGGAAGTGAAAAATTATGTGTGGTTATATACATGGGAGTATGTAAATGTGAATAAGGGGTCAATTATTGACGTTGTATTTAGTAGGGTGAGCAATCAATATTAGGAGGGTCGACCCTTCAAAATATTAGAGAATAGTCAACATTGTTAACTTTAGACAAGCACTTAGCTTATACCAAACTTACTTAAAGAATATTGGTTCACCAGGAAGCTAGAGTAACATTAGTATTATTTTCAATTAGCATTTATGTTGATAATGAATGAAGAGATGACCTGATCAGACTTTTTATTGTCTTATATTCCCTAAGAAGGGAAAAGTAAAGTATTTTATTGTCTAAGGTACAAATCTACTAGGTGTCATAAAATACTTTTTTCAATAAGAATTTTATCACTAAAAGTTATATTAAAATTAGATATTAAAAACCATGTGATACTAATAAGATCATGAAAAAAGTGCTTTGTAGAATCTTAAACTAAGTCATGGTATTACGTAATTAAGCATATAATGCTTGATTTTGTGTTTATTGTTTGAAGGACAAGTTATATGGAGTAAGAGATGTGAAAGTACTTTATTTGTTTAAGTGAAAACATTTGTTTACTTAGGTGAAGAAGAGACCTTTTTTGGTTAGCTAAATGCACCTCTCCTATTTGGATAAAGACAACTTATTTAATTAGGTGAAATCATCTCTTAATAAGAATAAGAAGAGGAGTCACTTTTTTTGAGAAATGGAAGACCTCCTCTTCGGATGGGAATCACTTTATTTTAATTTAAAAAATAATAATTATTGTTTTAAGTTTAATTAATTAAATAAATATTGTTAATAAATAAGTTAATATAAACAAAGTCCATGTACTAATAAAAGTTAACATTTTAATCAAAATGATAGCATTTGTTATATTTAAAATAATAAAATTATTTAATTGTCTTTTCTATTATATTAATAATCGAATATTGATGCTTGGTACAAATTTAATTATATTTATTTTTGTAATAAATTTAAAAATAAAATCATATTCTTATTTTGTATGAAAAATATTTTCATTTAAAAAATAAGTTAAATATATATGAGATAAGTAAAAGTTTTTAAATTAAAAAAAACACAATTTAACCAAAGTAAGAAAATAATGTAATTTAATCAGTAAATTACAAGAAACAATAAGATTGGATTTGAAGTTACGTGTGAACCCAACAAGGGTCAAATGATTGTTTTTCACTTTCTGATGAATAATTAAAGAGCATAGGATTCCAAGTCCAAACTTAAATTTAGGCATAAGAAAATTGTTGATTGTATGTTTAGGTATGGAGATAGGTCCTAAGTCTAAGTCCTAACCATACGCAACTAATTACGGACCAAAGGAAGTCGCTGGGCCACGCACAACCCATCATATTCATATCAATTATCAACCATCTTTTGGATTGGTTCGCTGCTGGAAAAACCAATTTTATTGAACTCAAACTAATGGAATCTTTTCCTGAACGAAAAAAAAAAAAAAGTAATAGGTTTTACAATGCATTGAGTAAATCATGCTAAGTTCTTCTAGTTTTATGATTTTATCCAAATTCATTCACATTTTATCTTTTTACAGTATTGTTAGGAGACTTTATGAAGCCAAAAAATTGAAGATTAACAAAAGTCTAATCCAAATAATTATTGTATAGATTTAAATTGAAAGTATTTTTATCTAATTGCAATTATTCAAACTAATTTTTAAATATTAGGAGATTTTTTTAAGAAGAAATATCTATCAAGCAAAATTTTGAATAGCCTCAAAAGAATTTAAACCCTTACCCATGAGCAAAATAAAATTTTCTTCTTAAATCTTTAACTATTTGTATCAATGGTAGTATAAACATATGAGTAATGAGGAAATGGTGAAGGATGTCCATGGACAATTGACTGGATTCCTTTTGGGCCTAACTAGTAGCAAGGTCCAGCGATGTGGGCCAAAAAACTTGAACTCCGTCCACTAACGTAATAAATTATGTTGTTATTATTATTATTATTGAGATGATATAATCTTAGTTTAATTCTTAAAAATAAAACAAATAGTAAAAGTAAGACTTTAATTTATGCGCATACTAAACAAATAAACGTTATGAGACAAGAGAAGGGAATAACTTCGTTATCTCTGGCGTTTTTTGGAGCAGACAAGAAGGGCATCGTCTTGTTCTTGTGCGATAAATTAGTTGGGATCTCAAATATGGAGAAACAGCTACGCTGCCAACGTTATATAGTCGCGTCGTTGAAATGTCCATAACATAGAAATAAATAAGCTTAGATTTCATGATTAAACTTTTATACAATTTTTTATTATCAAATTTTGACTCAAAAATATATAAAAATTGTATTTAATTTTTTTTTTTTTGAAAGAGAATCTCATTTCAATTTTACAATAATTTTTTAATAAAATTTTATAATTATGTTACGAGAGATAAGTAGTTTGTATTTAAGGAAATATTTAAAAAAGCATTATTATTTTTAATGATATTTATTTGTATTTAACATAATTTTGAAAAAGGTTGGCATATATTTAAGGAGAATGTTAAAAGGGTTAGATATATTTAAGAAGGCATAATTATGTGTCTATATTTATATAGTTTGAGTTTTGATGTGTTAACTTGTTGTGTGTGATTTAATTATGAATTAAAATAAAAAATCTAATTACAAATTATTCTCACTTAAATAAGCGAATTAATGAAGGTAGCTTGATGTGAGGAATTTGTGTTTCGCTGTGATTGATTGAGCATTGGTGAGGACCAAGAATAATGAATGACCTTCACTTAATCGACAACTTGCAATGTTACCTTTCTTTTCCACTGTTCTACCAAAATGATGGTACTCCACTATATGAGTATGACAAAATAGCTAATATAGTCAAAAAATTAATCAAGTTCGTACGAAATGATTTTTTTTTCTTTACTTGAATTATATTAATAAATTAGTCTTCAAATTTATATTTTTTCAAACTTTAAAATAGTCATTTACCTCCCGTTCAATCCTTAAATAATTTAGGAAATTTTAAGACTTAGGAAATTAAGGTTCTTCCTAAGGTGTGCATGTCTATATATATATATATATATATATATATACACACTCTTAATGCTTCATAGATCAAATAAGAAATAGAATAATCTTTTAAAACTTAAATTATACATTATTAATTTTTTAAAGATTAAATATTGATAATACTAAATATAATCATAACTAACCTATATAACTAAAAGTATTAATCTTGATATTATATTTAAAAGACTTTTAAGATTATTATATAATGACTTATTAAATATTTTTTAAAACACATTTTATTTTTTATATTTTTTATTTTATACTGATTTAAACATCAATTTATAATAAGATATTTTGATTATCTCACTATGTTTGACTATTTTTTATTTTATAAACTTTCACTGTCTATAAAATTCATTCACCGAAATTATCACCAAAATAAAACTGTGTTTTATCAAATATAAATGAAAACAACTTTTTAGAGATAAAATTATTAATATTGTGTAATATTTTCGAAAAACATTTTGAGAATCAAATACAAAAAACCACAACTAAAATGATGTGGACGGGCTATGTTTCGTAAAAGAATCACCAAAACTTGGCTTGACGATTTAGTAACACTCCATCCCGATCCATGGCTGCTTCAAAATTTCATATTTCCATTTCAACTGAATTAGACGCCTTTTCAGGCAAAAATGAATTTATTTGAAAGAGAGATTCATTTGAAATAATTATAGTAGTTAAAATATGTGAATTTGAAGTTTTGTTGACTATTTGAATAATTTAGTTATTAAAAGATATATTTATTAATATTTTATTTATTGTAAGGTATCAATTATATAAATTAATATTTAAAAATTTAAAATAGTATAAGTATTAATCTTTTTATCTAATGTTTTTAACAATATATAACGTAAAAATTAAAGTGTATAATGTTTTAAATTTTTAAAAATTAATTTATATAGTTAACATCTTTTAAAAATTAGTACCGATAAGTGTATATTTTAGTAATAAATTATTAATATAATTTTAATATTTTTACAACATTAGTTAATTTTTATTTAAATTTTTATGTATTAAAATTTATTATTTTTATTATTATTATAAATTTTAAGTTATTAAATACTTTATTAATCAATAAAAAAGTTATTTAGTATTTTAAGAACAATGATTAATAGATTTTTTTAAGAATAAATACATTAATATGAGCATGCGCTCACTCGTCATCGTCATCCACTCCCAATAGCCTCAAACCCATGGTTATTGGTTAAGAAAATGGATGATGTATCCAATTATATATGCAACAAAGTGTTTTGCCTCCCAATATATAATATATGCCACCAACAAACATTAACTCTATGATTGGCCAAAAAGAAAACTGAAGAAGACACAAAGCTAAACCCACTTTTTGTTTCCAATGAATGAGAAGCAAAATAAATGATCATCTCCAAGACAATAACATGGTTGTTTTAATTAGCCACTATATTTTTAAAAAACCGAAATTAATGTAAGTAAGTCAATAAATTAATTTTTATTTAATTTAGTGGCTTAGCAACTTTTCTCTATAACTTATAAATAATTTTTAATATGAAGTAAATTAAATACTTTTCATTACATATTTAAAAAAATATTTGATTTTTCACTCTTCAACATAAAATTTTTTATATTATAATTTATTTTTTATTTTTATCTATATGTTAGCATCTAACCTTAAAATTAATAATTAGAAGACTTCAAAATTATATATTATAGTAGAGTAGAGAGATATTTATTCATATTAAAATTAATTTAATCCATACATCTATTATATATAGAGTAAACTACACCAATCTCTTTTGAGGTTTAGAAAAATTATATTTACCATTCCTCTAATTTTAAAAGTATACTTAGTATTCTTGAGGTTCAATTTATAATATTACATAAATATATTTTGTTTATCAATTATTTTACACAATATATTTTTACTTTTCTTTCTAAATTAATAAAGTTATTAATTTTTAGTGTTATATTAATAATTTTATATTTGAATTATTGTTATATTAAAAATAATATCATAATTTTATTTCGTACAAAAAGTTATCTGTAATATTAATAAAAAATTAAAATTTAAGTAAGAATCTTTTTTCAAACGAGTATAATTTACTATTATCAATATTACAACGAAGCATATGAAAACTTTTCCTTTTAAGCTAGTGCCAAAAAGATGATGGGTGGAGTCACGTTCACGGGAATCAAAGCGTGCAAACTATTAATTCATATTTATCTATTATAATAGCTCTAATTTTTTTTATAAATATTTAAAATTATATATCATATCCTATTAAATAAAATATGTTATATGGAGAGAGAGAAATTTTTTTTTTCAAAACATCTGATAAAATTATAATAATAAATTTTTTTTATTAAAAATAATATTATTTAAGTTATTATCAAATACTAAATATAAATATTTTATATAAAAGAATTTAAATTTAACTAATATATTCTATTAGACTTAAATTAATTGTTATCTAATACCTTGTTGAATATATATAAGATATAGTACATATATTACAACAACGTATTACTTTTCATATATATGGTATTACTAATAAAAATGACATGTAAAGCGATATGCATGAAAATTATATTAAAATAGATGAATGGTATCAATTTGTCTGCCAGCATCCTTATTTGTCTCTAGCGACACATAATGGTGATACTGTGATACAGTGCTCATAAAGCTTAAATTCCACCACTAAAATAAATTAAATCATAACCCAACAAATTAAAATAAATCAATAGTATAAATATAAAACATATATTCATTCCCGGATTCCAAGTTGAGCTAACATTATGGGATTCTCTTAGCAGGTCACATGCATAGCATTTAGTACTAATGTTAATGGATCACATATATATATATTAATGCCAACATTATTTGGAGATAATAACGTGTATTTTTATAAACGATGCGTACATAAAAAGTTTTATAAATTGGGACCATTAAATATTAGAATGGGACTGTACCTTTTTCTGTAGGGTATATTGTCTTTTATAGAGGCCACTATCTGCTAACTAGTGCGCCAAACACCAAACCCGTGAGCCTATAGCTAGGTCAGGTCAACCAGGAATACTGAGAGAGAAATAAATTAAGGAATAACATCTATTTATTTTTAAAGTTATTTTATTAAATAATTTATTACTATTTTTTAAAAATTGATATCATAAAAGAAAAATATTGCAAAAATAAAAAATTTAAGCGATTGTACTTTTTCATTTTTAAACATAAATAAATTGTTCTAATATAGTTTTTTTTTTCTCATCCGCATTTTAGCTCTTATATAGAAATGGATAAATACTATAAACATATATAAAAATCAATTTAAATAATAAACATATAAAAAATTGAGAATACATTTTTTATATTTCAAATTATATTTTGATTATCTGCGATATTATATTTTTTTCGTTTAAATTGGAATCCTTTAAACTAAATAGTTTTTAACATAGTGAACTATACTTTAAATTCTCACATTTTTAATAGTAAAAACTTAATTTTGATAAAAAAAAATCAATATAAAGATTAAACATTATTATTTTTTTAAAAGATAAAAGAGATAAAACTTAAATTTGACACCCACTAACATACGAATCCCATAATAATTAAAAATTATAATACCCAAAGGCCAATCCTACTCATAAAACATTTTATAAATAAACTTAAATGGCAAATTAATTAGAAATGGTTGTGTAGTCATTTTTATTAAAGTTGTGCTGCCCATTTCTTCACGCCATCAGTCACCGAACTTGGACGCCTTTCTATTTGTTCTTCAATTTGTACTCATATAAATGTAATATATATCAACATTTTGTACTGTTATCCTTAATTTGATATTCACTAAATTTTTTTTTCATAATTAATGCAACACATATTTCTAATTTGATCGACGTGTATACATTTATAATCTTCTATGTTAATGATTTGACATATAATAAAGTGCCATGTCAAATTTTCAAAAAATAATAGTTTAATATAAATGTAATTTAATTTTTATATGCTATTATCTAATTTTGACCCAGAATCATATATAATAATATAAATTAATACAATTCTAATTGTGAAAAAAAAATATTGGATCTTCAATGTCAGTACTAGATTTTTTTATTTTAAGTTAGTGCTAAAGTTTTAAATAAATTGTTTCATTTTATCTATTTAATATATAACCTTGAGAATTTTAAAGTTTTAAATATTAGTAAATATATATTCTTTATTTATATCATTTTTATGATGTTATTAAAAAAGTATTGATGTTTTGATGAAATATATATTAACAAATAGTTGATAGAATTAATAAATATTTAGTCTTTTAAACAAAAGTTTGGGTTTAAGTCTTATGCGTACAAAAATTCCTATCGAAAAACTTTTACTCTCATTGTAGAACCTAAATCAGTATAAATTTATTGAAGTTTTAGATAACATTGCTTTTAAGAAAAAAAAATTATTTTAGTCTTAAAACATATATTTTATTTTATTTTAATTTTGTTCTTAAAAGAATATTTTTTAAATAATTTAATCTCCATATTAGTTATATAAATATTTTTAATTGGACACGTTAGTTACTGTTTGAAACTGATATGATACTATTTAGACATATTAATTGTCTTTTTACTTTGCTATAATATTATTTGTGCATTTATGTAACTAGCGTAAAAATTAAATTATTTAAAAAATATTATTTAAAAGATTTTCAGAGATTAAATTAAGTTAAAATATATTTTTTAAAAAATAAAAATAATAATTTACTTAAAAAAAGAGCTGTGAGTCCTTTTTTTGGTAAAAAAGTCCCGATTAAAAATTGTAACTTTTAAAGCTCGAATTCTTTCTTTCTTTCTATATATATATATATATGTATGTATATATATATATATTTAAAACAAAAATTAAAGGTTAAAGTATAGGAGTTGGATTGATTGGCATTGCATGGAGGATTTGCGGTGGCGGTCGGGACAGGGAGAGGGACGGCTCGCGACTAGTTGGTAAGACCATAAGACCCAACGACAGTCCTTATGAGTTATGGTGGTGATAATATAGTTTTATTTATGATTTTTTTTTTCTACAAAGTAACAAAAGTATACTGTTTTTTTGGGTTACTTTCTAAAATTAAGCAAATATTAGAATATTATGATCACCTCATTGACCAATCTTTTTCATAGTGGTGACAACGTTGAGAATATTTCATAACCATTTAAGATGAGACTGACAAATGCAAACTTTGATGATGAAACTAAAATTATTTTAGATTTTCGAGGAACAAAAGATAATCACTTACTTTGAGAAATGTAGGTCAATTTATTTTTTGTTAATTAATATATTATATTAAAATAAGATCATTAGGGGCATTTAAAATTATATGAAAATAATATCACTCCTATAGTTAAAAAAATTAATTTAAAATTTTGTTAATTTTGTATCTAAAATTTTAATATAACAATGATACTTTAACAAAATTAAATTATACTAGAATAAAAAAAAATAAACTTAAATATTGTAAAAAAAAGTTTTATAAACCTTAAATTTTATGCAGAAAGCCTTTAAACTTTTAAGTTTTATATAAACAAATTTTATAAGTAATTTGATATCATTACCCTCCCTTGAAATTTTAGATAAAAAATTAAAAAATTAAAATTTGTTTATATAAATCACGAAATTTGAAGAAAGTTTAAGTGAATTTATATATAGTTAATAGAAATTACTTCTACGTTTATAATTCAACGAGGTTACATTCGTTTAAAAAAAAAACTCCGCTTCTAGAAATTTTGGGTCCTTCGTAAAAGAGAACTTGAATAATTAGCATAGCTTTTCCTCCTCAAATGACGCTATTGACCTTTTTCACCTTTCACGGGCCCTTCTTGGTAAATGTTGGTTGGCCTTTCCCATCTTTTTCAACCCCATTTTAAGCTAAAAGGTCCTCTAGTTGAATTTCTCGTAAAGCTAATGTACTTTTATTATGTTTCTTAATCAACAATCAAAATTGAAATACATCAAATCGTAATGTATGTTTTAACTATTTCATTGTGTTAAAATTGATTCACGAGCCTTGATAATATATATTATAAAAAATACACCTAAATTTTGTTATTAAAAGTGGAAATAAAAATCCCCAACAAATTTAATAGTATAGAGTTCATACTTTTTTAATGTTGTTGGTTGATGCAAAGCCTTAATTACACGTTACATTCTTTATTTTATTTTCTTAAGAATTTGATTAATTTGACTATTTTTTCAGAAAATTTGACAATTATTTTACACACTCTTAAAATTACTTTGGTTAAATTAAAAAGTACATTTTCTTGTAAGTAATATATATTTTTTATCAACAAAATTAATTTTTACACATGCATTCCTTAAAAATTAGTTATTTAAAAATTAGTTATTGTCATATTTATAATAAAATTATAGTTTTATATTATAATTTAATATTAATTTAATTATTTTATTATCATAATTAAATTTATTTTGTATTACACAAAATTTAATTTTATTGAGAAAAATAAATATTTTTTGTAGGCAACTATATCATACTTTTTATTTTTAAAATTTATAATTTAATCGAAAATGATGAAATTACTGTAATTTACTTTTTTGACTATCGAACGTGAGGGCATGTGGCCTTGGCAACTGTTCACAACCCGCAACCCCATAAAGCTGCTGGTCATGACTCGTGCTCATCGTTGTCTGAGTTGCCAATTTGAAAATGATTTAGTTAAAAACAAATTTGATTTAAAAAAATTAATAATTTAATACGTGACACCTTTATATCTTGTTTAAATGAACTAAATTATTATTTAGACTTCTGAAAAATATATATGGTCTGACTTTAGTTTCTAAATAAAATTAAAATATTTATTTTATGTTAAAATACATATAATTTTTTTTAAATTTGTACTTTTTGAGTTTTAAAATTTAATAAAAATTTTGTATGGACTTTCACAATTAAGTAAGTAATATTTTTTGTTAAATTTTTTTTTTAAAATTAACAGTTAAATATCATGTTAAATTTTATTAATTTTACGTAAATAAATATGTTAAGTTAACACTTTGGCAATCATTGCTAGATTGTCTCAAAAAAAAAAAAGGTCAAAAATGGTCATGTATTGCCCTTATTATAGATCTGTCAAAAATCATCTGTGGTTGTTTGTCCATGGAGTTTCATCACTGTCTGTGAAATTCAGCCGTTCGTCCGGTTAAGTCCAAAAATTAGGAAATAGGAGAGGAAGAAAGAGAAAAAAAAGAAGAAAAGACCACATTATCACTGGCACAACTTAACATATTTATTTACATAGAGTGAATAGAATTTGACATGACATTTGATTATTAATTTTTAAATAAAAAATTTAATAAAAAGTATTACTTGTTTAAATTTAAAAATTTAGAGGAGATACCTTCTTAAGTTTTAAACTTCGAAAGAATCTCTGCAAAAGGTATAAACTTCAATACATTTTGACCTTAATTTTATTTTTTTAAAAATTTTTTAATTTAAGTTGCATTTATTTTTATTATTTTATTTTTATTTTTATTAAAAAATATAACTAAAAATTTATCTAATAAAATTTAATAAAAAATATTTTTAAAAATATTTAAGTTATTCAACTTAAAAAAATATGAACAAAATTTTAACTTGACATAATAAATATATTTTTAAAATTTAAAAATAAAAAATAATTTTTAAGAAATAAAAAAATAAAAATAAAAATATTAATTATGTAGATATCTCATTGAACATATTAATTATTTTTTGAGTTATTAATTATCTGTTACGTTAATTGTTATTTTGACTTGCTTAATATTATTTTAGATATCAAGGATTAAATTATTTTAAAAAAATTCTTTTAAAGATAAAGTTAAAAATTTTAATATTTTAAAATTAAAATTAAAATAAACTATACTTTCGAAGGACAAAAAATAATTTAGTCTTTAAACTTTATACAGTAGCCAGTTATAGGTATTTAAACATGTACAGAATATAAATATATCTGAAAAAAATTGTTTTCCACTGTAAATGGTTGCGGAAGAGTCAACATGTTATAGTAGTTACAGTCCGTGAAGCGAGACAGAGATAGTGGCAATTTGGTAATAACGAGATTAACGGAAGGGCTTTCATGTACTTGGAACTCCCCACCACAAGAAAGAAATCCTTCAATCTAAGTGGAATCGCTTGACGCCAAACTCATCAGCTCAGCACAAAACACAGACAAAGGACACTAGAACTGTGAGCGGTGAGGGCAACAGTTATTATGATAACAATACAAGCATTCAGTGGATCTTTCTGCTTTTCTCTGCCCAAAAATTTCTAGTATTCCACTCGCAAGAATAACAGGAACAAGCTCCTTTCCGCACAGCAATGCCTGTCACCACCAGAATTCTATGCTTTTTTCTCTGATTTTCACGTTCATTTCGTCCATTTCATGCAATACTTACTGTATTTTCTGGAGAAGGTGATGCATTCGTATGGTTTTTTTTGGTTGTTGCTTCTGCAATACGAGGATCACGATTTCTAAACACAGCTACCGTTTTTTCTTCTCTTCTTCTTCTCCTTCTTGTTTATATAAATCTGGATCGGATTTGGGTAAAAGCGATCTGTTCATTAACACGTGAAGATATTTAGCCAATGATACAATTAAATATATTCCTGACCGCAGCTTTCTTAATTTTTTTGCCCGAGTTTTGGTTTATTTATTGAATTTTTACTTCATCTTACGCGTTGAAAAGTGAGTCAAGAAGCGTCATTGATAGTCTTTTAAAATTTGTTGGTTTATTATTACATTTTATTTCTTTTATCTACTGCTTTATAATTGCATTTCATTCTTTGTGCAGCGCCTCTGTTTCTGAACATCCAAGATCTTGGAGAAGAATGCTATCGCTGAGAAGGTCGTGCATAGGACGGCTTAATCCTACTTGAAACCTTACACTGTAAATATTGTGAGTATCAAACGCTTAAAATGACAAATTCATTAGCTTAATCATTGGTAAAATGAATTGAAAATTTTGAAATTCTACAATGTTTTTAATCTTCTCCGTATTTAATTTCTCTTTCCAATTTTAGGATGGAATTTACGAAAAAAACTGCAGTTTTTGGATTTTGGAGGTGTGGACTAATATAGCTAGAGAGCCAGATTTCAGGTTGATTTCCGGAAAGCATGGCGTCTGCGTGGGAACATTTTGGGGAAATTGCAAATGTGGCCCAGCTGACGGGCCTGGATGCAGTGCGGTTGATTGGGATGATTGTAAAAGCTGCTAGTACAGCTCGAATGCACAAGAAGAACTGCAGGCAATTTGCACAGCATCTGAAGTTGATTGGGAACCTGCTGGAGCAGCTCAAGATCTCAGAGCTTAAAAGGTATCCAGAAACTCGGGAGCCTCTGGAGCAGCTTGAAGAATCCCTGAGAAGGTCTTACATTTTGGTCAATAGTTGTCAGGATCGGAGCTATCTTTACTTGCTGGCCATGGGCTGGAACATTGTTTATCAATTCAGGAAGGCTCAGAGTGAAATTGATAGATACCTACGGCTTGTTCCTCTCATTACACTTGTGGACAATGCTCGAGTCAGGGTATCTAACTGTTATTCTTCACTGTGCTCTAAGAGGAAAATAGTTTGTTGTTTCCCTAGTTGCAATTATTCTTTCAAAACCTTATTCGCTACTTATCAGTTCTCTCCAATTCTGTATTTTTAACCTAAGACATCTCTGCTTCGTTGCCATTGTCTTATCACTATAATATTCTATATTGCTATGTTCTTTCCATAGCGGAGGATTTAAATGATCTTTCAAGGTATAACTGCAGAGATACCATTCAGGTCATCCCTCTGCCAAAAATAATGAAGTAGAAACTATCTTTGGACCAGTTTGAACATTTCTTGATGCTTGTCTTCTTTTAACATAAATTTTTTTTTTACAAGTCTATTGAGCAATGATTCAATTTGTGTCTCTTGGTGGAGGATTTGGGTGGCCAGAATTAAGTTCTCTCAAATTTTTTATTCAGCATAGTCCACTTGTCTGCCAGACTCTAGATGGTCAAATAGCTTGTTCTTCTATGATTGGTTGCAGCTGCCACCCTGAAATATTAGTGTCCTGCATCTAAAGTTTAAATTTCTGGGCCTGTGAAAGTTAGTGACCTACGCTGGCAAGTTTTATGCACTGAATGTGTGCAATCAGCCAACCACATTATGTATAGTTTGATATTAGATACAATTCAGTAAGATGCGTAGCATGCTTAAATATGTAGAATATTAGTTTTCCATATTTCTCTAAAGGATTTATTTAAAGTTACGTGTTTCAGTGGGTTTTAACCAATCACTTATATAGGTACCATGATATCCCCTTATACTTAGCATATGAACTCATCAAAATTTGAAAATTTCTCTACATCAATGGGAAATGTGATCTGATTAATACCATAACTATCATTGTAGCATCTGCAATTGTAAATGTGGTCTGAATCTTTTCAACAGTCTCTTGCTTGTCTGAAATTTTTCAGGAGAGACTTGAAGTTATTGAAAAGGATCAATGTGAGTATACATTGGATGATGAGGACCAAAGGGTGCAGACTGTGATTTTAAAACCTGATCCTGACCAAGATGACGCTGCAGTGCTGAAGAAAACTCTTTCTTGTTCTTACCCCAACTTGCCTTTCAATGAAGCACTTAAAAAAGAAAATGAAAAGCTTCAACTAGAGCTACAACGGTCACAAGCAAATTGGGATGCGAATCAGTGTGAATTCATTCAACGTTTATTAGATGTCACAGAAGTTGCAGCTTATACTCTTCCAGAGAAGTTTTCACCTGAAAAAACTAATAAAAAAGTGGAGCACACTTACACTGATGCTAACAGTGACAAAGGCCATTCATCTAATGAAAAATCTCACAAGAGAATTGATACTGTTTCAGGATCAAGGTAATTTTCCCCCTCATCCTTTATCTTGGACATGAATTATGGGTTCACTCAGGATAACTAATTTGTTCAGAAATTACAAAAATTACATGAATTTTGAGCCAGGCAAATCTGATATCCAGGAAGACATTTTCCAGTTACTTTTGAACAGCATAAAGCCATAAACTACATTAAAGTTCCTGCTCCTTCCATCTCTTTGTTTTGATGTCATGCCATGCAGTCAATAATGGCCATGTTTTAAAAAGATTTTGTGTGTTTCCTTTTGGTAATTACTTGTTTTGCAAACTTATATTGGCTATAACCTTATGCTTATGTGCCTTGGCATAAACAGATTATCAACTGGAGGTTCATATCAGAAGGAAGATTGGCATACTGATTTACTTGCTTGTTGTTCTGAACCTTATCTTTGTATGTTCTCTCCTACTGTTCATTCTATTTTCATTACATTATACTATATAAGTGTCTTTCTACTCCCCCAGACGGTTTACCTTATGAATACTGTGAGGTTCATGTGATCTGTGAGTCTGTGATCTTATCAATCAGGCATTTCTAGTTAGTCAGTGGTACTGTTTCAAACTGCATTTCTAGTTAGTCAGTGGTACTGTTTCAAACCCTTTTATTACTTCATTGTCTTCTAGCCCAAATCTACATTTTATTGTTGATTTCCACTAGTGATAAAGGAACCCTTGGCACAAGGGTTTTTGAATATCATCCATCTCAGTATGACTCAAAGGTCAAAAGTCTGTCATCAATGTGCCAAGGTGTACTTTGTAAACAACGTAGTAAGTTGATAATTTGATTTGCAGGTATAAAGACATTCTTCTATCCATGTGGGACATTTTCAAAGATTGCGACTGTTGCAAATAACAGACCCATATGTAAGTTGGCTATGGCATATTTACTGTTAGCGCTTGACAGATGGATTGTGTCTGAACCATTTTTTCATTTTTAAATGTTTCTTGCTTTTGTTGGTTTTAAAAAAAGGCTGAAATCCTGGTAGATCAAGTTGGTAATGTTCAACATAGGATTTGTACTACAGAAAATTCTCTTCCTGCTTTAAAACAAGCCATATTTACACTTCCCACATGGTGAAAACTGAAGAGGAATTTGACCAGTAGTGAAGCCAATCCTTATTCTTGAGATAGAACAGTATTATCACTTAAGGTATAACTCTGTAGTCTATTATGATTTTTATGTAATGGATACATATGACTGTAATTTTGTTTGAGTTATAGCTAAAATCAGGAATTTACTCAAAGGTTTTAGATAATTGCTAAGGTTACTTTTAAGTTGCAAATTCCTTTTTTTCCTTTTCTTTTGTCTTTTGATAGAAATGTTGTAAATGTCTTCTCAATCTGGTTCATATACCAGACATAGAATACCATTGAAGTTCTGCTACTATAATTTCAGTTCTCTGTTTTTTCAGCTTCTGCAGAAGCATGTAATGAATTGATGGCATATTCATTAATTTTGTCTTGCTGTTGCTATACTTGCTGTGTAAGGAGGAAGCTTCGAAAGATGTTGAACATCACGGTAATAATTCCTTCTGCCTAAATATGATCTTCGCTCATAGGCTTGCCATTCATTGGAGGCCCGACCAGCTCAGGATAATGGCCTAATCTGACCTCCGTTTTTGTAGCCTTGTGATCTTAGGTATTAGATCATATGTGGACGATCATATTGCAAATATAAAGATAAAAGCTCTGGCACTATTGCTCACTTTACAATGTAAAATGTGTTCATATCTTCTGGGAGATACACTATGCACCTATTTTTGAAATCACTAATCTTGTTGTAGCAGCTTGTTGGTAGCTAATATCTTATCATGCAATTTTTAGTAGCATTGAGACTTACTAGCATTTTTTGGATTCTCTAAATGTTTTATTTCTTACCGTTGCATTCTATGCCAGGGAGGATATGTTGATGATTTTCTCTCTCATTTGATGTGCTGCTGCTGTGCCCTTGTCCAAGAATGGAGAGAAGTAGAAGTCCGTGGGGTTTATGGTATGTCATCCTCATTCTTCTGGCCGCCTTCTCTCTTTTTCTCAGAAAAACCTGTTGAACCGGACCCAGCTTGGTGTTATAAATTTGTGTTCTAATACATAGTAGCATTTTCTGCTGGCTTTCTTTAGCTCTGAAAATGATGCTTGCTGACCAGTGCATAAAATGTATGCAAAACGTTTGATGAAAACGTTTGATGCTAAACCATGCTGCAGGTCCTGAGAAGACCAAGACAAGCCCTCCTCCCTCACAGTACATGGAATCTTAAAGTAAGAAAAACGAGGTTGTCATTTAGTTGTTTAGGGATTTTCGTTACTTGAAGACCAATTTAAATATAGGTAATTGAATTTTGCAGCTGCGATGGAAAATATGTATCTGGTTTTCACCTTTCATTAGTCTCCCTTATGTAAAAGTAGCTTTATCTTATCGATTTAGCTGGTGTATCATAAACTTTTTTTTTTTTTTTTAAGCTGATGCAATCTTGCCATTAGTTTATTTGTTAGCAATTTTTTTTACGATCTTTTGTGGGAATCTTATGTATCACTTTCATTGCACTAATTCTTTATAGTTTGATGGACACTAATCACCCATGCTCTATTAATATTATTGCGTAAAGTTGTTGTAAGAACAAATAGCATTACTGCTTGACTGCTTATTAATATTTTTACTATATTCACGTTACAGTTGCATTTAATAGATGTTCCTCCATCTTTTTTTTTTTTGGGGGGGGGGGGGGGGGCGGGTGTCAAGATCTGTCTCAATTCTCCATAGTATTGAGGCTAAGGAACAATCTTTACTTGGAACGAAAACCCAGATGAACACAACCAACTGAGGAAGAAACAGGACTCTGCTTTAGACCAATGTAAATTGTAAAAGACGGAGGACTCGGCTAGTATCAATTTATAGGTGTCGAACTTACATTACAATTGAAAAATTAAATTTGATACATTGTTCAATTTGCTTAAAGAGTATATGGAGAAGTGCCTAGAGAAATTTCTACGATATCTGACAAATTGGGATGATAATAAGTTATTTCTTACCGTCAATCTTGAGATTGGGACCAATGTTGTTAAGATCGAGATCTATGTAATGAAAAAGGCACAAGATATATGAAATTGCAAGATGGGATCGAGAATAATAAGATTCTATTATTTTTATAAAATAAATAAAAATACATATAATAGTATAAACTCTTTTTTACTAAGTCTAAAATTATCCATAAGTCATAATAAAGTTTACATAAGTACATGACTATTACTAGGAATAAAAAATAAATTTTGTTTTCATAAAGTAATAAAAGAAGAAGTAAAAAAGGATTGGATTCTAATAAAGATAAGCAATTACTGACCTATTTTGGAAAAAAAGTATAATAATAATTTAGTGGACAACTACATATCATTGTTATCATTACTTATCATCTCTTCACTTTACAGGAAATGGAAGTATTCTACCACCTGATCCTACTCTTAAAATTTAAATTAATATTTTAAAAATTAGATCAGTCATTAAATTTATAAAAATATTAGTTCACAATTTATTAATTTAATTATAGTTAAATTAGTATTAATATTATATTAATTTTATATTATAATTAAATATATTTATTAATTTAAATAAATATAATAAATATATTTTATAATTTTGTTACGTGTAGACTAAAATATATATGCAACATATTGTACATCTTTTTAAAAATTTTTTTACATCTTTTTAAAAAAATTAATATATCATTGAATAAATAAAAAAAATTTAAAAACATGACTTTAAAAAAGCATTTAAAAAACTTAATATTTATTGATCTTTTCCTTTTTTTTTTTCCTCTTGTAACGTGTACCTCTCATCTCTTTTTTCTATCATATTTATTTTATCAAAAAATATTTGAAAATTTTGATATTTATTGCACACTTCCACTTATTTTTATTTAAATTTTGGACTTTCCTAACTAGTTTTCTAAGGACACTGGTTAAGGAGTATTAAATATTCTTAAAAATAATATTTTATCATATTATTTAATGTTTAAAATTTTTTCAACCAATAATAATAAATGCATATTTTATTTTTAAAATAATATAAATTTACCCTTGTAAATAAAAAATTTAAATTTTTAATTATAAAATTATAAAATATTAAATCTTGTGAGGTATTTTATTTTATTTTTGGGTGTTTTTTGCAAATATTTGTTGGCTAATTTTATACGGTAATTTTCATACATATATGTTTTTGGGTTTGTGTTTTATAATTAATTGTATAATTTAAGATTTAAAAAATTATAAAATTATAAAAAATAAATCGTATAAATATATTGGTGGGTTTTTTTGAAAAATTTTCGTATGTATTTCTTAATAATTTTCTATGATAATTTTGTATATAAATATTTTTGAGTTTACGTTTTATAATTTTATAATTTAAGATTTAAAAATTTAATTTTATATTTATAAGGATAAATTTATCTTATTTTAATAATAAATTGTACATTTATTACTATTAATCAAAAAAATTTTAAACAATATTAAATAAAATGATAAAATATTATTTTTAAAATTATTTAATATTCTTATACCTTGAAAATATTAATTAGCAAAACTCTTCAATTTTCATTCTCTCTTTCTCACTTTTTCTTAAAACTTAACATTTATTACACATTATATTTATTTTTACTTTCCCTTCCTCTCTCTCGTTCTCACCCTAGCGTCTTTTTCTTCTTCTTTTAATTTTATTTTTCTTTCTTTTTTTATTTCTACGATATGGTAAGTCTCTTTCTTTTATTGTGAGTATATTTTTATTTTTTTTATCTCTTTTATTTTTTCTTCTTCTCTCTTTTCTCCTTTATTTCTTTTTCTCCTCTCCCTTCTCTTTTTTCTTCCTCTTTTCTTGTCACTTAACAATGGAGGAGACCACATTTTTTAACTGTTCAAACTGTTGGGCCTCCGATCTTTTATTGATTTATTGATTTATTGATTTTTAACTGATTCTAATTTTGAAAACTAATCAAATTGGTATATCAGTTTATTGATTTTTCGATTCAACCAATCAATCTAATTTGATTTTTAAAACAATATTTTAGACATGTTTGCCATTACTGTGACTGCATTTTTTTTTTTTGGTTACTACACTTAGTTGGGTATCTTCTCTATAGATGCCTCTAAGCTTGTTTATTTGAGCATATCTGAATTTATTACTTCCTTGGATTCGAGTTTAGTTCACTTGGTGATGAATTTCAGTGATTAAGATCCTTGCACTTTATTCTATCATTATTTCTTCTATCTCCTATCGGGTTTGCTATAATATTATGTTAGTGTGCTGGATTAGTTAGTCTTGCTGATTGGATCTTTATCCAAATGACTTTTCCTTATTATGCATTTCTTTGTTGTGTAATTTTTTTTTCTTTTGTAAAGATTTTGGTGTTTTTTCTCTTGTGGAGTTTATTCCTGACTCGAAAAGGAAGGTTTATCGCTTTGCTCTTAATGATTTCTTCTTGGATTGATTCCTCACCCTGAATAATGAATTACAGGAACATCATATTTTCAGTATATATATTCACATTCCTTGTTTGTTTAGGCTTTGAGTATATCATTTTGTGGTTGGATGGAGCTTTCTCAAGCACTGACGAAGCATATTTCATTTGTGAACGAGCCCTTTCTTTCAAAGCCTTGGCCATGAAAGAGGGAGGACGATAATGCCTGACGCTCCTGTTTGGAAGGACCTTGGTTGTCATATTTACAAGCTTGGACTCATCGTAGTTGATAAAATAGTAGCCCATAAGTTTTCTCAGTTTGGCAAGAACGTAAAATATGAGGTCTGGGAGTTGATGAATCATGAATGTCCTCACTTTATTCCTCATTTAGTTCATATTGAAGCTTCTCAAAATATATCCTGCACTTTTCGTTCATATTGAAGCTTCTCAATAATATATATATCAAATTTTTAATTTCACTCTTTTTTTATTTTAAAAATTTATACTCCTCTTTAAAAAATTAAAAAATTAATAATTTTATTTATTTTGACTAAAATATCTTTAATAATATTAATCTTTTAAAAATATTATAATTTATTATAAATATATTTTTGAAAATTATAATATTTTATTATTCTTTATTTTGAGTTTAAAATAATAAATTCATTTTATTTTAAGTTAAAAATATTTTTTTATATTAGTCAAATACTTATTTAATTATATAAATAATAAGCATAATAATAATTTGATCAAAATAAATAAAATTAAAATTTTTTTTATCCCTCCAATGAGAGAAATTTAATTTTTGAAAACAGAAAAAAAGAGTTTAATTTCAACATCTTTTTTTAAAAAAAAACTTAATTTACTCTATGTATAATTTCTCTTTTTTCTCTTTCCTCTTGCTTCTTTCCACTCTCAAGCTTCTTTTTTTTTTTTTTTTTTTTTTTTAATTTTGCCAATAAGATACGATGTGTCTAGAATTAAAATTTTAACATGACTGGTAATTTACAATTTGATCCAAATATAGATAATAAAATCTTAAAATAATGTTTAAGGGTCTAAAATTTACCTATCTCTTGATATCAATTATAATTCAATAAATTTAATTTTTTTAATATATATAGAAAAAAAGTAAATTTTTTTTCACATATATCTTTTATTAGATATAATTTTATTTGAGATATTGTGCAATATAAAGATATTCATTAAATATGAATATTACTATTAGTAAATATTTAAATTTTAATTTATCATATTATAAAAAATTAATTCTTTTTGTTAAATTTGTCTCACGTTTGTAATTTTTTAAAAGTTGATTGTAACTAATATTCTTAATTTTTCATTAACACTTAAAAGGTGTATTTGAAAATAAAGAGAAAAAGGGAAGAGAAATAACTAAAGGAAAAAAGAAGAGAAGGAAAAAAAATGTTAAATGATGTTTTCTCTTCTCATATTTCAAAATCTTTTAATTTAAAGTAATTAAAATTAATAAAAAATAAGATTAATGAAGGTTAATATAAAATTCTTTAATTTTTTTATTTCAAAATTTTAAAAAATAAATAAAAAAATTTATCATATTTTCTTCTCTTTCCTTCTAAAATGGCCCTTCCAAATAAATTCTTAGGAGTCGTTTGATATATAGATAAATTTTATATTTTTAAGAATGTGATTATTGAAAATGTAATTCTTAAAAGTTTTAAAAAATTTGTTTGATTTACTTAAAAATTTTTTGAAAATATTGTACAATATTTTCAAAAATATTACATTCCTACATTTCATTCATCTTTAATATTTTTAAAAATATTTAACAATTTTTCAAATATGTCATTAATAATTTTTTAAATATTTATTTAAAAATTATAACCAAATATTTTTTAAAATTACCTATATTATATTAAAAACAAAAATTATAATAAATTATTAAGTAAATAATATACATATATGTTACTAATTAATAACACTTAAATAACATACATAGAGGCATACATAACACTTGAAATATTAACATTTTTATTGTTTACATTTCAATAAATAATAAAAAAATTAATATTTCAAATGTCAAATTTGCAACATTATATTAATGATGTATCCGTCTGTATTATTAAACTTATTTACATATTTTTATTGATTATAGGTAGAAATAATAATTATAATATTTAAATTAAATAAATTCATCTCCATATCTAAATTCTCATAAAATAAAAAAATAATTATTCTTAGTCGAATGAAAGATTCTCTAAAAAATTAATGAACAACGATATTTAAATAGATTTATCCAAAAAAAATTTAGATAGTGTTAATTTCATTATTATTTGAATACTGAAAAATGCAATAGTAAAAAATTGAAATTGAATATAAAAAATGATAATTCAATAAACTATATAATTGGTATGGCATTATAAATATATAAAAAAAATCTTTTAATCGTTATTAAAATTTGATAAAATTATATTTATTATTATTATTTATTTTAAAAAGGGTATTGATATGTTTAAAATTTGGTACAATATTACATAAATTATTTTTAATTTATTTTTTGTCAATAAAATTAATATTTTATATTATATATATTTATTATAGAATTACTAATCAAAATTATTTAATTATATTTAAAATTATATTAAAAGAAATATAATTATATTAAAAATTATTGACATGTGGGAATAGTGCGTAATTTTGAGCTACAATGAAAAGAAATGAATGATTTGAAAGATAAGGTAGGATTAAATTTTAAAAGAATAATTTAGTAATTTTATTAATTTAAAAATATTTTTATATCATGAGAATATAAATTAGATAATAATAAAAATCTATAAAAATAAAATAATACTTTATTTATAGAAATATAATATTTTAAAAAATATTTTTTCAATCTGTATATTAAATGAGAAATATAACATTTTAGATATCTTATTTTTCAGAATAATTTTTTAAACTGTGTATCAAAGGTTTCTTTAGTATAATTAAGTCTCCTCATAACAAAGATTAAATCTTAAAACTTAATAAAGAATTTCTTGAATGTAGGTTTGACCCAAGCTTCCACCTCATTTAATGATCTTCCATCAAGCATTTTATCCTTGTAAAAAATGGAAGAAATATTGGATTCCATCGTTTGAGGTCCTCTCCCCTTCCCTCATTTAATTAATGCTATTGTTAACTTATACAGTTAACACTCTTTGGTTCTATCTATGAAATAGCTAATAATAAATCTTTCACAACAAAATCTAACTATATAATAATGATATTTAAATATGAAAATTAGCTAAGAAAAATCATATTCGCCATTGGTGGCTACCTTTATCTTTTTAAAAGTTTCTAATAACTAATTTTCTTAAATTTCATTAACATTTTGGGGTCATTAAATTTTGAGTAAAGTACATTAATTGAAATTTGATGAAATTAATTTTATCTTTCTGTTTAATTTTAAAAATTATACTTAGTATTTTGATATGCTATACAATTCATTATTTATTTACTTTTGCCAACAAAATTAGTATTTTTCACATAACGTGTTAAAATTTTTTTGGTTACATTGAAGGCGCTAAGACCCAAAGAAAAAACCTGAAAAAACTGAACCCACCCCTGGAGACTATGATCCGCGGGGGAACTTCACCCCCATCGCATCATCAAGAAGTGGCAGCTTCACAAACTCAGGTGCATCAGACCAGATGTGCAGACCCATTTGAGCAGAGGTCGCGTGATTGGCTAGAATATCGGCACAGCGGTTTGTTTCTCGGAGGCTATGGCGGACTTGCGTTTTCCAATCACGGTTCAACAACTCTGTTGCAGCAATCAGGAGGTTGTTCCAGTACCTATTCGGCGTGACTGGGCGAGTAAGCTCGAAGGCAAGGGAAGAGGAGTCAAGTTCAAAGATAAGCATCTGAAAGCCCCATTGCTATTTATTTTAATCCATCCTTGTGGAGGCGATTCCCAGCTTATCCTTCGATTTTGGTGTGAGTTATTTTTTCTGGTCTGTTCTCCACTTGAGCTATGATAATTGCCTTTGAGAAATTGGTGATGACTTCTATTGGATTTGAAGGGTACCTGAAATCGCAAGAAAAGACCGATTTATTTCACAACTTCCGTAGCATCTAGAAGGTCACTCCCGTCCTGATTGTTTCTATTCTGTTGATAAGGATTATTGTGGAACCAATCAGATGTTAATTTTAAAACAATAAAATTAACTAAATGTCTTTATTATTATATTAAAAATCTTATTTTGAAGCTTAAAATAAATTTAATTATATTTGTTATTACATACAAAACAAAATCATATTCTATACAAAAAATAAATTAAAGGGAATATAAGAACAATTTTTTAAATTAATAAAATAATAAATATAATTTAATCAAATATCAAGAATGTTACTATAATTTACTCTTAATTTTCGTATAATTATCTTAATTCTTACTTTAAAAAAATTCTTCTCACAACAAAATTGTTTGAACAATTAAAACCCCTAAGCCAATAAACAGCTGCCACATATGAGATCCTACGTGTCTTTCTCTAGGACGACCACAGACGATTACGTCCTTCTAGTAGCTCTATAAATAGAGGAATTTAGATCTTTCGTAGAAATATTGAATCTGAAAAACCTAGGGTTAGGGATTTCAGTTTTCTTCACGGTGAAAAGGGTAAAATCGTCGTTTAGGGATCATGTCTTCAAGGAAGATTACTCTGAAGAGCTCCGATGGCGAGCCTTTCGAAGTTGATGAGGCAGTGGCGCTTGAGTCGCAGACGATTAAACACATGATCGAGGACGATTGTGCTGACAGCGGCATCCCTCTGCCCAACGTTACCAGCAAGATCTTGGCCAAGGTAATCGAGTACTGCAAGAAGCACGTCGAGGCCTCCAGTTCCGAGGAGAAGACCTCGGATGAGGATCTAAAGGCTTGGGATGCTGAGTTCGTTAGGGTGGACCAGGCTGTGCTGTTTGATCTCATTCTGGTGAGTTATATTTTATCTGTGTTATGTTGGTTTCCAGAATCTTGTTTTATTTCTTGTTTTCAAAGTTCCGGTCCTGTCCGTTAATTGCTTAATC
The DNA here is from genome assembly GCA_031216115.1 of Senna siamea. Lineage (NCBI taxonomy): Eukaryota > Viridiplantae > Streptophyta > Magnoliopsida > Fabales > Fabaceae > Senna > Senna siamea. The sequence continues at coordinate 17,768,130 of CM062358.1, forward strand.
ACTGCGGATAAGGTTTATTAAATTTGGGATTTTGCGTGATGCTTATTATTGCTTGACCCTATTTGCGATTTACTCATGTGATGAGGGTAGAACGCTAAATTGTGAGGCTTTTTGACTCTTAGCTACAATTATGACATGTTTAATGTGCTCGGGATCGGAGATTGTTTCAATTTTATGCTAAGCTGGGCTAACTGAGTTTTTGCTTTTGTTGTTTCTAGTTTTAGCGATGTTTGATTCCGAGTTAGGGTTTATGGATGTTTTTCCTTATTAATAATGTTCGGTGATGTTGGAAGTCACTGCTGTTTTTATATTTGCATCTGAAACTCGTGATATATCTACTGTTTTATTCCTTGAAGCTCGAACTTGCTACGAATATGGATACATATACAGACACAATTACACGTCAAAATTAAGTGTCCTGTAATTTGAACTTTGAAGTATTGTGTCGTGTACGTAATTTGAAGTATCGAGTCGTGTACCTAATTTGAAGTATTGTGTCGTGTACATAATTTGAAGTATTGTGTCGTGTACATAATTTGAAGTATCATGTCGTGTACACAATTTGAAGTATTGTGTCGTGTACGTAATTTGAAGTATCGTGTGTCGTGTACATAATTTGAGGTATCTTGTGGTGTTTGTAATTTGAGGCATAGTGTTATGTAATTGAAGTATGTGTGGTGTACGCAATTGAAATTTGGTGTCATGTACTGTTATACTCTCTATTGATGTCCAGGCTAACCGTTCACTTCCATATAATTGCTATCAATATTATACTATTTATGCTTGTTTCGTTACAAAATGATTGCCTTGGTTTTAGTGGTCTCTGCTATTGATGTCCAGGACGTTCCTTCCATATAATTGCTGTCAATATTATACTATTTATGCTTTGTTTTGTTGCAAAATGACTGCCTTGGTTTTAGTGGTCTCTACCTGCACAGGCCTTTCGTTCACTTTTGGAAATGCAAATCAGAAATGGAAGGGAAAACACACACAGAACCAAGACAGAGAAATTTTATGGAGAAAATCACTGTGTTCTGGCTTCTTTTGTTCTCTGAAAAATGAAATTTCATGCCTTTCCCAAGATTGCATAGATTGCATATCTTGAGCAATCTCAATGTTGTTTCAATCTTCACCCTTAGTGATTTTTCATGTGATTTGACAAGTTTTACAGCCACAAGATCACGATTTTGAACAATCTTAGGATTAAGATTGTCATCATGATTACCTCGGTGATGTCCGGGACTATTGCTATTTGCTTGCTTCTGTGATTTAATTATGTTTGTAATTCTGCATTCTGTGGGGTTATTACTGCTTTGTGATATGACATTCTTATTTTTCTAGGCTGCAAACTACTTGAACATCAAGAGCCTGCTGGACCTTACATGCCAGACTGTGGCGGACATGATCAAGGGGAAGACTCCTGAGGAAATTCGCAAGACCTTTAACATCAAGAATGACTTCACGCCGGAGGAAGAGGAGGAAGTTCGTCGGGAGAACCAATGGGCATTTGAGTGATGTGTTAAGCCATTGGAAGTATGAATCGAAGATTTGTCATGTGGGTTTATGTTATAAATAGTTTATCTTGCTGAGTCTATATTTATGTTGACTATTCAATCGTCGGACTTATCATCCTTCTTGAACTACTGTAATTGTAAATTATAGTTGAATATGGCAGGGAAGTTGTGTTATTTGGTCACGAGGCCTATTGTTTATTGATTGCTTATGTTTTATTATTTGCTGAGGTTCCGACATATGTGATTCACCGTCTGTTGGACCTGATGAATGCGACTATTTTTTAGTGGGGGAGGGAATGCCGCTTTTAACACTTATGCCTCTGTGATCAGCCCCATATTCGTAAGAAGATTCGGTATTTCATGAAAATGAGTAAAATGGGTCTTCAAATTTAATACAGGCCAGTTTTTTTGGGTTGTAAGAAACAGTACAAGCAAGGGAAGATTACAGCTTACCTATAGTTCTCCAACCTCTAGTGTATCTGGGATTCCTATCTCTTACCATGTGCGTAAGGGCTAGTTCTTGAATTTTACTGATGCTACTGAAAGTAACTGTTGTGAAGGATCCTAACACCTCATCAAAAGGTGCTATTAGATAATGTCTATCTAGCATACTTTTCGCTAGGCTGAGTGAGCATCTAAATATCTATCATCCATTCATTGGTGAAGGTACCCCTAATATGTCAGTCAAGAGATACTCCTACAATTTACATCAAACCCCCATTTCATAATATTCCAAATACATAGTATTCCTAGTAAGAGTTTGAATTTTGCTAAGACCAAGGACTTTCAACCACTCCTGCATTTTCCTGATGAAGATGAGCTTCTCTTTCCACACAACTATTTGATCACCCATTCCATAATGCAATGCTTGACCCCGATCGTATTGGGAATAAGCAGATACATGAAGTCTTTTAAGTTGTCTGCCTGAATTTTTTCCACTGCAAGAAAATATTACCCTGAAACTGTTCCATGGCTGAGGCATTAGGGGAACCACTAGTTGGTTTTTTTGAAGAATTGTTCCCCTCATTAGGTCTCCCTTCTTTTCCTAGCAGGATATTTGACAAAACCTAGAACCTTAAGTATTATAAGAGGAAGAGGAGGGACGGGAAACAGGAGACTAAAACAGAATTGAGGGTGTATTCTAGAAAGAGTAACGAGGTAGCACGGACAGAAAAATTGCAACAAACTGTTAACTAACTCTGTAGTGGTGGAACTCCTAACAACCAAGCAAAGAGGGGTATTTCTGGTGTAGGCAAGGAAGATACGGGGGTGGAGGAAAAGAGGATTGGGAGAGTGCTAGCCTCTCAAAAGTTAGCAACCCTTTTCTATTTCATTTCATTTGGTGTGTTTTCCTTTTGTCTTTCTATTTTTTTGTTGCTACACTGTGAGTAAATGCTGTGATGTGCTATTGTTTTCTATGCTTTGTTGCTGTATTATGAGTGTAGATAGGCTGTGAGCGCATGAGTGTTTCTGTTTTAGTTTCGTTTTGCTATTAATAAGATTACAACATTATTCAGTAAAGCCTACCAGTACTAGGACCTATCATTTTGCTATCAGAGCCGTTGATCGGGGCATGGTAAATACCAGGATAGAGGGACGAATGGAGAATGTTAAGAAAGAGATAGGGATGCTGAAGGTAGACATGACGAAAATGAAACTTTGGATGATGGAGATGAAAGGTATGATGATATGAATTGAAGGAAGACACCAACTTGGAGAGCCAACTGAGACTAGTGCAGAAGGAGAAATGGGTGGTGACAATACCGAAATCGTGGACTTGGATTCTAGTAAATTTTGAAAGTGGGAGCTGTCATTATTTGAAGGAGTGGATCCAATTGGGTGGTTGTTTCAGGTTGAAAGATACTTCAACATCAATGGGATCAAGGAAGCCGAACGCTTAGGAGTAGCGGCGATTTGCTTAGAAGGTCGAGCCCTTAACTGGCCTCAATAGCTGGAGACGCGACAACTGGTGAGAAATTAGACTGAGTTCAGGCGCGAGATTGTATATTAGTTTCATCATTCACAACAGGGAAATCCATATGAGAGGTTAATGGCGCTCAGGTAGGAAAACGATGTAGCAGAGTATCGTGAGAAGTTTGAAGAGCTATCTGCATCGCTGAAAGACACGTTTGACGAATGTCTGTCTGGGGCATTCCAGAATGGGTTAAAACCCAAAATTCGGGCAGTGCTTCGGCTAATATAGGCCGAGTCACTCAAGGAACTAATGAACCAGGCCTAATGGGTAGAAGAAAAAAATGCAGCTATAGCCAAAGCCTAAGAATTCATGACCAAATAGACCAGAATGATGGGTTCTAATCGTTGGACTAGACCCAAACAATTATGAAGTTGGGTCACCAGCCAACCTGACTTAGGACGGATTAATTCAACCACATTGGGAAAAAATATTGAATAGAAGTGCGATGAGAAGCTAGATTTGTGATAGTAAGTTCTTCGCTGACCAGCACTGCCAGAGGCGGCCAATTCCGATGACTGATGGAGGCGGAAGTGTCCAGGAAGAGAACATTAGGACTATGTTTCAAGTGTGATGAGAAATATAGTCCCACCCACCAGTGTAAGAATAATCAGCTTCAAGTGTTATTGTTACAACCAATAAATGAGACAGGGGATGTGGTGGAGGATGAAAAGATTGAGCCAGAAGAGACAGTAGAGGATCTGCCAGAAGAGACAGTAGAGGATCTGCCAGAAGAGACAGTAGAGGATCTGCCAGATGAGTATCAAATGGAATTATCCATGAATTCAATAGTAGGCTTAACCAACAATAACACCATGAAGGTGTTGGGCATATGTGGAGGAGAGGAAGTAATAATTTTGATAAATAGTGGAGCTTCCCATAATTTCCTATCACCTGAGGCAGTGAGTAGATTAGGAATTCAGAGCAAATAGATTGGTACTTTTGAAGTGTTAGTGGGCATGGTTATAAAGTAAGACGGAATCAAATTTGTTTAACATTATCAGTGGAAATACAGGTAAATAGGATTTTTACATTTTTGATCTGGGAGGAACCAACATGGTGCTAGGCATTGAGTGGCTAAAATCCTTAGGTGATGTAAAATTTAATTAGGGGTAGTTGACCATGAAGGTGAAAGTGGGCAGAGAAGAGAAATGCCTAAGAGGAGACCCAACACTAGCCAAAACCTTAGTTTCCTTGAAGTCATTGGTGAAAACACTAAATAAGGGGGGAGAAGGATTTCTGATTGAGTTCAATAGCTTACAAATGCAAAGAGAGAGAGAGAAGCAACAACCAAAAAGGAAGAAATAATGGTACCACCTAAGGTGCAGTCACTATTAGAGGAATTTCTAGTAGTCGCCACTTCACTTAGAGGATTACCTCCGACCAGGGTCCGTGATAACTCCATTGTTATTAAGAGAGGAGCACAACCTCCTAGCATATAGCCTTGCCGCTATCCTCATTCACAAAAAGAGGAGATTGAGAAGTTACTCAAGGAAATGTTGGCTGTTGGGATTATTAGACCTAGTAGCAGTCTCTATTCAAGCTCGGTATTGTTAGTGAAGAAGAATGATGGAAACTGGCAATTTTGTGTTGATTACCGGACATTAAACAAGATGACAATACCTGACAAATTCCCCATCCCAGCTATCAATGAACTGTTGGATGAATTGGGTGGAGCTACAATGTTTTCTAAGTTGGATTTGAAATTCGAATATTATCAAATTCGGATCAAATCTAGGGATGAGGAGAAGACTGCTTTTTGAACTCATCAAGGCCATTATGAGTTTTTAGTCATGCTGTTTGGGTTCACTAACGCTCCCTTCACATTTCAATTCCTTATGAATGACATATTCCAGGAGCAATTACGCAAATGTATACTGGTATTCTTTGATGACATACTAGTATATAGTCTAGACTGGGAATCACACATGCAAAACCTACGAGACACATTGAGAATATTACAAGAGCATAAGTTAGTGATCAACCTTAAGAAGTGTGTCTTCATCAAGACTGAAGTAGAGTATTTGGGACATGTAATTTCGGGCAAGGGTGTGCAGGTGGATCTAAAAAAAATTTCAGCAATGGTCAGTTGGCCAATACCCAAAGATTTGAAGTCCTTAAGGGGATTTTAAGGGTTAATTAGATATTACAATAGGCTTATGAGGGGCTATGGTAAAATTATAGCTCCATTGACAACATTACTAAAGAAAGATGCCTTCTTATGGGGCGATGCCCCCTAAAAAGCATTTGAGATTCTTAAATAAGCCATGAAAACAGTTTCGGTGTTGGTTATGCTAAATTTCAACATTCCCTTTGAATTGGTAACTGATGCATTTGGGATCAGAGTAAGGGCTGTCCTTACGCAAAATGGAAGACCTATAACTTACTTTAGCAAGGCTTTATCTCAAAAGAAGAGGTTCGGATCAGTGTATGAGCGAGAAATTATGGCTATAGTTCTAGTTGAAAAAAAATGGCGTCATTATCTCCTTGGGTACCCATTTGTAATTCGAACAGACCAAAAAGCACTGAAGTTTTTGTTGGAACAACAAGTTGTATGCTAGCAAAGGGGTCCCTTTTGGGAAAGTACAAATTCGCGTTTGATGGGCTACACGCTTAGTATTTTTGCCTCTATAGAGTACCTTTTGAGCTATTTCAAAAGGATCACTAGATTCTGGCCTTCTTAATATAAGAAGGTTTTCACAGGGAGTGGTAGGAGGAGGATACAAGAGTTGAGCAATAATTAGATTCCCATCAAACACTCTTAGATTGCTACTCTTACCAGACGTCTAATTAGATTGATTATCTAGCGTGTGTCGCAATGCATAACCATAACTATAACTATACACAAATCCAGGACCCCTTTGGTCTACATACGACGGGTATACCATGAAGCATGAGTATTTTTAATACAAAGGAAGGATAGTGTTACCTAAAGAGTCTACCAGAATTCCAAGTATCATAGTAGAATTCCACGTCACCCCAATAGGAGGACACTCGATACTTTAGGACTTATAAGAAGATAGCAGGGTTCTTATACTGGGAAGGGATGAAGAAGGATATACAGAAACATGTGGTGAAGTGTAGTGTGTGCTAGCAGAACAAATATCAAGCACTAAGCCCAGTAGGGCTATTGCAAACCATACCCACTCCAAAGCAGGTTTGGGAAGACATAAGCCTAGATTTCATTACAGGTTTACCCCAGTCATCTAAATATGATACTATTCTAGTTATGGTGGATAGGCTGACAAAGTATGGGCATCTTTTACAACTGTCCCACCCATTTACTGCTAAAGAGGTTGCGGCTGTATTTATAAGAGGGGTGGTGAAGTTATATGGGTTCCTGAAGTCAATTATCTCAGATAGGGGTCGTTTGTTCATGAGTTTTTTTTGGCAAGAGTTATTTAAGCAATCAAGCACTACCCTAAGGTTCAGTTCATCCTATAATCTTGAGACAGATGGGCAAACGGAAGTGGTGAATAAAAGTTTAGAGACATATCTCTGATGTTTCGTTGGAAACAAACCAAGAGATTAGATAAAATGGCTAGCTTAGGCTAAGTATTGGTTTAACACCACTTTCAACCAATCAATTGAGATAACTCCATTCAAAGCATTGTATAGAAGGGACCCACTAGGATTTTTAAAACCGGGTGATTTTCCATCAATGGTGGAAAAGGTAAATATACAAGTAGAGCAGAGAAATGCAGTCATTGAGGAGTTAAGAGGCAATTTAGAAAAAGCCCAACAACAAATGAAGAACTATGCAGACAAGAGAAGAAGAGATGTAGAGTTTGAAGTGGGAGACTTGGTGTAGTTGAAGTTAAAACCTTATAGAATGAAGTCGCTGGCAAAGCGTTATAATGAAAAGTTAAGTCTGAGGTATTATGGGCCCTTTCAAATAGTGGAAAGGATTGGATAAGCGGCTTATCAGTTAGAATTACTTGACAACGCAAGAATTCATTCAGTTTTTCATGTATCACAAGTGAAGAAGAACATGCAACACTCGGGGCAAGTATTACCTTTGCCAACTAAACTTACTAAAGAAATGGAGATGAAGACAGAACCGGAAGAAGTCTAGCAAGTGAGGAGATTAACCAACCAGGAGTGGGAGGTGTTGATTAATTGGAAAAACCTCCCTTTACATGACAGTACCTGGGAGTCGTATGAAGCTATCATAGACCAATTCCCTGAATTTCACCTTGAGGACAAGGTGAATCTTGTAGGGGAGGGTATTGATAAAACCCACAACCTTAAGTATGATAAGAGGAAGAGAAGGGGCGGGAAACAGGAGACTAAAATAGAATTGAGGGTGTATTCTAGAAAGAGTAATGAGGTGGCAGGGAGAGAGAAATTGCAACAAACTATTAACTAACTCTGTAGTGGTGGGACCCCTAACAACCAGGCAAAGAGGGGGTATTTCTGGTGTAGGCAAGGAAGATATGGGGGAGGAAAAGAGGACTGGAAGAGTGCTAGCCTCTTGAAAGCTAGCAACCCTTTTCTGTTTCATTTCATTTGGTGTGTTTCCTTTTGTCTTTCTATTTTTCTGTTGCTGCACAGTGAGTAAATGCTGTGTATGTGCTACTGTTTTCTATGCTTTGTTGCTGTATTGTGAGTGTAGATAGGCTGTGAGCACATGAGTGTTTCTGTTTCAGTTCCGTTTTGCTATTAATAAGACTACAACATTATTCAGTAAAGCCTACCAGTACCAGGACCTATCAATATCCCATTTGGTAATCAGGTTTTTAACCATATGGACTGAGTGAGTTGGATTAATGTTTTCAGTCTCATGAATCTTTTGATTTCGAGCATACCAGATAATCCATGACACTAGGAGGATAATTCCGACTTTCATCTTCTCAAGATTATCTATAGTGTGCCTATGCTCATTTAGTCCCAATTCTTTAACACTTTCTATTATCCATTCCTGAAAAGAATTTATTCCCAATAAATCTATTCTTAAACTCAAGTCCTTCCCAAACCAAACAGCCCTGGTAAAGGGACATTGGACCATAAGATGATCTATATTCTCGTCTTCATAATTACAGAAACAGCATTCCGCAAGAACATTCAGCCCTCTCTTACGAAGCAAATCCTTGGTGGGTATTATGCCCTTCACTAACTTCCAAGTGAAGAGCTTGACCTTCGGGAATTATTGAGTTTCCAAACAGCCATCCATGTGTTTTGATCTATTCTTCTACTCATTTGTGTTATATAGCATTCTTTCCTTCACAAGCACTTGGTAACCCTCTCTAGAAGAGTAGTTGCCAAGATCAGTTTCTCCCCAAGCAATACTGTCCTTTAACGCCATCAAGGATACTGGATGCTTCCTCAAAATTGCAGCAATTGAATCTGATAGTTCCTGTTAGATTTCATTGGTCTTCCTGGTTTTTAGCTGGTCATTGATGAATCTTTTAATCTAAATATTCTGTGGTTTTCAGCCTCACCATCTGATAGGGTAAATAATCTGATTAAATCCCCGTTACCAATACACCATTTCGCCCTTGGAAGATGATCTTTTTTCCTGCTTCAACAATGTCTTTCCAAATAACTGAAGCTCTTTGGCTCTTAGGGGCGCTTGCTAACCTGATATACTCTTCATTGATCACAGCTAACCGTTGCTCTTTGTATTAGCATTTCTTAATTAGGTTAGCCACTATACTCTGACTAGTTAGAATTCTCCAGAATGTATTAGCTAGGAGAGCATCATTAAATAATTCAAGTTTTCAAAAACTCCCATTTCTTTTGGTATACAGATTTTGCTCCAGTAGTTTCCTTTTCTGGTCAAATTCCCCCACCAGAATCCACTCATAATTCCATTGCATTGTCTAATATATACTTTGGTGAGAGTTTTGTGGTGGATAAATCATATACCAAGACAAGGTTACAGGCTCCTGGCAGCTTAGGACAGTGTTTTTCCTTTCCAAGTGCTAGTTTGCTCTGCAACTTTTCCACAATTTTTTCTTGGACTTCTTTATTCCTTTGACTTAAGATTAAATTCTTCCCCAAATATTTAGATATTTGCTCCACTGTGTTGACCCCATGATTTGTTCTAGATCCGTGCTGACGTCCTGAGCAAGACCTTGGTTGAAAAAGATCTCTAACTGTAGAGGGTTAATGATCAGTCCTGAAATTCTCCCAAATTCCAGTAGTGTTTGTTTGAGGAATAACAAGTGGGTAATTCCATTGCCTTGCTGGCTCAATTTGAAGGTTAGTTCTGCACTTGAACTTTCATATGCCTCAACCTGTGGCTAAACGCTGAGCTACATCCACCTTATGGCATCAACATCGTATATGAGCTCATTTGAAGGACATTGCATTTGATACGACTCAGATCGTTGTCATTGCAGGTCCAAGGGGAGAAGGAGTGACGATGTTAACAACAAAACGGTGCAGATGACCATAAAAGAAAGAAAAGTCTCCATTGAAACTTTTTCTTGATTGCGCATATCGTACGTAATTGGTGCAGATGACCATAAAACGATGGAGCATGTAGCGAATGTTTTCAAGAAACTCTGATGGTTTATTATACAATGTTTTTATTTAATTGCTGAAAATCTAATGGTTATGGACACTGCTTATAGAGCTCTCATCTTCCTTCGTTTAACTTGTAGTCCTTTTATATCTGATATCTCTAAACACCAAAGTTTACAGACAAATAAAATATACACAAGATCGTAATTATGTGTTGAGTGTTGATTGGTTTTACCCTTTGACTTGTCTATGTTAAATAGTTAATGGGATACCTTGCTTGGTTCCAAAAGATGGCACGATGCTCGAGGAAGAAGATACATCAAAAGCTGAGGACAATGTCAGTTCATCTGCAATAAATGGAGAGAATCATGGAGGAAATTCTTCAACTGAACTGTAAGATATTCTGTTTTTTGGATGTTAATCTCTCGTATTGCTGTAGCCTTTCTGTGAATCTCCTCTCATCTATCAAGTAAGAAATTACTGTGACTCAACACTTGAAATGATTTGCTTTTCCACTGTAGAGAGATTTCGTGTTTCTAAATTAATTGTGCACTGTGGATACATGAGTCAGATATGTCTCTTACATTGTACTCTTTAATTCTTTGGTAAAATGTAACTCTCTAAGATGAGGACCTCTCTTTGTCAGGGGGATTGTTATAGACGTGCTTTTTGAACCTTGTTCAGCAGTGGCTAAATGCCATTTACACTGATGTGAGCCATTAAAACGTCTCTAGAAGTAAAAGAGATGAGTGACCATTCTCTTTCTCTCTCTCTCTCACACACACATATATATATATATGTATATATAAAAGAACATAATTAAAGAAAGTACATAATAAATAATAAAAATGAATAGGTTTAATTAGTATTTTGGCCTTTCAACTTTTAATTTGTGGTATGTGGATACTTTTCAGTCACATTCGCTGGACGCTTAACAGTGCCTACATGGCATCCAAGGTGTACAAACACTGGTAATAGAGTGCTTATCTAGTCCTCTAACAGGATTAGGGGTTAAACTCTCTTTGATTACAATTTTTTAAAAATTATTTTTTATTTTTAATAACATAAAAATAAAAAAATTTGTTTGAATAATTATTTTCTATAAAAAGCAAAAAAATATAACGTGTTTTGAAAACAAAAAATACAGAACAATTAAAAGTTATTTTGAACTCTAATTTTTTAAAATAAAAAAATATAAAAAATAAATCTTTTTATTAATAATATGTATATAAATATATGAAAAAAATAGTAATATAAATTCTCAGAATTAATTTTATAAAATAATTTTTTTGAAAAAACTCAAGAGACTTTAAATTTATTTTTTCTTATCATTCTTTTACAATAGAAAAATGCGTTGGTTTTCAATTTTAGAAGTTCCGGATGCAAATAAACCATAACCAATTAAAGTAACGTAAAAGAACAATCATGACACAAAATGTAAGTCAAAGGGATCAAATTGAAACAAAACAAATAGTTAGGTTATGGATCCAAATTAAAATATTAATTAAGCCATACGAATAACGTTCAAGATGACTTTTCCTGACCTTGAATGCAATGTTCCGAGTCCATCCATGAAGTCTGGTGATCGATCTGACTTGTCTTTTTTTGACATGCCTATTCAATCTTGTAATACTTAGAACTTGCAGTCAAGGTTTTGTACATAATATATACGTGTGGGCCATAGATCTCTACCTAACATATTTCCTAAATCATATTTAATGAAGAACGTCCAGTTTACTTTTTTTCTAATCATTGTTATTAACCTTCTCATATTAGCAGTTTCAGTAATACTTGCTTACCTCTGTGGTAGACAGTTTCATGAATTACTGTGACGCCCTTGTTAGATATTTTTGTTACTTGGTATAATGAATCTAGGTGAGAAGTAGGTGTCAACACAAGTTAAAATGGGGATATCTGAAAGGTCAAGAACACACACAGAATAAGTAAAAGGAAAAAGAAGAAAGAGACGTTAAAAAGAAAAAGTGTTAATAAAGCACGTCATGTGAGGTTATTAAGTAGAGTATTTATTAACAAAATGCTACTACTTATATGTATAATGCTTTGATTTAGGCATGGGATAGCTTATAGCATTATTTTCCTCTCAAAGAAATAACGTAATATATACATATAGGTCAAGAGTAATGCTCTTGTGTTGGTGTAACTGCCTTGTTTGGAACCCTGAAGCTGTCACACCCCATCTAACCACCCTTTCAAACCAAGCAAACAAAACAACTAACTATAGAACTAAATAATAAGACCTTATATTGTGATGCACTTGTTGCAGCTGTAATAATAATACACTATATCTCTTTATTAAGGATCTAGTACAGATATGTTTAGGATTGATTAAACCAAATGACTCTCACAGGCTTGGTTTCCCTTGTCTTGAATTTGATTGGTGTTGTCCCACACAGGATCAAACAGCAGAAACCATCTGAATCAGAAGCAGCAGCAGCAACTAATTTTATTGAAGTTGGTTGGTGTTGTGTGTGCTTGTCAAGACTAAAGGAGAAAGACGAGATGAGGGTTCTTCCTTGTTTGCACAAATTCCATAAGCTTTGTGTTGATAGATGGCTTAAGGGTCACCACAAAACATGTCCTCTCTGCAGATTCTCAATGGGAGCAGAAGACAAGTCTCTTTGTGCTGCTGAACCCTTCACTGAAGAAATGGTAATATGGTTTTCTTCTTTCCATATTGCTGGTATCTGAACCTTGTTATCAAAGTGCAAGTCCTATAATAGCTAGGGACATTGCCTTCAGAGTTTCAAGTTTTGCTTTCTGTAAATGATAATGAATATGAGCTAAGCAAGGCTTAGATGAACCCGTATATAATGTTTTATGGGTGCATATGAGCAAGTTCATAGTGATAATTGGAAATTAACTGATGTTGATTGCTAAAGAATTAATATGCAATTTCTCAGCACTTAAATCAGAATGAGTACTAATTCTTCAAAATTTTCTTTTCGGCCGAGTTATGAACATTTTTCTTTTTCTTTTTCTTGCAGCTTGATCCTGTTCATATGGAATTTATTTGGCCCCCTAATTTGTGCTATTTGTGAACGAAAAATTCAATTGTTTGCTTTTGATTGTAGGGAAAAGGATTCAAGTAAAATGAAAAAAAATTAAGAGAGAGATAAATAAAGAATTTACTTTGAATGTACTGGGACTCATTTTTTTTTTTCTATCTCTTTTTTACTTTATGAAGTTGAATCCAAATCTGATTGTAAGGGTGCTATATTTGTATACAATATCTTAGATATGTTTGTAACTTTTGATCTTTGTGCTTGGTTAGCAGCCAGTGAGATTCTCAGTCGTCTATTTGCTGTGGTTGAAAATTATTTCCAAGGCCCTCATTTTCACTCATTTTTATCTTTCTTCCTATCACAAAATTTTTCTTTGTTTTACATTGGGATGGTATGTATAGTACACTTTTTTTTATACAGCCTGTGTATAACTAACTTTTGTATAATATTACTGTTTTTATGATGGGAAAAATATTACTCTTACATGTATGAATTGAAAACACAAGGAATATGCATGTATTAATTGACTTATTTTTTGTGAAATCTTCATATATATATATATATATATTAGCCCAAAGAAGTCCATTGAAATCTGAGTATATATTGGATCCAAATCATCAGGTCTTTTAGCCCAATGCACAGGGACAGAATAAAAGCAATGTGTTATTGGAATTTTTTTTTTTTTGAAAAATTATATATATAATTTATATATATTTACCATTAGATTCTTTAATAAAAAATTGATACGTTTATAGTTCATACAACCAATCTATTTCATGATTAATTTTTCTTAAAAATTTTTTAAATATTTCATTTTGATTAAAAAATATAATAACAAAGATATAAATAATTAAATATATGTCTAATCTTTTTTTTTATATGTATCTTTTTATTAAAAATAATTTTTTAAAAAATATTATCGAACACTAAATATATTCTTGAAAAGTTTGAATAGTATGTTGCCAAATAAACAAAAAAGTAAATAAAAATAGACAAGAATAATAAGCAACAGTGAAACAAAAAGAATGGAGAGCAATCGAGGAGAGGAGAGATTCGTCTTCTTTGTTACGTTTAGGTGCATGATCACATAAAGTTATAAAAATTGCAATGATACAATTAAAAATAATAATATAAAATTTCATCAATATCATTGAACTTGTTTTAATATAATAGTCATAGCTATATAATTTATACAATTACATTAGTTTTAAGCAAGTGATCAATCAGTGTAGGTAAATGTAAGGTCATATATATTATTGAAAATTTTAAATTAGATATAATCTTATACCAAAAGAATGTGGATATATATGTTGATGGAATATTGCCAGTTTAATTTTTAATCCATCAAAAGAACTTTTAATGTTTAAAATAACTATATGCAACAATAATAACATGCATCTGGGGATTGTGAATTATTAAAAGTGAAGGACGAGAGTGATATATAGCATGTGGTTAGTGACATTACAATAGACAATATTTTAAAAATTAGACAGTTTATTAAATGTTGATATATGAATTATAGTTCAATAATTTAATTGTGATCAAATTGTGATTGAATTGGTATTAGTATTATATATTAACTTTATAATTTAATTAAGGATAATAATAAATATTTTATATAATTTTTATATAAAAATATAATAAATATATAATGTATCTTATATTTTTTTAAACAAATCAATAAATTATTTATCAATTTTTTTAAAAAAAATTTAAAAACATGTTATAATGTATAAATCTTTAATAAGTCTTTCTTTCTCTTTTTCTTTTTTTTTTTTATCTTTGTTTATGTATATTCTTCTTTTTTTCTTCATGTTTTTTTATTTTACTTCTCCTTTATTTTTATTGTTATAGATAATTGAAAAATTCATAAAGATTATCAATTGTTTTAGATCAGTTAAACTATTTAACTTAGTTTGTCATTTGACTATTTTTTATTATTAATTTTTTTACAAAAATAATTTTAAATGTTGATTAGACCAATATCATAATCAATGTATTTATTAATTTTTTTGATTAGAATTTGAAAATATTGTCAATACAGAAGAGTACAAGTTTGAGTAGAATGATGAGAGATGGGTCCCAATATAGATCGAGTGAGAATGTGAATATTGAAGCAGGGAGATAGTGGTGCAGGACGCAGGTTTCGTAGTGGTAAAAGTTGGCAGTGCCACGTTTTGATTTGTGAGTTGAAGCACCAAAATGTTCTCATTCTTGCCCAACTTCACTTTTCTAAAAGCTATTTTCGCTTCAAGTTCACCATACAACTTTTCTAATTACAATCGCAACATAACTTTTTCACCACTATCATTATCAGCTTCCATATCGTTTTTTTCTTCTTTTTTTTTTTTCTTTTTCTCGACATAACTTGAATCTCTTGATCATAATTAACATGAGGAATAAATTAATCATCTTCCAGTTTATTAAATCTCTTGGATAAATTTTTGGCATGCATCACACACACACACACACACACACACACACACAAGATTTCATCAGTACGTATGAGCTCACATATGGAAGTCCTATTTGGCCCAAATTGATATTTTATTGAAAAAATTGGAACATTGAGTAAATAGAAATTAATTTTGGATTTTTTAAAGATGATTGATTTAAAAATGAAAAAACAAGTGACTAGGTAGTAGGTATTGCTTAGAAATTAGTTTGATTAATTAAGCCATCGCATATAAAGAATCCTTTTAACCTGAATTATTTTCCACCATAAGCTAAGAAATTTTGAAGATACCTAATATAGGTACTCTAAATTAATAAAAGCTATGTATGCAGTAAAGTTCATCTATGAAATGTCTCTCTCTCTCTCTCTCTCTCTATATATATATATATATATATATAGAGATATATATAAAGTGTAGCAAGAAAAAGTATATCATGAATTAAAGAAATTTTTCATTAAATTAGTAACATCCCATGAAATTGTAATTCCATAATTATTAATTTACTAAGTAGTACACATAAAGCAAAAGTTTTGCCAACTAAAGCAAACTAAAATGTTCCCAGCACCAATAGAAAAGCAAATGCATTTAGTCCTCTTAATTCTATGCAAAATAAAAGATAATATGTTAGATTACGAGATAGTGACTTTATTTGTAAAAGAAGGAGGATACAAATTTAAATTTTAACTACAACATTTATCGAAAAGAATTTTATTTAAACTCTTGTTTTAATTAAAAATTAGTTTCAAATATAATATAATTTGAAAAGATTTTGAATTCTCATCAAATATTAAACTTATTCAAGAAAAGACATCCGATAAAGAAACTCATTTCGAAAACAACGGAAATCATCTATGGGAGGATTATGAAAAGATAGAAATTTAAGGGAGAATTATGTCAAGTCTTAAGAATACTCTTTTTATCTTAATAATTAACATTCATTGCATTGGTTATCTTTTTTAACAAACCTCGTTTCATTAATTAGTTGTCTCAAAAATTGCTACCAAGATCTCCAAAAGCTATAAATCGCAATAATTCACTATGATTCCAAGCAAATTATTCAAAATTTTTTTAGAGGGAATTGCACAAATCTATAGTTAAATTATATATATCTGATATTTTCTAAAAAATATAATTATTTTTTAATAAAATTATTTTTTTTTGTACAATATGAATTTTTATTAAAACAAAAATGACTCAATTATCTTTACTTATATATTAAGAATAAATTCATAGTCTCACTAAAAAATAACTTAATTACTTTTTTCCTTATATATTAAGAATAAAGTTATAATATTGTATAAAGCATAAAGTTAATTTTTTTTAATAAAAAGTAAAATGGGGGAGGTTTTGCAATATCTAAATATTAAATAATTTTTTTAAAAAAGATATTAAGTGTATTCAACCAAATACTAAAAAATATTATTATAATTTATTAATTTTTTTAGTAAGAAATCACTCATATGCTCACTATTAACCAAATCTTTTTCTCTCATTTCTCCATCTTCGCCGCCTTCGAATTGAAGTTAACGTCTGTCTACACTACACTTTCAGTAAGCTTTAGTTGCTGATGTGGACATTAATCTTAGACCCCTCGAAGTTGGAATAATCATGGCTAATTATATATCCGTGAATGAATCTATAAATAAAAATGTAAATTTTGCTAATTAATGCTTTTAACACATTTATTAAGAATTTGTTTAATTGATTGATAAAATTTTTAAATATTAAAAATTATCATTATTAATATATTAAAAAAACTTTAACTAGTATTTAAGGTATGGATTATTGAATTAGCAAAACTTAAAAATGTTTTCGGCATTCTCCTATACCCATATTAAAAATGGTTTTGCAAAAGATATTTACATAGAATTATAGAAAAAAAAAAAGTCTAAAAGAATACAATAGAAAAAGCATTTAGGAATTTGGAGTAACAGTGGAGTTTGGATATTTTGCCATTCTTGATCCTTTTGACGAAGAGAGAAAATAATGGTAAAGAAATCAATAACTAAGTCAAAAACCTCATAAAACATGTCGAGTGGAAAAAAGATAAGAAAAACAAAACGTCAAGGACTAGTTGGCTATGGCATCCGGTGAAAAGATGAAGAGATAAGGAGTGATGTTGAAAATGATTGTGGTGTCTAAAGAACAAAACAATAAGTCCCATCTTTTGAATCAACTTTCCTTTCCAATTCCTGGTAATTCAGTGATATTAAATATAATTTGATACTATATTTATTAATATTATTTGAACTATAATTAAATTAAATATCAAATGTTAAATAAAAATAAAGTTAAATTATTTATATCATCTCTATAATTTCATATTTTAATTTTTAATTAAAACTCTATAGTTTAAAAACTTGTAATTAAATTATTATAATTTAATAAATTTTTAAACTAGTCCCTAAACTTTAATTTTTGTTAAAATTTTGATAATATGTTAATTATATATTATCTTAACACTATAAATTTATTTAATTCAAGTCAATTTATATAAATTATTTTTATGTTATTATTTATTTTTTTCTCCTCTTTTTTGAAAAAATTATACATATTTAAAGTAATAAAATATTATATATTGATAATATTAACAAAATTTAATATAATTTTAACAAAAAATTGATAACTAAAACTAATTTAAAAATTTGTTAAATTATAAAAATTTAATTATAAATTTTTAAACTATATGAATCTAATTAAAAATTGAATAAAATTATAAAGATTATAAGAATAATTTTACATAAAAATAATTTATTTATCAAAATAAATAACTATAATATTAAACTTTTTGACTACTAGAGATATTTCTCTTTCCTTGGCCCCCCCACTCTAACTTCTTCTATATTGCTATTATGCTTTGTGCTTTGAGACTAAGGTCGTACACTTTTGGTACTCTTTCCCCACTAACCTATCTTACTACATTAAAGAGAGAGAGGAAGAAAAAAACAGAGAACAAGAAGCTAAACATCAAAACCAGGAGAATAATACCATAACCAAATAAGACCACAATTATATAAAATTCATATTGCATTCTCTTTCATTCCTTCGGTGGGTAAAAACTAAAAATATTTTCCACAAAACCAAGATAGTGATATATATATATATATATATATATATATATATAGACACAGATACACTTGCCGTTCTTACCTTAAACCATTCCCCATATACTAATATATATATATATATATATATATATATATATATATAGATAGACACAGATACACTTGCCGTTCTTACCTTAAACCATTCCCCATATACTAAATATATATATATATATATATATATATGCATTAACCCAATCAATTGGTCCACTGTATCCACAAAACGGTGCGTTTAGATTGGGCAAAACTCAAGAGGCAGTAACTCACAAATTAATACATATTAAAAAGGAGCAGTGGTTGTTCGATATAGGGTGTTCTGATTCTTCATCTTATTGTGTTGAGTGCCTGCAGCATGAGTGTCATCCAACTGCAACAGATTGAAGAAAGAAAATGTTAATACTACCAAATATGATTGATGAGTTTTGCTTCACAATGCATATACAATAATCCAGCAAATACTTCTTGAGAGATATATGTTGCGAATTTCAAATGTTGAGAGACTAATTTATATAATAACAATCTATCTGCCTGATTTAGCTGTCTCGTGAGTCTGGCATTTTCTCGTCTCAATTGTTCAAGCTTAAGCTCCAACTCAGTGGTGTAAGCCTGCGGGAAATAAAAAGAACAGGGATATCAAACAAGGAAAGAGAATTGAAACAAGTAAAACCTGATTTTCTATCTGACACAAATAGATTTTCAATTTGATTCTTCCTAAATCATCATTAAAATCTATGCAACATTGCTATTCCATTCCAACATTTTAAACAGTTGGGAGAGTAAATCCAAGGGAAATAGATTTTTTCTCTAATTTGGATTTTAGAGTCCTCAAAAGAAGTAGAAGAAGAAGAAGCAATGTATTTCCTGTTTTCGAGCTCTTGATCGAGCAGCGGATTCGCGATTCTTGATCATACGCTTGCTGCGAGAATCGGGAGAGGTAGGACGATGAGATTCAGGAAACGGCCTCTTGTTCCTCAAACAAGGCATCAAAAGCGAAGCAGAGGAATTAGGCAAAGTGCTGTGAGACGAAGCACCATTCGCCGTTACAGTTACAGTTGCAGCAGCAGCAGAAAAAGGAACGTGAAGAATGTTATTGCGGAATGGATTCAAGGAGGGAGACAGATATTGCTGGAAGAAGCTGTTGGAGTTAGCAGTAGTAGAAGGATAAGAAGAAGAAGGGATTTCCTTTAATGAAGCAAGATTAATGTCCTTCCAAACCTCTTCCATGCTTAATTTGCAGGTGATGAGTATGATCCTAGCATTGCTCAACAGTGAAGCATATATGGCGGAGTGAGTGAGAGTGAGGTTGAACAAGGTGATTAACTAACCGTTGAGATTTCAGAATGAGAAGAACGAAGGAAGGGAGAGGCTATAGACTTATATATAGAGAGTATGTGCTAGCTTTTGCCTAATTCAGTGTTCCATTTTGCATTTGCACCGTTGAAATTTGCCCATTCTACACATTTACTTCCAAATGATTAAAAAATAAAAATAAATAATATTTTATATATTAACTCACTTGCAGTTAATAATATATTTTAATAAATTTCATAAAAAATAAATTTTAGCTGATTCTATCACAAAAATTATTGATAAATATATATATTATGTTATCTTATTTGTACATTAAGTAATAAAATTTAACTATTTATTATTATTCTAGAGAAACTTTTAAGTATATATACCATATTATTTATACATTAACTAATACTATTTATTCAATTCTTTATTTTTAAACTAAAGAGTTTATATAATAAATAAAATAAGAATAAATAATTAAATTTTATCAATCAATGTATAAATGAAGTGAAATAATTTGTATATTTAAAAATTTTCTATTATTTTATTTTTCATATAAGTCCTTTAATTTAAAATAAAAAATATTAAAAAATATGACCCACTAATTCCCTCTCAATATTGACTTCACTACCCATGTAACCTAACCTTCTAGATTGTTACAGAAAAAGAAATTGAAGTTGAAGAATATAAGTTATAGAATGACAATTTCGTTAGTTTTAATTAACATGCGATGTTATCATTTGTGTTTGTTATTAGGTAATACAAGTTGGTTAAGAATTTTTTCTTCAACGAAAACTTTTGTCTCATTCATGATAGATTTGAATCTTTCAATACAATAATTTGTTGATGTTTAAAAATTAATTAAGTTATTATTGAATAAAATTACTTATTCTTGAAATTTATACAATAATTCTTTAGATTCAACGTCTGTCAATTTTTCTGATGTACCATTAGCATCCTGTCTGAAAATTTTAAGCGTGCGTCTACAAGGAAATGGCGTCAAATAAGTGATGATTTTGAACATGCAAACCACTTTTTTGGAGATAAAAAGGATTCCCCATTCTGCATGTCTGCTTTTGTTCAAGCTTTACCTTCTCTCCTATAATAGTAGACACTTGTCAGCTATATTTTACTCTTGTCCCCATTGGTTTCACACTCAACAATCACTAGTAGTAAAGTGAGGAAGGTGAATAAGCACATATTAGGATATAAAATGATACAACTATTATTGCAATACATAAAATACAAGGAAACATAATATTACACTGTTGATTTCTTCACAAAGTCAGTTCTTGTACGTACTACTAGATTTTTCAAAAAAATTATGTGAAAATCATTTTGAAATATTTTAAGTTACAGTAACTTCATGGTAGTCATAAAATCTTGAGTGAATTATAACTATCTTCTAAATTATATTTATCATTCTTTTAATTTATTTTTTACTAATAAAAATAATTTTTTTATACATAATAAGACTGTGATCTTATTTTTAATATAATAAGTAAATAAATTTATATTGAGATTCGACATAAATTATTGGTATGAAAATAAAAATAATTAAATAATTTTATTCTTTTATAATAAATACATACTTTTTAAAATATTGAATTTATTAACATAAAATAAGTTAAAAAGTTTGTGTATATTATATTGAATTTTAAGAGCAAAAAGTGTAATTTTTTAATTTAGATGGATAATAAGCATAATTTTACTAAATTTCACAATGCTAATTACCATCTCGCACTCATGCTCTGAGAATAATTTTACTTCAGAGATCTTCATGTACTTATTGATTTTATATGTATCATTTTATTAAAAATAATTTGGTTTAAAATAATGTTAAACAATAAATATAAACACCTCTCATAAACAATGATCTGAATGTTAATTCATTATATTATAAAAAATTAATTTTTTTTCTTTTAGACCCTCCTATAGTCCTACTTGCTAATTTTTCACCAACCTACCTAAAGAACAAGAGACCCAAAAATCACTATATATGGAAATATCAAAACATTTGCCTTTTAAGATTACCAAATTCTTAAGAGGGGTTAGAGTAATCAAGGGAAACTTTAGATGACAGATAGGACCAAATTAAGGTAGATGCATGGCACCTTGAAATTAGTACTGTAAGGACTCCATTGCAATAATGGAGGTTTGATTGATCTTCAATAACTTAGAAATTTTGAAGAGTATATAATATTGGATGATTTTATTTATGTATTAATTAATAATATTTAATTAACTATTTTTTCAAAAAATAACTATCTTCATTAATCTTGAGTTTATAGAGATTATGCATTCCACAATGATGTACCAATTTAGCAAGCCTGATTTAATAGGTGTTTTCTTTTGGGCCTAATCTTTTTTTTTTTAAAAAAAATGTGTCACATGTATTCTGTCCCCTCAAACCAAATTCTTTTTAGTTTGGGTTTGAAATTTAAAAGGTCTCAGCTACTCAAAATGATGACGTCTCTGTCCCCAAATCACACATTTGATTATGCAATTCGTATCCACAATGCCTCTACTATGGAGAACCCAACTATATCAGTTCCTTAAAAGTCATCTCTAACTCTCACAAAGTATGTTAATGCTTTTTCATCATTTTTTCACTGTTTGAATTCTAAATTACCTTGAGCGAGTGTTTGCAAGGGTCCACAGCCTCCCTCAAATATATTCTAAGTCTTATTTTCTATAATATATATATATATATATATATTCTTTTTGGCATTTTGTTTTCCCCTTAGAAGGTGGAGTGATGTTGTGTCAGATAGCTTGGAAAAGTAAGGTGGCATTGTTCATTGGTACCAACTATCTAGCGAGACCTCCACTGAGCACTGAGCAGTAATAGTTGAGTGCTTTATTTCCTCAGTGGCTTCAACCATGAGACAGTCTCTCTCAGTTCATTTCGCCAGTAGACTTTGTAGAAGCAATAATTGGTATTGTTCTTAATTCTTAGGCCTCAAGGTTCAGCACTTTGTGCTCAAAGCTACCATTTGACACGTTTGAGATGGACATGATGATTATGGGTTTTAAAGTATTTTTGATCCGATAAGTTTAATTGGTCAAATAATGAATCTAAACTTAAAAATAAGAGCCTGAATTTAAAAGTTTATTTTTTAAAAAAGCCTACAAAAATATGGGTCAGAATTGAGGTTTCTTTAACTTGATCTATTATATATATATATATATATATATAAATATATATATACTATTTTTTGCATATATTAATTTTGTAATATTATAATATAATTATAATTATAATAATATAATATGTTGTAAAAGATATTTTTTAATTTAGTAAATTTTTTTATTATTTAAGTTGATCCATTATTATAAGACTATATACTTAAACTTGTTTTTTTATTGCAAGGATTTGAAAATTTGATATTGGAGGCTTTGATTTTGGACCGTGGATATTTTAGTTGATGCATTATTATAAATTTATTATTTTAATTTTAAACATGTTAGTAGATAAATATTTTAATTTTATTATATTATATTTAAGATTTGGTGGTTTTGAATTTATATTTACTTCACTTTTAATGTAAAATTTGTTCTTTCAAATTGACATTTTAATTCATATGATATTATAAAGTTTGTTAATTGAATGTTTATATATCAAAAAAGTCATTTTTTATAAATTTTTCTGTTTTTCTATTCGGGCCAAATCTCTTTAATTTTAACTGGGCTAAGTTCAGCTTGAATTAAGTGAAAAAATTGACTCGAACCTGCATATTTTTAGTATATACACATAAAAATTTAGCCTAGGTTCTAATTTGAGATAATAAAAGAATGTACAAATTTTGGCCTTGTTGAGGATTGAGGTAGAATCCAAGATACACCTACAGTTTTAGCGTTGTGGAGACAGACGTTAAGGGTATACATAGATTATTCATACCTATAGTGCCTCTCTCTCACTCACTTTAAAAGCTTAATTCCAGAACTCCTGAATTCAACACCATTTCTGTGTTATTGAATATAGCGATGTTCATTTGTATAATTCATATGTAAACTAATATAATTATATATTTTTAATGAAATTCTTTTTAAAATTTTGTTCGGTCATAAAGGCTGAATCAAGGTCCTAATTTGTAGTTTATCTTTTCCACCTTCTCCAACCCTAGTTCATCGGTGGTCTTACTAAACCAAGATGAACAATAAGGTACTGAAAGATAAATACCTAGAAATAAGATCTGCAGATAGCTAATCAGCTTACACAGACATGAGTACGCTTTCAGAGGTATGTTTTCTTCGTACTGAAGAAAATTGGTCTGACACTGACTTGTTTGAAAGTTGATTTTAAAAATTCTTTTTATTTTTAAAAATAGAAAAACCAAAAACTTATTTGAATTGCTGTTTTACTAAAAATAAAATGTGTTTTGAAAAAAAATCATAAAACAGCTAGATGTTTCTGAATTTCTATTTTAAAAAAATACAAAAATTAAATATTTTTATTAATAGTATATCATAAATACTTAAAAATAATATTAACTGAAATTTTTTAAAATTAATTTAGTAAAACAATTTTTTTAAAAATACAAAGCAAGTGCCATGTCTTAATCTTAACGGGTACCTACTGTTTTGCAAGCATTTTATATTTAAAGTAAAATTTGAAGAATAGCTGAGTTGAAGTTGAAAGTCAAAAAATCATCTCAATTAAATTTTGGAAATAAAACTGGTAAACTTCTATATTAGGTTCGGAACTCCATAACTACTTTTGGAAGCAACAGTAAACTCAAATGGCTACATTAACATAAACAATTAGTGTATTGTGAATTCATTCTAACATAGATAACAAGAGTTAATAGAAAAAAATGACCTAAGACGTTCTTAAACTAATTCAAGGCATAATATCCAATATGATGCCCAGAAATGTATAGCAACTCTCACTTGAATACCATCAAGCCACTATGTATCAAGCTTGGTATGATTCCCACCCTATTCCTTACGGAGCAGTCTATTCATTATATAAAACTGATTATGCTAATTAGGGCAGACAATTAATTAAAGCTAATACATCAATTATCAATCAAGGCATGAAAGGAAAACAACAAAGAGGAAGGATTATGAAACATCAATGCAACTTTATAGTCTAGATTGACAAGAAAACCAACGGTATCCAGCTATAACCTGGATAATAAAGTTTTAATACGCCCACAGGGGACATTTATGCTTTGGAATCTTTGCAAGAGTTTAAATCCAGAAAATCTAAGGGCGTATAAACATCAATGTCATTTCAGATATGACGTGATGAAAAAAAAAATAATAATAATAAGGACACCAAGCAATTGTGGGACAAGCTCCAGCAGCAGTCATTCTCTCCTTACCCTCAGAGGCAACAGGTAGCTACCAAACTGTTTGGCCCAAACATTCAACACCCATGATCTCACATATAATGCTGACCCCAAAGATTATAAAAAGCAGCTGAGGGGCAGTAAGGGGAAGCACAACCAAAATCCCCCAGATTAAAGCAACAACCCATCCGACCATCAAAGAGTACACCCCATAAAAACAAGAAGCAATCAATAGAGTCATGTTGCAAGCTCCATAGTATAAAGAAAATAAAAAAGTTCCTTTTTTTTTTGTGGGGTGTTTTACCACTTAAATCTTTTTTCTTCCTTGTTCTAAAATAGGTATTTGTTCCGTATTCTGAATGACGTCTTCCTACTTGCCTCAGGAAATATCCTATCACATTGTGCCATATGCAAAGTCACTATCTCCAAAAATTGTGAGACCATTCATAAACCCCTGCTTCCTGATTCCCTCTGAAGAATTTTCTTCCCAAAGTTGTACTAAAGCACGTGTACTGCTAATTTCTCGCAGGAGTAGAGCGATCTGATCCTTGAACTTCAACTTCACCAGTTCCCTCAGTGGTGGAAAGCTGTAACTGGCTATTCAAATCCCCAGATGAGGATTTATTCTGTGAAGCATCAGATAGAACATCTAATTGTACTGGACCACAATTGCTAGTTGTATTCTCCAGGGATATACTTTGGACTTGTGCTGCCAGCATATCATGACTAAACGTTCCAAGGGTTTGGGAGCCCGTAACATCAGGAGACTGAACAGAAGTAGGCATGATCCATCTCCTCCAATCAATTCGTCTCCTTATTTTGTCACCCTATGGTATAAGAAAAGATGCATTTTTAAATTATATTTTGTATGTTAATGAACATGACAATGGCTAAATCACATTAATCAGTAAGGGCAGTTTGAGGCACAAAAGAGGGAGGAGTATGAAACATGGCTGTCAAAATTGCATTTTAAATAAAAAATCATACATTTTAGGTTAGAAAAACTGGTTAACTCACACAAACTCAAAAATGTGTGAAACATGGTAAAATTGCAATTTAACCAGCGAGAAAGCTGCTAATGCTAGGAATCTTTTCTCTCCTCGTCTCATAATTTCTAGCATGTCCTCGGTTTTCTCTCTTGTCTCTTACATTTATTTCTATCTCATATTAGAATATTACCAAATTCGTGGGTTATTAATGTTTGAGAGACTGCAGTTCATTTTATGTTGATACAGTAAAATAATTTCTT
The DNA here is from genome assembly GCA_031216115.1 of Senna siamea. Classification (NCBI taxonomy): domain Eukaryota; kingdom Viridiplantae; phylum Streptophyta; class Magnoliopsida; order Fabales; family Fabaceae; genus Senna; species Senna siamea. The sequence goes on from CM062358.1 coordinate 17,794,509, forward strand.
TCTGCTTATTCATGTTGTCACTGCTGAATTAATGAATTTGTTTATCTTTTATTTTTTTCATTTTCAATGTTGTTCACAGATTCTGCTAGTGCCAGGAAACAAGACTTTTGTTGGTTACTAATTGACAGTTGAATATTACATACGAATATTTGAGTATATTTTTGTTTCCTACCTTTTTCCACTTCCTGATGAATTTCAAGTATTATTTATAAGAACATATATTTTTATAGTTATGTAGTTATGCATCTAAACTCGTACAAATTTAAGAATTGAGTTCCCCCCGCCCCACCCCTACACCCCCCCCCCAAAAAACCCCCTTCTCCTGGCAGCACAGTTGTCAATCTCATTTTTTAAACAAACTTGTTGAATTGTAAACAAACTCAGAAATTGGTCTAACTTGGTAAAATTCCTAGTTCAACCACATCCTACAAAATGGGCAGTTTTCCCTTATTTCTAATCCAGACCAACCCCCTTATCCCATTACAACCCGAGGATTTAAACAAAAAAAAAAAAAAGAAGCCAAAAACACACTAAATCCTTCATTTCCTTAAACAAACCCCTCAATTTATAAAGCCTCTTCACTCTTCCAATTCCTCATGCTGTGAAACATGAGAAAGCCAGCAAGAAAGAAGCAGTTTTTCTTCCTCCCTGTGGCTGGTGCTTTGTAGGTGAGTGGTGGTTTCTCAGTGCATGTGGTGTGACATGAAAATGCATGGAAATGAAGAGGAACCCCATGGTTCAGCAATCAGGGTGCTTTTGCTGTCAAAGTATCCAGTTGCACGTATCTCTTCATTTTAATTGCAATTTTGGGTTTCTTAATTTTTCTTTTGTCTGTTTCTCAGTCAATTGATTGTTGATGTTCACTCTCACTTATCTTTGTTATCTATAGGATTTCTCTATTACACACTGAAGTTTAGTGTTTTACACAAGCAACCTATTTGAAAACTTCACAAAATATTAACAACAATGTAATTAATATTAGTATCTTTATAGTAAGACCTTTGTTAATTATTAAGAGACAATTAGATATTGATGTCTACTTTTTTTTAATACTGCTGCATTTAAGTATTATCTGCGATGAGAAAATATATTTTAATAGTTATATGTTCAGCAACATTGACTAGGTTTACCCCTCCCTCAGAAGTTTACTTAAACTTGCAAGTTCATCAGGAATGTAAGTTATGTCTTCACTTCACAATTATATAATTTATAGCATACACCAAACTCAAAGGCAAGCACCAGAAGAATACCTGCACTTCAACAACAGATGAATTTCGAACAGCATCTAATATAAGCTGGATATTGTCAGTCAGCTGCATGACCTGATGGAGACAAATGTTATCAGTTGGTGGTGATATGCACAAAACATCCAATGTAGAAGAGTATATGCACATTGTTTGGGAATGTAATTGCGATCTTCGAAGAACAACAGAACAACAAATATCACATAGTTTATGACAAACAAGACGTCATAACAATAGTCATACAATAATTAAAAGTGACAGTCCAACAAATCTGCACCATCAGCTAAAGCAGCAGTACAAATTTATATTACTTGACATAGATAGCAAAGCCAGTTATAATATTTCAACAACAAATCATCGATAATATAGAGAAATAAGAGGCAATTCCCTAAAACTGTATAGGCTACTTTAGTAGAGCAGAGAACTGGAACACAAATAAGGAAAACACTTGCTACGAATCATGCGATCATATTCATACACAACTATTCATTTATTTCCAACTCACCTCTTTCAATCATAGCAAAGTTTCCAGAAAATTCAATTAGTTCAACATATAACAATCCAGAATGTTATATTAAAGTGACCTAGACAAAACCAAAAGATTGTTGAATCTTATTAAGTTATTTTGATAATTCCAGTTTTTAGATCATAGGTCCTTATTTTGGCAAGCCTAAATCAGAATATAAGGGTTTAAACAAAGCACTATCTTAGGGATGTCATGAGTAGGGTATTGGCAGGATACTATAGTTCTTAGACCTGGAGCCAGAGAAATCTACTTTCCTTGTTCCCAAACTCAGACCTGGGTAAGTAGCAAAGTCAATCCCCTGTCCCTAGACCTACTAAATCTCCAAATCCCCAGGCCTACTAAATCTCCAAATCCCCAAGCCTACTAAATCTCCAAATCCCCAGACCTGTTTATCTGAAGAAATTTTTTTATTTATTTAAAACTTATCTATATAAAATCACAAAATAAAAAACTCAACCATAATATTATCCAAATTCTGAAACACAATCAAATTTCACAACTCTTGCTATAATGTAAACTTCGAACATATGACTAAAATTCAATTTTAACAAGTTCATCCTCAAAAGTATCAAACGTAATATGTATGTGAGGGGTTGAGGATTAGATTTTTCTGTGAATTTTAGAAAATTTTTTGTGTCCCTCTAAAGTAAATAATAAAAGACAAAATAATTAATATATATTTATTATATTATAATAAATTTATATATAATATATGCAACAGGTCTTGGTCTACAGTGAATACTACTTTCCCAGACCCAGACCCAGACCCAAACCCATACATGTTTCTTTAGTACTGCATACATTCATGTATAAACAATGATTAGTACTGGACCCGACCCAATAGTTGCCTTCAATTCAGAAGCTTTTATTCATAAAATGATGATGCATACATTCATGTATAAACTAACCTATACTATTAACGTGTGTCTCCACTCATATTTTCCTGTTTCAGTTGCGAATGTTTCAAGAAATGTTCTATGCAGTACATTTCAGCAGTTCTATGAACGGGATCAAATTCTAAACTAATCTACAAAAAAAAATTAAATTACTGCAAAAATCAGTACTTAGGGATCTCTGAGTAGGAAGTATGATATGGACGTGAATGCAAAATAGAAAGTAACAAATAACTAAGTAGTGATAACAATGATTTTCATATAAACGGAAGCTCTATGGGCACATCACTCAGAATTAAATAGCAAGTTCATAACATCTCCTGAGTCGCATACAGTCTAAAATCAAATAATAAACTAGAAGGATGATAGGAACCCAATCACAGAAATGGAACACAAGCAAACAATTTCCATGTTCACATAGAATGCTCACTAGGAAATATTTCATACTGACATTATATAAAACTAAGTGAGAAAAAGAATATAAATACTCAAAAACTTGTTCACATAAGTTGTTTTAGAAACAATATGTCAACACACGTACATCCAATTGTTGTAATAGCATGTTTAGTCGATGAGGAAATGGAGATAGTATCATTCAAACATCTTTTTCTGGCTTATTTTATGTTTCCAATAGATTTAAAAACAGGAAATGATAAATGCAAACACACGCTAGACTGCTTTGCTGCATTTTGGAGGAAGACTTTAAGATAAACGATAAAACCAAATGCCGTAACTTGAATCCCTCAAGTAGATGCATGACTAACAAAGAATAAAAAGTTTGGGTTGGATGCTAGCTTTTGCATCCCTGCAACATGCTTTAAACATAACATCCACCATGTACCTTATATTTCCTGTTCCAACACAAAACCTTGATCTTAAAGAGTTTTTTTTTCCCCCCCTTTGTAACACTAACACACTTTCCACTAATTAATATATGATAGGAACTCTGCCTCAGTAAGGAGACAACAAATGCTACAACCATTTATCGATCCATGATTGTTGATGAAAAATCACTAAAGTAAATTAAGAGGAGAACTTGATCAAAATAAGATCACTACTATTTGATCATCCACTATTACTTCCTAAGAAGCACCCCCAATTCAATCAGCTGGTAACTTCCAATTAGTAATAATAGATGATTATGAAATAAGGTTTAGCCCTACCAAATTCAAGTATCCCTTTACATAATAAGTTAAAAATGATAAAGTCAGCTTTAAACATCTCATATTTAAAAAAAAAAAGCAAGAGGGTGGGGAAGCTATCAAATACCCCAGACAACTCACTTTCTTGAAGCCAGCTATTAATTTTATTGGAACCCATCCCTGTTCATCCATGTTCTGCCGCAAATATGTATCTTTAATTAAATTCTCACCACTGCAATAGGCATATTATGGCAATTCTACAGTCAATCTTCTAAAAGAGTTACAAGACAAAAAGACAACAAATGATAAATATTGATTGACCATAGCAAAAGCACTACCTGAAATAGTAGTCAATCTGATTGACTATTTTACTATGCAACTGAGGATCAGGAGCCGGAAAAAACATTGCATGAGGTGGTATTGGTGCTACAAAAGGAACACCTCTAAGTGAATCTGGGGGTGGTGCTGGTACATACACCATTTGAGGTGTTAACTCTGAAAGTAAACAGTCATCAGACCATATACATATCCTTGAAAAATAGAAACCATCTTGAATTTTATAAAGCATACCAGGGAATCCAACATGGCCACCGAAAGGTCGGAGTGGTGGTGGAGGAATAAATTGACCCGAATTAGGAGGAGGAGGAGGTGGTGGTGGCCTTATAAATCTTGGAAAAACTCTTGGAGGCATATGGGTGTCTCTACCATTAAAATTACGATGAGTGTTCCAATCCTGATTTCCACGATCTTGTTCACGCCTGCTACCATAGTTATGATGATGAGTACTGTCTCCACGCTGATGTGGACCGCCATTACGATTCCTAAATGAATTACGCTGCTGTGGGTGATCATTAATATTAGGGGTCTGAGACATAAATCCACTTCTTTGTGTGTGGTCCTTTGAGGAAGAGTTGTGGAATCCCGTTGCAGCTATTTGACCTTGAGGTGAAGACTGTTGAGGGTGGCCACCATTAAAAGATGCATTTGGACCATTACGTTTCATTGGTTTCTGGCGAGTTTGAGCCGCATTGTTTGTGTTTGTATTATCACTAACTTGTCTTTGTGAAGAGGAAGGCGTAATTCCAGTACCCTATAAGTGGCACTTAAAGCAACAGGAATACATATGTGTATATATATAAACCAATAAACAAAGAATACATATACCGGCAATGTGAAAGATCAATGTATTTTGAAATCCATGTGGTTGCTGAGAAATAGCAAAAGATTTGTTATTTTAATACAGTTTCCATAAAGGACAGAAACCCAATTTTGTTCTAACTGAACATTCTTATCAAACTAAACCACAGCAACTACATCTATACTCCCATATTTTCAAAAAGAAAAGACAAACAAAACAACTAAACTAAAATCAGTTGGCCAAGGGCTGGAACGTATGAGAAAAATAATTCTATTGCCCGTCATTGTTAATTTAATTTCAAATTAAGAGTATAGGAAAACTCAGCCCAGCTACGCTGCTCTGACTGGTTGAAATTATAAGTTTACCGAAAATGGAAAGATGATAATACCTGAAGCTGAAACACTAGTATTTTGCAAGATGAAAGAAACTAAATCCAGAAAGAACCGAACCTGCAATTGGGGTACAGATGATCCATCCGCCGAACCTTTCGGTGATTCTGAAGACACTTTCATCGTAGCTCTGGCAGACTCTGATAAGGCGGGCCAAGAAACAGCTCCCATTACCGGCTTAACTTCAGAAGCAGCCCCATTGGACGGCTTGTTCCAAGCAGGCCTCTTACCCGTATTGCCATTGGGCACGTTGCCGTTATCCAAGCTCTCACCGACGGAGCTAGAATCATCCACCGGCAAAGATGGCGAGACGACAGGGGAAGATTCAACCAGCGTCACCGCCGATGATGGTGACAAGGGAGGAGCAGCAAAAGGCTCCGATTCACCGCGAACAACATGGTTCCACGGCGAAGAAACAACAGGCCTCACAGCACGCCGTGATTGAGGACCGTTAAGGCTATCAGAGGAATGTCGTGGAGAATGATTGGGGGCAGTACCACTCATGGCCATTGATGAGGTATTTAGGGTTAATCTAGTGAGAGTCGACGAGTTGATCGACGTGTGGAAAATGACAGAGAGGTCAAAAAAAATGATCTGGAGAAGTGATCTAGGGTTTCAAATAAACTCCAAATGAATGCAGCAAACTAGGGTTTCCAAAAATTGAGCGATCAGATCGCAGCAAAGAGTTTTTGTCTTGAGAGAGAAGGCGCTTGGAGGAACGGTGGCTCTGGACTGCTATAACTTTCTTTCTCTCTCTCTCTACTTTCTCTCTCTCTCTTTCGCCTCTCTCTTTTATTCTCTCTATTTGGCTACTTCGCTTTCTATTGGTTTTTGGACTTTTTGCTTTGGTGCGTAGGAATAGCGGAATACTTCTGATGCCAGGTTTTTCGTGAGCAACGATTTTACGGAAATACCCCTCAATACTCAATGCTGCTCTCCTTCGTAACAAACCAAAGTTACATGCGCTAATTAATAATAGTATGTAAATAATTTCATCCAGCATGAATAAATTAATGAATTTTGATAAATGCCTAGGATTACTAGCTCAAGTGGCATCTTTTGGTTTTAATAAGAATGTCTTCAAGGGGTTTAGTTTTCATACTCTCTTTCATTCAATTGAAGATGGTCTTGGTTAGAATTATTATGTTTGATAATAAGCAACCATAACTAAGGATATATTTGAGCGTGAGATTTTGGTGGAGAAAATAATAATAACATTCTTTTGCTTATTTTTTAAAATTAAAAAAAAATTAAAAGATTTTATGTTAATTTTTTAATTAATTTTAATTATCTTAAATTTAAAAAATTTAAAAAATTAAAACAAAATGAAGATAAATAAAACTTAATATTTCTTTCTCTCTTTTCATTTTTTCTTTAATTCTTCTTATTCTCTTTTTCTTTTCATTCCCAAACAGGTCTTAAAGGTGTGCTTGAGACGAGAACTTTTAAAAAAAATGAAACGTGAAGAAAATGTGGTAACATTATTTTTTTATTTATTTTTTAAAATTTTAAAAAAATGAATTAAAGAATTTTACATTAACCCTCATTAACTCTCTTCTTTCATTAATTTTAATTATTTTAAATTAAGAGAATTTAAAAAATTTAAATAAAAAAAAGACAAATTATTACTTAATATTTTTTTTTCTTCTCCTCCCTTTTTCCTTCAATATCTCTACTTCTCTTTTCCTCTTCATTCTCAAACAAACTCTAAATATTTTATGATATAACTTGTTCCATGCGAGATTGTCTAACATGTCACTTATAGAATTTGATATCTGTTGAATCTATCTAGCCACAGTAGTTTATAGATCTTCAGAAGTTTTGTATTTTTCCATAAGTTTTTATTGTGTTAGGAAGTCAAACAATATTTTAACCTCAAGGTCTCTTCGAATGAGGGAATCACAATTTATTATTCAATTGGATATCTTTGCCATTACCCTCTCATATATTTGATGCATTAAAGATGTTCTTGGGTGTTTCTTCCATCACTAAAATTCCATATTTGCTGTTGAAAAATTTGCTATAGAGATAATTTCTTCTCTATATTATGTTGACATTTTATTAGATTAATGGTAAACAATAATTGATGTAAGTTATGATTTCAAGTTATAAAAATGTTTTATTGTAATTTATGGCATCAGTTACAAATTCTATAGTTATATATACATATATGTCAAAAACAAAATGTTCTTCTTCTAGCTTCTTGTATGTTTGCTATTGCACTCTGTGTTTCTCTATCTCTTTGTGATTTGTTACTAGGCAAAGTGGGTTAAAACTCTTCCTTGAATTATTGTGTTTATCTCAATGGTTTTCTCCTATTCAGGTATGACTCAATCCATATATCTTGCATCTTAGTTTGCTTCATCTAATTTGTTGGTTTTGTTTAGTTTAAATCAAATCTATTAAGTGCAATATATATGTGTTTAATTCATCATATTACCCTTTAATCTTGCCCTAAACCCTTTAATCTATTTTTCTTCTGTCAAGCCCTCTATACTCCAAAAAATTATGTGAGGTGCCTTTTGTCTTGAGACACGTTAAATCAACATAGGTATCCTTACTTGCGAATTTAAACTTGATTTACATCTTTATAGTCTCTTTTCAAGTTACTCATAAAACTTTTAAAATTTTTCGATCACTTGCTACCCCCTCCATGTTTCTCCTTGGGTATTTTGTTAGTTTGCCCACCACAAGACATTTATAAAACGGTCCCATTAATTTTTGGAATTGGCGAAGGTTATTATTAATTTTGTTGTATTGGACTTCATTGAGAAGGTTGTTAAGTTTGTTACACGAGTCTATATATACTTTTTGAAAGAGGAAGATATTAAAATAGTTTGATTAATGGTTTTAAGAGCTCTTTGTTTATAATTTTGATTTTATATATTAGTTTATTTAAATAAGACATATTTTATATATTATATCTTATAATTATATCATGATAAGATAGTATAGTAAGTACTTTATGTTTGCATTAATATCACTTTTTTAAATGTATTCTATTATTTTTAATTTAAAGCATATATTTTATTTTTAATTGAATATAACTAGTTCAAACAATATGTTTAGTGACTCAATGACCAAATTTCTTTCCGAATTAATGTCTCATCTGATTCTAAAAGTAATATTGAATATATCAAAACAATCTCAATCAGCCCAATTCAAACTGAAAAAAATGTTGAAATGGTTAACAATTCAATTAAATTTCATGACAAGTTATTATTTAGTATAAAGAAAGGCTTGATAACCAATTTAATTAATATTGAATTGTTAGTCAGATTTAGGATTTAGAGTTTTTAATTATTATTGTCAATGGGCCTGTTTGTTTACTAAATGTACTTAAATATTAGAGTAAATTATATTTTTCTTTTTTTTACTTTGAAAATATATACTCTCTTCTCTTAAATGATTAAAAAAAATTAGATTCAATTTTTATTTATTTGTCATCACGTTCTCCCATCAAACATTAACGTATATATAGTTTATATAATTTATCTCTTTTATGATTGATTTTTTTTTTAAATTTATATATTTTATTTTGATTAGAGAACCTAATAACAAATATATAAGTAATTTTATATAAATTATTCCGATTAAAAAACCTATAATTTTATTTATTTTGACTAAAATATTTTTAATGACATTATTAATCTTCTAAATATATTATAGTTTATTATAAAATATATTTTTAAAATTATATTATATTATTATTATTTATTTTTATTTAAAAATAATTATTTTATGTTATTTTAAGTTAAAAATATTAATACATATTTAATTATATAAATAATAAACATAAGAGTAATTTAATCAAAATAAATAAAATTATAAATTATTTCATTTCTCAAAGAAGAGCGTGTAATTTTTTAAAATAGTAAAAAGAAGAATGTAATTTTAATATGTTAAGAGAATAGAGTGTAATTAAGTATGTTTCATTTTTTAAGCATGGGCTAAATAAGTTAGCTGGTGAGTTGATATTTTGTTTCAATTTTTTGTGATTATGTTTTAATAAAAATAGTTAATTTAATTTTTATTTTTTACAATTTAGCAAACAAACCAAAAGAGAAATAAATCTATTTTGACAAAATAAGATATTTAAATTAGTGTATATATTTTTTAAAAATTAACAGGTAAAAATATATTTTAAATATATAACTGTATATATTTATCTTCACTTGAAATTAATTTTTTTTTTTATTATTATTATTATAATATATATATATATATATTTAGCAGGTTAACTCGCCATAAACCTTTGGCTTTCTTCAAATCTTATATAGACTATGAGTTAAATAAATCTACTCACTAATAAAACATATATGCTAGATTAAAGTGATTTATTATCTCACCAATTATATGTATGTATGCATGTATGTGTGTATATACATAAGAGAAAAAAATAAGCGCGTTTTTGTTTTTATATTCTCTAATTATGACAAATAAATAATTTTTACAACTTAACAGTACATGATTGAATTCTTTTTAAGGAAATATCTTCATATAATAAATTTCTTATATTATGTTTGTAATAAATAACTTAATATAATTAATTAACTATATTTAAATCTTTGTGAATATAGTTGAATCTATATTTTACTAATGACTTGATATATTTTTTAATTCAATAATTAATAAACATCAATACAAAATTGTATGTTGATCCGCTTTAAACACTAAAATTTACCAATCAAGAATGGAATGGCAGGGCAATAGTTCCAAGTCCTAAATGGAACACACAAGTCTTCAACATTCAAAATAATTAATCAATAATTTAATTACTCCAACTAATTTCTTTGAAACTACGTAAGATTTATTGTTTTTAAATACATATAAATCAATTTGGATTCACTCTTTTTGTTTTATATTGTTCACATGAAATTGCTGCTCCGAAAGAAAACAAGTAACATCATATAGCTCCAAGCCTCTAACCACCAACAAATATTTAACTAAATTCTTCCTATAAAAAGCATAATATATTCTTTTTTATAAGATATTTGCTTCTCCTAGTAAAATTTAGATGAAGGTTTAATGTTGCTGAGATAATATTTCTTTCATTTTTTTAATCTCTGCCCAATGTGGTCCCTGTAATATAATAAAAACATTAAAAATATATGACATTTAGACGTGTAAGACTGACTGATGGCCACATAAACCTAACAAAACAACCACTCAAATGAGCCACCAAATATATAATTTCATTTATTTTCACTGAAATATTTTTATATTTATTATTTATGTAATCAAATATATATTTAATCAACATACAAGTTTATTTTTAAAAATTTTAAATAAAAAAGTTTATCATTTTTAACTCAAAATAAATAATAACAAAAATAATAGTAAAATAAATATATTAATAAATTATATTTTTTTAAAAATTCATATCAAAATTTATAGCCTCTAGACTGAATTATTGGGATAATTCTTCATCCAAAAAAGTGGTTGGGATGGAGAATTAGTCTTGAATAAACTCTAAAAAAAACTCTGGATTTGGACAAAAGAAAACAAAAACACTCGAATGATTTAAAAAAAAATGTCCCCAATTATAGATTTTGGGCTGAAGGCCCAAACTGTGTCCATTTAAATGGCATTCGTGGACCTACATGGACCTGCTGTCTAGTAGGTAGGTAACTAGGTGAGATAATAGTGAATGTAAATTACAGTCCTCGTGACATGGCCCACTTGCTTTTCCTTTGAAAATACTCAAACACTGAGGTCTTCAAAAAATAAACAAAATAAATAAGATTGATAACTTGTAATTATTAAAGGTAAAGCCAATGTTTTAAAAACCAATGGAAAAAGGTATTTAATTTAATTCAATAATATTATAAATATATAAAAAGGAATAGTTAATTATTTTTAATATAAATAGACATTTTATATTACAAAATCTGTGTTTAAACTCACAGCTTTCAAATATAAGAATTAATAAAACTTTATAATGCAACCTAAATGCGAGTATGATATAGACTCAAATTTTAGTTACATTACAATAAAATTTTAATATACACTCCACAATCATATAACTTTCAAATTCTAATCCACAATTTACTCCTCCAAACAACACACAAACTTTATTTTAACTCATATGAACAACTTAATATCAATTTAATTGAATGATTAAAAATTGTCATCTATCAATTTAATTTTTTTACCCTATCTAATATAAGTTAATTCAAATTGAATATGATCATTTTGAATTAGATTGAATGATTTTTTAAAAAATATAAAATTTAAAAATTTTAATATGAAAAATTTTCATAATCTTAACCATAAAAATATACTTTTTATCCATAAAATAAACATTAAAATTAATTTAATATAATTATAAAATAAGTTTAACCATAAATAAATCATAATTTATGCTTAATATATTAATATTTATAATTAATGTACAATAGATAAAAAAATTTAAAATTTTATTATTTAATTGATTTTTCTAATTTGATTTAGATGTGATTTGAAATTATCAAATAAAAAAATGGATTAAATTAAATTTATTAAATTTTCATGTAATGAACACAATTATATAAAATTAAATTTGCACACCGCTATTCACTCCGGTCTTAGGGGAAGAAGCCTCATCACTTTTAGGGAGATCGGTATATCCGTACATCCATTATCGTGAAAAGAAGGGTACGGAGTTATATGGCTAATGGGTGATAGATCCTGTTGGATAACTCACTTCAAGTTCAATACCTATATTTTTTTATTGTTATATTATATTCTTAATAAAAGGCAAATATTATCAATTAAAATATTTTAGTTATCTCTAACACAACAAACAATAAAAAAACTAAGAGGGAACTATATTAGGAGTAAAAACTCCACAAACATTACTAAACATTAGCCAGTGAGGGGTTGGTCAATAGAATGAAGGCTTCTTGACTAGGAGAGACTTTTGGAGGCCAATTAATCAGCAAATTTGTTAATCTCACGAAAGCAGTGTTGAAAGTGAACTTCTCTGTCTTTGTTACATCACTATAGAATTCTTTTAAGAAGAGAATTATAGTAGTTGCCATTCTGTTTTCTATCTCTGAACAAGTTAATAATTGAGTTAGAATCACTTTTAATGAGAAGACATTTGTAACCTATGGTTCAAGCACACTTGAGACTAATGAATATACCCCAAAGCTTTACTGTGAATACCAACAATAGCGACCAATATTGTACATGAATCCTCCTTTCCGCCTTTCTAAATTGGTCTTGCAAAATGCCAACTAAGTTAGCTAAACCTGGGTTTCCTTTGGAAGTCTCATCAGTGTTGACTTTAATCCATCCTTCTTTAAGAGCTTTCCTAGTGATCATAACCTCTATGTTAGTGCTAGAAATACCAGTCATATCCTACAAAACAGAGTATTTGATCATTTGAGCATAGTCAATAATAATAGGGGCAGGCTTTTAGGGTTACACAAAGTCCCTCTCGTGCACCATTTTATTTTGTCAGTTCCACACCATCCAACAAGTGGTGGGAAAAGTAAAATACCATAAAACACTCATGTTGAGGTTTATATCTTGATTAAAGTTCCAAAAAACTCAATTTTTTCTAGATTTCGAATAGAATTGATCAGCATATCTCAAATGTATAAGCATATCCCATATTTTAGAAACTGTAATACAGTCTCTAATAGCATGCATAGTAGTTTTTATGTGCTGATTGCAAAGTTTGCAACTAGATGATCCATCATTCCATTTACAAAGTGTTGCTAGCAGTAGGCAGCTTATTAAGAGCAAATAATCACAAGAATGTTTTAATACGCTGTAATCCTTTTCATTTCCATATGTGTTTCCAAACCTTTTTCTCTCAAGCATTAGCTTGCATGAGCAACGAGTAGGTGCTAATGGAGGTGAATTCTCCATTTAAATTACCTATCTGTTTAAGTTGGTCCTTTTTATCATCACAATCAGGTGGGACCGTGGCTTGAATACGAAGAACAACATTGGTAGTAAGGATTCTTCAAATTTTTCATAATTCTAATTGCCTTCTGTGTTGACATAATCAACAATCGTGCAATGTAACTCTTCAATATTTATGTTATTCTGATAGAGGTTAATAAGTAGTTTCTCATTATCAAGCCACCTATCCATTCAGAAAAGAGCCTTTGTTCCATTACCAATATCCCAAGTCGTGTTTTCTGTGACCTTTGGCCAATTCTAACCAGTTCCTTCCATAACCTGGAATCATCAGCTTTTCAAATAATTTCGTTTATGAGATTTTTCTTGCCCTGGTATTTAGCTTTCATCACTTTAACTCATAGATGATCGAATCTAGTGACAATTTCTTAATTTTAATGAAATTTTCTATGTCTTTAAGACAGATAAAAGTCGTGTCTCCTAAAAATAGAAAACGTAACTTAACCTCTACTTAATAGCTAAGGAATAGATTTGATCATGGCCGCAAAAATTGAATAATTTGTCTTACATTCTCTTTTATTTTCTCAATCTAAAAACACCGTAACTGTTACAGTAGGGTCAAGCCCGTGTTTATGGTGCACTTTACTTCCATGCCTATCACTACCACTGTTATCAACATTGCTAAGAATTTTGGTTCTGTAGTTACCTACAGTAACGGTAAATTAGCCTTGTCTTTATTTGATAGCTATGAGCTTCTTCTGTGCAAAGCATGACAGGTCAACAGCGTTAGCATTAGAATAAAAATTTACAAGGACCATGCTCTTCATATAGACAGTATCAACAAAAATCCCATCACCTATTTTGGTAAGTTTTTTTTAAAAAAAAAAAAAGAAAAGAAAAGAAAAGAGAAATATTCAACATGAGCCCTTTCAAGTCTTACAAATTAGCTATCCCGGCTTCAACATTAATATATACATAACCCTCCTCAGTCAGGCAGAATCAAGCAGTTCAACCAAAACTGATGGCAAAATATTCTAGTACAGAGGTCAAATGCTAAAGAACGCGATAGACAGACTTGGGAACTATGACAAAAACCATTTACTATATTGGAAACAATTCAAACTACAATGGCAAAAGCATGACAGGACAAGGAATAAACTCAGCAAGCAGGTTTGCATCTACATGCTTTGTATGAATGGCTTCCATGCTTATAACTACCAAATCCAAATTTAGGTCATCAGCAACATCACCAATAATGGCTGTTGGTTTGCTACCTTCACCAAGTCTCTCTAGCAAGCTATAGTTCTTGAATCCACCTGTAAGTTTTCAAGGATAATAACAATCAATCAAATAGACTGGCAGATGCAACAATGAAGACGATCCTTAATCCCATGTTTTTTGGATCAATTAGAAGAATTTTAATAAAAAATGATAGGATTAAGCCACCCAAACAGCAATGATTTTTCTTTCATCCATCCTTGGTACACATGATTTTTCTCTTACTATTAGATTTGTTCTAGGTTTCAATACAATCACCTAGCCCATAAAATGCATAGAAATGACATAAATAATCATTGGATAAACAAAAAATAATAATATTTAACTTGTGTAAATACTACAAAGAGTAAACCAGAAACAAGTTATTTACTAGTATGTAATACAAAGAAGAGCGAATGTTTGAGGATTGAGATCCTGATGCAGTTTTTCACATTTAAAATATGTTTGTCATCTTGGCCTAGAATTCACCATATTACAAAGCCTTGGAGACCAAGTAGTGCCTAAGCATGTATAAATCAACTTAGCCTCCGGAGTCCAGATACATCAAGGTAGTCAAATGGCTTAACATACCAAAACCTTCTAAGTTCTAATAAATTAAATACTCATACTGTGCAAGGATTCTAAACAAACAAGAGCAAGCATATTGGTATGTCACTTTCCAAGGCTTTAACAAGCGTACAGCATTGTAGGGGTGAGCATTGGGAGGGTTTGGGTGAGTTGTCGACTGGTAGTACTTAGAATTGGGTTCAATTTTTTTGAAACCGAACCCATCCACTCAACGCACTTAACCCGATGATACGTATTATATCGAGTTTGGTCAGGTTGATCAGGTTATGACTTCACATTTTTTTAAATGATAAATTGAATACAAACAACTACAATATACATGCTAATCAATCACATTATATTTAAAATTATTTTTTCTAAATAAATGACTTAAAAGTTAAAACATGATATTTGAAATTAAAAAAAAAAGTACGGTTAATTTTTTTTATTTAATTATAATAACTTAGCTTAAACATCATAAAAGACTAAATAATAATGATAATAATAATAATTTCTCTTTGCATTTATACTATAGCATGAGAAAAGGTAAAAATAAAGAATGATTTGACTCAAAAGACATAAAAAAAAATTAAGTATTATATAGAGCTGTAAAAAATAATGGCATATATATATTTTTAATTAAAAAAACCCTTAAAATTAATTATTATTGGATGGGATGGATTCAATCAGTTGGATTGGGTCAATTCGATTGATTCGATAAGACCGACTTTTTTTTTTTTAAATTAGACCCTTTCAAACCCATTTGACCCACTCAAACCTGACCATACACACATTTTTTGTCGGGTTTGGCCGGGTTCAAATGGGTAAGTAGGGTTGTGCTCATCCCTACTGCACTGTATAATCTAACTAAAGCAATAGCTTGGGCAAACCTTCAGAGAGATGCCAACGGATGCTAGATAGTTGGGTCTCATGCTCAGGCAGTGACTCTTTTTGCTGTTCATCAATAACTGCAAATCATACAAAGCCTATAGTTCTTGAAATATTTATTTAAGAAGTATCTATACTTTATAACAAAATAATTTGACAAGATTTTGCTTTACAGCTTCGTTTAACCCTGCACAAAAATGTTCAAATCTCTAACAGGAGGAAAGCACACATACCTATTACAGTAATGTCTGCTCCATACTTTTTGGCTAAAGCAGTGGTAGTTGCTATAGCCTATTAAGAGATTTTAGCCACAAGTCAGTCGTAGGTAAAGAAAAGCTAACATGAAGTCAAGTTTGTGTATGGGGAAGTAAAAGTTGCCAGTGATTAATCAAATTGATTTCCACTTTTCATGATTCTATTGGCATTAGTGAGTATTACAATTTAGAGGAGGGTATGAAGACAAAACTTGGTTCAATTAAAAATTTCATCATATGCAAAATAACTAGGGAGTTAAACAGAACCCTGAAAATTCACCTGTCTTGTCCCTTCTGAAAGATATGGATTCCTATCTGTAATTGGTAAAAGGAGATGCTTGAATTGAGTAAAGGCATCAGTCGCTACACTGACTTCAGGTTCTTGTGGTTTAGCCTTAACTGACAACAGTAATAGCCTAAAGTTAATTAATATGAAACAAACTGAACTTTTCATGTTACAAGAAAACTAATTACTGCTTCCGCCATTGCTTAATTGCTTACCTCAAGAACACACAATTCTTGGATACATTAATTTTCGACACCAGACTTCACCCATATAACAAAAACACATAATTAAAGCGGACAAACCCTAAAAGGTAAAAACTGACAGCAACTGAAATTTACCTCTATGCCGGATCCTACGGAATCTGGCCAAAAGGGAGGAGTGCTTATGAACTCCGGAATGGGGAGTTTTGAAAAAAGTGTGAGAAAAGAAAGAGTTGGAAGAAGTCGAAAATGAAGGTGTGAGTATTGAAGCATTGGGGCACTTGAGGGAGGGTTCAACGGGAACAGCAAGCAAATAGTGGGCAAACGCCATACTCAAGCAGGAGGTGCCAACAGTGGAGAAGATTGGAGTGGCCGAGTGGGTTCGAGAAAGGGCATTATAGTAAGAAATTCCAAACACAAGCGAAATGATGAAAGAGAAATGATTGTGTGGATGGAACGTGTATAGGAAGGGTGGGTGTGTGATGGCGAAATGGCTTTTTGTTCGTCTCATTGTTTTACTTACTCAGTTTCAAACGTCGTCGTCTAGAGGACACTTTGAGAATCGCAAATGGCTTTGGAGTTTAAATCAAATTAAATTAAATTAAAAAAATTAATTTGGTTTGATTTTTAAAATAGTAAAATTAAATAGTTTCATTTCATTATAGATTATAATTTTTTATTGAATTTTAACTAAATCAAAGTAAATTATTTGTCTATCTATATCGATTTAAAATATTTTTATTTTTTTATAATAAAAATACAATATTTTTTGTAATTATATTATATATTATATATTTATTATTATAAAAATATTAATACTTTGATAAATAAAAATATTTTATATATTTTATTATATAATATAATAAATTATTTTTTATTAATATTATTAAAATTTTGATTTAAAAATTTAAGATTAATTATTTAACTTAAGTATTATAGTTTTGAATTTTTTAAAATTTTTTAAATTGTTATTTTAAATTTTATAAATACATAAAAATGTGAATTATATGTCAACATAAAAAAACTAAATTAAGATAAATCAATGTGACTTTAAAAATTAAATTTTATGTAAGGGTAACTCGGGTCCAACTGACTGCAGCAATGTGGTTCATGACAACCATGACAACCGGGTTGGTGACTTTATGCACAACCTGGACATTTGCAATACATTAAATGCGAGACTATGAGGTGTCCTGAATGGTCTTAACTTGACCTGCAATCGGAGCTTCAAAAAAGTTTATTGTAGAAAGTGATTCAAAATTACTAGTTCCTACTCTAACTAAAACTAAAAGCAAGCAAATTGGAAGCAAAGCCATTATTAACCGGATATTTCGAAGAGAAAATGGAATGTTCAAATTGTGCACACCTACAAAGAAGTCAACAAATGTGCAAATTGATTTGCCAACCATCATAGTCTTCAATGTGATAAGGGTTTTATTACTATTGATTCCCCTCCTTCGAATCTTTATTGGATCCTTCTCGGTGATATCTCAAGAGCGAATGCTCCTAGAATAATCTTAATTTGATATTTTTCTTACTTTTTTGGGGCCGTTGTCTCATGAAAAAAATTGAATTAAATTAAATCAACCTTAATATCCAAATAAACCAACCTTTTAAAGTCAAACTAAACTTGTAATGGGGTTTCTCCAGTTCGGTGGCAAAAGGGGCAAAATAATAACCGTAGGACAAAAAAAATATAAAAATTTATTATAATATTTTAAATTATAATAATTAAATCAATTTAGTATGACAGAAGAAGTAATTTAACTGATTATTTATTTAAGAAAAATAAAAAACTGAAAAAAGAAACCTGAGAATCGAGAAGAAGGGGAAGCATAACAATGAAACATTTCGAAATTTTAGAAATTGACACTGCGAAATTTCCAAAATTTCGGAGATATGGAAGGCAATGAATCGGATAACATGACGACCATTTCTCGGCACCACTTTGGCGATGACCCTGAAAAGCTGGAGTTGTGCATCTCCATCATCGAGGTCCTCCGTTTCCCAGACACACAATCCTCTTCCATCAGAAGACATAGGAACCTCAATTTCAAAGCTAACTATACTTCGTTATTTCCATGTTGTTGGCAATTTAACACAGAATATAAAGGGAGACTATGGCCTATTCGTCTGGCCCTGCAGTACAGTTCTGGCTGAGTATGTTTGGCAACAAAGGCAACGGTTTTGTGGAGCTAATGTTGTTGAGGTATGCTTTTAATTCATGGGTTGGCTTAGATTCTCGATATTATTCATGTGGTTGTTATCATGCAGCTTGGTGCTGGTACTTCCTTACCTGGTTTGGTTGCTGCAAAAGTGGGAGCTAATGTCACTCTTACAGATGACTCGAGTAGATCAGAGGTATTGCATATTGTTTTAACCTTCTTTTAAGTGAATCAATAATAATTAATAGCTTTGAAATTCTAGAATTTGTAATTTGACCTTGATTTTCATTGGTAGTATAAATTCGATTGTCATTGCATATTGTTATCTATTGTTTGTTGCAATAGATGGATTTACTATATCTGTTAACTAAGTGCTAACTGTTTTGGACCTGCAGGTACTTCATAACATGAGTAGAGTGTGTGACTTGAATAAACTTAAGTGCAGTGTAAGCTATCATCAGTCAACACCGTCCCTGTTTCAACTATTCCTACTTTAACAACTCATGTTTTAAATTTGCTTTGACTTGACAACTTAATGTTATAATGTTGCAATGCAATGTTATGATCTTACCCTTTCTGTGTCTAGCGTGTATTTTCTAAAAGAAGGCGTGAGTAAGCCCAAGCCTAACCACCATGCCTTATACATATAATATACCTCAAGCATGATATTGAAATTTTATTTTAGCGTACTGTCTCTGTTGCCTTAATGGATTTTCTTTTATTTTATAGGTACTGGGATTGACATGGGGAGTTTGGGATTCATCCATATTCAGTTTACAGCCAAAAGTTATTCTTGGGGCTGATGTGTTGTATGACTCAAATGGTGAGATAATATGCTCTTTCAGTTGATTATCTTCTTTCTTCTATGGATTGAGCTGAAAGGTTGATTCCTTTGATATTGTTCAGCCTTTGATGACCTCTTTGCTACAGTGGCTTTCCTGCTTCAAAATTCTCCTGGGTCAATTTTTATAACTTCATATCATAATCGAAGGTACATTTTAATCTGTACCTTGCTTTGCACTGGAGATGCAATTTCATCCTGGCTCTGCAAACTATATATGATCTCTTCTGTATTTTAATTTATCCATCAAATCATGTGCAGTGGGCATCACCTCATTGAGTTCTTGATGGTAAAATGGGGCTTGAAGTGTGTGAAGCTTCTTGATGGGTTTTCTTTCCTGCCACCCTGCAAGGCATCTATGCTAAGTGATAACATTCAATTGGCAGAAATTGCTCTTATCTGACAAGATAATGCTCGAGGTAGCTCATAGTTTTGAAATAACATTTAGAAGTTATTTGGTGATGTTATTGTTGCTCTGTTGGTGCTTGCTACTTTTAGTCTCCATATCTAGAAAATCAAGCAGTACAATCAACCATCTCAATTAACAAATACTTACTCAGCTTATTGTGATTTATATGTAACATGATCATCCAATAGAAACGCCTATTAAAAATTGTTAATGGAATAGAATCCTTGTCTGCCTTATCATTCAATTTTGCAAGTTGCAGAGATGTCAAGGCATTGATATTTGCACTACGTCAAATGGATAAGACCAAATCCTGTGTATAGTTCATTTTTTTTTTTTTTGGTTCGAAACATAAATTGTTGCATTCCTTACAATATTTAAGCCTTATTTCTTCAGAATTATTAGCAAGAATAACGGAGCACTTGTACCATACTTTGTGGGGGGCAAGGTTTATGAAATCCTATGCAGGTTGCAAGATTGGAGAGGCTGCATTTTGATAATGCCCTTTACTCTTTCAGATCATGATGAGATAATTTGATTTTTTTTTTCTCAGACTAAGATGCAAACTGAATCAGATTTATAAGGAATTAAAAAGCTTGCCTGTTATTCCAAATCATATCTTCTCTGGTAGTTAGATCTGTTATATATGTTCCCAACATGATCGAGTTATAATTTTTCCAAGAGACTCGTAGCTTGAATAAGGAGAGTGCCAATGTCAAGCTTCTTAGAGCCTAACATTTCCTGGCTAGAAACGTATATCTTATAAGTAATTTCTAAATTAACTCTTAAAGATCTTGAGCTCTCATTACAATCAGACAAATATTCCTTCATTATTCTGAGATAAGATAAGCAACTTCTTGCCCTCATTTAAATATGACACACAGCTGTCGTACGTTTAATTTTGGTTTATTTTGAAATTCATAGTTTATCTTGAATGAGATTGAATAGTATGATAGGTTTCCTAGTTGACCACCCTGCAGTCCTTCCTAACCTGTTGCCCGCCATTGATGCTACTCATTTTGATCATTGAATTCACAAAAGCTTTGTAAAAAGCCTCTTTTGAGGTAGCAAACTTAGACACCAAGTCCTTGGTCTTTGGGGTGTCAAGCAGAGCTTGATCAGAAGAAAACAAACTCTTCCCATGGAGGATTGCCTTGTAATATGTATTATCAAAAGTAGTTGAAGAAGGGTCTATGGTGGTGCCTGCATTCTTTGCCCTACTTTTGAGAGGACAAATTGACTTTAATTTTGCTGCAAAGGATGGATTTAATGAAGGATCAACGTCGTGTGTAGTATTGAAATTGTGGATTCTGTTCTGGAAGGATGAGCAATGAGAGAAACCTAAAGTATGTCCTCCTACATATGGGTCACAAAAGACATTAGTATATTACTCTAAACTCTTCTCAGATATATATTGAAATAAGAAATACTTCTGTGACAGTATTGGCAGTCTGAGCCTTTGGAATTGCTTACCTGACAACGCTACCAGGTCCTTCATTGAGAGACCTCTTTGAGAAAAGCTCTGCTGCAATTGTGATATGTTGAAGGTTGGCGCTGGCAATTGTATGGTTTCATTGGCTTTAGATGTACTTCCATCTTTTCTTCCTTTAGGAACATCCCAACTTGGACCTCCAGACTGTAAAAATTACATTCAGATATACGTCAGAGTCCATAGGTTCAAACTTAACACTTAACAGAAAGTCATAAACCATCTAGATATATCAATGTCCAAGGAGATTATAGTTTTTCAAATCTGTACTTAGCTTTGTTTTCTTACCAGAAAAACTGCATCCCTTGCTGCTAGTGCCAGGATGTCAGCACATGAGACCACGCCAGGGCATGAGGTTTCTACTTGGCTCTTTGCATTATCAATGACATAGAATGCATGCAAAGAAATATTAGGAGGTCCATCTTTTTCTGCTTTGTTCTTTCCCTTTGAGTTTAGCAGCACTGAGGCATCGCATCCCTTTGGAATTAGGAGAAAAAATCAGTTCAAATGATCTGTTAATGAATATGCATACATGTGAAAGAAATGAACAGAAGGAGAAATGATGGATATTTGTATCATTACTCTAATGAAACAATCATGGAAATGCATTCGGAGAAGTGCTGCAGGAACAGTTCTGTCCTTAGCAGTGGCATCTTTCACGGCCTTAGCAACAATGAACTCCACATCTGGGCATGTCTTCTCATAGTAGTCTAAGCTTAGTGAATTCCCTATAGATACTGCTGAGAACATAATAATTGAGCTCAAGACTGCAATTGTAATTGCCATGTTAATAGGAACACTATAATCTTTAGCTTTTGGCTGTGGAAATCAAAGATGTATAAAGTTGGTTTTTATAGAGAGAAAGATAGTTATTGACTGGGTTATGTGGACCCAAAGAGTCAATTAGTTAAGCAACGCTATCAATGGAGTAGTAACGTTTAAGCATTCTCAGTACCAAAAGGCAAACTTCTTTAATTCTCTGATAGTTTGTTCTGTCTAATGTCATAATGCTTTATCTATTTTAATTGTCGTTATTATTACTTTTTTCTTAAATCTTTTCGGGGAGATGATAGTGCATTTCACACTTTTACACCTATGGTCCTGATGAGTGATGATGTCTAATACGCTTGTCGTATCACGCCTCATGAATCATAATAATGATTAGATTACTTTTTGGAATTGTCCTGATTTGAGAAGCGGTAAAACGTTAACTTTGAGAGAAAATAATTGAGAAAGATTTTTTTAGTTATTAAATTGAGGTAATTATAATTTTAAAACTAAAATATAAAAAAATTTTAAATTATAGGTCATGTGTAAATAAGTCTTATCAATGATAAAATTTAATCTAGAATCCTTCAAATTTTACAACTTGTGTAAAAAAAAAATTTTTATTAATTTTTTCATCCAAAATTCTTATATTGTGTTTGGATGGGGTTATTTAAATATGAAAAGTAATGTTTAAAAGTATTTCAATAACTTTATTACAACATCTCTTATTTAGATTAAAAAAGAATGAAATTTAAAAATTTTAAGATAATTTAATCAAGTTCTTTAAGAAGAATTTGAAATTCTATTTAAATAGTTAGAATTTTAAAATTTCCTTCTTATTTTTAGAGTGTTGGTTTATTTATGTCATTTTTAATACATATATAAATAATAATACACATATATATACATATATATATTTGTTTATGCACATAAATAAACATAAATATATCAATTTACATATAAGTACATTCATATATATACACATAAATAAATATACATATACAATTATATAGATACATACATTAATATATTATATAGATATTAGTTACAACAAAAGAATTCACAATAACAATGATTATCCAAACAAAAAAATTTAAAATGCAAGGAATTAAAATTGTGGCAATTCAAATTTCTTATATTTTAAATTTTATAGAATTTTAAATATCACAATTTAAACACACTTTAATGGAACAATAATATATCAATAAATTAAGTCATATTAAAATATAAAAAAAAAAATCATCTTAAATTTTAAGCATTTTGTAAAAAATTTATTTAAACTTTCAATATGCTGAAAATCAACTTAAATTGTAGACTTTGTACATAAAATTTTTTTAAATAATTTGATACGTCTACTTTTAAGTTTTGAATGACAAAAGTTTTTACATAAATTATAAAGTTTGAGGATGGTTTTAGTTAGTTAAAAGAATTAGGTGCATTTGAGCTTATTTTAAAGGATGAAATTGAGTAGTTATTTTTGAAGAATGAAAACAATAATATATTATAAATTTTAGCATGTGCTTAATTGTATTTTCTTGGTGTGATTTAGAGTAACCAGAAACAACCGAATCAAACATTCGATACTGTTGTTATACTGTTGTTGGACTCTTAGTGGCTCGGAATAATAAATGAGGTGGTTAAGCTTGAGCTCTCCAAGTCGTTATCTTTGTTGCCTAAAGCTTGCATTGCAAGTCTTTAAATTTGGTTAAATTATATTTATTATTATTTTTAGTTTAAAAAGTCATGTATTTATTTTTTGTTAATAAAAATAATTTTGTATGTAAGATAAGATTATAATTTTATTTTTGAAACAGCAATAAATATAATTAAATTTTAATATAACAGATGAATAGTAGAGACAATTAAATAATTTTATTATTTTAAAATAAATATATACTGTATAAAATATTATTTTAATTGAAAAAATAAATTTTAAAAAATTTTGTAAGTTATTATATTAAATCGTAAAAATATTAAATATAAATTTAAAATTTAAAAGGAGTAAATATAATTTTACTAAAAAATTTACTCAATTATTTATTATGGCTTTCGGAAGTAGTTATTATTTGAGAATTGAATTATCACTATCTCAATCCCCAAATGAACCTTCCTCTCTCTTTCCTCTTACAGAAAAGTTGTAATGTAATCTGACATGGAGCCAAAAGAACATAATTCGAGGAGAACCAACCTTGGTCTTTGCCTCTTTGGGCATTCATTCATGTAAACATTAATTAAGCCAACATCAGCAGAATATTAAAACTTTGTTTCGCCAAGTTATTAACATTTGCTAATTTTAAAATGATGATTTATTCAAATTTTAAACATAATGTTGTGAGAAAGAAATAATTAAAATGAGTACTTTTGAAAGAACAAACAATTTCTCCACTCCAAAAAAACCTGGTCAATCGAAATATAAGTATACAAACAAGAAATACAACTTAAGACAAGTTTGTGCATATGAAATAAATAAAAGAATCAAAGATAATCTAAAAATTATAGACAAAGCATTTCTTGAACAATAGTCTGATCACTAAAAAATAATAATAATAACACCAAACTTTCACAGAAATAACAAAGAAATATGAGCGACATGTAAGGGAAAGTATCACACCACCAAACCCTTAACGATGGTTTAGTCTCCTTAGGGGTTTTTTTCTGCATAGATTTGATTAGTACATTTCCTGGCGTTGTCCAAGTTGTGCTATAATTACATCAATTTATTATATTAAACAAGGTCTTTAAAGTATATGTTAAAAGATATTAAAATTATATTCTTTCTCTGTTTACTTTAAAAATTTATACCATTTCTCATGTCTAGAAAGACATTGGAAACAATAGTACCATATATGAGAGAAAAATCAAATTTTTTTTTTTATCAAGACTTATATCATAGGATTTTAATATTTGCCAAGTCTTTCTTTCTGAAAGAGCCATCCATCTTTGGGCTTCAGATATTAGGTCACAGGTTTTCAATGTCATTTTTGAGTCTGAGTTATAATTGTCAGCCCAATTCGTTAGGTATGAGCTCCTTTAGCTTCTTTTATTCTTATGCCTTAGATCTCTATGTGCCATGAGGCCATTAGACTCTGATATCATGTTGAAGTTTAACCAACAGAGTCCCAGTCTGATGCAAGAAATTCATCACTGAGCTTCATCCTCACTAGTTTTGTATTTCTTTGGCAGAACATGTGCTCCTAGAAGGAATTGCTGCAATTCGTATCCCTTGATTGTAGCATGGCTTTCTTTTTCCATGGCAGGTAATTTCCATCTTCAAGTTTCACTAAAATAGGAAGAAGACCAAATCTCTAAGGTGGGCCTACTGTGATGACCAGAGTAGGCATTGCTGAAGAAGTGTTGGCAAATGCACTGGAATTCTTCATTTACTGTCAAGTGAGAGAAGCTCTGAAAACATAAACATAAACAAATCTGAGAGATTTGAGCGAATGAATTCTACTCTAATTTCAATACAATATATACAATAGAATAGAATCTGATACCACAGCTGCAAAATAATTAACCTCTGTCATACTAAACACATGGTCAAATACAAGAGGCAGAGGTCTCCCTGTTGAGCTGGCAACACATATTCAATATTTTTCTCATCAAAGGCTATATGGTTGAGTTTTGAGTATAGGTTTGAATGCGGAGGTGAGGATGTTTAATGTCTAAAATGTCTAAAGCACTTTTTTTTAATATTCTCACGTATTATATAACCTCTAAATTTATTTTAGCCAACTATTATGAAATTTTATATATATTTTTCTTTTCCTTGCATATAGAGGGATTTGTTTTCCTCATGTAGGCTTGTAGTTTCTACTTTTTGGCTTTTTCACACAATAAAAACAAGATTAAATTATTATTTTAATTAAAAGATGTAATTTATTTTAATTTAGTCCATGAATTATAAAAATATTTAATTTAATTTTTAAAAGATACTTTATGTCTCAATTTAGTTTTTATATATAAGAATTTTACATCTTTTTATGTTTCAATTTATGATTTTAAGAATTAAATTGAGACATAATTATTTTAATTTAGTCCATAAATTATAAAAATATTTCATTTAATTTTTAAAAGATACTTTATGTCTCAATTTAGTCTTTATATATAAGAATTTTATGTCTTTTTATGTTTTAATTTATGATTTTAAAGACTAAATTGAAACATAATGTATATTTTAAAGAATAAATTAAATATTTTTATGATTTGGAGACTAAATTGAAAAAAATACATCTTTTGATACTAAAACAATAATTTACTTCAAAAATAAATAATACATTTTTTATTTATGTTTGATTAAATTATATTTTCTACCTTTAGTTTAAAAAATTATATTTATTTATTTTTAATTTAATTTTAAAATAATGAAAATAATTTTTGTAGAAAATAAAATTAATTTTTTTTAATATAACAATAAATACAATTAAATTTATGTTATGTTTCAACATAAAATTCTTAATATAATTATGAAGACAAAATAATTTTATTATTTTAAAATGAACACATATCATATAAAATATTAATTTTATTAATAAGACATAAATTTAAATGAATTCTATGAGAAATTATTTAACTGTGTAAAAATAATTTTAATTGATATCAATTATGAGAATTCAAATGTTTGATTTGATTTGATTTTGTCTTCAAATTGAATCAAACTAATAAAATCATTTTTCAAAATATGTAAACCATGTCATTTTTGTTTTTAATTAGTTTGGTTCAGTTTTAAGGTCAATTTTTTTGATTTTGAAATCAATTTAGTTTGATTTTAAGGTCATTTTAATTCGATTTTAAAATAAGTTTTATTCATGCTAACTTGATATATTCATTTTAAAATATTTTAAACAAAATTCTAATTTATTTACATGGTTTGTACATTTATAAAATCTAAAATAATAATTTTAAAAGATTCAAAATTAAATTATAATATTATACTAAATAACAAATTCTAAATTTTTAATTAAGATTCTAACAGTATTAATAAGTAACAAAATGATTACAACTAAGTAATTATATTTTTTGATAAAATTATATTAAATATTTTTATCTCTCAAAGTATCAATATATCTACAATCATTTTAAAAAAATAAATAATAAGTAATAACTATATAATATAATTATAAAATATACCTTAATTTTTATTATTAAAAAATAAAAAATTAATATATATAGAATTCAATTTGGTTCAATTAAAATCGAATAAAAAAAATTATAAATCAACAATTGAACCAAAAAATTTGGTTTCATTATTTTAAAAATTAAATCAAACCAATTCTTTTTTATTTTGTTTAATTTTTAATGAATTTAATTTAATTTAATCAATTTAAATCAATTTTAAACACGGCTGATACGAAGATAATATGAATATATATATTTGACAGAAGACGAAACTCAACCACGGCCAGGTACCTGCCACAACGTACAACTTAAGAATACTATCATCAATGGTTTATGATTATAGCCTATAGATTATACCAATAACTCTCTTTAAAAACCTGTGAAGAAAAAAATTGGGTAGCAATAATGCTTCTCTAGTTCGCTCAGCCGTAGTATAGACTATAGAGGCTACATCTTTGAATAATACATTATTAAATAGACAAAAAAATTATAAAAATTTGGAAAAAAGTGGAAAAAGAGCCATTAGAAATGCCAAAGTAAAAGGTTTGATCTTGGATGAGTGATTATTAGGTGTCTGCGGCCTAAAAGTTTCAGACTGATTGGATGTAGCTGCAGGATTAACGGCAAGAGCTGGAGAAACTGCAGGAGACTGCGCCATTGTATTAACATCTAATGTGTTTGAGAATTCGTCATCATAACCTGAGGATGCGACATTTCATTGACATTAATAAAAAACAAAAATTATCCACATTAAAAGTAAAAGATGTCAAATTGAAATATAATATATTACGGAAAAGTTTAGGTATAAACCTTAAATTATAACTTAATTACAATTTCAATATACAAACTTCAAAATTTAATACTTTTTATAATATCGCAAAAAGTAAAATCCTTATGATTGTCACATATTACTTTAAGCAATGAAAGAAATTCAAGAAGATAATATAGACACAAGATACCAGGTGAGAGTCATATGCAATTTTTTTCATTTTTTTCTTTTTATAATTTAGAGAGGATAAGTGTTACATATTAAATATCATGTACTAAAATAATAAAATAAATTACACTCTCCAAACGATGTTAAAATTATATTTTTTATTTTTTTATTGTAAAAATATAAACTCTCTTCTTTTCAAAGATTAAAAATAAATTTATTTATTTTAATCAAAATATCTTTAATGATAATATTAATTTTTTAAAAAATAATTCATTATAAAAACATAGTTTATAAATGATTATTTATTTTGAGTTAAAAATAATAGTTAATTTTTTAAAATAAATTTTTTTCATATATATAAGGTGTATATCGAATGAAAAAATAATCTTAAATGAAAGCATAGAAGAATCACTAACTATCATTTATCATTAAATCACAAATTAATGATCCAGATCAATGTAAATATTTTTTATTTTTGCATTAATAAATTTTACTACTAATTTATGATCTAATAGTGACTAATTATTTTTTTCACTCCTCAGTCCTCATCTAAATTATTTCTCTCGTACAAACTATATATGCAAAGATTTGATGCAGTAGAGGTGAATATACTCACAGCTTGAATTCTTCCAACCGAGAATCATGTTCTCACGATCAAAGACTATACGGTAACCAGTCATGAAGTTCTCTGCACCAGAATAAAGTAAGATAATGTGGCAAGTTGAACACTCAAGATTAACATGCATTTCTGCTATGCATTAATTAATGATTTTTCAATAATTGCTTTTGGTAAAATATTGATGTTTAACTACTTAAACAACACAGATATAAGGAATACTGGCAAGGACAGAGTGGCAACACAACATTCGTGGCGGCTGTGTTTACAGAATCCATTATTTGACACAACAAAATTTCATAAACGACAACTTAACCTGAATGAAAATTTTCATGACCATATATTTTATTAAGAAAGTTCTCGGTTGAGAGATACTCACGTCCAATGATATTCAGGTCATTACTTTTCACGATGCCAAGGCAAGTTACAGTTCTTATAGTTCCAACATCCTGGAGATCACACCAAAAATTTGGTGATTGAGAAGAGGGATGAGTTATGATATAGAATAATGATATAGGTGTAATGTACCAGTAAGTTGTAAAAAAAAAAGGCAGATGAAAACTTATAAAAGCGAGTGTTTCAGGGGTGAGACCATTGAAATATCCACAAGGAGTGTATGTTAAAAAAATTATTGATATCATATACCAGTTAGACCTCATGTCCTTACCTCAATAACAACCACAACTAATGGATCAGCAACATAATAATTGTCTCCCCCTTTCATTGTCAGATTCAAGGAGGGAAGTTCAACACTGGTCTGATTAGAACTGCAGATCAAGGAGAAGTCAGCATAGATTTGAAAAAAAAAAAAAAGAAAAAGTTGACAGAACTGAACAGTGTCTCAAGAAAAACCAACCTTGAGTTATCATCATAACAATATTCAAAAGGCATATCATCATCAGGACCAAATGAATACCGTTTTCCTTTGACCATGGTATTGAACTGCAAAATACAGAAATTTTAACTACTCGGGACAAGAAACTAATGGTGCCATCATAAAACACTAATTATATAGATGACTTACAGTGTTTGTAATTTTTGTATAAGCTGGATCGTTTAGGTATGTAAATGAGGTACCAGAGTCAAAAATTGCATAGAACTCAAACTCAACAGCTTTTCCTCCCACAATAATTTGGGTGATGCTGATGTTGTAACTTGGGCTGACAAAAGTATTTTGCAAGGAAAATGAGTATAATTAGTGCAAAAATTAAGCATGAGATTTTCAAGTTTCTAATATGTCCCAGTTTGCATGTAAGCAGCAAATTCTTAGATCGAAAGGAAAGACCAAAAAAGAATGAGCACTTACTGCAATGCTCTAACATTGAATGGTGTTTTTCCTTGATATGAGCTGCCATTATCTCCAAACCTGATTCTTCCAACACCGTCAAATCCAAAACACATGGAGAAAGAATTTGAAGTGAGCCCTTCCTTGGCTAAGATGCTAGGAACTGATATATTTTCCATACCAAGCCCGAACAGACCATTTGGGGCTGCACCAATCAGGAAAGTACCAGTTTGAACTCTACCACAACTGCAACAGATTGAACCACAAGCGGCTTCAAGGAGCAAGAAATAAAGACATGACAAAGAAAATTTCTTTTCTGATCATCTTAAAAGACTACAAATTCTCTTGACCATTAACCTGCTAAATATGGAGCACATGGCTTATGTTGGGAAAATTCATCAAGCTTCCCATTAAACAATAACCGTGACAGCAGAAAATAATTTACCCAGAATATAAACAATTTTGAGTAAATTGCTCTCTCAGGAGAGATGACATCTATTATGAATTCTCCCCTTTGTGAAATTAGAAGATAAACTATAACTAAACCCATTTTAAAGACTGAAAAACTTAAAAATAAATATTTTTTAAAATATACAAAATTTTTTAATAAATTAAGTTTGTTTTAACAAAAATAAATAACATTGAAAAAAAAAATTTTAGAAATATATATTAATTTTTCATGAGTTTGATTTTTAATAAAAAAGTTAATCTTATCCCTAACGGTATTTTGGTTAGAAAGATGATTTCAAGAGGACTGTATTTATTTTCATAATAAAGGGGAGGGCTACGTAATTAAGTCATCACTCACAAGGAAGGAGTTACTAACATTTTTTAATAAGGTGTTGAGAAGTTCTTTACCCAAAAGTAACATGTGCGTCAAACTTTTTGGTCTGATCATCGTCTGTAATTAAGTGCAAGACATCCTCCACTAAGGTTCCAGTAGATGAAGTGCCACTTGAAAGATAGCGAACTTGGTATGGACAACTACTGCTAGATGAAGGGCAGTTTCTCTGTTGCCCACACATGGTGCTGTTACATAGAACATTCTTGCTTGTTGATGACGCAACAGGATCATAGATGTTAAGATAAAGCGTCTGGCAGATAAAATTGTTCAAGAAATTAGTGTGACCAATTTAAAAACTTCCACCATATTTTTTATTGGGATTGGTAGAAAAACTAGAGACATGGGAAACAGATCTTTAATCAAACTGCACTGAGTATCATTGTATTTTTCTGTTAATAATTATTTTGAAAAACAAGCTTCATATATGGTTTTCACTTTTTAAATCATGCTAAAGAATTCAATCTTTGATAATACAAGCATGCAGCTTGAGGCTGTCTGAGAAAAGGACATATTTCTCTAATCCACTGCCTAATATATATACTTCAGATCAAATATCCGACATACTTAAAGTTATCACTTAAAGATGCTCTTAGAAAAATTAAATTCAATGTTGACAAGAATGATGCAACAAGCACAATGCACTACATAGTGAGACATAACATTTCTCATGGCATGAACCAGGACCACCAAGGACGAAAAGTTGTAATGACAAATTTAAGTGAGAATTTGTGGATTTAAAGGAAGATAACAAATAACATGTAACTATGTATGTGCTAGTGGAGACAGAGGAAGGCTGCACATGAAACACCCAAAACAAGTGAGACCGAGAACATTCGATAACAAATTTTCCTAGTCAGTGTGTAGTGTGTACCTGATTTTTTGCCGTCTTCAAGGCATGCACGCAACTGGTACAATTGCATGGTAACCAGAACAAGTCACTACCAGTATCCAATGCCACAAGAAACCATACAGGTGGTGTCCCAACAGAAACATTGGCATAATGCAAACTGAAATCGAGACAATGGCATAAATTATTACTGATGACATAGAAAAGGATAGAGTATTAGAGTGCCAATAGTTTGTAAAAAATAACTTCTGGAAAAAATTTCTATATCTTCTGGTGTTTTGTTACAACCCCTCTAATCAGTCGAAAATGATTTCTGCAGAACAAATCAAACACTAGAAAACAATCATAAAGATATCATTTTCTGTAAGCTGTTTACCTGAAAATGTTTTCTATGAAGCTGTTTTCTAGTGAAAATATTTTCCCCGAGCAATTTATTTTCCATCATGACAAAAAAATCCTAGAAATCTAATGGAAGTTACAAGATTCCTGAACCAGAATCCATAACAAAAGAGAGTTTCTTTTAAAAAAAAACTGAAAGGCTAGTATTTAGCACAGCTAAGAGGGATAAAAATATATGGAGCTCCATCAGACAGATATCTTTCCTTTAACAAACCAAAACGCTTTGTGAAATTCAGTGACACCAACAATATTCTGAACTCCAAGCTTAAAGCAAAACGTGGATTAGAAGGGGAGAAAAAAATTCACAGGTTGGTCCCTAAAAGTATGCTCTGTAATACGTCAATCTTTGTACTTATTCCTCAACACCAGCTGATTCATCAACGTTTGAAACTCGCTGCATATTATGACTTCTCTTTTTGTTAGATTAAAATTATATATTTAGTGCTCTGCTTTGAAGAACTAACTTAATATCAACTTACAAACTGAACTAATTTATATAGAAATAAGTTCAATAATTAAATCCTAATTATTTTTCAGGGTGTATTTACTAAAAAAAAAAAAGAAGGAAAGAAGTACCGAAAATGGAAATCATAAAATGCAAAAACTTAGAAATGGTTCAAGATATCATACAATCCTAAGGAGCCAATCCGATAAGTATCGTTCCCGCCGGCGAACGTTACAGCCGTCCGATCCGCACCGGCTAGACCACGACCTCGGATTAAGCGGTCTCTGTGAGACATAGCTACGTAATATTCTCGGCTTCCCTTGGCAGGTAGGTCATCAACGCCTAGCATTCCCTTAACCGGATCCGAAAATCGGTGGTGCATATCGAACTGGAATGTACGGAAACCATAGCAGCTTCGTGAAGCCAAGCTCAATGCCAAGAACAGAAGTAATCTGCAAAGAGAAATAGTAGGAGCATGATTGGAACTAAAAGGCAAAGCCATGAGTGGAAGGACCTTAGAGATTTTCCCGTAATGCTTCACCAGGTGCTCGAAAGAAATGGTGGTGATGCCAAATGCTGCAACGAATGTGAAAGTTATGGTCGTTGAAGCAGGAATTGGAGAGAGAGAGAAAGAAGGAAGGTTCTGCGATTGAAGATGTTTGGTGGAGAGTCTCATTGTAATAAGTATTAGTCAAAGTCTCGTGCGGTGGAAGATGAAGAAGCATTGGTGTAACGGTGGGTCCCGATTGATGAAGTATTTTAATTTGTAAGCTTTTGTAGTTTAACGAAGAAAATCATTGCAGGGAAAAAACGATTACTTCTGCAAGCAAGTGGAGGGAAGGATAGGTACTAGGTAGGTACCAATACCAGGAACCTTTTTAAGTGTAGAGAATTGGGCAAGTTATTTTTTAAATGAATACATACATATATATATATAGTTATTAATTTTTTAATTAAATAAAATATATAATTTTTTTAAAAAAAATTAATAATAGAATAAATAAGTTATATAATTCATACACATATAAATTTATTATTAAATAATTTAATAGTAAATATATAAAATTTATATCTAAGTTTTTTATTTTAAAATTAAACAAAAAATATATGAGATAAATTTTTATAATATAAAATAAATTAATAATTTAATTTTAAATATATATATTCTTTTAATTTAATTTTTTAATTAATGAACGAGATAAAAAATTAATCAATAATTATATCAATAGTTGTCAACTTGGTCGTTATAATAAATTAAATTATATTTAATAATAAAAAAATTAAAACACAAAATATTTATAATTTATACATAGTTAAAACATAAAATTTTTATTTTTATTTATACTTTATAAATATGATATGTTTTATTTTAATTTTTATTATTTAATAAAATTTAATTAATTATTTAATAATTAAATTAACGTAATTAATGTTACAATAATATGTTAATTAATTTTTTTTTGTGAATGTTATTTAAATTTTTATCTATTTCATTAATTAAAAAATTAAATTAATTGAGAATTGATGTTTTAAAATTAAATTATTAATTTATTTTACAATATATTTCATTTGATAACTTTTTTCTAATAAATTTTATTGAAGTTCTGTATTTTTTTTTATTTTTGAAGATATGACAAAAAAATTAAATTTTTTATTTTGTACAACATATTCTTTAAATCTTGCTATGTGAAAAAATGCTTAGATAAAAAAGATTATAGAAGATAATACATTGAATAAAAATTTTGAGTTTTTTCAATCAAATTTTCTAATTAAATAGGATAAATTGCACAATCTAAATTCAAAAAATTATTTACTTTCCAGTTTAAAAATTACATTCAAATCTCTTGATTTTCAATTTATATTGTAAAAATCTCAAATTATATTTATTTTTTTATCAATAAAATTAAATTTTTTTCATAATATATGTTTAATCCTGAAAAATAAGAATACTTTAATGTCTTTTTATCATATTAAAACTGATATTATTATTTTATGTTTGCACTTAAATCAATTTAATTACTTTTATTGCCATGTTAAAAAATAATCATACTAATAAATGGATGGCTAAAATAATAATTACTTCATTCTTTTAAAGTTTGATTATGAAAAAAAATGTTACTCTTGTTATAATACTTTGAATAAATAGACACAATAAATTTTTTAATATGGATGGTTGCAACCTAAAAAGATAAAATAAAATAAAATTATAATATCATATTACAAACTAGTGGCTTAATATGCAATAAAATATATAAAAAATTTTAAATATTTAAATAAAAAATAAGAAAATAATTATTACGTTTAATATAATAAAATTAAATAATAGAGAAGGAGTTTAAATTACTTTTTATTATATCTATTTTAATTTTTTATTGTCATAAATATTTTTTAAATTTATATTTTGTATTATATCTGTTAATATATGAAAACAAAGATTAATAATTAAAATACTCAATATATATATATAACAGTATACAGGCTTAACATAATTTTTTTTAGTTTTCTCTTTACCTTTATTTTATTTTTTACTATTTTCATATTTT
This sequence comes from Senna siamea, assembly GCA_031216115.1. Classification (NCBI taxonomy): domain Eukaryota; kingdom Viridiplantae; phylum Streptophyta; class Magnoliopsida; order Fabales; family Fabaceae; genus Senna; species Senna siamea. Next base: position 17,829,850 of record CM062358.1, read on the forward strand.
TAAAATTTATATTTTATTTTATACGTATTTATATATGTTTTTTAGGACGAATAATAAAAAATCCAAAAGTTATATAGTATAATATAAATAAAGTAAACTTTGTTTTAAAAGATAAATTAAAAAGAGATCGTGCAATTAATTCACCAGTTATGTACCACAAACTGGATTCCACTGTATTCCAGATTCATGCACCTTTTAAATCTTCCCCTTTCCCCAAATAGTGTTATTTCTCTTTCTTTCTTTTTTTCTTATTTAAAACTCAATAAAAAAGAAAAAGAAAAAGTAAGTGACTCATTCTCCCATAACTTTTGACATTCGACGTTTGTACTATTATTGTTTATGTAATAATACATAAATTCTTTTTAATTAATTTAAATTTTAGATTCTTTTACAAAAAGATAAATAATAGACATTCTCGTTAATTTAACAATCAAAAGTTTAGTCACCTCATTTTATTATTGACTCCACTTCAATTCGGTTAAGAAAAAATTGATTATTACAGTAGACATTCTTAAAGATTAAATTTATGATAATAATAATAATTTTTCAAAAACTAAATTTTAATGAAATTAAGACAAAAATTATGAAAATAATATTTTAAAAAGTAAATTGATAATAAAATAATAAGATAGATAACGTGGATATACTTTCAATAATATTATTGACTAAATACTTAAATATTTTATTTTATTTTTATAAATATTTTTTATTAAAAGTAATTATATTTGATACATTATTTAATATTATATGTGAATAATTCTTTTAACATAGATTCAAAATTTGATTTACTATATTATAAGAACCAATCTTTTGATTAATCCCAACCCCTATTAATTTACTTAAATATTTTGAATTAAGACTTCATATATATAATTAGAATGTGGTCATTGTCAGCATATAAGTAATTAAAGTAACAAATATTAATTTAAAATTATAACTAATCCAAATTTAAAATTTTAATTCAAATCAATAAATAAAAGATATTTCTCGTAACATGTCAAATTAAAATATAAATTTTAATTAAAATATAAATTTTAATTAAAAAATATTTATATTTAATATTTAATAATATTTAAAACATAATTATTTTTAATAAAAGTATACTTACAAAAAAAAAAAAATCCAACCCAAATGAACGTTGTACCTTAGGATGTTAGACTTGATCAACGCCTATGATTTATTAGGTATCAAAACTAGTGTTTGCTCAGCATATATATATACACAAGAAACTAAAATAATTAAGAGATAGTTTAGACTTTGTAATTAACCAACGTTTTATAGTTCCAACTTGGATGGAAGGTGTACCTTGTGATCTCGAACTTGATTCTCTGCTATAATATAAAGCTCATGTTTTGCCATTACTCTACAACGTAAAGTAGGAGTCAACGCCTTGAAGGAGAAAGATAAAGTCAATTCAAATTAGCTTGATATTCGTTGAATAAAATTAAGAACATAAAAAAAAAAAAAAGCTTAAACTATGAAGCACTCTTAATGAATGGATTAATTTTTTAGTATAGGTATTTTCCATCATTGAAGTTATATTTTTTAATATTAAAAGCATTCCTTTTACAATGCCAATTATAACTTAATCATAGCTGCAACTTACAATTATTTGACATAGATAATTATGTGTCAGTATTATAATATTTATCTAGGCCTATCATTCTATTATATTTATATTATATTAAATTTAAGGCTTCTAATCATTAATAGTTTTTAAAGTCATATATTATTATATACATATAAAATAAAATATTAATTTAATAAATATGCCAGAAGAATAATAAAAGTAATGAATTGAAAATATATATAAAAGAAAGAAGTTAAATATTTTGTATTATTTAAAATATAAAAACTAATTTTATTTTTATTTAAATTTTTTAAAAAATTAACTTATTTTTTAATTCGTGAAAAAAAAAAAGAAAGAATGTAGAGAGTGCCAGGGTCGTTGGGTAAAGAAATTATGGTGAAAGTGCCATGTTTGGACTATCGCATAGTGTTGAAGAATAAGTTAGATGGCAGCTTATGAGGCCACGTGTCTGTTCTGGATTTTTAATTCACAATTGAAGTAAACGACGTTGTGCTTTCTTAACGTCTTTCTATGTCCCTATCAAAGATAAAATCACTAGCTTGGATATTAGACTATTTGTATCCTATGGACGACAAACAAACATCTAGCGTTCTGTATCGCGTGGTGTCCAGTGGACGACGGGTCTATTGATTGAACGACCTGACGGAGAACAGAGATTGTTAGATGATTAATCAGGAAGAGACATATCATGTAATAAGTGAAATTTGTTTGAAGTATATTTGATATACTTGTACTGTTTATTTATAATTAGTTTAATTTATATAATTTTTAATAAATCCAAATTTGTCTGAAAAATTATTCAGTGATCCTCTATATTTTATTAAGAAAACAAAAGTTTATCTAATATAAATATATATATACATAAAATATTTTATATCCCTTCATAAGTAATTGTATTTAAAAATTTTAATCCTATTTAATTTTTTTTAGATTAATCCTACCCCAATCAAATGTTATTGCACTTTATATATGATAAAGTTGTAATAATAATTTTTTGGCAAAAACATATTTTATGTTTTTAAATTATATATCGATTTTTGATTTTATCTCTAAAGTTTTTTATGATTAATTTTTTTTAAAAATTTTGAATTACAAACAATTTTATTCAACGGTCTAGCACTATCTAAACTACTAACAAAAAATAATAATATAATATTTAATAATAAATTTTAAGAATATAAATAAAATTTTGATAGTATTCAAACATTAAATAATAATATATATTTTTAAATTATAATATTTTTATTCTCATTCAATTATTATTTGACATAAAAATTAAATTTTATTATAAATATTTTGTATATGATTTGAACAATTTTATTGATAATTTTATATTTTTTTTAAATATAATACTATAATAATATAGTTTACTCTTAATTATTTAAAATCCAAACAAATATGTTAGTTAACAAAGAGTTTGTGGCGTAGTACTAGTCAAAGCAGCGCATTCAGCGGTAGAATGCGAGACATGACAGTTTGAGCACTAAACATTTAGAAAAGCTTGAGCAAAAGAAGCAATTAATGGCATTTAGCCTTAGCCAATTAGAAAGAAAGCAAGCCTAACAAGTCAGAAGAAATCAATTTGACCGTTGTTGCCAGTGACTTTCACGCTTTCTCTGACCGTCTCCAAACGCGGAATGGAACAGGGACTTCCTAATTTTTATACCATACTTGGGGAGACTTAATTTCTCATGTCTTGCACGCGTGAAATTTTTTAGATAATATAGTATAGCAATTTTCCTATTTTAAAATATGCTTTTTTGTCTTTATATTTCAATTTATTAAACATTTCTGTAAAGGTCTTTATGAATTCCCAAATCCCTTCCCCAATGCAATAATTTGGAATGAAGATAATATTAATAGTTGTCTGAGACATATTATTCTGTTATAATTTTATATGAACAAGATTTAAATATAATATTAAAACTTGAGGAATATCTTCAAGGCCATGTTGTGTATTTGCATGCAAATTTAGATTTTTGGCTATTTAAGCTAAATGGTTGGTCTCGAGATCGATTAGTGTTTCAACATCATCAAACATTACCTAACAGCTTGGCGCACTGAACAAATGATTTATACAAATATACCATTGGATCAAACAAATGAATGATCACAGAAAATGTATACAAAACAAAATACGAGAAATTCGAAGGCAGTCAGAAGTGAACTATGGCTGTAATGCGATGGTGATGCAATTGACATCTGAGAATTGGTTCGCGTCCTTTTAATTGGTTTTGGGGCAGAGTAATTGCTAAGCCCAGCGGCTACAGCAGGAGGCACAATATTTGTGTGTGGCTTTGCTGGGATTTGATCTTCTACGTCATAACCTGTTTGAGGTCATTATGAGAACAAAACTAATGAAATGAAGGAACAGACACTACGAGAAGAAAACTAACACTTACAATCAAATTTCTTCCAGCCCAATATGAGCTTTTCTCGGTCAAATACGACTCGGTAGCCCGCCATGAAGTTTTCTGCGAGAATCACCATATATATATGATACCTTGTTGGGAAGGAAATACGTTAAATTAACACACTAATATAAGAACGGATGTACTTTGCAAGTCAACTATCTTCATTCTTAAGCTTGCCCTAGATGTACTTAATTTACTTCTAAGTTCACATGAATTATGAGCACATTTACCAGTCCAATCATGCGTCTATATGATATGTAATAATAATAATAATAAACTTACGTCCAATTATATTGAGTTCCGCACTCTTGACAACTGCTAGGCAATACACAAATTCACTCTGCAAAATAATTAGTCAGGCAAAGCATCAACTATAGGTTTATCCAAATCTTACAAGAGAATGAATCCTTTGAAACAGGAGAGAGTGGTAAAGTTCCTAAAGTAAGAGAAAGATAGGAAAAAAAATAAAGGACATGATAGAGACTTATTCTAAATAGATTAGAGACTAATTTCTTTTTTTTTTTTCCTTATCTATCTTCTGTTTTAAGAATTTTACCTCTCTCCTACTTTAGAGAATCCTCTTCCATCTTACAGACAGGGTAATAGTAAAGAGGTGTGCAAATTAAACTACCACCTGAGTAGAGATTATAATTATTGGATCATAAACAGCAAAATGGCTTCCTCCTCTCATAGTTAAACCCATGCTAGGTATCAAGCTAGTATTCGCATTAGGACTGTTCATGATAAGGAAGAATATTTAGCTTTGAAAGACATAAGAATATTACAGATTATATAAGAAATAATGATTCTATGACCTCATATCATAACAAAATTCAAAAGGAATTCTTGAATCAGGTGGACGCCGCCTATCTTGTACTTGTGAATGAAACTGCTAAAACAAAATTTTTGTTAGTTCCTGTATCAAATAATATCAAGACATCTGTGAGCAGATTTCATTCCTTTTCAGTGCTTACACTCTCAGAAAGCCTCTTATAGGTTGGATCAACCAAGTATGTAAAAGAGGTCCCAGAGTCAAAAAGAGCAGTAAATTCCACATCAATTAGAGTTGTTCCTACACGGACTTGCGTGACTGTGATGTTATAAGTAGGGCTGTGAAATATGTCCAAGCATAGGACATAATATTTTCAGAAAAGCATCTGTTAGAAGCAGCAATATTACTTTGATTCCAGAAAAGGGCAGAGGCAACAAGTAACAAGGGAATTACCACTTACTGCAATGGGTTCAAGTTGAATGGAGTCTCTTCTTGATCAGGGCTACCCTTGTCCCCAAAACTTATCCTTCCAATGCCATCACGTCCAAAACACATGGAGAATGAGTCAGCTGTAAAGCCTTCCCTGGATAACATGCTAGGAACTGATATTTTCTCCATACCAAGCCCAAACAGACCATTGGGAGCTGCAACATCTAAGAATGATCCACTTTGAACTTGTCCACAGCTGCACATGTATTGCACTTTTATCTCTACATGTGTGAGTGAAAGAAAAGAAAACAAAAGTAAAAAAGAGCCAAAAAGCTAAAAGCACTAGACCAGCACAAGAGCAAAGTATTGATAGAAAATGTTCTGAGCAGTTCAGAAATATAACAATGAAACTAACCCAAATACAACATATGCCTCAACAAATTCATTATGATCATCTTCTTTTGTTAAGTGCAGAACATCCTCCACCAATATTCCAGATGTAGAAGTTTCAGCTGAGACATAAGAGACCATGTAGGGGCAGCTACTGAAAGTCCCAAGGCATTGGTTGCGGTGCATACACAGACTGTTGTTACAAGTGACCTTTTTGCTAGTTGAAGATCCATTAGGATTGTATATACTAAGGTCAAAATCCTGCCATAATAATATTTCTTATTGAGGAACAAAACAAAGGCAGCAAAATGCTGTTTCCATATTTCAGTTCACATTTCTAATCAACATGGAAAACTCAATCTTCTGTTCAGGTTGAATCCAAATAGGAAACCAATCACAGATAATTTAAGTGCTTATTCTAGTTATCTCATATGCAGGAAACTTTTGAAAAATTAAGCGCTGGAATTTCTTGTCATCTGATTGATGTTGTTTGTCGCACATGTCCGGGAATCAAGACAAGCAATAGGCAGGGTAAATCGAAGCAATAATAACTTAACAACACATATATAGAATTTGCTTCTAATATTAACTGCATGATCTGATCATTCTTCACTATTGAAAGTTAAGTAAGAACGCTTACCAGAATATTTTACAAAAGGAATCAAATAGAGTTGACAAAAATCTAAAATGATTATCTTCTCAACCAGCCATTGAAAAACACTTTGCAAGAAATCCAGAACTCCTAATAGTACTACACCAAAACTAAAACAAGCAGAAGGGATCGTACTGAAGCAAAAGCTGTGCTACCAGTTGCTGCACATCTGGTACAATCACACGGTACCCAGAACAGATCACTTCCTGTGTCAAGTGCCACCATAAACTTCACTCCTGGCGTTCCCAGTTGAACTGTTGTATAATGCAAACTGTTTGAATCTCCAGAAAAGCAAAAGAAAGGAGAAAGTTAAGGAAAATAAGGGAGCAAGTTCCAAGAAATAAAGACTAATTCAAGAAGTGGGCAATGCAAGGTCTTTCGAGCTCATAAAATTAAATTAATGATTAATCTTCATCAATTAAAAAGAAATATATATGCAACTTGCAATTTCCAAAAAAAAAAAAATAATAAAGAAGAAAGAAAAAGAAAGAGAACGACATTTGCAGCAAATAAAAGAAACATACAATCCCAGTGAGCTGATCCGAAATGTGGAGTTCCCATCAGAGAATGCAAGGGGTGCATCATCAACATCATCTATATCAGAAAGTTTGCGGCCTCGGAGGAAGCGATCGCGGTCGGCCAATTCGGCATAGTACTCGAAACTCCCCTTTTCAGGCCACCGATCCACCGGAGAGAGCTTTCCGGCACTAGTCTCCGACCATTTCTTGACAGGCTCGGAGAAACGGTGATGCATCGTGAAGGTGAAGATGCGAGCATGGCAGCAGGTGCAGAAGCTCCAAACGGAAAGCAAGAGGAGGATAGTTCGGCACAAAACAAGCATTCTTCTATCAACGTGGGAACCAAAACCCTAAAAGACCTCCAATTGAAACCATATGATTTGGTACAAATAGAAAGAATTAGGGTTTTATGATTTGGTTTTCTCAGAGAAAGAGAAGATCTTGAACTTGTGAGAGTGAAGAGAGTGTGAGATCTCGAATTACTGAGACAGTGAGTGAGCGAGTGAGTGGAGCTAGCGTATGCGGATTTCGCGCTGACACGTGGGTGGGCCCTAGGTGACTTTATTTGACAGTTGAAGACGGTTGAAATTGCAAAGTGGAGACTTCAAGCCTACGTTACCGTTATCAGCTTTCATAGTTTGAATTTAACAAGAAAGACACATACGTATAACTCTTTTTTAAGTATAATTTAAGAATAAATTAAAGGATATATATTAAATATAAATTAAAGGATATATATTAAATATAAATTAAAAGTTTGTGAGGATCTTTTCTAATGACATCTTTTTGAAAAAAAATTAATAAATAAGATATATTGTAAAAAATTGAAACTTTTTTTAAAAATTGGCAATTTCTAAAATAGAAAGTAATAATTCAGTTTATGTAGACATGATGTACTGCACTCTCAATTCAGTTTAACGAATATTATTCAGTTTCAAAAAAAGTAATAAATTACAATCTCTTAATTTGAAAGATTTTTTTTTTTTTTTTGGTTTGGTGTTTAGCTGGTAAACAAGTGAGGGTGAAAGTGCCAACATGCAAGCAGCATGAGGAAAGTAGGTGGAGGTGCACTGTATACCATGCCTCACTAGCATAGGATTCCTTATAATTTTTTGTTCAAGCAAGGGAAAGTGTGTGTGTGTATATGTTATTGTTGTTTAGTGACAATCTTATTGAAAATGCACCGCCATGTGAAATGAAGTCTCTGTACATTTTGGAATTATTTAGTGGAATTGAGATTAGTAATGTCTTTTTTGCATTATTTTCTCTAACATCAGTCATAAAAGAGAAGGAAAATTATACTATTTTTTTTTTCAATTATAGACAAAACTTAACTTATTCAAGTCCTATTTAAGATAAAGTAAATATTAATGGAGTTACATGGGACAATGTTAAAAAAAATGAATGAAACAATTCATTCTACTAATAATTGAAAATAATTTAGGTAAGTTTGAATGGTACTTCATTCATTTCACTAATTAAAATTAGAACAATGTTAAATCGTGGTTGAACCAGTATCTATATTATATTAATATTATATTATAATTAAATGAATAAATTACTTAAAATAAATATATTATAAATTTTATTACATGTAAAATAAAATAAAAAGTAATTTATCTTACATATTCATAAAAAAAATTAAATATATAACATTTACTAAATTAAAAAAATCTAACATTTACTTTAAAAAAACTTAACATTTATTAGTTTTTTTTCTCTTGTAATTTGTACTTTTCATCTCTTTTTTCTACCATATTAACTAAATATTTATTGCAATTTTCTACCTACTTTTATCTTATTATAATTTTTTATTTATAATTTTTATTTTATTTTTCTTTTCATTTATTTTTTCTTTCTCCTCATTTGCTGTAGATTTTCCTTCTCCTCCTCCTCCTCCTTCATGGCGGTTTCTTAATTGGTGAATCAACAGTTTTTGTTGATGAATGACTAATTTTTACTAGTTTTTATCAAAATTTGACTTATTTTAAAAAAAATTTATTAATTTTTTGTTGGCTGATTTTATAGTTATTTTAGATTGGACCAACTGGTTCAACTAAAAAATTAATGAATCAATCACTTGTTTGATTCAATTTTAAAAACAATGGTATAATATGTGATATTATAATTTAAAATTATTAGCATGATATTTATAAAACCTATATTTAATATGATAAATTGAAGGTATCTTACATTTTAATTATATAAAATGGGAATGTTTAGATTGCAAATATTAAATATTTTATTTACTTATTTAATTTTTAAAATATAACTTAAATAAACTATCTTTAATTTTAAATAAAATAGATCTGAAAAATTTATATTATTTATTTGTTATTAATCAAAAAATAAACTATATACAGTTCTTTATATTTTTATTATATAATTTTTTAATCAAAATAAAAAATTTTAATTTTTTTAAAAGAACAAATTATGATAAATGAATTATATTCTATAAATCATACATATATCAATTTTTAATTAAAAAACTTAATAATAATATGATATAAAAATATCACATAAGTTTGTTCCTTAATAAATAGATGTCATGCTTTAACATGAAACTATAATTTATATTAGGTAAAATCACATTTTATGTCTCTAAACCTTACATTTAAAAATTTTAAGAATATAAAAGGTGTTTTTGTGCTTTATATTAAAACAATTAAGTCATTTTATTTTCTTATAAAAAAGAATAATATTATGCAAAAAGTTAATTGTATAAGAACTTTTTGCAATATATATTAATATCATAAGAATTTATAAAATAAAAAATAGGTAAATTTTAATTAAAATTAAAAAAGAGATTAATATAATTTACTGCATAAAAATATGAGATTCTAAACTTTCCATTATACCTAAAAATTTTATAAATAAAATTTGTCAAAAATATTTTTGGTCCTTTAATTTTGGGTTAAGATTCAATTTTATTTTATATGTCTTTTGTACTCAATTTTGTCTTAATGTTTCACACAGTTTCAATTTTTAATGAAAAATTTTGACTTATTTGTACATTTTGGCAAACATTCACTGTTAAATTTTTAAATAGATAAAAAAATTTAATTCATTTAAGCATATAATATATGAAAACTTATATTGGACAAAAATATGCCTTCACATAAATTTTAAACATTTAAAATTTCAGAATGGTCACTTTCTTCAGTCTTTAATACCCCACTAATGCATATTTTCTTTCGTAATGAAGCAAGCAATGAAGGCACAAGAAAAAATAATAATAAAGCAAGCAAAGTCTACTTTATATTCCTTTATTATCATAGAGTTGAAAAGATTTTTTTTTAATTTTTAATTAATTTTTTATAATTTAAAAATTTGTAATTCAATCTTTATAATTTAATAATTTTTTTAATTAGTTCTCAAACTTAAATTTTTGTCAATTTTTTATTAAATTTTAATAATACGTAAATTATATATCACCTTAACATTATGAATTTGTTTATTTCAAGTTCATCTTCTTATATTAACTAACATAAATTATATTTCATTATATATATATAAGTTATTTTTATTATATTATTTATTTTTTCTCTAATTTTTTTATATAAATTATATATATTTAAAATGTTAAAATACTATAGGTTAACAACATTAACAAACTTTAATATAATTTTAACAAAAATTTAATAGTCAAATTAATTTAAAATTTTGTATAATATAAAAACTCAATTATAAAATTTAAAATTGTAGAAACTTAATTAAAAATTAACTAAAATTATAAAAAATTTGAACATTTATTCCTTTGATCTAGTAATCATTCTTGAGGTTGACACTGGTTTGCAACAATTACTATTTTATACAAGATACATTCTTAATATCTAATATCTATGCAGATCATAGTATACACAAATTTGAACTCACAGAATTATGCTTTATACTAACTATTCTTTACAAAAAAAAATATTACACTCTCTTTTTTTAAAAGATACAAAAATTATACTCTTATGTTTTATTTCAAAAAATTTTATTTTCCTCTCCTCGAAGGTTAAAAAATTATAGTTTCATTATTTTGATTAAAATGCTCTCAGATTTATTACTTATATAATATAACATGTATTAACTATATACTTGACAAATATAAATTTTTTTAAAAAAATTAAAATAAATTTATAATTTCTAACTCAAATAAAAATATTTTTTAAAGTATTTTGATTAAAACAAATAAAATTATAATTTTTTTTATCTATAAGGAGAGGAGAGCATAATTTTTTAAAATAATAAAGATAAAAATGAGCATAATTTTTATATCTCTCAAGAAAGAGTATAATTTACTAAAAACAAAAAGAATTACCCTCCAAATGGTATAACTTATATCCTGTGCAAGTATTCATTCTTTCTTGGTTACAACAGTGCTGAGATTCCATTCTTGAGAATCACATTGGAGATGCAGAGGTGAATGCAAATTTATCAGAGAGTTTGGTGCGTGAAAATGGAGAAACAAGCTCCATTTGATGAAGAAACTGCACATCATGAATTAATGGATTCTCTGTTCTTCGTGGAGGAGAGCCTGAGTAACAAGAAGGTAAGCACCCACTACATACCAATTCCTTTCCATATGAATTCTGCACAAACATATATACATTAATTATATTATAGCCATAAATCATCTATATATTTTAATTAATTGATTCAGCTAGTTTAATTTAAAGCCAGAACCTTTTCATCAGTGATCATGTTAAGAACTTCACTTTCTTCATCAGCATTTGGTTGACTGGTAAAGGAATAATGAAATTCAACCAAATCAGAAAGCATAATCACAGAATGAAAGAAAGAACTAGTTAAAAATATATAAACATTATCATAACATGAAAGTGCTGGAAAAAATGGATGATTTCCACAAAAAGCTAAGTGATCCTATATAATGCTGACACTTGATTTATAATAAGAAAATAAAAAAGACTACAAAATTAGAAGTTTAGACTATACAATTAGGGTGAAGTAATATAATCCTATTTCTCATATCCGAAAAAATATATTTTTCTCATTCTCGAAATCCTCTGAATTCTCAAACTAGTCCTGTTTGCTTGAAAAAGTTTAAAATAATCAATTTTTTACCAGTGTTTGATACATCTGAGTGGCTTGAGGAATTCAGGTATGGAAGGTGGGAGCCTTCTGGGTTTAGGGCAAAGGGGTTGATCATCATATTCATATCCTCCAGATTCAAGCTTGTTTGAGTCTGTAGTTGAACCAGCAAGGTTGCTTTTTACTGCTTGATGATGCATATTAATGTTTCTCATGCATATGTATGTATGTATGTATATATATATATATATACCTTTTTTCTGACGAATGATGGACTTGCAAGGTAACGTAGTGGATTTATGTATCCTGTAATTGAGATGGGTTTAGTGAAGAAAACTAACTAACTATCAGTTACATTGAAAGAATAGCCACACATTAGTGATGAGTGGAGTGGAATTGAGAGCAAGTTCAAGTGGGAAGACTGTATTTTTATGGCTCAGAGTGTATATAGCAATGCTCTCTTTGACTAAGTGCCATTCATCTCTCCTAATTCTTCATTTCTCATATTTTCCTACAATTTTGTTGGTCCAAGTGAATTCCAACATTCCAATATATGCTTCAACCCTTGAACCTTTAGGTTTATTATATAAACATTTAAAATAAAATAAAATAGTCTATTTTATGATAATTCTAAGATTTTCTGATTATTAGTTTTCAAAATTATATATTATATAATATAAAATGAAATAAGTGATGTGAAAGGAGGAAAAAAAATAATGAAAAGTTACAACATAAAAATGATGAACAACATAATTTTTTTATTATTTAATTTATTATTTTAAAATATAATAATTATTATAATATTAAAAACATGACATGTACTTTTATACATGTGAAGACTCTAGTATTTAGTATCTGTTTTATCAGTGTTGTTTGAATAAATACCCATAAAAACACACATACACCATCCATGAAATTTGAGCTTTAGATTGGCCAACCAGTGTTTTTGGAATTTGGACCAAGTAAATCAAAGAGTGGAAATGAAAGAAAAAATTTTAAATTGATATTTTCTTAAATTTTGATCTAAATATACCATTTAAAAAAAAAAAAAATATATATATATATATATATATATATAAACGTTGGGGGTTGATAAAATAGATAAAAAGGTATAATTTTATCATGTCTTACAAAAAGGTAATGTAATACTTTAAGAGATATTGTCTGAAATCTGAATTATGATTTTTAGACCATATTTGAAGAGATATGTTACCTTTGTAATTGTATTGTTACTCTTGGGTTTTCTTTAATAGTACTTTAAGAGCTATTGAATTGTAATTGTGTTGTTAATTCTTTTAAATATACCTTTTCTTTAATTGAATCTTTTAAATTTAAAAAATAATACATATTTTTATATTTCAAGAAATTTTAAAAAAATATTTAATTTTTAATTCATTTTAAATAATTTTTTTCTGTACGAGACCTTTATTTTTTAAAATATGAAAAAACATATCATTTTTAAAATGTAGAGATCCTAAAATCATCTATTTCTATTTCTAATGTCACCGCAATAAATACTTAAATAAGAAATAAAACTGTTCAACCATCAAGAAAGTCAATATTATCATACTAGGTCCCGAGTAGTCTTAATATGCTGATGAGCAATTCTAAGCAAGAAATCATAATGAAATTTAAATAAAAATGAGTCCTAAAACTATGATAAAGCAAAGTATCCCAGTCTTCATTTATCGTCCTTAAATTACACCAATCATCCAGATCACAAACACTAAATCATAAATTATAATTACAAGAACAATATTAAAATAAACCAATAATTCTGTCTACATTTGGTTGCAGGATCCTCCAGCTAAATAAATGGCCGAACACCATATATGGTACAGCAACTGGGGATCCTTTTAACACTTGAATGACAAACATTAATGATTCACAAGTATTTTCGCTAATCAATCTAAGTACAGAAAGATAACAACTCCAACTTAATTCTTTTTCCTTCCCCTTTGCCAGTAGTAGGCGAGGCTGTAACTTCACCAATCATTTATGAACATGAATTCAAGAGGACATTATGTTGTCAAAATATCTGGAATTGTTGGGGAATGAGTCCCTAGTACTCTACCGCCAACATCAATGAAATTCTCGTATCCAGGTAGAGGGCTAACCTTCCCATCAGCATCTACCTGTACAGGATACTTCAGGATATGTCCCTGCAGCAATGAGAAGTTATCAGAAGTGTATCTCCTCCAATTATCTTCGGCAACTCCATTCACTTTCCGCACACACTCCAAACTCCCTGGTTCCTCAAAAGTTGTTTCTAACTTCCCAAGATGCTCTCCCCACAGTGACATTCTGTAACCATAAATCTGCAGGCACATAAACATCATTTCAACCATCCCATGCTAAGCAACACAAATACCGATGCACAACATGATACGAACATTGTGACAACCAAAAATATAATGGCAATTTTAAATGTCATAGTATTTGATGAGTATTTGATGGGTTTTGAACATGATACAGCTGTGTTTTTGAAGTATTGGTGTTTCATAGATCCCATTTAATTCAAACATCAGATGGTAAAATATAGGAGACAATTGGGTGATCTTTGAGGCATCAAGTATTATACCACGAAAGAAAGGACATTTTACAGTTACAGATATACCACAAACGGCATGAGAGAAATATATAGTCATAAGAATGAGAAGTGAAACAAGACCCCGTCTTTTTAGTTTACTCGTCTATTGCATGATTCAGCAATTTAGTAAATGGAAGAAAGTAGTACTCAGTACGAGATAAAGGTGACTTCGAGTTCCAGCTTTACCTATGTATAATATAATATCAAATACTAGCATTTTGATAAATTGGGGAAATATGGTCATTTGGTAATATATATATGATTCCTAGGTCATTAGTGTGATCATGTGTAATGTGTAGAGATTATTAAAATACTTATACCTTATGGATATCCATAAAAGTTTGAGTACGAAGATTCTTAAGGAATTTTTATGAGCGCAGGTCCAAGTGATACCCACCCACCCTGTACAGAAGCCTACAGTATATATACTTGTATGTAAGTTGTTATGTCAGATAAACTTACCAAAATTTGTTACATCTGTGTTTAGAGTTTGAATAATATAATTGTTGCAAAACCTTTTTTTTTTTGGTAATTTTATATAAAGAAATTTCACACGGAAGACATTTGGTATAGTATTATCTTAACTCTGTCAGCTCACATACTATAGGTATCTTAGATGTCAACATTGCATGACAGCGTTTAGTATGCTCTCATCTCACATACTACGTGATAGATAACATGGTAATATTTTCACATCTCAGGCAAAAGAGTCTTAGATGACTACTAAAATATTTTGTAACGTCAAAAGGATAATTTTTTCCTTAGTTACCAAACCCTCATCTTTTCATGACAATTAACATAAAAAAATTAGTCTACAAAAGATTAAAGCATGCATAATATAGTACATAAATTATATTGTACATTATTTTTATATGAAGAAAACAGAATAAATTATACATGCATTTTCAAAAAAATTTTTAAAACATTTTTCAATTTTATTTCCATCCACAAATAGTAAAAATAGTAAAATTCCACCAATTTGTCATATCAAACATAGGTATTATGCATAACATAATATCTAGTATTATAGTAAGTATTTCATACCATAGAATGTAAGATACTATAATATATGAGATAACAGTATATCAAATGCCTACAAAGAGGAGTCTTAATTTCAGAGAAAAAAAAATTCTCATTTTAAAAATCCTTTGGGTAATTGAGTTTGGATCTGAATCAGAGTCCAGATTCAGGGATTTAGAAATTCATTGGGGACAGGGACGGGAATCAATTTTCTTACTCATTCAGGTTCAAGATTCAGGGATTTAGAGATTCATACCTTACTCATAATCATCCCTAAAAATATGACATGTAATTTGTAACTAGAGAAAGAAAAGAAAAAATGTTCAATTTGAATATTTGCTGCAAAAAGAAAAGATTATTATGGAACACAAACCTGACCATAGGGATGCCTTTTTCTTGCAAACCAAGTGTGATGAGGTTGATATGCACCCATAGCTATCTCAGTATCTTTCGTACCAGCCATAGATCTTTGGTTTATATTAGCAGATCCCAATATAACATACTCATCATCAATGATCATCCCCTTAGCATGCACATATATCATAAATCGACGATTTTTATGCGAATTGGAGACCTGATTAGAAAATTTTACTTACAGCCAATTCTTGAAGTGCAATAACATTAAGTTATTGATTAAATCAGAATTCCACCATGCCATGCACCTTTTATGTAACCCATAAAATTTTTTAAAAAAATCTGAATTCCTTTGCATGATTAAAACAATGTAAAATTGACAAGATATGTAATTGGGTAACAAATTTGACTACAATACCACAATATATCTACAGTAACTAAGCCTATTGAAAAACTAGCATATATGCAAAGGCTACTGGTTCATAAAGACATAAACATAGTTAAAGCAAAATCCAGCAGCCTTTTACGGTCAAATTTCAGCGAGGATATAAGCTGGGTGAAAAATCACATAAAGGAAATGCATCTCTAAACTCCTTTTCAAATGGAACCCAGGGAAGATGTGAAGAGATAAAATATTAAGCTCATTTGCAGCTAGTAAATTAGTCAAAGCTGAACAATAGGTCTGTTATTATCCAAATGACAAAAGATGAATGTACTAATTTAGAAGATGCTGCCTATACAACAACACAAATGAAGCCTTTTCTCACTAAGTGGGATCAGCTACATAGATCAAATAATGCCAACGTATCCTATTTTGACTCATTTCTATAATTAGATTGTTGATAGTTAGATCTATCTTAATAGTTTCTTCTATTATTTTTTATTTTTTTGGTCTCCCTCTAGCTCTAGATTTTGGGCTATTTTTCATTTGATCCACTCTTCGTATAAGAGCCTTTATTAGTCTTCTCTATACACGACCAACTCACTTAAGGCACATTTCTACCAATTTTTCCATGATAAGTTTTATGCCAACTTTCTCTCTAATGCAATAATTCTTAATCCTATCATTTCTAGTATATCCACTCATTCATCGCAACATTATTATTTCTGCAACATTAAATTTTTGTTCATGTTGACTTTTATTGTCCAATATTCAGTACCATACAACCATACAAGAAGTCACAAGTTTTAAGTATTTGGAGACTATAATACAAAATGATAGAGAAATAGAGGGAGCGTAAATCATAAGATCCACGTTGGGTGTATGAAGTGTAGGAAGACTTTAGGTGTTATTTGTGATAAAAAAGTACCACTCAAACTTAAAAGAAAAATTTTATCGCGCCTGCATTATTGTATGGTACTAAATATTGAGCAATGAAAAATCAACATAAAAAAAAATTCAACATCGCAGAAATGAGAATATTGCATTGAATGAGTGGATATAATAAAAAAGATAGGGTTAGAATAAGCGCATTAGAGAAAAAGTTGGGGTAACACCTATTATAGAAAAGTTGGTAGAAACATACCTTAGGTGGTTTGGTCATGTACAAAGGAAGCCATTAGAGACTCTTGTATGAAGAGTTAACCAAACGGAAGGTAGTTTAATAACTAGAGGTAAGGAGAGATCAAAGAAAACAATAAGAAAAATTATTAAGATGGATTTAACTATAAATAACCTAACAATAGAAATGAGCCAAGATAGAATACATTGGCATCGCTTAATCCATTAAATGACCCCATCTAGTGGGAAAAGACTTTGTTTTTTGTTTTTGTTATTGTTGTATTCAATACTATACAATAATGTAAGTCTTATAGCCATGCGATAAAAATTTTTCCTTAAGTTTAGGTGAAATTTTTCTCACAAATGACACATGAAGACTTCATTTCATCTACCCAGCTTGAGTCTTCGGATTTACATTCTCCTCTATTTCTTCATTATTTGTATGATAGTCCCCAAATACTTAAAACTTGTAATTTGTTTGTATGGAATAATTTCTAAGTTTCATCTCTACCTTATAATTAGTGTACCTTTCACTAAATTTACATTCCAGAAGATGTTGCCTATATGTGACCAAAATACAAATATAAAGTTGGTTTTTTATTGACAATGGATAATCTAAAGCTTAGAGAGAAACAGAATGATCTTTCCGAATACAATATCTTTTTACTGTGATATTATTGGCAAATGACTCTTATTAGTTATTATCATTGTTGTCAATTAAAAATAAAAATTTCACCTACCGTAGTTGAGAACCAACTATATCTTTTAAACCAACTACGTATGGTTAAAATGCCAATGAACTTTATCTTAAGGAGGAATAATAGAGTCATCATGTGCCTAAGGCATTAACAAGGATAAAATTATGTCTGAAACAATTACCGAAGCACCATTTGAACTTAAGCTTTCTTCATCAAATTCTTCCCGGTTGCCAAGGCAATAGAAGTTGAGGTAATCTTGTGGGTGCAAATCAGTAAGTTGCATTGATTTCAATTCACTTGCAACAACGTCATACATCATTTGCATTGTTTGGCCCTGAATACAGCAAACAGAACTGAATAAATATATTGCTGATGGTTTTCTGACCTTCGAAGCATCATAAAGTTCATGTTATATATGGTAGATTTCCACCATGGGACAAGATTCTAAATTTTACTTATTAAATAGTCATAGTACCTGCCAAAAGAGAATTTCTTGCATAGCCGCTGAATTAGGATCACCCTCTGGCCACATTGGTAAAACAATATACACTGCAAATCTCTCCTTGGCTCTGATTTTACTAGCAATTTTCAGTGCCAATTCCATTGGAATGAGATTATCCGCCCCTGCACACAGATGACAACAAATGACTTGGAAACAACAAAATCAAATAATATGGAAAATAAAATTGAACTGTTATATGCAACTAAGCTGCATCTTATAAATAAAGAAATGGTATAGGCAACTATTCTGCATCTTAAGATTAAGACTTTGAGCCTGACCTGCATCTTTATAAGATGGCCAAGCATATGATGATCCAAGAAAATATTGGTTTTCAATATAGATGAAGTGTTGAGCAGATCTAATCGCCTGAATGTATCCTGTTTGAATACTTTTATCTATTACTAAATCTTTAGCACAGGTAAGATTCTGCATTAAAATAAAGCCATTAGAAACTGTGATACATGATTCAAATCACTCAAGCAAATAAGATATTAAACTTAATATACAGGTCCAAATTTCACTAAAGAGGTAAAGAGTCCACTTGAGTCAATATATTTTAAGTTATCCTTGAAACAAATATAATCAGATGAATTCAAGAGGAAAGCACAGGTAATAGTAAATAAACCTGGGACTGAGCAACATCAAAATTCTTGGGAAACCCTTTCAGGGATCCTGAATCAATGGAGCGAAATATCTGTAAAATTATATAGCCAAATAAGAATTGGAAAACAGTCCAACAAAATGGAAGATCTCCCAGAACAAACATTAATTAATGCACATGGAATATTACTCAGCCAAACTTGCACTTTCTAACCTGAACATGCCAGTTTTCAGGATCATTTTCCTTGGTAACCCACAACACAGGGTCATCTTCTGGAACAATTGTGGTACCCTGACCATCCATTGGGAAAGGCAAGGAAGGATTTGACTTCTCAGAGGAAGGACTTAATATCCACGAGATGCGTTCTATTTTCAGTAATGAGTCATCATGCCAATGAGAAGCCTTTTTGAAAAGAATTCCAAATTCTTTCCATTTTGTTGCTTTTCTCCAACGCTGTTCAAAATTAAGAAGAACATCATATGCAGCAGGCCCATCTAGTCTGCAGTGCAAATCATGCCACGGTTGCCTAGGAGCCCTTGTTCCAGCCTATCACAAACAAAAGATAAGAGCTGTCACAATAAGAACATCATTCCTCCACAATCTATTTTCTAACTAAGGCCGATAAAGTTGATATCTCAAACTGTTCTAAGACATCATTTAAAACAAAACAAACAAAGAAACAAACAAAATCAAGTTTCATCAGTAAATTCAAAGTCAGATTTTGGCACTTGAGAAATATAATATAATACTAGAAATGTGATATAAAGTTCTCTATAGAAGGCCAACCTAAAAGCCCACTCGAGAGTCAAGACTCAATACAGCTCCGAGATGAGCTCTGATGGGCTAACCCTTCAAATCATAACTTAGGGCCTTAGTTTTGATAAGACTTTATGGATGATATTTCAGGTATAAATTTTATGTGAAGCTTCTAAACACTCAATGGTCAATGCACAGTAATCTAGTGTAAATACCATTTTCATAAAATCTAAACAGTGTTGCCCTTCAACCAAGTAGCTTAGGGTTTACTACTGTATTATGGATGACATTACAATATAAATTTTATTGAGAAGCTTCTATTTTATATACCTAGTGACCAAAAAGTGGATAATGAAAAGTTTAGACAGCACCTCTCTTACAACCTAAGTGGAAGAAATATATGTAATGCTTAACAGATAAGTGTGTCCAACTGAGTGACAACTTACTGAAAATGTAGGATTGTGAAAATCACCCAAAAACACTGTATCAAGATCACGAAAAAGTCGATGCTCAGGCGTGTCATAGCGACCATCACATAGATCAAGGCCTCCTAAAAATGCAGTTATCTTACGGTTATTACCAGAAGCTTGTGTATCCACAAGAACACACTTTTGGTGATGTGTGAAAAGGGTTCCAACAACCTGTATACAAAATTCACACAAGCAAATTTTACTAAGTTGTTTGTCTCAAAAGACATGACAATTAACAAAGACCAACGAAAAAATTAATGATATTATCAATCGGGGAAAATGAATAGGAAATTCAGAATAAACGGGATGTATTTGTTAGAATAGAGAAAGAGTAGGACATATATTCCCATGCTCCAGTTTGCATCTATGACTACAGATACAGGGAAGTCGCCACCTCCAAAGTTTAGCTCAAAAGAATCTTAGCTCATACTAAAATCAAAATAATAATAACAATAATAAAATAATGATAACAATAATAAGTTAAAATAATTTCACACAATTAAAGTCGTCAACTGCAGCTCAACAAACCAAATCTAATTTATGGAACGTAAGAATAATTACTTGCCTGTTGCTTCATATAACTCAATTTGCTGCTAGCATACCGAGGTGCAAGGACACACATAACAGAGGAATGTTTAAAAAACTTCCTGGTTTCTTCATCATGCGTCTGCATTACTCCAGCCTGCACTGAAAGCTCAATCAGATCAGGACTCAAAAATACTAGTTACACTAGTACACTTCCTCAGATATTAACTACCAATTGATCACCAATAATAAAAATCTAAAACTTAATAGTGGCAACTGGCAAGTTTAATTCAAAATGGGACTTGCAATTAAGAGTCTCACCGACTTCAGGAATAACTTGTCATGGGAAGTCTTATCATCCCAAACCAGCAACAAAATTCGCACCCCTTCTGCAGACTTGTACTTGAGCAGTTCGCCAAGAGTCAAATCCCCACCTCGTGGCGGAGGCCCGCTGGCTTCCCTAACAATCTTCACTTTGTGGTAGATTGACCAACCCACAAGATAAACCATATGATGAGCCTCAGATATAGCATAACAAATATCTTCCCAACACTTTCCATGCTTATACACCAGACCTCCCTCTAGCTTAATTTCAGGTAGAATCCCATCAGGAACATGAGCATCTTGGTACAATCTCACAGAGCTTCCTTTCCGCACTGGAAAATAAGTATGCCTCACACCCTTGTGTTCCGGATCAGCCGCAATGCCTCGCTGGTATAGCGAATTGTCTTCAACAGCTATAAACTTCATTTCAATACGAAGAGCAGTTTCGGGCTTGGGAGGCTTACCGGAGGATCCAATAATAGGGAACCATCCAGTTATAAGCTCACCGGAGGCAATTCTCTGTGCAGGAATCTTTACAGTTCCCACAAGCTCAGCACCAAATACGTCGTCGTCTTTAACCCGAAACTCCAAATCCTCCGCGGGGTGTGCCAAGGGGATATTGAATCGCTCATTCCACCGAGGGTTCAACGAATTCTTTATCACATGTGTGCGGGCAACAGTCGCTTGCGGCACCGAAACGGTGACGTATGAGTCGCCTGAAATAATCCTCCGGCGGCGGTGGATTTTGTGGTCTCTGCCGTCGCCGGAGTCGGAGGAGTGGAACTTGATAGTGTCACAGAAGGTGATGCATCGGCGGAAATGCTCGGAGACAAGATCCATGTTTGGCAACCGTCGAGCCTCAATGATTGTCAAGTCCAGGTCACCGTGAAGATAGCTGACCCCCTTCTCGCGGGAACCATTGTCCGCCATAGCAGCAGAAGAGAGAACGAGAGTGAGTTCGATAACGGCAGAAGCAGAAAAAGGAATCTTTTGGAAGATAGGAAAAGCAGAAAATGAAAAGTGTGAAGGCCTTGCTTCGAATTTTGAACCAAAATCACGTGGATTTCAATTACTGACTGACAAAGCTATTGTGGCGGTTTCTGGTTTTGGCTTTCTTCGCTTGCTTGTTGCACTGCGTGTTACTGTGTACCTGTGTGGCGCCATCACAAATCTTGAATGTGTTTTTTAAATCTCCTACAGTGTTTCCGTACATAACATAATAATATTAAACTCTTAATATTTGATTAATACAAATTATAATTTTTATTAATTTTTTAAACTTAAAATTATTAATTATTTATTTATTTATTTTTTAATTAGTACTTTTCACACATTGGTAGGTCAAGATTAGATGAAACAATGTACTACTTTGATTAATCAAATATTGTTTTAAAATTTATAATATTATTAAGTTATGTTAAATTTGAGATTAATTTTTGTCTAGTTAAAAGTGTCAAGGTAGTACCTTCTCAACAATTGTGCTTTTCTGAAAATTGAACTTAAGATAGTACCTTCTCAACTAATAATTTAAATGTAACCAACAAATTATTAGTTGAATCCTTAAAAGTGTGCTAACTCATTGTTTATTTCCATGCCCTAACTCAAACAAAATATTAATAAAATTAAGGATATTTCAACTATCCTCACTTTTAATTTGAGTTCTTTTAATAAAGTTTTCAAATTTTGAGCATATTTTTTAATTAAAAAAAAGTTAAACTTACATATCAACCAATAATACAAGTGAAAGGTCACCTAAGAGTTAAGACTAGGTTTAAGAAAATGATCATAAATTCAATTGTCTTTTTGTAAGAGAAAAAATCTTAAACATTAAGGGTGAAAAGAAGATATTTATACTATTATACAAAATTTCAAGTTTTTTAATATCTGAAAATTATATTTTTTTTATATTAATAAAATTCATATGAGATATTATAAAATGTAAATAATTATCATAAAATTTTTTAAAATTAATATACATTTTATTGTGCATGAATCCCACTCAATTTTTTTTTTAAATTACAGTTCATGACTTAAAAGTCTGAAAAATAATAATGTAAAGAAGCAGTGTGTTTGAAATGTAAATAAATGCCTAAATGGAGGGTATTTGCAGTATTGACGGTAAGAATGAAAATTGCAAATTGATGGGCCAACGGCCAACTTCGAAGTTGCAAGTTGGTGCAGTGAGGTAAGGGTAGTGGAGAGTGGGACTTGTTCACAATGTTTCATACTTTCCTTTGATTTGGAATTTTGGATAAGACGAAATGGCTGTAAATTAAAACAGAGGTCCCACAATGTGGAACACGATGGGTTATGTTTGATTGATTCGCCTATTAAATTAAAATCATGTCTTACCTTTTAAAGTAAAATAATAATAATAATAATAATATTATTATTATTATTATTATAATATCTTTAGCATTTTAATTATTAATCTCATAAAATATAGTTAAAAATATATTTTATTTTTATTAATGTTTACATAATATATTATTCACTTAAATTTCAATTTATAACAAATTATTTATTAAATTATTT
The DNA here is from genome assembly GCA_031216115.1 of Senna siamea. Taxonomy (NCBI): domain Eukaryota; kingdom Viridiplantae; phylum Streptophyta; class Magnoliopsida; order Fabales; family Fabaceae; genus Senna; species Senna siamea. The sequence goes on from CM062358.1 coordinate 17,853,529, forward strand.
AAAAATTAAAAATGATTATTTTTAGAATTATATTTAATAATTATATGTTAATCATATAATTTATTTTATTTTTCTTCTTTAATTTAATTTCACATCATGTACAAAAAAGATTAGAGAAGAGAAAGAAAATAAAACATTTGAGCTTTGTTAAATAAGATTTTAATATTTTGAATATTTTAAGGGGATGATTAGTTAAAAATAATAGTTTATGTTAATGATGTATTATATAGACATAGTTAAAAGGAGTAAAATGTATTTTTTCTTAATATATATATTATATAATATAAAATATATTATGTGAAAAGAGGGATAGAAAAAATAAAGATAGTGAAAATTAAAAAAAAATAGTAGAGTTAAATAACTTTTCATTGTTTAATTTATTAATTTAAAATAAAATAATAATTATTTTATAATATTATTTAAAAAATTAAAAAAATTATATGTACTTTTGTACATTCTAAGCATATAGTAATAATAATTAGAAACTTTGCATACATAATTTTTTAAAAAATTTTTGAAATATAAATTTTAAAAATAATTAGTATATTTTAAAATAATAAATTAAATAATTAAAAATTATTTAACTTATTATTTAGTTTTTGTCAATTATAATTTGTTATTATCTTTATTTTTTTCTCTCTTTATCTTTACATTACATATTTTATTTCATATTTTATATTATATAAAATATAATTTTGGAAAGCAATGACTAAATAATTTCAGAGGTCATTATAATATTGATAATAATGATTTTGCTAAATAGTTAAGATTTCATTTTATTAGTTGATAAAATTTTTTAATATTAAAAATTATTATTTTTATAAATTTTAAATCATTAAATTTTTCTATATATTAATCAGTAAGAAGAAATATTAACCAATGAAAAAAACCCTAATAATAAAGTTATTACTGACCAATTGGTAAAATATTTAATAATTTTGAATTCAAAAATTCAAAAAATAAATCTGCCCCAAAATTTAATTCAAAAACAAAATTCAATCATTAGAATTTTTTTACTAATTGAGGAGTTACTGTAATTAGTCAAGTTGTCAAAATAATTTTTTTAGAACAAAATTAAAAAACATGTATTTAATAAAAATATTTATAAATACTTTTGTTAATATTTAGAAGAAGTTAGTATTTGATGATTTTTTTTTAAAAAAACTGATTGTTAAATTATCGAAAGAACCATGTATTTAAAGTGGTGTGAAAAAAAATAGAGACAACTAATGGTTTTGAATGAAGTATAATTACTTTAAGAAAATAGTTTTTTTTTTTAATTTAGTCCTAAAGAAAAAGTTGCATCTTCTATCAAGCAATTATTTCTTGAAAGTTTAGCGAAACACTTTTTTTTAAAGAAAAAAAATACCGTTTTAAAAAATATGCAACTTTTTCAAAGTTAAGGCAAAAGGGCCATTAATCACACTATTTTTTCCTCCCATTTCCATTGGAAAATTAGGTTCAATAGTTTTATTTTGGGAGGACTAAAATACTCACACCTACACATAATTTAGTCCATTTGATTTAAGTTAGAATATTATAAAAATAAAAAAAAAAAGTTGACCAGTAGGTTTGGAAAGGATAAAATTTTCTTTAACCTCAAATTCGTCTTATATAAATAATTTAAATATTTATTTTTAATTATAAAATATACATTACTTTTTAAAACAAATGTATATATTAATCCTGACCTTTTCATTAAATCCTTTTTTTATATTTTCTTCTTCCCATTTCCTCTTTCTTTTCTTGGTATTCAGTATTGATTTGCTTTTTTTTTTTGGGTATTTTTTTTTTATATATATAGTGTTAGGAGGATATGAATCGTCAATCTAACTTAATTCAATCAATGAGCATTTTTGTCTTGTTATTTTGAAAAACAAAAACAATCAATTAGCTTTCTTCTGTTGAAAATAATTATGCTGACTTGGTCAAGGTTGCTAATGATGCTCACAATTGTTTATTGAAGAGGTCAAATTAAATGATAAGATGGTGAGTGAGAATTTGGATACCAGGTCAGATTCTCTTGTATATCAACAACTAATTTGTCTGAGTTATCAAATCTGCCAGTTGGAAAATCAGGTCATTATCTTGCTTGTGATTCATTTAGCATCTTCTAATTCAATCTGAAGATATGATGCTCTTAAGTCCGATTTGTTATTTTCTTGTGTTTGAACTAGTTTTAAATATTAAATTATCTAAATATAAAAAAATTCTACTTTAGTCTTTAATAAATATGATAATTTTTAATTTAATTTTTATTAATTATTTTTATTAATTTAATTTTTTAAAAAGATAAAAATATTTTTAATATTATCTTTTTCTTTAAATTCTATTCATTTCACATGTCTCATACACACTGAGCTATATAAGATAAAATGTTTTTATAAGCCAAAATTCCCTAAATTTTCAGTCTAAATCTAATCCCCAAATTTCCATCAAAATCCATTGAAACGAACCTCGAACTGAGTATTTTTCATTCTATCTCTTCACTCTGTTTTATCTCCCTCTTATAGTCATGTAAAGTATCTCGTCGTTCAATTCTTTGCACTTAAATAAGGACTAAATTGGCAGAAATAAACTGTAAAAATTAAATTAAAACTTATCATGTCATTTAAGAACTAACTTAAATTTTTCTTCAAAAAAAATGTTCCCCATAATAAAAAATTGCATCTTGACTAAAAGTTTGATGTATATTGACACTAGTAAGTCTACAAGAAATATAATTTACAGATACAAACGATGAATTAATACATTCCATTAACAACATTTCAGTTACTGATCGAGTACTGATTCACAATTCTGTCCGTTTGCAATATTATAGGATCAAACAAACAAGTATTGATCGGTCCGTTAAAAAAGTTGTGGTTACACACAAAAATTTTACTCTGATCAACGTGAGACTTGCAATCAACAGGTGCTTAAGTATTATTATCATATTCATATTCATCTAAGCAGGGAGAGCGAGACAACGAAACTATTAGACATCTCGTAAGTCCCCACCCAGCAGAGCTTTTAGTCCACTCCGACTTGCCTCAGTTGCTCCTCAACACTGACAATTAGTCTTGATATCTACATTATAGTAGCAAATTGACCAGTAATAAATAGATTAATGAATAAATTTTGGCATCGGAAATACAAAATACAACAAATCAAGGCCATTAAGGAGAAAACAAGTTCACCTACAAATACGATGATTCTTGGGTCTGGTCTAATAATTTTATTCAAAAGTTTCTCTTTCATTTTTTGTGTTCTGCTCCCATACTCTTTTCTTACACCTGTCTCATCAGAAGTTCAGTCCAAATCTATCTTTTCTCCTTACCATTATATTAGCAAAAAGTTATCATTAACTTCTTTCTTATCCAGATCTGATCATTATGACCACTTGCAGTAGAGTTTGTTTTTGTCTTGAAATTAAACAGATGTTTTACATTCATCGTTTGTGAATTGTCCAGTAGACAGATTCTGGGACACTGCTGGCCGAGGCTGCAATCAGGCTACAAAGAATATTATTCAATACTTTCTGGCCAAATAGATTCTTACCGCGAACCGTCCAATAAAATAAGAGCTTATAAGTCACACAACTCATGACCTCACTTCATTGAACACTATTGCTTTTTGTTCAATCAAATAAATCAAGGGGTGTAATCCTCGTCACTGTCAGTGACTGCACTTCAGAAAAGCACTAAAGTAATTGCCACTTAGTGTAATATATACCTCAGCGAGAACTCCGGTCATCCTTGTCACTTGTCTGCGGAGTGTACTGGCTGGTAGATGATGGTGAGTAGCCAGGTTGACTTGGTGAGTAACCAGTACTGGGACTGAAAAGTATCATAAAATCAAACATAAATAGATCACACTTAATCTATAGTTCTATAAACTCACAACTGTCAACAGTCAAAAAACAAGGTGCACAAGTGCATACCTGAATTGTGGAGAACTTGGGCTGTAATCGGGACTTACACCAGAATTGTATGGGCTAAAAAAGCACAAAAATATACGTAGTCACACACCTGATTTCGAACTAATGAACTCTTGAGGTTTTTATGACAGATTAAAGGAGTCTCTAACACCACCCTTGTGCTTAAGTTAGAGGGGATGACATATTGCTCCATTTGGCAGGAAAAATAGTAAATACCATGCACAATAAGCCAAATGCTTCCTAAGCATAGATAGCAAATGAAGTTCACTTACCTGCTGGGGCTGTATGTTGGGCTTGATGGAGAATAAGATGGAGAAGTTGGTGAATACGATGGTGACGTTGGGCTGGATCAAATAAAAAATCAGACATATTACTGGGTGGACATCCGAATTGGCAATTGATTTAAATTTTATGATTTTAAAATTTACAGAAATTAAGAAGCCAATGCCCAAACAGTAGCCAAAACTTTTAAAGTTCAATGAGTTAGTCAACTAAACAATTAAACGATTTGAAATCAAGAGAAAAATAATATCACAGAATAATGTATTAGATATCAATTATAAAAAATTCAACAAATGACTCACCTGTAATTTGGGGATGTGGGACTGTATGGACTTGATGGAGATAACCTTGGACTGCTGGGGGAATACGCCAGTGATGGACTGTACTTTGCTGACTGTGGATTGTAACTAGGGGAAGTAGGGCTATAACTTGGTGAAGTGGGACTATAACTAGGTGAAGTGGGACTGTAGCCAGGAGATGTGGGGCTATATGCAGGTGAAGTAGGGCTATATGATGGAGATGTAGGGCTGTAAGAGGGAGAAGTAGGGCTATAGGATGGTGATGTTGGACTATAGGATGGTGATGTTGGGCTATAGGATGGTGATGTTGGGCTATAAGAAGGAGAAGTGGGACTATAAGCAGGGGATGTGGGGCTGTATGCAGGGGAAGTAGGGCTGTAAGCAGGGGATGTGGGGCTGTAGCTTGGTGAGGTGGGGCTGTAGCTTGGCGAGGTGGGGCTGTAACTTGGCGAGGTGGGGCTGTAACTGGGTGATGTAGGCGAATAAGACGGACTAGTAGGCGAGTATGCAGGACTTGTTGGACTATAGCCTGGAGAACTAGGACTGTAGGTTGGGGAGGTGGGGCTATACCCGGGTGAGGTAGGGCTGTACCCAGGTGAGGTGGGACTGTACCCAGGTGAGGTAGGGCTGTAACCAGGCGATGATGGACTATAGCCCGGTGAAGATGGACTGTAACCAGGAGATGAACTAGGCGAGAATGCCATTCCACCAACATAGGGAGAAAATTGTGCATCATTAGTAGGTGACAGGCGAAGATTTGGGCTCAGCAAATAACTTGGAGACATCATGCCTTCATGGTAAGGAGTTCCTGAGATTGGGGATCGAGCAGGTGTCATGCCAAAATCCAGACCATCCATATAACTAGGGAGCTGGAGTTCAATAGCATTCTTCAGCATCTCATCATTGAGATACAGGGCACAACCTCCAGTTCCAATAGGGGCAAGCTGGCCTAACATAATATTTTCAGTGACACCCCTCAAGTAATCAGACTCCGCATATACTGCAGCATCAAGGAGAATGTCCACTGTCTCTTCAAATGAGCATCTCATCATCGGCCCAGTATCATTCCGATTAATCCCATGGCGGGTAATTGCCATCAAATGTCCCCGATAAGTCATGGTATCACAAAGAATAGCCAAATGCCGGTAATTGACATAAGAGCCATCAAAAGATATAACAACACGTAACTCATCCAGCAGAGCACGCCGAACTGCTTCAATACCAAGAACTTCAATCACTTCAATCAAATGATTGCTTGTTGTCCTTGATGCATCAACATCGTCATGACACATTACAGCTAAAAGGTTGACACCTTCAGTATCAAGCATCCACTCATCATGTGGCCTAAAACCTAGATTCTCATCAAACTTCTGAACTTTAGTATTTTTAATAAAAACTTTGTTTATATCTGGGATGCCCCGTAAAGCCATTTCTGTCAGCATGTTGCTCTCTATTTTCTTCAGGAAAACATCATCTTCAGCAGATTCATCCTGAATTTCTCCCTTGGGAGCTTCATCATTCATAATACGGATACGAAGTATAAGTTTTTCAGCATTGTCATCATTAAATATACATGTCAAATCATCATCAAATTCCAGGTTGATCTTTTCGGCAATGTCAGCCATGCTTAACTTCTTATCCACCATCATTTCACGATTTAATTCTATACGAAGCAACCAAGGTGATATTTTTTCAGGGGCAACTTCTTCATCAGGCATTTCATAGTAGGACTTCACAAAATCAATATCCTCTTCAATTATTGTGCTCATTGGATCCGGATCATACCATACTTCTGTAGCTTGTGTAACACTCCTAAGAGTAGTATACTCCAAGGCACATTGCACATTTTTTGCCTTCTCTTTGGTCTTGTTGACCTCAGGGTTCAGGTAGACAGAGAGAGAAGGTGTTTTGATTCTCTTTGCTACATTAATAATTTCCCTTAACCTAGGAACACCAAGAGTAACGTTCTTAGCACTAACACCAGCATAGTGGAAGGTGTTAAGAGTCATTTGAGTGGCAGGCTCACCAATAGATTGTGCTGCAACACAACCAATCATTTCCCCAGGGGCTACAAGCGACTGTAAGAATCGTGACTCAATTTCCCCCACAACCCACTCAAATGCCTCACGAGAAAGTCTGTATTCCTCCAAGACCCTTTTACTAGCAAAAGTACTGCGGAGAAGAATATTGAACAAGAGAGTTGCATTCTTCTGAGCTTCTTGGCTCAAAAGATCTTCACCTGGAACAACCTTCAATCTCTCCTGGAGCTTATCAATAGCTTCCACAATTTCCATGGGATGCATATCAGAAGGCCTTCGAAAATCAACCTTAAATGTCTTCTGAGCATTCCAAATAAGTCTCTTTAGATTAACAGGTAGAGGCAAAGAACTGTCACCAGTAGTTGCTATCTCAGTTGCAAGTTGGTATCTGTCAGCTTCAAGCTTTTGAACTTCAGCCTCAAACACATTGCGGAACTCCCTGATGGTTTTCAAATCCTCTACAGGTTCTTCGAGCATGTAATTAGGTTTCCAGTTTTCATCATCAAACTCATACCTGAAAACCCTATCAAATTCTGACTTTTTCATTTTTAAGGAATCCAACTTCTGTGTTTCTATCCACACAGCATCCATACCATCCTCTCCATACAGAAATTGAATAACATCTCCCAACGAGTTCCTAACTGTTCCATCATATTTAACCATAATATCCTCCATAGCCTTTACAAGTCGCCTCTGGATGTACCCAGTTTCAGAGGTTTTGACTGCAGTATCAATAAGACCTTCCCTCCCACCCATGGCATGGAAAAAGAACTCTTGAGGGGTTAGTCCACGAAGATAAGAGTTCTCCACAAAGCCACGACTTTCAGGCCCATAATCATCCTTTGTAAAGTGAGGCAACGTTCGATCTATGAACCCATATGGAATCCGTTTACCCTCAACATTCTGTTGGCCCACACAAGCAGTCATCTGAGATATGTTAATGAAACTTCCTTTTGAACCAGCTGTAACCATTGCTTTCAGATTATTGCTCTCAGATAAACTTTTCTGTGCACTGCTCCCAGCATCATCACGAGCTCTATTCAATGTCTGAAAGCATTTTAAAAAATAAATAAATAAAATTGAAGAATGCGTTAGAATCAACTGAAGAAGCAAGCAAAATAAATAAAGCATTGCAAAAGGGCAATCTAATGGGAGCACCTGATTCACTCTATTTTCAAATGACTCCATCATTGTCCGTCCTGGTTCAGCCTCCAACTTCTTCTCCTGTGCATCCCTAATAAGTTTTTTCACCTCCTCCTTAGCATTTGCAATAGTCTGATTAATGGTTTCCATAGTTGCTGCATCAGCAATGGTGTCACCAATTCCAATGGTAAAAGCATTCTGCAAAAGCCAGTAGTTGACAAGCCACTGAGTATGCCCAAGGAATTTGCGAGCCGCATCAGGGCCAACCTCCTCCCTATATTTAAAGCAGGAATATCAGTGGCTAGAAGGAAGAATACAGGAAAATTTCAATGAAATATCACCTAAACCCACAGAGACTTCAACATTATTTTCAAAAAATTCCAGGACACAAATAGCAACCCCATAGTAAGATGGATCTTCATCAATTAATTTTAAATGTGAATGCTAGAATAATAATTATATACTGGAACAGCATACCAAATGACATGTACAAGACTTCCAATAGATGTTCCAAGCGTCTTTTTACAAAGAGTTCCAGTAAGCAATTCCCCTTTCTCTATTCTGACAACAGTATCACCTGGAGTTACAAATCCAGTTTCACCCTCTTGGTGCCAGCTAGAATATCTAATGAGATTTATTTGTTTTGGTATGATGAGATTGAAAACTTGCTTTCCAGTCCACAATGGCTCTGGCTTCAATATTGCAGGAGCAGGAACTTTCCCGTCAAAATCTTCCCACCACATCAAAATATTCATAAAAACATCCTGCAAAGAAGAGCATGTCAAACTTCTAAATGAATCATATAAGAATGACAACACCTAAGTAAACTACAATGATAAAAGAGTTCAATGAATCGAACCTTGGTGATGAAGGTATCTCTCTTGGTAATTTTTCTGCATCCTAAGAGTGTATCTTGGACAATTCCCATAACTGGCCTATTTGACTGAGGTGACACAATGCATTTAGGTACCATCATCAGCTCCAAAACCTCTGCTCTAGTTTCAAATGACTGAGGAACATGCATATTCATTTCATCCCCATCAAAATCAGCATTATATGGAGAAGTAACCGATAAGTTCAATCGGAAAGTAGAGTAAGGCATGATTTTGATTCTGTGCCCCATGATAGACATTTTATGAAGACTAGGCTGACGGTTGAAGAGGACAAAGTCTCCATCATTCAAATGACGCTCCACCTAAAACCACAACATTAAAAGTTTTAAGAAAATGAAGAGAGTAGACCGCAGGTAGAAACTAAAACAAGTAAGCACAATGCCTTGTATCCAAGCTCCAAATGGTGATCACTACTTTTCTTCAAATATCGGAGATCAAGCCTTTGCCCATCATCTCGAATAATGTACTTGGCACCAGTTTTTCCAGGTGGGGGATGTGGTCCATATTCAACAAGTTCCTTCAACCTGTTTTTTATAGTTTCAATTATTTTTAGTTAAGAAGTATAAAATACATAAGTAACAAGCAACAAAAAGCCAATAAGAAGGTAAACCTTTCTATGTTATAAGGAGTCACTGTCTCAGGGTATGTAAGATTCAATGCAATACTCCATGGTACTCCCAATTGATCAATGTTAATGGTTGGATCTGGTGTAATCACTGTTCGTGCCGAAAAATCAACTCTTTTCCCCATCAAGTTACCTCTAATCCGGCCTTCCTTAGCCTTAAGCCTACTACATATTGATTTGATGGGCCTCCCTGATCTTTGTGTCGCCTTTAAAAAATTTACAAAAAAGAAATTAGATTAAAAGAAATCACCACAATGCATTATCAAAGACAATACTGGTTCAACTAGGCATAATATATACCACTATTCGGTACTAAATGCCTGTCTAAAAACAATCATACCCTTGGCAGCCCAGGCAACTCATTATCAAAATATGTAGCTATGTGAAACTGCAGCAACTGAGCAAACTCAGAAATAATATGTGCAGGAGATCCATTTCTCTCCTGTCGCTTCAGATTCTCATTGTGCCTGATGATCATTGCCAGCTGATGAGTTAGATCATCCTACACAAGGCAAAGTAGTAATTGTGATTGGCATATAACAAAATAAGATTACAATTTGCTTGAAAATACCACCAATTATATCAGTAGGCAGTAGCAAAAGAAAACCAATCTAGTAAGAACTGAGAACACACTAATCAGAATGAGAAAACACTTGCCTCACTTCTAGAGGATGTATCCATCATTACTGAAGGCCTCACAGGCGGTGGAGGGATGGGAAGAACTTGCAAAATCATCCAGTCAGGACGAGCGTACTTAGGATCCAAACCCAATAATTGGCAGTCCTCATCACTTATCCTTTTCAAAACACTAAGAACCTTCAACAGATTCAACAATTCATCATCAACATAAGTTCTGTAACAATGGATATATAAGTCATTAGTTCAGATCGCTACCCTTTCAGCAGTAAGAGTTTGTTTCCTTTCCACAAGTTCAGGGAGCTGTTCCTGGTCATCAGTTTTCTTCCTTTGAGCTTTGTACTCAGCAATCATTTTCATACCCTCAATAGTAAGCTTTGGTTGCTGGGCACCACATCCACCACGGCTCTTTTTAACTGGTTTTTCAGAGTCTTGAGCATGGACGTCAATCTCATCACCACCTTCACATTTGGTCTTGTTTTTGCAGGCATCTAAAATCTTTTTCAGCCTATTTTTGGGATTCCTAATCCTCAAAGCTTGCTTAAACTTGTGATCTTCCTGTGTAATAAACAAACAAATAAAAAATTGTAACACATTAACAGTTTTCTGCACTTAAAATAGAGAAGATTAAATAAGAAATCACAAAACAAAAGCCTGTCACAATGAAGGTAACAAAGCCGTACAAGAGAAAGAAACAAACAGCTATAACATAATAAAGGAAACCAACAATACGGAATTTGCGGACAAAGCAGAAAGACAAATACTTAAATTCCCATGATCAAACATGAGTAAAATCAGACATGATGGCTTCAGCCTTCTAGTGTGCGCATGCATGTGCTTAGTTTCTACGAAGCATGCGTGCACCAGAGAGTAAAATCAAAAATCTCACATAAAGGTGACTTCAAGTGTTTGCTTGTCTGCGTGCTTCATGCACAAATGAAGAGTTTGCCCATCAAGATAACAATATACTCGATGCATACTACTGAGAATTCACAAACTTGGAAACAAATTCATCTATGTCCATCCATTTAAAAGTCCAATTTACTGACCTATGGTCAGTTAACACTTAAAAGCATTGAATCACTGTCATATGGAATTCAAATTCCCATCCAAATATATACAGTAGCTGAGCAAAATCCATTTCTTCCCATGCAAAGACAATCAAGTACCTCTTCAGCTAGAATTTTAGAGCAGTTAAAGCAAACGCATCGCATAATGGTTAGGACGGTCTTTATGAAGCCAATATGAAACATGGGCTTGGCAAGCTCCAGGTGCCCAAAATGGCCCGGGCACTCGGCCATGTTTGCTGTACAAGTTTCGCACTTCATCTTTCTATCAATTGTACCAAGCCGGGGATCGCTCAATCCTCCAATCTTCGGCTTACCCCTTTCTGTTGTCTCACCGTGCTCAATCTGCACCACAGACATTTGCCTCTGCAAACCAAACCAAGAAACAATAAGTTCAGAAGCTACATTTACAAGTAGCTAAATCAATCAAACTCTCAAGCCTAGTAAAAGATTCCGATTTCCATGTTCCATCGGTTTCCCGGAAGCCAAACAAACTGAAAGAAGTAGAAATCGTAGCGAGAATTACGATCTCATCAGGGCTGAGTATGCCGAACTGAACCAGACGGACTTTGGCGACCTCGGCCGGAGAGTAGGGGAATCGTATATCCATGACGGTGTTGATTGAGAAGGAAATCTATGGCCTAGGGTTTGGGAGGGAAAGCTTGAAATTAAGTTCGAAACCAAGTTTCCCTGTCTCTGTTGTTTTGGTTTTTTCGATTATTTGTCGTTGTCGTACTGTTTGTTCCCCGACTTTGGGTTTTGGTTCACTTTCTCAGTCTTATGCGAGGGAGATCGGCTGCAGAAACCATCCCTCTGAGGAACTCTCCTCACAATCGAAGGACACAAATGATGACCCTAGGACCTTATTTATAGACGGAAAGCCACTGGTCGTTGCGCAGCCGACCTTCATGAGGGCTATCATACGCCGTGTGCGCACATTACTAACACGTGTATTGAATTACCAAAAAGCCACTACGATATACAAATTATACATACAAGCTTTCATTCTCTGTTTTTATTTTTTAAAATGATTTTTTATTTGTATTTTTTAATATTTAAAATATAAAATATATTTTTTTTTATTTTGAAATCAAATGATTTAAATGATTCTATTTTATTATATTTAAACTTTTATTTTTATTAAATCATAATATTATATAATTAAAGAGTTTTTTAAAAGAAAACACTACAAATATTTTTAAAATTTTCTTATTTTCATTATATCTTTAAACATTTTTATTAAAAATATAAAAATGAATTAATTTTATTTATATTTTTTTAATAAAAATGTAATTGAAAATAAAAAAGAAATTAAAGGCACCTTTACTTAGCTACCTTTTCTATCACATTGACAATACAAAATGATAATTTTGTTTTAGAACTTAACATCATAATTATACATTAGTCACTTAAAAATTTTAAACTCTAAATCTTAAATTTTTGATTTTAAATCCTAAATTCTAGACTATATATATATATGTTATTAATACAAAAATTTATTTTTTATATATTTTTATTTTAAAAAATTAAAATTTAGAATACCTTTTAATTGTTTTATATTTTTTATTATCAAAATACTTATTTTATTATTTGTTTTCTTTTTAAAAATAATTATTCAAACAAAATTTTTTATTTTTTATTTTTAAAAACAAAAAATTTTAAAAAAATTACAATCAAACATGCCTAATACTTTCATGTTTTTAGTATATGAGCTTTGGGTAAAAGCTGAATTTTATTGGTAAAAATGAATAACATGAAAAAAAATGCAATAAAATGTGCAAAGGTTAAAGAATACATTTTGAATTAAATACAATTTATGTAAATTAAAAAAGTGTAAATTACTCGAAAATTTATTACATTTTCATAACATGCCTTGGACATAACTTTTTATTATTTCATGAATCTTGAGGTAGATACGTTCTATCATATTATCCAAACCTCCTCTTTTAATTTGAAGATTTTTTAATCACTTGAAAAATTTTAAAATAAGTTTTTTTAAAAAAAATAAACCCTTTTGACTCCTTCAAAAGCACTCTAAACACCTTTTAGGCCTTTAGTAAGAATAATTTTACACAAACTTGTATTAGAATAAATATAAAACAAAAAATATGTGAAATTAAATTCGTATACAAAATTAATTGACCTGACAAAAATTTAATTTTCATCTACCTTATTTTAACTTAATCGAAATTAATAACAAGATTTTATTTATTGTGAAAAAAGAATTTTTGTGCAATTACAGTACAGCGAATTTTATTTTTTTTTATTGTGAGGTGTCACCGTTATGATACACAGAAGAAATGTCATGGAAACGTAACACAAGGCCAGGCAGCAAAGAGACTTGTCAGCCAAAAAGGAAAATCTGTATCTTCGAAGTAGTATCAAAGTCTCCTTAGAGAGCTCAGGGGCAGTGTCGTGCTCGTAGATTGATTCGTTCGGATCTTGCTATCTCACTGCGTTGCCTTTTCAGATCAATCTTCGAATTTCGATCCTTGGAGATCTACAATGGTGAAACCCAGGCACTCTCGCCTACCTCCTCGGAAATCGTCTTCATCAACGCTCATCCTCACCTTGCTTGTGATGTTTACCTTTCTCATTCTCATCCTTCTTGCTCTTGGGATCCTCTCCGTTCCCAGTAGTTCCGGTGGACGTGATTTACCTAAGGCCAACGATCTTAATTCCATCATTCGCAACACTCCTGATAGGTATAAGTCTTTTTCAATTCAGTTTGGTTCTGCTTTTTTCTTTTTTCTGAATTTTAATTTTCTGTGTTCGATGGGTTTTAATTTTTTGTTCTTGCTGTTAAGAAGAAGCGAGGGTGAAGAGGGACGGGGAGAGCAGTGGGTTGAAGTAATAGCATGGGAGCCTAGAGCTTTTCTTTACCATAACTTTCTGGTGAGTTTAGGAAAATAAAAATTTGCTGTTCTGTCGAGTTTTTGTCGGCATTTATAATTGGTATCTGCTTCTATTTTGAATTTGGCTGTTGTGTATTCTCTTTCTATATTTGTTATTTGGCTATTTCTATAATTGATACCTGATTCCGTCTCCTCATTTATGTAAGATTTTTATGAATGGGATGCTATCTGTGCAAAATTGAAAACTTTGTCTGAATATATAATCATGATTTACGAGAAAGGAGAAAAAGGTTGAAAGGGTGATGGAAGAATTCTCTTACTACTGCCTAAAGCTATAGAAAAGAGATATTTGGTAATATCAATGGCTCAATGCATTTTATGAAAATGATTGAGTACAGGCTGTATAGTGAGGGTTTCTAGGTCGTGTTGAAGAGAAATAGACATAGGGGTTGGTTTGAACTTTGAATGCTCCAGCGGAATTCCTTCCTATACATCTTTCTACGTGGTTTAATGGTTAGTATATCACCAAATTGGAAAGTTTTGTTTCTGTATTTTCTTTGGCTAACCCATGATTGACAGAACATTCAAATGTATTTTAAAGTAAAAATGAGGCTTTGGCCTTGTGATAATATTGTTTCACTCTTGTCTAAGGTTCATGCTCTACTGAACCATTAACATGTTGTATTATGAAGTCTCCACATTCCAAATACTAAAATCTAGCTGATTAATCTGAGCAGACCAAGGAGGAATGTGAATATCTAATTGATATAGCCAAGCCGCATATGCATAAGTCAACGGTTGTCGATAGTGAAACTGGAAAGAGTAAAGACAGCAGGTTTGATTCTTTTTCCATCCTTGTCTATCAAGTGTCCTCTTGGTTCATTATCAAAAATAAATTATGACTTTCTTTATTTAAATGCACTTCCCTTCCCTGATTGCAAATCTTATCCATATTACTTTTGCATTTAGAGTACGTACAAGTTCTGGAACTTTTCTGACCAGGGGACGTGATAAGATTGTGAGAAATATTGAGAAAAGAATCGCTGATTTTGCTTTTATACCTGTAGGTATGTATTTTGAGCCTCTGTAATGCAGATTAGTGTTTAGTCTGTGATTTAGAAATTTGATTAATTAGAGATGTCATACATGTCTTGAATGCAGCATAGTGTTTCTGTGTAATAAAAGTTGCGTATCTAGTCCATCATCCTGTTGGCTGCGCATATTTGGTGTTATATATATATATATATATATATATATATATTGTTTTCTTGCATTCTAAAGGAAAAAAAGTAATCCTGTATATGAAAGAATTCTTCTAGACAACAGTAATTCACGTCTATATTATTTTTTCAGCAACTAATATGTTTAATAATGCTATTATTATTTATTAAGTTCATTATCAGATGCTTGAATTACTGCAATCAGCTTTAGACACAGCCATTGTAACACTTTTTGGCTCATTTTTCTTTCATAGAAAGAGTTATCTCCTGCTGTTCGTTATCATGGTGCTGAGTAGTGTGTCTACTTATGATAAATGAGTCTAGCTCAGTCTACATCAAGTCTTTATATCAATTTTTTCCTTTCATTTTAAAGTTGCGATTCCACCAAGAAAACCAAATAGGACTATTAATAGTTGCCTCTTCCATCTTCATTTCTGGTTTTATGATACTCAGATTGTATTTTTCATTATATAATTATGTCTCACAATAAACAGAGCATGGCGAAGGACTTCAAATTCTTCACTATGAAGTTGGACAAAAGTATGAGCCTCACTATGACTACTTTCAAGACGATTTTAACACCAAGAATGGGGGACAGCGTATAGCAACAGTACTGATGTACCTGTAAGTGACATCAAGAGCCCTTCACTTGGTTATTCTTATCTTCTTCTGGTCTTGGATATGAGGACAGGTTCATTCTATAAAGTTTTTGTATTTTGATGATACAGTACAGATGTTGAAGAAGGGGGTGAGACGGTGTTCCCAGCTGCCAAGGGGAATTTTAGCTCCGTGCCATGGTGGAATGAGCTTTCTGATTGTGGAAAAAAAGGACTTTCAATTAAGCCAAAGAGGGGTGATGCTTTACTTTTCTGGAGCATGAAGCCTGATGCAACTTTAGATCCATCAAGTTTACATGGTTATTTACCTTATTTTTATTATTGAGCTGCTTGGTGCGCCAACAAGCATTCACATTTAGAGATAAACCAACAAGCTTAACTGTTTTCTTGATAATTTTCAGGTGGTTGTCCAGTGATTAAGGGTAATAAGTGGTCATCTACCAAATGGATCCGTGTCAGTGAATACAAAGTTTAAAAATACATCACTATATAGGTCATTATCCATGTGACCCTTGTGCTGATGAAAATTACTATTTTACAGTTGAGGCAAGAAAGCTGTGTTCCTCTGGCAATATATTACCTTTAAGTGTTATCCGAGATGGTAGATTGTTTGCATGCAGTTTTATATAAAGTTGTCATATATGCTAATGTTACATTCAGTGAAATATCCTCTCAGGTTTAAATGATAGGTTCAAATGAGTGAGTCTTAAATTTATGTGTGCTCCTGCTCTATCTCTATCATGTACACTAAGTTCTGGAATTAGTGGATTCATCCGAACTTAAGGTCGTACATTTAGTCCCAAAAGTTAGTGTGGAGACTGCAGAGGTAGGTTTAGCGTGCAGTCTGTTTTGTTTCTTTTTTTTTTTTTTTTTCCAAGAGTAATATCTCCAGAACCGGAACACTGATACCTGTTTACCTCAAATTCTATCTAACTTAATGTATTTTGTCCTGTCTAACTTTATTCAGAGCTGCAGCTTTTTTGATAAATTTTAATGTGCTAGGTGCTGAACTTCAATTTGATTTCTTTTTCAGGCTTCTACAAGTTCTTGGTGCCAATGTTTACCATTTGGGAGTCTTCACTTGATAATGCTCCAAAAGTGTTGAAAGAAATATTGTTTACAGCATGACGCGGCATTTTGTAATTTTGGTTGTAGTGCTCCTTGCTAACTCATTTTTTCTTCCTCCCCATTTTCATTTATATTAGCAATATTATAATAAAAGTTTGACATATTTGTTATTCTGCTAAATGGAGTATGATAGATTTCTATCAAAGCCTTCTGCCATATGCCCATGCTAAGTTTTTTATCTATACAACATAATTGCAAACCGAATGGTGTATATAAACTTGTTTTTAAGTGATTTTGAAGCTCAATTTCTAAGGAGCTGAAGTGTTTTAATGAAAATGTAAAAAATATCTTTCAATAATGGAGATTGTGTAATTTATGCTTATTAAATTTAGAAGTTGACAAAAACTTCTTATGTATAAGATACTCCAATCGTTAATGATTTTGCTAATTGTTATACTTAGAGTTGTTTAATACATCTTTTTAAATTTAAAACATTGATAAAAAAAAAACCTTCTAAATTTCTAATTTTGTGCAATATATTCTCTTAATTTTGCTTATGCCAATAGGTGCCTGAATAAAAATATTAGTGGAGTTAGTAAAAAGTTCAAAGTTTGAAGCGTCTTTTAGAATGGTTTAAAATTGGGAGGGATAAATTGCATAGTTATCTAAATTAAGAAAATTCTTTGTATTTTAACCTTTAATAATTGAAGTTTTGCATTGATATTCTTACTTTATTAATAAAAAAAATTGTCCAACAAAAAAAAAGTGTAAATTAATGGTTACTTTAAATCAATTATACAAAATTCATATATAGACTTAGACTTATTTTAATTACTTTTTATTAAGCATATTAAAGAACAATCAAAATAATTCAAATTAAAATTAAAGAAAATGAGGATACAAAAAAAAGGAATATTTGTAATAGATCTATCTAAAAAGGAATTTATGGCTTATGTACCTTCTAATAGGGATCAAAGCTTATGCTTGAATGCTATAGTTGGTTGTTGATTTTTAAATATTTTTTATGAAAAGAAAATGATATAGAAAATTAATGTGATTTTACAAATGAAACAATTTTAATAATTGATTGTTGTGTTTTAATTTATAAAATCTAATTATTCTCCATTTCTTAATTTCTTTGATCTGTTTTGAACTTTTGAAAAAAAAATATTTTTGGTTTTTATGAAAAAGAATAGAAATGATGATGTCAAGGGTCATTTTTTATTTTATTTTTTAAAAATGTTTGAAAAAAATTAAATTGTATTTTTAATAAAAATGAAAGAAATTATTTTTTCTAAACACTTATTTTACTTAAAATATTTATTTTCCAATGATAATAGAAATATTATTTTCTAATAAATCAAAAAATAAAACTTTTAAAAAGAAAAAAATTGCTTTGTTTAAAATAATGTTAGGTTTTCTAAAAATAATTAATTATTATATTTATTTTTTAATTTATTTTTATATTTTATTAAAATATATATTTTTCAATAATTTAATTTTTTATTATTTTCATATAAATATTTATTAAAAAGTTTAAAATGAAAAATTATAACTTTTGCGCATAGCAACTTATTTTTAAAGGAAAATGAGTTTAATTTATAGGTGCGGTTTTTGTCGCTCTAGAAAAAAAAAATCTGCAACTTGCAGACTGAGCAGAGGGGTCAAATTGACCTTTTGTCCTCATTTATTTCGTCGTTTTCAACGATGAGAGATATATTAAAAAAATTTAAAGACATTGGTGCCAAGTGGCAATATATTATCCACAAAGAAAATTATATTTCTTTTATCGTAATATGAAAAATAGAGGCTTCTCAATAAGAGTTAAATTTAGTAAAAATAATTATTAATTAATTAATTTAAATATTTATATTTAATATTCGATAATATTAAATATTTGTTAAAGACAACAAAATAAAAGATTACATTCTCTGCAATAATCTTTTGTAATAAATTTTTATAATAAAAAAACATATTCTAATTTATATAGATTAATCTTTTTATATATATTTTTAAATTTTTTGTATGTCTATTTTAATCGGTTACAGAAAATCTAAAGACAAATTTTAAAATTTAACTATTATGTGAGATCAAAAATATAAAGATTTTCAATTTCATAAGTCTTTAGATCAAATTAAATAAAAGAGAAATAAAAAATTAGTAACATATAAAAAAAATAATCAGGGCCTATTTATTTAAAACCTAACTGCAATTTCCAAATTAAGTTTAAACTACCAAACTTTTAATGTAAAATGAATACAGCTTCCACAATTGGCTAAATAAGCATCAATTTAAATTTAGAGAATAGAAATATGTTTGAATACAAACTTTAAAAATTATTTTTTAGTTCTAAAAACAAAAAAAAATTTGAATTATTATTTTTAACTAAAAATAAAAAAAATAAAATATGTATTTGATAACAACAAATATAGAATAATTAAAAGTTATTTTGAATTTTATTTTTTAATTAAAACAAGAAAAATATAGAAAATAAATATTGTTATCAATAGTATATACATAAAGATATAAAAATAATATAATATTAATATAAATTTTTAAAACTAATTTTATAAAATAATTTTTAAAAAATAAAAATAAAATTACATTCCAATAGACCTATCAATTATCACATTCATAACCATTCTTATGGCTTCCCATCTATACCAAGATGAAAAGACAATTAAATTCCACTCCCTTGTTTTATAAGCACTCCCTCGTGAATGCTAATGATATATTATAGCCTTCCTTGAGCACCAAACTCGAACAGTATCTGAGGCTACCATTAAAAGACAATCAAAAGAAAATTAGAACCAATAATGATTCAACTAATAACTTCATCAAACCAACGAACAAAAGATAGATAGATAAAATAGAGATTTATTTTGAATAAATTAGAGTATTTTTTTCTTTATTTCTCTACACTTCACAACCTCCACATTTTAAAGGATTCAGATTAAAAGAAAATACAACCTATTAATCGCAATTCATATAAGAATTAAATCCTTAGTCATGTAACCCTTTAACTCACAATTAGAGAAGGAAAGCACAATCATAAGTTCATCAATAACAAAATGGGACCAATTAGACAAAAAGAGGCAACGTATGCAACTAATAATCCAATTCAAAACTCTTAAGAGTTTTTGCATTTTGCCATTATATATGAATCTAAACAAATTCATTGAAAGACAAATAACCAGCTATTCTGACACTTACTACGAGGCCTAACTAATGTTTATTTATAATATTTTTTAGGCTTTTAATTATTATGGTTTAAAATTATATATTAATACATATAAAATAAAATATAAATTTAAAAACGTAAAAATACAAGAAGAGTAAAAGTTAAATAATTTATTATTATGATTACTCTTATAGATTCGGCAAGAAAGTAGTATCTATCTGCTTTTCCGTGTTCAGTGGAGCAGTGAGAATAAGGAGGATATGCTTTAAATGCGTTTGTTGATGCAAGTTTCCTACTTTCCTTTGCGCTAAGTTTTCTTCTTCTATATGATTTTACAAATCTACATTCCCTTCTTAAACCCTATTCTCTTACTCTAATCATCACTGGGTTTCCAAATCGTGTAATTTCTGAGCCACCCACATGGAGTTTGTGGTCAATCCATGTCCTTCGCCTTCCTCTTTGATGGCTTCAGTTGGGAATTTCGTCGAAAGGGTTAAACAAATTAGTGGTCTTGCAGTTTCTGCAATAATTGGGAACATCTTATCTGCGATCTTCACCTTCTGCTTTGCCGTAGGTTTGATTCTTCTCTTTGCAGTCTTGTTTGCCTCGAACATTTCATGAAGTTCTTGATCTGCTTCTGTTTCTCCCGTACTGGTTAACCCTAGACATGTTTTTTGGTTTTCACTTTTACGTTTCCCTTGGATTTGTGGGGAATGAATGAACTATTGAGATGTTTTCCCTCAAGACAAAATAAAACCTGAGTGTGGCATTTGTTTGTAGCATAGATTGGCACATGTTCACATTTGTCTTATAATATGGTTCATCAAAAGGCCAATAATCTTGTAATTGAACTCAATTTCTTTAGCTCATTGTCAATAATTGAATGGCTTCATTGTTGTTGACAGTTGGAACTTTGTTGGGTGCTATGACTGGAGCTTTGATAGGCCAAGAGACAGAGAGTGGCTTCATTCGAGGAGCTGCTGTAGGAGCCATATCAGGAGCTGTGTTTTCGATTGAAGTGTTTGAGTCTTCTCTTGTTCTTTGGAAATCTGATGAATCTGGAATTGGGTGTCTCTTATACTTGGTGAGTCACTCACCTTTTTTACACTCTTGAAAAAAGGGCTTATGTAGAGATTTGGTAATCAGTTTCACTCTCAAGTTGTGTAATCTTTTGAGTTATGCAGATCGATGTTATTGCTAGTCTTCTGAGTGGGAGACTTGTCCGTGAGAGGATAGGTCCAGCCATGTTAAGTGCCGTCCAAAGTCAGGTAATCTTGCTTTGTTTAAAGTTCTTTTTAAAACTACGAAGCTCTGTTATGAATATAGATACAAGACACGACAAGATACAGACACCACCCTAATACAACAAGATATACGACGTTTAAATGCAACTTGAAGTGTCTTGCTTAGGTGATTCTTGCATACAGTTACATCTTTTTCCCATCCTTATCAGATGGGTGCTGTTGAAGCAAGCTTTGATGAGATTCAAAACCTCTTTGACACTGGAGATGCAAAAGGTTTATCAGGAGATTCAGTTGAGAAAATCCCAAAAATCACATTTACAAGTGACGAAAATGTTGATGCTTGTGGTGATAGAGTTTCCTGTTCAGTTTGCCTTCAGGTTTGTTAATACTTCATACTACTAATTATCTACACTGTCACTGGGAAGTGTTATGAATAAGCTTATGCAATCCTTATGCATTTTGGAAATGACATTCTAAAATTGTACATTTTCAGGACTTTCAACTTGGAGAGACTGTTAGAAACTTGCCTCATTGTCATCACATGTTTCACCTACCTTGTATAGATAAGTGGCTCTTCAGGCATGGTTCTTGCCCATTGTGCCGAAGGGATCTGTAAATTGTGTACGGAACTACTAACGGTGAAAAAGAAGTTTTTTTCTTTTTTCTTTTGTAAAAAATTATTGTTTATATGTTCATTTACTTCTAGGACTTGTACTGGGAGCATCAGCCCTTTTGTGAGCAGTATCGTTGTATTTAATTAGTCTAAAAAAAGTTTTGGACATAAAACGGCTTCACTTCTGAGTTGACCCTTCCGTGCTTTATTTATTTTATTATTAAACATGCACTAAATGTATTTTGAGTGATTTGGTCTTATTAGGGACTCTTCTACAAATAAAAATAAAAATAAAAAGTTATTATGATAAATTTAGTTATTAACAACTTAATTATAAAAATAAATGAAAGGGTATTTTATTTGTGTTTGAGTGTATAATCTTGCCAAAGCTAAGATTCTTGGGTTTTTGAAATTAGTTAACTGAAGAAAGATTGGAGATAAAACTATTTGGGATGCTGACGCACTTTGAACAAGTTATTTTTTATTTGAAATTACGTATGAACAAATCCTGATGAATATGATTATTCACTTTGTGCTTTTGTACGAGGTGTCTCTTTCTTTCCTTTGGTGCAGCCAGTAGTGCTCCCACTGCCGTACGGTAAGGAGTCCAAATCTATAATTTATCACATCAAAATGTGATATTTTTTCGTCCAAAAAATATGTTTGATTTATTCTTTTGTCCATCGTTCGTTCTATACTTATTAAGCATTAAATGGTAAGAATAGACTCTACAACAAACTTGGATGAGGATGGATGAAGCAGATGGAAGTGGGTCCGTATTAGAAATGATGAAAATATTGGTATTATATTTTATGACTATTCAAAAAAATTATTTGTTAAGTTAGGAGTCAAGATATAAAATTTTTTTTATAGGTCTGAGTATAATTAATATAACTGAAATTATTTTTTGTGAATTTATATATAAATGAGTTATAATTTTTTTAAAATATTAATTATTTTAAATATTTTTTAATAAATAAATTTGAATATTTCAATTATAATTCAATTATAAATATATCTTAAATTATTAAATATGATAAATATCACGTTTAATTGTGAATTAGTTACAAAATATTTCATAAACTAAGGGGTGTGATAAATATTTTTTTAAATTATGATTCAATTACAAAATATTATCTTAAAATATAAACGATGACATATACTATCATTTAATTATAATTTAGTTAAAAATACTCTTTTAAATTATAAAGTGTGATAAATGTCTTACATTTACTCATGTCTGAAATTTAACTTTAATCTCATGCCTCCCTATTAACTCTATTAAATATCTTTTATATCAAATCTTCACATAAACTTATTTTGGAAAAAAAAAATACTCTCCAAATAAACCCCTAATTTCGCAAAAGCTATACAATATTTTCAATAATGTTGTTTTTTTTAATTAAAACTAATTTACAAGGCTCAAATTTTAGAATTTTTAGATTTTGTTTAATAAATTTGAAATGGAATGCTAGAAGGATATTGAAAATTATAAAAATTTAGGATTTATTTGGTATTCTTGTTAAATAAAGAAATAGTTTAGAGAAAAAGGTTTTTTTTTCCTAAGTTAATAGTTCTAAATAAAAGTCTAATGTGAAAAATATTTAATAGAATTAAAGACGTGGAAATTGAAGGTATATTCATACATATGAAAGTATAAAAAGAATATTTGTCAAATTTTATAATTCAAGAAAATATTTTTTAATTGAGTATAGTTAAAGATAATATTTGCCTAACTTTATAGTTTAAAGAGAATTTTGCAATTGATTAATAATTGAATAAGAGTGTTAGATTAAGAAAATATTTTATAATTGAGTCATAGTTATAAGGGTATGTGCTTTTTTCAAAAAAAAAAAAATTTAAGAAGACAAAATGAGTTAGATCTTATGAGTTGACCAGTTAAACTTTAAAAAAATTATAGAGTCAAGCTAGAGAAATTATAATCTAAACTAAAAATAGACTAGCTTGACCAAACTTAAAAAAAAAAAATAGAGTTAAAATGAGCTAGGGTTAGATTGATCTTTTTTTTTAAATAATTTCCTAATATATTTTTATTTTATTTTTAATATTTTTATAATAAATTGGTTGCATAATTTTAACAGTAATTCAAATGGAATTATTTTGTTTGTTTTTTACTTAATTTACCTAATTACTTTAATTTATATTTGATTAATATATGTTATTATTTTAAATTATAAATGAAGATGAATCTTATGATAAAAAAGATTTTGTAAAAATATAATGCAATAATGGTAGAAGATAAATGATAGTAAAAAATAAATTTATAATTTTTATTTTATAGTGTTAATATATAACAAATTTATGTATTATGTATTTTAATAACTTGTAATTTTTAAACTTTATATAATATACTCTAAAGTTGTGTTTGGATGAGATAATTTAAGAAAGAAAAGTAATATTTAAAAGTATTTCAATTATCTCAACAAATTAAATTTAAAACTTTTATGAAAATTTAATCAAGTGTAGATATGTGTGTGCCTAAGAATGCCTAATATATATACACACACACACACATATATATTATGTACAAACACAGACTGTATTTGATTTTCTTATGGGAGGAAACAATGAGATTTACTATAAGAAAACAATTATTTTCCATGAACTTCAAAATTTTCTTTATATATAGATCATCCCGTTTGTTGTGTCGTCATGGGAAGACAAGGACGGCGACGACACATGGAAGGAAGAGTTGGACTTATACGAAGACGAAGCGGGATTCGCATTCTCTCTCCATCACCCCACAATGCATATGCTTCTTCTCCATGAGCTGCATCGTCACCAACCTCAAGGTCTTCCTCTTTCATCCTCAAATCAATGACTAGCCTTATGAGAATACAGATGAGGCTCGTAACCACAACATTCCACACACTAACAAAAGCTGCTCCTACAAGTTGATACCCCATTTGGACGAAGCCCAGGCCCAACTTCCCCTCTGAGATGCTGTATAATAAACCTGGGCCATACGACACGTCTGGGCCATACATCATTTCAAGAAGAGCGGGCCTAGCAAACAATCCAGAAAGGACTCCTCCTAGGACTCCTGCCACAGCGTGAGTGTGGAACACTCCCAATGTGTCATCCACACTCTGAAAGAATGCAGATCTCCTGTGTAGCACCATCATGGTGTACCATGGTATTGAGCCTGATAAAACCCCCATCACTACTGCTGCCCATGGAGCCACCAACCCTTTGTACATTTATTCATATAGGTTAAAGATTGTTTATAGCATTTAAGATATTTTAACATAATATTGATGGTTACCTGCACCCGGCGTGATGCAAACCAGGCCGGTGATCATTCCTTGGACAGCTCCTGTGACTGAGCTCTTATTGTAGACAACCATGTCAAGAGAAAGCCAAACCATTAGGCTCGTGGCAGTGCACAAATGGGTGTTGAAGATGGCCAAGGATGCCACCATCCCTGCATCAAAATGAGCTCCTCCATTGAAACCTGTCCAACCCATCCACACGAACCCTGCCCCTCCCAGCATGTGAATTATGTTATTAGGAGGGAAGTTTTGTCTGTCCTCTGAAATTCTTGGTCCCACCTATCATCATTGTTCACTCTTTTAATTAGTAACCTCTAAGCATAAATGAAGATAATTTTTTATATAGAATAAGACTGTAATTTTATTTTTATTATAGTAATAAATATTGTTAAATTTATACTGAATCAAGTAACTTTATTATTTTGAAATAAACATATGCCATATAAAATATTAATTTTACTAATGAGTTGATCACAAATTATCAGACTTACAAAAAGATTAGTAGTGCAATTTGAATTACCCAATAAGCAGCAGTGAAGCCGGCAACACCAGAAGAAAGATGAATAACAAATCCACCAGCGTAATCAATTATTTTCTTCCCAAGAAACCCTTCACCCCATATGCTAAAGGCACCAATTGTATAAGACAGTGTGAGCCACAAAGGCACAAACATCATCCACGCATAGAAATTCATCCTCCCAACCAAAGACCCTGCCACCAATATAACAGTAATGGCAGCAAAAGCAAATTGGTAGAACACAAAGTCAGCCATTGCAAAAGAACCATGTACGGACTTTGCAAGCAGAAACTTCTCATTCAGAGTGTGATTGGGCTTTCCTGCCCATGGTAGTAGCTCCGACCCAAATGCCATGCGATGGGCCCATAGGACCCAACAGATCAGAACGGCCGCGAAGGCGTATAGGGCCATGAAGGCAGAATTGACGGCCCATTTTCTCTTGACCATGCTCCCGTAGAGAATCACGAACCCAGGAACGCTCTGGAGGCCCACTAAGGTTGCTGCTGTGAGCTGCCATTCATTGTCGGCTTTGATGTTCCATGGAGGTGATGCTTCTGTTGAATTCATAGGTAGATATTAATGGAGGATAGGTGTATGTATGAGATTAAGATGTTGCGAAAATTTTCTGCTTGGAAAGGTGGGTTTTGGATTATAAAGGGAAAAAGCTTTTTGGACTTTCTCAAGATGTATCCTTGGAGTAATCTCCAAGTTTGGTGTTATTTTGTTCCGGTGACTTTAAGATCCCTTTTTTTCCTTAATTTATTCTTATTATTTTAATAAAGTTATTCTCAATTTTTTTAAAAAATTATTTTTTGTCAAGTTTTAATTTTATTCTTTATTTTTATTAATTGATATAATTTCTTCCTATCTCAAAATATTGTCAATCAAATGTATATTTTAAGTGAAATTACTTTAATGAATATATAACTAAATTGATTGACAAGTTCAGATAATGTCTTTGACATTCAAAACTTTGAATTAATAAAATTTAAAAATTTTTGAAGCTGTAAGAGAAGAGAACTACTTTGTGCACCTTTTTGGTCTCAAATGATCTTTTATACATATAAGCTCAATTATGCTTTAATAAAAATAATTTTACATTAGCTCTATATATCACTATACTTTTAGTGACATATTCTGAGCGCATTTGAGTAGGGAAAACAATTAGATCAATTAATAAAGATAAGAGACAAAATTAAAATAAAAAGAGAATAAGAGATAAAATTAAAACTTTATATAAAATTAGAAGAAAAAAAAGTTATGTTTGACCTTTTCTTTGAACAATTTTAAGAGTCCCTCCCATATCAACCTAATGAGTATATTTTAAAATTTTAATTAAATAAAAAATTTAAATACAATTTTTATACCTTTATTATTAAATTTTTTAATAAAAGAATAACATGTATATAATTTTTATAACTTATCATTTTATTATTGGTTCTTTTTAAATTTTTTTATATATTTTATTTTCATTAAAAAAATCTAATAACAAAAATATAAAAAATTTTGCACAAATATAATCTCTTATTTAAAATGTTTTCAGGAAGAATTGAAACACAATTGTGTTAAATAAAAATACTAGATATTTTTAATAAACTAAACTAATTAAATTAAGTTTAGATTTAAGATTCATTTT
Organism: Senna siamea; assembly: GCA_031216115.1. Classification (NCBI taxonomy): domain Eukaryota; kingdom Viridiplantae; phylum Streptophyta; class Magnoliopsida; order Fabales; family Fabaceae; genus Senna; species Senna siamea. The sequence goes on from CM062358.1 coordinate 17,880,676, forward strand.
TTTGAAGCGTAGAGTCAACTTCTGTTACTCGAGATCCCTAAGTCTAACCCATGAACCAAAAGTTGTACATGAGTTAGCTTTATTTTTGTATATTGTTGGAAATGGGACAAGAAGGCAGTGTTGTCGTTCTGAGGCTTAGTTCTTATCGCTTTCATATAAAACTACGATGTTGCCCACCTCAAGTTGGAACAAGTTTGAAACAACTCTTACAAGAGAGATTAAATAAACCAAAAATTAATTAATTAATCAATCAAAGGATGTTTTTTAGCCACATTCATTAATTGGGTACTGAAGCAGGCCTGTATCAAATTGTTGGCTTACAAATAAGAATGTTTCACCGTTTAAGAGATTTTTAAATTAAATCGATGATATCAATTTAATATAATAGTATATGTATTAATTTAAATTTATAAAATTAAAATAAATCATAAATAATTGATTTTGGACAATTTAAATTTACTTTAGTTTGTTTAGTTTGAAATTTTAAGCTTATAATAATAATAATAATAATAATAATAATTTTTTAATATATAAATATCTACAATAATAAATAAATTTAACATTTTATTTATTAATAAGATAAAATAATCACATTTTCAGTTAATTCATAAACAAATATCAATATAATTAATAATATAACAATTATATTATTCTTTTAAATATGGTCTAAAAATTATAAAATCAATCTAATTTTTTAAAGTCAAATTCTTAGAAAAATATATAACATAAAATCAAAGATTAAGCAATGGAGCAAATTTGGTCACTCAATAATATGTTTCACAAGGAAGAATATTTTTTTAATAAATAACAATATATATATATATATATAATATAAAGTGAGAGCACTCTTTTTTCTGGGACATTTTGACCTGTAGTTTCACGAAAAAAAAGAAGAATAATTGATATTAAAACATTACTTTAATGATTATTATGTGAAATTTAAAATATATTATATAATAATCATGTGACCATTGAAGTAATATTTTATTCAATTTAATTTAATAGTTAAAACTTATCTTACATAAATAAAATGTTTAATATATATGTTCTATATATATATATATATATATATATATATATGGATGATTTGATTGGATGGAACCAAAGTGTCCAAATTGATTAAAATTGATTTCGATTCAATTTCATTTCTATTCAATTTGATTTAATAAATAAATTTTAATCTGAGTTTGAATACTCCTAACAAGTCCCAAATTAGCCAACTAGTTTTCGCGTCCTTTCCAAAATGTAAATTAGCTGGAGCCAGAGAGATATTATTAATGCAATCTGCAAACGTTGTATTTACATGTTTGTTGTAAGTGGTTGAAATCAGCAGCTACAAAGTCTACTTCCATCCCTGAATTGCCTCAAATGAAAGGGCATTCTCCTTGTTTACTCATCTATTACATGCACGCACACGGTCAATCAAAATTTATCAAAACGCAACTATTACTAAATCTGAAACGCCAACTTCAACGAGTTTTCCGTCACCCTTAAGTAATATCTATCTCAAAGAGCAAAAGTGTATGCATTGTGAATTGATTAGGATTCTCATGTTGTAAAAGAATAAAATGATGATTTTATATAAAATAAATAAATATAAAAATAATTAAGTGATAGGTCTCACTTATATAATAAAATTATAAATAAAATATTATAAAAAATATATTTTTTTATTTGTGTTTATTTTTCTCGTCATATTATATTGTTATATTATTTTTTATATGAAAGGATCCTAATCCATGAATTCCAAGCTTCACCAAATACAGAAAAAAGAATATGTTAATAACATTTGATGGGAAATATGAAAGTTTTTTGAACTTGCTGTTTGTTAGGCAAATCCATTGATAACTCTATTTTATAGAGTTAATTGAACTATTTTTATATCAAAGTTTTGAATAAATTTGTTAGATAATGTTGAGTTTATAGTTATTTTAGTGTGTATGTGAATTAAGTTGTGTTTAGATAGGTTTAAATTGTTTTTAAAGCTTTTAAATTTTTTTAATTGTGTTTAGAAATTTTTATTTTCAAGTTAAAAGTTGTTTATAGTGATTTTATCTTGTTTTTCATGCCTAAATGCAAAGAATTTGAAGAGTACAAGTTTTGGAGCCTAAGCACCAATTATAGAGTCAAGGCATCACATGTTGCAACACATCATACAGGGTCCATGAAGCATTGACGTAAGAATTGGAAGCTAAGGCATGAGCTCGTGTGCAATAGTCCATATAATTTCTAGCAACTTGGTGTCTCACCTTCAAAACGTGCTGTCAAGGCTTTAATTCAATTTAGAGACATTGGGCAACTTGGTCCCTCACCTTTAAGTCGTGGCGCTTGGGTGCCACATCGTAAATTTATACTAAAGGCATTTTCATCTAAGCATTTTTTGGAGCTGATATAAAAGGAAAACTTAGGGTTTTTTTAAGAGATTTCATTTTGAAACTTGAGGGAGAAAAGGGCACAAAAGAGAGCACCAAAGAGGCAAGAAATTGGAGCTTAAGGAATGCATTCAAGTGAAGATTTAAGGACAAAAGGGCAAATGGAGCTTCAATTAAGAGTTTCTTATTTTCTTTCCTTCTTTATTTCTACATTTGTGATGTTTTTTGAATTGGGCTTTGTTAATCTTGTAAATATGATAGGTTAGGTTTCTTTTCTTTAAGATTATGGTCCCTTGACACATTAATTAACTTTATTATTACTTACTTATCTTTAATTTTAATATTAATTAGTTTATTTGTTTACTTTTCATTGTTTCCTTTTTTCTTGATCACCAATTAGGAAAAACTATAAGGATTTGAGTTAGTCTTGAGAAATATGCTTAAATTTAATCTTAAAAATGAATATCATTTGTTCGTTGTTAATTAATTGCTAGAATTAACTCGATTCACCAAAATGAAAGGAAAATACCAATGGGTCTTGCAAAGTCATGATTAGCCAAGCTTAATGCGTTTATTTAATGGAATTCTCATAGAAATATAGGGAATTGAATTAGAGAAATAGAATTTATAATGAATCGAAAGACTTTTCTAATAAAATTAAAGGCTATGGCTAGTTCATTATGTAACGACCCCCTAATTCACAATACACTATACTCTATCTGCGTAGTGGAAGCATATAGGTTTTCAAAATAATTTTTTCACTTTTCCCCGTTCAGGGAACGTCAGAGGATCGCTACTGGTTGAGCGTAACCTAAATAAATAGTTCTGTCGTCCATTCAAGTTCCGTTCAATCCTAAATCAACTACAGCTACATTAATTACACATGCAATCAAAAGGCGGCGCAAGGCGGCGGCGGTGGCCATGCGCAGTGGTGAAGGGAGGAGAGAGAAGAGAGAGAAAGTGGAATGGAGAAGATAGAAGGAAAATGAGAAATGGTGGGGTTTTGTGAAATTTTGAGAAATTTAAAGCCTCCAGGGGCAATTTGGTCTTTTGTCACTTCACCGAAGAAAACTTCCGGATGCCGTCTTCAATCCGAGCTAGGGTACGGGTTCCCATGCAAGAGATTTGGCCTCTATTTAAAGATTTGAAGTCCAATACTCTATCTGTCAATTTCCTAACGTCGGGTCACATTTTTCTTCATTAGATCATATTTTAATTTTGAAAAATCATTAGATTTCAACCGAAATCTCAAAAAATTGTGCCGGATTCAATTTTAACAAACTTACGATCAAATTCACCCATTTTAATTATTTTCAAAATTTTGGTTATTACACATTACACATTGAGTTTGGATAAAGTGAATAGTATTATTGTAATTTAAGTGCTAAGTTAGACTATAATCCTAGAGACCTTTACTTTTCATATTTTTCTATTATTAATATTGTATTTTGACTCTAAATTTACATTGGTTTACCTTAAAATCAACTATTGGTTTTATTTAAATATGGTGAGTGCAATGATACTAGTACTTAGTGAAACTTTTTATTAGAAATCCCTTGAAGACGATACTTTTTATTTTTTTTATTATTATACTACTTGTTGAATGTGTACACTTGCATTGTGTCAATAGCCTCACAAAACCCATAACTATATATGATTAGCTAAATTACACCAATATTTTTTAAATATTATCTTAATTACACTTGTTATTCTTATAGTTTAAAAATTTATATTTATTTCCACTTTAATTTATTTGCTATTAATAATGTTAAACTTTCTATACCGAATACCACTATAATTTTATTTTTATTATAATAATAAATATAGTTAATTTTATAATATATGAATTTTTACATAAAATTTTTATGTTAAATTATTCATATGATCATGATAATCTCACTCAATTTTTAATTAGGTCCTTACAATTTAAAAATTTATAATTGAGCCTCTATAATTTGATACATTTTTAAATTAGTCTCTAAGCTTAGTTTTGTCAAAATTTTGTAGTTATTTTTATATTATTATTCATTTTTTCTTTGTTAATATAAATCATATATATTTTATAACGCTAATTAAATTATTATATGTTGATAATATTAATAAAATTTAATATGATTTTAATAAAAATTTGATAATAAGAACTAATTTACAATTTTTTTAAATTATAGAAACTCAATTATAAATTTTTAAACTATAATGACTTAATTAAAAATTAAATGTTTATATAAAATTTTATATAAAAAAAATCTTAAAAAGAATGTTTATATAGTATTGTATCAAATTTTAAAGATATTAAGTATAATTTTTTAAAATAGAGGAATGGTAAGTATAATTTTACTAAATCAAAGGGAACATTGGTATAATTTATTCAAAATTTTGAAGAGATTCAATTTTATGATGTTGAGTTGTATTTATCATTATTTTTTATTAAAAATCTAAAAAAAACATTTTATCTCTTGCTTATTTGGCACATAGGGAGATAAAAGGTGCTCATAGGTCTCCTCCTTCTATTCCCAAAGATTTATGGATTGTCTGGTTGAAGGATTCAAACTCTTCCATAAATTTAAAAGGTACTAATCTAGTGCTTTATTAGATTAAAAAAATAATAATTAAATCTCTAAATTTGAACTAGCTCTATTTTTTTAATTTGAGATAATTTTATGATAGTTATTATAATCCAACCAAATTTATTTTTTATTTTTTATTTAAAATAATTCTACTCAAAATACTATTTGATAATATAAATATTTTTTGTAAACAAAAATTTAAACTTTAGTATATTACATCATGAATGACTAAATTTTCTGTTAAACACAACTAATTAAACAAAAATATATTCTGTTTGATTAGATAAAAGTCACATTCACGATCATATTTAGTAGTAATAATAATAATTAATTAATTAATGACATACTAACTAATTAAGGTTCAATTCTTATGTTTGTATGTGTGTGATATATATATACACACAAACACACACACGCAGGCATTGTTTGATCGACTCTTTGGATCGAAGTAAAAGGTGTAAGTAAAATATGTTAAATCCATTTCGACTTTGACCCCTAGATGTTTTGGACATATATAGCCTTCAAATTTTGGGACCCAAGAGTCATTCCACAAATTAATTGATGTTACGTCATGCAATGAAATTAAAATATGAGACCTAAGGCTTACCATAGAAAATTCAGATGAAGCTGGATTAATATTGAAATAAATGATTATCTAATTAGAAACGTAAGTATATTTATAATTTCAGATGAAGTTGGAGAATAACTATAAAACAATATACATATATATATATATATATATATATATATATACATACATATGGAAGCAAATAAAACAATAGGATTAAAAAGAAGTAAAAAAACAAATAGAAGTAGAAAACGTCATCTAATTACAAAATTTCCTAACAATAATTCTCATCACTATCCAATTTATATATGAATACTTTCTTTAACCTCTTCAAGTCGCTTAAGATAAGCTTCAACCATTTGGTTAATCCTAATAAAGAGTTTAAGAAACAAAAGGATGAAAAAAAAAATTGGGTTAACTGTTCAATACTTGCTATATTTGTGACAAAAAATTAGCATTCATCTCCTGTAGGAATAAACTTTTATTATTATGGGATTTTCAGTACTCACTCCATTCATTATTAACCATTTTTTAATAAATAAAAAATTTACATTAATAAAAAATTTACTTTGAATGAATTAAGGATCAAATATTAATTAATAAATATTAACATATATATTAAATATTAATAAATGACTAATAATAAATAAAAAATTATTAAAAATTTAATACTTCCATAGTACTAAACTTCTACTCTTCTTGTAATAATATATATAAATTTTTATTATCACATTTTTTAATTAACATCTAATATACGTATAATTTATTCAAGTTATTTATTGCTTGATTAATTATTTTTAAAATTTTACACATACTTTATTTTAATTTTTCATGTAATAATATTAGACCATCTTCCTCTATGGTTTTTATGATGAGATGTGCGTTGGCGCATTCAAAATACAAAAAAATTTGAGATTTTAAAAAGAAGTTAAATTCCTTCACACATATCTTTTTTTTTTGTTGGTATTATTCACACATATCTTGTTTTATTTTGGAGAATTCCATGGTTAAATATGTAAAGTAATAGTCTAATCCTCTAATAATTATGGTCTTATCTTGTCCTCCGTCTTTCAATTTATTATATGATTTAGTCCAAGATAAGCAACTATATAATTAGATTAAGATCGAAATCATGCAAACATAATGGTGACACACAGGGTCGTAATCTTAATTATTACCAACGCGCCTTAAATTGATGCCCTTGCTGACATCAATTACAACTGTATATGAATAGGGGTCTGATATAACTTCCAACCTTTTTTTTTTTTTTTTTAATAAGTCTGTTGATCTTGATAAAGAAGTTGTGAGTGATCTTTAGCCACTCTCTCAAATGATCTTGAAGAAATATAACAGGGAAGACAATAAGAATGAGTATTATGAGTGACAATAATGTCACATTTGATATTTGATATATATTGAATAATATAGGAATAATAAAATGTAATTTGTTGAGTATTAAATAAGTGTAAATATTAATTTTAAATATTTTATATATATTTAATATAAATAGATAAAAAAGTACTAAATATATATATGATATATAAATAATATATAATATTAAATAAACTTCGTGCTTTTAATATCATTAACATTGTTGTTCTTAATTTTATTATAATAATTATGTAGGAATTATTATTTTAAATTAATTTTTTATTATCCTTTATAATAATTAAAATGTTGTTATTGAGTAAATATTAAGTAAATTAGTCTCTAGTATCAAATATCAATTATTTTTTAGGTATTTCAAATTTTTAGAGTATCAAATAATTTAAGATGTATATTAAATATAAATATTATTTTTAATAAAAATTTAAATTTAAATTTATCATATTATAAAAAATTAATTACTTTTATTAGATCTCATTATCTTATAATTCAACTTTGATAGTAGAATTAGCTCCTTTATTTTTTTCAACATCCTCCTTTGAGTAATCTCTCTTCATTTCTTTTGATTGATCTCTCCTTGTGTTATTCCTATTTGCGTGATACGGATGATGTCAAAGAGAGCTATTTATGATTGAAAAAAAAAGTTCAAAAATCATATAATATATTATAAATATATATAATAATTGCAATTGAATAACGTGTAATCATGTTAGTCAACTTAATCATGATAAGTACAACCAATAACAAATCAAACAAACAAGACAACTTTTTACTTACATTAGCTTCCAAAATTTGACTAACTGTTACACCACACCGTCCTTTCTATCTTGTTCATATTTGGTATAATCGAGTATTGAAATTGAGAATGCTTTTAATATTGATAATATTATTATCTAAAACTTAATCAATATAAAAAAGGCTACGTTTATTTAATGAAAATCACATGGGGAAGGTATATGTTATGATAGATCTATTTTAAGGGAACCAACAAATTTAAATGTAATTTTTATACTTGTCTTATCAAATTTTTGAATTAAAAATTAATATGTATGTGATTTATAAATTTTATTATTTATAATTAATTTATAAATTTTGTTTAATATACTTAATTTTAATTAGAGACTTAATATCAAAAATATAAAAAATAATATATAAGTCTAAAAAATATTTTTAAGTGTACATATTGGAGTCATTTAATTTATATATTGAATAATAAAATTTAACAAAATATTGTTTTATATATAATGTGTTTCTATCTTTTGTAGCTACGCCATCCATTCAATGAACCACCCAACTTGTATAAGAGATTTAATGTTTATTTTTAATTTAGAAGTGCATGTATATATTAGTGTTATTTTAATTATGCTTCATTAAGTTTCTTTTATATGATTTTGTGCTTTTTTTAATCAATAAGTATTTCTTTTGACTTTAAAAAATCTTTGTAAAAAGAATGTGACAGTCGTTTTTGGCCGTTTCAAAAATTTTAAAATATAATATTATCACTTGTTAGTTTTACGTGATTCTACAAGTTAAATCAGCTTATGTTTTGGGTAAAAAAAAGCCATCTAAATTTTAATATATAAGAGAGAGAATTTATTTTCATTGTACTTTTTTTTAATAGAAATGAGAAACTTCATTTAAACGCAAAATTTATTGGTACTTTCTCAATAATAAAAAAAAGTCGGATTATGGCCCATTTAATTAGTGGAATATTCCCATTTAATACATGCACAATTAATACAGACTTCAGTAGGTCCAATCGCACATATATCTGAAGTTATTGCTAGTTGGCTACATTATAAAAATTCTTGCTGTGTAGTTTGAGTTTGATAAAAAGTTATTTTTGAAATAAATAAGGATATCTTAAAGACTTAAAACTATATTATTTTGGGTAATAAGAATTTTTGTTTGTGGTCAATTATTTTTAAAGAGATTTGTTAACACACAAAGATTAATTAAAAAATTGTAATTGGATAAAACTAGATATGTATAATTAAGTTATACCTCTATTAATCTTTATCCAATATGTCTTTGACATCCTATCTATTATCTTGAGATTAAAAGTTATCCCTTTATTACTCCCTTTTACAAAAAAAAATAAAAGATTATTTTGGGTCAAAGATATCATTAATGATAAAATCTGACATTTTATGATAAATTGTGGTTGTTGCATTTTTTATAAAAGTCGACAAAAGATTAAATTCATATATAATTCTTTATATATTTATTATTAAAATTTTTAATTAAAATAAAATATATAAAATTAATTTTAAAAAAGATAAATTACATAAATTATATATATACATTTTTGTTTGATTATAGAATTTAATAAAAAATTATTTAAAAATTACATCTAAAATATTTTCCGTGCTTAGCCCTAAATTTTCGTCTCAAAGATAAGGATGAGTAGTGACAGGCCCGTATTGACGTAGAAAACCTTAAAGAAGGACATGTGGGCCCAATTCTATTTTCTTTTTTTGTTTCAGTTTATCAATTATACGAATAAAAAGTTGGAAAAAACAGTTTACGAAAAAAAAAAAAAACTGACCAAATTATCTTTCTTTATTTCGAAACTAAAAAAATGACAAAAAATTAGAATTCTTCTGACCATTATCTTGACGTTAAAAAAATTTATAATTAATTCATAAAATTTTTTAATATTAAAAGTTATTATTCTTATTAAATTTTTACAATAATATTAACAAAATTTTTATAATAACATTAAAAAAAATTTAAGTGTAATTTTTATATTATTATTATTAGATTCTTTTAATTAGATATTGATACTATGTAATTTATATAATTTATTTATTTTATAATTATTTTTTAAATTTTTTTACATATATTATTTTAGTTAAAAAATTTAATAATAAAAATATAAATAATTATATGTAAATATTATCTTTTAACAAAACCTAAAATGTTGTTATTGTTGGTTTATATTATCATATCCTATGAGCAAAATTTCATTTTTCTTTTTGTGCCCCATTTATCCCGCACTGTTGGCCCAAATCCGACGTGGATAGCTGTGAACAAACCCACTTCACCGTAACACTTCGCAGTATTAGTACCTGGAAAAGACGACGAAACCAGAAAAAAAGGAAAGAGACACACTCGGTCTCAACTGAATCTGCCTCATTTTGCATGATCCATTCTCTCCTTTGAAATTGAATCTCTTGGTTTTCTTCTTCTTCTTCCTCTTCTGCTGCTTGAAACTCTTAGACGTGCGTCGGGAGACGTAATCCGCAAGAATTGCTTATCGTGCTTTGCTTTGGCCCTGATGGTGATCGAGGAAGACATTGAGAGCTGTGGGAGTAGAGTCGTGCAGTCACAGCAGGCTCATCCTCGTCAGCACAGGCAGAAATTGGAGGTGTACAATGAGGTGCTTCGTCGAATTCAAGAATCCAATTTTGAGGAGGCCAGTGTTCCAGGTTTTGATGATCACCTATGGCTTCATTTCGATCGTCTTCCTGCTAGGTATTTGATATTTCAGCTTAATTCTACATTTTCCCTTTTTTAAATTATGTCTATCTTTGTTCGTCTATGATTAATTCCTATGTGACAGCTCCTGCTGAGAAAACCATGGAAAAAGTGTTTGAAATGAATAACAGGGAATTTATGACTAGAAATTTTGGATGCTTATGCCCGTGCTTTTCTTTACGCATTACAAGTACTTTCATGATATTTTGAACTCTATGGTGGAAGAAAAAGGAAGACCGCTTCGTTTTGCTTCTTTTATTTTACCTCTTTAGGTGGAATTGCCAGAGCAATTATTCTCGGAGGCAGCTGCTTGATCAATCTAATTGCTACTATGCAGGTACGCTTTGGATGTGAATGTGGAGAGGGCAGAAGATGTTCTTGCTCATAAGAGACTACTGAAGTTGGCGGAGGACCCTGCCAATCGACCTGCATTTCAAGTACGCTTAGTACAGGTAAAAACACATAAAGCTCGCTTGCCTTCCAGAAGTTACCTTTCAATAGCTATTTAGAGTACGGTTAATTTTTTTAGTCAGTCTTATACATTTAAACGCTCTGAGCATCCACAATTCACAACTAAATGATCTTGAAAGTTTAGAAATATAATAGCTTTGATTTGGTTTTCCAAGTCTTCCCACTGTAAAGAGGATTTTTCAAATAGGTTTATCATGCTTATCATTTGAGAAAGAAGTATAACTGAATTTGTGAACTACACTTAAGGAAATTCTATCATCTTTGTTATCTTAGAATCCTTGTTATCCTTATGACAAATATATTGTTCGAATCCTTGAGGAAATTTGCAAAATCTTTCTAATTCTGCTGGCTATTATGCTACAAGATTCTTGAAGTTGTACAGTTAAAATTGCCCTGAATTTTGATTTGAGGGACATTATCACTCTGCATAGTAAGAATTCAAGTTTTTGAGGATGCATGGAACTTGTGTATCTCCTTCAGCACACCATTATGCCTTAAACACAAATAGGAAACAATTATGTTTTACTGTTTTGAGCTTTACTCTGTGGTGATGTACTTTGGTAAAAAAGAATTGAGTATCACTACCCGTCATTGACATAAAATTTGGAACTCTGAAATCATAACATCTTAATGAGTACCTAAATGCTGTTATCATTCTTAGTGCAGGTACATCCTTTTGGTAGTGCAAATTATGTTGACTCCATGCACTCAGATCAGTCTGAGAAAGAAGATGCACAGAGCTCTTTTAACCATTCTTTAAGGCAAGGGTATAGTTCATACTTCATACATTGTCATATTAAATTATATTTTCCATTTGCTGCTGCTCAATAAGCTGCGAACATCTCATCCTTTTTCTTTTACTAGTTCTTGTCCATATCATTATTTGTGCCATTCACTGAATTTTGATGTCATCACTCTGTCTTTCTCTTGGACAAGAAAAGAATTCATCTGCTACCTACTTTTGGTTCATCCTCTAATCTTGAAGCTCTTGCACTTAAAGCAAGTAAAAGCAATATAGAAGATGGGGACAGTGCTACTGGTCTGAAACCATATTCTTACCGGTAAGCATTTTCGTTACCTTACTTTGGACTGTTGTTCTTATATTAAAATATCATGAAAGGGCTTGATTCTTTCCTCTTTTTGTATTTCTGTAAGGTTCTCAAGTTGGTTTTGCTAAGAATGTTTTACATGTATCAAGCAGCATTGTTTTATAATGAGAATGATATTTATAATAGAATCCAATCTCATGTAGTTTGATACATGCCAATTGCAAGTTTCATTATTTTGTGTTCTTTTTCCAATTGTTTGAGAGATAGAGTAATGAGAATATGTATGCTTGGATGATTTCATCTTCTCATAAACATGTGATCACTGTTGAAGTACAAAATATGTAGAATGTTATGTATATCAATTAAAGGGAAAACTTTATTTAAGAGAATTTTTTTCTTTTTGGATCTCTGACAATGTTGTGGGTGCAGACACTCCAGATAATAGAGGCTCTTATTTCAGTTCATTGTAATTAAGACACCGTAATCTCAGTTTCCCCTCCCTATTTTAATTTTTTACATTGAATATGCTTTTTTATGTCTATTAAACTTACAACAATTAACAAATATGTTTTATTTACTGCTTACATTTTTAACTAGTACTTATCCTCTTGTGGCTTACTAACTTCTAGGCCCATGCATGAGATTACCTTTTCTACAGTTGACAAACCTAAACTCCTTAGTCAGGTAGTTAATTCTACTTAAATTGATGCTTTTTGAATTATTGGATTAAACTTTTGTAAATAATTCTAATGCTATTTCTTATCCAGTGTAATCTTTGTCATCTGACATGATAAATATCTTGCTTGCCTTGGCAATTGGTTTAGTTAGAGCACTTCTAGCCACTTTTGTCATGATATTTTACAAGAGCAGTCTAACTTGTTGCCTTTTGTATCACCTACTGACATTTTTCATGTTATTTTCTATTAAAGCTATCAAACAAGGGCATTGAAAATATAGTTGTTTGAAGTTTCCTTTGAAAAATTTTGTATTTCTTTGAGTATTTGTATTTCAAACGAAGGTATAAAGGAATAAGAGAAATTTGTAAAGTTGAAGACCATAATATGATTATCTGTTAATATTTATCTGGAATCATAAACTTTAACCTTAACATACATAAAATACTCTAAATATATAATTTGTTTTTGACTATAAAAAGCAAAAGAGGAGGGTTTTCTTTCAAACAATTTTAGTCTTTCTTTATAATTTGAAAAAGGAGGAAAATATAATTATGTTCAACCTGTAGTTATCGTAAATTGAATAACTTTCAGAGAATTTTTACAATTTTTAATTTTTGAGATGACTGCTTCCTCATTTATTTTACAATTTTCTAAATGTGGTTAACTTAACTGATTATTTACTGGACAAGCTTCAACAAGTCTGAATTTTTGAATTTTGAAAAAGAATGATTAAATTTCACATTGTATGCATTGTCTCTCCTTTATCTGATAATCTTGTCATTTATTTGTATTCCAGTTAACTTTATTGCTTGGTGAGATTGGACTGAACATTCAAGAAGCTCATGCATTTTCCACTACTGATGGCTTTTCACTGGATGTCTTTGTCGTTGAGGGTTGGCCTAATGAGGTAGGATGAAAATAGCTAAGCAAATCTGGCCCAATACAGACACTTAACATTACGATATTTGGGTAGCAGAAAGTGTCACTTTTGACTCAACCTCTTACTATTAGTGCAGATTGTAATATAATTTTGAAAGAAGGACAAGAACTTTTAATTTTTCTTACTTGTCATGGTGTGCTTATATGCTCTTTCCCATAGGTAATATATGGTTTTTTTGGTTTTTTTTTTTTTGGCCAAAGATAAGATATTCTGCAACGTATTTCTGGCATTTCTTATCATCATTGTTGCACAAATGATGGTACAAGGATGCAAGTATATTCCAAAATCTAGGACTTTGGTATGGTGTGGTACTTTAATAAAACAATGCATAATTAATAGCATAGTTGTTGAATTAGTATAAAGAAAACTGCCACAAATATATGTTCATTCCAAAAGTGATAATTAACAGAAGATAGTCATTGTAAACCATAATCATCATTTAACGAAGTGCAAACATTCCAACTTCAACTAATTGAATCATACACAAGTTACAACCATTCCAAATTATAAATAAAGAGGAAGTTAGTTTTCTATTATAAGAAAGAATAGGGAGAATACCTGAACTACCTGCAATGGACACTCTAATTGCCACCAAAGCATGGCTGCTCCTGCTGGATTTGGAAGCCAGAGGACATAACATGGAACTCATATATGGCTTGTTGCATTTTAAGCAAATAGTTGATAAAAAAGGGGATGTGGTTCACTTTAAAAGGGAAATTTGACTGTCATGCATGTTTTAACTCTGCTTTGGCTTCAAAGCCATATTCTCAAATATTTCAAACAAAGATAATTTATAAAGATAACGTTGCATAGTATTATTTCTTTTAATTTTCTTGGCTTATGCTTCAAGCTGTTTCCACTTTCCAGTAGTAACTCAGTTTTTTAACCATTTTTCTTTCTCCCTCAGAAAAACTTTTTTTTGGGGTTCCTATTTTTCACAGTTATAATTGTAGAGTATCATATTTCATATTTGTCAGGATCCCTTGGATTTTAACCTCTTCCACACATGCTTCACATGGTGAAAATCTCTTAGTAATAATGTAATCTTTATCTTGAGTTTCAATTTACTTGCCTTGTGAACTAGCAGTTGGATTTTCTATGAAGGCTTTGTTAATGATCATGATTAGTTAGTTGGTTTACACAACATGACAGAATGATTATAATAATATCTAAAGGAGAAAAGTTTGAATAAAATAAGCACTTTTTCGTCAACATTGAATATAACAAAGCAGTTTTTGAAAGTTTTCTTCATTTCTGGCAATCCTAGTTCCTAGCAAGCTTTATTTCTTCTTCCTCTTCTGTTTACTGATGTAAGGTTTTCTAGAAATAAACTTCAGTCTTCATATAAATTTATGTGAACTTCAGTCTTTTATGTTCCTTTGTCAATTGATTGTTCTATATTTCATGGAGTTGATTTGTCTACTTCTTTCTTTCTGCTAATATTTGGTTTTACATGCTTAGCTTTTTTCTTGTAATTAAATTCTATATTGATATAGAACTTTGCATTTATTGACTCTTAAAATCTTATTGCTAACACCTTTTTATGCCTTTCTCTTTGCTTGTGGAACCATAGGAAACTGAGGAGCTCAAAGGTGTATTGGAACAGGAAATTTTGAAGTTTAAGGTGAATTTCTCCACATTAATCATTCCAAGATTTAAAATTCCAAATTTTCTGGAATGATTTTCTTCCTTTTTTTTAATGATCTCTCAGTAAAATGGCACCTTTTCAAGATTAAGGATGGAAGATGAAATTACTGTAATTTAATTTATAAAACGAGAATACCTAATATTAATTCTAGCTACATTTTAGGGAAGACAACTATAAAATTAGCTGTCTTAGTTCTAATTCGGGTTGCCCACTAATTTTCTTATTGATTTTTGTCTCTGTTTGTTTTTATATTAATCAGAAGTTCTAAAGTGGGTTTTGAGACTATGATTTGTTTGTATTCTCCATAATTCAAAGCTCATATTGATATATCTATTTTCTTCTAGTTCCTTTTTGATAATAATGTTAATTTATCACCTTTTCGTTTCCACATTATAGGTAAGAAATATGTTCTACAAAATTTTAATGAAAGCTGGAGATCAATTTGTATGATAAATGAATGCCTTATTTTATTATAGCTCATATAATTTGAGAGGTTTGACAGTAGTGAAATGAATCCATCATGTAGTAATATGTAACTTTTATTTGTTGTAACCAAGCATTTCATACACCAAGCTCAATCTATTTGTTTCTATGACTCTTCTGATCCATAGTAAATCTGATTAATATAGTTACCCTGGGAGGTGTATTATTGTTTATGCTACTATATATGGTTTCATATATTACTTGTATAGTGTTTCATATTGCTGCCAATTCTCATTTATTAGTTTTTTTTGCACTATAGAATACATATTTTCTGTTACATAGAGAAGGTTAGAGATCTGTCTCTAATTTTCATTTTTCTCTGGATTATAACCTTATTTCATATGGTATATATTGTTCGCCCGGCAGGAGTTGCATGTGTCAAAACAGGACACACTTTATGCTGCCAACAATAATCACCAGGAAAGGATGGAACCCGTTCCTCATTGTGTAGAAATACCATCTGATGGAACTGATGTCTGGGAAATTGATACCAACCAGTTGAAATTTGGAAACAAAGTTGGCTCTGGATCATTTGGTGACTTGTGAGTTATCTCTTGAGAAATCTAGGTAGAACTTGGAACTCTAAATAGCTTCCTAGCTGATCTTTCTCTTTTCCTCTTTCCTTTATCTACCTTAGGTACAGAGGCACATATTGCAGTCAAGATGTGGCTATCAAAGTCCTCCAACCTGAGCGTATAAATAGAGATATGTTAAGAGAGTTTGCACAGGAAGTTTATATCATGAGGTTTGTTAATATAATTGAATGTGATTATTAGAGCTCTATTCCTGTTACTGAGGTTTTTTTTCTTCCTCCAGTTTTCTGCCTTTCCTTCTTTAATTCTTATTTTTGATCATTTCTATCTAGTAATGGAAAAGGCAATCCTTTAAGTAGTGTCGGTTGTGCACTAACTTTTCTGTTCCTGTTATAGTTGCTAGGTCTATATTGTACTAAATAATAACGTGTGCCTGGCGTTCATGGCCTGTAATCAATTGATCATCTTGGAAGGAAAAAGATGGATTTGATGCTTATAGATGAATAATCTTGATATAAATTTCCAGTAGTGTTTATAGTATCTGCCTCATGAATAATCTTGATATAATAATATAGGAATGTTTTACTCCTTTCTTCCTAGTCCCTGACTTCACTCTTCTTTCTCTCACATACTCATAAAATAGTATCTGCCTACTTTGCTTCTTAATTATTCGAAGTAAAGTGTAATATGGTTGCCATCTTTGTTAAATATCTAAGCTCTAGAGATTTGCCTCATTCTGGAGTTATAATCTGAAACACTACAGTAGGCTGGTTCCCTGTACTTAATATTTAGCTTGTAGACTGTTCAAATCTTAAAGATTCATGAACTTCAGGTTGATTACAGTCATGGTAAGAGTATGGAATTTGTTCTTTAATATCAAATGAATTTGTCTGACTTGATTGCTGTGAGACCATTCAGGAAAGAAAATTCTTACCTTGTTTGTTATTATTATATTTTTCAGATCTCTACTACATAGGATGCTTCTGAATATATACCTATTAAAGTGTTTGTGCAGACAAACTAGATAGTTTGTCAAACACATAGTTTTTATGTTAATTTAGTTAGCTTTACAGTTTTTATGTTAATTTAGTTAGCTTTACAGTTTTTATGTTAATTTAGTTAGCTTTACTGATATGGCATCCTTATATGTTTAAGTGAGGATTCTTCCTTCACCAATTATAACTTATCTTTCATTGTAGGAAGATTCGACACAAGAATGTTGTGCAGTTCATCGGTGCATGTACTCGACCACCAAATCTGTGTATTGTTACTGGTAAATAGGACAGAAACCTGGGAACTTATGAAGCCTTATATTCATATTGTTAGTTTTTAACTACCGAAATTCTCATAGCAATATCTAGTTCTATTGTTTATACGTGAAGATACGCTCGTCTGAGAATCTGCATTAGATGTCTATTCAGATGTTTTTGACGTATCATGTAATCTTACTTCTAAGATGATTTGGCTTCCTCGTCCTCATTGAGTTGCTCATTTCTCAACTTTGATGCTTTTGTACTCATGTTTATGCCTTTATCAGAGTTTATGTCTAGAGGAAGCATATATGACTTTCTGCACAAACAAAGGGGTGTATTTAAGCTTCCATCTTTGCTAAGAGTGGCGATTGATGTTTCCAAGGGAATGAACTATTTGCACCAAAATAATATAATTCACAGGGACCTCAAGACTGCCAACCTGCTGATGGATGAAAATGAAGTAAGAGGGCTCCGTGAATGTGCACATTGACATTGTGTGTCTCATTTTATCAGTCTATGTCTTGCCATTCTCAGTATAATATGTGGTTTATAAAGACTACATCGTGTAAGCAGATCATATTGATCTATGTTGCCAGATGCAAACCAATCTTTCATTTACAATTATTGTTGTGAAATGTTACTTATATTGTTATTGTATAATTGATCTTTATCCTTTTGTGCCATCAATTCATTGCATTGAAAATTAGTTGTAGAATTTCTATGAATAAATGCATATCTGAGTGCTGGTGTGGTTATATGTATATGATGTCCATAAACCTGAGGTACAATCCTCCCTACTCTTAAGCTTCCATGCTCATGAAACTCCACATAGATTTTGGTATGTTAGATCTGAATGATTGCTGGTATAGTCCTGTGCCTATCTCTAGGATTTGTAGTTGTGTAAAGCTGGACTCTTGTCAGGATATTAAAGAGATGAACTTTTGTAAATAGAAGTGAGGAAGAGTTGTTAATTTTTTGTTTTTTTTTAAATACCTTTATAGAAGAACCAAAACATCTCCAACATGATCATTTCATCTGTACTAAAATCTCATTTCCTTCATAGGTGGTAAAGGTTGCTGATTTTGGGGTTGCCAGAGTGCAAACTCAATCTGGAGTGATGACAGCTGAAACTGGAACATACCGCTGGATGGCTCCGGAGGTATTGATTTTCTTGGATATCATGTCATGTTACTGTCTTGATTTCTTTTTTGGGTGACATTTTGTGACATATGAATGTGGTAGAATTATTTATCTACAGTATACTGTTGTTGTTTAGATATATGAAACATTCAAGATCTATGTGCTGTATATGTCCTAAACAAGATAGTGATACTGGTTTTTTCATATATCTCATGCTCAAATTTTTTAGAAGTAGATTTCTAAGTACTTAAGAAATTAGGATGTCTATCTACAAAACGCTAGTTAATTTTTGGTTTGCTTGGTAGGAAAAATGGAAAATAGGAAAGGCAGGGTAAAAAGAGAACAAATATATTTTAGTTCTCCCTCTTTGGTGCTTGGTTGAGATATGAAAGGGGTTGCATGATCCTTCAGATCTTGCAACTCCAGCCTTCTGCACTTTTGCTTTGCAATATATGAATTTGATAACTTCTAAGTTGGTCTGTTCTTTTCTTCCTTTTGCTTGAATTTTTTGGTTTCATTATGAATTCCACTGTTAGGTTATGCTTCAACTCTCTTTTCATTGATTTGATTTTTACTTGAAGATCATCGAACACAAACCATATGACCAGAAGGCAGATGTTTTCAGTTTTGGTATAGCTCTTTGGGAGCTTTTAACAGGAGAAGTAAGTCCTTTACATCCTCAGCCGCCGGGGATGCCTTTTGTTTTTCTTTTTAAACTTTAGTTGGTTTCTTATGTCAAAGTCAAACGATGTTCCTGAGTTTTTCTCTTATTCTTATCGTATTTACTTTATTTTGTGACCAGCTGCCTTACTCTTACTTGACCCCATTACAAGCAGCAGTAGGCGTGGTGCAGAAGGTTTTCATCCTGTCGTCTTTACATATATCATCTTGCATGAACAATTTTCCTTAAGAAGAAAACCGGGTGCCGTTTTCAGCTGTTTAATTTCTATTAGGTTTTTCAATTAAAAAAATATACTTAGCACTGCATAATTAAATTTTTTAAGAGGTTTTTTCACACCTTATGTTTTATATTGAAAAACCTAATAGTAAACACCTAAATTGTGTCTTTTTCTTATCTATGCATAATAATTTTGTGTTTTAACATTGCAATTAGGGTCTAAGACCTACAATCCCTAAGAATGCACACCCAAGACTTTCTGAACTGCTCCAGCGTTGCTGGCAACAAGATCCATCTGAGAGACCGGACTTCTCTGAAATAATAGAGATTCTTCAGCTGATAACTAAAGAGGTAAAATATTACTCTAATTTAACAAAAAGTTGAATCAAATGAGAAATTTTAATTGCTACATTTCAAACAGGCTATTGATAAAGAAGCAGATCGACACAGAGATAAATCATCGCACTGCTTTCTCTCAGCACTTAGAAGGGCTCATCACTGATTTGGATCTATCATGACAGTATATTTTTTCGTCTTTTCTTTTAGTCTGACCAAAAGTTAACCGAGTTGCTTGTTTATGCTGTTGAAAGTACTGCATATTATTAGATTAAGAATCACCAAGACAGGAAGATATCAAGTATTAACACGGCAAAACATATAAAAAGTTCGAGTATTAACAAGTCTGCACTTTTGGATGTCAGGAAGTTTATTTTCTAAGATTTTGTTTGGTTAAACTGTCACTTTTATTTATTCTGAAATGATTCCTTTTCTTAATGGAGTTTCAAAAGATGTTATAAGAGAGAAATAGTTTGTGTTTGATAATTTATTTGAAAAGCATTTTTATCAATATTTGAGAAGTATTGTGTTTAGTTAATTTTTATTAAAAAAAAGATTAATTGTAAAATTGCTAAAAAAAAATGCAAATAGATTTATTTTGTAATTAATATTATTTAAATAGATCATAAACATACGAATATAAGTAATTTAAACAAATTAACTTTATACTAATATACATGCGGACATGCCCTCAAAAGCTAGGTATAGATGTTGATCATTCTAAGCTTGAAATCAAGTTATTAAGCGTAAATCTTGGTAGATCCTTTGTCAGAATAGTAGCAAGTTGCATGTGGGAGGGAGTGTAAAGAGTTCTAATGATTCCTTCTTCAATCTTCTCCTTAATGAAATGTCTATCAATTTCCACTTGCTTAGTATGATGATGGTGCACTAGATTCTTTGCAATACTCGTGGTAGCTTGGTTGTCAAACAACAGTTTTTAGTACTATTGCATCGTACTTTTAATTTATCTAGGAGTCTCTTTAACCATATATATTAAAGCCATAATTTTAATTTTAAGCCATAACTCTAAATTTAAACCATTGCAACAAAGTTCTAGTGGTGCACTCCAGTGCTTCTTACTATCACATATTACTTCTTAGTCCTCCTCCAAGTAATTATATTACCCACATATACAATATTCCGATGTGGAACCCTGTCAACATTTGAATAGATTTCAACTTCTTTGCAATGACCTTTTTTGAAGAAGGTCGCTTCCCTGGTGACGTTTTAAGGTATATATCTCAGTATTTTGTAATTGTATTAAGGTTATGCTTAGATAAGGTAATTTAAGGAAGAAAGATAATGCTTGGAGTTATTTCAATTATTCCATTATAAATTTTTTTTTTTCTAGTTTAGAAGAGAATGAAATTTAAAAATCTCATGATAATTTAATTAATTAATTTAGGAAGTTCTTTCATTCTTATTTTTAGAATATTAATTTTTTTTATATATATACACACATTAACATAAACATATGTGTGTGTTTATATTTATATCCATACATATACATCTAATACGATTGGACATATACATATATATAAATATATGTATATAGATATATATATTTTTGTTTACTTGCAAGTATATACATACACTAATACATACGTGCATGGACATACAAATAAGAATGTATAAGTACATACAACTATATATGTGTGTACATAATATTTAAACAAATATATATATATATAATAGATATATTTATTAATTACAACAAAAGATTTTATAAATATTATAGCTATTCAAACAAAAAATTTAAATTATGAAAATTCAAATTTCTTATATTTTAAATTTCATAAAATTTACAATTCTACGATCCAAACACAAACGGAAAATATTCTTAGTAGGATTGTTCATGAATTAACTTTCAGCATTTACTGAAAACCCAATATATGGCATAGTGTGAGATAAGTAAATTAGCCTACCTACAAGCCTTTGATATCTTCTACTATCTACAGGGAGGGGAACTGTCTTTTTTTTTTAAACCAAATTTACACGTAGGATCCATTGGTGTCGGCAAGTTGGTAGCCAGGCATACTCGTTTCCTTGAGTAAATCAAGGGTATAATTTCTTCGTGAGAGAGATCTCTTCGCTAGAATGTGCCACTTGTATTTCAAGAAAGTATTTAACATTATCGACATCTTTGATTTCAAATTCTTAATCAAGAATTTTCTTTAGGCTACTTCATGATTTTCTTAGATAAGGATATAATATCATCTACATGGATAATAAGAATGGTGTTAAACTTTTCGTAGTGTCATTTATAAACAAAATATGATTTACTTGACCTTGGTGTACCCATGCCTCTTTACCACTTGCGTAAATTGCTTAAGACATGCCTCTTTCTGGGTATTTTCTTTCTCCTCAAATCACTTCTTCTAAGTTCCCATCCACTTTGGAGCAAAAGTTTCTGGGTAATTAATAACAATAGGTTCGAGTAAAATCTTTTGCTAATTAATCAGTGCTTTGTATCTTACTTCGAAAATCCACTACAGTTCCTTCCCCTCAAGCAAAAATATAGTAATATGCTAGGTGCCACTTCTTTTTTAGAGATGTCCTTTTTGTATCAATATATAGCTTCCCTCCACTTTGGATTTCCATATCTTTTTGAATACCGGCTGGAATTAATTTATATCTGTGATACCTTAGGAATATAAAGCAATAATAGTTTGGTGAAAGTTTGTGAAAAGAACTGGGATATAAGGTGCTGCATGCAAGATCTTAACCCTTTTCTTTGATCAATTGATAAATCCAGGTCAATATATGTACAGAAATATGATTAGACTGAATTTGGTTTTGTATATTGCATGGACTTGTAGGATTAAACATGAGGCAAATTCCTCAGGGTATGTAGAGGAAAAAAATGGGGAGGAGAAATTAAACTACTATTTTATATTCCTTTTATTTAGATATTTAAAAATAAATAAGAGAAAGAGAATGAAAGATTAAACAAATAAGTATAATGTAATTTTATTATTTTACTCTTTATATTATAAGAAATTTAAAGCAACTTTATTTATTTATTTAAATGTACCTTAGTTCAATATTATAATTCATACAAATAATTCAATCAAAATAAATTTTTTATACATATACGCGCAACTATATATATATATATATATATATGAGTTTTTGTAGGAGCCTGTAATTATACATGTATATATTTATGTACGTGAATGTGTGTAGATTTTGAGTACTAATTTCATTATCATATCATTCAACTAAAATAAAAAATTTCAAAAGCACTTACTGAAACTTAAAAATAAAATTTATAACCTTTTGTACACCATGATGACATTTCATTATCAAGTATGAAAATGCAAAATGAAAACACCTATTTTATCCAATCGAAAATTATCAGAAAAACAAAACCTATTTCTTCTGTTTTCTATTTCATTTTTGCTTTACTTTTTTTTTCCTGCACAAATATAAACATCCAAGGATTCGCACTAGGCCCAGGCCCGGCCCAAAGTGTTCCCAGTTCCTACTTTCTAGTTTCTAAAGCTAAAACAATGAATGAGGGGAGGGAGGGGATCCTATGAGATGCACCTCATGGAGTAGGTGGACACAGGTGAATCCAGTGTGGACGCACGGTACACCCTCGCGTGATCGCTCTCCAATCCATAATCCATCATCGGACGGTGCTCCAAATCTTCATCATGATCGTACACAAAATCCGGCATCGCCACCTCATTCTTCTTTACATTCTCCCATAGATAATCAATCCTGCTCACGTACCTTAGCTTCCCGTACAACCTACCACACCGAAAAAAACCGTCACATCTCAGAAACAAAACCAAAGGCTTATGTTAGTAATTGAGAGAAGTCCATAACTAAATTGCGCCAAACTCAAATCAAAAGCTTTTGAAAATCTAAGGATAGGGCTTACCCTGCGTTGAAGAGAAAGCGGCCAAATGTGGCAAGAAAAAGCCGTGCTTGTAGCCCTGGATGTACAAAATACACAGCCTCCAGATTCTCCTTCACCGTCATCGGAATCGCATCGTAGATGGATCGCAAGGCTGAGATTCCTGGAAAATTCTCACTCCTCTGAACGCCGGTGTGAACATACAGCACCGAAAATTTTCTTTTCTCAAGCTTGGGAAAAATCCTCTCCTCCAGGTACCTTTTGAGAACATCAACGCTCACGAGGCGTGCTGGTTCATTCCATCCAACACAAAAAACGATCAAGAAAAATACAAAGAAGAGAAAAGAAAGGATACGAAGAATTGGGAATGAATTTACCAGGGAAGAATTTGGCGATGATGCGAAGGATCTTGCGGCCATGCTTGTCTCTACCTTTGATCTTGAAGACCTCCAACTTGTAGAGTAACTCTAGTTGTTCGAGTTCTGAGATGTTTCCACTCATTATGTATTGGGCCACAATCACAATCACAATCACAATCACGACTCAGAAGGATGATCGAATATAGCAGAATAGGATTTGCGTGTGTGAGAGGAGAATTGAAGGATGAAGATGGGAATGACTGAATGATTGAATGAATTAGATTGGATAGGATTAGGATTAGGGTGTGAAAAATCAATGAATAAGAAACCAAAAAGAGAGAATAAAGAAAAAGGATTTTGCAACGACGTGAATAGCGCGGTCATAGAGAGTATATCCGAAAGCATATTCCGAGTTGTATTAAAAGAAAAAACTGAGTGGGAATAAGACGCCGTAATTTACTCACACAAAAATGGGGCCCACGTGGGTCTTGTAACTGATCAGGACCGTCGGTTCACGTGGATGATCATTGATCTGTAAAGATGACCGTGGCGTTGAGGATAAGCTATTCATAATCATTATTATAGTTAATTGAGTAATCTTCGGGTCAAACTTATTATTTTTTTAGTGAATTATTGTTTTCATATCTGAAAATATATTTTAATTTATAATAAAATTACTGTTAATTTAATTTTTTTCAAAAAATAATTTTATTAGCGTCATATTGAATTTTGAGTTTTGTTGATAAGTGTCATTAAAATATTAGTTAATGTTTTTTAATTAATTCATAAAATATTTAATGTTTTAAATTTATAAAAAATTATAAAAATAAAAATTTTTAATATTTAAAAATTTTATTAACTAATTAAATAAAATTTTAATTATTAACAATTGAAACCTTTAAAATTTTGTATTTTATTTTGACTTTCGAAGCCTTGTGGAAAAGGAGTACTAATATTTACTTTGAATATTTTTTAAAATATTTAATAATTTTTTAAATATGTCATTAACAAAATTTTAAATATTTTTTTAAAAATTACAACAAATTATTAACTATTATCCACTATTTTTTTATTTTTATTTTTTATTATTAAATCATTTATTATATAGAAGGCATAATTAATTTTTTAAAATTTTAACTATAGAAATATAAATTTTTAACAATAAAATTAACATAAAAATTAGTTAAAAATAGTTTTAAAATGAGTCAAAATTATAAATAAATTATAATAAATTAAATTTAAATTTTAGAAGAATAATTTAAAAATTTTATTAATGTAAAAATATTTTTATGCTATAAAAATACAATATTCTCATTTCTTGTGTTAAAATAAAAATATATAAAAATAAATTAATAATTTACTTTTAAAAATATAATATTATTAATTATTTTTTAATATATATAAAAAATTTTAAATTATGTACCAAATACTCTTTTATAGTTTTAAAAGATAAATGTATTACAATAAATAAAGTATTTTTTTAGTTATATGGATTAAATAAAATTATTTGTACAGTTAAAAGATATATGTATTGATATATTTGCTTAAGAATTCAGCCTTAATTTAATTGATCATCAAATTTCAGTGCGTAATTTACAAAAAAAAATTAAAAAAAATTACGACAGTGGCAAAGTTAAATAGAGAATCGTAAGAA
The DNA here is from genome assembly GCA_031216115.1 of Senna siamea. Taxonomy (NCBI): domain Eukaryota; kingdom Viridiplantae; phylum Streptophyta; class Magnoliopsida; order Fabales; family Fabaceae; genus Senna; species Senna siamea. The sequence goes on from CM062358.1 coordinate 17,906,355, forward strand.
TAATTATGTAAACATTTTGATAACAAGAGAATTTGTGACGTGATCACCGCTATTTATCTTTACTTGTTATTCTAAGCATGAGTGTGGACGTGGCACAATCTTGGACGTTGAAGGCACGTACGGTCAACATTGCGTGAAATTCACGAACTTAAGAGGATCTGCTTGTGAAATTGGATGGTGCCACTGAAAATTGACCTTTTCCTTATCAGTTTCTCTAAGCCTCCTCCAACTAATCTCAATAAATAAATCCCCTCTAACATATTTGAAGGAAAAAAGTCAAAAACAAAGAAAATAAAACCTCGATTTTTATTCAGATTCATTTTTTGTTAACATTTTAATTATATAATATATGGTTATCGTAAAAATTTTCTAATTTTTTGTCACAATATTTCTTATCATAATAAATTAATAATGATCAATTTTAGATATGAAAATTGACTTTACTATGACATACAATTTTTTAGTGTATTAGAACTATAGTGCTTTAAATTGACTTTATTATCTAAATTATTTTGATTGGTTAGTTGAACTGAATCAATATAATCAATTATAAACACAAGTAAATGATATTAATATTTGTTTCTTAGTTTGATTTGGTTCAATTTTAAACTTACATATATGTTTCATATATTATAAAGATACTGAATGAGGAGCTATGAGAAGAAAAGTTATAGAAGAATAAAAACTTATTTTAACTTCTTATTTATTTATTTATTATATTTAAAATTTAATTTAAAAAAGTTGATATACACTTAGTGTATACCAAGCTTAATTACTAGTTATATAATATAGGTTTAAATGTTTTATCTCTTTCATCTCCCAAATCATATGATAAGTAGAGATATATAAGGAGTAAAATTATTTAACTTCTCTCACTTTTTTTTTATATTTAAAATTAAATTTTTTAAAAAATTAACATGTGAGTGTTTGCCAATCCTACTAGTATCTCTACGTAAATACAGCCCCGTTGGCTATTGCTGTCCAAATTGCACTTTGAATCACTGTGAGACTGTACAGAAAAATAAAATTGCAGCTCATATTTGATGATTTTTCTTATAAATGATGGTACATTTTTGAAGCTTATAAATAGCCAGAAGTACCAGAATGATGATTTTTTGTTAACAAAATAATGTAAAATTGTCAAGAGTACTTAGGGAGAGGACATTCTAAATTACATAATTTTAGTGTACCCTATTTTGTTTTGGACTTGAATACATGTTCATGTCTACATCATATTTTCCTTGTCCATAAGACATTTTTGTGGTGACGTTTCTTTCTTTCATTCGCATCACATATCTGATATCTTCGATGTTGTCACGATGAGTCCCTTCCTTTTTCTTTTGTCATAGAATACGAGTTAGAAGACGAAAAGGAATATGTTGGGCCATTGGATGAAAGAAGAAAGGCCTTATGATTGTCGATTATTGAGCCCATAAAGAGTTATTTCATTGTATTGGTAAATGGAAATGACGTTGCCACGTGGGCAAGTAGGAGTTATCCAGCACCAGGAGTGGTCAGTGGTGGTGGATTACAAGGTAGGTGGTGGGGCCCATATCACATTTCGTTTCTGATCCAGTGCAGAAAATTGCGTGCCATTTTAAAAATATATTATATTACTTTATTTATACATTATTTTATAATATTTAATCAATTTTTTATTTTATATTCATAAATTCTTATATTATAAAAAGATTTAAACAATGGCATGCAATTTTTATCAATGCTAAAATAGTTGTCAGAATCAGTTTTGTGGTCAGAATCGGGGGTGTCTAAACTTCGGAACATGGAGTAGAAATTTCGGCCATGGAGTTTCTTTCCCCAGAGCTGTTTTGATTTAGTTTCATTTTTCCTTCTCTGTAGCACCCCGAAAAAAAGCTATTCTTTATTGCTAGATTTTAAAATTGGTGTATATAACAGTGAAAATTTATTTATTATAAATCAATGAGTCTGAATTTTTCATAACATTCATCACTATCATTTACTTAAAGAATTATACATGATTGTTAGATTTTAAAAATTGGTAAATATTACCTTTTTTTCTTCAAAATAAGATTGATTTGTTTTATTAAAATTATAATGTATTGGAACATGTATGTATAAAACTTTTATTTTAATATGATTTATTAAATAAAAATTTAACACTTATATTATTATATAAGTAATAAATAAAAATATAAAAAAATTAACAATAATAATAATGTTTTATGTCTAAAAATCATATGGACAACTTTTAACTGTAGCGCTTATCCGATGCCAGAAAACGAGGATGGAGTGGAACAGATAGTGATGAGGTGGCAATCCAAGCCATACCCGAAGGCGAAGCATGCCGATTCTTCGCACTCTCATCTTTATTCCTTAATAATATAAACTCACTCCTTCTTCCTCTCTTGTACTGCATCCTCCCATTCACATTTCGCCAAACCTCACTCCTTACCCACCCATTAACAATTATAACCTTCTCTCTTCCACCATGGAACCCATGACTGCGACGTCCTTTCGTTCTTCCTCCGCTTTCTTCCTCGCTCCTCCTTATCTCTCCTCTCCCTGCCTCTATCATACAAGGTCTGATTCAAATCATTCTCTATTTCTCTCTCTCTCTTTTGCCATGTTCCTTCATACAATAGATTGATTCAATGCAGAGTTTCCTTTCTGAGATCGGTGAATTCTCGCAAGGCACGGAGGGATGCTGTTGTTCACGCCAAGTTTCCAAACTACTCGTAAGTTAAAACGAAAATGAAAATTTACCTGCGCTATTCCTTGATTGAACATCGTCTTTTGAGTTCAATTTTAATTGTGAGTTTGTTTGGACTCTGAAGCACGAAAGCTGTTCAGAACAGCAATTTGGGGACTATAGGAGTTCCAACCTCAGTGCCGGTGCGTGTCGCTTACGAGCTTTTTCTTGCTGGACATCGGTATTTGGATGTGAGGTTAGCACTTAGCTTAGCAGCAGTAACGCAAAGATTTTTCCTACCTTTTTTTTTTTTTTAATTTTAGTTCTTACAAAATATTCAATCCAATTCAAAAACCCACGTCATTATCTGCCTTTTTAATTATCTAGAACTCCCGAAGAATTTAACGGTGGACACGCTCCTGGCGCTGTTAACGTACCTTACATGTACAGAGATTCAACAGGTTTTCCTCTCTTTCTAGTAGCTACTCTGTTAATTACACAATTCAAAACATTTAATATTCAAGAGAGCATCATCTAGCTATTTTTATTGAAAGAATTGGACTTTGGTTGTTGTAAGAGCTCTGGTTAATAACACTTTTTCTTTTTGGGGTTACATGGAAGTTAGAATAATTTGCTAGAAGATGGTAAACGCCACAAAAATATAAATTCAGACAATGTGTTCTGACTTAATTCTAGACTTCGGATGAATATGGTCCCTGAGCAGAGTCTCCTGGTCCCAGAGAGTAATGTTTTCTGTGTCTATTCATGTCTTCTTTTATCTTGATATGGATTTTCTTATATGACTTACGTAGGTATGAACAAGAACCCAGACTTTGTTGCACAAGTCTTGCAACAATTTCGGAAAGATGCCGAGATTATAGTTGTGAGTGCATATTCTTTTAAACTTTCATTTGCAAGGTTATGATTTTATGATTACTATTTTTATGTTTTCAAGCTTGGTTCAGATGCTGATCTTGTGGTTTAACAGGGGTGTCAACTTGGTAAAAGGTCTATGATGGCCGCTAGTGACTTAGTAGCCGCTGTAAGTTTCTTCCTCAACACCTTAACTTCATGTTTTGGCAATTCTCAATGTTTAATTGGAGTTGAAAATAAGCGTCCTTATGGCTTTTTGAGAAAAGATCATCCTGGTTTGGTCGTTTGTCAGAATCCAGTTTTTTTCTTCCACAGAAAGGTATTTTGGGGATTCAATTTGAGTTCGAGGAATGACATTGAAAGTTTATAAATAACAAAATGGAATAAAATTGAAGGGAAAACGAAAAATCGAAATGGAATAAATTTATCTTCCTTTGTTTGGAAGTTTAGTAGGTAAATTTACGGAGTTTTCTCTGTTCTCCGTGTTGTCCTCTAGGTTTCTCATTTCCCTGTTTTACTTGGCTACTGGAGCCTCCTTTGTTAGCTTCACCTTTAGCCTATCTTTTATCTAAATTTAGTTTGTTTCTCTATTGTTCTGTACTGTAATGTGTTTTTAGGTTAATGAATTACCCTTATTTACCAAAAAAAAAAAGGTAAAAAATTACAAGTATTTTTCCTGACTCATGTGTCGTAAGCAATAATGTTTATAGGCAAAAGAAAAAAGGTTTCGAACTTTCCATGCCTTATAATATCTCAATAATACGTGGATAACTCTCCATCTTGTGCTCGAAGATTGTTTAGAGTGATTATAATTTTTTCTTTGTGTAGGGATTTACTGGAATTACGGACATAGCTGGTGGCTATGCGGCTTGGACTGAAAATGGGCTTCCAACAGAACTATGAAGTATCAAGGTGGGACCTGCAGCTGTATATAATAAGTTTCTTGGTGGGGTTCCATGAATTTGTGAACCAAACACTTCAACAAGGCTGTAGCAATAATTGGGATACTGGTAAAAATAACTATGGGAAATACAAAAGAAGAGAAATGGTCATGTATATATTTGTCGATATTAACAAATAATTAGATTAATAAAGTTTCTTTATCAACTTTGCAAAGGAATTTTGTTTTCTTGTTTTGATGTGTTGGTGATGCCATCGTGCTCTTGCGTCTTAAACATGGAGGTTAACCATTAAATCAATCAGATGTGCTCCGTGCGAAACAAATGAAAAGACAATACAAATACATAAAGTTCTCTCTTTTTTTTTTTTGTTTCAAGGTTTCAAACTATAATTTAATTATAGGTTAATTTGATTCCAGTATCCTATGATTCAGAATTTTTTAAATTGGTTCGTGTAGGTAGCATATTATTACTTGCTTTCATTAAAGAATTAATGGGCACGTGAGGTAAAGAAAAACTCAATTTCTTTCTCAATTTTGTCTTCGTAAACCCTATTCGCCCATTGTTGTTGAAAAAAGCATAGCATTGCACTAAACGAAACACATCCCTACAAATATTTGGCAATGGTTGGGGATAGCGCATATGTAGGGAGTTCATGCACAACACCACAAGATTGGTTTCCAAGAACAAGAAATCGATGCTTATGGTTAGTATATTGTTATATGAATGTCGTGAAAAGTTCAAAGCTTTGATAGATGGGTCTTCACCTATCTAAAGATGCATCTGCATTTATATTATATTTACTCTTATTTTCCAAGTAATAAGATGAAGTGGTGATCATTTTGGGCATCTTACAGATTGAGCAAAGCTCATTCTTGCATTTGTGGTCATGAAGTTGTCCACAAGGTTTAAGACAAAATCAATAAGCTGGAGGATGAAATCAAGGAGTTGAAAGAGAAGAAAAAGATAATACTTCAACTTGAAGTAAAGGTTGAAAATTAAAAAACAAAAGAGTGTGAGGGATATAGAAAATTAGACGCTCACATGTAGTCGGATGAACTAAAAAAGTTCAACAGGGAGAAGATTATAATGTAGATGCTAATAATATCTTGGGTTGTCTTTATAGTGGTAGTTGTAACTTGGTTTATTTGTAGCGTAACGTTTGCCTCATATAGTTATTATTTACCTTAAATCATAAATAATGGTGATGTAATATTTTGGAATGCACTAATTCTATATAATATGTTGGTGCATTCGTTTGTAACGTTTTGGAAAGCATTATGTGCATATGCTGACAATGTGACTATGGTAAGTTACTCTAATATGACTTTTTAATGAAAGATGTTGTAATATGATTTTATATCATTGACAAATTGACATTCTTTTGACTCAAAATATCAAAGAATTTTGCTCTATGCACGTTATTCCTGCATGTGATCCACAATTATATGACTGACAAATTGACATCATATATGCCTCTCATCTTATGCTGTGTCAGAACGTGAGGATATATGAGATAGAAAGTACAGATAATAAATAATAGAAGAGAAAAAAATTAAATAACTTTTTATCATTTAATTTTATTATTTAAAAATATAATAATTATTTTATATTTTATATTTCAAAATAAAAAATAATGAAATTTACTTTAGTACATGACAAGCACTATTATTGTTATCTATGTTATTTTTTCTTGAGCTAATTATAAATTTTTCAATGAAATTTTAAAGCCTTGATTACCAAATTATACTCTACAACTTACAGTAAGGGTTTCAAACGACTTAAATTCTTTTCTCAAATAAATTGTTATCTGAACATAGAAGCCAAAAAAAAGGCCTTGATCCGCCTATGTTCAACTTCAATCCCTTACTTGTCCCTTTCTTACTGAAAAGGAAGAGTATGGTGGTCGTATTACAAACATTCATAGGAAAGATTGAAGAGCACAAGTTGTTGCATCAAACATGAAAATATGGGGATTCTTAACTTCATACTTCATGGTCCTAAGGTCTAGTTTTCAACATCACCAACTGTTAATGGCTCTATATATAGTCTATAGACAGCCCCATTTTATTAAATTAATATCAGTTTCTTAGATTGTTTTTGTTTTAGAGGAGCAGAAAAAAGGGCCTTCCTCACCAATATTTGAACACTCATGCAACTAAGGTGCTCCACTTGTATACCAAAAGAACCTTATCGTATAAAAGCATTCAAATCAATAACATTTTTCCTTCAAGTTTTTTGTCATTTGAAAATCCAGTACTTGTAATAATTAACACCAGAGAGGAGGGGTCCAAGGTCCATGTCAATTGATTACTCCAATGTTTTGGACTTGATTAACACTGGAGAGCATTGAAATATATTATACAATCCTCTCATGTAATGTATTCAGAAAATACATTCATACATTTATTAAAACTAAAAGATGATCGTTGAGTTCTCTTGTTAAAGATATAAATTTCAAAAACAGATGAATAAAGGTCTATGTAATTTAATTTAGACATTGCTAAGGAGTAATTAATTTACCCAATCATAAATTTAATAAAATTTTATTAATTAAAAGCCTCCTCAATTGTCAACATTTTTATTAAAATAACATATGACATCATTGCAGGGAGATGCATGATGATTGATGCATCTCATTCATTGCAATTTATTCAAAAGGCAAAATTAAAAACACAAAAAAAATGAAAAGTGATAAATGTGAGGACAGTTAATTAATGTAAAAACTTGACTTATACGTAATTTTTTTTTATATTTTTACTATCAAGTTCTTCAATTAAAATAAAATATGTAAAATATTTTTTATAAAAAATTAATCATAAAAAAGATAAATTATATAAATCATATACATATTAAATTTTAATTAAAAGAACTTGATAATAAAAATATAAAAATTATAATTAAGTTTTTCCTTTAAAGGAGAGATAGCTGATTGAAGTTGATGGGAGTGAGAAATTGAGGAGGTCCCTGATATAATGTCAAAGCAGCTAAATGGGAAGCATTGTCACTTGGATGGAACCAATCCCAGAATAAGTGATCACTGCGATCTGCACACAGTCTGGCGTTCTTGTCTTTAACGCATGGACCCTCTCCATTCAAGTTTCCAACTCCACAACATGCTGTCTTTGTGTGCTTGAACCCTACACCATGTTTGGGCAATCATATATTTATTATATATATATGATCTTTAATGTAATTTAACAGTGCTCCATTTTAATTATGGTAACAATTTATAGTTTAATACCAATATCTATATAGAGTTAACCTAATTCAGAATATATATTTTTTAAAATATTAAAAAAGAATCAATCATATATAATATTAAGTTGTTAAAAAAGTTTACGTTTCATGTTTTTCTTGGAGAATTTGATAATAAACATGTAAAAATTAATTACATTTGAATTTTCTGAAAAACAAACATGTCTTCAACATTTAATTGTTTTGCATTTTTATTGCGTGATTTAGTGACTAGAAGCTTTGATAATTTATAGGAAGTCTTAGTTAAGGAAACTAACAAAATTAGGCAAAATTATCTATTTTCTAATTAAGGAAGAGCTTAAGGGTCTGTTGAATGCAATTTTTATTTATTTTTTATTTTTCAAAAATAAAAAAATAACTTGTTTTAATTATTATTTTTTATTGAAAAAATAGAATATATATTTTGAAAACAAAATATACAATACAATTAAAAGATATTCTAAACTCTAATTTTTTCAAACAAATAAAATTTAGAAAATAAGTTTTTTTATTAATAACATATAAAAAATATAAAAAAAAATATTAACATGAATTTTTAAAATTAATTTTATAAAATAATTTTAAAAAATAAAAAACAAAATGACATTTAAATATACACACTGTCTATTTTAAAAATATTTCAAAGAGTTATTTGCAAGTAATCTAAAGTTCAAGGGGTCTTTTAATAATTTTTCGTAAGTGAAAAATATTTTATTACATCACAAAATTTATATAATTTACGAAATGAAAATATATAATTTTTGCTAGCTAGATCAAAATCTTCTTATACCATCCTGTATTATAAAATAATAAATAAATAAATAGTATTCTGCTTTTCATGTTGCACGCTTACCAAAGGCAAGGGGCTGTTGTAAGACGGACATGGTCATAGCAAAGGAGTTTCCAAGTGAGTACTTAAACTCTTTCAACTCAGAACTCAACTTTTGCAACGTAACATTAATTGCTGAGTGAAGAACACTTGCAAGTTCATTCAACGATGTCACACATTCTCCTCCATTTACCCTATAATTCACTACTCTTGCTGCTGGACAACATCCAATGGGTGGAACACTTATGATCCCAAATTTTCTTGCCCCTAATGCATATAGATTCTGCAAATTAACCCACCCAAAATACACTAATTAATTAATAGTTCATTCAGAAAATAAAATAATGCATATATATATGTATGTATGTATGTATACGTACCCCAATATGACTGTGGTAGGTAGATTGGAGAACAGTCAAGTATAATTGTACAAGCACTGCGTCACTGCCATTGTTATTACGTGCAAAATCGAAAAGGTCGTTGCTTCCAACGCTGATGATAAACAGAGCCTTTGAAAGATAATTTTGAGTCCGGGTTTCACCCAATATCTCACTCATATTTCCACGTACTAATGCAAATTGTTCAATCTGCTTTTCAAGGTCTACCACCTCACCCTACATACATAAATACCAATTAATTTAGTTAAGACAAGTTTAATAACTATATAATATGTCTGAGAGTGCTAAACTAAATTGTTTTAAGCATTTTGGTCATAAAACATTCTTCACACTCGGTCGTGGATTTGTTTAAATTCTAACAAAGTAAAAATATATAATCACTAAGTACTAACCCATTGGTCTTTCCCAGTATTTCTGAGAATTCCAGACCCTCCTGAAGCAAAATTCACACCCCGTAATATATCTTTCTTGAAACTGTAATGTTTCTCCAAAGTCAGAAACGGTGGTGGGCTCTTCTTATATCCGAACAGCCTCGCTTATTTGTGCATCATTCAACAATGAACAAATTTATATATGTTAAGCAACAAAAATGCAAGATAATTAATCAAACTATATATATATATATGTATTCATTCATTTATGCATATATATATATATATATATATATATAGTTACCAATGTAGTCAACAGTGTTGAAGCCATTGCTAAACCTTCCAGTGGGTTTTGAGTTAGGGAAATCAATCCCATTGTAGGGTACGTTGGCCTTTGCTCTTGTGCTTAGAAAATTGTTAGTGCCAACATCTGCAGTTGAGTCTCCAAATACAAACATCACTGGCCTGTGATTCCCATAAGCTACGTGCATGGCCACGCACAAGAAAAGAAAGAAAACAATCACAGAACTTCCGAAGGATGCCATTTTCTGTGCCTCTCACACACGGAAAAAATGTTAATGATTGAGTACTAATTTTCTTTGATGCCAAACACGAGATTTCGCTGTGATTATATACACCAAAGTCCAAACATGCGAGGAAGGAAACAAAGGAATTAGGTTAAAATTGTTGTACAATTTAATTTGTATGAAAACAAAGGATTGAACATGGCCGACCATACAATGACCCTTGTTATAATCAGCATGAACAAATAATAGCTGGAGGGAGAATCCTAAGCTTATGCTAGTTAATGCTAACTATAGTTAGCTAGTTTCGTATGTTTGTACATATATGTTTGGTTATCATTATATTATTCCGATTAATTCTTACAAATATATTTGAATTATTGTAGAAAAGAATAGGGAAGTGAAAGTTTAGTTTTAACACTTTTTTTCTTATTTAAATTGATATTTAACATTTTTTTTAAATATGTTTAGATATTTTTCTTATATATAGTAGATATGAAAAATATATGTTAGATTTAAATATAAATAAAATATCAAAACTAAAATTTCATTTTTTTTTATTCTCTTCAGTCCAAGTATATATATGGTATTTTTGGAATCTTTTTCATGCTATTTGATGTTAATTATATGTTAAAATTAGATGTTAATTATATTATGCTAAAATTTAGGTTGAAGAGGTAAACTTCGTTTACTAAAACATTATGAGTTGTCTGGTATCGTTGGATGAAGTGATGTCTTCTTGTATACAACATCGTTGTATAAAAGCATATATAATTTTTGGCTCTGGTTAATCGGTGCCTTTAGAATAAAGTTAAGAAAATATTTAATTAGTTGACATACTTATATTTAATAGTTTTAAATTAAAAAACTAAAATTATAGTTTTTATTATTTAAATATTTTGTAAACCAAACAAGTTTTCCTTACTTAGTGCCCTAAAAACACTTATTAATTTTTAGATTGGTCAAGAGGAAGAAGTTAAGAAAAAATTTATAGCCGGCGAGAAAATTTTGGCGGGTTTAGGTTTAAATTTGGTTTTTTCGTAAAAAAGAAAACGGTAGTTGTTTAAATTAAGGCAAGAGCCCACTTTTATTTCTTGAAATTTTACTTAACTTTCAATTATATCATTTTTTTTTCTAATTCGTTAATTCCACTAAGTATATTTTAGTAATATACCTCATACATGGCTTAAAAACATGGTCATTTATGTTTAAAATAGTTTCATCTCAGTCCCTTATGTTATGTTCTTCAATAGGTTTAATTTAGTTTCTGGTATTCTTAAGTAGTCTACATGTTAGTTCCACATGTTTTTTTTTTTTAGATTTCAATGTAGGCACTATTATTTTAGGGTTGTGATACAAAAGAGATCGACCTCTCCTCTTTATTTTTAGACAAATAATTAAGGAAAAAGACTTTTCTAAAATAATGTGCTTGTCTTCATCTTGTTGGTTGTAAAATAATTTCTCAAATAGAAAGCTACAGAAAAACAAGTTTTAGGTCAAGACTTAGTTATATATATATACTTTTTTGTAAAAAAAACAGTAATTAAGAAAGATGCAATAAATTCATATATAGAGTAATAAGAAGAAAAGCTATTTATAGGAATAGCCCCTATTTTTTAGAAATATTTTCAATTACGTATAATAATCGATCTTGTCAACAAGAATTGGAGCATAATTAGTTAAGTCATCAACCAGAAACCTTAAGTAAATATATTGTATACTTCGTCTGAGGGATTTTTTTTTTTTTTTTCAAGCAATTCGGGGTATGAATAGAGGAAAAGAAAACAATTTTTAGAGGTTTGGAATAACTTTAGCCTACATCTTCATTTTAAATGCAAAGCATGAGAATTTTATAAACTTGAAAAAATGACCGATAAAAAGATATAAAACGTCATTCAATTAGCATTAGACGTTATTTATTTTAAAAAAATTAAATTGTAGTTAATTTTTTATACTATCCAATCACATTAAATTTAAATTATCAAAATTATTATTTATTTAAATAACATTAAAAAAAATTAAATTTATAATAAATCAAATTATAAATAATCAAACTCCATAACATAAAGAATTAAATTAAAAAAATTATTATTTATGAGAGACTAAAATACTATTTTAATTAATATTTAACTTTTAATTAATAATGTTAAATGGGACTAATCTGATCTACCTTTTAAAACAATGGTTAGCTACACGTATTTATAACCTAAAACATTGGTCATCCACTGAGTTTTTATTACTAAAATCCCAACCAAACTCTTACAAAGGAGGCTGACAAAAAACTAGCAAAACACTGACCATCACAGGTTTTTAATAATTAAGAAGGTAGCAACTCTTATAAGCAAATGAAAGATATTTGCTCACAATTACAACTCCTTTAGAATGGATGTCCCATTGAAACCAAAGCTCACGTAACATCATGGGAGTACGAGTGAATGAATTTTTGACTTGTTCTTGCTCTCAATTACTCCAATGAAGAAAAAGGAGACAAAGACAACCATTATATATAATGGTTGCTGGGATGCATCAACGTCGTTCATATTTTCCACCATTAAAGCTTCCAATATCTATCTATCTTTCATTCTATTTAGCTTTTTAACAATTTCTAGCTACTTCCTATTTCGTCTATTCGATCCGGTTCAACATTTATCCCCTTTGAATCCATGGATTCAAACCTCTTTCTTCCATTTTGTTTTTGCCTTTGACAAACAAAATTAGATTCCTCTAGTTCATGGTTCTTTTGGACTAGTAGCTTTTGCATTTGTCAATTGATTCCTTCTTGCTATATACAGAGATTTTTTTTTTTTTGAATAGTTAGTGATTAATAAGTTTCGTGTTGAACAAATAGAGAACGGAAGTAGTATTTATATATAGTTACTAGACTATTAGATATAAATAATTTGAAGGAATTTAAAAAAAATCCAAAATTCACAAGTGACCTTGAATTTTATATTAATTATTAAATGTTTTAGTTAATTATTTAATAATTATTTATTTATTTATTTCACTCTAAAACTAGAGAGCAATGGATTTCCTTCTCTACTCCCTTCTTTTTATGCTCTCTCAAGACGCGATGAGTTTTAGTAGAGATTTTGATATGTTTGAATATTATTTGTAATTATTTTATAAAATTAGTTTTAAGAATTTATATTCAAATTATTTATATATACATATATCTTATTAATAAAAAGACTTATTTTATATATTTTTTATTTTGAAAAAATTAATGTTTAAAACATCTTTTAAATTTTTTAATTTTAAAAAACATTTTATTTTTTTATTTTGTACAAAATATAATTACTCAAACAATTTTTTTTTATTTTTTATTTTTAAAAATTCTATTCAAACATACCCGTAATTTCTCTAAAACCCTACTACCTTGTTTTTTGAACCTCTTGCATATCTTTCTTCGTGGAAACTAAGTTCCTTTGGTAAAATAAACAAGCATTGTCCGTTAGTGTGATTTCTAGATTAAACTTAAGCACTGATTAGTGATTAGCAAAACTGAATAATATAAGAACTGCCTACCTACCAATTAATTGCTGATGCAAACAGCATATCCAATGGCATGCTCTAGAGTCTTTAAAGCCGCCATCATCACTTCATATATAGTTTCCTCCTATATACCCTTCTTTGCATTCGCTTTGGCGGCTACTTTTAATGAAAATTGAATTCAGAAAAAGAGATTCCTCTCTTCAAATTTTTGTAAAAAAAATAATAATTTCATATTTAGTATCAATAAAATTCTCTTTAATATAAAAAATAACACAGCTGGGGTCAATATTGGAAGGCTCAAACGGGATTTCAGTCTTTATAAACAATAAAAGCAAGCAACAACATTTTTCAAAATTTCACAATCTGGCAGAGTAATTAAGAATTTTATACAACCTCTATAAATACCTACAATTTGGTCTTCATTAACTTATTATTTAGGATTGAAAAAGCTGACATGGACCCCAGTGTCAACAATAACATAAATACTAGCTGCAATCAAAATGGCACTGAGAGCCATACCTAGTGTCCCCAAGAACCAGTTTAGACACCACATTACACTATACTTTTTTGGCTTCCTGTTCTTGAGCCACATGAAACATGGGTAAGCCAATGTGACTGGAAGAGACACTCCTCCTACAAGACCAGCTAGTTTTGACAAGAATGGGATGGCTGCACTTATAAAGAAGCAGACAAACCCTGAAAACACCCTGAAAAACGCACGGAGCCACCATGGGCATGGCTTCTTCATTCTTCTTGTGTACTGTGACTCTAAGTCATCGAAGATTGGCATCCCATAGATTTGAAATGAGCACAGACCATTCACCACCACAAATAAACTGATCAGTCCAAGCACAAATCTTGACACGTCTTGAGAGTGGAATTGGTATAGGGCTGTAAGCATTCCTCCATCTGATGGAATCTGCAAATTTTTTATATAATTAAATTCATACACCAAATTAATTCAGAATTAATTTCAATTGTGAGGAATATGCTCATTTTCTTACCAGTTGGCCGTAAGCCCAATAGCCACCAATGGCCAAGGGGAATAGGCATGCTGCTATGATGCTGTATGCAACCTTCACTCCTTTCCACATTGGCACGTAAGAAGGATGCTTCTCACTTGAAGGCATAGTAGCCTGCAATATAATCAATTAAAATAAAATATATAATTTTTTTTAAAAAAAGAACCAATCTTGCATAAATTATACACGATTTTTAATTAAGAAATCTAATAATAAAAGTATAAAAGTTGCACTTAATTTTTTTTCAAAAAATATATATTGACATTTAATGAATCGCACTATATAATTTAAAAATATTTTTAGAAAAATTATATTATATTATTATAGTCTAGCTAGTCTAATAGAATAGTCAATATAGAATGAAACAGTGAAGTCGACATGCTTATCGTTGATCACATCCAAAAATTAATATCCGTCATTAAAATGAAATGAAATTGATTATAGTTACAGCTAGCTAACACTAGTTTGTTTCCATGCTGCAGTCCTTGTGGACTAATTCAACAAAAAAAATTAAAGGGACGCAAAAAAAGTTATCCTAATTGATAAGGACTGGAATTAATTATTCGAAATAGAAATATCACAAACCTGGATTTCAAGGATAAGGTTGTGACCCCTGAAAGCAAAGGAAATGATACCAAGGGCATTGAGGACATTAAAAGCATGTTGGGCATCATTCCCGGACCTCAAAGGATCATAATCGACCCCACTAAGGGCACCCTTGGAGACAGAGACTGCCCAAATGGAGGTACAGTACCCTACGGCAGTAAGGGCACCCACGAGTGATAAACCAGCTATGGAATTCAAGTTGGGTAATTGTGAGAGTACCACCGCCACACAAGTAAACACAAGGTACCATTCCACTGTGGTGAGGGGTTTGGCAGTACAGGTGGACCCACATACCACTTGATAGAACGTCCTGGCCGTTGATCCTCCTATGATAATTAACGTCGAACACGTGCCTGCCGATAGATACATTATTGGAAAAAATGCAAGCAATTTCCCCATTCTCTCACCGAAGGTTGCAAAAATGAGTTGAAGGTATCGGCTGTAGCGAATCCCTTGTTCCACGTTTTCGTGGAGATGGACCAGCAACCATAGTGTGTACAGCTGCCATACGAATGCCGCCGTCAAAGTTATTATCCCCCATGTCCTGTCAAATAAAATAATTAATTAATGATAATATAAAAGAATAAAATCAAAATGAAATTATATATAAATATAAAGTTGTTAAATCATTTTAACTTAATTTTTAATTAAATTTAAAAGGTAAATATAATTTTTAATTAGCATACCAGCCAAGCACAGTGAAAGCAACAGGAAGAACCAGGGCCTGAATCCCAATCCCGGAGCAGAGAGTATGAAAAGCAGCATAGAACCTATTGCCATTTCTGGACTCAGTGATGGGAAGCCAAGCGTCCTGAGGGTCAAGCTTGGTGAACCTCAAGGCCTTTCTCATAGGGCTACCTAAGGGCGTAATGAACCTTGGAGTCAAATTAGAGAGCCTAGGGGTCCTAGGAGTCCTAGGAGTTCGGGGAGTCTTGGGGGTCTTGCTGGGATTCACGTGATGAGCACGTGCATGTGGAGGTGCAGTCTCGTCTCCATTGGCAGCATGAAGAAGAGGAGACCTTGAGAGAGAGGGAGAGTGAAGCTGAGAAGGAGGACACGAGACAGGAGGTGATGCCACCATAGGTGTGCCCATAACTGAAGCTGTTCTTGGCGTTATAGGTGCAGAGTTTATTTCCTTGGACGATGCCATTTCTGAACTCACCCTCTCTTGATGATCAATTCCTCTCTGCTTGTTGCCAAGTTTTGGAGTGTGAGTATATATAGGTGGAATGGAATGGAAAGGTGCTTCTTCTTCATGCAAGTGGGTACAATCATAACTGTGTAAAAAGGGAGTTTTTGGTCATGTGGAAATAGTTTTTATTTTAATTTCTTAATTTTTATTATAAGAAAAAGAAAGAGACGAAGAATTAAATTATGTAAAATAGGTTGTGCATTAAAGTATTAGGGAAGGTAGGTTGGTGGAGATATGCTTATTCATTATTTAAGCAATGAGTTTGACGAAGGACCACAAATCCACAATGGCTGCTAGTCTGTCTCTATATATCCTACTTGTGATATTTAAATTTCATTACAATTTTTATGTTTTGTGTAATATTAACAATTTAACATCTGAAAAAATATCTTTTTTTCAATTTGGTGATTCAAAAATAAAAAAATTCCTCAACTAGTGAATAGAAATTTTATACAATTACTAACTTAATTATGACCTAATTTTTTTAGGGTTATTTTTTATCAAATAATATTATTTGGACAAAAATTAAAAAGTTTATCAAAATGACCAAAATTTGAGTACAAAAAATTTGCTTTATTGACTTTACTCTAGAAGAAAGCACCATTCGAACAAGTATTGATCATAAGTTAGTGGTTCTTTATTAATTAGGAGGGGGCAATTTTAATTGAGAGAAGATATTTGGAAGATAATTTTGAGAGAAGGGTAATATTTTATACACTAAATCATTATAATTAACTAATAAATTTTATAACATTTTAGCTTTTTAATTATTGCAAACAATAAAAGCATTTCTCTAGAAAAATTACTATAGCTAGTATCATTTCTCTGTTTATTACCTTTTTTAATTTTTCTCTATACAACTCTTAGCATTCATTTATTTTTCAATTCTTAGTAATTTCTAAAGCATTTGTTTTAATATTATATTTGTAGTATTTTTTCTTCTCACAATTATAAAAAAATAAAAATACAACCTTCAAAGTTTTAAACATTAAAAATTATAATTAACTTACCTAAAACAGTTACACGTAACTTTTTCAAAATAATATTACATAGGAAGTTTAAAGTCTCTATTATGGTGGGGTCATTTGACAATTTTATTAATGAAATTATTTTTTTTATAACTGTTTCAACATTGTGCTAACAAGTGCATTTTATATATTAAAAAAAGAGGCGATAGTCAACATTTTGCGCCTCATGGGAGATGTGACTTTCAACTCCCAACAACCCTTGAGGCTGAAGTGTAGGACGAAAATTCCTTAAATAATGTATTGGTCAAGTGAGGCGTTCTTATGTCCACCTTCTTCACAAACGCCCTACATGGGCCTACCATGTTCTTTTGGGTTATCTTAATAAATATTTGAAGTAACAGATTCAAATTTTATTTAATTAATTGATGGAGTTTAAAATTTAAATTTAAATTTAAAATAAGAAAATTTGTAAAACTTTCCTTCCACGTTGAATCACCTATGAATGGTGGTTTAAATTTTTTAAAATAAAAAATTAGGATTTTTGTTTAATTTTTTTTACTTAAAAAATAAGTCTTTTTTCTCTATTTTTTTTAATGACATTAAGACCGAATGAGAGTTTATCATGTCTATTAAAAGAAGAATAAATAAAATAATTTGTTTTTTCTAGAGTATTAAAATGGACAAACTTAATTTGGATGGACCAAAGTTTAATGGCAGTTCTGCGGTTTTCCCTATGAAATATTTATATACTCATTTTTAAAAAAAGAGAAAGTATATTTTACTTTCCTTAACTATGTTTACATAATATATTATTTATTTAAATTTTAATTTATAACAAATTATCTCTTTAAAATATTTAAAATTATTATTTTTAGAGTAAAATTTAATAATTATATGCTTATTATATAATTTATTTTTATTCTCTTCTCTAATTTAATTTTACATTATATGTGAAGGAAGATTAGAGAAATAAAAAAAAAAGAATTTGTGAGTTTCTTAAATATAATTTTGGTATTTAAATAATTAAAAATTAATTTGTTACAAATTAAAGTTTAGATGAATAATATGTTATATATATAACATATTTTAGGGGGTACAATATAATTTTCTCTTTTAAAAACAAAATAATAAAATTATTTATTTATTTTTTATTAAACATTCAATAAAAATAAAACATATACATTAAAAAAAATAAAACTTTTTTTATTAAATAAATTAAGTGATGTTAACGTATTTTATATTGAATTATTTTTATTGTTAAATTAATTAAAATAAAACATATAAATAAGCTTTTTTTAAAAGACAAATAGATATTATGCCAAAGTTTAGTTAAAAATTAAAAAAATTAAAAACTAAATCTCATGTTTAATTGTTTATCTACGCTGAATAATCTATTCATTCTGACATGAAAACAACTTTCATATTTTGGTTGTCTTAATCAGCAATCTAATATATTTAATCTTTTCTAAAGTGTATTTTGAATAAATCTCATCCATTCTTTTATTTTTTTTCTCTGTTTTTTCAAGTTAATTAGTTATACAAATTTCTATGGTCAAAGGTTGTTTAGGATATGTAGCACCCATGAAAAGAAAATAGAGGGTAGGTGAGCAGGCTTAGATATTTTCAACCTATTGATAGATGGCCTCCATTTGTTTCATAGAAGCAAGTTCTGACCTGAATTTAGAGTTATAAACTACACAAATTTTGTAGAAAAGTTTCAATTTCAAGCTACAAATTCATTGTTGATGATGGAGACGCTAACTTCTATTATTTTCTTGTACCTCTACGTACGCAACTTCTGTTGAAAAATCACCAAGTTCAGTCATATTGAGAATTGAGTTGACTATGTTTGATGAAAAGTATGATATGTAGGCAATACTATGACATTTCAATCTTTGGACATAATTTTATATATTCGTAAATGCAAATGAAGACTATTGATAAAACTGGTGCAAACTGGATCGAGGATTCAGAACATCCCAACGTTCTCTTCTGAGGCCTACATATGCATCTACAAATACGTGATACTTTCACACATACCCCTGAAAATTTGTTGTTGACTTAACATCCACCTCAATATCTAATATTTTCCAAGTGAAAATTCAAAACCAGTTTGATCCTCACTTTTTTTTTTTCTGTTTCCTTTGTTTGAAAAATTCTGTATTGATGTGCCTAGGATCAATGTCGTAATTTAATATAGCCAAAAGCTTATACACAATTTTTATATTTTTTTATTAAGTTGTCTTATAAAAAAAATGACGTGATAATTTTTACAATTCCTCACTCTATATTAATTTATTGTAAAAGTTTTTTCTCTATTTTTTAATTTTATTTAAAATTTAATAATAAAAATATAAAAATTTATGTCTAATTCTAATTCTATAACAAGTACCATAGCAGAACGGCTAATACTTTGACTCTGACTTAGAGATTAAAATTATTAAACAAGATGTGACAGTAATTATCTTATAACAAAAGTTTGAGTGAAGGTCGAGTCATAATCTTTAGTCGAACCTGTGTAACACTTAGGTTTAGTGTAATTAATAAAAAAAATTATGTCCTAACAAACAGTTATAATTTCTAGACTAATAATAAACATTCAATCCAACAAGAATGAATACTTGTGGACTAGACGGAGAGCCAGTCCCAATAGTAATTACTTGGTTGTAGCAGACAAGCAAGTTGACAATAATACCATCCTGACTTTTATTAATATCAATATGGAATACACAGAAAAGTATAATATATGAAGAAGTATGACACTCTCAATAACAATATGGCAGATATTATGATTGGTATACCTATGTATGCAAAGAAATTACTAACACTCAGATAAAACCCATGTACAAGTAGATTCAGAATTGTGACTTCTTGAATTTCAGTGCTTCAAAGCGCGCGGCGAGTTCATCGTAATCTGGCAGTTTTGGATGAACACGAGTATTGCCATCCAGTTTAACCTGAGATGAAGGCACTGGTGGTGGAGGTCGGTTAGGCGGCAAAACAGCAGCAGCAGGAGGTTCTTCTGCTTCAATCTCTTCATCACAATCTGATTCATCAAATTTAATATCTGAATGTGCAGAAGTTGGATTGTAGCTGTATCTCCGATAACCCTTTACAGAATACACATCACTAGGCACTGTGTCCTCACTGTTTATGTAATCAGACCTTGGTAAGCTATGTGACCTGTGCATTTTCTCCTGGATTGTAGTTTGAGTGGCTTCTTCTTTCTTAGCCAGATAAGCAGCAACTTCTGCAGCGGCAATTGCTTTCTTGGCTGATTCAGCTGCAGCCTCAGCAGCAGACATGGAGCTCTCAAAATGGGTGTCAACTCTTTCACCACCACTCACTGATCTGATGAATTACAAGGAAAAAACTATTAGCAAGTAAGAAAATAGAAACATAATGTAAAAAATATTGCTTGGTACAATCTGATTAGGAGCATTAATTTGTGTTTCACCTGGTAGTTGGCTTGTTTGTTTCAGCAAATTGAACTGTTGTTGAAGGCTTCACAGGTAAGTTGCTGGCACTGATAAAAGTATTTGGTCCTTCCTGATGAGAGGTAAGATCCAAATTTTCAACAAAAAATTGAGAAAAAGTAAGACAAAACCAAGAGAGACCAAAAACATACTACTAGCTCTTCTGGAGGCTTGAGAAGTTCTTTCTCAGATTCTGTCGTATCCCATTCAACCTGATATTCCTTAGCTATTTCCTTCATTACTTTCAACTTTACTTCGCCTGGAGGTGTTCGTACTGAGAGCTTGTCGATTAGCTAATATTCATTGCAATGCACAGGCACTAATATAAGTACTTCTTTCTTCATATGCAAATACTAGGAAATATTTGAACTTCAAATTTTGAAGCAAAAACATATTAAGGCTTACCAAGCGATTTACACCACAATTAGGTCTAAGATCAGTAGCAGCAGATACAAAGTCTCTCCCATACTTCTTCTCAAAGATGTCTTTAAGTGCCAATAGCTCTGGAATTTCTGAGCACCTCGGGGCAGCAAATATTAAGCTAGCAATCCCTTCTTTTAGATCTGCTGGGCATTCCCTGAAATAAGTTGGATCGAAATCAGAATTTCATGTATGCAAGTTTTACAATGAACAGAAGAGTTTGCCTAATTTTCACCTCTGTTTTGAAATGATTGAAAGTCTAGCCACAATTAACTCACAGAAGAGCTCAATGAACTCATTTGCAGCCAAAACATTTTGCTCTCTCATCACATGCTCAACCTGCAAACTTGCAAGGTATTTACTATTTAGGCGAATTCCACTAAGTTATCAAACCAATTCAAAAACAAGGGATCTGTGTTCTGTGGTTACAAACATCTTCTTCCGAATTCTTTATCTCTTTAAAATGTGAAGCACTACCATATAGGCTATAGCCCTTAACAATAGGCACAAAAGGGTTGTCATGATCACAACAAGTTAATACAGCCAAATAAAAACCATCACAAAAAAATTCAGAAATATGATGTTAATGGGTTGAGTCTTCATAAATCTTTTAAGTCATTAAAAGAAGTTTGATGGTAAATGCTTTTTTCTTGGTAGCAGAGTAACCATCCTTTTAAAGCAATATAACAGAAGATATTAGAACACCACGAATTCAGAATCAATTAAGAACCAGGTAAATCTAAGGAAGGAAAAACCTCAAATACTTCTCTTCTCTTGCAATTGAGAAAAATGAAGAGAAATTTCAGAAATGATGTATCAGCTTTGTCTGTTCAGAAGGAATGAACTAAAATTACCCTAATGCGAGCAGTGGCATCTTGACCAGACTGGAGAAGCAACGCAATGTCTCGCCTCATCTGCTTCACCACCACCTCTCTCTTGTTCCTCAGCAGCTTAATCCTCGCCACAGCCATCTTGGCCGCCGTTTTGCTGTTTTGACCATTTCATTCCGTTTCAACTCAATTCCCAAATGAAACGAGACACAACTAGACTAAAAATGGGGAAGAGAAAGGAAGTAGAATTTGAATTTTGACGTATGCTTGAGTTAGATTTAAACCTAAATTTATAAAATACCAAAAATAAAATTCCACTCCTTCACACTGACAAAACCATCCCCAAATTTCTGAATGACAATGGCAAAATAAGAATGAGGAAAGAGGAAAAGTACCATTTGGAGGAGTTGAAGCCTCGGCGGAGAAGAGAGAGAGTGAGCTTCATTAGCTTCTTGGTGTGAGCTGTGGCGACGCTTGCGACAGTCATGGCTGGAAGAGCGAGAGAATGAGGCTTGGGGTTCAGGCTTTAATGGGAGTAACGGTCTTTTGAACGGGAAAGCTACAAAGTATATCATTTCTTTTTCTTCACTGATCATGGAATCCAGTGGGTCCCACATTCGCGCTCTGCACTAAGGCAAAATGTAGCCGTTAGGGGATTTGACACGTGGCCAATCAAGCTTCGATGAGGGACGAAGGAATCCTATGCGACAGCTACCACTAAGGATAAATTTATAATATTTCAATAGTATTGAAGCTGCTACTACTACTATTACTATTATTATTATTATTATTATTATTATTATTATTATTATTATTATTATTTGGATTTATATATAAACTCAATTATAATTTAAAATTAAATTATTTAGATTTTTTAAAAATAAATCACAATTTTATATTTTATAAAGACTAAAATTTCACCTATAATTAGTTAAAATATATAATTTTTATGCAAATTATATAATTTTTTTATACAATATTAACAAAATGAAATCAGAAGTAATGTGTTTGTTTTCATGTTGTTTTATTTTTATGTTTTAAAATTATTTTATAAAATTAATTTTAAAATTTTATGTTAGTATTATTTTTATATATTTATATATATTATTAATTAAAAAATTTATTTTTTATATTTTATTTGTTTAAAAAATTATAATTCAAAATATATTTTTATTATTTTGTATTTTTTTCAAAATATATATTATATTTTTTTATTTTTTCAAAAATAATTATTTAAAAACTACAATTAAACAAATTTATTATATATTCTTCCTTAGTAGCCCAAGCCCAAATCAGTGAACCTAATCCAGGTTGTATGAAGCCCAGTTTCAAATTTCAATGGCTGGTGTTAGCCTATTGGGTTAGGGGGAAATCATAGTCAACCCAAATTAGCCTAACCGTCACATATGTGGGTCGGATTCCTAAATGATTTAATTTTCAAAAAGAAAAACTAAAATTGTCCAAAATAATAAAAATGCAGCATTCAAATAAAATTTATTATTTAAAGAGAATAATAGATATTAAAATTTTAATAATATTATTTAGTTGAAGACTTTCGTAGGTTGGTAGATTGGTAGATTGGATTAGATTAAAAATCGGCTTTAGACCCAATTTAATTAAATAGTACCTTATTATATATTAAAATATATGTTAGCTTTTATTTTAAACTAAAATTAAATTATAATTATTTTTATTATTTTAAAATAATAAAAAGAAGTTGTACTAGAAGTTATTAACTTTATACTTTATTACATATTATTTTAATTTTTCTTATATTATAATTTATTTTTTATTAAATAAATTAATAATTTATATATATATATATATTAATAAAAGAAAAACCACTTTTGTCTCATGTCTTTTTTTTTTAAATTGTTACTTTAAAAAATTAATTTTTTACTCTAACCGACAACTCATTAAATATAGAAAAAGTACATTTTGTTAATTTACTTTTTAACTATTTATTTAATGCATTGACATTTGACAACTTTTTGTTTATTTATGCATCATTTCAAGACATCCCTATTCTAAACTAATTTTTCATAACACTTTTATAGGATTTTTTATATAACTACTCTACTTTGTTTAACATATTAATTTAAAGTCATTTATATTGACTAATTAGATTGTCCAAAAATTGATATATGGATGAAATTGAATTTTGAATTCTAATTTTTTAGCAAAAAAAAAGAAGGAAATACTTAGCTTTAATTGTGTGTTTAAAATTAATTTTATTATTTTAAAGATAAAGTTCAAAATTGATTATTTATTTTTTGGCAATTTTAAAAAATACAAAAATTATAATCCTATATATATATGTTATATATATATATATATGTAAGAAATTATTTTTTTAAGTATTTTAATATCTTTAACTAATAGCTTAAAAATGGATAATTAATATGAGGTATTCAAGATTAAAGTTTTTATACAAATAATCAATATTTAATATTCTACCATTTAATGTAGATATGCAAGTTTTTTAAAATATTAAATTGCAATTAAAATATTTTGCATTTTTGTTGTTTTAAATGTTTAGAAGATGTGAAAACATCTCACAGCACTTTATTATTATTTGTTACTTTAAATGTGTCTTATAATCTTATTCTAAAATAATATATTGGTACACAATATTAACTTTTTAATACTAATAATTAATTTAAAAGTTTTAAATATGGTCAGTACATAAAAATATAAATAAAATAAAATTATTTAAATTTTTTTATTGTATTAAATGTCTAAAGAATGCGAAAATATCTCCCTGTGCCCATGAAAATTAATTATTATTTATTACTTTAAATGTATCTAATAATCTTATCTAGCATAATTTAACATATTAATTTTTATCGAGGTATTCACAAGTTAGGTTGGTTTAGATTGTGAGATTTTTTTAATCAAAATCAATTAAAGTATGGTGAGTTAGTTGCATGTTTTGTTTTTAGAAAACAAAAATATATATTTACATTTAATTTTTTAAATAAATTAAAATATATATAAATTATAAATATAATAAAAAAATGATTATTTCTTCTTTATATAGGGACTGAGATAAATTAATATCAAAATTATATTATTTTTTTATCTATAAATAGTAAGATAAATTAACGTGAAAATTATGTTACGACGATGTTCAATTTACATTTATTATTTTAAATGATGATACTTTTAATTTACTTTTTATTTCTCTATACTGTGTAAATAATAACTATATGAGATTAAGTGGTAAGTGAAAACAGTTAAAAAAACCAATGATTTAGGTTAGGTAGATTAATTCCAGTTAAAATAAGTTAATTTTCTTCAACCCATAGCTTGAAATATTAGTAGTGGGTTTGAAGAAAATAAACATAAATCAACTTATCAACCCAACTCAGAACAATCCAATTGTAAGAATTGGTTGAGTTTGGTGAGTTTGAGAGTTAACACAATCTAATGAATACTAATATTTTTATCCACTTATATTGATTAATTAAAAGTTTTTTTAAATTAATTTTAGTCTCATTCTTTCCAAATGCCAACATGACAGTGTATATAATCTTGTGTTGTTGTTGAACATGTTATCCTTTAATATTTCTACATATATATATAATGTATTTTTATTTTTATTTTTTATTATCTTTTGTCATAATTGATATGTCAATAATTTTACAAGAACTTGGATATGTATAAATTTAGTTTTATTTATTACCAAATATAACAAGTTATGTACTAATGATTTTTTAATTATTTCATGTGTGATATAAATTTACCATATTCTGTAATTTTGTACATTATCATACTTATATTTTGGTTTGTAAAGTAATAAGATGACTAAAAGGATACTAATATTTTTATTCATAAATTAGCATAATTTAAAATAATATATTATCCGTACAATGTACGGCCTCACACTAGTTTAGTCATTAAAGGATTACATTTTCTTTAATTTAGCCTTTCAAAAATAAAGTCTGTCGCTTTAACTCGTCAAAAATTATTTCATAATCAAAGTGATATTAAGTTATCAAATCCAAAAATTTAATTGAACTCATACAGAGAAGGTAAACTCGATATATAAATTCATATAAATTTATCTACATCAACAAGTACTTATTAAATATATAATTTTTCTATCATAATTAATATAAATAAAATAAAATTTCAAATAATAAAAATTCAAATGTACTTAATACGTAAATATTAAATATAAATTTATTTAAACTACAGACTTCTGTTGGTGGGCTCTACTAGAAACTAAGAGGACTCAAAAAAAAAAAAATTTTCAAGAATTTACTGAGTTTACTATGAATTTAGCATGAGTTTATATATATATATATATATATATATAAATATTAGTTTGACAATGAGTTAATTAATTTTGTCTATATAGAAATATAAACTCATAAGAGTTTAACGAAAAGTTAGCTTGAAAATTAACAAAAATGCCTATAAGCAATTTTTTTCAATTAATAAATAAAAGTCCAAATGGCTATTAATTTGTGACCTTAACTTATCCAGTTGTCATTTTCTCTTAAAATATTATTTGGTTAAATTTTGTAAAGCTAAATAATTGCCAAAGTGATTTAGTAAAAAAAAAATATCAAAACAACTCAAACTTGGATGAAAGTTCTCTTAAATGGCACAACTTTGGGAGAAAGTTCATTTGGACAAATATTCATCAAGAGTTCATCTCTATAAATGCTCATGTTTATTATTAAAAAATTTACTTAATTGATAACATTTTGGTTTTAAAAAAAATTAGGAGAAACTATACTTTATCCCTTTCAACTATAACTATATTGAGCAATCACTAGGTCCCAAATCCTTCGTTTATATGACCAATACTGTGTGTGTGTATATATATATATATATATATATATTGATATAGATTAGATTTGCAGGATGGGAGGTGAACAAAGACAGGTACATGGGAAAGCAATGTTGAAAGGGGCGGCGAATTATTGATGACGCTGTTCACTCTTTTGTCACAAAATTTATTGTCAGTGGTTACGTTACTTGGTTCCTCTCACTTCTAACATATATATGTGATATGTTGCTAATCTCCTAATAATGTTTATTACAAACACAATTGGAAGCATCAATAATAGATGCGTCATGTCAATTTAGGAACACATGTGAGGGCAATGTGAGATCTTGTATATATGCTGTAGGTTACGTCATCTTGCCCTTGCCTGTCTAGCTTCCTCCATTAATGTTGTAAACGAAGCCTCTTAATTTGTGTGTTTCATGTCTTCGTATATATATGTTTTAGATCTTGAAGGTCGGTTGTTACTAAAACTTGTCTTCCAAACTTCACTCTGGTTGGATTTTTAAAAATCAGACTTGTTGATGTTGTATAATCATATAAAATTTTAAATTTTAATATTTACAATTTGTATAGTCTAATTTAATTTAAAATTTTATACTTAAACATCAAAAATGTAAAAAACAAAAAATAAAAAATAAAAAACTTGATCAATTCACTAAAAAATCATGTAGTTCTTCATTTTTTTTTTAAATTTTTTAATTTTAATCAGTTTTAATCGAGTTATAATCATCTGATTAGTCATCTAATTTTTAAAAATAAAATAAATTATTAAACTAATCGAATACCATTTCAATGACATCATCACAACATTGGTTCAAACATTGAAGATTTGGATTAATCATATACAATCATTAATTATAATCTTTTTTATTTTTTTATATAATTAGTAGTTAGAGAATGAGTATTGGAAATTTGAAAAGAAAAATTATATATATTTTTATATTGCACTAGTGGCATGTTGTTTGTTATGTTTTATTTTGAAGATTGCAACAATATAAAGGCTTAAATGCATTTTTTTTATCTTTCTAATTTTATAAAAGTTTCAATTTAGTCCTGTTAATTTAAAAATAAATAATTTAGTCCTTTTGAAATGATTTAATATTGTTCTCTTATTATATTTTATCTAAAATTTGATATCAAATTAAACAATTGACTGAATTATATGTTAAATTTGAATATACATTAGTAATTTTTTTTTGTAAATAAATAACGGCCTCAATCAACAAATTGTCAAATTTAATACTAAATTGTGAATAAAATTACATGATAAAAGAATAGAATTAGATCATTATACAAAATAAGAGAATCAAATTTTCTATTTTTAAACTAAGAAAATCAAATTGAAACTTTCATAAAATTAAGAGGATAAAAAAATACATTTAAACATAATATAAAATATTTCGTTCTGTAGTTGATGCTAATTTGAATCTTTCGAGTGAATTGGCAAATCAAATTTTCAACAGTACAGAGATTTGAACCAATTAAGTGGTGAGAGATCACAATCTACAAGGCAAATCTTCAAAAACCATGAAAATGATATATATTAATTATTATTATATTATGTGTTACTATATATTTGAAGTTTAATTTGATATATGTATCTTTCTTGCTTCTTGCTTTTACTCTTTGTTATTCTTTCTGGGTTGTCCTGTAATTAATACATTCTTAAGTATTTTGTTCTTATTATAAAAATGGTAATTTAGATCAGTCATTGAGGACTAGAAGTATTTCTCAGATTTCTTAAAGCATATTCTTTTTTAATAATAAAAACTTCAAATTTATGTAATACTGAGTCCTGCATTTAAATAGATATATTTAGGCCCTGCTACTAATTAAACATTGCCAGAACAAAAAATTCATATGAAAGAAAGAAAAAAAAACCTTCTTTATCATTTTTTTAAGTAATTAAAAATGCCTTTTTGTCCATTATAGTTGGACTGACATTAATTTTGTCCTACATATTTTTTTTAAACTCGATTTCATATTTTATGTTCTAAAAACGTTTAAATTTCATTCCAATATCTTACAATATCTCAGTCTCCAACAAAATAATTTAACTTAGTCGTATATTTTGGTGAGTATTTACTGTCAAATATTTTTTAAGTGTATTATATTTCTTTGTTTATTCAGAAATATAATAGGAAGGCTTGCCAAAATATACTGGTCATTCATTAAAATTGAAACTGTGTGATAGATTAAGATAAAATTAAGATATTTTATAAATATAAATAATAAAATTGAAATATATATATATATATATAGAACGAAATTAAATCTCAATGAAGTGAAGTAAAAACCACTTTAATTGATCTGAAGTTTATATAATCCTAGGCACTCTTGCATGAATCTCAATTGATCTGAAGTTTCTGGTTTGTGTAGCTATACACATTGGCAAGCCAAAATTACCGCAAATCTATTAAAATTCAGGGGCCAAAATTCCATTTTTGTCATAAAAATAGATTGAATATTTTATCTAATTATTCCTAATTCTTTTAAGTAAATTTAAAAATTTTCAAATCAATCTGGAAAGCTAACTTGATTATATATATGTATATATTGTCATTAAATATGAGGTGTGTTCTTAAAACGAAGTATTGAAAATTATTCTACGCTACTAATTAAAAAGGTGTAAAGTAGTGTTGAAGTAAGAGAGAGAAGAGGGAAAAAGACAGAAATTATAAAGACGAGAATAATTTTTTGATTTTTTATTAGTATTTTTTTATTGGAGTATTAGATATATTTTTTTAACAAAAATTTAAATCTTAATTTTTAAAAGATTTAATTACTTTTATTATAATCAACTTCCATCGATAAAATAACCATTACATAATTAAATTAGTTACACATAAAACTATGTTAACCTATCTCAGTGTGATAGTCTTATTTGAGTTGTAAAGATAAATCAAAAATTTGATTTCCAAAATGGATTAATTAAACTATTTGCAGAACCATGTACGATCTTTCCCTTAAAGCCTAAATCTGGATTTAGTCCTTTTTATTTTTAAGCCAATATTAATAATTAGGATTTTAAGTGTTGGAGAAAATTAAAGAGACTAAAACCAAGAATAAGACACCAACATATAGAGTATAAACTTCTCTTATAATTTGAATTCCATCGTAGCTATTGAATTGTATTGATTTACATAAAAAAATATTGAATCCTCATCCCTAAAATTTGGATGGCTAGAAGGATTTGAAGAGAAAATTTGTGAGAGAATGAGATCGAAATTAAAAGACCCTATTGTGAGATGATGTTCAAAAGAGAGGCTCTTGTCTTAATCAAACGCCTAAACACAATCTCCAATCCATTCTCAATGCTTTCAGTGGCAATCTCCAAATCCTCCAATCTTGAATGTACAACCTTCATCATCTTCTCATTAACACTTGCACCTTCACATAAAATAGTGTTTAAGCCGAAATCTACATTCTTCACCTCGTTGACGATTTCTGACTTGTCTCTTTCACATGTTACTACCAACCCTTTATGCATCCATTTAGCCACCAAAAACCACTTGCTTCTTCCCTTTGGCTTCGTCACCAGAAATCCCAAAACAGACTGAAAGATTGAAATGTTCATCATAATTACTTCCCTAATCACTCTAATCACACCAGCCAAGTCATCATCAACATTATTCAAAACTAGGGTTTCCCCAAATTTGATTTCCATGTGATTCAATGTCGTGATCAACTTTTTGGCATTCTTGTTCGTTTTCTTTGTGAAGAATTTGTATTCAGCCACACTTTTTTCAACACACGAATCTTCTTTTCTCCTTCTAAGAGCAGAATGGAGGGATCGGACATTTTGCTTAATCTGCAACAATAATGTGTCCTTTGTGATGCCACATATGTCCAAAACTCTCACAGATGCATCTAGAACCTCCTCCACGCATTGCTCATGGTGATGGTGAGAAATCGCTTGTCGGGTTGACGACATGTGTAGAAGATCGTCCAAGCAAATGTACAAATCCTCAAGAAAGGACAAGCCTGTACAAAGTGAGTGTGATGAAGATGAGGATGTTGCTTCCCAAGTCTTGAGCTTGTTGAGCTCTTCGTGTACTTTAATGGTGGTGGGGTGAGATCTAGAAGGCAAACTGATAGAGCGAACATGGTATTTGGTAGCCATGGTTGCTCTGGTTTTAATTCTTCTTGGTGTGTGTGAACCTCAAAATTGATGTGCTATTTCCAAGTCCTACACTCTCTTTATATAAGGGACATTTCTAGAGCACAAGCTAGGTATAGAAACGAATTAAAATAGTAAAGTTCTTTAATTAAATAATTTCAATTTGAAAAATTGAAACTTTGAGTAAATTAAATTTTAATCCTAAAAAATTACTCTCATCTTAATTTTTTTTTTATATAAATAGAATTTCTCAATTTAATTTCACAAGAATTTTTTTTTTCAATCAAATGATTCCTTGTTAAGCAAATTTTTCTAATTATTACATATGCAAGTGACTATATTGTTCAAAAGGCATTTCCCCCCTCAAAATAGTGTTGTTTAATCAAATTTTCACACAATATAATTATTTGGACAATCATTTAGCATAGCAAACGTTTCTATATAACACTATTTTTAAGAAAAAAAATCAATTGGATAAGTTTAAATTATAATTAATTGAGAAAATTTTGTTGAAAAAAATATATTATTAAATAAATTACTGTTTTAGTTTTTAAAAGATATTTGTCTCAATTTAGTCATTAAATCATAAAAATACTTAATTTAATTAAAAAAAACATTATGTCTTAATTTAGTCTCTATATATAAGTATTATATATCTTTTTATGTTTCAATTTAAAGTTATAAAGATTAAATTGAGATATAATAGATATAATATATTTTTTAAGAATTAAATTAAATATTTTTATAACTTAACAGCTAAATTGAGACAAATTATATATTTTATGAACTAAAATAATAATTTACTCTAGATTATTTTATTTGGTGAAAAAAATTCTAAACAATAAATTAAAAGATTATGAATTAAAAAATTTAATTTTTGAAGGGCTAAAGTATTAATTTAAAAAAGAAAAACTTATAAACAAAAATATCATCTTTTATGCATAGTTGATAAATTATAATTATTTTTATTAAAATTTTCTTGCCCACACACACATGCACATCATATAAAAGTTCTTAATTTTTTATTTATTTTAAAATTTTTGTATACATACATGTGTTATCCGTATGGGTTAGCCTACAAGTTTGGTTTGATTGTCCCATTTTTGCCCTACATTGGCCTCAATTATCACATTATGATTAATTTTTAGGACAGTGTTTGATAGTAAAATAGCGTTTTGGGAGTACAAATTATTTGTCTCCCTTGTGTGTTGGCAAACCCAAAACCTCATTAGTCATCACCATCTTTGCTTCCTTTGCTGCCACATTGCCCTCTCATTTTCAAATATAAAAACGAAGCATCTTCACCTTCTGACTTTGAACTGTCTGCCTTGTCTCTATATCATCATATAGTGCTTACACTGCATAATCAATTAAAAAATAATTATTATTATTTTTGAAAGAGTAAGATCTGGATCTTTGGGGATATTTAAAAAAGTTATAATTTGAGTCATAAATAAGATATTAGAATGAATTTCAAGGACAAAATGATGGGTCGGTTAGTTAGTGGGTGTTTAATTAATTGTAAATTAATGTGTGCACGAGTGGCATGTACTCTTTATGTCTCCTTTTGATTTCATTAATAATGCTTTGATTACTTGCTGCTAATTAATAATTTTTATGAATTTAAGTTTAGATAAATTATACATAAAATTTTTATTTATTAATAATTTGATTCAAAAAATAAAAATAAATATGGATATAATTAAAATTTGAAGATAGCATTATTCTTTATTCTTTTCCGATCTGCGATCGTTCCTTGCGAAAATGAATACCGAAGGTATGTAAAGGAGGACGCATATCGTGCTGGAACGACAGACGCGTGTGCTTGCAAATAATTGTTAAATTTAAAGTAAATTAATGATTTGCATGTTTTTAAAATTTAGTTGATGAAAAATAAAATATTTTAATTTAATTTTTAAAAAATTAATTTTTAAAAAATTAATTTTTAATTAATTTTTTTAATTAATATGATTGATAAAAAATTAATTGAAATGAGTATTAATAAATACTAACTTATTGATAAATAAATAATTAAATTATATTTTATAAAAAAAATGTAAGTAATTTATTTTGATGATCTGTAATTTGTAAAATAAGCACATTAAATTTATAAATTGTGCATAAAAAATGATGATTATGCTTTTTGGAAATATTCAATTTAAAATTTGATGTATTTTATTTTGAATGTGATTTAATTTATTATTTAATAGTCAAGTTAGTATATGTTAATAACAATATTAATTAATTTTTGATTTATTTTATTAACTAAATGACTAAATTGATAATAAATTGATCTTTTAATAATTAAATTAAAATATTTTATTTTTAAAAAATTAAATTAAAAAACATACATCTTTTCAATAATTAAATCATTAATTTGCATCTTAAAATTTATTTATTTTTAAAATTTTATATGAAATTTTAATTTTATGTTGTATTATTTTTAATTTTTTCTTTTTTTTTTCTGTTAGCAGATAAAATTATTTTAGTTAAGTACTAATATTATAAATATATATCGAATTCACATAAAATTATTTTAATTAAAATATGATTGAACTAATAAAAAAATAAATATATTATGTAACTTCAAAAATTTTAGATGGTCATAATTTAGGTATCTCCACAAATAGAGTGTCCTACTTGTAAGAATTCTACATACTCCTAAATGCGAAGTTTATGCTTTAGAAAGCCAAGATGTGAAATTGAGAGCACAATAATTCAATCTTAAATGAAACTTAATGCCTCTTATATAAATTTTTTAATATTAAGTTTTGTAATTAAAATAAAAAAAAATAAAAAAATAATTAATTATTAAAAAATAAATTGTCTAAATCATATATATATATATCAATTTTCAATTAAAGAATTAATAATAAGGTTAAATTTTGTTTCTTTTGTAATTTGGTTTGCAAATTGCGATGGGTTTCAAAGAAATTAAATGCCATGTACTTGTGCCAAGAATAAATTAAAAGAAAATTGCAATGATCATGTTCATATGAATTTTTTTTAGAGTTAAATTTATATGTAGTTATTTATAATATAAAATTTTTTAAAAATTTAATTATAAATTATATAAATTATATACGTGTTAATTTTTAATTAAAAAATATGATAAAAAAATTATAAAAATTATTTCTAATTTTTTTACTTTTAAGTGACTCATGTATCACAAGATCAAGTTCAATCTCTCAAAACTTCAGATGCAAAATGTTCTCAATTGGATATCACAAAATAAATTTTGAAAATGAAAATGAGGTGGAGTATAACTTGTATCCTTCCACCTCAAAAGCCAAAGCCCAATTTAACTAGAATGAGATAAAGTAAATTGACTTACCTTTTGGGTTAACTGTCCAAATATGTAATTTTGGACTTTATTGGATGGAAGATATTGTTAAGTGAAACAACAAAAGCAAGGCCTATTTTCCTTAAACAAATAGAGGACTTCAGTTATATGAAAATTCCTTTTAAAATTAAAAAAAAAGTAAGTATTATTTTTATATCTTTATCATTAAATTTTTTAATAAAAAAATTAATATATGTATAATTTATATAACTCATTTTTTTTTTATAATTGATTTATTTTTTTAAAAAATTTATATTTTAAATCTGCATATAAATTTAGTCTTTAAAATTACTAAAATCTATTCACCATTGTACATAACAAATTGTTGACATATTCAAAATTAATTAAATCTTTTTGATTGGTGAAAAATACCATATTCTGATTCAGATTTATTGAAATGAAGCTCAAAATAAAATATGTAAAGTCAAATTAAAGGTTAAACCTAGCTTAAAACCAAAGCTTGAAGATAGATACATAAATAATGAATTAAAAACTACATATCCAAATGATTAAAAATATAATGATTAGTTAAACCTAACAAAAGTGAAAGCAAAAATGTAGGTTCATTTTTTTTCTTCTAAATTTTAAAATTTTTAGAACGTAATCAAATAAAATATTGTCTTTATAACACTTGCAGTTTTGACTTACTAACTCTTACAGCTTTGCTCAATTAAAGTCTTCCATCTTTCACTTGTAAGTTAAAAGAATTTCGGAGAGAATTTTATAATCAAGTCGGTAAGGCACTGCACTGCCTTGGGTTAGCATATGACTAAAGACTAAGGCTCAACATTGGATTGGATCGGCTTGGACGATTGAAAATGCCATACAATTCATCCTGTCTTGTTTGCATAAAAATTTTAATATTAAATATTTTTTCAATCATAACTATAAAAGAATAAATTTTTAACTAAAAAATTAACATTAAAATTAATTCAAGATAATTTAAAAATAAGTTTAACTATAGAAAAATCATAATTTATGCTTAATATATTAAATATTAATAAATTATGTATAATATAGAAAAAAAATTAAAATATTATTTTTTTAATCAATTTGATCGATTTAATTTAGATGTCATCTAATAACCGAATCAATTAAATTAGATTTGTCAAATTTTTATCCAACCAATCCAATTAATCAATTGATTTTGGTCAATTTTGATTGGATTAATTTAGATTGATTCTATTAGAATTGGATTTGCTCACTCCAACTAAAAATTTGAGAGGTATTTACAGGAGTTAGTTTCTCACAAAAGTGACAACCAAGGTTAAAATCTTTCTTAAGAGTGTGTTTGGAAATGAGAGAAGAACGAAAGAAAAAGAATTGAAGAGAAAGAAAAAAAAAAAAAAGAGAAGAAAAGATTAAGTGGTATTTTTTTCTTCTCTTATTTAGATCTTTCAAAATCTTTTAATTTAAAATAATTAAAATTAATCAAAAAATTTAAGGATTAACATAAAATTTTTTAATTTTTTTTCTCTGAAATTTTAAGAATAAAACAAAATAAAAATTAATAAATTATCTTTTCTTTCCTTTCTTTTTCTCTCCCTCCATTTTTTTTTTATCCAAATAAACTCTAAAAGATATGTTTATATTTAGTACACACCACTTCAAACATGATTTTCAACTTGGAACACTTATCTATGAAGATAATTTGAGTTTTACATATGATATTTTTTGTTTTTTCATAAACACAACTAAACCCTTCCAAATTAAAAGATTTAAGATGATTTAGAATCTCTATAATTTACCATTTATTTTATTAACTTTTTTCTACTCATCTTTTTTATTGATAGAGTAAATATTGCAAAAAATAAAATTAAAATTTTGACCATTTTAACCCATCAGACCCTATTATTAATATTCTAACATATCATCTACAGGGTTTAGGAAATGAGATTCCATCATCTCATTTTATTAATGATTAGTTGATTACCATATTTCACTCTAAAGTCTCAATCAATCCTTAACCATTCAAGCCTAATTAATAGAAAAGTGATCTTAATTTGAATCTG
The DNA here is from genome assembly GCA_031216115.1 of Senna siamea. Lineage (NCBI taxonomy): Eukaryota > Viridiplantae > Streptophyta > Magnoliopsida > Fabales > Fabaceae > Senna > Senna siamea. The sequence continues at coordinate 17,942,442 of CM062358.1, forward strand.
GATTTGGGGATCAGATTTCTACTACATTCAAAAAATAAAAGGAATGTATTTGAGAAGAAATATTAGAATTCTGAATCATGCTACTGCTCTCAGTCTCATACATGTATTTTGTTGTGAGAGCAATTCCTTTAAAAGGCGGATTACATGATCATTGTATCATTTACAAGAGACTTATAATACAACCATTATATATCCTTCATGAATTTTAACAGTAATGAGCTAACATATTAAGAAAACACACTCTGTTTTGAACTAAACTCTTAAACATACAATCTAATCCACCCTCAACACCATCAATACTAACACTCACAGTCTCCAACACCCTTTTAGCCCCTTCAACTTCATCTTTTCCATTGCTGTTTCTTCCACTTGCAAGCACACAACATAGAGCAACATTGAGGTCTGTGTCACCACCCTCCCTTATGACACCCTTACGTTCTTTCTCTGAAGAAAATAATAATCTCATAGGCTTTAACTTTGACATCAAAGACGACCCTTTTCTTTTGAGCCCTGTCATGGAAAGAAACAACAAGAGAGAACGAAATACATAGATAGTGATGGTGCTTGCTTCTCTTACAACTCTAGCCAAAAACATCACACTCTGGTCTTCACAAAATGAACCTTTATTGCTCTCCATTCTCTTCAAACTACTAAGTTGCTTTGCAATTTCCTTCTTTGCTTTCTTCCTGAAGCAGACATAAGCAGAAACACTGGTTTGGATGCTTGAATCTGGTTTCCTTCTTCTGAGAGCAGATTGGAGAGTTTGTACATGTTCCTTTAGAGACATCATCAAATCTCTGGCTGACCCACATGCATCTAGGAGTGTCAAAGAGCCACATAATGCCTCTTCTACGAGTTTCCCACTTTGGTAACGAAGGAAAGCTTGATGGGTATGTGAAGATTGGAGAAGGTCGTTGATGGAGTTGTATAAATCCGCAAGCACAAGTAAATCGTTTTCAATGGTCTCAACTTCTGAACAACTGGTGGTTGAAGTTGAGATTGATCGGTGTTGAATGGGTTTAAGGTGATTCAAGAGTGCCTCAACTCTTTGAGATGAAGGGTGTTTTCTAGTGGGCAAACTAATGGACCTAACTGGCTGATGTGCAGAGGATACAACAATGGAAGTAGCTTCCATTCTTTTGTTTTTCTTGTTATAATTGCTTCAAGGTTGTTTCAAAGCACAGTGATGCTTGAATGGAGATCACTTGTGAGGGTATATATATATATATATATATATATATGAAGAAAATTATATTTTTACCTCAAAACTCAGGCTAAATTACAATACTGGTTCTGTAATAAGACACATTTTGAAATTTAAAATGTAATGAAATATCCTGTGATTTTTAAAATCCTAGTTAAAATTAGGAGTAAGAAGCCATGTGATTTTGATTGTGATGACAATACTTATTTGCAATGTTAGATCTAAAAAAAAGGCCTAAAAATTAATTAAGATTTTTAATTTCTATTTTTGTTTAAAATTAATCAAGAATTTGATTTTTATTTGATTTAATTATTTTATTAATATATTTTATTAAAGTAATATATTCAAGTTTATTTAATGTAATTAATAAAGCTGATGTATTGACTTTTATATTGCTTATGCATTTAATATAATAAATAAAAATATTTTTTATTGACACTTGCATTATTTATTTTTTCATATACCAACGAAAATTGAATATAATAAAATATATTAGTTTTTCACAATAATAACAAAGTAAAATTATTTTTTTAAAAAAATGTGTTCACATTTAGTACTTCACAATATTTTTAGCAGAATCACATTCAATAAAAAGATATATAGAGAAAACTAAGAAAAATTACTTGTATATATATATATATATATAGAGAGAGAGAGAGAGAGAGCATGGTAAGAAGAAACTAAATTTAGTAATGATGTTATGTGCATGTGAGGTGAATGTGGTCTCCCTACATTTGTGATGTGTTTGTAACATTTTAGGCCAACAATCTGCTAACTCCAAGTGCTTTTGGCGTTTTATTAATCCCATCCCATGGCCATCAAATGAGCAACGTAGTGCTTTAAAAATTTTTGTTGATAACATTCTAAGAATGTAAACAAATGATACCCAACATGTTGCTAGAATGTGCACCCCTGTTTTTTCTATTACCCATCAATAATGTTAATGTGCCACATCTTTTCAACCATAAATAATATCTGTCTTGCTTCAAAGGATAAATGAAAGATAAATTTAAGTAATCTTTACTTCCTCAAACATAGAAGCAGGGTTGTACCCAAGTTTCCATCATAAGCCTGGAATATAGGCAAGGATTAAGATTCAGTTATTGACAAGACTCATACTATGATTTTTCTTAGGAGATTAAAGCATGAGATGTTATGTGATGTTGGTACATTTATTGTTCTTGGGAGACAAGGAAGCATTGAAACAGTGATATTTCTTCTTCCTTGGAAATTGATATGTTAGCATAATGAAAACAATGAATACATGATAAAGGAAGGAAAGGGGCATGTATTGTATAGGAATCACTTGTTTATAGTATAGGTGAGAGGTTGATTCTCCTTGTCTGGTGTGTTTTTTTGCATACAACAACATTACGTTTCATGAACAATGTATCTTAGAAACATATTCTCTGAATCACAGCAGCTTAGGAGTTAGGAATTTATCATTGTAAACTAAAACTTTCACATCTTTCCATTAAAAAGTTCAATAACATAATAATCACTTCTTAGTATTGCCGTACTTGCAATTATTTTAGTCATAGTTTTATTTTATGCCATCTTCCCTTGTCAATTTAGCAAAGGGAAATATTTAAATAATTTTTAAAAAAATATTTGACTATCAATTTATTGGATAAAGACTTAATAATGGAGGAATTCTTTTTAAGGTCTCACTTATGTGATATGTTACAGTTTAATTAAAGCCTTGTTAAGAGAAGTAATTACTTAAAAAGATATTAAAAAAATAATTTTTTTAAAAAATTGATAATAAAAATCCTAAAAGGAGCATATTATCAGCTTTTATGTACCTTGAACTCTTCCTTCTATGAATTTCACCATTTTCCCAAAAAAAAAAAGAGGAAAGAGCATTTTATATTTTTATTGTGCTGTGTACCGTTTTGGCATATTGCTGAGATGAGCATGTCGTTTTGCGGAATGCAATTTAAAAAACAGAAACACCATTGTCATCTCCATATGCTGCAAAATGAACATCGTTATAATACGAAGCATGTGGATAATCAGACGTGTAGACGTCACCTCTGTCACAAAACAGATAAATATGATCTGGGTATTATTTATGCTGTACACCCAAAAAGAAATAAATCAGTGTTACTATTATTAGATTGAACCATCATAAAGCTCAAACTTCTTCAAGTGTGATTTTGATTTAAGCAAAAATAAAAAAATAAAAAGATATATTAGAGTTTTTGCTTTTTCTTGTGTAAAAATATTTTAATTTTTTACTTTTTATTTAACTCAATATTTAAGTATAATTTAATTAATAATATAACTATTTCACATGTCATGTATTAATTTACATAAAGTAAAATATTAAAATATAAATCAAAATTCTTCAATTGCATTTATAAATAAATTTTTTTTTACTAATTCCATATCTAAAGAACATTTAAAAATTATAGTTAATTTGGATAAGCGCAAATATATTTTTTTTAATATGATGTAGATTATCTATTACGTATAACTTTTATGTTAATAAAAAAAATTTTAATCAATATTTTGTTAAGTGATTCGTTAAGATATAAATATAGTTTAAATAAATAAATGACATTAAAATTATTTTTATATTTGAGAAATTAAATTAATAAAAACGATCTATAAATAATTAAATTAAAAATTATCATATTTTTTAAATACTAAAATAAAATTTTCATATTTTTTTTCTTTTACATTAATGGAAAAAATGGAATAAAGGGGTAACCAACATAAGATTACAAGAGAAATTTTTTTATCAAATTTTAGAGTTGAAAGAAATAAAATGTAAATAAATTTAGTGAGATAATATGTATTTTATAAAAATAATAACAAAATAAAAGAAAATTTTGTTTGCCCGAAGAATGTACAAGGTAAGGAGGGGGTGAGAGTGTGGCAGTAAGGGATCATCTGCATCAATGTTGTATTTTAGAAAGTTTTTAGGTGAATAATAACATATACTATTTAATTTATATATTAATTAATAATGTTCAATTAATTTATATTTTATACTAAAAATTTCACATGATATATAAAATAAAAAATTGATTAAAATTGATTAAATAATGTATAAATAAAATACTATATATGTACTTTAAAAACATTTTTGTATTCTATTTCTATAAACAGCGCCATCACCACCATGTCCATGTGGAAACAAGCTGCGAGTATCCACCCGTGAACTTGTATGTCATATGATTTACGTTAATTAACTCTGCTTTCACTAATCGATCCCACAAGCTTTTGCATTTTTTTAATTTTATATTCATTGATGTGTTTTTTATTTTAGTTTTTTTTTTTCAGAAAGTTCTAATAGAAACTATTTTTTCTGTTAAAATACTCAAAATATTATCAAATATTAAATATAAAAATCTTTTTCAACAATTTTAATCTATCACATTGTAAATAATTAATTCTTGTATCTAACTCAATTTTCATTAGTTCATTGACATATTTAATTAACCACTTTTGCTAACAACATTCTACATACTTAAACATACTTTCTCCTGTAATTTACTTTCGGTATCCACTGAAGTTATAAATAAAGATAAATTATATTCTTTCTTTTTAATTTTAAAAATTTACACTCTCTTTAAAAAATTAAAAAATTTACAATTTCATTTATTTTAACTAAATTACTTTTAATAATATTATTAAATCTTTCAAAAAATATATAATTTATTAAAAAACTTATTTTAGGAATTATTTATTCTTTATTATTTATTTTGAGTTAAAAATAACAGCCATATTATTTTAAATTTTCTTAAAAAAATTATATTGATCTAATACATATTTAATTATATAAATAATAAATATAAAAATATTTTAGTCAAAAAAATAAAATTATAATTTTTTTATTTTTCAAAAGAGAATAATATAATTTTTTAAAACAAAAAGAATATACTTTATTCTATAAATAAATATAATAATTAACAAGAATTTACTTCCAGCATAACAATAGATAAATACAGGTAAGGACCGAGCTCTATGAACTAATCCTCTAACTTAGTTATAAAGGAAAAAGCATAATTGGCATTAACCACAGTTATCATTGGCTGATGTCTCGAACATTATAAATTAACTGTTATTGCATCAAATTAGTTCAAATATATAAAAATGGTAACTTACACGCTTAATGAGAAGCATTAGAATCAATGTGTCAACTTGAATAATCGTCATCATGGATTTGAGGCAAAGATGAACGTGCAATACATCTGGGAAATCTAAAACAGAGTTTTGTCAAAGGCTTGTCATCTGATAACCCTTGGAAGGCCATACCAAAAGTGAATCCCATTGAAAGAGCAACTGGAACAGCTACAGCATTCCCAACTTGAATATACCTTTACAGAAAGAAACAGTAACAATTAAACTTTCCTTAACCAAAGGTGGTGTAAACGATCCATGTGTTATACCCAAAAAAAAAAAAAAATCTTATATTAATGTATTTGTTATATGATATATCAATGTATATTTATACTATACTATCTAATTTAAAAACTCATATCTTTAGTTTTCAAACTATATAATATATATTAAATATATATATAAAAAGAAAATTATGAAAAAACAAAATAAAAAGAAAAAATATATTATAAAATAATTCAAATGCTTTTAAAAATTACTTTCTCCTTAAATTACCTCAACCAAACACAATATTAAAAATTTCTCAAATTACAAACATGAAACATCAAGAGCAGAACAAGCAAATATGTAATAAAATAATTGACTAGGTATAAAAAAAGTTTGTCTTACTAAAGGCTGGCTAATTACCGATAGAAATCAACCAATATAACATTATTTTCAAACAAAGTGATTCCAAAATCTAATCAACATACCTCTCCTTGATAGGCCCACATAGTTTGTAGCAGTCGGGGAAACCTTGTAGTCTTGCATTCTCTCGAATTGTTAGCACTCGATCTTGTGTAGGATGAAGAATTACCTAACAATTTATAATCCTTTTTTAAGACACCAAGCGATGCATATATGTAGTAGCACACACCAAATAAAAACATATGTATATTCTATTTACACAATCCGTCCTGACACAAGAAGCTCAAACTGGACCATTGAGTAAATAAAATTACTAAGACGTAACTACATTTAAGGGGGAAAAAAGTGCATAATTGGTACTGGGATGATTGTGTAATTTGAATTTCTTGACCAGACGAAGTACAGAAGAAAAACCTGATTGTGAGGCTCTGCCCTTCCCACAACTGTGGGAACAATTTCGTCCCACCAAAGACGACCAAAAGGCCTATTATTTTTTTTCAGCATGTACATAAGGAATTTTGGCATACAAGAGAGGAAACAAACATAGAATATCAGTGAACATGCATGAAGCGAGACACTTACTTTGGTGAGGTTCCACGAACAAACGACATTGCATAATCAGGAACCTATGCATGTCCAGTATAGACAAAGAATGTTATGGTGTTCGATAAAGGAGTCAAGTTAAATGTTTCTTAAGATAAGATTAGTACCAGAGGCTTCCCTGATTCAAGCATCACTCTTTCAATTGAAGGATCCCACTCAACTTTGTTTTCTGAATTAACGAGTACACCAGGTAGGTCTCTGAAGTTTGCACCCTAAGAAAAGATTAAACATGGACCATCTTTAATTATTATTACTGAGATTATAAAATATATATTATATCAGTGCACACGGTCAAAGTTATGAACCTTCTTTTTAGGAATCCGGCAAACCCTCTCAAAATCATCTTTGTTTAGCTGCAGAGGACGATGATCATACAGCATTTGACGTTGTGGTTGACTTTGAATAGCACAAGTTATCATATCTTGAGAGCAAAAACAGTATAATCAGATAATATCCTCGTAAATGCTGGAAAAAACGGATGATTCTCCGTGTAATTTAAACTTCGAAAGTGACAAATGTGCACCAAATTGTATCTGGTAATTCCATATTAATTTACTATCACTGTTTAGAAAAATCAATGTACGCAAAGTACATTTAAAAGAGAGACAATAAAAGGCTGATTAGTACAAAGGCTCTCACCAAAAAATGTTTAAAAGAATCAGATGTAAACAATCTTATCTATGTAAACAGGGAGACTGTTATCAAAATTTGAATTCATGATCTCTAAATAACATGATAACAAACTTACCGTTATTCTAAAACTCACCCTTTAAAGAGAGAGGCAATATCCTAAGTAATTTTCATTTTATCAAGAACAATTACAATATCCTCATTATCTTCTCATGAGGTACAATTATAATAATATGCTTTGAGAATTCTTCTATTCAAATTCTACAATTTTGTGAGTGTAATACCAAACAACATCAAAAATAAAAGGGTAGCCCAATGCACCAGCTACCACCAGATAAAATTTAAAAAGAATAAGATGTATACAATTTTACACTTGCAAGAAGAGAGATTATCTTTAAAATTTGAATGTATGACCTCCAAATCATATAACAACTTACCGTTGCTCTAAAACCCACCCTCTATCAAACCCACCCTCTATCAAACAATATTAGAGATAATATAAAAAAAGTGTCCTAAAAAAATGATAAAATCTTAGGAAGCTTAGGAAGATAAGAAAGGAGAAGAAAAGGATGAGAACAAGTTGAATAAAAAAATGCAGAATCTGAACGTTAAAGTACTCAGCTTGGAGAACCCTTTGGTATGATGATAGAACCCACACTAGCAGAACTGATATAAGCTAAAATATATTACCAACAGACACAATAGGTCAATACAGCACAGTAACACAATGAATAAAACAGAAAACTCACAGAACAAAGCACCTAATACCGAATACAGAACCTAATACAAGAACAATATATCCTTCCCTGCCCTCTCTCCAAATGCTCTACCTTCTAATATATCTGATGCTGTGATCCCCACCAAATTAGGCTGTGAGGATATCCTCTGCCTCCTCCCTTTCAGCCCACATTTAGGTATAGGTCCATCCTCCACTCCTCCTACTTGTCTCCCCTTTTTTTGATATTTTTATTTTCTTTTTTTTTGTTATCTTGGGGTCTATCATAGGACTAAACCACAATTACAAATAATTCAAGACATGCGATAAAACAGAACCTAAGGGTATTTATAACAAGCATACCCAATCCTAAAGAGCAATAACTAAAATGCAGACATAAAGTGGAAACATAAAAATAGAAAAATGTGAGAAAGTGCAATAGGTAGTGGGAAAAGATGGGTTAACTGATTAAACCCCCCACAATCAAAATGGACAGGGGGTTTCCATCCTTGTCAGCATTAGGAGTTGACCCCACAGTTTCCTGAGAGTTGGGCACGGGTTTCTCCCGTATAGAATAGGTAAATAAAGGTTTATTTCTTCTCTCATAAATCTTAAGAGGCGCTGCTGTAACATATTTATTAAAAGGATTGATTAAAAAAAATTAGAGATTCCATAAAAATCTTTATATGATTCTCGTTGATTTAAAAAAGACTTATAATGAAGTACTGGCAGAAGTATTGTAGATGGTTTTAGAAAAGAAATAAATTTATGTGGCTTATATCTAAACAATTAAAAATATGTATGATGAAGCTACGTGCAAACATAAGATGAAGCCACAAAAAAAATTTTTATAATCATAAAACTATACCAAAATTCAAATTTAAACCCTTATGTTTTTAATGGTATTAAATGTGTTCATTAAAAATATTCAAGAGAAGACGCTAGGGTACATATCTTTTCCTAATGATATCATTTTATTAGAGATTTCAAATAAAGAAAAATTGAAAAGGTGAAAACAAGTTTTGAAAACATACGGCTTCTATATAAATCAAAATAACACAAAATATATGAAATATAATTTTAGTGAAAAACACATTAATTCTAAAAAGGACGTAAATGTTGGAGACCATTTTATACAAGAAATAACTAATTCTAAGTGTTTAAAAATTATAATACAAAATAATAAAAAAATAAAAGAATGTAAATCATATAATTTAAACTAGATAAATGAAATGAAAGAAAATTTTTCAGACTTAATTGTGATAGAAAAATATTATTTAAATTTAAGAAAAAATTTTATTATAGAATTATAAAACTTATATTGTATATAATACTGAATATTAGATGATAAAAAATTAACATAAACAAAATCTAACATCTCAAAATAAGAACATTATGTTAAATGAGTAAACATCAATAAAAATAAAATTACAAATGATTACATTAAAGAAAAAATTGAGATAACTTCTATCACAAAAATTGGTAGAAACACTACTTAAATATTTTGATCATATTCAAAAAAGATTATTAGAAATTCTTGTATAAAAAATCAACTAAATAAAAAATAATCTAATAATTAAATATAAAAAATTATTAAAATACATTTAATTATAAATAATATAATAATAAAAATAAGCCACAATAAAATATATTAACTAATCCTCACAAATTAAATTTTAAATCTTTATTAAAAAATATTTATATTTAATATTTAATAATATTTTAAATAAAATTACTTATAATAAAAAATATTTTAAAAAAAAAACAACAACAAGAAGGAGGTACTACGACGACGCGCCAAGTGCCTCTTGCAGCTGGAGGCGCCAAAGGGTGCTAGCTCCTCTTATAGCTTGAGGCTCTAGGCGTTCAGTCGAGCGCATGCCTGACAGGGCCTTGGGAATTTTTTTAATGCTCCTGGCTGTTGCACATTTTAATTTGTGTTGTAGCCCTAATAGCCCAGCCCAAGTACTTCATAGCTCTTTAAAAATAAGTAACCATCAAACCCATCCCAATAACTTTTAAATAATAGGGTTAAATAGTCATTCTCACCTTAATAATTATTATATAAGCTTGGTCATTTACGATTTCTAAACTGTAATATAAAAGTTAGACAATCCACAAGGCAGAATAAGGAGGAAGACCACGAGTGTTGGTTTCACGACAGAAACCAAAAATGAACCAAGGAGAACATTCTGCTCGCTTCACCTTTAAGGACAAGATAACATCACCCACAACTTCCTCTTCTCTTTTAGTCCTCCTCTGCTTTTCTCCTTCAAGCTATTACCCATCATCCTTCTCTCAATCTCGAACTTTTCGAGTTCAAGCTTCTAAACTTCTTTGTTATAGTTGTAAACACAAAATATTCCGCCCCTTCTCCTTTTTTATTTGAAGTACATATCAAACCAAAATGGAAGTAGATGAGCTTTTATAATTTATGTTCATTTAAAACACTAATTCAAGTTGGGATTCATAGAGCCAAGTAGCACCAATCTGGGGCTCATAAAGATGTTGCAAAATGCTGGAAGTGTCCAGAGAATGTCAGTAAGGAGTTGAAAGAGTATATGGAAGGAAAAAGGCCAAAAAAAAAAAAGCAACTTCTGACAGACCCATAGATATTGATTTTGATATATTTGAGAAATCGATTGAGATTGAAAAAATGCTGAAGAGTTCTTTCTAGATTTAAGGAGGAAAAGAGGTGAGGAAAAAGATGACTATGGAGAAGCTGTGATGAAAATATGCTGAAGAGTTCTTTCTAGATTTAAGTAGGAAAAGAGGTGAGGAAAAAGATGACTATGGAGAAGCTGTGATGTCACCATCAAAGAAGTCTAGACAAAAGTACTATAAATGCTTTTGTGAAACTAATAGTTCACTTTAAAAAAGCAGGGAAGTTGCAGCAATCAAGCATTAACAACAATTTTGATAAGGAAAAAAGGGCTATGGTTTGTCAATAAATTGTAAAGTTTTTCTATCAAGCTGAGATTTCATAGAATGTTTGCACGAATGGATGCTTTTATAGTGGACAAAGGTCTTTAAGTAAGCTATCTTAGATAGACCTCAGGTATTCGGTTTCGCAGTCAGAAAAAAGTAAATCCAAGTATATTGAAGATAGAATGCTTTAAAAGTAAGCATAAACCAAACCATTTTTTCTCAATCTGATGTATTTGTGGAAATCTGTACGAGGAGCTTTCCCATAGTTCATTTCATCCCGACTCTCATCATTTGTGACCTAGTTGACACACGAGGAAAATCGTGACAAAAGATGTCAAAATTATATATCAAACAACCGAATCGGTTAACAATGTACATTGGCTGGAGACGAAAACATACTGGTGGGAGATCCGATATTGCATCCTCAAGAGTCAGAGCGCCAGCCAACTCACTTTTTTCTTCAGTATCGTAAGCAACATTAATTTCCTATTATTATGAGAATTGTCGCTCTTCAATAATTAAAATCAATTAAGACATTGTTTCTCCAAAAAAAAAAATCTAATGTAGACAAAATAAATAATCATTCAGAAATATATGTGTGTGTGTGTATCTTTCATTAACTTGATCTATTCATCTTTTATATAATAAGTTTATCTAAAATTCTCTATCTCTGAAACGAGTTAGAACTAAAGAGTGCTTACTTCGAACTCACAGGGTACGAAACCTCTTGACATCACCTCATGAGTTGGCAACGGATACTGGGGCAATTTCTACCCAAGAAGTGTAATCAAATCATGCTTGGCTCACTTTAATATTAACGTCCAACATAAATATCTCAAAGGGAATTTAAAAGAAAGCACTAGTTAGCAATAGCCTTACTTCCGTTGGAAAAGCACCCCAAAGAAAAACACGCATGCGAAATTGTGGAAGGCCGTAAGAGCCTGCAGCCATCATGCCCATTCTTGCTTGATAATTCATGGCTACAAGACGTCCTATTGCATAACGTCCCAAAAACCCACCGGCAAACTTCAATATATCAACTACATTCTCCATCAGAACATACTTGGGCTTCAGATACTCAATAATATCCATGAAAACAACTAGTTGACGATTTTTAATATCCTCCAATGGAGCTTGTCGATTCCTGAAGCGGTTGAAACCACTCACTCCTTGACAAGGGGGTCCCCCGCAAATAAAATCAACATCACCCTATGCAGGCGTCAAGTATTACAAAAACCATTGAATAAACAATATCTAAATGGAAAAAGAAAACGGGAAGGAAACGAAGAGACTCACAGGAAGAGGTAATAACTTTTTCTTATACCCTGTTGTTACAAAGTCTTTTAGACATTCCTGGCAGTTGCTGACACAAAATATTACGTATTTAGTATCTTACAATGATTCCGCTTCAAGGTTAAAGCAGCAATTAGATTAATGCTTCATAATAGATAAGGAGAACTATAATGAAAAGTTTGATGACAAGCAGTACACCTCAAGCCATCAATAGGTTCCCACGTGTCCTCACTGGGCCCATAACCCTTCCAACGAACCTGGTAGTTGACATAAAATCATCACCAGAAAAGAAGGGAAAAGATTCATCACATGCTTAAGCTATTCTCGGTAACAACTTGAAGCTAGTTTTGTGTGCCAATTAAAGTACTGAACGTGTTTGAAGCTAACATACCTTAAAATATAATCCTGGTTTCTTGACATCATTGGGATCACCATAGCAAATAGCAAGTAACTTTTGCACCTCAAATTCCTCAGAGTCAGATGAATTTGCTGAGCCTTCCTCATTGATTTTATCACCTTCGTCTTCTTCATCAATATTCTCTCCATCAACCTGTAAGATAGACTCTGACCTCTCGCTGCCTAACAATGAGTAGTCCTTGCAAAGCTTGTACCACGCTTTTAGTAAAGATAGAAAATCTTCTGCTGCCTCATTTCTCACCTGAATGTGGTTTTAGTAAGCAGCATGAGTATAGGAATGAAGGTACAAAAAATGCCAAATACTAGATCACCACTTTATTTTACCTGAGTTTCAGGGTGATTCAACTTCAGACTTTTACATGCATGAGGATTTATATCAACAGCCCACCTCTTTTAAGTCATACAAAAGCATTGTCAATTGGCTGAAATAAATTGCTTAAAAGAATAGAGGATATACACCAAGTTACTTAAGGCAAATTACTCTACATACTGTAACAAGTTTGACGCCGGAAACAGATGCACCCATGCAGAGGCCTGTGGACATGGCTCCACAACCAGCATACAAATCTAATAAAGTACATTGGGGCATATCAGATCTGTCAGTTTCTCTGTTAAGTGCACCTTTTTCATCAACTACAACATTAGATCCAGACTCGCTTGAAATTGTTGACGATGTGTCACTCACTGTTCTAGCTATTTCTCGGTCATCAGAAAGAACCTCATTCACTGACAAATTTAAGAAAGAAAACCTCTGTCATAACCATGTAAACAATATTCATGATGATTAGTGTAGTAATGCTATATCAATCATTAATGTGAACATAAATGGACATACATAAATAATTACCCTTGGTAAGGTTTGAAAAGGTTAAGTATGGCACGGTGTACTTCATATTGTAAAAGAGATCGCAAGGAGGCACTTTTTTCTTTTTGCCAGTTATGTCCACCTGTAGTATTCAACTAAATTATATATTTGCATGCAAAGTGCTGCTTTATACGAAAATAATAAATTACCATAAGTATACATAAAACTAAGGAAATGCGACAAACATATTTGGATTTACCTGAGCAATTTTCACTTTTGAAACAATACAATCAAGTGGATTATCATCTTTTACATCAGATATAAACACCCTTGATTTGTCAACGAGATTTGCATGGTCTTTAATGACCTACCAAAAAATCAAAATTTCAATATTAATACCACGGTAATAAATTAAAGGATGAAGAAAAACCATTGCTAGAATGTCCTCACTGTGTCTTCAGCTCTGTAAAACCACTGAGCTGTAAAATACTTTTCTTTATCATCTGTCTCAAAAAACTCAACGATTCTTGCAATGTAGTCCGGCTTTCCATCCTCAGCCTAAAAGCAAAAAAATTATTCAACCAAAGATGAGGAGGATATTAGGCAACTACAAAAGTACTTTAACCAAACTCTCAAAATCACACCCTAAATACTTTCTCACAAAAAGGTGTATATATTCTCCCACACAGAAGGCACACTTGAAGACAAGCTTGCAACTGAATGCCTTTAACTCGTCCACCATGCTGCACTTTAAATGGTCATTGAAGTATGGTAATTAAATATGAAAAGTTAAATGGCATTGATTGTCTTGCAATAAGAGGACAATGGCGACAATGCTAAGGGGTGAAAATTGGCAATAAGTGAAGTACTCTTCGTGATGTCAACTTTCACCATTTCAATATTCATCTATTCATATAGATTGTGTTAAGAGAAGTATAAAATTGTGGCTCTAAATATTTATCATCTGGCCAATTAATGCCACTAAAAGTAACTCGACAAAATTCAAGGATTTCAACAAATCTCCACCTTGACTTAAATTTTATTAGACGTCCAAACAAGACCCACCCCAATTGTTTTCCAAAATTCATGAAGTTACAAACTAAGTTGTTGTTAACAACAATCAGGCTCAAAAAATTCTGATCTTGTCAATTAGTAGAGACTACATCAAAATATCAACTAGATTGTCTACAGTATCAAAAACACTAGAATGAAACTTATCATCAAGGTGCTTAATAGCTAAGCTCACTTACCAGGCTTCTAAGCCAAATAGATGATAATGTAACCTTCCATCGTAATGGCAAAACCAACGATTATAATCACATGATTGATGATAAATTTGCACTTTAATAACGGAAACACAAAAACAGTTTATCTAAACTGAGTAGACGTTGAATTAATATTAATTAATGGTGATCAAACAAGACAATACTTTAATGTCGGAAAACTTTTTTATATGGTTGCTCAAAGCATGAACATCTATAGGTAGAAATGATTCAGTAAGAACAGACGAGAAAAATACTTTGACGTATGTGTCCTCATATAAATTGTACACGATTCCGTCAACAATAGCTTGATTATAATGACACTTAGCTTGCAAAACCCCATCTTTTTGACTCGAATCCCTACACAAGGCACCAATTATATTCGAAAACGTGAAAAAGATAGAAAAGAACCAATGTCAAGTTTGAAACAACCGAAAATTGCAAAAACTCACTCGTTAGAGCCCTGATCCTTTCTGTTTACCTGCTTCCAACATGAAAGGCGAATAGAAAATATGAAAAATATAAGTAAACACTCTAAGAGTTAGGAATATAAAAGCACAAAGAACAAGATAGAAATAAAACCCTGCGTTCGTAACGTCTAGGCCAATCTTGTTTGGCTTTGATAAGCGGAATAGGTTTTCCGACGAAGCGAGCCTCAGAGGTAATAGTGGAACGTTTAGGTTTTTTGCGATGAGAAGAGACCAGAGAAACGGTGTCGTGTGCTTCCCCAACGTCTCCGCGTTTCCCCATCTCAAGACCATATGAAGCGAAAGAGACAGAGAGATGGGTAGCGGAAGAGACGATTGGTAGATCGGCAGAGGCAAAAGTGGTGACTGTGAGTAATAAAACAAAAAATTTCAGTGTGGCGCGGGAATTTGAATTTCAGAAACCTCAACTGGGTTTCATTATTATTATTATTATTATTATCAAACTATTTTTTAGTGCTTATAATATTAAACTTTCAATTAGATTTTTTATAACTTAAAAATTTGTAATTATGTTTTTATGATCTTAAAATTTGTAATTTAGTTTCCAATTTTAATTTTTTTTTAATTTTTTTTAGTTTTATTGACATGTTAATTATATATTATCTGAATTATATATAATTCAAGTTAATTTATTTATATTATTTAATGTAAATTATATATTATATCATATATAAATTATTTTGTACACTATTATTTATTTATTTCTATTTTTTATTAACATAAATAATACATATATAAAATACAGAGATTATATTAAATGTGTTGGAAACATAAGTGAAATATAACATAATTTTGATAAAAAATTTAATATTAGAGACTAAATTAAAATTTAAAAAATATATATAAAGACCTAATTACGAGTGAAATTATAATAACTCAAATAATGAATCACTCATCTCACTTATATTTGAATTTATTTTATTTTTTTAATTTTAAATCAATAAAAAAACATAATATTAATATATATTATTTGTAACTCGAATTCGATTTCTCTTAAAATAATTACTACAAGTGTTTGATATCATGTGATTTCAAATGGTTGAAGTTAGGAAAGTGTAGTCAAATTTTCCAATACTTTGCACTTGGTTATGCACAAATGAAACTAATACAAGATACTTAGAGGAAATTATATTTATTTTCCCTAATTTTGTTTCCAATTATAGTGTGCCCCTCTTATGATCTAAGGAAATTGCAATTAAGCCTTTGATCTATTAGCTCCTTTACAAAAATTCTTACAATCTAAATGGAATGTTAAATATAATTTTAATTATGTGAATTACTAAAATATTTTTTAAATTATGAAAAGTTCTTGTAAGTAGACTTTTAACCTTATTTGGAGATGGAGGGTAATTGCAATTTGGGAATAAGGTGGTTAAATGCAATTTCTTATTAAAATGATGAAAAAGATATTTTAGTAATTTCATAGAAACTAAAATGATTGTTAGGACGGGAGAAATTATTTCAATTAAGTTAAAAATTAGGAGTGGACTGATTTTTCTTTTTTATAAATTAGGAGAGAGACTGCTACCTGGGGCAAATATTGAGTAAATGTAATTTTCTTGAATTTTTAAGACAAAAGTATCTTTTTTATTCCTAAAGTTTATGGTTATTTTTATTTTTTTTTTAATTTTGCCCTACAAGTTTTTATTTTGGTGTCAGTCTCATCCTATTTACTAAATTCATCAAAATTAGCGATGAAAAATCTAATTTATTTTAACATGTAGCCTATTTATCTTAATATTTAACTTAATTTCACAATTCCAACACAAAAATTAACCTTGTTTATCATATTTTTCATTTATCAGAGAAGCCACGGATGAAATGAAACTATGATAATACTTTATTTCATTTTTATATTTACATCCTTTAGTAAGCTATTTTGCTAATAATTTGGATGTAATTACTTATTAGAATAACATTGATAGTTTTCATAAACATTTAGGACAGAATTAACGCAAAAATCAAATTTAGAAACAAAATTAAAAATAACCTCAAATTTATAGTACCAAAATTTTTTTAATTAAAAAAAATCTCTCAATGTTACAGACTAAAGAGTAAATTATCACATCTTATCACTAATATACATGAGTACAGAATTTTCAAGGTGTGAGAAGATTAAGAAGTGATACTCTGTGTTGTATTAGGCACCTAAATAGGCAATCTAACTCTGCTTCGAACTCTCTAATATTCCCATCTAGTTCCTGCAACCTCCTCTTTACTACATGTAGATCAGCTTTGGCATCACTTTTCCTAATTCCTCTATGGAAAGAACATAGAACAATATCTATGCCCTCCATCTCACTAATGATTCTCTTTTCTCTACCATATCCTTTGAACACCATTCGGGATATCAATGACAACCCACGAGCATTTTTCTTCAATACTGGCACACACATAAAAGGTAAGAGTTTCCTGAAGAATGAGATTGTGATAGAACTCAATTCTCTCAGCAATTTGATCACAATCCATCCATGGTGATCTATATTCAATAGAGGGTATGATTTAAAGCTGCTTTCCATTGTCTTCAATGATCTAAGGCTCTTTGAGATGTCCTTCCTCGCCTTTTTCCTGAAGCTAATATAAGCATTAATCTGGGTTTTGATGCTCGAATCTAGACCCTTTCTTCTCAACACCGAGTGAAGGTCTTGTACGTGTTCCTTCATCAGTAACAACAATTCTCTTGCTGATCCACAAACATCAAGCAGCCCAACTGACAGGTCAAGTGCCTTCTCTAAATGCCTCTCTTCTTGATGATGATGACAATGAAGGGCATGTTGAGTGAGTGGGAAATCAAGGAATTGATGGACACAGTTGTACAACTCTGCAAGCCCTCTCAAACCTGCTTTGATAGTCTCTGCTTGCAGAGAAGAATTACGACTGACTGCTGTGTCCTCTGAAGCTAATGAGATTGAGGAATCCCATGTCCTTAGCTTCTCTAGCTGTGTCTCTATCTTCAGAGATGTGGGGTGTAGCCTAGAAGGCAAGCTAATGGATCTAACATGACAATGAACTTCAGAAGCTGTGTGTAAACCAGACATTTTCTGTGTGTTACTGAAATGAGCAACCTAGGCTTGAATTAAGAGAGACTAGTTTTCATATGTATATAACCTTAAAATGAGGGACATCATGGGCCCTTCATGCCAATAAATGTTGTTTATGTAGCAGAAACCTGTGCCACCTCACCCTACCTATACATCTTAAAGATCTCAGAATAAGCATTCTATCAAACAGCTTCCAATCCTAAATGCTTTCTTTAGTATCATGTTCGTTCCATTGGGAACATACAGCATGCCCTGTTGTCTCCCCAATCATTAGCAGTAGGATCTTCTAATCAACACTCAATCAATCATGTAAGTTTCAATGTTAATTAATGCAAATCAAAGCTGGCAGTGAATGATTGTTGAATATTTAATAAGGAAAGATGATAAAATTCAGTGTATATACAAAACAAGAATGAGAAATGACAAACAAGGCAGGATCTAGCATGGGATATAGACCCAGAATCTAGGGTTTATTGTGAGGAAATGTATATGAATGAGGCTATTGCTTACAATTTCCAGAATGCAAAGAAGGTAATTAATTCCGTACTTTGTGTAGAGCATGTGCTTGAGGCATAGGGTTTTGGAGGGGAAGATTGTTTATTGAGAAAAAGGGATTCCGTGAGGAAGGTACAGTACAAACAACAATAATGTATGGTACCATTATCATTAATTCTTGCAAAATGCAGGAATCTGCGCATGTCCCCTGCGCCCATCACATACGGAGAGACAGGATTCTTGCATGCTATCTTCAATGATTTGAGCAAATAATTTAAAATGAAAAAATAAAATAAAAACGTAGTCATTTGAAGATGACCTAGAATCAATTGACTAACTAAATTCTCTTAAAAATATTTAGAAAATATGCAAAAAGAAAAAGTTTTTTAAACTTTGAGATAATTGCAAATAGTCCCTGAACTTTTAAAATTGACAATTGACCCCTTAAACTTTTACATTTTAGCAAATAGTCTACTTTTTTTTCTTTTTTTTCTAAGTAGTCGGTTCATTTGTCACTTTAGCCTTTTTTATATATTAAGATGGATATATTTAAATTGTGGATTTTATTGTAAGAATCTCCTTACTGACATATAGGGTAATGTAACAAGTGATTAAAAGAGTTGGGAGAAAACTAAAAAATAAAAAACAATTGTTAAAATGTGAAAATTTAAGGATCTTGAAAATTTAAAGGACTATTTACAAGTGACAAAAATTCAAGAGATCTTTTTACACTTTTTCCAAATATTTAAGTATTGTTATAGAAAGTTCAAATTTTTAAATATTTGATTATTTTAAAATTCTTGATAATATTTATTGTTATACGCAAATTTAATGAGAAGATCCATCAGTTACGAACTTGAGCATTCCATATTCTTGGTTCCAAAATGTTTTGAACTCAGTTTATATAATGTTTTTACTTTTCATATTTTTACTACCAAATTCTTTAATCAAAATAAAATATATAAAAAACAAACTTTTGAAAACTGCACTTTGGCATTTTTCATTTTTTTTACTACTTCGAAATTTAATTGTTTTAATTCTTTGGGCAAATAAATATTTTATTGGATTAAAACACATTCAAATTTTGGTATACTACAATAATAGTATGATACTAAAATTAAAGGACTCAATACTGTTATACTTATTATTTATATAATATAACAAATATTAAATATACATTTGACTAATATAAAAAGATTTATTTTTTATGAGTAATATTATTTATATAATATATGAAACATTTTTTTATTTATTGCAATATAAAATTAATCATGTATCAATGTCAAAAAGAGGAGTATGGTCGCATATTATAAAATCAATAGATGAACAGTTAATAATGAGGTATACCAAAAGAAGTTTAGAGTCCGCAGGCCAGGAACACAGACAGATCTCAGAAAGGGTCTATGAAGTGAGGTTCTTATGGGAAGGGTCAGATAATTCCATGATCCATGTAAGTTGCCAAGAACTTCAAATATCTTTAAATGCCGAAAGCCTGAGGGTTCAACTGGTTTCATTCGTTTATACTCAATTTGCTGTGTCTCTAATGCAGCTAGTATCATGCGGGAAACTTGTGCAAAGCAAAGGATTATAGGTTGATGGCTAGGCTAAGCCTAACGAGACGTTATTTGCACCATCAGTTCACTACCTCCACCACAATTTGATGGCAAGGATGCAAATGAGAATGAACAATTACGCCTGTCCATGTGGTCTCCACGTTTAACTGTCCAAGCTGTATCAGTGTTTCGTTAAGAAATGCATGCTACAGTTCCAATGAGGAGCACTGCTTAGCTAGCAGCCTTCACATCACAGAGCTGGTGGCAAGAATGTCAGAGTCAGAGAAATAATCACGCTAAGGTTAAAATTATTTTGTGAGAAGGACCATGCAACATCTTAATGCAAAGCACAGTGAAGAGAAAAAACTAAATAACTCTACCTATCCAAAACATTATTAAAATGGGAGAACATGAAAATGAATGCACTAAAGGAAAATTGCAACTTGGTTTAACTTAACAACTAAGGGCAAGACATTGGGAGTTTATCATGGACTATTATCACGATAAACCTCTGAACAGTAACTTGATCTAAATACCAGAACAAGAATACCTTAAAGGACCATATACCAAAAAGCATTGCCCCAGATTCAATTATTTGTAAATTACATAGTTCAGAAGATGACCAAACCTAGGACGCAGCATCAATTATTGCATGTTTTTAGGCTAAGTCACCAAAATGAGAATATAAATATGTGCTTCATAGTGTCTCACAGAAGTACATTATCAACATCAATTATACAACAAACCCTCAGCACAATGAACTATGTACAATGTTAAGTAAAATAGATAACTAGACATACCAATCAAATTGCGTGGCCTTGTTCTTTAAGCTTCTTCAGCCACTTAAGTGTGCTCTCCAATGTTGAATAAGCAGTGACGTCTGTCAAACTCTTGCTCTCAACTGCATAGTCAAACACTTCATAAGCCTCCGCAATTCTACCATCCCTACACAGTGTCCTGACAAATGTAGCATAAGAAGCAGTCTCAAGCTTCAGACCACTTGACTTCATCACTCCATACAACTCAATGGCCTTCTCCAACAACCTTGACTTACACAATCCATGTAGCAGTGTGTTATACGTGCATGAATTTGGACTGCACCCTTTTACTTCCATTTCCTCCAACAATGCCAATGCACCCAAGGCACTCCCCTCCCTGCACATGCCATTCATCAGTGAGGTATATGTAACCTCATCTGGGAAATGACCCATTTCTGCCATGATACCCAAGAATTTTTTAGCTTCCTTAACTCGACCAGCTTTTGATAACCCAAAAATCAAAGTGTTGTAAGTGATAAGATCAGGCTCCACTCCTTCCTCCTTCATTTTATTATAAACCTCAATTGCCTCACTTCCCCTACTTAGCATACAGTATCCCTTCATTATTGTATTGTAAACGAAGCAGTCTGGCTTAAACCCCTCCTCACTAAGCACACTCACCAATCGCAAAGCTTCTCGTAAGTTTTTAGTATTACAAACATTGTCAATCAAAATTGTATAAGTAACAAGATCAGGCTTTATATTAAAAGAAGTCCGCATTTCATCAATAAAATTGTAGACAGTACTCAATGCACTGGACTTGCACAGATGTTTAACAAGAAAGTTGAAAGTATAAGTATCTGGGACTGAGTGTTTCAACGATAATTCTTTGACCAATTCAGTCGCATGCTCTAAGCGACCTACTGAACAGAGTGACCGGACAGCTATATCAGTTGTAACCTTGTCAGGGTTTATGCCATTACTGACCATTAAATTCAGGGCTTGATGAACAGGGGCTAGGCTCGAATCAGGTGTTTTACAGGACTGGGAGAGCAAGATGTGGTAGGTCAATCTGTCAGGTGAGAAAGAAGGATTGGTTTTCATCATGTGACGGAGAAAAGCAACAGAATCATTGACAGTAGAGATTGAGGTGTATGATTGAAGGATAGTGTTAAAAAAACGTGGGTCACTTAAGGTTTTTGAACTCTTAATAATTGAGTCGAAAACATTCTTGGCATCTGAGAGACTTGGAGATTTGAAGAGGGTTAGGGCTTTTGCAGTTTTGGAAGAGTCAAAACTATGGGTTTCTTTCACTTTTCCAGAAATTTGGGATGTCTTTTTATTGGAGATCTTCTTAGGTAAATAATGGGGCTTTGCTGATGGAGTTAGAGTTGATTGTGAAGTTTCTGTGGGAACTAGAGATGATGGCTTTCTGAGGAATGGGTTTGAAATAGCGGAACGGAATGAAGGTGGGATTTTTCCCATTTCTGGTACCTATTATTCTTCCTATGCTTGGGCGTTGCAATTCTATGTGCTTGAGGTTTAGGATTTTGATGGACAAGTGACGGAGAAAAAGAACATTTGTCAATACCACTTCATTGCATTGACAGATAGCAGCAGCCTTGCATATATGCAGCTTCCATTAGAAGACCCTGTAGTCACATGGGTAACTATATAAGCAGCATGACATATAAAAGAATAATGCAAAAAATACTGTGTTGGAATTTTTATTAAAAAAAAAATCTTTGTAAGGAGAGCACAACTGTCATCCAAACCCATTAGTTTCAAGAAGTTCCGTAGTACAACTTTTATTCCGGCAGACTAAAAATTATAGAAGGCTAGAAGCATAGGATGAAATTTTGCCATTCTTAGGACCTTAATTGCAACTTTTTCGTAAAGGAAAAATTGCTTCTAGAAATGGTTTAAGCCTTTTATGTGAATGAAGGGATTGATTTTTGGAAGTTTGAACAGGCTTTACAAGTAAAAAGAAGTTATCCTCAGAATATGTGATACTGATAAGCAAAAATAAGACAAGAGCGAATGCCGCTATAGCATACAAAGTCATGGCAAGAGATACGGATATACATATCAGTCTGTTAAAACGACTTACAAGCCTGGCAAAAAGTTTAACACCAGATTCACATGAAACCATATTGCATAACTACTCTAATTTTGCCCCAATTAAATTAGACAAGCAATATGTATAAGACAGTAAATCAGGACCGCATTTAAAACATGAAAATGGAGCAAATACGGTTGTTCCTGAAAACTTACCTGATTATGCGAATACCCAAATCAATGGTCTCTGAATACAGTCTGCAGCAACAACACAGAACAAACTTAGGACCTCAGTGGCAGGGACTAAAGAAAATGAACCAGGGCAGTTGAAATCCTTCAAAAAGTTAGCCTTGATGCAATGAAAACTGGAAAAGACTAAAGAAACTGTGAACACTAAAAGGAAAACCCCATTGAAAGGAAAGCCTAATTCGTCTCTCTGATTCGAACGTAAGCGACGCTGCAACTGTCGGCGTTTGTTTTTGCTGGAGCTGGAGACCTAGACTGACCCTAACCTTCTTCACGAGCCTGTGCTCAAATTGACTGTGTTATCAAAAGCCGGAGATGTTTTTAGAAAATGATATAACATGATCAGTTTGTGTTTTAATAGAAAAATTCATTTTTGTCATATGATTTTAAAATACCTAATACTTATTTTTAGAAATAATTTTTATATATAATTTTTAAATTTAGAGTAAATTATTATTTTAATTTTTAAAAATATAATTTATCTTAAATTATTTTTTAAATCATAAAAATATTTAATTTAATTTTTAAAAAATATATTATATTTTAATTTAATTTTTAAAATTTTAAATTAAAATATAAAAATATATAAGATTTATATATAGAGATAAAATTAAAATATAATATATTTTTTAATAATTAAATTAAATATTTTTATAATTAAGATATTAAAGTAAAATAAATTATATCTTTTAAAAATTTAATACTATAATTTACTTTCAAATTTAACATGATACAGAGGAAAAACAGATTTCATGACTGCACTCAACATGAAAAGACCCTTGTGAAACTGGATTTTATATTTTTTATATATTTTTTTTGCTGTAATTATTTGTAAGAAGATGGAGATAAAAATAAAATATTTATATTAATAGAGATTCATTCTTAATATATTAGGAATCAAATTTTTTTAATTTTTATATCTCTTCTATTATAAAAAATATTTAATTTTTAATTATAAAAGATCTCAACCCGTGAAATTGAAATTAGCTTCAAAATATTAAAAGCAAAAAAGATATAAGGAGCATTTGGTATATAAATAAATTTTTTATTTTTAAAAATTACATTCTTGAAAATTTTAAAGATTTTGTTTGATTTATTTAAAATATTCGTAAGAATATTTTATAATTTCACACTAAAAAAATACGATATCTATCATACTGACTATTATCTATCATTTTTTTAGTCTAATTTTTTGTTTTTAAAATATTTTAATGTTATATAATCAATATTAATACAATTATTTTATGAAAAGTTAAAACTTTGACAAGTTTAAATTTTTTAATTTTTTATAATTTACTTTTAGAATTATAATATCTAAAATTATAATGAAGGAAAAATTAATTTTTTTAGATATGTAATTAAATAGTAAGATAAATATTTTTTAATATTGAGAATTTTTATTTATATCTTTTGCTTATGATTTAATTTGATTAATATTTACTTATCTAACTAAAATTATCTAATTTATCAAAAAAATGTTGTCTCAATCAAATTAATTTGAATTAACTTTAATCAATTTAAATTAAATTAAATTGTTAACTTTTCAAAATTTTGTTATAATTTAAAATTTTAACAATACTTTTTTTTAATTTAAACTATAATAAATATAAATTTTTAACAATAAAATTAATATTATAATTAATTAAATATAACTTTAAAATAAATCAAATTATAAATAAATTATAATAAGATATGATTAAGTTTTAAAAGAATAATTTAATAATTTTATTAATATAAAAAAATTTATATACCATAAAAATACAAGATTTTTATTCCTTTTAAATGAGAAAAAATATACAAAAAAAATGATAATATTCTATTCTCAATAATATAATATTTTTAAAAATATTTTTTTAATTTGTGTATCAAATATGATAATGTAATAATTTTAACTGCCTATTTTTAAAAACTTTTTCTCAAATTGTGTACCAAATGTTTTGAAAAAATAATGTCGAAAGTAAAAAGAGAAATAGCTACGAGTATTAAAAAATTATATAATTGTATGCATTTACATTTAACATGTTTAACTTATCAATTTTAAACAATCAAAATTATATTTTATTTTTGATATAATAAAATTAATTTTTAAAATATAATAAAATAAATATATCTTATCTTCTAAGAAAATAAATTAAAATTTAAAATGCACCTCCGTTAATATATATATATATATATATATATATATATATATATATGTATATTCTAAAGACTTGTCACGTATAAACATTTATATTTTTTTTATAATTATTAGATATAATATTAAATAATAATTATTAAATTTTAAAATAATAAATTAAAATAATAAAAATTTAATTAATTTGCTCTTCTTATTATTTTTATTTCTTTATATTTTTATATCTCATAATTTATTTTATATTGTATAATATTATTTTATGAACTTATTTATTAAAAGAGTCAAAAGTCATTATAATATATATTAGAGACTTTGATAAATATAAATACTTGACTTAAATTCTTAGATGCCAGAAATATATTTAAATTTATATAATTTATAAATAAAAAATAAAATATATGTTCATATATAATAAAAACATTACATGTAAATGATGGTTTATTTAATGATCATATAATTGAAATGTCATGCACGTTTATTTTAAAGTTTTAAAATAGTAAATATCTTTTAAATATTTTTTATCACTTTTATATTTTTTTTATTTTAATAATTTAAAAATAAATGTAAGATAAATTAAAAATTGTATAAAAATTTTAAATATTTATTTATTAATTTATAATTAATTATTAATATAAAATTTTATTTTCTCCAAATTATCATTTAAAAATATGATTAAATATTAATTTGTAATTTAATTTTTTAATTATTTTTATAGTTTAAGTTGATATATTAGATAATAATTTTTGATCGTTCCAGAACTATTTATTATTTAGCATAATTTATTATTTTTTGTTACCAATTAATTATTTAAAAATTAATAAATTAAATATTGTAATGTGATTAAATCGTATTGATATTTATTTTTTATGGACAAAATATAAATTTTCTTTTAAAATATAAAATACTTGTAAAAATAGGAAAAAATATCTCTTGAAAGATCCATTTTAGCCAACTATGAGTAACAATCAAAATACGATTGTAAGGAAAATGACAAACGTACCTGATATGACGAGACAAAAAAGGACAAATGTTTTGCTTATCAGTCTCAAATCAATTGAAACTTGTGTAAGACGTAAGACGTAATATTTTTAAACTATTTAATATCTCATTATAAAAGTAATTTTTACTTATGCAACTGTTAAATAAAAAATAATTACTGTGTTATTATGCATACCAAATTTTAGAAACAAAAAAAAAAAATTATGTATTCCAATGATTTTAAATTTTTTTATATGTAAAATTTTTTTAAATATTAAATTTTTAATATATTAATGAGATAAAAAAATATCAGATTGATATTAAATTTTATAAATATAATACAAAACTGTATTTACTCTTATTTATTTTAAAAGTGATGTGAATAAATTCCGTTTAATTTGTTTTTGCTTAAAAACCAATTCCCTAGTTTTTCGTTTGTGTAAACAATATCTTAAGAGTCTATCTGGTTAAATTTTTAAAATTTATTTATTTTGTAATATTTTTTTAAATAAAGTTTAAAAACAATTACTGCCAGAGAGAAACAGTTATATTTGGCCAATTTAATTAAAAAGTATTTTTACTAATATTTAAGAAATAATTTGTGTTTGACCAATTTAAATTTATATAAAAAATATTTTTAATTGTCAAATTATCAAGAAAAACGTGTATAAATGTATTTTTATTAATATTATTTAAATAAAAAATAATTATAAATATTTATTATTGTTAATTTTTATTAAGTTATTATTATAAATTAATTAAAATATAAAAATAAAATTACAATAAATATTATAAAAATATAAGTTTACATATAGATAATTTATATTCTAATTTATAAGTCTCAAAATAATGTATATGATGATCTAAAAAGAAAAATACTTAATTCATACGTAAAAAATTTGTATTTGTAAAAGATTTTAATATAACAAATTTAAGACTATTATCATAAATAAAAAAAATGAGTAGAGGTATTCTATTTTAAAATATTTAAAGTTTAACTTTTATTTTTTTAATTACAAATAAATATTATAATTTTTAACTTATGTTTTATAATTAAAAAATTAATTTTTTACCTAAACACTTTGATTCCTTAAAATAACTATTTTTCTAAAAAATAAACAAATTTTCTTTGTCGAGAAATTACGAGCATATGCTGTCTGGAAGTACTAAGTAGTATAAAATATGAAAATATTTTAAGTATATGTATTATATTAGTTAATTATATTTAATTTTTTTAATAATTAAATCTATTAAGATAAAATAAAGAGAATTAATTAAATATTATTAGTAAATTCATAAATAAAATAAAATTATATATATATATATATATAAATCTCTCGTAAAATATTAGACAAGAAGAGGTCAAGATTTGAATATCTGCCCTACACGCCACATGCTTGGACGAAATGTGAGATAAGTACAGAAGAAATACGTAGGTGGGACCCGGCCCATTCAACTTGTATCCCATCAAATCCACGTGTCCACTTAGGTTGACCTCTTATTCTGACGTGACGCAATATTCACCATCGATGCAAAATTCCACCACATTAAACGGTAGAGATTCAATAAAATTATATCCCAAATTCACAAATCTGATCTTCTCTATCTAGGCAATATAATACAAATACAATACCAACGCAATACGAACACTAGCCGTGCGGAGCAGAAGCTCATCCTCAGTTCATTTCCTCAAAACGTTCCGATTCCAATCGGAAGCTCACGAGGATGGCGACTTCATGGCATTTTCCGGTGATCTTTACTGTCATACTCCCTATCGTGATGGCTGTGGTTGTCTTCCGGCTCGAGCCGTTCGAGCCGGCTGAGTTGCCGGCCGAGGAGTTAAGCGGACGCATGGTGACGGTTCCGGCGAGGAATGGGAAGATGCGAAGCGGATGGGAGAGTGTGGGGAAGGGAGAGTTGGAGGGACCTGAAGATGTAGTATACGATGGAGAGGAAGGTGTGGTTTATACAGGTTGTTTGGATGGCTGGATCAAGCGAGTTAGGGTGAATGACTCGGTGGTCGAAAGTTGGGTCAACACCGGCGGGAAACCTCTCGGTCTTGCTTTGGGCAAGAACGGTCAAGTTATAGTTGGTGATTCCGATAAGGTGAACTTTTTTTCTACTTTCGTTAACATCTTCCATCATCAAATTTCTTATTTGTTTGTGCCAAAGAAAATACTTATTCCTCAAGTTTTCAACTCAAATTTTAATACTGCATTGAGTTGTAAGGTAATTAATAATAAACTCTCAATTTTTTATAAAAAGTTATTAAAATATCCTCTTCCCGTTTGTTAAACATCAATTCTTGGGGTCTATTATTAAGATATATCACATAATTAAATCATTCAAAATTTTCTTATATGTTATTTTTTTCCGCTTTCTAATGTTCCTTTCATCTCGCCCACTATAGGATCTCTTTGAAATTAGGACTAAATTATATGGACGGAAATTATAATTAAATCTACTTAAAAAATTAACACTACCTTAATACTTTTTAAATTCAGTATCTATTTAATCAATTTATTGTTAAATGATCTAAATTTAATTATGAAAAAATTACAATCTAAATAAAAATATCAGGGTGGTATTTTTCTAAAATAAATTATATTCTATATATATATATATATATACAAATTAAAATAGCTGATTAAGTTTTTTTTGTTGAGATTTCTTTAATCCCAAAGTAATTAATTCATCTTTTGATGTCATTATTGTATTTTTAAAAGAACTTTTTCACATATTATAAATTAAATAAAGAATTTGACAGCACAACAAACCAAAAGTGAATTCGATGAAATAATGAAACTAGGGTAAGAAGTTCAACTTTAGAATTTGATTGATGATGCAGGGGCTGTTAAGTGTAACAAAGGAAGGGGTAGTTGAAGTGTTGGCAGATGAAGTTGATGGCTTAAAGTTCAAATTAACAGATGGTGTGGATGTAGCAAAAGATGGCACCATTTATTTCACAGACGCTTCATACAAATACAGCTTCAATGAATTCATCTTTGACATATTGGAAGGAAAACCTCATGGAAGATTCCTAAGCTATGATCCATCAACGAAGCACACGACACTTCTGGCATCTAACCTGTACTTTCCCAATGGTGTTGCAGTCTCACCAGATCAGCAATTTGTGATCTTTTGTGAAACTCCTCTGTAAGATACTAAACCTATGTTATCCATGTTTCTTTACATGTCACATCATGAGGGTAATTTTTGTCCTATTATAAAAATTTAATGTCCCATTTCTAATATCTCCCTCAAGTTTTTGGGACCACTTGGAAGTTAAAATAGAGACAACACTTTTAATTTGCCAAATTTGTCTTAAATTAGCCCGTTTTGGGGGTTGAAATGAACAAATAGATAATACATTTTAGGTCAAAATGAACAAAAATGCTTGGGAAATGTGTTGGAAATGTAATATTAGGTTTTTTAGATGATGAAACTGTTCAGATACTAAACCTCATTTAGGAAAAATGAGGGACAAAATTGGAAAAAAAAAAAGAGAGAAGAGACGAAATTAAAATTTTATATAAAATTGAGAAATTAAAAGTTAGTTTTAACCTTTTGTTAGAGAATTTAATAATAAATACTTAAAAGAATGGATAGAAAATTTTTTTTCCCCAATAAAACGGGGTTTCTAAGAGTGTTGCTTATAATAAGAAAAAAATAATTTAGGTTTACCGACCTAATTAGAAAATTAGTGCATATACTTTCTAACATAACAAAACACTCCCAAATACCAAACACCAAATACTGCATCACATGGGTGTTTTGTTGCATTCTAAAGTTTAAAAAGATGCTTTATTTTTTTTTAAAAAAAATTATGTATCAATTTTATAATTAAACTTTAGTTAGGAGAGTAACAATGTAGTTTCTCCTATAGAATTGGACACCCAAGTCCCATCTTTTTGCATAAAACTCTTGGTTGAACATAATGTGCTGCTGATTTTGCAGGAGGAAGTGCAAAAAATATTACATAGAGGGCCCTAAGAAAGGAAGCATAGAAACTTTTACTGCTGATCTCCCTGGTTTTCCTGATAACATCCATTACGATGGACAGGGGCAATATTGGATAGGGATCGCCTCGGTAATGTGTAGCCCTATACTTCATTACATTTATACTCTCTACAACTCAGTTTCGCATCAAAAGAAAAAGCTTACTTCTAAACAACTTGAGCTTTCTTAATCTTTAACCACGCTTCAAAATTAATCCTAAGATAAGAATCTTGTGCTTCATTTGATTAACCAAGGGTGTAACTAATTAGTCCTTTTAGAGACCAAGAGGACTCTAATAGAAAGGACTAATGTCTAATCAAAGTAAGGAGAAATGTCTATATTTAATAATCAACAGTGTTTCGAATGAAATTGTCTGATACTTGTTAAAAAAACACCAGTACTCTTGAGAGTATTAATTAAGAAAGTTTTTAATTAGTTATAGAAGTATTTAGTTAATAGAAGTTATCACTTTTATTAACTTATTTTAGACCCAAAATTATTAAATACTGTGTTAATTAATTTAGTAAGATGGTTACAAGAAACTTCCATATCTTACAAGTTTAATTCTTGAATGACTTGGTAATTCTCTGAAAAAAAAGAAGAAGAGAAAAGTGCTGTTTTGTCTTGATTACTCACTAAGGTTGCTGTGCTTTAATGCAGTCTCTAACCTATGCTTGGAATTTAGCACTAAAATACCCTTTCATTCGCAAGGCCTTAGCAATCATTACGAAGTGTGTAGGGAAGCTAAATATGGAGAAGAATGGAGGAGTTCTAGCTGTGGATTTGGAAGGAAAGCCAGTTGCACACTACTATGATCCTCAGTTATCACTGATTTCAAGTGGGATTAAGATAGGAAATCAGTTATATTGTGGCACCCTTCGCTTTCCCTTTATCATACGTCTTGATCTGAAAAAATATCCTGCCCTCCCCACAAAATGAATAACAAGTTGAATTCTTTTATGTGAGAGATTAGCGTAAAGTGTCATGAGAGATAGATACAAAATTATTTAAATTATGGTCTATATTATGCTAATAGGCTCACTATTTGAATAATTTTGTATTTATTTCTCATATATTATAGATATATATAGCTACTTTTCAGTGTCGACATCCTCTTGATGGCATGTAGATTGCCATTCATGTTCATACTCCATGCATATTTATATTGCCAGCTTTAATCCCATATGGTCTGAAGTGAATTTACTCTCTAATAACTTTTTCCTATTTAGTTTCGGAACAAGCTTGTGTTGGTAGTTGTTTAAATTCAAATAAAATGGCCAATTACTTTAATTAAAAATATTAGAAGGTTCTCATTAATCATTATCCCTATTTTGTGGTGAGTACAAGTTTTTTACCATAGTGATTGTCACTTTTATGATGGACATGTAAGAAAAGCAGTTTTCTCCAGAAGAGTTCCTGACAGTGGGTGACTTATTTCCCTATTCTCTATTTCTTTCACTTTGAGTTTGCATGATTGGTCCCAAAACTTTATTTGACTGTGAATATTGGTAATGGTTGGACGTTCGAAATATCTTATCTTTTGCTACTATTAGACTTTTCTGAGGGCTTCTTTTGTTTGAACTTTTATTCGGACATGACATTAAGTATTGTATGATTGCATTGTTAAGAATCTTTCATGTGATTGCTCTGACACGTGGTATCAAAGCAGTGTGGGATGCTATGGACCATAACTACTTATACAAAATGTAAAATAACACGGCATATATATTTTAAATTTTTTACAGTGATGTAGTTATAAATTAATATTATTTTATATTTTAAAAAATTTACTCTATTATTTTTTAAAGTTAATTTATTAAATCTCATATACAATAAATTAAAAAGAATTTTAATAATTTTATTAAAATGAGTTTTCTATAAATTTATTTATTTATTTTATAATTTTTTTAAGTTATTTTATGTTTGATTCAAATATGAGTCATGCTTGATGTATGTTTAAGTTACATTTAGTGCATGTCTAAAATGTATTTAGTATATGTTTGAGTTAAAAAAATAAAATTATTTATTTTGACATATTTATGTCTTGAATATGTATTTATAGTATGTAAGTAGATTGGTAATGTCATGACAGGAAAAAATGATTAAATTCTTGATATTATTAAAGTTGAAGTTTCCTGCTAATTAGATTAGCCACATCAATTATTGACTATTGACGGAGATTTTGTCCCTTATGACCTAAACGGCTAAACCTTTAGCAAAACTTGGGCTTGAAACTTGACGTTACAAAAAAAATTTCCTTTCAAGAAATCAAGCATTTACAACTTTCTAGATTCAGACAAAAAAAAAAAAAACTTTCTAGCATAATTTATTCTAAGCAAAATGTAAGCAGTTACAATTTGATTACTGAAAGGAGGATCCTACCTGTAGGCCATTAGACCTACAAACTAATATCCCTATCTACCACTAAGTGATACATAAAAAGGCAAAAAGCTGAAGAGACCCACACAAACACAAGATATATATATATATATATATATATAGTGACTTTAATTAGAGAGTAACTATAATTTAATGTATGGGTGTAAGAAATGTCATGAGATAAAGAATCCTTTATACAAATGCATATCATACAAACTAGAGTTGAAAATTTATAAGGCGCCAACATCGTTGAAAACGAGGAAAAAACTTGAACAAAACTTTTTCAATTTAATTATCTAGGAGTACAAAGGTAATTAGTTATACATAAATGATTAAGAGTAATAACTAATTACCTTTGTTCATGTCAAACTATGCAAATGAAATGAAAGAAACGTAAGGAAAACTGCTTATGTTCTTGAGAAACATTTTTTAGGGAGGAAATCAAATGAGGTGCGAAATTTGAAAATCATGATTATTGGAAATTTAGGTGACATTATGAAATGGGTATTAAAAAGAAGTTATAAAATTTAATTCCTAGGCCATTATATTTTTAAAATGGTTTAAAAAGAAGTTATAAATTTAATTTTTTATTGTTATATTAAAAATAAAAATAAAATCTTATTTTGTATAAAAAATTATCTTTATTAATAAAAAATAAATAAGAAAAGAGATAATAAACATAAAATGTTTGGTGATTTACTCAAAAATTTATGATGATAAATTAACATTTTCTTCCTTTGGAATAGAATGGTATGCTACATACAATAAAAAATAAATTGTAATTGTTTTACTAAAACGTTCTTATATTTATTAATATAACAACAATTAAATTTATATTTGACCAATATTTTAGGTTATGTTAAAATAATTTTCTCAACTATAAAAGTTGATTTAGATTATAACTCTTACAACTTTGTATTGTGCAAAAAAGTTCTTTGTTAATTTTATTATTTAAAACACTAATAAAATAATGATACATTAATAAAATTAAATTATATCAAAATATAAAAAATTTTCTTAAACTTCACATATATATTGTACAAAAAAAAATCTTTAAAACTTTAGATTTTATGTAAAAAACTCCATTGAACATTAGGTCTTGTTCAAAAAAATCTTGTCAACTAATTTTACTTATCTATCCTCTATTATGATTTTAGATATAAAAAAATTAACAGAAGAGAGATTTTTGGTACAAATTACAAAATTTAGAGAATAGAATTCTAAGTTAACTTTTATAATTAAAAAAAATTATCTAAACGTGACATATAATTTAAAAGATTTTTTATACCCAGGACATAAAATTTAAGAAAATTTTTACATAATGCTTAAAGTTTAAGATTATTTTTTAACACTTTTATATGAATTAATTTTATTTACTAGTCATTGTCCTACTTGTATTTTATATAAAAAATTTAGTTGCGGGGATTTCTTACACGAATTATAAAATTTCAAAAATTTTAAATTAATTTTTATAATTAAATAAATTTTTTTGTATCTAATCTAAAACTTAGAAAAAAAAATTTGCATTTCAACAAAAAAAAGAAAACTAACTGGTCTTTATAATAATAATAATAATGGTAATAAATTTGTGTCAAGAGGAGGTAAAATACATCATAGCCAACATTTATTGGCTTTTAATTATTTATTTGAAAACTACGTAGCCACGCAAGTAGGTGGACCTTGTGTGCTGATGTGACGGTATCTTCACCACCGATGGAAAAATTCACCAGATTGAACGGTAGAGATTCAAAACAATGATACTCCCAAATTCACGAAATCCAATCCCTCTTCTCTATATAATCCCCATGCTATGAGCAACGTCCTTCCTCTCAAATATTCTACAAAATCACAAATACAATACAATTGTCTTTCCCTTTCACTAGGTCTAAGGAGAAGAAGCTCATCTTCAATTCGGTTCCAAATGTCCGACTCAAAACGTCCCGATTCAAATCGGAGGCTCACGAGGATGACGACTTCATGGCATTTTCCGGTGATCTTTACTGTCATACTCCCTATCGTGATGGCTACGGTTGCCTTCCGGCTCGAGCCGTTCGAACCGGCTGAGTTTCCGGCGGACGCGTTAAGCGGACGCATGGTGACGGTTCCGGCGAGGAACGGGAAGATGCGAAGAGGATGGGAGAGTGTGGGGAAGGGAGAGTTGGAGGGACCTGAAGATGTAGTATACGATGGAGAGGAAGGTGTGGTTTATACAGGTTGTTTGGATGGCTGGATCAAGCGAGTTACGGTGAATGACTCGGTGGTCGAAAGTTGGATCAACACCGGCGGGAGGCCTTTCGGTCTTGCTTTGGGCAAGAACGGTCAAGTTATAGTTGCTGACGCCGACAAGGTACACTTTCTTATGTGTATATTTTTTAGTGAAAGCTTACAAAAAAATGTGTTATTTTTCTTTTGTAATTTTTAAAATATAATACAAAATAATTATTATTATATTTTAAAATAATAAATTAAATAATACCAAATTATTTAAATTTTTATTATCTTTATTTTTTTATTATCTCTTTGTATGACACTTTATTTTAAATTTTATATATATGATAGAATCAATAATCATAATAATCAAAAGATATTATAATATAATTATATAGGTTTTGAACGGAGAAAATTTCTTCCCACTTTTGTTGACATAACTTCTCTCGTTATCAAATTTCTTCTTTACATGCGCCAGAGAAAAAACCTACTCAAGTTTTCAACCAAAGTTTGGTTTAGTTATGTCAAATTGGTTGGTGTTTATTGAAGGAGCTGATCTATGGGGCTGACCCATTTAAAAATAAAAAATATGATAAATTAATATAATTTAATTAAAAATAAAAATAAATGTATAAATTTAAAATATTTTTATCCATTAATATTGTATTTTTTTACTTCAACATGTGAAAAAATATTATTAATAAGAAATTTTTAATATAAAATTAATTTAAACTACATATAATTTTAATTTGAAAAAATAAATTAAATACACAAATTTACATATATTATTTTTACCAAAATAAATTAATTCTCGTTTATATATTTATTAAATTGTAAAAATTAAAGTTTTAATTAAATTAATTATTTTTATTTTTATTAAAATATAATCAAAAGATTTTTGAAAAAAAAAAGTCACAGGCTAGCTCCTTTAATCTATGGGCCAACATGATCGAGCTTAAACATTAATGTCTAAACTCCTCTAATAAGTAGGTGGACTGTTTGATAGTGTTAATCTGGTTTGAAGAGAATTGAAGAACAAAAAAAAAAAAAAAAGGAAGCGAAATTTTAAACAAAGCTAATTATAAAGACAATAATTATTTAGGTATTCCTGCCCATAATTGTCGACTCAAAAAGATGAGGAGCACAAAAAAAATATTAAATAATAGAAGAGTATTTTAATAATTTTATATAATTAAAATTTTTAACTTTACATGACTGGTAAATTTGTTTCAATGAAATATGAAACTAACAGATTAAGGACTGATTGTGATTTTTAAGATTAAAGAGACATTATAATTGGAGGATAAATAACTACAATTTTCTCTCTTTAATATATAAAAACAATCATATGATTTGTCAACAATGCCACATGATTAAATCTTTTTAAAATTTTTTATATGTTATAATTTGTTTTTTTTTTCCTTCTGGAGTGAGTCTTTGCTTTCTTCTTTTGGTTTAATATTTCTTTCATCTAATCCATTATAGGATATCTTTGAAATTAGGACTGAATTATACAGATGGAAATTATAATTAACTCTACATAAAAAATTATTTTTAAAACTACATGACTACTTTTTAAATTCAATAACAATTTAATCAATTTATTTTTAAATTAATCTTAGTTTAGAATTTAATTAGTTGACTTCATTAGTGAATTTTAATGTAAAATTTAGATACGAATAATTACATAATAAATAAAAATATCAGGATGGTATTTTTCTTAAATAAATTATATATTCTCTCTCTCTCTCTCTCTCTCTCTCTCTCTCTCTATGTGTGTGTGTGTGTATACACACATATATATAAATTTAGAAGCTGAATAAGTTTATTTTTTGAGATTTCTTTAATACCAAAGTAGTTAATTCAACTTATGATGTAATTAAAAAAAAATGACATGTTGACACATTAGTTCTGTTAAAAGAACATTTTCATATATTATAAATTAATTAAAGAATTTGACAGCAAAACAAACCAAAAGTGAATTCAATGAAATAATGAAACGAAGGTAAGAAGTTTGACTTTAGAATTTGAATGATGATGCAGGGGCTGTTAAGTGTAACAAAGGAAGGGGAAGTTGAAGTGTTGGCAGATGAAGTTGAAGGCTTAAAATTCAAATTAACAGATGGTGTGGATGTAGCAGAAGATGGCACCATTTATTTCACAGACGCTTCATATAAATACAGCTTCAAGGAATTCATCTTTGACGCATTGGAAGGAAAACCTTATGGAAGATTCATGAGCTATGATCCATCAACGAAGCACACAACACTTCTGGCATCTAACCTTTACTTTCCCAATGGTGTTGCAGTCTCACCAGATCAACAGTTTGTGGTCTTTTGTGAAACTCTTCTGTAAGATGCTAACCTATGTTATCTTCTCTATCCCAAGTTTACAAAACCCTTTTAATTTGCCAAATTTGCCTTAATTAGCCAATTTTGGAGGTTGACATTAACAAATAGATAACAAGTTTTAGGTTAAAATGAACAAAAAAAATTTGGAGAATATACTGGAAATGGGGTATTAAAGAATAATTTTAAATTCATGTACTAATTTTTTTTAATTAAACTCGAGTTAGTAGAGTACAATGTAGTTTCTCCTACAGATTGGAAACCCAATTCCCATCTTTTGCATAAATCTCTTGGTTATCTGACTTGAACATATTGTTCTGCTGATTTTACAGGAGGAAGTGCAGAAAATATTACATAGAGGGCCCTAAGAGAGGAAGCATAGAAACTTTTATTGCAGATCTACCTGGCATGCCTGATAACATTCATTACGATGGAGAAGGGCAGTATTGGATTGGACTCGTCTCGGTAAGAAAAGGAAATTCCTTTACTTCATTACCTGTCTGCCTAGTTTCTACAACTCTGTTTTGTATTAAAAGAAAAAGTTTACTACTAAAAAACTTGAGCTTTTTTAATCTTTAACCACACTTCAAAATCTTACTTAAAATAAGAATCTTGTGTTTCATCTGATTATAAGAAGAGTTTTGTTATAGTTGGTTGACAAAATATTTAGTCTATAAAAATTATCACTTTTATTGACTTTTTTTAAACTTAAAATTATTAAATATTTTATCAATTAATTAGATATTTTCTTAACTAATGTCTTTAGGTTATTGGTTAATAAGACGCTTACAAGTTTAATTCTTTAATGACTTGACTTAGTAATTCTGGAAAAAAAAAAAAAGAAGTGCTGTTTTTGTCTTGATTACTCAATAAGGTTGTTTTGCTTTGGCAGTCTCCAACCTATTCTTCGGATTTAGCACTAAGATACCCTTTCATTCGGAAGGCTCTAGCAGTCATTATGAAGTATGTAGGGAGGCTAAATATGGAGAAGAATGGAGGAGTTCTAGCTGTGGATTTGGAAGGAAAGCCAGTTGCACACTACTATGATCCTCAGTTATCACTGATTACAAGTGGGATTAAGATAGGAAATCAGTTATATTGTGGCACCCTTCGCTTTCCCTTTATCATACGTCTTGATCTAAAAAAATATCCTGCCCTCCCCACAACATGAATAACAAGAATTTGGATTATGTCGTGATGATTTAACATGACAGTATCATATATATAAGATGAGATATAAACATATTTCTTTTTTTACATGACATTGTCATATTATTTTTTCACACGAGAAAATTCAAAGCTGAACAATAAACAACAAACATATTACAAAATTTTGATGTACTATATATTTCCAATATGACTAGAAGTGAATTTTCTCTGTAATAACTTCTTTTACGAACTGGGTTCAAAAAATGGAAGATAATACATATAGTTATTCTTTTTTGAGTAAAAGGATCAAACTCTATGAGTACAATACTCTCCAAATTTTTCACTCCTACAAAATAAGCAACAATCGCATATAGATGCAATGCAGCAGCATAACTAAATGGTAAATGGCAGAAACAACCCTCCTAACCAATTTGACATCTCATCCCTGGCCTAATCATTATTTGACTGCATATTTATTCTTATATGATTCATTTTCTTCATAGCATATCCCCAACATTTTCCTACTTAGTTTCAGAACAAGCTTGTGTTGATAGTTGTTTTAATTCACACCAAACAAGCCATGATTTTGTACAGCAAATAGACCCATTATAACTTTAATTCTAGATGCTTCATACTCAAATCCAGTCAGTGTCTAGTGTCTAGAGACTTGATGGAAAGGGAAATGAAAAGGTTTACAAACTCACAATTTACCTTCAGAAGGCGTTGCAGGCAGAGCATTGTAACACTTGCGAGCCAAATTGATGCAATCCAACCAATGCAAGATCTCTGCATTGGGGTCCCTCTCGATCACAACATCAGAGACCGTGATCTGCACGACGCCCCTGAAGCTGGTGATCTTGCCTCGCACTCTAGCCACCTTCCCGAGCTGGACGAGATCGGCGAAGCGAGCTGCGGAGGCGGCAATTATTGGAACATCCAAAGGGCTTTGGTGGCGCGTGAAGTATGGGGAGGAGAGATGGTTGAGCCAGAGGACGCAATTGACGCAGCCGGTGCCGTCGTCGACGGTGAACCTGAGGAATTTGTAGGGTTTGTGGTCACGAGAGGTGATGATGCCGACGGTTTCTGCGCAAGAGAGAGAGATGCCTCTGCGAGAGAATGAGGAAGAAGAAGTTTGGATAAGGGAAAGAAGATCGAAAGCTAGAAGCTTGACATGGGTGTTGTGTAGTAGGCTATGTTGTTGTTGCTCCATTGCTGCCCCTACAAATGAGTAAAGCCACA
The DNA here is from genome assembly GCA_031216115.1 of Senna siamea. NCBI lineage: Eukaryota > Viridiplantae > Streptophyta > Magnoliopsida > Fabales > Fabaceae > Senna > Senna siamea. The sequence goes on from CM062358.1 coordinate 17,982,130, forward strand.
AGATGAATTTGAGAGGGAACTTCTGTTCAATATAGATAATATATCCTTCAATTTTAAATGTTGATAAACAATTTTCTTAAACTTTTAATTTTATACAATATATCCCATTATAATGGTATTGTTGTCTTTATACTTGACAGAATTCAGGAGAACTTCATTATGAATAGCAATGTCACGCTCGATAAGCTTGCAAATGCCAGCAACTGAAAGATCACCTCTTGAAGTTGTAAATTTGTAAATTTGATAGATATTTTGCATTAAATAGTAAATTTAAGGGGAGTGTGTTTTGTGCAAAATTTGAAGTTTAAAGAGTTTATTAGTGGTAATAAATTGCACAAATTTAATAATATTTTTTTAAATATTCAGAAAAGTGTATGTTGCACAAAATAAAAAATTTAAAATTAAAGGGAATAAATTGTACAAATCCCACTAAATTAAAGGGTGTCTTGTAATTTACCCAAATACTAGTAAAGCCTTAAGAAATGAATATTTTTTCCCCCTCAACATTATATATCCTCAACGTCTCTCCTATGTAACATTATATTAACACAATAAATTGGCCTTCACAAACTTGGTAAAGCTGATCATCAATTCCACATGTCTGAGATTCACTCCAATGGGAGATCCCCAAAGACGACAAAAACAACTTCATGGCATTTCCCTCTGCTCTTCACCATAATATTTTTCAAGGGGATGGCTTCGGTTTTTTTCTGGTTCGATGCATTTCAACCGGTTCACTTCTCAGCCCATGCGTTAAGCCAACGAGCCTTGAAAGCACCGATGGCCACGCGCAACACAAACATGAGGAGAGGAGAGGAAGCTGTGTTGACAATAAACGTGGACGGACCTGAAGACTTGGTGTATGATAAAGCAGCACGACTGATTTATACGGGTTGTTGGGACGGGTGGATCAAGCGAGTTACGGTCAACGAGTCAGTCACTGACTCGGTGGTCCAGAATTGGGTCCAAACCGGGGGAAGACCTCTAGGTCTCGCTTTGGACCGGAATGGTGTAGTTTTAGTTGCTGACTCTGAGAAGGTAATTTAATTTTTTTCACATTCACTTTATATGTTTAATTTAAGAGTAAATTATTATTTTTTATTTTAAAAATTTATATTCTCTTTTTTTAATAGATAAAAAAAATTTATAATTTCATCTATTTTAATTAAAATATTATTTTTATTTATTATATATATCTAAATAATATATTTTTAAAAATTAATAGTATTGTTAAACATATTTTAATCAAAATGAATAAAATTATAAATTTTTTTAATATTTAAAAAATAAATATTTTTAAAATAAAAGAGAAAAGTGTGTAATTTTAATATTTCTCCAAAACAGAATATAATTTACTCTTTATTTAGCTAAAAGAAATTGTTAATTTCTTTCTACTTTCAACAATTCAAACAACAGAACAAATTAAAAGAATAGAGATATACATATGAATATGTATGATGCAGGGGCTGTTAAGTGTAACATGGAAAGGAGAAGTAGAAGTGTTGGCAGATGAAGTTGATGGCTTAAAGTTCAAATTAACGGATGGTGTGGATGTAGCAAAAGATGGCACCATTTATTTCACAGACGCCTCATACAAATACAAGTTGAATGAGTTCGTGTATGAGTTTCTGGAAATGAAGCCTCATGGCAGATTCATGAGCTATGATCCATCAACAAACCACACAACTCTTTTGGCTTCCAACCTTTACTTTCCCAATGGAGTAGCAGTCTCACCAGATCAACAATTTGTGGTTTTCTGTGAAACTACTATGTGAGATAAATCTAAAACTCTTTTGAATTGAAATTCATGCATGTCTTAAGCCCTTAATTCATATATATTTCTTTCCCAAGGAGAATCGCTAGTTAAGGGTTTTGCTTGTTTAGAAAATTGAAGCCCAAAGTCCCGTCATTGTATCTAGAAATTCATTAAACTCTGATTAATCTGATTTGAACTAGTGAAGTTTGATAAAGATAATAGATTTAAGTGTTAACCTTGTTTAAGGAAATACTACACTAATCAACCACCTGCTACTACATATATATATATATAATCTGAGTTATTTGGCATGATTTTGCAGGAGGAGGTGCAGAAAATATCACATACAGGGCCCTAAGAAAGGAAGAACAGAAGAGTTTATTGATGATCTTCCTGGTTTTCCTGATAACATTCATTATGCAGAAGGGCACTATTGGATTGGAATGGCCACGGTAATGTTACCAACATTCATTACTTGTGTAGACTGCATTGCTAAAAAGAGATTTTGAAATAGATTGAGATTATATTTTGTAATACGTATATTTATATTTGTGCAGTTTATTTTGGTCATAAAATTAAGTTGTTTGTGCAATATAAATGGCAGTGTCCTACAGGCACCTATTGTTGGAATTTAGGTAGGAGATACCCTTTGAAGAATATTGTTGGAGAAGGAGGAGTTCTAGTTGTGAATTTGGAAGGAAAAGCAACTACACATTACTATGATCCTCAGTTATCAATGATTTCTTGTGGAATTAAGATTGGAAATCACATATATTGTGGTTCTCTTTTCTATTCATTTATCTTGCGTCTTGATGTCAACCAATAACATATATATATAGAGAATCATATAATAAGTGTGATGTTAATTAAATAACGGGATTAAAATATATGAAATCTTTTTAAATTTTATATCATTAATGAATAATATTTTTTAATTATAAAATTTGATTTAAAACTTTAAAAAGTTTTGTAATTTGGGTTAAAAACATTTCTATTGACTTTTTCATTTAAAATTCTGGGAGAATAGTAATTGATGCATTAGAAAATTAAAATTATAAATTTAAAGACAAAATATTAAATTTTTTTTTAACTTTAGGCTTTAAATAGAAAAACTCTCTAATATGAACTATATGTTTTTTTAAAAGAAAACTTTAATTAATCTAACGTGTCTACTTTTCATTGAATTTTGAAGAAAAAATAATAATTTATTTTTTTGCATAGATTGTATACAAAGGATATATAATTTAGAGAGATTATATTCGTTTTATCCAAAATCTATTTTAATAAGATGTGACTATTTTAAATTTTATTTGATTGGATTTTTTTTTTCAAATAATCTGTGGTTTTCGACAATATTTAAATCAAGTTGATAAAAAGAAAATTAATTGGACTGAGACTCATCTGTCGCCATCAAACTGTTGGCAACCTCCATAACTGTTCTTCCTCTTCTTTCTCCTCGGGTTCTGTGCTCACCGCAACTAGGCAGCTTCTGCACAGGGTTCTGGAACCGCATTGGTACCTCGGAACCGCCACCTGGTACGGTGAAGCAGAAGGAGATGGCAGTAGCAGTAATTCATAACATTTTTTTAAAAATTTAATTAATTTTGACTTCGACGACTAAGATTTATCATTTAAGCTCGAATATATATATATAATGAATGCTTGGAATAACATCTCTGGCAGATAGTTTTTCCAGTGGAAGTGCTTAGCTTCACAGAGAATGGTCCCCTCAAAGGTCCTCCAATAATGTTCCAATTTGCACCCCACAGATGATTCATCTCAAGCCACTGACGGGACCCTGCCTGCCAATACCAAGTCACAATTCAAAAAAATGACCATTAGAAGCGTATAATAACAATATCCAGGATCCACCGAACAGAAACTACATATACATAGGTCCCATGATCACATGCTTTGAGTTCATTATATATATATATATATATATATATATATATATATATATTTTTTTTTTTTTTGCAGGAAAAATGATCATTAGGCGTCCGTTAGGCTAATGTTATTTAAATAGAAGAGAACAGGGTCTGTTATATAAAGGGAGAAATTTGTAAACAAAACTTGTTTCCGACATGTCTTTGCATGATTGACTAAATCTATTTATTTAATTTTTCTTTGAAAAAGTGGTGGACATGCAGTATAGCATGGGAGGTAAGGAGACAAGTCCGCAATATTTGGAATAGTTTAGTCCCACCATGAATTATAAGATAACTAGCCATGCTTATTGCCTTTTAATGGATAGAATACGAGTGAATGTGGAGTGGACTTGAGAATGGCGAAAAAGTATCATCAGAGGCACAAGGTTTGCAAGAAACATTCTAAAGCTGCTCTAGTTTTAGTGAGTGGGATTCGTCAGAGCTTCTGCCAACAGTTAGTAAGTATGTATTATTCATTTGTTGTCATTTACTTCCTATCCATTCATCTTGCTTTTCTTAGCTTCCTTCATGGACAACAAACAGAAAAAGAACAGGGAAAAGAAATTCTTTTCATTTTGACGGTTTAGGTTGAAATTTAATTAAGGTGAATCTTTTTTATTGTCTGCATATTTTGAAAACTCACAATATGTATTTAGTGTGTTATGAACTAATGTCCCATCATTGTCTGTTTGTCAAAATATAGGGGAATATGTCATCTCTACCTTGCAGGATAATAGTCAATGATCCGAAACATCACACTAAAAGGGAAGAAGATAAATAGAAATGAGTCTGAAGGGATTTCTGCTTGTTCGAGTTTATCCGTTTATTACTTGGAAAGTCATTCCAAAATTAACAAAAGTATTCGATAAAAGGAAAAAAGAAAATTAAAAAAGTCCGTCATATAATACATGTTCAGTTATTAACTGCTCACTAATAAATGGCTGAAAAGTGACAACAGGGCTACAAGCATAAATTTACAACGTCATGAAGCAGTGACCGACAGTTATGATCATCACCTCTATAAATATTCATAAAAATACAAAATTTCATGTATTTAATTGAGACATTATTCAGGACCAAAATTTGATAATTCAAATTCAAATGGTGAAAAAGGATGCCTATAACTTTCCTTTGTATTGAATATAACTAGATAAGCAAATGTATGTATCAGTCTAAAGCATTTAGTACTCCATCAACAATCTCTTGGGTGGTGCTTTGCCCACCAACGTCTTTTGTTCGGTATTTTCCCTCTAGAATGACTCGTTTCACTGCAGTTTCCAATCGGTCAGCAAATGCAGGAAACTGGAGATGTCTAAGCATCATGGCCGATGAGAGAAGCAGTGCCACTGGGTTTGCTTTCTTTTGTTCCACTAAATTATGATTACCAACATTTCCAGCTGAAGCACCTTGCTCAAACACAGCATCATCAGCCCCAACATTACCTGCAAGAATAGCACCCATGGCTTGTGATTTTTAAGCAATAAACTTAATCATAGAGTATAGTTCTTCTCAATAGCCAGACCTATGCTGATGCCACTTCTACTTCCATGCATCGCCACTATTTGTTGTCCCAATTACATACATCTCCATCTTACACCTGGCACTACCACCCACAACCCACAACCCTTAACATCTTCACATTTCCGCTATTCCAACCATGAACGATTCTATTATGCCAACAATGACCACGTTTGCATCCAGTACCACTCCCCTATATTCACACAGAAATTGAACTTCTAGTCTGACACTAATACTATGAAATGATTGAAATTAACTAGAAACTTGTATTGTATCTGCAAAATTCTCAATGCATAGAAATGTTCCTAGAATAATCCGTTTATTACATGTAAAGTCATTCCAAAGTAAGAACTAGTTAGAATGACAAGCGCACATGTAATAATTTCAACCTTGACTGACAAGTTATAAACATCAGTTAGGCATCCTATAACATGGTAGAAGTGAGTAGACAATATTTAATAAGCTACTCAAAGATAAAAAAAGGTGAGCTCTGCAAGTTTTATTATTGTAAGTTATGAAAATCATACCTCCTGGCATTACTCCAGTACCTCCAGCAATACCTGCTGCTGTATTTGCAACTAGATTTCCATAAAGATTAGGTGTTACCTAGCAAGTGGAAACAGTATGCATGAACTGCCAATCCATCCATTTGACTTCAAATTGAGAGACACATTGAATGATTGCAATTTCCATCAGCAACTAATTGAAATGAATCTCATTTGCAACAATAGTGAAAGTAAGGCGAAGTAAAGGTTTCCCTTTGACAGTAATATAATAATATAATCTCCTTAATGGTCAAAGGTGTGCAGTGTGCTACATCATTCATTACAAATCCATATTTTATTCTTCTCCAAGGTGCAGAGATCAAATATAATCCAGTCTAGCAGTAATTGGCTGTTTTTAACCCTTCTTCAAATTACATTTCATCTAACCATCAATAAAACATCCATATTTTTCAACAAGGGGGAAAAAAAGGTAACTAATTTATCATAATAATCCTGTGAAAAAATGATATTCAACTTAACCAACAGTGAAAAGCATATAGCAAAAAATGGTAAATATTACTATAACCATCTTAACTTTTCTTATAATACTTCACTTTTCACTGTCTTTTCAGCCACTACAAATTTCTCAGATGACTTCTCTTTTAAAACTTAGGGTGCGTTAAAATATGGATATAATCTTGTAATAATAATCAAACTAAAAAATAAAATATAAGTTGTAGCCATAAGGCGATTTGATTTAAAAATAGAGATGATCAAATTTTTAACTTGACATAGCAAACATATTTTTTAAGAATTGTAACTTGCAACTGAAAAGTGAGAATTGATTTCAGGCAACAGAAATAGAGAATGAAAATTAAAATTATTTTTGCAAACCAAATGCACACTTAAAAATTTATAATTAAAAAAGAAAGAAAGAAAGAAAGAAATATGATAGCACACAGTACCATGACATCAAACTGCTCAGGCTTTGAGACAAGCTGCATGCAGCAGTTATCCACAATAATTTCGTTATACTTTATTCCAGGATACTTTGTGGCAACTTCTCGACAAGATTCCAAGAATAAACCATCTGCTAGCTTCATAATGTTTGCTTTATGCACAGCAGTCACTTTCTTTCTGTTGTTTAGGTAAGCATACTCGAAAGCGTATTTAGCAATGCGCTCTGAACAGAACTTTGTTATTACCTAGCAAAAGACTAGTATGAGGCACCAATATAAACCCAGATGGCACAAGATTCAGGTCCTAACTTCTTAATATATACATTGTATATTAAAGGGAAAATCTACAGAGAATTATAAGGGAAAATGAGCTCAATTACTCAAACAATAAATGAGTAGTCCTGTAGAAAGTATAATTCAGAAAATGTCTGGGTAGTCTACTCTATATTTATAGAACACCATACAGTAAGAACTAGAAAAGCGTCAGATGTGCAGATGCACATACACACCTCATACAGAATATACATATGTCTAACTGTCAGTCCTACATATGATCGGAAAAGGCCATAAATATGATCAATAAAAGCTGCCACTGGGTGCAGTATGCTTTTACACTTTAATTTAACCATTTTGAGCAGTTCAATAAACCAATCTCCGTATCAGATAATATAATCTGTCATTACTGTTCAACGGCCATCCTAGCTAAACTTGGGACCTGAAACATTTCTCTAAACCCCTGACAAATTAATATAGTTAGGGCAAAAATATTTAAATAAATCCCGTTCATAAATCAACTTTGCAGATTACTTATTAGTATCTTTCAAGTTCGTTACTATCCGTAAATTACAATTTACAATAGAATCATCAACTACGGTGTCCATGAAAAATTAGAAGCAACTCTATATCAGTTCTTTTCAATCTCATCTTATGATTTTCTCTTCATGATATGTATTAATGTATGTTGAATTGATAATAGACACCTACCTACACTTGTAAGTTGTAAATAATAATAAAAGCAATTCAACCAATAAATTTCAGTTTGTATCAAATGTCTAAACAACATATAAGAATGAGAAAGCTATCAGTTCAACTAACAGTGCCCTACTTCTAGATACAATTGAACCTATCAACTAAATAAGTAGGCATTCCATTGATACCATGGCAGCACAACGAGCAAAAAGCAAGTTGGTCATCAATTATTCTACCATTAACTACGTTCAGCAGAGCTCGGCAAGAAAACTTATCAATTATCACATACATTAAGGCTTTCAACGACACCCGGAAGAACCTCGTGTTCCAGGCCAGAATACTCCCCTTCCGTGTTCTCCCTGATCACAACAATATCAACATTGTCGTGCCTCGTCGGCAACCCAGGAAGATTAAAGCAATGCACTAGCGAAGCATACAGATCAAGCTCTCTCCTTAGCTGCACGTTCAACGAGCTCACAGCACCGCCCATAGGTGTAGCCAATCCACCCTTCAAACACACTTTGTTCTTCTTTATGGAATCAATCACCTCCTACGGCACTCTCTTCATGTCCCCCCGCACTTCATATTTCTCGAAGTACACCGGCGCGTGCATCGCCTTTATCACTTGCTCAACAGCGCCGGTAACCAGAGGTCCGATTCCGTCGCCGGGTATCAGTGTCACGGCCCGTGGAGACCCGTCTCCGGGTCGGGGCATATAAGTGACGAATCGGGCGGGAATGAATCTGGAGCAAGTGTTAAAGACGTTGGGAGCACCCGACGATTGTGATATTGTGGAGAGTTGTTTAAGAACTGATAGTGATCTTCTCACCATTGATGGAGCCGTTGCGGATATGTGAGCTAGGGTTTTGAAGATTCAGATTTCAGAGTGTTAGCTCCTAAAAGCACCGATAAGCCATGGAAAAAAAAGCTACTGAAACTGGAAAGACTGAGGAGCGAATTTGTAGTAAAATTTGATTCTAACTTGAATTATTTTATTTTAATTTTGTTTTAATACTAAATTAAAACTCGTCATTAAATCTCTCTTAATTTTAAAAAAATAATTTAGTCAACATCATTAACTTTGTACTACTTGTTTGTTATAAAAAATAAAATTTTATATTCTAAAATTTTGATATTAATATTATAATTAGATTATATCCAAAATAATTCTTTTAAAATATTATTATGAGACTTTAACATGCCTCTTGTTCTTTTAATTCTTAATTTTGTGAAATGTGTCAAGTTGATCTCATTGTTTGCTTTACTTGTAGCATATGGGAAAAGGATTCGGAATGAATAGGACCCACTAGAACATTTTGGAATTTCTAGACGTGTAAATTGTACTATTTCATTTATGGACTTAATAATATTTAATTATTATTTTTGTTTTATAGCCTATACTGAAGGCCTCATATGAGATATGAAATAAAAAAATTAATGAACATACAAAATGATACAATATGTATCTAAAATTAAATTAAATGAATATGAATACTTAATTTAGTTTTAAATATGTTTTAAAATTATTTTGAGGCAAATATATTTTGAATTGAATTATTACAATATCTGATTATTTGAATTTTCTAATATTTTCTGTTTTAAATATGTTATAATTTTCTTATTTCCTACCATAAATGATTTTTCCCATAACGAAGTTTTTTGAAAATGAGAGGTTGACTAGTTGCAAACAATGGTCCAAGTCCAAGAGCATGAGTTTAAACTTTTAAACTGTCTATTTCTTCTTGTGGGCCAAACATGAAAATTCGACTAAAATTTTTATTTTAGTCTCTCATATATTTTTTAATTTAATTTTTTTTAATTTAATTATTATTAATTTAATTTATCTATTTAAATATTATTTAAATAAATAATAATTTTTGATTGGTCAATATTAAAGATTAATTATAATTTAATTTGTCTCATTTTTTTTTGAACTAAGTAATGTTTGTGTTAATTGAGATAATATTTAATATTAATAATGAAATGTAACATTTTGACAACTAAAAAGAAAGAAAAAAAATTAAATCTAATTTTTAATAAATTATTCAATTAATATCAAATATTAAAATTATGAAAATTATTATTTATTTAGATAATATTTAAATATAAAAATTAAATTAATAAAAAATAAAATTATAAAAAATTATATAAACAAATAATAGATCAAATTAAAAAAACTATCGTCTCGACCAAAAGGATGTTTAAATCATAAAAGTTCAGAATCAGTGTAACACCTACCAACCCCAATCTGAACAAGAAAGCATCAAGACAAGCATAGCACTAAAAAGTGAAAAAGTTATAGTAGTAAAAGAAAACAAACTTTGAAAAACATGTTTAAATGACTAATAATTTCCCAGATGTTACTTCAGGCATGCCTGGCTTGGAAATCCTTCATGAAAGCCACCAACTTTTCAACCCCAATCAAAGGCATAGCATTGTATATTGAAGCTCGCATCCCACCCACCGACCTATGTCCCTTGAGCTGAACCATCTTTTCCGTAGCTGCTTCCTTGATGAACTCACCTTCCAATTCTGATTTCTCAAGTGTAAATGGAACATTCATCAACGACCTCACAGATTTCTCCACTGGGCATCTGTAAAACCCATTGCTTTCATCAATGGCATTGTACAGAATTTCAGCCTTCTTCTTGTTCTTCTTCTCAACCTCTTTCAAACCACCTTGCTCCAATAGATATTCAAACACCAAACCACACATATAAATACCATAACAAGGTGGAGTATTGTAAAGTGAGTTGTTCTCAGCATGTATTTTATAATCAAGCATTACAGGAGTCACATCCTGAGCATTCCCAATTAAATCTTTCCTGATGATCACTATAGTGACCCCAGATGGCCCAACATTTTTCTGCGCCCCAGCATAGATGACACCAAATCTAGAAACATCCACAGGCTTTGAACAGAAATTTGAAGACATATCAGCAACCAAAATACCATTTGGATTCTTGGGGGTTGGGTAATCCTTGAATTCAACTCCATGAATGGTTTCATTGGCGCATATATGCAAATACCTGGCGTGTGTGTTTTGATCCAATTCGCTAAAACATGGAATTTTCGTGTACTTATCGGATTTACCAGACCAGATCACATTGGGTTTACAGAATTTTTGTGCCTCCTTGAACGCCTTGTCACTCCACGACCCAGTGACCACGTAATCAACCGAATCATCGGGGTTACAGATGTTCAAAGGGACGGCGGCGAATTGGGTGGTGGCGCCGCCTTGCAAGAAAAGAACATAATATTCCGGCGGAATATCCAAAAGGGCACGTAGATCTGCTTCTGCTTTCTGGATTATGGAGAGAAAATCCTTGCCCCTATGGCTCATTTCCATCACGCTCATGCCGGATTCGCGCCAAATATAGAGCTCTGACTCAGCCTTCTTGAGCACGCTCTCTGGCAGGGTGGCGGGTCCGGGGCCGAAGTTGAAGACCCGATCCTGGGATGGGGTCTGAGCTGATCGACGGTCGGGGATTTGGGTGGAGGTGGCTGTTGGCGAGGCGGCGCATTTGATGGAAATGGGTCTGACGGCGGTGGTGGTGCGTATGGAGGTGGCGGGAAAAGCATGGTTATGGGTAGTGGGGTTGTTAAGGAGGTGATTAGGGTTTTGGAGAAGATGAGTGTGAGGTGAAGCTGCCATTGACATGGCGCTGAAGAATTTGAGAATAAGCAAGAAGGACTGAGAGAGCAAAGGTTGACGTTGAAGGTAAAAGAGTCCTGCAAAGAAAAAAAAAAATTCTTATCGCAGGATTTTGGCAAAGATTTGAATACGAGCAGCGTATTTATACCTGAAAACCGAGATATTATTTGGATTTGGATTTAAAGTAAAGGAGATATTAAAAAACAAAATTGGACTCTCATGAATCATTTATTTATTTATTTACTTTTATTTTAAGAATTTTATGGTATAAAATACTTAAAAAAATTATTTTTCATAAATTTATTTCTTTTAAAATATGAAAAAATCAAAAAATTTAATTCATTCAAAATAAATGTTTTATTTATCTTTCTTTTAATATTTTTTCTATTTCTATTTTATTTTAAAATTTTTACCATATAAAATACTTCAAAATAATTTAATCACGAATATGCATTAACATTGTATATGTAAGTACAAATTTGTCACATATTAAAAATTAAGTAGATAAAACTAAAGATAATATAATATAATATAATTTTTTTATAATTATAAATTTTAATTCTACGTATATTTATTTTTATTTCTTATTAAACTTTTAACATATGTTAGGTGCCTATATAATTTTCATAAAATCTGTACTCAATTAGTTAATATGGTTAAAAAAATTATTTAATAATTTAAATTTTTATCAATTAAAATATAATTCTATTTGTATTATTCTTCATTGTTTATAGAAATTTATATAAAATAATATTTAATAGTTAACAATCGGAAGAGACAAGTTTATTATACTTTTTTAAAACATGATTAATGTTAATATGATTCTTTTAAAAATATTAGTTAGTATTTTAAAAATATAATTTCATTTATAGTAGTATCTTTTCAGAATTTAATATTTTATGAGATTAAAAATGAATTAAATTTTCAAATATTAAAGTGACAACAAAATTTTAAGAAGCTTGAAAGATCAAAATAGAACTTGTCAATATCATGATAGAGACCATTGCAATTTGCAAAACAAGGGGCCAGGGGATAGGATTGGTGGAAGAAAGTAGAGTTACAAGCACAATTCAACTCATACTTATGTTTTATTTGAATTCTTTAAATATTATTTTTATATTATAATCATATATTTTAATTTATTATATTAATATGTAAATAATTATATATATAATCAATTGAATTTTTTATTTTTTATTAGTATTTTTAAATTTTATTTAAAAAATTGTGAAATAGTACAAATGAATATTTTATTTAACAAAAATTTAAATTTAATTTCTTACTTTATAAAAAATTAATAATTATTTTTACTAAACTCTATTTGAATAAATAAGTTTAACTTTAAAAATTTAAAAATAACAGTAATTTTAGAGAAAGAATAGGGAGAGTTCACCTTCTCCCTTTTTTGTCTGATGATTTAAAAAAAAATAGAAATAAAATAAAAAAAAGGTAGAACTGACTTATGAAAACTCGAGAACAAAAAGCTCGAATTTTCTATAAAAAGGTTCTTAATTTTATTACTCGTTTAATTTTTGAGTCTAAAAATAAAAATTATAATATCTTATTTATATCTTAATAATTCTTAAATTAGATGTCAAATCCAGATTGGTATCATTTATCTTCTAGTTTGGACTTAGTAGTTGGAAGTCCAAAAACGATGGCGGCGCACGGGAAGCTTCATAGACGTGGTTCGGCCAAATTCTTGCAACCTTAAAATCTATTAAATGTCGCAATCATATGATTTTCGTTATCAGTGAGTGACTTTTTGCTTTAATTTTGAATTATTTAAAATGGGGGTAGGTGTATGTATAGGTGTAGGTTTAAAGAAAAAATTAAAAAAATATTTTTATATTTTTTATTAAATTTTTAATAAAAATTGATAATATAATATAATTTTTTATGATTAACTTTTTAAAATTTTTTTATATATTTTATCTTAATTAAAAAACTTTATAATAAGATGTAAAAATTTACATACAAGTCTACTCCTTAATTAATGGCCTTATTTGCTTTACGTGGAGCGCACGCCTTTTTTAAAATGTATTTATTTTAAGAAGGTATAGTTTTTGGCTAACTCATAGAAGTGTAAAAGGAAAAAAAATATTTTTAACTTTAGAATAAAAATTAAAAATTAAGAATTAATATCTTTGTTTTCAGGTAAAAGTAAAACTCAAAAATTAAATATTTTAAGATAAAAATATTTTTTAGAACTTTAATATTTATTATAATACTCTTATTATATTTTTACCTAAGCTTTTTTTCTCAAATATATCATTTTGTTCTCATTTAATTAATAATATTTAAAAATTTTATTTTTTAATTTATTTTTTATAATCTTTTATGTATTTAAATAATATTAATAACAAAATAAATTTATACATTTCTTTTTCAATAATTTAACAACTAAAATTTTGTTATACAAATTACCTAAACATAAATTACTTTTCATATATTGATAAGTACCTTTCAATTAAGTTAGTCAAATACAAACTATTACCGCATAATAATTTTTTTAAAAATTTCATTTAAGAAAAAATTATTATAAAATAAATATATTATAAAATTTTGGCCAAACAAACCTTGGAGCTATCTCAATATGTTTTTTGAATTGATTATGATGATAGTTTTAAGAAAAGCCTAACACTTATTTCCTTTCAAGAAATATTATAAGAATTTCATACTGACATTTAATTGTAAAATTAAAAGTAATACTTCTCTTTTCTCGAATACGGTTCATTTCAAATATTTAAATTCTCCAACTTTAAAATTAAAAAAAAAAAACACTAACACTAACTTTTCTATAATAAATTATAAGTTAAGAATTTATTTACTTTTAATTAAAATATAAGTTTGTTTAATATTTATATAAAAATTATTAAATATATGTTTAAAAAATATAAAATGATTAATTTTGAAAAACTTAGAATAAATTAACTTTATGATTATCAATCCAAATAAATAACACTAAACAATGATTTGAAAAATATTTTTTAAAAAGATTAATATTATTTTTTAGGGTGAATTTTTTTTTAATTTCCAAAGACGTTTATATATATATTTAAAATAGAAAAATTAATGTGTTTGATTTATGAAAATATTTTCAGTTTTCATTCTCTATTTTTATTTCTTAAAATTAGTTTTCATTCCTATGTTTAAAATTTTAAAAATATGTTGATTATGTAAAGTTAAATTTTTTTTCGTATTTATTTTTAAGTCAAATGACTTAAATGACTATAATATTTTCTTAATTTTTAAGTTTGATTATTTTTGAATGATAATATTTATATAATTAAAGGATTTAATTTCTTAAAAAATTATAAAAATAACATTAGTTATTATCTGAAAATATTGAAAATGTCTTTTAGACATTTCTTATTTTTAGCATATTTTAAAAATATGTTTTTTTATTAAATTTTACTAAATACATTTTCAGTCAGATTTTTTGCTTTAAAAAAAATATTTATGATCTTCAATCCAAAATAAATAACACTAAACAGAGATTTGAAAATTATTTTTTAATAAGATATTTCTTAAAAATAATAAATATTACTTTTTAATTTCAAAAGACGTTTATATATTTTTAAAATAGATAAAAAAGTGTAATTTAAATAGTTCTCCGAAGAAGAGTATAATTTACTCCCCAATAAAAAGACTATGCCTATTTAGTTAGTTGAAAATTAAAAAATGACATTTAAAGAAAGAAAAGAAAGAATGCAAGATATAGATCAACCCTGCTTGTATCCTAACCTATAAGGATACTATCTTCTGTTTCCTGTAAAATAAACCTTAAGACAAGCTTTCGTCTCCAGACTCAACTTCAGAAGAACATATTCCAGTTCTTCACACCACGAATAAAAAAGCACAACGATTTAGTAACTGATGACTCTTCCTATGGCTCAGTATAGCTATACAATGTATAGAGAGAAAAGATAAATCTAAAATGTGACACTAGCAAGATACCCAATAACTCTTTGACTAATCCCCTTGAAATCAAAATTGACAAGACAAATTTTCACTTCAGTTTATATGGCAGCCGAGAGGAAAAAATCAGACAATGTTAAATATCTAGCTTGAGCTGATAACTTTTAGAGTACAGGTGAAATTACAAAAAATTTGACCCATTAATAGAAGAGACTGGAAACTGGAAAGTGATGGCTTACTTTGTTTACATTGAAGCAATTGCGGTCTTCATTTCAGCTTGAAAATTTCATCCTTTCTTCTTCAAAATGACTTCTATGTATCAACGTTTATGTTGCATTGTCAGCTATCAGCCTATCACCCACTGTGATGACATATATCATATATGTCTTTCTTTCAATCGTCTTCAAATGGCTAGCACCGTCTAGATGCTTCTGGCAGGCAACAGCAGTTTGTTCTTCATCATTTAACAGATGCTGTTAATGGAAATTTTCGTTTTTAGAACAAATTTCTGCATCATTTACCGATCACCTTTGGGCAGCCGAAATAACTTAAGTAATTTGTGAAGCTCTGTAGTGGTTTCTTCATCCTTATGTTTCTCAAACAATTCATGCTTTTTTAAGCTAGTCTTCTTCTGATTTGGAATACTTTCACTCTCAAGTCCTGGATTTGATGTTGATAAAATTCGTCTTTCACCTTTCTTTTTCACCAGTTGATGCTTTAGCGAATCTGACAGTTGCAATTGGCATATTTCATTGGTGCCCTCCTCAGTCTTCATTTTACCTCTCTCAGCCTCAAAAACCTCTGTTTTCCCAACAATTCCGCTACTCATAGTTTCAAGAACAACTTTGCCCAAAAGAAATCTTGTCTCTGAAAGGTGACCCATCCCAAGCAAATCATAGTTTATTTCAAAATTATTTTTTTCACTCCTGTAAGATTCAACATTATTGAGCAGCACATCAAAGACTTCAACCACGCTCTTTCCAGTTTTCCTTGGTACTAAAGCCTAAGAACAAATGAAGTGTTGAGTCCAATTGAACCTCTAAACTACCAGAAAACAACACAACACAAATTCAAGCGGATGTAGACAAAATATTTACGTGAGAGAGAATATTACCATAAAGCACCAAATATTCAAATGAATATAGACCAGAAAGCAACACATTGAGCCTCTGAAGTCTGAACTACCAAAAAGCAACAAATATTCAAACAGACGTAGGTGAAAGATTTACTGATGGGGAAGAACTACCATAGCCTAACCAAGTGAACAATTTAGAGTCAGAGCTACTATTTGAATTTGGTAATTCGGCAGGAAGGATGATGTACTAGTACAGAAATGTACAGTTATTTACTGCTTCAATTAAATTTCCGATTATTTACCTACCATCTCTCATCTATTTATATTCCTACTTTAATTTCTTTTATTGAATGGGAAAAAACATATTTTACAACAACAACAACAACAACATTAAAATCAAGAGCATCAGATCATTTCTTTTTTGTATAATTTGGTTCACTGTTTGTTAATTTCCAACTTAATAATACAAACTGAACCAAATCATATACTTATATGAGTGTGTATATATACACACTCATATACCACTTTTAAACATACATGTATATAGCATACACAATAATTTTTTGTGTAGCCCTAACTTTTTACTTAACCTCTCTTAGACTCTCACTCATCTTTTGATCTCACACCAACTGATCTACTGTTGGACTATTGCACTTGGTTGCTATTCCGTTGTTTTACTCAATCACTAGACTATTGAACAATATAAGAGAAAGATCGTGACTTTGAATTATGTATAATAACTGATAATTTGAGTGAACAACTGTTATTAACTTATTATACTTGCCCTTTTTGCTTCTCAATTAATCAATAAAACATGGACACAAATATTTTTATGTCGGTTTGCTGACACCAAAACTGTCATAGCACATTGATGACAAGCATACAGACATGTCAAATATAAATATTTGGCTCAGTCATGTGCCAGACACTGCTGACCCTGAAAAACGAAAATTTAAATAATATTTTGTATTTAGTATATTTTTATGGAAAATAATAATATAAGGTACCTAAAATATAGGACACAAACGATTAATCATATTGAAATTTTTAATAAATCTAGATAAGCATTGCCAGAAGATACTAGCAAAATCTGAAAAACCAAGAATAATGATTTGGTTTGGGTGGTTTGGTTCTTAAAGTACTCTCAGTTTGGTTGGGTTTGGTTTCTAAAATTTAAGAACCGTGATGCAACTAGTAACTTCAGTAAACAATATAAGAGGAGGAATAGGGAGAAAACGGGATAATACTACTGGACCTGTTTTAAAGGTATACTCTAGAAGAAATAATGACGAAGAGAGGAATGATGACCTGGCAGGAGAGAGTGGAGGGTTACTAACTAATTCTGCAGGAGGCTTGGCTGAGGTGGGGACCACAGAAGGACAGAAGGGAAAGTTGAAGGAAGGAGGCCATGTTGGTTAGTGGCAAGGAAAAGTTTGGATGGTTTTGGGAGAGGACTGGCCTCTCGAATGCCAGAATTCCTTTTGCTATTTTCTGTTTTCCAGTATCTGTTCTACTTTGTTATCTCACTGTGTGTGCTGTGTGTCTGCTAAGGTGTTGGCTATTTTATCTATTCTGTATAGTTGTTAATCCCTTCACTGAGAGAAACTTTAATAGAGGAGCCTAGTATTATTCAGCTATGATTCTGTGTTCTGTTTAGATAGCTACTGGTTCTATCAAACCGCAAAGGATTTTCTTTTTGGTTTGAGTTCAAGCCTCAATCAGACCAGGCTGGATTTACTGGACCATGAACACCACTAGTTTAGAAGGGAGGAAGACCTAAAGAAGCATTTTGTCTGAAATTGGTTAAAAAAGACAGAAGATAAGTCAACTCTATCCTTTTATCCCCAGAAGCACTATCAACCACAAATATATTTTTCTATATATGAGACTTAGAAGATGAATATTCATAGACATTTCATTGTAAAATGAGCTAACTTAAGTCATGTTCTAATTATAATTTATACAATATGATATAAAGAATTATATTTCAAGTACTACTTAGCCACTTTACCAGATCATCCTTATTTAAAAAGCAAAACAACTGCTTGAAAATTAGGCCATTTTATTGTACCTTCCATTATGAGTAGCTGACTTTTATGTCCAATTGGGTTTTGGGGTACACAGGCTGGTGTTTTCATGTTTTAGGTTTAGTATCATTGTATCCCTTTATATAGTATCTAACTATGGAAAATCGCAACCTTCCAACAAAGTACAATTTCCATTTTCTTGTTTCATTAAATGGCATCAGGGCAACTTCAATTTTCAAAAACCAGAACTCTTAACAAGATCTGGTCATTGATAGTGAAGTATCAAAAAGAGCCCTAATTATGGCATGTTTGAATAATCCAGACAAGAAGAACAGAACTTCATCCCATTGCATGCATTAAACAGTTAGTCAACAAAAATTTGAAATCTTAGCAAAAAGAAAGTTACACCTAAGTAGATGTACTTACCAAGCCAGAGCAATCAGAAGATGGGTATCTAGACATGAATTGTATAAGACTCTTCTGCTCAACTAGAGCATGTATGGAATCCACCACCAAAGATGCCAGCTGAGGGACTGCTTTTGCAATTTCTTCATCAGATTTGTATATACAGGACCTTCTTATTTCAGGAACAAAATTAACATTCATTTCTGCATGTTCTTTTGCAAATTTGACACCTTGTTCCCACTCCCCATGATATAGAACAGAAGCAAGTGTCCACACCACAAGGGCATCTTGAGGGTTATTTACTAATGCCAGGTGAAACGCTAGTAAGCCAACCCTGTATGATATAAAAACAATAGGATCTCAGACATTAAAAGAAAGGAAAAAAAAAAAGAAAAAGAGAAAAGGAGGCCATTATGCTGCAGGTGATTAAACATGAGAGGTGTGGTACATGCTGAGGAGTTTATGTGACTCTAGACATAAGAATTTGAATTGTCTTCCTTTGATTGGTGCCTTGGGGGATTGGTGGTTATATGGGATGCAAGGGTGGCTACAAAGGTAGATTTGTTTCATGGTTCTTTCTCAGTTTCCTTTTGCTGGACATTAAAGGGATGATCAATGATGGGCTATCTTGGTTTATTGTTGTTTAAGGTCTCATATCATATCTCCGTTCAAGAAAGAGTTTATTTACATTCCTGGGTTTTATGCTTCCAATGCAATTAGTTTACCTAATGAAAAAGTTAGAAGCAGGTGGTAGTACCATGGTGACTATGTAGGGGTTTGATGATTTCATTTGGGATTGCGACCTTAGAGATTTACCTTTATCCAATGTTCAATATACTTGATCAGTAGTTAGGAGGAATACTATATCTTATCAGTTGGATAGATTCTTGTTCAGTGACACTTTGGAGGAATCTTTTTCCAGATCTGAAGCAAGAAATACTAAATCGATTAGTTTGAGATCATTTCCCAGTTGTTATGGAATTTTGAAAGGTTAAATAGCATCTCTGTTTCACTTTGAAAATATGTGGTTGAATCACACTTCTTTTCATCCACTTGAAAAAGAGGTCTGGGACTGGAAAGGTACAAGGGTGGAGGGACAGGAGGAGTTTAATTTTATGTGAAACTTAATTTTAAAAGTGAACATTACAATTTGGAATCATGATGAATAGGGAAATTATAGGACTAGAAAATAGGAAATTTTTTTAAAGAAAAAGGAAAGTTATTGAAGAAAGGAAATGAATGAAAATAAAAATGAAGACTCTAGCTCAACGAAGTCTTCCAATCTCTTTGGAGATCCATAAGGGATACTTCTCTAAACAAACCATTTGAAGAAACCCACAAGGAAGACAAAAAGGTAATTCTTTCCAAAAGGAGATGAGGTGGGAGAAATTTATTGTTGAAGATTCTAGCATTCTGCTCTAGCCAAAGACCCCACAGAGTTGAGTACAGCACATAGCCAAAGTGCTTTATGCTCCTTGTTCCTCCCAAAGCCCACAAACTTGATAGCTAGGAAGGTACCAAGGTCAGCTAGGCAGATTGAAATACATCTAGCCACTTCTCAGTGCAAGAAGAGATGAATATTTGTCTCACAGCTTCTAAAACACATCACACACACATTGGGCGATAAGGCGTTGTTCGGATGTCTAGTCTGGAGCAAATCATTAGTGTTAGTTCTATTGAGTACCACTATCCAAGGTTGTTTCATACAATGGCTATAACTTGGAACAGAAAGAATATCATCAACGAGCAGGAGCTTGAGGACGGGAGCCTTGTCAAGTATATAGGTGTTATTATAGAGGAAGTTATCCACTTCTATGCTTTCCCTCTATTCCAAAGAGAATTTAATTAGACCTGTCATTGAAGGTTTAGATTGCAGTCCCATTTACATTGGCAGGGCTTGTTGGGTGGAGGAGGCTGTTTGAAGAGGAAGAGATTTGGAGTGCTATTTGGAACTTGGCTGAGGATAAAGTTCCAAGTCCAGAAGGTTTTACTCTTGCATTTTTTCAGAATTGTTAGGATATTGTCAAAGTGGATCTTTTAAATCTATTTGGAAAATTCTCTTGTACGAAAAAGTTTTAGTGAGTATGAACAAGAAAGAAGTCTCATATCAACTACTTAAGGCAAGTATAAAGGCTATATAATGTGTGAGGATGCAAAACCAAATAGCCTTAGAAATTTAGGACATAAGGCATCCTCCACACTTAAGCCCATATTGAAGGCCTAGCAATATTACAAAATAACACTCAATCATACAGACTTGGACTGAGATCGTCAAACTCTAACAAACTAAATTATTGTTACTTTAATGCCTAAGAAAGATAGGTACCAATCAAGTTGAAAGATTAGAGACCAGTTGGTTTGGCAGTTGGTTCTATCAACTAGGCTTTGTTAAGTTTTATCAGATGGAATTGCAGAAAATCAAAGTGCATTTATCCTTGACAGGCAAGTTTTGGATGTCGACTTAGTAGCAAATGAGGTTGTGGATCACACGAAGAGAAGAGAAGGAGGGGCCAGGGTATAACTTTTAGATTGACTTTGAGATAGCATATGATAGGGTGAGCAAGGTTCTTGCTAGGATGGTCAAGATCGTTTTTGGGTTGTCTTTCTACTACTTTTTTCTCTGATTGTTAACAAAGAACCCAAATCTTGGTTTTGAGGTCAGGGAGGAGGCAGGCATGGAGTCCTCCTTTCTCCTTTTTAGTTTACAATGAGGTATCTTTGGAATAGGGCAGGTATTATTGGAAAGAGTTGGATGTTTCCTATTACTATGGATCTCCTGTCCCAAAAAGAAAAAATATTACTATGGATCAGCCCCTCTTTGTTTGAAAGGTTTTAGTAACATGAAGGAAAACAAAACTAAAGGAATGCCTGCATCTTCAAGGGCATTTTGTTGCCTCCAGAGATAAAGTTTTGTTTGTCTTCTTTTTGGTACCTGCACATGGTCTTTTCAAGGGAATCTCTATTTCCTTCATGCAAAGATAATAGACAGCTCTTCTAAACTGATTAGTCTTTTAGGGCTTTTTTTTCCCTTGAGATTTTGCTGTTTTTCTGTGGTTCAAGAAATTCTACTTCTTCAATATTTTAACCTTTCTTAATAAATTTCTTTTATAATCAAAAGACAAAAAGACATGCATTCATAATTGTAAATTGTTCAGCCAAAAGAGATCAACATTTTACAAAACTGAAAAATAATATTTAGGCAGTGACTTGCAGCTGTAATGGAATCTCAAAACACAGTGAACATTTCATATGATAATACTTTCGTGAAGGTGATAATTCTTCAGCCTTTTTTTTTTTTTTCCCTTTAGAGCATAATCCATGACTCATGGACTTGAAGATCAGGAAAAAGAGCATGAATGAACACAAAGGTTTATGTATACAGCTGTATTTCTATATTTAATATAAAATATCTTGGTGGAAGATTTTGTATATATTAGAATATCTTTGTACCCATGATGTTCCACTTAGCATACCCATATATCTATCTGTGCTTCCTAACTTCTCTCTCACCTAAAGACATTCAAGTGAAGAATCTCAAAAGGTGTTGTCAATGTCATCACTTTTCATAGTGGCAATCAAAGTTTCCAGTTAAATAATCCATAAGAGGTGCAAAACTTGGTCAGAGGTTTTAGCCTTTTAGGTGGAGCATAGAGAGAAAAGAATCCCGATCTTATGTCTCTTATTTGTAAATGACACTATCCAGTTAAACTGACTACTGTAAAAGGAAATCTTTCTTCTTAGAATAGGAAGACGATGGAAATAATCATAAAACTTGTAGAGCAGTTCCAGGGAGAGTGGTGTGCCTAGATGGGAATAAGTATATCAAAGGGCTTCTCAAGAAACATTCTCTGTCATCGATATTAAGAAAGCCTTTCTCCTCCCTTACACATTGTGTATTATTCTACTTGCACATTTGTTACATTCTCAGTCTTCTTAATGAAACTTCTAGTTCTTCAACCACAGGAAGTCAGCAGGTTAGGTATATGACCATGACCCACTATACCCATTTAGACCCATGGGTCAATTTGAGTTGGGTTGGGTCAACCCATAGTTTACCCAACAACCCATTTCTTTTATTCTCTTATATGAAATATTTCATCTTTCATGAACCAATTTGAGAGAATATAAATCTTTTAAAGACAAAATCATTAATTAACTTATTATTTTTCTTGTAGTAAATATGTAATCAAAATTTTAATACTTCAATTTTAAAACGTGAGAAAATTACTAAAAAACATACAAAATATTTACTCTAGGTCTCATTTAACATATAAGTGTTATTACATTAACTAAATCAATAATTTTATATAAATTTTCAATAAGAAATTCTTGACGTAATGATAATGAATAAATGTTGTACAAAATATTAATTTTATAGATAAAAAATAAATTATAAAAAAAAATTTGTACAGCATTATATTAAATTTTAATAAAATAGAATGTGGAAGCTACTCAAGTGAGCTTCTTTAGAACAATGGGAATTTAAAAACAAGTGATCTTCTACATGTCTGACCACATTGGAGCCATGGGCATATTACTCACTCTGACTTATGAAACCCACGCAAAACTAAATTAATTATTTTAGAACATTTTAGTTGTTTTGTCCAAAAAATTAAAAATAAAAATTTAAGCTGTATTCTTTTTTTAACTCATTCTCTCTTTAATTTGGTGAATTGAAGAAAAGAAGAATTTCACTTTTTTCCTCAAAATGAATGAATTAATTTTGAAAGACTATAACAAAAAATTTGCATTTTTGTCTTTAAAGACGATTCTAAAAGGATTGACGTCAATGGTATTTATATTAATAATTATTTTAATTTTAAAATAATAAATTAAATAATAGAAAGTTATTTAATCTACTCATCAAATCTTTTATAACTTCCTACCTCTTATTTTTATTTTCTCTCTCTCATGTTTTTACATCACATATTTTATTTTATATTTTATATTACAAAATATATCATTTTGTGAGATCATTGATCGGAAAGATCCAAAGTTATTATAATATAAATAATTGTATTGTTCTAAAAATTTAATAATTTATAGCTACAAAATTTAGATTAAATTTGAATTTATAACTAAGTTTAAATATTAATGGGTGGTTTGGGTTTGACCATTAATTAATGGGTCATGGGTCTTCTATAGCCCATTTAAAATATAAATATGGGTCATAAATGGTTAATTGGGTCGTTAATGACCCACCCATATATAACCCAACCTACCCGTTTTTGCCACCCCTAGTATATAACACAGAACATTAAGCAAGGAAAAAGGAAATTACTTACCATATAGTGCAAACAGAAGGTCGATCACATGCAATTAATTTATCCAAATGGAAGAATAATTTCTGCAAAATTTAATTCATATATTATAAAAGTAACAACAGAACAAAAAAACAGTACTTTATCAAGACCAAAGTCAGAACTTGATGCATCCAATATATGGCATATAGTGGTTAATAACAAGCAAAATTCTTATGATTTTGACTAGGAATATATGAGAACCTCTTCACATTTTCAAAACATCTCTCAAAGTCTGATTGATGTGTTGATAGTGACATGAATTTAACCTTCCATCCTAATATCCACTAAAAAAAACACCATTCAATTTACCTGTAGTTCTTAAAATCAAAATCATCTACAATCATGCCAACTAAATCTCCACACTAAACATTTCAAAGTGAATTTTGGTTAGTTATATGGGTAAATGATTGTAAGATTACTCAACAAAGTTTGCAAACCAACAAAATTTTATTTTGAAAGACATCTGATCCAATTAACAGTTAACTACAAAGTTATAAGTTTATAAAAACTTTTTTCCCGCTTGCAATGACTTTAATATATGCATCAATGGAAATCAATAACATTACAGGGAGCTTTTTTAACAAATATTTTGTAAACTTAACTTACCATAAGCATACTGGAAGCCTGAGCATCTTGTTTGGTAGCTTGTTGGTCAAGGTATGCTGCCTGAAACCAATCAATAACTAAGAACTCTATATGGCTGATAACCTGATCAGAAAATAATCACAAGACTACACTTCCGCAACCCAACCACTTACATGCAAAGGAAGTAAAAATTCAAGAAGTTTGAATTTCCAGAGCAAGTACAGAGATGGTTCAGCAGCTCCATAAGAAAGCATATAGTCCAATTCAATCATTATTTTTTGCTGAAATATATAGATAACAGATGTGAGATAAAAATGAAGAATTATGAATCTATGATTTCCTTGATGTCCAAAGGCAGACCCTTTGGAAGAATAATTTTCCATGATAGACAGTTTTGCTTTTTGCAAATATTGGAATAAAAAGTACAATTAAAGAGAAAAAATTTTGCACAACTCAAGAGTGAAGAATAGAACCGAAGCATAGCAGAAAGACCAAAAGATAGAATTGTTCTTATATCAAATTTAGGCAGCATAACATCACCACTGTATTTCAATTAAAGTACCTTGTTCAGGCCCTTAACCAATAAAGAAAAAGTTTGAATTGCTGCCTCAATCTCCTTTGATAAGGATAAACCCAGACGAGCTGTGATTCTCAAGGCCCGCAAAATTCTTCCTACACAGATTTCCGCAAGTAACTTGATATGTATTGTGGATGATAATGAATAAAGTCAAATATCATAACTCTTAGGATGCTAATGATACTACCTACCAGGATCCTCTTTGAAAGATAGCTGTGCAGGGATAACAGTTTGCAGCTGAATCCATATCACAAGGCATTATTATAGTCTAGTGTAATTACAATCAAGATTGTTGGTTCTAAACATTCATTAGCAAATCAAATAGAGTTACCTTCATAGACCTTAAGTCTGCCAATCCATTGGCATAGTCATAGACTTTATGAGCAAAAGGATCATAAAATAAACTGTTTCCACAATAAGAAATAAATTTATAAGCCAGCTTAGGCATAAGTCATAACCCATCCTAAAGGAGGAAAAAAACAAAATCATAAACTGAAACTAGTTATAAAACATATAGATCCCCTGAAATTAAATATCCAAACGATACCTGTTAATTGTGAAGTCCCTGTGCAAGGTGTTTTTGCAGCGAATTAAGTCCTTATTATTACGGCCTTTAGGCATTAGTGAGGATAAAAAACATTCTTTCTCTTTAGAAGTCTGTGTCACTGTCTCAAAACTGGATACCTGAGCCAGTATACATTTAAATAATAGTCCATTATTTAATTACACTAATCATTAAAGAGTTGTCAAAATGAAGAACACCAAAAACCATACATGTAATTTGTAGATTGAAGAAATCATAGATAATTATAATCATGTCTGAACTCAATGAACAGACCTCTATTACAGAATCTTTAATGTGCACCCTGCATATGGGAAAATGCCGTCCAACAATTATTGCATGATGAAACTGCTTCCGTATCTGTAAGATTTTGTATTCAAAATAGCTTTCAAAACTCATTACAGATGCACGTTACACAACTTATATGGTTGACTAATTGAGTTGTTATAGCAAAACCTGTGTGAGCTTTGCTGTGGTGATGACATCAAAATCTTTTGGAATTCTATCAAGGAGTAAATCTCTCACACATCCACCCACTAAGTAGGTCTCAAATCCTGCAATTCAAAAAATGACAAAAAATCTAATATTAACAGAAAGATCCTCACAAAACAGAGAAGGCTTTAAGGGAAGGCTATTGTTATTTGGTACCAGAACTGGATCAGAAAAAGAATAAGCCAGATTGTGTATCAATGTGTTTTTCAATAAAGCACTTTCGGGTTTTCCCATCTTTTTTCTCTTTGTTCAGCTGAGATCAAAGAAGCACCCTTTTTTGAGAAATATGAAGCGAAGAAGTATCAATTTTTTTTAATTGAACGATAAGAAATATCCTTTAACCTAATCATTTAGCAACTACATTGGCTAGACTTGAAAATTGATTCATGTAGATACCATTATCAAGAGTAGGACTATTCAGTTATTATGACCAAAACAGTGAACAAAATCATTACTAGGAAATGCGTCAAACAGGCACAGACAACATGTTGAGTATAGTGCAGATAGTATCTGCAAAATTAAAGTATGCAGGAGATAGACTACATGGAATGGAGTGCTGCTATCATCATTATAACAGGGGGAAGACAGGGATAGTTACAAGCCTGTGTATAGTCTCACTTACATGATGGCACTTACAAGCATGAGAAAAATCTTACCGTTACTCCGTAGAAGATTCAGAACTGTCCAAGATGCACGTGAAATCATAGAATCAGTTAAACCAAGACTCCTTGCATCCAACTTCTTCCATTTTGAGATGTCAATGCGACCTGATACGTTGATCAAAAACATAACAGGCCTCAAATGTAAATACACAGACACAAATAAAGCTTTGGTCACATACATGTAACAGAGGCAAATAATTATGAATTATTACACCCATCAATAATATAATGGAAGATTAAATTTGAATATGACAACTAGCTTCCAATATTATAGATGAAAATTTCCGTATGAATCTCTGGGCATTCTGCTTAGTGACAGCTCTACTAGTACCGCACAGAAGTTGGGTCAATGTCTCAATAAGATACAGGCAGATAACTTGAAATGCATCCAAAATAAAGGAATGTGACAACGAAAAGCTTCCCTACCCAGTTCTAACTGAATGGGGAAAATAAAATACAAGCAAAATAGAAAGTGTAATAACCTAGGATAGCTGAGTAGTCGAAGCCCATTTGTTTCGAAAATTTTCCTTTTACGGCTCCTTTGGGCGTTTTTGAGCTAAACCTCTGCAACATAGATTTCAGAAGGCCGAAACGGCGACTTCAAAAAGAGATGTCACTGAGTGTTCGACAAATTGCCTCAACCAAAATAAACGACGTGGTAGGAGATGTAACCTGCAAGATGATTGAGGATCCCACACGAGAGAGGAGGCCAGGCTTAACGTTGTCGGTTCTGAGAAGAACCGCCATGGCAGCATGAATTTCCCCAATGCTAGCTAGCAGTTACGATCATTTTGAAGCGGCGGAGTTATACTGGGTGGACACTGAACACAGTTACACCAATTGTAGAGCGGGCAATATTTATTAATAAATTTCGATTTAAACTATTTAAAAAGAAATTTGAAAAATGTCAAATTTAAGATGCGTTCTCTTTTTCTATTTTTTTATTTCTATTAAAACATAAAATATAATTGAAAATGCATTTAGTAAAATTTTAAAAAATATCTTTTGAAAATATAGTGAAAACAAGCATATTTTAATATTTCATGTAATAATCAATATTATTTTTTATAATTTTAAAAATAAATATTTCAATTATATAAATATTTTTATTTAATAATAATTAAACTTAAATATCAATACAAAAATTATAGTCTTTTAAGTTATTTTACTTACAAATAAATATGAATAATTTTTTAATAAAAATTTAAAGTATCTCTAAGTCACGTTCAGTTTGAAATTAATTTTTGAAATATTAAAATATAGTCCTCCCAACAAGTATATTTTTTGATATTTATACTTGTGTCCTACTCTTTATTGGGATGATACCACTATTATCTTAATTAATAATTTATTAATAATATGAATAATTTTAATTTTGAATTTTAATTTTGAATTTTTAAAATTAATTTTTATTTTTAAGTTTTTAATATGTTAAAAATATGTTTGATATATAAAGTAATTATGTTCATGTTTATTTCTAACTCAAATTACTTAAGTAACTATAATTTTTATTAACTTTTGAGTTTAATTATAATTAAATGATAATATTTATATGATAAAATAAATTATTTTTAAACAAAATTACAAAAATAATGCTGATTATTTTTAAAAACATCTGTTACACATTTTTTATTTTTAGCGTATTGTTTTAAAAAAAATTATAAATTTATATCAAACACATTTTCAATCACATTCATAGCCTATTTTCAATAACGCTAACATAGTAAATTCTAATTTAATTTTCATTTTTTATTTACCTTAAAGTCTTATATTAGTTATTTATTTAGAAAATTTTTTGTGAGGTCTATAAATATATGATTTTTTTTAAAGAGAAATTATAATTAAAAAAATACTACATTTTTAAATTGAGTGTTTAAGTTCTTACTACTAAAACTTGTTATCATTCACACTAATTCATTGCATAAACCAATAATTTTATCATTTAAAATTTTATAATATTTAATTTAATTTATATTTATTGTGATGTAAATATATATTTTTAATAATTATTTATTAATATAAGTAAAATTTTATCATTTTATAAGTTAAATTTATATGTCGAGGTTATTCTTTCATGAATTTGACAAATTTGATCACATAATTAATAGTAGTGAGATGACTAAAACCACATCATTTGTAATTAATATTAGCATGGCATTCGCCATGTCATCCATATTATTGTTGTGATATGGCCATAAAGATATAAAAAAATTTAATTATAATTTTTATATCAATTAAAAATATATATATAATTTATATAATTAATTTTAAAAAATTTATATATTTTATTTCAATTAAAAAAAATTAGTAATAAATATATAAACAATTATATAATTAATGTGCCTTTATTCATGTTATTTGCATAGTTAATGTGGCAGAGTCTCTCATCCATCTAGCTAATATGGTTCAGGCTATGTCGTTCGATGCCTGGACACTTGGTATGAACTGTTGATATGTAAATGACAACTTTCATCTACTTTGTTAATGTGGCAATGGCCACGTCAACCGAGTTTTTCATATCTCCACTTTCATGAAAATTTTTTTAAATATGATTTATGTATCATATTATTTAATAAAATTGAGTTATATTAAACATAATTTTTACTAAAAATTAACGTGAATCCAAATATATGTATTAAAAAAAAAATATATATATATATATAACTCAATCTTATTTAATAATATAAAATAACGTGCTACATACCTTATTATAAAGAATTTTTCACTGTCATGTCCATTGCATTGCTCATGTGATGGAGGTCACATCATTTGAAGTCTGAACGTGAAAATATAAGGTTGTTTGCATAGTCAGCATAGATAACAGGATAGTTGCTGCATCTTCTATTTTGTTACGTGGCATATGCCTTGTTATTTGTGTTATTGAGAAATAGAGGATAAAATTTAAATTCTTAGTATGATTGTAAGGATTTTATTTTTATTTTTTTAATGTTATTTTATTGATGTGGCATATATTATATTATTTGTATTGTTATTCAATTTGAATTATTTAAAGTAAACATATAATAAAGTAATAAATTGTAAAGAAAAAAATATAAAGGCTTACTCTATAATTATTATTTATTTGTATTATTT
This sequence comes from Senna siamea, assembly GCA_031216115.1. Taxonomy (NCBI): domain Eukaryota; kingdom Viridiplantae; phylum Streptophyta; class Magnoliopsida; order Fabales; family Fabaceae; genus Senna; species Senna siamea. The sequence continues at coordinate 18,012,102 of CM062358.1, forward strand.
TTTCATTTTTTTGTATTTTTAATTTTAAAAGATTTAAATTTATTGTTGAGATGGCGAGGCCACGTCATCTTAAGGGTTGACATGGTCTAAGCCAAGTCATCTATGGTGATGACGTGGCCACATCATTGATCCAGGATTGCACGCGCTAAAAGAATTAACGAGTGACGCGCGCGGTGGGGGATCTAAGTTTCCTGGGAAAAACCAAACGGGGTGAGATGGGTTAAAACGACCAGACTTTGACCCTGTTTTCTATTTATGACTTGCATATTTATTTATAACTAATAATTTTTAGGTTTCGTTTCGATAATTTTTCTAATTTTTCCATCATGTTCTTCCAAAATTTCTCAGCCCGTCTTCACCATTTACGAGTTTTTTATCGATCATTCTAGGGTTAGGGTTTTGATTTCCTAACTGCGATCTGATCTTATTGTTTCCTCCGCCTAATACCTTAGGCGCCTCCCGTGTTTGGGACGGGGGCACCATGGGAGGTGACAGTGCTGTTGATGATGCTACGGAATCGAAGGCCACTGGTGGCGTCAACGTCAACATTCGCTGCTCTAATGGTTCCAAGTTTTCGGTTCAGACTAGACTCGAATCCACCATCGGATCCTTCAAGGAAGCTGTCGCTCAGAAGTGCGATATCCCATCCGATCAACAGCGGCTGATTTATAAGGGTCGGATCTTAAAGGACGATCAAACCCTGCAAAGCTACGGTATACCCGATCTTGATGTTATTTTCTGGAATAAGTTTTGACATTCCAAAGTATAATAATTTATTTGCTCCTAGGAATGATTCAACACTGTTTTAGTTCAGTTTTTTAGGTGGTATTTATTTGGTTATCTTTGGGAACAACAGAGATATTATGAATTAATTGAATTTTGGGTAGAAATTGGTAGAACCTTTGCTTTTATGTTAAGTGTGCTGATTTGTTTTTCTAACTTAGCAACTGGTATTCTAAAGTCTATAGATTCGCTAACACAATGGAGGTCTTTATTTTGACGTTGATATATTATTATAATTGGCATGTCTAAGAAAACGACTTAGCTCAAAATTTCAGTTATGCTGCATAAGGGTTCTGCAATGGATGCTAATAGTTGGAAAGGTTCTTCACCGATGCTTAATCAACGATGGAGAATTAAATGTGAAAGATAAGGGTTTCTTTTATTCCTTTCAAAGGAAGAGTGCCTTCACTTACAAAACATTGTGAATTTAAAATTTGTAATACATTGCTGCTATTTTGTCTCTGGAAATGGGTGATTCTTCTATAACTTTTATGTCTATTTTTTTTCTTTTTTATTGTTATAATGTTTAATATCTTTGTACATTTTAAACTAAAGCCTTGAGGAGCAGGTTGAGAAGTTTATAAATCTCTTTTCTCCCAGGTGATTGGAGCATCACATTCGTCTCTTAAGTTGCTACTGCCACATGTTTTGAGAAATCATATATCTATGGCAACTTTCCCCAATTCTATTTTCTCTTTGTCCTTCTGATTGCAACTCTCGATATATGGTTTTGTTACTGAATTAGTTTCTACTTTTTAGAATCAGACTTATCTTCTTTATCATTAATTTGATACTACAGTATGCGCTACGTACTTTATATCTAGAATGTTCTGTGTATGATTCTTCTGCCCCCCATTATTTTGGCTTGCAACAAAATTTATCTAGCTTGAATTATTTTTTGGTGGGTGTCTTAATCCATATGAACAAATTTAACTAAATTTTATATTTATGCTTAATAGGTTTGGAGGCAGATCACACTGTCCATTTGGTACGTGGCTTTGCGCCAGCCACACCAACCAATACAACTGGTGGGACCAATGCCTCAACAAATAATGTGAGAGGTTCTGGTGCTAATGATGGTGGGGGTTTAGGAGGGTCTGGTTTGGGAGCTTCATTGTTTCCTGGACTGGGTCTCAACGGGACTGGGGGCAGTGGCATGAATGGCTTATTTGGAGCAGGCCTTCCAAATCTTGAGCAAATGCAGCAACCATTTATTTCAAATCCCAATTTAATGAGAGAAATAATGAACACACCTGCTATGCAGAATCTAATAAATAATCCTGAGATAGTGCGTAATCTTATAATGAGTAATCCACAGATGCAAGAGCTCATGGATCGAAACCCTGAGCTAGCACACATACTTAATGATCCCAACACTCTCCGCCAGACACTTGAAGCTACAAGAAACCCTGAGATTATGCGTGAAATGATGAGAAATACCGACAGAGCAATGAGCAACATTGAATCTTCTCCTGAAGGATTTAACATGCTGAGGCGGATGTATGAAAATGTTCAAGAACCATTCTTAAATGCCACAATGATGGCAGGTAATACTGGAAATGATAACTCTAACCCGCTTGCAGCACTGTCTGGGACACAAGGTGGCCAAGCCAGGAATCAGTCAACTAATCCCTCAAATACTAATTCTGAATCAGCTGCTGGTTCACCCTCCCCTAATACTAGCCCACTTCCTAATCCTTGGACATCAACTGGAAGTAAGTTTTAGTACCTTCTTATCTCCGCAGAATATAATGTCTGAGCACCACTTTATCTTAAGTTGTTTCTAAAATTTTTTTCCTCAATCTGATTTCTGTTTGTTCTAAAGCTGGTGGCTGCATTATCTAGTTGCTTATGACTAAGCAATGCTAAGTGATGATAGGTGTTGCAGCTGGAGGTACCCAAAATAACACCACAAGGTCATCTGGTGGAGGGAATGCTAGGCCACAGGCACCCACTGGCTTAGGAGGACTTGGTCTGCCAGATCTCGAAGGTATGGTGGGTTCTATGCCGGATCCCACTTTATTGACCCAGTTAATGCAAAATCCAGCTATTTCACAAATGATGCAAAGTATCCTTTCCAACCCCCAGGCTGTGAATCAGGTATCTACATCCCATGCTCGGTGCTAGATGAATTGTGCATGTGTTGAACTGATCTCTCTAACATTAAATTTACTGTTAGATCCTTGGTGTCAATGCTGAGCAGCGTGGCATGCCTGATTTAAATTCTCATCTTAGACAAATGATGCAAAACCCAGAGTTCGTTCGAATGTTTTCTTCACCTGAGACAATGCAGGTAGAAATATTTAGAGTTTTGCATCTATTGACAAATTTCAACAAATCTTATATTTTGAGAATATGGTTGGTTTTTATGTCTTAGGTGGTATTACTGTAAGTATGTGATCCAATGTGGCAATGCCTAAATTAGCAGTTGTATCTGTATAAACATGTATACAGAATGGCAATTTTGAATGTTCACTTGATCAAGCCAAGTGCATTTTTTTGTCCTATCATATTCCAATGGGTTTTTAATTGAAATGCACCTTAGGAGGTTTGGTAGGAGGCCATTAGAAACTCTTGTATGAAGAGTAGATCAAATTGAAGATAGCTCAATAACCACAGATAGAGGAAGATGAAAGAAAACAAGAGGAGAAAATATTATGTTGTTTAACTATCAACAATCTAACCATAGAAATGAGTCAAGATAGAATATGTTGACATGATTTGATGTAGCCGACCCCACCTAGTGGAAAAAAGATTTGTTTGTTGTTATTGTATATTCCAACTGATTTCTAATATGGAAGAAATAGATTCTACTTTTTGTTTTTGTGTTTTTAGAAGCAATTTTGGAAATTATTTTCAAAAACAAAATTTTAAAAGCAAAAAGAATTGAAAGAACTTGTTTGACAAATTTATTTTGGAGGCTAAGTAACTTTTGTATATTTACAATACTGCCATTAATGAAAAGAGATAGGAGAACTTGTAAAAGTTGTTTTGCCCCTTTGATTCTTTAGAAATCCATTATGATTTTTAGTTCGTTACAACAGTATTTGATTTTTCCCCCACAAACAGAAATCTGGTTTTGAAAACAGGAATCAAACAGGTCAATAGTCATTGGATCTGACCTTGTTGAATTCAGGGTGGCATAGGCCTAACTAGTGATTGGTTAATAGTTCCCTATCTAAGTGTATGGAAAAAAATGTGACTTTTTCATTTTGTGCTTTCTATCTCAATTCCTTATTTGCTGTACAAATTATGAATATTTGAAATGTGATCGAATTTGATAATGAGGCTGTATTGTTTTCCTTTATATTTGGGAACTTATCTTTGTTCACTATAAAACTTCTCATATCTCTTTATCTATTGAACCCTGGCAGCAACTCTTGTCTTTTCAGCAAGCTCTTCTGTCTCAACTTGGTCAACAACAATCAACACAGTGAGTAATTACATAGTCCTGGTCTTCACATTATCACATGACATTTTTTTCCCTCTTCCAAAACATATACAAGAACTCCCATGATTTATTGTTATTTGTTAACTTGATGACTAATGTTATGTGGTGATTTCTCAATCCTGTTACCAAATGATGTAGTTATCTGCTTTGCTCTGCTGTAGCGTCCACTGCAGCTGAGCTTCTTAGGCATAGACAACCTTTCTAACTTCCCATAATCATAGATGTTAGTTTTGTGTAGTATGATTTATCTGCTTCTTGAATTCTCATGAATCATATCATGCAACATAAGATATTAAGAATTTCATACAATATTCCCTTTGGTACTTCACTCTATTAGCATTTCTCCAGTATGGATTGGAATTCTGATACTAAGATACATGTCATTTGTACCAAATTCTTATCCTCATCATTAGTAGGTTGAATCAGGAGCTTACTTTTGCTGGTTAAGATGCTCAAATTTTATGCTTGTAAATCTGGATTTTGGATTTCTGTCTAATAGCAACCTTTTAAGAGGAGATTTTTGAATTTTCTGTCTTGGAATGAAGCCAACTATACAACAACTCATTTTATAAAATAGAATGAAGAAACAAACATGCAAATTAATGCATGTCGGTACAGATTGCAAAATAAATGTGTTTGTTGTGATTTATGATGTCAGAGGAAATTAGTAATGTTAGGGGAAAAAACTGGCTTTTCCTAATAGAAATTCGTCAATTTATAAATTGCTGGGGCTTTCGGCTTTTCAAGTTTGGGAATTGAGTATTCTCCTTCCTAATGCACTGTTATTTATTGCACTGAACTCCCCTTGAATGCATTTTTTTTTTTGGGTGACTGATTTGTGCTTAAGGTTTGAATATTGATACTGTGGTTTGCTTCTTAAATGGTTTGGATGGTTGAGCTCAATGCCTAGATTAGTTTGCTTGTGGCTTTCCTGTTTTGGATGATTCAGTAGTATTTTCCTGGTTAAGTTTTTGTTATTGATTACTATTTGTCACTGGCTTGATTTTCTACTAATTTGGCATGATCTTGCAGGGAATCAGGTCAAACTGGCAGGGGTACTGGTATGCAACACACTCTGCATTCTTCTCTATTCATAGAAGCTATGCACTGTTTCTGTTTGAATTGTTTTGTTTCAATAAGAGATGAGAGAATTACACTCCCCTCCCCTGAAATTAAAATATAAGCTACAATTTCACCTTGATCAAAATACCCTCAAAGGTAATATTGATTTCTTTTATTATAAGAAGAAAAATAATTTTAAATTTTTTCCAGTCTTATTTATTATGAGTTAAAAAATCATGAATGTAATTTATTTTAAATTTTAAGAAGTGTCTATTCTATAATTGTCAAATACCTATTTAATACTTGCTATATAAATAATTTCAAGGGAAGGAAGTGTAATTTTCATAATGTAATTTATCCTAATTTTATTGAATCAGTTGAACATCATAGAACACAATGGAGTATTTTCTTCTACTTGTTCTCTGCATGATAATATCTGGATCAGCAGAGGGTGCTGTTGTTCTGAACATGAAAATTTGTTACTAATTAATTGTATTCTAGAGACTGTCTTTGCTCAGAGTGCTAAGTAGGTGATAAATAATGAAACTAGGTGCTGCATATTCTTTACAGGCGTGTGGCTTGACTTGCGGAAGGCATTTGCCATAGCCTTTTTTTAACAAAATTTAATCTGGTTAAAATAGAATCTTATGATCCATTCACGTATTTGTCACCATAGCACACCTTCTAGCCTGTTAATATGTCCACTAATCAAAGGAGTAACTCAAGTTGGGGGGACTCTGGGTATTTGTTGTATGATGCAAGTACTATTTGATAAAGCTTTAGCATTTGGTTTTAGCAGGATCAATGAACAACTTGGGATTGGAGATGTTGTCGAATATGTTTGGTGGACTTGGAGCTGGTAGTCTAGCTGTTCCCAACAGATCTAATGGTTAGCATTGTTGTCTTCGATATTTCTCTTTTCTATATAGATTTTTGGCTTCTCACTGTCTTCTTTGTCCTCAGAGCCACCAGAGCAATTGTATGCCACCCAACTTACACAGCTTCAAGAGATGGGCTTCTTTGACACGCAAGAAAACATAAGGGCTCTTGTTGCTACTTCAGGTAATGTTCATGCAGCGGTTGAACGGCTTTTGGGGAACTCAGGTCAGTAGCAGATAATCAGTAAAATTCCCCCTCGTGGGCTGCTGAGACCGGTCATTCTTCACTCGGTTGTCTTGAAGCACCTTGTTCGGTATAAATAAATCAGAAATCTGCCCAAATTATAATGGTCAGAGCTGACATGTTGGTGTAGTCATCTCCCGCTTGAGTTCTGATGGGCTTCTGATGGGCCCAATTTTCTTCATGTACATACTTATATCAAAGTGTCACAAATTGCTTTATCAATTCTTTCGGTTAAACTTGTCAAATTTCATTACAGAAAGAGTATTCGCTGTCAATTAAATTTTATGTTAGAAGTATTGGGCTGTCGAGGGGTGGGTAGAAAATGCGTAGGTGTCTGTGAACTTTGTTGCTTAAATTTTGAGGGGGAAAGAGGTGAGAGTAGGATTGAAACACCCGCTGTGAGATTAATTCTGGCTGAAGGGTCTTGGATCTTGGTGGAGTTTTTATATGGTAAAGAAATAGGATAATGCAATTTTAAATATAGTTAATTACAACTCTGGTGATTGACCTTTAAACATTTTATGCTTCTAAAGTGGTAAAAAAAAATGAAAATATTACAAACTAGTTTAAAGGATGTCTTAAAAGTCAATGATTTAGGGGAAATGAATGTTAAATTAAAATGTGTAGTGAAAAAAATTATAATTACATGAAAATTATGTACTTTTGTAAACATTAAATTTTACGTAAAATCTTTGTGTCTTTATAATGTTGGGAGTCTCAGAGGTTTTTCCAACATGCTTTATTTCAAGGGAAAAGCTTTAGAAAAAGAAGCACCAGAGATTTAAAAATATGTTAAAGAAGATGAGAAGTTAAATATTTCTTTATTTTTTTAAAGAGTCATGCACTTCCCTACATGTCAAGTTATTAACATATATTCTTTCATATATGTTTTAAAAAGACAAAATTAATTATTATTCAATTTATTTATTTGAAATAATATACTTTCAATGATTTAATAAAAAATTTTAATTATTTAATTAATTAAAACAATTATCGATATTATAAAGATAAATATATCTTACATTATAACTAAGTTTACTTAAATAACTTGAGATATAATGTTATTAGTGTAAGCCGAAAATCAAAACATGAAACTATGATTGTAAATGAAACAAATAATTCACATTTGACTTAAGTAAAATATTTTTGGCTTCGATTCATTTATTAAATAAACAAATTTAAATATATAATAAAACTTGTTTAACTAATGATTCAAGTTTAAAAACTTGACACTGCGGTCGTTTAAGAATAATAATATAAAAATATGTTATATATTTTACATGTATAATTAATATTTAAATAATATTTTAATAATATTTTAATATATATGTATAAAATAAACACATTTTCTATATATATATATATATTTACTTTTTGATTTGTTATATTTTTTATGTTTTTATATAAAGATATCATTTTATTAACAAAATATTTGAAATGATACAATTTATGTATTAGTGTAATATATAAAGTAATTTGTATATAATTAATTTGAATTTAATTAAATAATATTTTATGATTAATTTTTAGATCTTTAAATTTTACAATCATATAATTGTGATTTATAATTTTTTAATTAATTATAAATTATTACACTTATTTAATTTAGTTTTATATAATTTTATACGAATTATATCAGTCGAATCCAAACTCTCATATAATAAAATGGAGTTAAATTTAAATTTTAAATTCATTTTATTTAAATGAATAACTCGTTTACATCCTTACATAAAATCTTTCTTCATTTCGTTATATTTCGTAAATTTCTTCATCTCTTTAGTTCATATAGTGTTTGCCTTTTGTTTTTTTATTTTTTTGGTCCTTTTATCATAATTTTTAATTATAATTGACACTTTTGTTTCTTTAACATTAATTACTAAAATCCTATGCTATATATATAACATGCATAATATATTCGTCCATATGTTATGAAAGCAAATTTTTTTATGATTAAATTTGGATAAAATGATTTATATCTTTATTATAAGATTTTTTTTTTATAAAAATAAGATGTGAGATTTTTTTAAAAAAACATAATTATGGATAGATGAGTTAAAAATTTATCATGTTATTTTTTATTAAAAAATTGAATAACAAAGATATAAACATGGTACTTAAGTCTTTTTTTTCTTATTATACAGGCTTTGTAAAATATAAACAGAATTGCAAAGTAATTTACCTATCAATTTTAAAATTAGACAAAAAACTGGCTTAATAATATATTCTTATAATAGATTCAAATCTACTATGAACTATTATTATGATAATATTGAATCACAAAAATGTAGGGCAATATTTTACCAATTTCATTATATTTATGTACTACAATCCAACTTATCAATCATATTGTAGAATTTATTTGAGTTTTATATTTAATTAAAAGTATAATTACAATGATATATATAATAAAATAAAATAATTTTTTTCTTCGTATAATAATTATTTTGTCATTATTAGTGTTCATGGTAAACCTGAATTCATAAAAGATTAGACTTAGATATATCTTTTTATATATACTTTATTATCTGGTCTTTTAATAAAAAATAAAATATGTGGAGCAAAATTTTTAAAAGGACCAAATAAGGTTGCAAAAACAATTTTTATTTATTATTTGTGATTAAAAAAATCTAATAATTACCAATATATTAAAGTTACATATAATTTTTTTCGTGCATAAAATCATTACTGGGAAAAAAATTAGCTAGCATTTATTTACAATTAACAATCCTTTCATTCTCTTCACAAAAGAGTTTTTTTAGAAAAAAAGGAGGCTCTCATTCTATTCACTGTGCATTATGAGATTTATTATGTCTGTTTATTCCTCTGTGAATAGATTTATAATTATAATAATAATAATAATAAGAATAATCTTTAAAGAGTGGCATTTACAATATTTTTTCACAGAAACGAGGAACTCCTATAATTAGAGAGCGCTGATCACAAGAAAGTGGAAGACGGAAAGTTTAAAAGGAAAAAGAATTTTAGAAACATTGCACTTATATCCATAGGGTTTTACTACCCATATAAATTAATTAAAGTTTCTTTTATTAATTAATAGAGTATTCATAATAAAAAAATTTAGGTAACATTTTTTTTTTGCATCAAATTCTTTAATAAAAAATTTTCAGATGTATAATTTATATAATTTATTTTTTTAAAATTTTATTCTATATATTTTATTTTAATTGTAAAACTTGATAATAAAAATATATATAATTAATAAAATGTATATAAATTTAATCATATAATAATTAAAATTTTATAAAAAAATTAATAAAAATAATAATTTTTAATATTTAAAAATTTTATTAATTAATCAAATTAAACTTTAACTATTACTCTGCAGGCTTGATACAGTATGAGTCACAGAGTGTAAACTCTATAGCGTTAGGTTCAAAATGTTGCTTCCATTCATTGCACTGATATTAATAGATAAACACGTCCCCAATGAAAAACACACAACCCTATACCATTCATTAAGCAATTTCATCAAATAGTTTAATATAATTAGGGTTTCTTCTAAAATTATATTATTATTAATATTAGCCATGCAAAAGCAAAACCCTTCAAGAGATAAAGCTTCCTCCACCACCACTAAGTCTCCTTCCTCTTCCCCTCCTCCTCCTCCTTCTGGTCCCTCCGGCGACGATGCAGGCGCCGGCGATGTGACAATATTCCCTTCTCAAGTGCAGGTGGAGGTGGGGCTGGACCATAATAGTGGAGGAGGTGGATCACAGGTGGGGAGTTTAGTGGTGGTGGAAGGTAGGTCATCGGTGGCGGTGGCGGCGGAGAAACGGGGTAAGCAAAAGCGGAAGCCGTCTGAACTGAGAGATACTCCGGCAGGGAAACCTACTTGTCCTGTGTGTGGGAAAGAATTTGGAAGCTGGAAATCTGCGTTTGGACATATGAGGGCTCACCCCAAACGCCCCTATAGGGGTTTCTTTGAGCCACCTGCTTTTTCTTCTTCATCACCCACAACACAACCACTTCATCAACAACATGGTAAAACTCCAGAGTATTATTTGACTCACATGCTGTTTCTTTTATATCTTTATTATCTCTCAAACTATATGATATAATTCAGATGTAAGATATATATATATATATATATATATATATATATATATTTAGTTGAATAGAGAATAGTACGAGAGGAAGTTAGATGAGACAAAAAAATTGCATAATGTTTTTATTGTTGTTATTATATTTAAAATTATATTTTTTTAAAAAAATTAATATGTATTTAGTCCATGTCAAGTACTTTAATTTTTTTTAAAGAAATATATATATTTTTCGTCTCTAAAAGTTTTCAAGGCCTATCAATAGCAAATAGGTGGGAGTTAGGCAGACTAGTAAATATGAAGTAAAAATCAAGTCAGGACTCAGCAAGAGTTTGATTCAAGAACTAAATAATTAAGAGATATATTTTCAATAACGGAAAAGAGTATTTTTCTCAATTTTTAGAGTGATGAAATGAACTTTTAAGGGAAAGTCGAAAAAATAGCAAATAATTAATAATTAGGGTAATTTTTATGATATATATATATATTTATATATATAGTTGCAGGATCAGAAAATAGAGGTGAGGAAGAAGGTGGGAGTGAGAGTACTGGAAGGGCTGGATTTGATCTAAACCAGGCAACAAAGGAAGGAGAGAGAGTTGCGGGATCTTCCTCTGAGGCTGGACACAAAAATGATGAAGGCCAAAATAACTGTGGGTTTGACCTCAATCAACTCCCTCCTGACGAAGATGATGCTGATAAACACAAAGACTAAGATCATATATACGTATATATGTTGCATGGCCATCTAATTATTGAATATATATATATATATATATGTTATGCATGCATGGGGGGTTTATGGTGTATTTATATATGTCTGTAAATATATTAATAATACAATTTGTTAAATGAAGACAGTGATCATGTAAATGGAATATATATAATTAGCCATTTTTCTCTCTCCCCCCCCCCCTTCTCTTTAATTTCTTTTGTAATTAAGTATTATGTGGTGTTGATGAAGTTTGGTTAATTTTCATATAAAGTCTCGGAGTAATTAATATATGCCGAAGTTTGACAGGATTTGATAATGTCCTTAGGTTAAATTATTTTTATGGTTCATATTATAGTTTTACTCAATTTTAATTGAATTTATATAATTTAAAAATTTATGAAGTTCATTTTGAGAAAATCTAATTTCATCCTTACCCTTAAATTAATTTGTCAATATAATTTATAGCATAAATTGCATTTATAATTACATAAGTTATTTTTTATATTATTATTTATTTATTTTATTGATATAAATCATGCATACAAATTTAACTTTGAAAATTGAGTAAAAACTATAGCGACTGTAAGCTAAAATATAATCCAAATTATAGAAAAAGAAATAGTTGGCTCATGCATATATAATTATAAGTAGAAATGTTAATATATGAATCTGCTAATATATATATATATATATACACACACACACAAAATAACTGTTTTATCGTTTTTTAATTAAAATATATAACAAATGGAATAGTAGATTTCATGTATGTATGTGTGTGTGTGTGTGTGTGTGTGTGTGTGTATATGAAAGCAAGAAAAACACGAAATAATAACCATTTTTATTATAGAATTGAAAGTTTCAGCATTCAACAGTGTCATAAATGGGATATCATATAACCTAATATTTTTTGAGAATATATTATATATATGGAGTTTAATTTAATATATATTAAACATTGTTTTGTTTTATTATTTTTATTTTTAAAAATTATTTTATAAAATTAATTATAAAAATTTATGTTAATACTACTTTTATATATTATTAATAAAAATTTTATTCTTTTAAAATTTTTTATTTTTTAAAAATTAAAATTTAAAACATCTTTTAATTATTTTTTTTAAACATTTTATTTTTTTGTCTAAAATAATTATTCAAATAAAATTTTTTATTTTTTCACTTTTAAAAAATGCATTCAAACAACCTTTTTTTCTTTGTATAACTTTGAACTCTCTCATATGTTTTTTCATATATATTATATAGTTAAAATAGAATACTCAATTTATAATATACAAAACTTGAAACAATGGATTAAAAAAAACCAAAAAACTGAAAGATACGTGGCTGCACAGTCTCTTTTTTTCAGTTTCGCCATGAGTCTTCAGATCCAACGGTCCTGATTATTGCACTAGTGCTCGTACATTGACTACATCATAGGGTCGTCCATGGTAGTCGCCCACGGACATTCCTTGAAGCACCCTCCACGTGTGTTCAAACCATAGTCGTCCGGCGCCGTTTTAGCGGAACCAGTCGACGTTTTTGGCGAGTGTCTTAGCTGTGTTTGGATATTACCAATTGGAATGCTACTTTGCTCATCCCCACCTATGCGTCTCATGCGTCTTTCCAAACGCACCCTTTTTGTTTGCAAACTAAATGTATTTCTTTGCTACACGCTGAGAGAACCCAAACTTTTGCTTCACCTTTTTTTTTTTTTTTCTTTTTTGAGCATTTGGATCTTAAGTTTCGAGTGAGATCGTCAAGCAGGTGAACTTTCTCTTCCTCCTCCTCATCTTCTGCATTTTCTTCGATTTTTGGTGGAAGTTGATTGTCGTTGGATTCGAGAAATCAACTTGTATTCATGGTGATTTGATCTTATTATTCTTGCTTCAATTAATCTAGGAAATCCTAGAAAGTTAAACGATAAGAATTCGAGTCGTTTGGGTGAGTGGAACTTAGTCTCCAGTGATAAGATTTTTTATGCTTGCTTGTTTGCATTTATTCGGTTTTCTTGGTATACAAACATCAATTGAATATGGACACGAGCTTTAATTGATGATTTCTCGTAAATGCATTTTTTTCCTTGTGTATGTTGGGTCTGTAAGTTTGGTATTGTTTTCAGTGAGCTAGAATTCCAATAATGATGGAGAAGGCAGATTCTGGGCAGAAGCTTTACACAAAAATGCGACTTTGGGAATTTCCGGATCAGTATATAATTGAGCCCACGGATGGCTCTTCTGGCTCTTCTTTGACAGTGAGTCGAGTGGATGGCTCGATGAAGCTCATTGGTTAGCAATTCTACTGTCTCCTGGCTTCAGCTCTGTGCGTCGCCCTCCCTTCTGCTTCTGCTAACGCATCATTTTAACTGTTCTCCCCCACTCCCGTATTTGCTTTGCCAGATGGGATTCCAGAATGCAACACCCTTCGAGTTCCTAAGATTTGCACAATTTTCGGTGTGGTTGGGATGTTAAAACTTTTAGCTGGTAAGCAATGTTAGGAGATATTTAATTATGATGTGCTGATTGATATTATAGACCAAAATGGCTAAATTATGTATTTGCTTTTGATAAACTACTAATTTTTAGCAAGTGGTTTATGTTTCTTGTAGAGAGAATGAGAGGTCATAGCTGAGATCATAAAATATTAGATAATGATTGACGTTGGCACACAGATGAAATAAAAAAGGGAATAAAATTCAAAACGGTGCATGTGTAGGCAGAGTAAAGGGAAGTTATACAAAGTAAAGGGAAGTTATTTAATTGATCCCTTCTGTATTCAAAGGACTGTGAAGTTAAAGATCAAGTTAGATATACATTTACACAACTTTTATATATTCACAGGCTTTGGAGTAAATCCGTAGTATTTTCATTGTTTGAACCTTTGATTTTGATCATGATAGCTACTAATTAACATTTTGTAGATCTAGTCTAATTTCTTCATGAACTTCCTCTTAAATAATATATATTCCTTTCCATGTGGGGGCTTCAATATGGTTAATCATTTTGATGTTGTCATACTTTTTCATTCTCTTAGGATCATATTTGCTGGCTATAACTGAGCGTGAATGTGTCGGATCTTACTTGGGGCATCCGATCTTCAAAGTTTCATCCTTGAGGGTTTTTCCATGTGATAATTCTCTTAATAATACCTCTGCTGACCAGGTAAGGCCACAACAACCCCACTTAACTATTTATTTTTTTAACTTTCTGTGTCCACTATATGTTTGGAACTCATGCTTTTGTACCATATTTGGCAGAAGAAGACGGAGATGGAGTTTTCCAGGCTGCTAAATATTGCAGAGAGGACTTTTGGTCTGTTCTTCTCATATGAGACCAATTTAACACTGAGGTGAATTTCACATTTTGGCAGTCATCCAAATTTAAGTTGTGTCTGGAATACAGTAGGATTTTGATTCTCATGTTTGTTTCCTTACATATATCAAAGTACACTAAGACATCAAAGGAGGAAACAGCCATACAATGTCAGTTTGATTAGTTAGTGGGTCCAACCTGTAAACCTCTAGAAAATACTTTTTTTCTCTTATATAATTGTATTATATACAAATTTAGCATGGCACTGAAGATGATCTTGCATCAGTCTTTGGTGTTAAATGGTTAAATCATGTTATTCGAAGCACGTTTTGATCTTCTATAGAAAAATAAAACATGTCACGAGAGCTTCAGGTTGTATAAGTGGCAATTATGCTGATATCTGAAAGGCATCAGCACATTAGGATGTGTGACTCTTAGATGTTTTGATAAGCTCATTGTGGATCTTTACTTTATAGAGAAATGAAACTAATTTTCGCAGGCCAGTAGTAAAACCTCTTGTTGTCTATAGATCACCAATTCTAAGGATAGGAACTTCTAACTCTATTATTGGTTTTTTCCTTTTCAAGGAGAGGAAATAATTTTTTATTTTGGAATTTATCTATATTAGAGGTAAACCTATATATGGTTGATGAAGAGATATCAAAGAACTCATAAAGACCTATATATGGTTTTCATTGATTTAGAAAATATTTATTATAGAGTACTAAGAGATGTATAGTGGAAGGCTTTGAAAAAGAAAGAAGTACGTGTGGCTTATATTAGAGCGATCAAAGATATGTATGATGAGGCCACGACTTGCCACGAAGGATTTTCCTATAATCATAAGACTGCACCAAGGTTCAACTTTGAGCTCTTACCTGTTTAACTTGGTATTGGATGTTCTTACTGAATATATCTAAGAGATAGTGCCACAGCGCATTCTTTTTTCTAATGATATAATCCTTCTTGGAGATTTGAAAGAAGTAAATGAAAAACTAAAGACGTGGAGACAAACTTTGGAAACATACAATTTTTATATAAGTCGAAGTAAAATGGAATATATAGAATGTAAATTTAGTAAAAGGTACACTGATTCTGGGTTGGAAGTGAAACTTGAAGATCATTTTATACTACAAGTTATAAGTTTTAAGTATTTGGGGACTATCATACAAAATAATGGAGAAATAGAGAGGGGTGTAAATCATAGGATCTAAGTTGGGTGGATGAAATGGGGTAAGGCTTCACGTGTCATTTGTGATAGAAAAGTATTAGTTAAACTTAAGGGAAAATTTATTGCATAGCTATAAGACTTGCGTTGTTGTATGGTACCGAATGTTGGGTGATAAAAGTCAACATGAGCTAAAATTTAATGTCACAAAAATGATAATGCTGCATTAGATGAATGGACAAACTAGAAACGATAGGATCATAAATAATTGCATTAGAGAGAAAGTTGGGTAGCACCTATCACATAAAAGTTGGTAAAAACGCATCTTAGGTGGTTTGGTCATATACAAAAAAGACCAATAGAAACTCCTGTATGAAGAGTAGATAAGATAAAAGATAACCCAATAACTAGAGGTAGTGGGAAACCAAAGAAAACAATAGGAGAAACTATTAGGATGAATTTAACTATTAACAATCTAACTATAGAAATAAGCTAAGATAGAACATATTGGTGTCACTTTATCCTTGTAGTCAACTACACCTAGTAGAAAAATATTTTGTTTTTTGTTGTTGTAGAGGTAAACCTACATATCATTGTGATCTAGGATTTAAGGTTATTTTAGTGGCAATATTAATTTGTACATTTAAGTGAGAAAATCTTTCAAGTGCTTTTAATTATTTAATAGTAGCTTGATTCAAGTTTTAAATAGAACAAATTTCGTTATTATAGGTGCTGTTCCCCCTAATATTGTTATAACTCCTCGCCCTATCTACCTGGCATGTTGTAAAATGATGTTACAAAATTTGAGTTGCTAACAAATTTGAAGGTTGGACTCATTCTGAATTAAACAAATAAATCTTGAAGATGCCCTAAATCCTAGACAACATAATATTTTGGATTGTTAGCACTTTCAATTGGGAGACAAAATAAAATTTAAAGATGTATTATTGATATAATATTTAATAATATGTCATATCTTGCAGTGCCCAGCGATTGAATGACCTTGGTGATGAATCTAAATTGCTTCCTCTTTGGAGACAGGTAATTCATTGCCTTTTGTTTTGCCAGTAACCTTCTGTTTAATAGATTTTATCAGTATTGGTTCCATAGTGCAAAAATAATGTCATCCATAGGTTTTACCTAATATTATTCATGGGCATTACCTCTTGAAGACTATGTTAAAATGTCCAGTATGGACTATGAATTTATCCCCTCTGTGATTTTTACTTTGCCCCATTATTCTGCTTATGCTGCAAAATTCTTTACTACAGGCTGAGCCTCGATTTCTGTGGAACAATTATTTGTTGGAAGTGCTCATAGATAACAAGGTAGGCTTAAGGGAAATTTTTTGCTACTTGTTGATCTAATTGGCATTTACTCATTTTTATATTACTAACGAACTAATAAATGTGTGATCTTGTGCATGCAGCTTGATCCATTCTTGCTCCCGGTGGTTCAAGGCAGTATCCTTATTTTAGTGATGTTTTCATCATTTTGTGGCTGTTGTGCAACCCATGCATTTTTTTTAGGATAGAAAGTTACTCATGCATTTTCTTCTTTGGTATGTTTAGTTTGACTATTTGCAATTTTGCTTAGTGCATGGGTCACTTGATTACTTTATCCTAGGTTTTTCCTTACCAATTATCAGGTTTTCATTACTTTCAAGCAGCCATTGGGAAGGACATTATTGATGTCACTTTGATTGCCAGGAGATGCACGAGAAGAAATGGTATTTATTCTTTATTGCTTTTGGATAAAACTATACAATTCCAGCTTGACTGTGCAGATGAAATTATCATTAGTGTATATCTTTTTTACCATTTACAGTGTTACGACCTTTTAGGTCATGAAAATAATTTATGGTTAATTTGCTGGTGATAATGGAATAGAAGCAGTCACTGAAGGTTACTATTGTTTTCAGCATTTTGACTGACAGCTCGTCATTTCTGTGAATCAATAGAAATTCCATTAAACTAAAGTGGAATTGCTGAAATCTTTTGATCAATTTGACCAAATTCTCTTATCCTCTAACTTTGTACTTATTTCCCATCTCTTAATAAATTCTTTTTCTTTAAGAACAAAACCTAATCGGGCAAAATACAATTTGCATTTCCCAAAAGGAACTCGGATGTGGAGAAGAGGAGCTGATCCTGATGGTTATGTAGCTAATTTTGTGGAAACTGAGCAAATTATGCAGTACAATGGGTATACAGCATCATTTGTTCAGGTAATGCTTTCTATTGTTATGTGGAATTATGACAACCAAATGTGGGGCTTGCCATGCAAGGTCTGCATCCAGTTCAGATCAACAATTTTGATCCTAAGTAATAATTATGTTTGTTGAACAGTATCTTTTATACTTGGAGGAAATTTAGCAGTATTAATTAATAACCTGGAGCTAGGTTATAAGATTAATATTTCCTTATGAGTTGGCAAAACAGATTTTGTTTTATGTCAAATATGTTTAGGGAAATTTTCACGGCCAATCTGAATTAAAATACTTGTTATCCCTCCAAATTGCTGGTACTTTCTTAGGAGGCCTGCAAGTTGCTCATAGATAAAGAAATGCTTGTAAAAGTAAATGGTTCCTTTGTAAGCTTTTCATGTTTTAAGAAAACCTTTAGGTTCTGGTTGGTAATGTAGTGTAATTAGAATAAATGAGAAGGGAAAGGAATAAAATGAAAAGTCTAGAGTAATGCATGCTTTCTTAATAGGGTAGTTGAAACCAGAGGAGGTAATGCTCTCATTATTACTTTATTACCATTCTCCTTCCATTATCAACAAGTTATCTCTAATTAAAAAATAAAGTGAATATGGAATACCCGGGTTCAAATAAAAATGTTTTATGAAATGATTTATTTACCTTTCAGTTTTATCTATATTAGTAAAGAAAGCGAAACTATTTGTTGGTATCTACCCCATTATGTATATTATGTATTAGTAGATTTCCATATTTAAATTCACTTGCTGCTCTTCTATCCAATATCCCTTGTTCTCTTTCTCTCTCTTTGAATAAAACTCAACCAAGCATGGCCGTTGCTTCTCTCTTTCTACATTTTGATGAATTACTGGTGTCATATGTCTGTTAAAGTTTATCATGGCTCTTCGAGGTGCTAGAGCCGTAGAGCTGAAAAGATTACTTTATACTCCTGGGCCTAACTATTTAAAATGCAAGCAAGTGATATTACACTGTTATCATTGGTAACTTTTATTACTTCATTTTTGTGCTCTTTGATTAAATTTGGGCCTAGTAGGAATTAAGGTATCAAATTATCGTCTGAATAAAAAGTGCTCAGGTAAAATTTTCTGAGCTGGATACTTATTTCGATGTGATGATTATGATATTTGAATGAATGTAAATTGGGTTTTCTTGGACATGCCTTCAATTTTTAAGATTATAGTGAAATAGGGGTGGTGAGTGATAATATGTTACAGAAGTACAAGACAGCTTGAATAAAGTTAAAACAGGGGAAGCTGGTTGCTGTCTGTTGTGAGGGATGAATGTTAACTGTAATTATACCACCAATAGGATGTCATTTAAGTTTGGATCTAAATTTGCTTCACATGGGAGCCTTTTTTTTTTATTATCTTTTGCAGGTTCGTGGTTCAATTCCACTGGTCTGGGATCAAATAGTGGACCTGACATATAAACCTAAGTTCGAGTTAGTGAAACTTGAGGAAGCTGTAAGTTGTTGTTGATAGTTGTTTTGTTGCACTTTACATGTAAAGTTCTATATTTATTTGACTTTCATCACTGCTAATGATGCAGCCTCGAGTCATGGAGCGGCACTTCCTAGATTTAAGAAAAAAATATGGGGCTGTCTTAGCTGTTGATCTTGTTAACAAGGTGAATATTATTTCATTGCGTAATGATTTTCAGAATATGCATATCTGATGGTTGAGGTTATTGTACTATTCTCTTGTTTACATTATTTTGTGTGCTTTCACTTTCCCTTGGAAGTTTCTTGTTGATCATGGATGATGAGAGTTTATTTTAATTGATTATGTTTAGTTATTTTGGTTGATTCTGAAGGATATATGTTGTTGTGTGGAAAATTTAGAACATAATAATTGTCTTTTGTTAAAGTACCAAATGCCCAACAACATTCTTTATTAAAGAATCAAAATGTAACAATTAAACTGTAACTTGGTAACTTCTTAGAAGCATGGAGGATAATTGAATTAAATGTTTGAGAAGTACAAGAAAGAGATGTTAAGTCTACCTTAAACGTGATCCTGGTGATGGTGATTGGTGCAAGCTGAATTGATGGACAGTGGTTCCACTTGTTCTGGCTTCTACTTTGAGGTGTTTTTCTTTAGGTGAGTGTCTTAGGGGTGGCTTGAAAATAAAGGGAACTGCTTTCTTTTATAGGCGAAGTTTAGATATGCTTATGTCATGGTTTGTGTCATGTATTGCAGTATCTAGTTAATTAGTAATTTGGTTAGTTTAGTTAGCTATATAGGTGGCTCCATTTCATTGGTTGGTGACTTAGTTTGGTTACTTTCTAACGAAATTGACTAGGTAATCATTAAGTGTATAAGATTTTGCCAAGTGTCTAGGTGAGTCACCATTGTAATCATGTTGTCAAATTGAAATTGGTTGCTTCCTTTTTTCCTTAGCCTTGGTGCCATGTATCTTGGAGTATGGGCCAAGTTTTCTTGAATTTTGATCTCCTAACTTAGTATATTATGTTGCCAAGTTTTATTACCATTTTCATAAGGTGCAAAGTGTTAAGTTAGGGAGAAAGTGTTTTCTTAGTTTTTCTCCTTTTCCAAGATAGAAGCTTTTAGCCACCCATTTTCTTCCTCTTTTATGTGGTCAAAATCAATGCTAGAAGAAGAGGCTGGGGTTTTGTTTAGTGAAATGTCTAGACATATTAGGACATTCTCTGACCTATTTTCATGTGATTGTTACATTTGAAATGAGTTGCATATGCCTGATATCTAGCCTGGAACAATTTGCTTTCTTGGAACCATGATATAATTCTAGTGGAACTTCTAAGATTAAAAGATAATGAATACTTGTATCTTCTACCTGTGCGTGGATTGTGAATATTGCACCTGTTACATGGACATTGACCTATACTGGACCAAAGCTTGAACTATCTTGGACCTATGGACGAACCATGTGGACTTATGGAACTTGTGGACCTTATGGACATTAAAATTGAATACAAATGTGGTTCCTTATTGTTCTAGTGTTATATACCTTCAATAATATATGAATATATATGACTAGATCAGTCATGTTATACATATTGACTTACTTTCATGTGCATTATTCTGTTTTTTTTTTTTTTATTTTGCTATGCGAAAATAAAAAGTACTCACCAACATTCTTTCTTTATTAAAGAATCAAAAAGTAACAACTAACCTGTCACTTGGTAACTTATTAAAATCAATCAGCGCAATTGAGCTAGAGAGAAAGTAACATACATCAGGATGTCATAGTTATTAACTGGTGAATGATGATGCTTATAATTACTTGTGAACTTTTTAAGCAACTGTAAATGCTAGTACCATCTGGTAAAGAATGTATGCAATATATGCACCAAAATACATATAACTATATACCATTTGTCTTCATGAGGTTTAAATCTTTTTTGAATGTTTATGGACTTGTTATGTATCAGAGTGCATCTATTTGAGTGCCATTTCTTTTTTCCTTTGTATCTTATCAGCATGGAGGAGAGGGGCGGCTGTGTGAAAAATTTGGAAGTACAATGCAGAGTGTGGCTAGTGATGATGTAAGGTAAAATTTTGTTTGAATAGACTTTTAGATTGGTGTATATATATTCTTTTGATTTCATTCTACTTGGTTCTTATACGTACCTTTTTGTGTCTAGATATCTGCACTTTGATTTCCATCATATCTGTGGGCATGTTCATTTTGAGCGCCTCTCTATCCTTTATGACCAAATTGCAGATTTTCTTGAGAGAAATGGGTATGATCATTTTATTGATTAAGTTTCTGATGTAAATTTACTTGAGCGTTTAATAAATAACTTTGTTTAAACTTTCATTGATGTACATTTACTTGTAATTAAATTTTGTATGTAACTCTAACCTGATGAAGTAAGAAAGAAATATGGGGCCTGTTTGATAGTTATTCTTTTATTTTGTTCTTTACAACTATTTTATAAAATTAGTTTTGAGAATTCATACTAGTATTGTTTTTATATTTTATATACATGCTATTAATAAATAGACTTGTTTTCTATGTTTCTTTTGTTTTAAAAAATTACAGTTCAGAACATCTTTTAATAGTTTTGTGTTTTCTATTCCCAAGACACATATTCTATTTTTTTGTTTTCTGTTGAAAACTATTATTCAAACGGTTTTTTTTGTTTTTCTGTTTTTAAAAACTGCCATCAAACAGGCCCATGATCCCTGTTTTGCAATTTTGTTTTGGAATTGTAGATATCTTCTATTGAATGAAAAGAGGGAAAAAATGAAGGAGCAACTTGGAATTGTTAGGACCAATTGTATTGATTGTCTAGACCGTACAAATGTAACTCAGGTTGGTTGAATTTTATTTATTTATTTATTTACTTCTTAAATGATGGCAAGTGTTCTGTGCCTTAGCAGATGAACAGCAAATTTTTTAAATTTTCTCTGCCTCCCAGTATGAACACTGCAGTCCTCTGACATATCTGTTCTGTAATTAATGCTTAGCAAAGAATTGGTAAACTCTAGTGCATGGGAATTATAATATGTCATTAGGTTTGTTGTGTTTGGTTCAGGCTGCTTAAGGGAGTGTTGCTTTTGGATATGCAGCTACATGCATGGCTTTTTTTTTTTTGTTCTGTTCTATGTTTTTTGTATTATTCTTCTATTTTAATATAATTGCTTCTTATATCAAAAAATTAATATGCCATCTACTTCTTTCATTTCCCATCAAATAAAGATGATGGGAAAAAATTCTTTGATTCTTGAAATTAGTCAAGTAGCTAGTTACTTATTTTTTTCCCCATCAAATGAAATGGAGAAAAAAATGATTTGATTCTTCAATTTGGTTAAGTAGCTGATTACTTAATTTTAGCATATATAAGTTTGAATATGTCTGTAAAAACTGACAACCACAACTAGTGATCATTATTTTCAAATTATTTATGATGTGTTTGTGGCATCTCATTCTTGTTTAATAATGTTAAAATATGGATGCAGAGCATGATAGGCCGAAATATGTTGGAATTCCAACTTAAAAGGCTAGGCGTATTTGGTGCTGAAGAAACCATTGATTTACATCCAAATCTAGATGAAAACTTTAAGATCAGTAAGTGTTATTGGTTTCCAAATATAGTGGTCTTCATTTGTTATCATTTAACTTATTTGGTTTTAAAATAAAATCAAGATTCTATTTCTCATTGATACTGTATGATCAGTGTGGGCTAATCATGGGGACGATGTAAGTGTCCAATATTCAGGCACACCTGCTCTTAAAGGAGACTTTGTCAGGTATTTTCCGTTAACCTGTCCAAAGCTTCTTTTCAATGTTCCTTGTACTGAAAGAAAGAAGAAACTATACATTAAGTTAACGTTTTTCTCTGTTAATTGACATGAGAATGGCATCATCATAAGTTGTCATTTGCAGAGTCATATAAGTTGTATACTGGCTCCAATTGTATTGTCCAAATCAG
Organism: Senna siamea; assembly: GCA_031216115.1. Lineage (NCBI taxonomy): Eukaryota > Viridiplantae > Streptophyta > Magnoliopsida > Fabales > Fabaceae > Senna > Senna siamea. The sequence continues at coordinate 18,035,412 of CM062358.1, forward strand.
TAGTTTAAGGCTTTTGTAAGTAATATTGAATTCCATTATGTGTAGGATTGATTATATTGGTTAATGGCTTCTCTTTTTAACCATTCTCCCATATGGGCAACTTTCTTGCGTCATATTTCTCTACATTGGTATATTTCTCTTTTTAATATGCCTGCTTTAATCATGGGCTAAATAAATCTTTTGATCCTTATAGTTTCACTCAAATTTTAATTGAGTCTGTATAGTTTATAAGTTTGTAATTGAGTTCTTATTTTTTTTAAAAAAAGGACAAACAAAACCTTTTCACACTAGATGGGGTTCGCTACATGGATCAACTGAAGCCAATGTATTCTATTTACGCTTATTTCTATGGTTAGATTATTTATAATTAAATTCATCTTAATAGTTTCTCCTATCATTTTCTTGGTCTCTCACTATCTCTAGTTATTAGACTATCTTCTATTTGGTCAATTTTTCATATAAGAGTCTCTAATAGTTTTTTCTGTGCATCACCAAACTACCTTAAATGCGTTTCTACCAATTTTTCTATGATAGCTATTACCTCAACTTTTTCTCTAAACAATCATTCGTAATTCTATCTTTTCTAATGTGTCTACTTATCTAACACAACATTCTCATTTTTGTGATTTTAAATTTTTTCTCATGTTAACATTTTAGTATCCGACATTCGGTATCGTACAATTTTTTTAATTTAGTTCTTACAGTTTTAATTTCTTTGAATTTAGTTCTTGCTATTAAACCTCTGTCAATTTGCGATTAAATTTTGTTGCATAGCCAATCATATACTATTTTGGCATTCTGAATATGAATGATTTTTGCATATTTATCCAAATCACTTAACATAGGTAGATACACATACTGCACATGTGAGAGGATTTTACTCCACCATCTACTTCTATCCTTTTTGGTGGCATATGAACGAATTCTCAAGATTGTCAAGATAGCACAAGGTTGCCATCAGCAGAATTTAACAGTACATTGATGGAATGATAAGCGCCAAATTAAGAATTTTTAAAACTATAGGAACAAAATTATGAACTTTTAAACTATAGGACCGAAACAAAAATAGAGGGAAATTATAGGGACCAACAAAAGAATTTAACCTTAATTCTATAAGCTATTATAGTTAACTAGAATAACAAACTTGTCAATTACAGACTATATTATTAATTTTGCTATTGGTCTATAGTTTACCTTTATGACTTCTTTCTGTGACTTTTTGATAAAAGTGATGTATCAAGATTCTGGCTATATGATGTGGCTATTTTTCTCAATATTTGGAAGCTTTGTTTTCTGTCACTATATTATAACCTTCATGCCTTCCCCATTAATTTATTTAATTTGGGTGGATTCAGATTTGGGCACCGCACAGTTCAAGGAATAGTAAAAGATGGATGGAACGCTCTTCTACGCTATTATCTGAATAACTTTAGTGATGGAACAAAGCAGGTTTGTAGACTTAATTACGAATTGTATGCATTGATACTTTTAAATGTAGTGTAGACATTCTTAGGAGTCTGTTAAGTGGCTATATTTGAATTTTTCTACATTCAAAGTTTTTGATCTCTTGATGTGTGTTATTATGCGTTAGGAGATGCTGCCTTTTTAATTGCATATCTTAATCTGGATTTCCCTTAGCCCTGCTGAGTAGTCTTGAGTTAAATTATATTTCAAGCTTTTCTGGATTCAGAAAATTACATTCATTACTGGGAAGTTGTTAGCTTATTTGTGACTAATTTCTTTACCCTGTTGCTGAGTTTTTGTTTATTTGAAGGATGCAATTGATCTCCTGCAAGGACACTACATTGTTTCTGTAAGCAGAGATGTGGCTTCATCTTCTCAGAAAGGAGGAATTGAATCTATAGCTGTGAGTACAAAGTTCAAGTTACATATTATTCTCCATATTCATTGACAGGAATTCTTGAAAAAAATCATCTGCATCCAATCCAAAGTTGTAATATTTTGTTCTGCTCTTCTAAGAATACTTCTTTTTATTTCCTTTGCAGTCCTTCCCTCTGGCTTTCTCTCTGGTTATGATTGGATTCATTTTTGCAACCATGTCATTGAGGCAAGGTGAGTTGAATAATGTTCTTTTAGCTTAAAGCCCAAGTTCCATGGTTACATGCAAATTCACTCACAAGGATATTTGCACTTAGACATGCATGATATAAGAATATAATTAGAGACCTGCGGTTTTAAAACTACCATCTCTCTTCTTTTCTTGAGGTGGAGCATTATCATTAGGCAGCAACAATAGGAAGGGAGAAGAGCATATGGGGGGATAGAGAAAGAGAGAAAAGTTCAGAGAAATATAGAAACCAGGGGGTGAGAGGAGAGCAAGGAGAAGGGAAAGAATAAGATCATTCTCTCAAGTAAATATCAATTCATCAAAAGCTGAGAACTAAGATACACATTGATCCTTCATTCAGAAGCAGAACTATTAGTATTCTTAAAACCGTGAGGAAAGAAATCCTGCCTTGACATGACAATCAAGGAATTTTTTTTCTAATTGGAATCTTACATTACAAATGAATGGCCCAAAATATGGTAACTTCTAACCATACAATATGATAATCCATAATCCTAATAACTACATAAATTATTGATATTCCTACTTCTTACTCCATTATTTATCCATAATCCATCAATAAGACTATGGGAATCACATTGGGGGAGGTGGGTGACTTATGAAGCATAAACATTGATATGGACATGACATAGACATGAACTCGTTAAACTTAAAAAAAATATAGAAAATGGCACAACATGGCATAAATATATTTTTTACTTTCTGTTAGTGATATACTTCTGAAGTTGACGAAGGTTCCTGACAAATTTTTCCAGTCACAGGGCATACCTTGGGATCTATTCGATGTATTACATGAATTCATACGACATAGATGCAATGCAAAACTCTAGTGGATAATGAGGGCTATGATTTTACTTTGTTTTGAGGAGGGGACAGGGAGTGTGAAGGAAGGAATGAAAGGGAAAGAATATGACCATGACTGAAAAAGTTTTTTTTTTTTCAAAAAAGTGATTTATTAGTGGACCCGTAAAAATGATAGTGTTGAAGCATTCTCTTCTCTCCCCGTGGCTCTATCCCCCTTCATTTTCCTATTGTTTAAGGAGGAAGTGGTGGACCTTGAGAGAAATATAGCTCCTCCTCAGGTTCCACCTACAGAACTAGGGTATTTATACGAGACTCTAGATTTTATCACTAGGTGACATGACAAAAACCTTTTAACAAATTATTAAGCTAAAATATGTCTTTGTTTATTGATATAATAAGTGACTCAGTGGGATTAATTTAAGTCTAAAAATAGTTTAAGTGATCATTTATCTTGCGGCCTTCTGCTGAAAAATTGACCATCGCAAGGTTTCTATATATTTTAAACAAAAATGTAACTGGTGTTCTTGAGAGATATAACGTGCCATGAAAATTTCTGAATTTCTATGCCTACTGCTTTACAAGTGTGACTTTTCCTACAAGTGATAGAGTAATAAACTATAAAATTTTGGTATCAAATACATGTCTTCAGGTGATAAATAACAATGTGTTCTTTGTTCCAACAGTTCAATATGATTTTCGGCACCTCTTCTTTTCCCTAATGTGGGCAAGCATTAGTGTGGGTATAGCTGCATTTGTGAGAGCCAATGGTCGGGTTTTCTGCAACAGACCTCGCCTACACAAGCCTCGGCGTTGATTTCTATATCTAAGATCATTCTCAGCCCTTAAAATTTTTTCCATGAAGTGTCCAGCTCCTGCAACAGACCATGACTGCACAGGTCTTCATTCTACATTCAGATCGCTTTAACCAATTCAATCGTTACATAAAGCTCCAAGCTTGCTGCTTACTTGCTATATTTATTCTTTGGTACTAATTTTGCAGCCATTATTGTTCAAAACATTTGATTCATATGATGGTCTAATTAAGTAAATGCTGTTTTGTCGTTGTTTTTTATGCCATTTTTGCCCTTTGTATATTTGGGTTTACTTTGTGCTTTAAGGCTGAAACATTTATGGTTCCTTCCTGTGAATCAACAATAAGTTGATTCTTTTGTATGATTTAATTAAATTCATGATTCATGTAATTGAACAAAGCTTTTGGTTTCACGATTCCATCACTGTTGTGCTGAGAAAGAGTAATATTTTACTTTTCCCCCTCAACTAAAATTAAAATGTCGATCATCTGAAGCAGTCATTTGTAATAGCTGCTATTGTTGTGAGGATTTTGGTTTGTGCAAGTAGTTTTTTCTGGGCTTAGAAAAACAGTATCATATTATTGTTTGAAGTATTAAAACCTGATGAGTCTATGGTTATGAAATAATGAAATATGACCAAAATAATAAATGTTTTCCATAGAATCCAGAGAGCAGTTAATTACTGCCCTAGTAAAAGCCCCTCCACTATGTAGGATAATTTGACTGTAGTTTTTAAATTACCATAAGAAAATTAAAAATAAAAATTACATAGTTTTCGTATACTATATTTAAAGAAAAAAAACTGTGTAGGCTGATTAATTTATTTACAGGTAGTATAAACTCCTTTTGTAAATCATATCAAAGTCCAATTCAGAGACTGATAATTATTGAAACTAAATTTATATGGGAGTAGCATATTGCCCTAGTTAAACACCCTTGATTGATTTAATACAGTAAGACTTCGTCAAATGAATAAGGTAGAAATTCAATTTGTGTTTTTACGAGTTTAACACGAATAGAAGAAAAAAAATGATATTTTTAAGGTTAAAATTTATAACATTTTTTTGTACTTTACTTTATATATACATAATTTTATTGTATTTTTAAATGTGAGTCAGAACCTCTCAGTATTTTTAAAATATTATATAAAACTCATTTTTATTTAATTTGTTATTTAAAAATTCATGACAATGAACAATTTAACTTTTAGGATGTTAGATTAGAGGAAATAATTAAAAGATAATAAAAATATTTTATTTTTTATTATTAAAATATTAATTTTTTGTCAATATTTTTATTTTTTATCTATTATTTTTTAATTATTTGTTTTAACATGATATCTTATAAATTAATATATTTATTACTATTAATTTTTAGATAAAAATTAAAAAAATAAGTATCATATAATATTTTTAAAATATAAAAAAATTTTAAATCACATTTAAAAATATAAAAATTATGTACATAAAAATTAAAATACAAAAAGTCTTATACACTTTAACCATTTTTTAATATCCAATTATAAAAGCCAAGTTTGACTTGTATTTGACTCACCTCTTTCACTGCATTAATGGCTGCTACTGCTTTGCCCCCTTTTTGAAAATCACATCTTACCTAAGCCCACTTTTTCAAAAATAAATATGGACACAAAATAATAGACTTTTAATTGCACGCAAAAATAAAATATTAAAAACAAAGGTCGAGATGATTTTGATTTTTGACTGTAGAAATTTGAATTTCACTCTTGTTACATCCCTTCTAGTGAGTGGAGAGACACAACATCGTCTTCCAAGTCTTCATTTTGAGTTTCAAATTTCTAAGTAAACGCTGGTCGCTAGAGAAAATAGTGTTTTTTTTAATAATTTTAGTTAGATTATTTTAGTAAATACTCAAACGTTAAAATTTTAAATGTATTATAGCGACATAAAAAAAAAAGGCAGCTTCAAAATCATCTGTCACTACATTCAAAATAATAATAAATTAGTGCTCAAATTTGTAAGCTCACTTAATTTTAGCTTTCAAATTTTTTAGAGTATAAAGATTAATCTTAAAAAATATTTAATTTATTACAAGTTAGTCCTCCGTCGAATATACCATAATTACTATTCATATTTTATAACCATTAATTGATTTAATTGAGTTAGCCACAAAAAAAAATCAGTATTTTAGTTGGCATGTCAAGACTTACACGAAACCTGCCATTTTACACAATAATTGATTTATATTTAAATAAAAATCAAACAAATTCAAGCTGTATTTATTATTTCTCTACCTTAATTTTAACTTATAAGTTATCCCCAAAAAATAAACTATTCCACTAGGTAACAACATAATTATTAAAATTTAAATAACAATTATGAAGTACTTTAACATTAATTTCTAATAAATTAAAAAATTTTCAAAAACCAATTCATGCTCTAATTCAAGAATTCAACCTAAATGAGTTGGTAAATTCCAAAACATGTGAGCTGAGTCAAAGTCTCAAGATGATTACTAAAGATATCATTTTCATTGACGCCACCGACTGCAAGTGTTTTGCCATGAATCACAAGTCACTAGAACCTTTTTCATACCATAAATTGTGAACCCAAATCATAATTCATAAATATCACCTTCCTGTGCCTTCTGATCACACATCTAAACAAGAAGAAACATCCATGGCTGTCTCTTCATACAACTTTCATCATCATCTTCATCTTCTTCTTCTTACCCTTTTGCTTTTGGCCTTAACCCCACTTAAGGCCACCTCTACTTCTCACCATCATCATCATCATCACCTCAAATCCCTTCACTTCACTCTGTTTCAACATGAAACCATAAACAAAACAGGGTATATCATAGTGAATGGGATTGAAGGAGGACCAAAAGTGACTCAAACCACAACCCCATTTGGTACTTTATTTGCATTTCAGGACCCTTTAACTTTGGCTGCAAATAGATCCTCCAAACTTGTCGGAATTTCAGAAGGGACCACAGTAACCTCTAGCTTGGATGGGCTAGCAAGCATCTCCATGGCCAAGCTCACTCTGCGTTTGAAGAATCACAAGGGTTCTGTTTCTGTTGTTGGAGTTGCTAATAATGTAAAGCCTTCTCATATTCCTGTTGTGGGAGGCACTGAGGATTTCTTGTTCGTTCAAGGTTATATTACTTCTTCTCCTGTTGATCTTAAGGGTCTAACTGTTGTGTACAAGGTTGAGTTTCATCTATATTGGCCTTCATATGCAACTAGTTATAAATAAGACTTCTTGAAAATTGAGATCCCTCGTGAGTTTGATTAAGGTTTCAATGTTTGAGTTTAAGGTTTCGGTGTTCATGTGAGCAAGCTACCGTTTGCTTTTCTGTTTGTACCGTTAGTCTTTAGTTTTTTCTTAAAATTAATTTAGATGTACAAGTTAAGGAGCAGGTTCTGAAATGAAGATTGAATTAGTCTCAATAATACTTGTTTCTTATTGTGAGATGTCTTTGAAGAAATTGCCGCAGGAGGAAATGGATTTTCTCTAATATGTTAAATGACGTTTTTTTTTTAATTTTTTTTTGACCGGGGAAAAATAATGACCCAAATAGTAAGTTCATTAGCTTTGGTTAATTTACACTTAATAGAATAAATTATTATTTTAGTCATCTAACTTATTTTAATTTAATCTTTAAAAGATACATTATGTTTTAATTTAATTATTGTAATCTTAAATTGAGACATAATATATTTTTTAATAATTAAATTAAATATTTTTATGATTTAAAAATTAAATTAAATTAAATTACATTTCTCAGATATTAAAATAATAATTTAGTCAAATGAGTTGATTATTTGAGTGTAGATTAGTTTGTTTAATAAATAGATTTGGGTATCAATGTTCAAATTTACTTGACTTGGGAGTTTTTTTTTGGTCTTTTTAATATTTTAGTTAAATTTTAATAATGATAAATTAATTAATTTAATTAAAAATTTAATTTTGATAATTTAATAAATAAATAATAATTTAATTTAATTTAAATAACATTTAAATTAGTATATTTATTTTTAAAATTGTTATTTTTATTTTAACTTAATTTTGTATGAAATTTGTTATTAACAATATTTTTTACATGATAAAGTAAAAAAATTTCAATTTTACATATTAATATTATCTTTAACTCTCTTAAAACCATTTAGCTTGTGAGCTAAACGAATCAAACTATTTAAACTCATTTTAAAACAAGCTTATTTTTAAATATTCAAACTTATTCAAATTGTAAAACTAAACAGATTGACTTGGAACTTTAACCTATTTTGACAGTATTATCTAAATCCATTTCAATTCAATTTGCATGAATGAGTTTATTTGGTTTTTTTCAACCCATCATTAATAATATAATTTACAGGTTATAGAAAATTAATTTATTTAATCTCAAATTATCTTAAGGCATTATTTTTTTTTAATTTATTAAGCTTTTATATTGTGTGCTTTAGTGTCATTTCCAATTTTTGGCCTTTACTCATGAACAAGAGGTGACTCTAAGGACTTGATTGACAAAATTCTCCTACCACCGTCAACCATTTACGTGTAATCCTTTTTATTTAGAAAAAAACAAACGAAAATCGTTATTGGACGAAGGAGATAAAGTTTTTTTTTTTGTGCATCATAAATATGTACTAATAGATTATATAAATAATTAATAAAATTTATTAAAATAAATATTTTGAAAATATAAATGTATTGATATACTGATTTTTAAACAGTTTTATTAGATCTGAAATTAACTAGCTGCACAAAAATTTAGGATAAATTATTTTTGAAGAGATGCCTTAACTTATATAATCTTTTTTTATTACAAATTATTCTTACTTTATTACCTTCAAATAGCTAAATTAACATTTTTTATTTTATAAAACCCCTAAATCATTCATTTAAAAATCAAATAGTTAATTAAAGATAATTATCAATATTATTTAATTTTAACAATAACATAATTGTTTAATTAGCATAAGTACTATTACAATTACAAATAATAATAACTTGGCATGTACTAGAATGTATAACAATTTTTCTTTGAATTTTTAAATATAAAATAATGAATTAATTTTAATTATATTTTAAAATAATAAAATGCATTAATAGGAGGTTATTTACTTCCCTCCAATAGTCCAAATTAATTTTACAATTTTTATTAAAAATAAATATTGTTGAAATAAAAATTTGAGTAAATTAATGATTTAATAATTAAAAAATGAAATATTTTAATTTGATCATTGAAAGATTAATTCTCAATTAATTTAGTTATTTAATTAATATGATTGATAGAAAATTAACTAAAAATAACATTAATATATGTTAATTAATTGTTAAATGATAAATTAAATTATATAATAAAAAAATGCAAACTTATGTTTTAATGATGTCAATCAATTAAAAAAACTTAAAAATAAATTCTGATCTGTTTCATAATCACCCAAGGTGACCAATGCAATTTAATCAAAAGCACTAAAATGTTGGAAAATAGTATATTGGGAAGATGAAAACATTAAATATACCCTCCCACAAAATTGCCAATTTGCTAAAAGGATGCAAATACAATAATCAATATTGCAAATTAATGAATCAATAATTAAGAGGATTTGGAAATTTATAAAACACCAAAGAGAAATCCAAACTATTTGATACTTTCAATAAATTTTCAAAGCAAATAAGCAGAACAGAGATACTCTTTGTTCAAGGAATCAACTAAAAAGACTAAATCAAAGGAGAAGGAGGAAAAATTGAAAAGCATGGTGGTTGATACGTATCAAATATGTGAACAAGATTACTTATTCTTATTATTAATAATAGCTTGTTTGCTACTTTGATTAATTTATTAGCTTGATGGTTAGATGAGTATTGTATAATTAAGATGTAAATGAATGGAACTTTTTATAAATGTTTAAATTCGACTCATATAAAAATTTATTTAACTTTAATTTATTTATTAAATAAAAAATATAAATATAAAATTAGATTTATATATAGCATTTTAGAAATGTACTATTGTTATATTTGCGTCTCTTATACATGTCACATTTGTTAATGAACTGGATGAAAAAAATGTAATTTTGACAACTTTTAAAAAATAATAATATAACTTACTCTAAAAAAAAGAATTTAGAAGAAATATAAAACAAATTAATTATATAATAATGAATTATATAAACTATAGATACGTGAATTTATAACTAAAAAATTATATAAATGTATCAAAATTTCACCTTAATTATTTTTTTAATAATCATCAAGAGCGGCCCATTTCATTCCATTCTAGTATTTAGGCCCAAAAGTGTCAGGCTAAAAGCCTACTTTTATATATGGGCTGTCAAATTACAGCCCAGCCTAACTTGTTCACATAATTAAAAGAGATGAGACACCATTCATCTATTTTGAAGCACTTGTGAAGAATAAAAGAGATATAATAATGAGATTATCTAATTCAAACAAGGCAGATAAACCATTTGGAGGTCAACTAGTAGTATGTGATTGTACCAACAATACCTAAAGGAACAAGTTAGGATTGTTAATTATTGTAGCTTGTTGATGTTGGCACAAAATATGAGAATTCTTAATTAAGAGGTTAAATAATTTTAAAATTGAATAATCATTGTGACCACGTGTCGGAGGGTGAACACACAAGGTATTAGGTGTCCTAAGATTTTTAATTTTGATTTATTTTTATTTTATTAGAATCGTCACCAACTTTTTATTTTATAAATATGACTGATTACTTTTTAAAAATACATCAATTTTAATAATCTTATTAAGAATATTCAAATTGATTATTTAGGATTCTTTATCCTAAATTTAGAGTTCAGAAATTGGATTACTAGTTAGGAAAATATTAACACCCCCAACATTGTCTATCATATATATGATATTACAAACAATTTTGTTCGTGTGACATTATGTCACTTTTAGTCACCTTTTATATATCCCTTTTTTGACTAATTAAATATTTTATTATTACTAATTTTAACTTTTTCAAAATTATTTGAAATTTTTTTATTATAATTATAAATTAAATCTCCTCAAAAAAATTCAGAAGAGTTAGATATTTTACTATCTATTATTTAATTAGAGTCCTCCCCAAATAATTTGGAAGAAGTTAATGTTTTATTATTATTAGATTTGATATCCTAAAAAACATTGAAAGAACCTTTCCAAATAAATTCAAAATAAATAAGAATTTAATTATTTTATTTCTAAAATTCTCCCAAAATATTGGAATTAATATGATATCTTATATTACTCAATTTAATCTTCCCCAAAAAAGATGAAAGAGAACATTATTTTAGGCATTATTTTAAAAAAAATCTTCAAATAAAATTGAAAGATGTCATATTATAATTATTTAATTAAAACTCTCAAAAATAAATTTGAAAGAGGTTAGTATTATAAGAAAAAGAAGTTGGACTTGAACATAAAATAGTATTTATGTGCTTAAGAACTTTTTAAGAGAGGATTAAAATCTATTTAGTTCATCTTATAATTATAAATTTTTTAGAAAAAAAACTATATAATCAGCTATATATCATCAATACTTGATAGTTATTGCTAACTGCAAATGCCTATTTTCTTCTTTTGAAGAATACAACCAATAGTGACAATAATATTTGTTATAAAAAATTTTAATAACAAAAAAAATCACCTCTAAAACACAAAGCAGGGCCCAAACAACAAACTCCAAAGAGAGAATCCGGACGTGAATACAACATTTAACACTCCTACTTTTCTAAAGCTAATTCATGCGTAGATGCACTAACTAAATATGCAAGAACTACTAGATCTCCATTAAACCATCTTCATAGAATCTCCATCCTTCTTATATATTTTTCTATTGTATGATAAAATGCATCTTGGTATTAGCCTTCGTTCAACGAAGACCTATGTGTTTAATGTTTTTTTATGTCACTTTCAGTCTTTAGTTTTCAGTATGCTGTCATGCATTCATATCTTCTTTATTATGTTTACTTTTTGAATATTTCATTATGTATTTCACCCAAAAAAGGGAAGAAGTTAGACTTTTTAAATGAATGTCCATCGTATTTATCCACAAGTCACTCTCCTATATTAGAAAATATGAATCTTTTGGGTTCCATCATATGTATTATTTTGTTTCAGTTTCCTTTTTGGTAGTTTAAGGAGTGAACAGGCAAGTGGTTTGCTCTTCTGAATGTTTCTCCATCATTCAGTGTATATCTTTTTTTGGTCGCTCTCTTTTTTTTATTAGGATGACAATTTTTTTTTTTTTTTTAGTTTTGGAATTCTTGCCAAAATTGTTCTATTTGAAGATTCAAATATGAGAAATTATTTTTTGGTGGAGATGAGAATAGAGAGTAAAATCTTTTTAAAGAAAGTTTGAGAATGAGAATGAAAACCATGCCAAGTGGGGTCTCCGTTTTCAAAAATTTACATAGATAAATATCTTTAAAATTTATATATATATAAATATTTTATTTTATATTATTTATTAATTAAAAAATAAAAAAAGAAACAAGCTACTTTAAAAAATAATAGAATTCTTGAAAACACTCTTCATTTTATTTAAAAACTTTAAAATTATAATTATTTTTTATTATCTTAATAAAATTAAATATTTTTTATTAATATTTTTTTATAAAAAATTTTATTATTATTGTAATAAAATTTTGTTGACACTTTAAAAATTCGTATGAAAACCCTAAAAACTTTTAAATTCTCATAAATAATAGGAATGAAAAAAAATTTGTTTTCTCGACGTAAGGAATAAAAATAAAAATAGAAATGAAATATAAGAATAAGTATGAAAACGGAGAACAAAAAGGCGCTCTCTACCGATCTGTATTTCTCACTCTCACCTGTGAGTGAGCCTCTCTTTCAATTGTATGTCTTGCTTTTCTGTGTATATTGCTTCCTCTATGTGTGTTAGCTTCTTCTCCTTTCCTAATTTTCTCTCTCTCTCTCTCTCTCTTTCTTTTTTTCTCTTTTTCTTCACTTTTGCACTATTCTCCGTACCTGGCCGTCTCTATTGTGTCCATTTGTCGTGTGTCTCCTTCATGGTGAAGGACCCTTTCTTTTTTGCCGCCTCCTAAAAAATCGTGATACATTTAGCTTCTTTCTTCTTTTTTTTTTTTTTTTAATTTCATTCTTCTATAAAAAATAATATTTAGAGCATATAATCTAATATTCTATAAAACTTGGATAATTTAGAAATATATATTGATAACTAATATTTAGGGTTGTGTGATGTTATTTATTAGATTATTATCAATCAATAATTAAGCATAAGTTAATTATCTCAGGAAGTAACCTTTTGATCAAACGATTATCATCGTTGGAATGGTAACAAACACACCATATATATTCCATGATCATCACTATTCACAATACAACATATAATTTCTCACTTTACACCAACAAAAACTATCAAGTTGTGAAAATGCTAGTTAAAATTCACATTTATTGACACACTAATCTACCCTAATCTCTAAAGAGTATCACAAATAAATTAAATAAATTATAAGTAAATACGCAACAACATGTTTATGATTTTTGTAAGTATATTTTATTATGGACATTCTTGTTTAAACTAGTATGAGATATTAAAAATAAATATTTTTGATAACGAAAATTTGAACTGTAATTGACGACCTTATTAACAAGAATGAATAGGACTATTGTCAGTTGTAGATTGAAAACAACATTTCTGGGAATATTTGTGTTGTAAAGCTTGAATGCCTTGTAATGCCTCGACCACATCCTTCATAGAAGGACGATGCTTGTGATTAGGTTGTATGCATTTAAGAGTAAGCTGAGCTGCTTGTGATGCTGCCTTAATTGAGTATTGGCCTTGTATTTTAGCATCCATAATGGTTTTCAATTTTTTCTTATTAGAGAGAGAGGGCCTAATCCATTCTATTAGATTTCCTTGTCCGGCTGGCCTCTTTGGATCAAACGCTCGCATTCCAGTCAACATTTCGAGTAGCACTACACCGAACCCATATACATCACTCTTCACATACAGGTGCCCTGTTCAAAACATAGAGAATTTTAATTTTCAATAAATTATGCTTTTCATCCTTTAATTTTTTAATTTTTTAATTACCTGTTGCGACGTATTCAGGAGCAGCATAGCCATGTGTGCCCATGATCCTCGTAGTGACATGCGATTCTCCTTCTGTAGGCCCCAATTTAGCCAACCCAAAATCAGATATTTTTGCGTTGTAATCCTGCAGTAGCACACAAAACTCAATTAATTATAGCTTAATTAATTAATATTGAGAGAAAAAGAATTTTTTTAACAAAAAGAAGAAAACTAACCGAATCAAGAAGTATATTTGAGGCCTTGAAATCTCTGTATATGACTTGCTTTTCTGAAGTGTGCAAGAAAGCCAGACCTTGAGCTGCACCTATAGCTATTTTAAGTCTTTTGTTCCAAGAAAGTGGCTCTCTATTAGCATTTCCTGCTCCTCAAACAAACGAACCAAAATTAATTAATACACAAAAATAGTGAAAAACACCAGTCTCGACGAACCAGTATTGACATTTAGTACTTTCTCAACAAAGTTGCCAAATTACTTACTTGCAAAAAGATGATTCTCCAGGCTTCCCTTAGGCATGAACTCATAGACAAGCAGAAGCTTATGGTGGTGGTCCCCACAGTAACCCAATAGGTTGACAAGGTTTGGGTGAGAAAGGGTTCCTAGAAACATGACTTCAGAGTGCCATTCTTGAAAGCCTTGCATACTGTGTGGGTTGAGTTTCTTGATAGCCACCATGATTCCGGAGCCTGGTTTTGCAGGAGAAAGCGTTTTGTTATCTAACCAACCTCTGTATACTTGACCAAAACCACCCTCTCCCACCAACGTCTCCGTTCTGAAGTTTTTGGTGGCTGCTTTCAAGTCTCCATAACTGAACGCCTTCAAGTCATTATTACGCCTCTCTAAACCTTCTTCCCTTTTTGGAGAACAAATTGGTGCACTGGTCTTCTCTGCAGCTTGTGCAGGCTTACGAAGACAACCAACGCAAAGACCCATGACTTAATATTGAAGAAACAGACGAAGAAGAAGAAGAAGAAGAAGAGTTGGGGCAAACTAGAAATGAAGTGTCTTTGCCTATCAATCCAATTTTCGTATTCTAATTTTAGTTATTGGTGTTGGTAACTTGGTATTTATATATACATGTTTGTCCGTGTTGAACTTCAGGTGAAGCTACTTGGTACTTGGCGGTAGTCAATCCAGCGGGCGCAACGTGCCTATAAATCATTGCTAATTTCAAGTGTTAACTTTAACTCTTTTTTTTGGCGTTATCTCATGCGTCATAGCTAAGTGTTGAAACTTAAAATGAGTCTCAATTCTTTAAATTTAAAAAATAATAATTTTTTTTATATTTAAAGAGAAATAAAAAATATTTTATCTATAACATAATAAATCAAGATTTAACTTTTTATTAAAAAAAGTATTTACATTTTAACAAAATTGCCTTTTATAAAAGATATAATAAGAAACTAAAAAAAATTCAAATGAATGATAGATGTAACGGAGTCAAAAAAACTATGGGAAAGGCAAGAAATTATTGGAGAGGGAAAACCTGCGTGCTTGTTTGATTTCTAGTTTTAATAAGACATAAAATGAGCAGTGGTGAAAGCAAGTGCAGCTGAATTAATATCTAATAGCATTATTTAGTTGCCAACTCTCTAAAAAAGCTTTGGGACACATGACAACGTGTTTCAACTTTCAACTAAGAATAGGCTTCTGTACGAAAACATACTTTTTTAATTTGTTAATATTTATAAAATTATTTTATTTTAAATCAAGTCTAATAAAATATTATTGAAGAAAGAAAAAAAAATTTTGACGCTAAATTACAATAGTACATTATACATCTAATCTAAATAAAATATTGTCTTTTAATTTAATTTAAATAAATTTTTTATTTTTCAAAAGTTTTTTTATTAGACTGTTTAAAATATTATTAAACACTTCTTTAACAAAAATTTAAAAAATTTTTTTGAACTTTAATGTCCTTTTTTAAAAATTATTTTTTATTTTTAAAAACAAAAAAATAAAAAAAAATTGTTTGATAACTATTTCAATAAAAAATAAAAAATAAAATAGACCATGTGCTTAAAAATAACAAATATAAAAATATATATGTGAATTTTAATTTTTTAAAATAAAAAATATAAAAAAATAAAATTTTTATTCATAATATATATAAATATATAAAAATAAATTTTAAAAATTAATAAAATAAACCAACATTTCAATAAATCTGAATTCTTTTGGATTAGACTCGACTCTGATAATTGAACATAGAAATGTTTTGCGGCGGTTGACCGCGGGACCACTGCACTTTAGCAGGCAAGCAAGTGGAGAGGTGACATGCAAAAGTAAACGTGACAAAATTATTTGTTGCCTTACCGTCCTATTTTCCCTTTATATATCAAGCATCAAATTACTTTATAATATGCTATATGTACTTGTCCACACTCCGTTTCACCGACCACGTTGATTAATTACGATTAATATCTAGTAAATTGATACTTTTCTTTCATAATTTAAGAACTTGAAAGAATGGGTATTTTTGGTGCTATTTTAAAGAATAACAATACTCAAAGAAATGATAATAATACTTGAGAAATTAAAGGCTACCAACACCACAGTCATTAAAGCATGGGGTATTGAGTAAATTAAAACGTATGTAAAAATTAAGTGATGAGAAAAAAAAAGGATCCTTGACCACCCCATGAATAAATGTAGTTATTAGATTGTTTTATTTTGTTTTCTTCTTTTTAATTGTTTTATGAAATTCATTCTAAGAATTTATATTAGTATTATTTTTATATGCAATAAAAGTTTTTATTTTTTATATTTTAAAAATTCAAAAATATTTTTTAATTATTATGTATTTATTTTATTTCTAGAAAATAATTTTTTTGTCAGAATTAATTTATTTAAAATTTTATTAAATTTTAATTAATTTAATTTGAGGTAAGTAAAATATTATAAGGAGAATATAATTAATTATATCAATAAAAATATTTTCATTACGTATCACTCAAATGACGTTTTATTTAAATAAAATAAAATCTTATTTTTGAAGTGTCTGTACTCATTGATTAGTTTTGGTATTTTTTATTCCTTGGTTACAGTAAGCGTCATTATAATTCTAATATATATAAATTGTGGTCAAAGGATGAAAAACTTGTTTGACCATTACATGGTGGACGTTCCTTTGGAAAATCAACGTACGGAGCCGCATGTCCATCTGTACCTTTTAAAGTTAAAAAGTAATAATTTTTTTTAAGGTTAGAAAAAAAATACTTAATTTTTAATTCATTTAAAATAAATTTTTATTAATGTAAATTTCTTTTTTTTTTTTTTTTACTTTAAAAAAATTATCATTTTCTAACTTTTGAATCAAAAATAACGTTTATCTTTATACGTGTGAAATGCTTCAAAGTACATTAATTAATTAAACTCATCACACCCATATATGTCAGATGCTTCAAGGTTATCCTCATAGATTTTATATTCGGCAAAATTTGACACCACCGTGCTCCGGGGAAGGATATGTGTACTGTTTGATTCAAATAATCAATATTTTAAAAATTAGACCACTTATTGAATTAAAAAAATTTGGTGGGTTATTGGTTGACTAATTTAATAATCAATTGAACTAAATGATGTCATTTAAATAAAAATATAAAATTAATTAAATATTTTTAATATCAATAATATATCTTATATTTAATATATATGGTTTATGTCCAAAAAACATAAAAAAAATATAAACTATAAAAATAATTTGTATATATGAAATGAAATACAATTGTATTAATTAATTCTTGGTTTCTTTGATAATATAATACATAGTATAAATATGAAAAAAAGAGTTGTAAAAAAAATTAATTTTTCACTTCTATTTAAAATGAAGTTTTAAAATATTTGCGTGCTCGAGTTCAAACTTTACAAATTTATGTTACCACACCCATCCAATAATTAATTTCATATGTGAGGTGTGGTGAAAACAATAGATACATGATACATAGCACTAACACCTAATTTAGTGGCTTGAGGAGGACTATACAACCTGCAAATAGCTAAGGAAATTCTGATCTTTAATTTTGACAGATGAATGGCGCATTGGAATGGGAAGGTTCATATTCTCTTCGCGGCCTTATGATCACACTACAACACGCAAATTTTCTTATCTACTTGAACCCATCTCACTATTACTGGGTAAGAGTTCAAAGCCTATAACGATCAGAGAGTGCAAACAAGTCCACGCAAAGCTCATAGTCTCACAATGCATTTCAGAAATCCACTTAACAAACACCCTTCTGGGCTTGTTCTCAAAATGTGGTGCGTTCGATCACGCTCACCAACTGTTCGACCAAATGCCTCACAAGAATGTTGTCTATTGGACAACCTTGATTTCGGCTCATGTTTGAACTGGGTTATTTGCAAGAGCGTTGAAGATGTTTGATGAAATGCGTGCGGTGGGTGAGAGGCCAAATGAGTATACATTCTCTGTTTTGCTTCGGGCTTGTGCTAATCCTACTTTAAGGGATCTGGGTTTGCAAATTCATGGCATGATGGTTCATGCTGGACTTGAGAGACATAAATTTTCTGGGAGCTCTCCTGTACATATGTACTTCAACATTGGTAATATTCTCAGTGACGCATGCCTTATTTTCAATGATTTGTTGGAGAGAGATCGTGTGACATGGAATGTTATGATTTCTGGGTTTGCTCAAGTTGGTGACTTTAATGAGGTTTTAAGACTGTTTTCTGAGATGCAAGAAGTCGACGGTTTCAACCCCGATGATAGTACATTTACAAGCTTACTCAAGTGCTCTTCTTTGTTAGAAGAGGTAAAGCAAATTCACGGGCTTGCCTTAAAGTTTGGATTTGAGGTTGATGTTGTGGTGGGTAGTGCTCTGGTAGACTTGTATGCCAAATTTGAGAATATAAACTCTTGCAGGAAAATATATGATTCCATGGAGGAGAAGGATACTTTTGTTTGGAGTTCGATCATTTCAGGCTATACCAAAAATAATAGAGGAAATGAAGCTGTGCATTTTTTTAAAGATATGTGTAGACAAGGGATGAAACCTGACCAACATGTATTATCAAGTACCCTAAAAGCTTGTAACGAGATTGAGGACTTGAACACAGGAATTCAAGTTCAAGCCCCATGACAAAAAACGGGTATCAATACAATTGTTTTGTGGCAAGTTTTCTTTTGACACTCTATGCCAGTTTTGGTGGACTAGAGGACGTGGAAAAGCTGTTCACAAGGATTGACAATATAGATATAGTGGCATGGAACTCAATGATCTTGGCTTTTGCTCAGATGAAGCAGGGATCTTCTAGTTGCATGCAACTATTTCAAGAACTTCGTCAAACAACCTTTTTTGCAAATCAATGGAGCCACTCTAGTTTCTGTTCTTAAATCTTGTCAGAATAAATCAGATTTGCTTGCAGGTACACAAATTCACTCACTTGTAGTGAAATCAAGCGTCAGTTATCATACTTTGGTAGGAAATGCACTAACTCACATGTACTCGGAGCGTGGAGAAATCAGTGATGCTTATAAAGCCTTTGCTGACATTGTTTGGAAAGACGTAGTTCTTGAAGTTCCATAATTGGAACTTTTCAACAAAATGGGAAGGAGTTCGAAGCTTTAGAGCTTTGCAAAAAGATGTTGGCTGATGGGATCACTTTTACTAGTTATATCCTTCCATTATGTATTGTAGCTTCTTCACAACTTTCAGCTATAGATGAAGGTAAACAATTCCATGGCATCATTGTTAAGTCTGGCTTCAACGACGATGTTTATGTTGGGAGCTCAATCATAGATATGTATGCTAAATGTGGAAACGTGGAGGAGTCAGAGAGTTTTTGGTGAACATTCAGAGCCAAACGAAGTAATGTATAATGCCATGATCTGCGGATATGCACATCGTGGAAAAGCTCAACAAGCTATAGAATTATTTGGTGAAATGGAAAAGAAATGTTTGATTCCTACCCACATGACTTTCTTAGCTATTCTATCAGCTTGTAGCCATGTTGGTTACATTGAATCTAGTTTGTATTGCTTTACATTGATGTTCCATAAATACAAGATTAAGCCAGAATCTGAGCATTATTCATTCTGGTTGATGCATATGGTCGAGCTGGAAGGCTTGAGGAAGCTTATCAAATAGTGCAAAAAGATGGCAGTGAATCAGCATGGAGAACATTACTGAGTGCTTGTGGGAATTATGGCAACACAGAAATTGCAGAAAAATCTGCAATGAAGTTAGTAGAACTGAATCCCAGTGATCATGCTTCGTATGTTCTTCTTTCCAATATATACACTAGAGAGGGAAAATGGGAAGAAGCCCTTAAATGGAGGGGGGAAATGGCTAAGATTCGTGTGAAGAAAGCTCCAGGAACTAATTGGTTGATCTGAGGATCACAGAAATCAAGTCCATAAGCTTGTAATTGTAGAGTAGATGCTTATACTGTGATGGTGCTTATCTGGATGGACTGTTCGGTTGATATATATTTTTTTCTTATAACTTTAGAATAAAGATAGGAAACAAATACAGTGATGACATTTATATAAGTAACTATAATCAGAACGCAGCACAAGTCACCTTCTCCATGACACCAGTTCTCATGGTAGCTCAACTAATTAGAGATATAATATCCAGAAACTCCTAATTGTAATACAAACAGGTTAATCTGTCCAATGGCTGTTATAAGCATTTAAAGTCTAGCTGTATTATGAGTGTGCAAAATCTATTTCTAAGCTGAAGTCATTCTTAGAAACATGTGTTTGCATATGCAACATGTATAAGGCAGACATGTAATCTCAGCAATCTAGAAAGTAGTAACCCTCATTTGCTTCATGTACAAGGCAGAAACTCATTGCAACATAAAAGTGTTTCTCTAAGAATCGGTCCAACAGACATTTTTTATTTTCCTTCTTTCAGTTCTATTAAGTTTCTCTGTATTCCCTTAAATTATAATATTAAAATGCAAGTATATATCATTTCACGTTGGTTTAGGATTTAGGGTTTAGCTCATTAATCAACTATAATTTAAATGTCATTTACATAAGCAAGACTTTAGACTTATCATATAAGCGACTATCAAGTTTAGGAGGTGGACTGTATGCAGATCATGTTGCAGTAAGAAATTTGAATTATGACCACCTGATTTTTGGCTCATGATGTGTTTCATACTTTTTCCTTTTTTGTTGTTCAATTTTCTTTTTATCATTATTTTTTAGATTAAAATGCACAGAATTTTTTTAAATTTTATACCTTTTGCATATAACCTTTTTGAAGTTTAAAACTCAACAAAAAACTCTCTTAAAATTTTAAAATTATACAAATAATACCAACCGTTAAATTTTTCATCTAAAAGTTAATGATCAAATGTTACGTTAGATATATTGACTCTAAGTGAGATTTTTTGCTGAGTTGAACTAAAGACAATTTTATCTTTTTACTTTTTTTTCTCTCTCTTCCATAATTCTCCAAATTTCATCGAACTTCATGGGCAGTCGCCGGAAAGTCACCGGTTGCCATAGAATAGCACAAACAGCGGCGAAACTCCACAAACAGGTAGTTAGGGACTACAAATCTGACAGAAAGCTGTGGACAAATCGTCAATCGCCAGAAATTACAACAAATCTAACGAAAATCATCAAAAATTGCAACAGATCTGAACGTTCTCAATTTTCGTCGGAGGCGAAATCTGATAGATCTGAACGTTTGTGATTTTTGCAGGATCTGTCGCAATTTTTGTTGTTCGTGCTCTCGCAAACGAACCCTCGCCCTCACAAGTCGTCCTTCCACAAACCCTCGCCCTTGCACGTTCGTTATCCATCTGTCCATCATCGTTCGTGCTCCCAAAAATGAACCCCTGGCCATAGGAGTTGTACTTGCACAAACCCTCGTCATCGCACAGACGTGCGAGGGCGAGAAGGCGCCCTCTCGATTGACAATTTGTCTACAGCTTTCAGTCAAATCTATTGTCTGTGACCGCACGTCCATGGTTGTCTGTTGACGTGAGTAGAATTACTGGCCAAAGAAAGAAAGAATTGTGGGAGAGAGAAAAAAGTGAAAAGATAATTGTCCTTTATCCAAATTAACAAAAAATTTTATGTGAAATCAACGCTTTTAATATAACGTTTGATCATTAACTTTTAAATAAAAAATTTAATGATTAATTTTATTTATAAAATTTTAAAAATTTAAAAAATTTTTTTATTAAATTTTAAACTTTAGAGAGATTATATGCAAAATGTGTAAAATTTAAAAAATTTAATGTATTTTAACTTATTTTTAATTATAAAATAATTATTTTATACATCTTATCCTATATATCTATATTATTTATATTATAATAAATTTGTACACTTCTTATCAATGGTCTCACAAAACACATATAATTTATGATTACTAAATATCATATATATGATTAATAACTTTCCACTAGTCTAGAAATAATTGACATCTATATTAATAAATAAAAATTAATTCATATTTTATTCAACTTATGATAAATAACTACCCACTAAAAAATCAAAATATTATCGGAGCTTTAACTCTCAATTTTCAAGAGTTCTTTCTTTCCTTATATATCATTCTCTAGAGCCACCGCAGTTTCTCTAGAATTTCCGCTTCCCAAAGAATTCTTGGAAAATCACATTCCAGTTTCCTTCCGCTGAAAGGGGAGCAGACAAAAAATATTTATGACAGCAAAACCGACCTTGATAAAATGCCTATGCTTCTGGGTTGTTGTTGTTGAACTCACTCTGACTCACTGGGGATTCTCGGAGTGTTGTGATTATCACAAAGATGTACATTGGATCAATTCTGATTCGCATTCTCTTCTGGGTATTGTTGTTTTGGTTAAAGCTTGAATATTTTCTTCTCATAGAATTATTATTTTTCTTGCATCGTTTCCTCTTGGGCAACATTGCATTGGATCCAGACTGGGTGCTAGAACATTGTTCCTGAAGGATTTTATGAGTTTTCTTTTGTTTAAGCGTGATTTCTGGTGATTTTCATTCTTAGGGTGCCTTTTTTTTTTGTTGATTACGCTATCTGGGTGATGCTTTTGATGCTTTTACAATAGTTGTAAAATAATAATAATTTAGATATTAAATCATAGGTATTTGTTTACTAAAACATAATTATATAGTTGTAAAACAATATTTAAATTAACAATATCAACTATGATAATAATTTTATTAAGACAATATAGTAAACCTATACATTAAAATTATGATAATAAGTAATTATCAATTACTATGATAATAATAAACAATATTATTATCATAGTTTATATATTAAAACAATATAGTTTTAATATAAATTATATAGAATATCTAAATTATTAATAAGTATACAATTTAGATATTCTATTTTCCTGTAAAATAATATATATATATATGTATATATGTACGTATGTATATATAGTTGATATTTTTTATATTATTATCAACTATCATAATTATTGACAATTTCAGATGAGATATTAGTTTCTACCTATAAAGCCTCATATATATCCATAGAAATGAATACAAATGAGGGACGGTATTTATTGACAGTATTTTATTAGTATTTCTAGATATTTTACAAATTTATTATAGAAAATGAATACTTATATAAAAATTTATTAGTATAAAATTTATCCCTCATATTAGTATAATATTTACATAAATACAAATTAGTATTCATTTTAAATTTTGGCTACATATTCGGATAAATTTTAAATTTTATAATATTTATTAGTATAAAGTCCATTTTAATATCAAATCTAAATATTATACAAATCTCTAATAAATAACCATTGACCATAATATAAAAAAAGCTTCATATTGTTATCTCTCTCAATTGCATTAATTTTATTTGACATTTTTAATTTTATTATTTCTTGACTTCTACTACTCTAATTTTTCTTTCATCTTCAATTGATATCAAATAATATCAAATCTATTTTCTTTCCTTCAATATTTTAATATTTATAGGTTGTTAATATTAACTCATTCATTTCAGATTAGTCATTCTTCTCATTTTTTTTATATATTATTCATTTTCTATCTTTTACTAATTTTTTTCAAGTATTAGTCAAATATAAATATAAATTTAGTTTTATAAATATTCACAGATTATTAAGAGTTTGCTTTTGAGAAAGAATATTGCCAAATTTAAATATTATATTTTTTTTCAATTGCATTAATTTTATTGAAATTGTTAATTTTATTATTTCTTTACTTCTTCTACTCTATTTTTTTTTTCATTTTCAATTGATATTAAATAATTTCATTTCTTGATTAGAAATATCAGATAAATAACTTGCCCTTTTTTTTCTGTTGATAATATTAATTACCACTTGAAATCAAGGCCGGCCATTTTAGGTATTGTACATGTTGAATAATGTAGTAATCTTTCGAATGAGTGGTTACTTTCAACATGGTCCTTACAAAAATAGTTAATTGTGTTGTGAAGTTCAATATATATATAGTGTATCAAATAAAGTCCCACATCGCTTGGGAGAGAAGAGAGATAAGAGTATAAATAATAAATTGTGACAATAAGGAAGTAAATGGGCCAAGGGGAAGATGGGCCTCACAAGACACAACAACAACACCTGAAGGAAAGCATTGAAAACTGACGATTTCCCCCCCCCCTCGCATGAAATAAACACGGTACTAGGCCTTTTTTGCAAAATATATTTTTATTACTTTTATTAATTTATTTTACATGTATTATTTTAAACAAAACTCTAAAGGGACGCGTCTAGCGATATATTGAACCTACAGACGCATCCGGAGGCCTTGCCTGTTTATATATAGAGATATACCATCAGAAGTCACATACTCGATTCCTGAAAACCGAGTTCTTCTACTTTTCATTTCCTGTCTGTTCTGTTCCTTGCAATTCCCGCAAGAAGGATTCGTTTTATCCTGGGGAGTGCCGCTTCCTAATTAACCGAGGGGTTGCGGAATATCTCTTCAGGTCAGTGTTTCATTGACACGACTCGAATCATTTGTTGCTTTCAACCCATTTTCTCTACAAATTGTTGATACAAATAGGATATTTTTGAATTGAGAAAAATAGAGAGGAAGGATTTTTTTTTTTAAAAAAAAAATCTAAACTTAAACCAGATAACAATATAACATGATTTTCATTAGCCTTTGTTGTCTTAGTTAAAATTTCAACTTCCTTTTTTTTTTTTTTTTTAGCTTTAAAATAAGTGGCTATTACAAATGAATTCATTGTGCTTCACTATCTCTGATAATATGAATTTTTGGAAGAGTTTTGTTTTTATTTGCATGACAGGGAATTACATTTGTATATACTAACATTTGGACATGCACTGTTTTTATTTTTTATTTATTAAAAATTTAGTTACATTTACATATAAGAAGTGAAAATTTTATATAAATCTCTAAATAATTAATATCAGGAGTAATAAATTATAATTCATTAATTTATTTTATTAGAAATTCATATACTTTTTCATTTCTTATATATGTAAATACAAATAAATCTCTAATAAAAAAAAGACAAAACAATACCTATAATAGTACATGTGGAGATACTAGCATATATATAGTTTTGTTGTCCTTTTCTCTCTCCTCTCCAAACTCGCAAGCTTAAACTCAATTCCCATTTGCTGATGAAACAAATTAAGATTCCTTATCTTCAAAATAGAATGCCTTATGCCCACCGTTACAAGATTGGGTTCTTATAATTAACCTTGTTTTGCCCACTTCAGAATTAGAGGTAAAGGAAACAACTAAGTAGATTAAGGAATTTGGGGTTTTCCATACAAGAAGTGATCATAAGTAACTTTTTGGATATGAAGAATCACAAGTTGAAGAAGTTGAAATGACTAGAAAATAGATATATTCTCACAAAAGATAAATGTTACCCTCTAAATCTTATTGGGATTTTGAAACACTTAAGAAATTTTCCCCACCAAAAATACGCTGAAGTAAATTGATGATATATTTTTTTAAAAAATAACTTTTTTCTCAATTCGATTCTCCAAAATAAATGTTTTAATTTGCTCTCCCAAATTTTTTTTTTCTCAAATAAAGTGATGCTCTAGTCAAGCAATTTTAAGCAATTTTTTGCTCTGATAAAATATTTTTCCAATTGACGTTTTTATGCAAATTTTTATCCAAAAGAGTAGTTCTAAAGATCACTTGGTTAGTTAGTTTCATAAAATTTGTTTAAATGACACCATTTTCGGGAAAGAAAAATCTACCTCAACACGTTTAGATGATATGAACTATCATTTGTCAACTGAATGGAATATATCTAACCACTTTGATTAGAAGAATATCTGCGAGAGATTAAATTATGAGACTTCATTTTTAAAAGATCACATTGACCAAAAAAAATCTTTCATAATCTAAAATATTTAGTCTTTTAAATTTTTTCCCCAATAATAAAAAACCTGTAGTAAAGATAGTTTATATATCAACAAAAATAAATAGATGTATTTTTTTCGAATGAAATTTCTGAGACGAATGAAGAAATGGGAGTGAGTTAAATTTATTCGAATAATAAGCCGACGCAGCTAAAACATTTTGTGAATCATTTGCTTCTTGGAAAACCTTCATTGCACAAGCCGCAGGAGCCAAATCATCCCACAAGCATAATTCCAAAGCTTTTTCTGTTGCTAATAAACGCATTCATTCCAGACATTAAAATATAATAATCAAATTAGACAATATTCTAGGCACGTAATCCAAAAATAAGAACATTGTACTAGGCACTACAAGGTATACCAAGGTGGCGTAAAAAACATCAGGAGTGTGTCAGAGTCTCGAGCAATATATCTTAATCACTGCCTTGATCTTGACTCTGCCCTTCTAGCTTCATCTGTCGTAGAAGGAAACAGCTCCACGTACCTTGATCCGATTGTCATCTTATCTTTGCACATTGCCCTCTTAGCCTCCTCCGCTGAAACAAATTCCACATAAGCTTCTCCTGTAGCTTTACCGTCCGGGCGACGTGCAATATGTATCCTATCTTCAATGAGCTTAAAATCTCCAAAAAATTCAACAATTTCAGATTCCTTCACAGTATATGGAAGACCACGCATTTTCAATATCTCAGTGTATTCCATTTGATCCTTATCACTGGACCTCTTGGACCGGGAAGGAGGAGGGCTTCCATGGTAGTCATTATCATATATACCTTCATAATTTACTTCAGCAGAAACAGCATTGTAGTAATCTTGCCTCTTACACCTAAAAACTTCCACATATCTTCGACCCATGTTCTGTCGATCTCTCTGCAGAGCAAACTCAACCTGCATTGCTCCTGCAAAGACCACAAAGGCCTCTCCCGAAAACCGTCCACTTTTGTTGACCAGCAACACATCCACAATGTCAAGACCAGCAAAGAACTTGAAAATGTCAATATCAGTGCAGTTGAATGGAAGCCCCCTCAGACGAACCACAGGAAAGGGCGGGGGCTGGAAGCCACCACTGTATCCATAAGGTTGAAAGCTGCCTGCACCGCTGCTCACTGCGAAGTATGGATCGGATTCCATCATTCTTTGTCTCTTTGAGCCAACCTCGTACCCGTCCGAAACCCCCCCGCTCCCCAACATTGCCCTTCAATTTTTCATACCCAAAAAGAGAAAGAAATCCCGCACTTAACATGTTAATAAAGTCAAACCTAACCCACGCTTCCCTGAC
Organism: Senna siamea; assembly: GCA_031216115.1. Taxonomy (NCBI): domain Eukaryota; kingdom Viridiplantae; phylum Streptophyta; class Magnoliopsida; order Fabales; family Fabaceae; genus Senna; species Senna siamea. Next base: position 18,062,828 of record CM062358.1, read on the forward strand.
ACCTAATTTTAGTTCCTAATCTCACAACATTTATCATATTCATCAATTATCAGCTCTCCGTAAATCAAACAAGTTAGACTATAGCAAACAACCAACTTCTATCTATCAAAAAACAAATGTCAACAAACTACATTAACAGAGTGTACCTTGGACAAACACCAGGTTTATTTTTCATTGTAAAGTTTCAGTGAACATAACACATAAACCGAATAACATTAAAAAGAAGAATGTCATACAAGTAAAATAGCTCAAAGCTAAAATAAAAATATTATACATAATGCACAACTAACAAAACTCAAGATTGATTAATAACACATAAAACAGCAGCATAAATATACGATGCCACGCATAGGTAAACATCAGGATGCATGCACCAAGAAGTTGAACTCAGGCAAACTAATAATCCTGGACAATAAAGCCCCTCTTCAATTTGAAACAATTGTATTAATTAATACTAATATCAACTGAGTACTGACTGACACTAAGCCTCTAGGTTACAAGTTACATATGTCTCCATGCTTATTTTGCTTTGCCATATTCTCCCAAATTCATAGAATAAAAACTTCAAACCAAATAAAATTAAGGAATTAACTATGTACAACCTAGATTGAGCAGGCTCCATCAGTTAAAAGGAAGGGGTCAATTCTTGTTCAAAGAATGTTCACAATCGGACAAACCCTTCAATTCAGATAATAATATAGCCAATAATTTAGAAGTTGAATATAACTCTATAGCTGCAAATAATAGCCCTACGAGATTAGGGGTTAAACTTTTTCCCAACTATTGGTAAAGGGCAGCCATAATAGTTAACACTAGTTCTGTATTCCAATATACCCCGATAATGGTTAAAACAAAAGACTAAATTGACTTCAATAAAATGTCTATGAAATAAAGAAAAACCCAGTCAAACAATATTGTTGAAACCAAAATGGTCCAAAATATTTTCTGCTTCCTCAGCCTGCAAGGAACAGAGAAAGAAGGAGAAGAATAGCAAAGAGAGGAAGACTATATTATTCATCTAAGATCAATTCCACAAACAGAACCTAGCTCTGCTTTTATTTCCAATGTCTAGTAAACAACTAACAACCTGAAAAAATCTTATCCGAACAAACTCAACTACCTATCTTCTGATATGACAAATCCCCATCCTTAAATTTTTAAACCCTATCAATACTCCCCCGCTAAAGACCCTTGACTACAAGGGTCACAGTGAGATTATAATTCTGATTCTAGTCAGCTTGCATCTAACAATAGATGAAAACATTTTGCTGCCATCCAAAACCGCCCCTGTTCCCTATTCCAATTATTTTGGCAGATCTTGATTTTCCATTTTCTGCCACTTAATTTCAAGAACTAGATATCCTAAGCCATGAACATAAGAGAATATATTCATACATGGATTCAGTACTACAAGAATCCAAACAAATTCTACCAGAGTGTCCATGGAGGGCAGCACCTTAATGTCTATGGAGAGCACCGCCTTTCTCTCCGTAGGCAGCAATGATGGATCAACAATCAAATCTATATAGCTAAAATATCCATTATCCACTTAGGGCATCCCATCTGTATTTCCCATCAATTTATCATGAAAATCCACTTCATATTTATTTTGGAGAAGTACAGAACCTATCTCAACATTTTGATTCTGCTCTTCATCTCTTTGAAACTCTATGGAGAGATTCCTTTAAAAAAGTAAAATTTTCATCCATATAAGCACACAAAAGATCCTCCATTTCTCTGAGAGATGATTCCACATGAGAATCTTCTTCCATGGCAGATACAAGGGTAGAAGAGAGGAAGAGAAGGAACAGAGAAAGGAGAAGAATAGCGAACATCTCTGTTTTTATTCCCAACACCTAGTTAACAACTACTACCCTGAATATCTTCTCCTAACAAACTCAGCTTGCCTATTCAAGTCTTAAATAACAGATATGCCCGTCTTTACACTTTTAAACCCTATCACAATGGTTAAACAATCTCACCCCCATCTCAAATCATCCTCCCATGCCCCACCTCACTAGAATAATCACAAAATAATCATCCAAGCCCCTAAACTGCCATTCTAATCCGACTATGAATACTACATATCAAGAAAAATAAATTACGCAAACAGGAAAGAAAGATAGCAAGCAATTAGGACATAAATCATACCAAATAATACTTATAGAAAATCCCCATAAACAAAATGAAAAATCAACCAAAGATCAAGTTTCCGCAACTTACCCCCTCGAACCGTACATGGTTCCGAGGCCGCTGTATGGTCGAGCGAAAGAAGCTTCGGTCGCCGGAGGGAAACGAAAAGGATCCAGCGCTTCAAGCTCGGAAAAACAGAAAGATTAATCCTCAAACAGTCCCGACCAAGCGGGCAAATCGAAATATAAAAACCCTAATTAGGGTTGAACTAGTTTCTTTGTGAAGGAACGTGTTTTCGGCTTGGTTTTCCCCTTCGTCTTTAGTTCTGATTTGGTATTTGTAATTTCTCATTTTCGCCGTAAATGCCACAACTATCCTTTTCCACAATTAAGCATTTGACCGTTTTAGAATGCAAAATATGCTTTAAAATGTGAATTATAATTTGAATAAAATTAGTTTCCAGTTGCTACAAATCATTCCTACTTGATAAGAAAAAAAAAATTAGCATAAGAAGTCTTTGCTTCAATGTATTTATCAAGGAAAATTAACTTAAAAAAATAATTAATCTCTCATAACATAATAAATTTAATTTTAAATTTTCATTAAATAAAAATATTCATATTTAATATTTAATAATATTTTAAAATAATTATCTTTAATAAATAATATTTATAAAAAATTAAAATAATAAAATAAAATAATTTATTTCATACTCACAAAAATTTTCTACGCACTCTTCCCCCCTTTTTTTTTAAATAAAAAGTGTTACATGTTAGATTTCAAGATGTTGAATTTGATAGCCCTTTTTTTTGGGTATAATTTGAAGTCTAATTTGGTGCATTTATTATTAACACTTTGAATTTACTGGAGGTACTGAAAATGAATTGAGCACTAGACCGCAAAAATTGAGTACTACTATATTTACATCTTGGACTAAAGCCTGTCCTACAGCTTTCGAAATTTTAAAAATCAATTCCACCATGATTTAGAAATGGTTACATTACAAAAGATAATTGAGTAACACCTACATTTCAATACTAAACTGGCAATGAATTCCATTTGTCAGGGGTATTAGGTATTAGATGCCTTCCCTAAATTAAACCAGGTACGAGTTAAATTAACCAAATTCAGTCTTTGTTAACCACTTATAATATGATGATATTAACAGAAATAAGGTACATAAATGAAATAATAAGTGGTTAACTCTAAGAAACTAGGGAGTAATTTTTGAGTTGTGCGTGAAACTGAATTGGGTTAATTAAAATCTGATTTAATTGGTGATAGGGTGATAGCAATATCACCAAAGTACTAAAGTGTACTGTAGAATCGCTCATTCTTCTTTCCATCTTAAGTCCAGGATAAAACCCCAAGCAGCTTGCAAGTTGCAAATTTCTGGTACAGTAAGATGGAGATCATGACAATCTATTTGGCATCAATGAGGCAGCAAATGAATTTGCTAACCCTGGTAGATACTATTAACCATGGTATTATCCCAACCTGCAATAATATGAGAACATTTAGAAGCAACATTAAAAAAGGAAACCATAGGCTGCATCATGTATTTGCTTTAATTTGTTAAAATTTGAGGAGAAAAAAATAGTAGGACACACGTGAGACAATCACCAAAATTTCACACGTTACATACTATATTCCTCAAATTACTACTGAACTGAAGAGTACAGTTAAGATGTCTGACTGAAAATCCTGTATGCAGATTCCCGCCTCACCAATTTATTTGATGCACATGAATGAAAGACCAATTGATAAAGAGCTTCCAAAACCATGTAGCAGGAAAGGTATTCGCAATTATTTACCATGATTTTATTGTTTTGAACCCCTCCAGTCCTCCAGGATAATAACTTCCCTAAAAAAAGTGTAAAATATGTTTAGAACTCAACCAAGAGGCTCGCAATTTGTGTGCTATTCCTCATTAGAGAAAGCATGTTAGAACAAACTTATCCAAGAAAGCAAACTGATAAAATCTGTCAGGCTTCAATCAGGCATTTGAGATATGGTATAACTTAAAATAAAAACTATTAACCATAATTGCATTACCAAAAGGTTGCACTAGTTCATACGATATACTAGCCACAGGAACCCTCCAAAACCAGATAAGCAGCACTAAATATGTTAAAACCTACATGGTACAACCAAATTAATACTCATCAGAGCCTCAATAAAGGATATATGTAAACAAATCTAAACATATATCTGAACATGCCTTTGAAATGAAAAGAACTCCAGATACAAATCATTCTCCTTGCTTTGTAAATTTTGATCTGCAAATAAGTTTAAACTATAATTCTTCCAGCCCACTGGTTAAGGCTATTAAGTTTTGTGATGAGTAAAGAATGCCTTTAAAATCAGCTCTTTTGTCAATGCAAATTGCAAATTTACCACCAAAATTTAGTTGACATTGTTGAATTTGACAGTTCAAATCATCAGTGCCCTTATAAAACTAGGTTACTAAATGCTTCCAAACTCTTCTACAGAACTGGAAGTTAAATAGTAGAACTTACATACTGCCAGTTGGCATTATTTTAAACAATCTTCTATCATAGTTGGACTAGAAAAAAATCTCCTGTCATCTCTGATTTCTCCAATAAAGTAAACAGTTTATTATAACAAACCAAGCCTTTTTTTACTAAGGGTCGGCTATAGATCAAGCGACATTAACGTGTTCTATCTTTGCTTATTTCTAAAGTAAACAGTTTATTATTTAAGAAAAGATACGAGTTTAAATATTCTTTTTATTTGGGTATGACAACATATTTAACAGAGAACAATTTCATTGTCCAAAAAAAAAAAAGAGGAGTTTCAAATTTGGGGCACTGCTATGTGTCAGTATATATATATATATATATATATGCATACAAAGAATATAGAATGTTGCAACAGGAAACAAGCTTACAGTTTGCAAGTTCCTTCTCCTTAGCTGCTGCTAATCTTTTAAGTTTTGCAGCTTGTGCAAATGTTGATGGCCTGAGAGGCACAAAGAAGTGACTCAACTCTTACATATATATTTGAAATTCAAAATTATGTCGACATTGAATTTGAGATGTTTCTCTTAATTAAAATATTTCCATAAGCAGTCACATTAATATTGACTGCTAATTTGGAAACTAGAAAAACTAGAGTTTGACAATAAAAATAAGAGAAAATAAAACAAATGTAAGTGAAATAAGTAGTGTTTCAAAAATAACAATTCAATACATGCAGCTATATAATAAACAAACATTTTTAGACTATTCAGGTTTTTGCCAAAGTAAGTGTAAATAACAGTTGACATAAAAAATAGGGAACAAAATAACTGGTTACAAGTTTGAACAGATACTATAGCTTATTCAAATTCAACAGTCTATATATATGTGCAGCTACATGCACGTGTACATGATGGAACCCAAATAGAAAGTTACAGAAATTAAATAAAAATACTAGAATTGATGGTATTAAAACACAAAACAGAGGCAAATACACCAGTATAGCAGTATTATTCTCACACAGAAAAATAGAAAACAAAGCTAGGCCTTCAAGGGGCTAGCAATCTCCCACCAAAACCACTCTTAGAATTTATCCATGTCTATTTTTTAGTCAGACCCGCCTTTTATTAACCATTCCATAACTAACTTCTAAAAAATCTCACAAAAAGCCCACACGTGCACCTCATCTTCTGGACTCTTCAAACCATTTCCAGGATGCATAGCTGTCCATCCCAGACTTTTTGTTCCTAACTAGGGGACCCATCGGAAAAATTCTGAGGTGAGGTGAGAAAAATGTATACCATTAAAAGTTGAGTCAAGCTCATTAGTGAGCAGCAATCATATTATTAATGCAACCAGGATATGTAATAACTTTTATCTAATTATTGAAGGCATACATTTAGAAATAGTAACTACAACGACAACAGCAGTTCAGTCTTAATCCCAAGTATTTGAAGCTGACGGGATGAATCCGTAATCAAATTGAATTAATTCCTTTTCATGTCAATTTCATCTAATAACATATTTGCACTTACATCTTACAATCATCTGTTTCTTGCATGAATTGTACTCATGATCTTGTTACTAATGTCTTCCTCCTATCCACTAGATTTTGGGCCATTTACTTCTTTCTTCTACTAGTCCAAAAAATGTTAAATGATTATAGTATATATATTATTTTAAGTTATCTGAATGTTTGAGTAAATATCTTTATACCAATCAGTAATCACGAACATACTTGTCTTCTTGCACATCCTTCTCATCCCCGATACTCTCCTATATTCTGACATGTACATTTACAGCCAAAATGTCTGTTACATAAAGCACAGTCGAGTTTTGAAAAAAAAAAAAAAATAGAGTTTACACTTTTACTTCCTATTATCATCCACACAGTTTCCTTTTATCCATCCTTTATAATTTCATTATTTCATTAAAATGTAATAATTCAAGATACGAAAATTGCTAACTGTTAAAGTTAGTTGTCTCCTGCCACTCATTGTTAGCCCAACTCAGCTCCCTTCTCCTCTTGCTGCAGTTGCATTGCATACATTCTTTCTTACTGCTACAACTAGCTATATTTCATAGCTTCTCTAAGCATTATCGATCTAGTTTTAAATCAGAATTTAATCATGTATGCTAGTATAATATTATCGTATGCAGAAAGTCACATGAGAAAGGGCCTGCCTAGCCAAGTCTGAACCCTTAGTCATTTGAGTAGTTTAAAGCACTACTATTTGTTATCGGATCATATCTCATGCCAGCAAATCCTTGAACAAAGAAAACTCATCAAGTGACAGTGTCTGCACAGTAAAGTGGAAGAAAGTTGATCATCTCAAAGGAAAATCCATTGGCTTAATGACAAAATTAAATATAACAATATCATAAACAGTTAAATTTGAAATTCTTTTTATCCAAAAAAAAAATTCTACATAATACATTCTTTTTCTGCTGGAAGAGGTAAAAGCTACAACGCACGGTTACTTACTGGGACAAGGAGCTGGCCTCCTTCAAGAGTTTCTTTATTTCTCCACGCAACTGAACTTCTTTTCCATGTTTGGATCCCTTCTGCAGCAAAAACATATGAATAAAAGAAATGAATATTGCAATCAACAACCAGTGTGTTAAAGAGTACACTGCCAAGCAAATAAGAAGGTAACAAGGACCCAGATTATTTCAGTGCATGACGACAATCCACTATCCTTAGGGAATCATGCAAATTGTCCATTTTGTCTCATCAAAAGTCTACAATATTGTAATGATTAATTAATGGCACTGGTCATAGCTTGTTTTGCTAGTATCATTTGAAAACAATATAAAGTGCAAAATATTGAACCGAAGAAAAATAAAATATGCATTAGGTTAGAAACTATTGAATGGAATCCAACTTGGAGGAGTTGGTGCCTAAACAGTTGAACTATGTATACAATTAGCTTATATAGACAAGGCACACCACCTTTTTTTTTTGGATGAAAGGATGCACCGTACTAGTTTGTGTCTATTTCACATTCCACAAATCGTCACAGGAAGCCATATAGCTTGATTCTAATTCATGACAATGTTATTTTTGTTTTGCTGATTCCTATTTTGTACATGGAAATACTGTGGAAAGTTTGGATTTTAATAAGCAAGACCACACTACTAATAAAGATACTGTTCGGTGCCAAATAATCTGAGTCTACTATCCCAGAACTGGTTTATCAGTTCAGGTGTGGGAATGTATAACAAGGGAACCTGTCCTATTTTCATCTAAGTACAAGGCAAAATGACAATTAAACAGAGTGTTGAAAGGTGAGAACTATCTCCTTGGCAATGTTCAGAAAACAGCTTGTCTTAAATACCATCAAAAGCTGAATGTATAGAAAATACTTATTTTTTAAATCCTGCTCGCCAGTCACAGAATATTTCAAGTTGTAACAATTACTATGCCACGTTATTAATCAGTTCCATTGAGCACCCTCAAATAGCATATCCAAATAGTTGGATATGTCCTAATCCAGTTATTAAAACTGTCATGTATATGCTTGCCAAAAACTATCTACGACAAAACACCAGGAAAACAATTTCAAGGACTGAATTTTTAACATTATAACAATCACTAGAAAGATTCTGAGTCCGGAAAGTTCAAAATGGAGAAGTAGATTTCTATATTTTCATCTGATGCTCACTGATTTCGTCCCTGCAAAACACAGCCATTGAATGACTAAGATGGTTAACCAAAAAACAAAGAGGCTGGGGAATACCTTCTTTAAATGGTCGAGTCACCTAGATGCAAACTGAAAACCAACTACGTTAAAAAAAATATCAGAGGAGCTGCAAGCAAGCATTGGTGTTCTTGGTATGCTTCGTCCTCCATGGTCCACTATCCTAATATCCTTCCTGATTCGATTTTCAACTTCCAGGCATGTAAACGAAGATTGATTTGGATGATGAACCCCTGAATTCTTCTTTCAGTTTACGTTTCCCTTTTTTTCTTCTATCAGGCAAAATTATTTTTGAAATAAATTAATGATTTGTTCAATTATTTATTTTAATTTAACTCATAACCCTTATATATTCTCTAAATTTAGTTATTAAAAATTTGTCTCTAATTAATTTGATCTTTTAATTAAAAAATTAATTGATAAATATTAAAAAATATTAATTTAATTATTGAATAACAAATTATATCTTATTTAATAAGAAAAAATAAAATAGAGCACATCAAATTTATAAATTATATATAAAAAATAAAAATGATATATTTTGACTATTTGAAACTTTTCTAATGACATTAGTTTTCTGAATAAAATAGTTAGTTACATATTTTATTTAAATAGACATTTTCAATAGTCGTATCTTTTCAGTCTGAACAAGTATTTTAAATAGTTATAAATATAACTATTTATTTATTTAGTTTGAAACTTAAAAATTAATCATAAATTATATGTATTTTGTGAGACCACTGACCAGAAGAATACAGAGCTATTATAATATAGATAATATAAATATATAGGAGAAGATGTATGAAATAATCATTTTATAGTTGAAAATAATGTTAGAAAGGAAATTGAAGAACAAAAAAGCAAAAAGTATGAAACACATATCATGAACCAAAAATCAAGTGGTCATAATTCAAATTTCTTACTGCAACATGATCTGCGTTCAGTCCACCTCCTGAACTTGAAAGCCGATAAATAAACCGATGACAAAAGAAATTGATAGTCGCTTATATGATAAGTCTAAAGTCTTGCTTATGAAAATGACATTTAAATTATAGCTGATTAATGAGCTAAACCCTAAACCAATTCTTAGAGAAACACTTCTAAGTTGCAATGAGTTTGTGCCTTATACACGAAGCAAATGAGGGTTACTACTTGCTAGATTGCTGAGATTACATGTCTGAATATGTTGCATATGCAAACACATATGTTTCTAAGAATGACTTCAGCTTAGAAATAGAATTTGCACACTTATAATACAGCTAGACTTTAAATGCTTATAACAGCCACTGGACAGATTAACCTGCTTGTATTACAATTAGGAGTTTCTGGATATTATATCTCGAATTAGTTGAGCTACCATGAGAACTGGTGTCATGGAGAAGGTGACTTGTGCTGCATTATGATTATAGTTAATTATATAAATGTCATCACTGTATTTGTTTCCTATCTTTATTATAAAGTTATAAGAAAAAAAATATATATCGATCGAACAGTCCATCACAGTATAAGCGTCTCCTCTACAATTACAAGCTTGTGGACCTGATTTCTGTGATCCTCAGATCAACCAACTAGTTCCTGGATCTTTCTTCACACGAATCTTAGCCATTTCCCCCCTCCATTTAAGGGCTTCTTCCCATTTTCCCTCTCTAGTGTATATATTGGAAAGAAGAACATACGAAGCATGATCACTGGGATTCAGTTCTACTAACTTCATTGCAGATTTTTCTGCAATTTCTGTGTTGCCATAATTCCCACAAGCACTCAGTAATGTTCTCCATGCTGATTCACTGCCATCTTTTTGCACTATTTGATAAGCTTCCTCAAGCCTTCCAGCTCGACCATATGCATCAACCAGACATGAATAATGCTCAGATTCTGGCTTAATCTTGTATTTGTGAAACATCAATGTAAAGCAATACAAACTAGATTCAATGTAACCAACATGGCTACAAGCTGATAGAATAGCTAAGAAAGTCACCTGGGTAGGAATCAAACATTTCTTTTCCATTTCACCAAATAATTCTATAGCTTGTTGAGCTTTTCCATGATGTGCATATCCGCAAATCATGGCATTATACATTACTTCGTTTGGCTCTGACTGTTCACCAAAAACTCTCTCTGACTCCTCCATGTTTCCACATTTAGCATACATATCTATGATTGAGCTCCCAACATAAACTTCGTTGTTGAAGCCAGACTTAACAATCATGCCATGGAATTGTTTACCTTCATCTATAGCTGAAAGTTGTGAGGAAGCTACAATACATAATGGAAGGCTATAACTAGTAAAAGTGATCCCATCAGCCAACATCTTTTTGCAAAGCTCTAAAGCTTCTAACTCCTTTCCATTTTGTTGAAAAGTTCCAATGATGGAACTCCAAGAACTATCATCTTTCCAAACAATGTCAGCAAAGGCTTTATAAGCATCATTGATTTCTCCACACTCTGAGTACATGTGAATTAGTGCATTTCCTACCAAAGTATGGTAACTTACGCTTGATTTCACTATGAGTGAGTGAATTTGTGTACCTGCAAGCAAATCTGATTTATTCTGACAAGATTTAAGAACAGCAACTAGAGTGGCTCCATCGATTTGCAAAAAAGTTGTTTGACGAAGTTCTTGAAATAGTTGCATGCAACTAGAAGATCCCTGCTTCATCTGAGCAAAAGCCAGGATCATTGAGTTCCATGCCACTATATCTCTATCATCAATCCTTGTGAACAGCTTTTCCACGTCCTCTAGTCTACCAAAGCTGGCATAGAGTGTCAAAAGAACACTAGCCACAAAACAATTGTATTGAAACCCGTTTTTTATCATGTGGGCTTGAACTTGAATTCCTGTGTTCAAGTCCTCAATCTCGTTACAAGCTTTTAAGGTACTCGATAATACATGTTGGTCAGGTTTCATCCCTTGTCTACACATATCTCTAAAAAAATGCACAGCTTCATTTCCTCTATTATTTTTGGTATAGCCTGAAATTATCGAACTCCAAACGAAAGTATCCTTCTCCTCCATGGAATCATATATTTTCCTGCAAGAGTTTATATTCCCAAATTTGGCATACAAGTCTACCAGAGCACTACCCACCACAACATCAACCTCAAATCCAAACTTTAAGGCAAGCCCATGAATTTGCTTTACCTCTTCTAACAAAGAAGTGCACTTGAGTAAGCTCGTAAATGTACTATCATCGGGGTTGAAACCGTCGACTTCTTGCATCTCAGAAAACAATCTTAAAACCTCATTAAAGTCACCAACTTGAGCAAACCCAGAAATCATAACATTCCATGTCACACGATCTCTCTCCAACAAATCATTGAAAACAAGGCATGCATCACTGAGAATATTACCAATGTTAAAGTACATATGTACAAGAGAGCTCCCAGAAAATTTATGTCTCTCAAGTCCAACATGAACCATCATGCCATGAATTTGCAAACCCACATCCCTTAAAGAAGGATTAGCACAAGCCCGAAGCAAAACAGAGAATGTATACTCATTTGGCCTCTCACCCACTGCACGCATTTCATCAAACATCTTCAACGCTCTTCCAAATGACCCAGTTCGAACATGAGCCGAAATCAAGGTTGTCCAAGAGACAACATTCTTGTGAGGCATTTGGTTAAACAGTTGGTGAGCGTGATCGAACGCACCACATTTTGAGAACAAGCCCAGAACTGTGTTTGTTAAGTGGATTTCTAAAATGCATTGTGAGACTATGAGCTTTGCATGGACTTGTTTGCACTCTCTGATCGTTATAGGCTTTGATCTCTTACCCAGTAATAGTGAGATGGGTTCAAGTAGATAAGAAAATTTGTGTGTTGTAGTGTGATCATAAAACCGCGAAGAGAATATGAACCTTCCCATTCCAATGCGCCATCATCTGTCAAAATTAAAGATCAGAATTTCCTTAGCTATTTTCAGGTTGTATTGTCATCCTCAACAGAGAAAGAAGGAGAAGAATAGCATCTTCATCCAAGATCAATTCCACAAACAGAACCTACCTCTGCTTTTATTTCCAATGTCTAGTAAACAACTAAACCTGAAAGTATCTTATCCGAACAAACTCAACTACCTATCTTCTGAAATAACAGAAATCCCCATCCTTAAATTTTTAAACTCTATCAATACTCCCCCGCTAAAGACCTTTGACTACAAGGGTCACAGTGAGATTATAATTATGATTCTAGTCAGCTTGCATCTAACAATAGATGAAAACATTTTGCTGCCATCCAAACACCGCCCCTGTTCCCCATTCCAATTATTTTGGCAGATCTTGATTTTCCATTTTCTGCCACTTAATTTCAAGAACTAGATATCTTGAGCCATGAACATAAGAGAATATATCCATACATGGATTCAGTACTACAAGAATCCAAACAAATTCTACCAGAGTATCCATGAAGGGCAGCACCTTAATGTCTATGGAGAGCACCACCTTTCTCTCCGTAGGCAGCAATGATGGATCAACAATCAAATCCATATAGCTACAATATCCATTATCCACTTAGGGCATCCCATCTGTATTTCCCATCAATTTATCATGAAAATCCAGTTCATATTTATTTTGGAGAAGTACAGAACCTATCTCAACATTTTGATTCTGCTCTTCATCTCTTTGAAACTCTATGGAGAGATTCCTTTAAAAAAGTAAAATTTTCATCCATATAAGCACACAAACGATACTCTATTTCTCTGAGAGATGATTCGATGTGAGAATCTTCTTCCATGGCAGATACAAGGGTAGAAGAGAGGAAGAGAAGGAACAGAGAAAGAAGGAGAAGAATAACGAATATCTCTGTTTTTATTCCCAAAACCTAGTTAACAACTACTACCCTGAATATCTTCTCCTAACAAACTCAGCTTGCCTATTTTAGTCTTAAATAACAGATATGCCCTTCTTTACACTTTTAAACCCTATCACAATGGTTAAACAATCTCACTCCGAACTCAAATCATCCTCCCATGCCCCTCCTCACAGGAATAATCACAAAATAATCATCCAAGCCCCTAAACTGTCATTTCAATCCGACAATATGAATACTACATATCAAGAAAAATAAATTACGCAAACAAGATAGCAAGCAATTAGGACATAAATCATACCAACTAATAGTTATAGAAAATCCCGATAAGGATCCAGCGCTTCAAGCTTGGAAAAACAGAAAGATTAATCCTCAAACTGTCCCGTCCAAGGGGGCAAATCGAAATATAAAAACCCTAATTAGGGTTGAACTAGTTTCTTTGTGAAGGAACTGTTTTTGGCTTGGTTTTCCCCTTTGTCTTTAGTTCTGATTTGGTATTTGTGATTTCTCATTTTCGCCGTAAATGCTACAACTATCCTTTTCCACAATTAAGCATTTGACCGTTTTAGAATGCAAAATATGCTTTAAAATGTGACTTATGATTTAAATAAAATTAGTTTCCAGTTGCTATATATCATTCCTACTCCATAGAAAAAAAATAAAAATTTAGCATAAGAGGTGTTGCTTCATCGTGTATAACAACCAAAGTTAAATTTAATAAAAATAATTAATCTTTTATAATATGATAAATTTAATTTTAAATTTTTATTAAAAAAATTCATATTTAATATTTATAATATCTCAAAAAAATTATTTTTATTAAAAAAATTTGTAAAAAATAAAATAAAGATTTATTTCGTACTCACAAAAATTTTCTATGAACTCTTACCCTTTTTTTTCAACAAAAAATGTTACACGTTAGATTTCAAGATGTTGAATTTGATAGCCCTTTTTTTTGGGTATAATTTGAAGTCTAATTTGGTGCATTTATTATTAACACTTTGAATTTACTGGAGGTACTGAAAATGAATTGAGCACTAGACCGCAAAAATTGAGTACTACTATGTTCACATCTTGGACTAAAACCTGTACTACAGCTTTCAAAATTTTAACAATCAATTCGACTATGATTTAAAAATGGTTACATTACAAAATATAATGAAGAGTAACACCTACATTTCAATGAATTCCATTTGTCAGGGGTATTAGGTATTAGATGCCTTCCCTAAATTAAACCAGGTACGGGTTAAATTAACCAAATTCAGTCTTTGTTAACCACTTATATTATGATGATATTAACGGAAATAAAGTACATAAATGAAATAATAAGTGGTTAACTCAAGAAACTAGGGAGTAATTTTGGAGTGGTGCGTGAAACTGAATTGGATTAATTAAAATCTGATATAATTGGTGGTAGGGTGATAGCAATATCACCAAAGTACTAAAGTGTATTGTAGAATCGCTCATTCTTCTTTCCATCTTAAGTCCAGGATAAAACCCCAAGCAGCTTGCAAGTTGCAATTTTCTGGTATAGTAAGATGAAGATCATGACATTCTATTTGGCATCAACGAGGCGGCAAATGAATTTGCTAACCCTGGTAGATACTATTAACCATGGTATTATCCCAACCTGCAATAATATGATAACATTTAGAAGCAACATTAAAAAAGGAAAACATAGGCTGCATCATGTATTTGCTTTAATTTGTTAAAATTTGAGGAGAAAAAAATAGTAGGATACACGTGAGACAATCACCAAAATTTCACACGTTACATACTATATTCCTCAAATTACTACTGAACTGAAGAGTACAGTTAAGATGTCTGATTGAAAATCCTGTATGCAGATTCCCTCCTCACCAACTTATTTGATGCACATGAATGAAAGACCAATTGATAAAGAGCTTCCAAAACCATGTAGCAAGAAAGGTATTCGCAATTATTTACCATGATTTTGTTGTTTTGAACCCCTCCAGTCCTCCAGGATAATAACTTCCCTAAAACAGAGTGTAAAATATGTTTAGAACTCAACCAAGAGGCTCGCAATTTGTGTGCTATTACTCATTAGAGAAAGCATGTTAGAACAAACTTATCCAAGAAAGCAAATTGATAAAATCTGTCAGGCTTCAATCAGGCATTTGAGATATAGTATAACTTAAAATAAAAACTATTAACCATAATTGCATTACCAAAAGGTTGCACTAGTTCATACGATATACTAGCCACAGGAACCCTCCAAAACCAGATAAGCAGCACTAAATATGTTAAAACCTACATGGTACAACCAAATTAATACTCATCAGAGCCTCAATAAAGGATATATGTTAACAAATATATACATATATCTGAACATACCTTTGAAATGAAAAGAACTCTCAGATACAAATAATTCTCCTTGCTTTGTAAATTTTGATCTGCAAATAAGTTTAAACTATAATTCTTCCAGCCCACAGGTTAAGGCTATTAAATAACAGAATACAAGAAGATAGGGCAACGAAAAATGAAGACAAATACTAATGAAAAACGAGACTTCAAGTTATTTTTCATATTTATCTGCATGTAGCATGTGGAACCAAGTCATCGTAGGAGTAGGACTACTATATACACCACTCTAGAAATATCTTCAATTATCCTCAAGAGGTCAAGCACCTTCAAGGTGATTCTTATTTATTTATTTATTTTCATTGTTTCATTATCAAAGCATAAGTTTCTTCATTCTTTCTCTCTTCTTGCTAGGAAAAGATATTTTCATACAAGGCAGACAAACAAAACTCTGAAGCACCTGAAAGTTATTCTTTCTTATGCATTTCTTTAATTTTTCTTTGTTCTTGTTCAAAGTCTTGTGATGAGTAAAGAATGACTTTAAAATCAGTTCTTTTGTCAATGCAAAGTGCAAATTTACCACCAAAATTTAGATGACATTGTTCAATTTGACAGTTCAAATCATCAGTGCCCTTATAAAACTAGGTTACTAAATGCTTCCAAACTCTTCTACAGAACTGGAAGTTAAATAGTAGAACTTAAATACTGCCAGTTGGCATTATTTTAAACAATCTTCTATCATAGTTGGACTAGAAAAAAATCTCCTGTCATCTCTGATTTCTCCAATAAAGTAAACAGTTTATTAAAACAAACCAAGCCTTTTTTTACTAAGGGTCGGCTATAGATCAAGCGACATTAACACGTTCTATCTTTGCTTATTTCTAAAGTAAACAGTTTATTATTTAAGAAAAGATACGAATTTAAATATTCTTTTTATTTGGGTATGACAACATATTTAACAGAAAACAATTTCATTGTCCAAAAAAAAAAAGAGGAGTTTCAAATTCGGGGCACTGCTATGTGTCAGTATATATATATATATATATATATATATATATGCATACAAAGAATATAGAATGTTGCAACAGGAAACAAGCTTACAGTTTGCAAGTTCCTTCTCCTTAGCTGCTGCTAATCTTTTAAGTTTTGCAGCTTGTGCAAATGTTGATGGCCTGAGAGGCACAAAGAAGTGACTCAACTCTTACATATATATTTGAAATTCCAAATTTATGTCAACATTGAATTTGAGATGTTTCTCTTAATTAAAATATTTCCATAAGCAGTCACATTAATATTGACTGCTAATTTGGAAACTAGAAAAACTAGAGTTTGACAATAAAAATAAGAGAAAATAAAACAAATGTAAGTGAAATAAGTAGTGTTTCAAAAATAACAATTCAATACATGCAGCTGTATAATAAACAAACATTTTTAGACTATTCAGGTTTTTGCCAAAGAAAGTGTAAATAACAGTTGACATAAAAAATAGGGAACAAAATAACTGGTTACAAGTTTCAACAGTTACTATAGCTTATTCAAATTCAACAGTCTATATATATGTGCAGCTACATGCACGTGTACATGATGGAACCCAAATAGAAAGTTACAGAAATTAAATAAAAATACTAGAATTGATGGGATTAAAACACAAAACAGAGGCAAATACACCAGTATAGCAGTATTATTCTCACACAGAAAAATAGAAAACAAAGCTAGGCCTTCAAGGGGCTAGCAATCCCACCAAAACCACTCTTAGAATTTATCCATGTCTATTTTTTAGTCAGACCCTCCTTTTATTGACCATTCCATAACTAACTTCTTCTAAAAAATCTCACAAAAAGCCCACACGTGCACCTCATCTTCTGGACTCTTCAAACCATTTCCAGGATGCATAGCTGTCCATCCCAGACTTTTTGTTCCTAACTAGGGGACCCATCGGAAAAATTCTGAGGTGAGGTGAGAAAAATGTATACCATTAAAAGTTGAGTCAAGCTTATTAGTGAGCAGCAATCATATTATTAATGCAACCAGGATATGTAATAACTTTTATCTAATTATTGAAAGCATATATTTAGAAATAGTAACTACAACGACAACAGCAGTTCAGTCTTAAACCCAAGTATTTGAAGCTGACGGGATGAATCCGTAATCAAATTGAATTAATTCCTTTTCATGTCAATTTCATCTAATAACATATTTGCACTTACATCTTACAATCATCTGTTTCTTGCATGAATTGTACTCATGATCTTGTTACTAATGTCTTCCTCCTATCCACTAGATTTTGGGCCATTTACTTCTTTCTTCTACTAGTCCAAAAAATGTTAAATGATTATAGTATATATATTATTTTAACTTATCTGAATGTCTGAGTAAATATCTTTATACTAATCAGCAATCACAAACATACATGTCTTCTTGCACATCCTTCTCATCCCCGATACTCTCCTATATTCTGACATGTACATTTACAGCCAAAATGTCTGTTACATAAAGCACAGTCGAGTTTTGGAAAAAACAAAAAAATTGAGTTTACACTTTTACTTCCTATTATCATCCACACAGTTTCCTTTTATCCATCCTTTATAATTTCATTATTTCATTAAAATGTAATAATTCAAGATACGAAAATTGCTATCTCTTAAAGTTAGTTGTCTCCTGCCACTCATTGTTAGCCCAACTCAGCTCCCTTCTCCTCTTGCTGCAGTTGCATTGCATACATTCTTTCTTACTGCTACAACTAGCTATATTTCATAGCTTCTCTAAGCATTATCGATCTAGTTTTAAATCAGAATTTAATCATGTCTGCTAGTATAATATTATCGTATGCAGAAAGTCACATGAGAAAGGGCCTGCCTAGCCAAGTCTGAACCCTTAGTCATTTGAGTAGTTTAAAGCACTACTATTTGTTATCGGATAATATCTCATGCCATCAAATCCTTGAACAAAGAAAACTCATCAAGTGACAGTGTCTGCACAGTAAAGTCGAAGAAAGTTGATCATCTCAAAGGAAAATCCATTGGCTTAATGACAAAATTAAATATAACAGTATCATAAACAGTTAAATTTGAAATTCTTTTTATCCAAAAAAAAATTCTACTTAATACATTCTTTTGCTGCTGGAAGAGGTAAAAGCTACAACGCACGGTTACTTACTGGGACAAGGGGCTGGCCTCCTTCAAGAGTTTCTTTATTTCTCCACGCAACTGAACTTCTTTTCCATGTTTGGATCCCTTCTGCAGAAAAACCATATGAATAAAAGAAATTAATATTGCAATCAACAACCAGTGTGTTAAAGAGTACACTGCCAAGGAAATAAGAAGGTAACAAGGACTCAGATTATTTCAGTGCATGACGACAATCCACTATCCTTAGGGAATCATGCAAATTGTCCATTTTGTCTCGTCAAAAGTCTACAATATTGTAATGATTAATTAATGGCACTGGTCGCAGCGTGTTTTGCTAGTATCATTAGAAAACAATATGAAGTACAAAATATTGAACCAAAGAAAAACAAAATATGCATTAGGTTAGGTACTAATGAACGGAATCCAACTTGGAGGAGTTGGAGCCTAAACAGTTGAACCATGTATACCATTAGCTTATATAAACAAGGCACGCCACCTTTTTTTTTTTGGATGAAAGGATGCACCGTACTAGTTTGTGTCTATTTCACATTCCACAAATCGTCACAGGAAGCCATATAGCTTGATTCTAATTCATGACAATGTTATTTTTGTTTTGCTCATTCCTATTTTGGACATGAAAATACTATGGAAAGTTTGGATTTTAATTAACAAGACCACACTACTAATAAAGATAGAGTTTGGTGCCAAATAATCTGACTCTACTATCCCCAAACTTGGGTATATCAGTTCAGGTGTGGGAATGTATAACAAGGGAACCTGTCCTATTTTCATCTAAGTACAAGGCAAAATGACATTAAACAGCGTGTTGAAAGGTGAGAACTATTTCCTTGGCAATGTTCAGAAAACAGCTTGTCTTAAATACCATCAAAAGCTGAATGTATAGAAAATACTTATTTTTTAAATCCTGCTCGCCAGTCACAGAATATTTCAAGTTGCAACAATTACTATGCCACGTAATTAATCAGTTCCATTGAGCACCCTGGATATGTCCTAATCCAGTTATTAAAACTATCATCTATATGCTTGCCAAAAACTATCTGCTACAAAACACCAGGAAAACGATTTCGAGGACTGAACTTTTTAACATTATAACAATCACTAAAAAGATTCTGAGTCCGGAAAGTTCAAAATAGAGAAGTAGATTTCTAAATTTTCATCTCATGCTCACTGATTTCGTCCCTGCCAAACACAACCGTTGAATGACTAAGATGGTTAAAAAAAAAAAAAAAAGGCTGGGGAATACCTTCTTTAACTGGTCGAGCCACCTAGATGCGAACTGAAAACCGACAACGATCAAAAATATCAGAGGAGCTGCAAGCGAGCGTTGGTGTTCTTGGTATCCTTCGTCCCCCATGGTCCACTATCCTAATATCCCTCCTGATTCGATTTTCAACTTCCAGGCATGTAAACGAAGATTGATTTGGATGACGGACGCTGAATTCTTCTTTCAGTTTACTTTTCCCTTCTTTTTTTATCAGGCAAAATTATTTTTAAAATAAATTAATGATTTGCTCAATTATTTATTTTAATTTAACCCATAACTCATATATTCTCTAAATTTAGTTATTAAAAATTTGTCCCTAATTAATTTGATCTTTTAATTAAAAAATTAATTGGTAAATATTAAAAAATATTAATTTAATTATTAAATAACAAATCATATCTTATTTAATAAAAAAATAAAATAGAGCACATCAAATTTATAAATTATATATAAAAATAAAAGTGATATATTAGTTTTTTGAATAAAATATTTAGTTATATATTCTATTTAAATAAATACTTAAAATAGTTATATCTTTTTAGTTCGATCAAGTACTTTGAATAGTTATAAATACAACTATATATTTATTTAGTTTGAAACTTTAAAATACAAAATTAATTGAATATTTTAGCTTGAAGCACAAGTCTAAATATTTAAATATTAAATATTATATACATTAATATATATCTCATATCAATATATATTTATTTAATTTAATTATATTATTCTGACTCTATTAATATATTATGAATATTTTTTATTTTATTTGACGTGAAATTTTTCTATACGTATATATAACAAACTATTCAATAACACTCCACTAATTTATAATATCATAATATTATGCATAACAAATAGTATCTTAATTTAATTTAAACTTTCTTTTAATGTATATACTTTAAATGTTTAACAAAATTATTAGTATCTTAAGATTTAAACCAAAATTTTATAAATTCAAAACTGAAAGTATAACACACATACATTATTAAGTTAGAAGTTCTAATAACTTTCTTTTATACTTTTATAACCTTGTACAAATCTTGATTTATTGAATATATACAATATCAACCCTATTTAATTATTGCTTGAAGTAACACCACTTCAATGTTTATATAAGTAAAATTTGTTATTATATCTCTGTTACTTCAAATATCTAATAATTTTATTAAGATTAACGTTGATCTCTTTTCATAACACTATGTATTATAAGAATTATTGACCATTTTAACAACTTCTTAACACTTCGTAAATATAATACAAGATAAAAATAGAGCTTTGAAATACAAATTTTAGTACATAAAACAACACAAAATTTTTTATTACCAATTAAACTTTTGTTGTCAGAGTGAATATTAACTCAAAGTTAGATTCACATTATTTGAGTTTTATCTCAAGGATTTTAGCTTTATTTTCTTATATGTTTGTTGTATTACATTTCTTGATAGTATTTTATAATTAATGGATTAGCTAAAATTTTACTTGATCGTACATACATTATCGTCTTAACCTCATTTGTAACTAACTCTAATATAGGCATACTTTAAACTTATATGTCTTGATTTCTTATTATGAACTAGAGACATTATAAATTTACTATTACATACTATGGAAATGGCTAACACTTATTTTCTAACATCTATTAATGCAATAAACTCAAATTCTATAATAAAATGAGAAATACAAATTTTTTTTTTAATTCTCAATTTATGACACCATATCTCAAAGTAAAAATTTATCACGGGGTAGAGTTATTAATATATATCCTTCTAATATAAATAGAAAACTTGAATAGCAAAATGCTTTATTCTTTTAAGATATATTAAGTACTTTAATATTTATTTTTCAATGACCATTATTTGGATTCCTAGTGAACTTTGAAAGATTACAAGCAACTGGCTTAGTATAATGCATTGCACACATCATACTACCCATTATAATTGTATACATTTATCATATTAATATATGCTTATTTTATTTTATCACAGATTATATTAATATATTAATAAAAAATTATTATTTAATGTGAAACTATTTCACACTTATATATTACAAACTATTTACACATTTTATCTCTAAAGTCAAAATGACTATATAAGACTAATATAAATCAAGTTCGATTTTTTTTATCTTGAGACCAACAAAGAATAAATTATTATTTTGACATTGAAAATACATTTCCTCGTAATTTAATATTTTAGTCTTTACTTTTTTGTGTGCCTATATTAGTTCTTGTTTTGACTTTAAAAAATATTCTTTATAGATTAAATTATTTAAAAAATATTGTTTAAAAGATATTATTAAGAAATCAATCTTCATCAACGTCCTCCCATGTCCAAGAAAACTCTTGGCCAATAGCTTTCTCAGCCTCCGGAGTATGATCATTTACAATTCCAAAGAACTTGTGAACATACTCCACGATCTTGTTCTTGATCCGATCTGCTATCCCCTGGTTCAAAAAATCAAGTAGGCCCTTCACATTCAGATAATACGTGGCCAGAAGCAATTCCTTTATTGCATCATTGTCCAATTTCTCAGGTACTCATTATCGTATATACCCTAGTCTCCACTATGAACTTACCGTATTTCTCACAGCCAAGAACTATTTTCTCGTTCTCATTGCACTCTTTGGCCTTTTCTTTGAACTCCGTGTGCGTCTCGATGTAGTCAATGATCTTTGTACACATTGGGAAGAGGAATGCATGCTAGATTCTTTGCTATCATCGTCCTCTATGAACGATGTCAAAGTCTCCATCTCCATCGCTACCTCCACATCAACTTGGAATCTTCTTGGAGCTCGAGGGCACGAGTTGTAAATCCATTGTTGTTGCAAAGAGAGAAGTAAAGAATGAAACTGCCAAAATGTGAAATGTTGAAGTGAGAGGGACAAGTAATCTGAACTGATTTTATATAGAGGGGACACAGTCATTGTGGCTGAAACGACGTCGTCCCGTTATTTCAGTTTGAAATGAATTAGATTTTTTCAAACTCTCCTTTGCATCTCCTGTGTTTTAATTTTTAAAATATAATATAAAAATATTTATTATATTTTAAAATAATAAATTAAATAATAGATAATTTTTTTAATTTTTTATTATAACTTATCATTATTTTTATTTTTTTATATTTTTCTGTCTCATATTTTATTGGTTGTTCTAAATTCTAATCTTGGGAGCATGGTGCATGAATGGAATCAACGCAGGGAAGGGGAAGTTACCTTCCACATAATATTAAAATATGTAACCAATTAACCATGCATTAAATAAAAAATTATTTTCTTTGTATCTAAAGTATCAAAAAATTTTCTTTTCCGCAATTTGATCACCCATTAACGACTCTTTGGATTTTTTTTTTGAGAAAAATAACTAAATTTGTTAGTCTTTTCTAAGAAAATTTTCTTATTCCACTACCCATGAAAAACATTTTAAATGAGAATAATTTTTTTAATTTAACTTGTTTAATTGTATAGTTCTTTAAATAGTTTATTTTTATTATAAGTGTCATGATGCACCTGAGATACTTGTTAATTTTGTCTTTAGTATCGAGATTCATATATACTAGATAATATCAATTAAATATAAGATAGATATAAAAAAACAAAGATTATTTATATGAGATTTGACGTAAAAGTCAAACTTCATTTAATAGCATAATTTTAAATGTGTGTTAAAATAATGTTTATTTTCATAATTAAAGGTAAAATCAAATTAAATTTGAAATTTGTTATGTTACTATTTTTTTAATAAAAACCACCCGTCTATCCTAATCTAAATTGATAGAGGTAAAATTAAATAAGTTCAATTGGTTATGATAACTAAATTGAATAATTTTTGTTCAACCTTATTATTTAGAAGAAGTAATTTTACGAACTTGACCTTCAGCCTCCGTAACAAAAATTCCAACAGTTGTGGTTCTCAAACACCAACGCACCAAGGGTACGTTGGTCATTCGATAATTTATAAACCAACAAACCATGCTCGCGTGTCCAGATCTATACTGTTCAAGGCTTAAACGATTGATCAGTACTTACGAGTAAACGCAAGCTATGTCAAAGGCAAACACAAGAGCGAGTGGCGCGAGAGCACATGGATCGATGACGTGTCAAAACTATATGAAATTCCCGCCTAAACCCGGACTTCAATTCTCTTGTGATTCAAATTCAATTCCGATGTCTTCTCTTCTTATCCTTATCGGGTTAGACTCACATGCACTAGTTCAAGCACATATCCTCTCCTCTCTACTCTTTCGGAAACCCTAAGTTCAACGTGACTCGGAACCCTTTCGACTCTGACTCAGGCCAAGTTTTACAGATTCACAACTCGTCCCGATCGATTTTCATCGTTGCTCTGCAGAATCATCATGCCTAAAGCGAAAGCCGTCTCGAAAGCCGACGAAAATGGGTCAGTTTCCTCGTGGTTTTATACTTTCTACTATTTGTTTCGGACTTGTGGTTTTTTCATAACTTGGAGTGACTTTGATATGAGTTGTGTAATTCTGCGTTCAATTTGTAACTATTTATCGGTTTTATTGTTTTTGTTGTTGATAATTGTTTGTTGAGTGTGTTAGGTTGAAGCGTAAGGGCGCTGGAACCGGAAGGAAGCGGTCGAAGAAAGCTGCAAAGGATCCAAACAAGCCGAAGAGGCCTCCTAGTGCTTTCTTTGTGTTTATGTACGAATTATTTTGTTGATTTTCAAATGCGTATTCTTATATTATTTTACCGTTAATTGAAATATCATGTTTGTCTATTGTGGTTGTATATTCTTGATTGTTACTGTATGTTAATGTTATGTTGTAATTATGATCACAGGTCTGAGTTCAGAGAGCAGTATAAGAAGCAGCATCCAAACAATAAATCTGTTGCAGCTGTGAGTTTATTAATCCATCTATCATTTTCACTTCACGGTCTCTTCGGAAGTTTGAAATTCTTAATCGTTGTTTTATGTGAAAATGCTTTAGGTCGGCAAAGCTGGTGGAAATGAATGGAAATCGATGTCTGATGCTGTAAGTATTTATTTTCCTTTCAAACAACGGTGTTGTAGATGTTTGATGTTGGCTTTGATAACTTCATATGATTTAGATAAAAACAGTCTAATGATACAAGTTGCTTCTTTATTTTATAATCAGGAAAAAGCTCCCTTCATTGGTATTGCAGAGAAGAAAAAACAGGAATACGAGAAAAGTATTCAAGCTTACAATAAGAGATTGGTGATTGCCTTCTTTTTCCCTCTACCGTTCTATTGCTTGTATCGGTGTCTACTTTTTATTTATTCACACTGAGATTTTCTTTCTTTTTATACTTTTGGGTATAATTAAACACATTTGAACTTACAATGTACTAGGATGAGGGCAAAAATCTTTCAGAGGAAGAAGAGTCTGATAAGTCAAAGTCGGAAGTCAATGATGATGACAAGGAGGAGGTAATGACATGCTATCACTAATATTTATTGTTTTCTGCTAAGGTAATTCTAGTATGTTGATTTTGTGTTTTTGTTTTCTGTAGAAGGAAGAAGACGATGAGTAAAGACAATGATGGTACAGGAAAATAGGATGGAATATGATACTTTTGGATAGGTTCGGTTAGATTGTTACACTTCAACTTTTAAGCCCACAGCCATTTATGATAAATAGTTTCTTATGCTGCATTTTCTAAGTTAGATTAGAGTACAATCGATTAGGTTCAGCACCATGATGCTGTACCTAAGTCAAATCTTCATCATCAATAAAGACGAATTTGCTACGATGCAGTCTAATTTTCGTACGAGTTATATTTAAATGCCGTTGCTTTCCTTGAATTAGGGAGTTTCCGATTCCATTCATTGCCGAAATAATGAAGCCATTGATGGAGTATGTCTAATGCCATTAGGTTTAAACGAGATTTTAAATTACATTTAGAATCTTTAATATTGGAACCAGATGGTTTTGTTCGATTTACTCTATTAAAGCAATAAGCTTTTATTAAACTTAATTTTAGTTGGTAAGCTTAAAAAAATTTAGATGTACATTGTGTCACTGTATTTAAACATTAGCTAATAAAATTTAACTATTTGTTTTTATTTTATTTGTTGAAATAAAAAGTCTTGAATAAATATAATTAGTTAATGTATAAATAATATAGTACAATTTATATGGCTAAATGTTTTTTTGAATTTTTTATATACATATTTTGTATCATATCATTTGGACATTGATAAATAATATTTATTTAATTTTTCATATTTTAAAGGATAAAAACAATTTTTATATTTCTAAATTTTATATTAATTTTTAATTTTATTTTTAAAATTTGTTTATTGTTAATTTTGTTTCATGATTTAACATCATTTAAATTATTAATAAAAATAGTTGATGTAATGTTTGATGTGTATATTTTTTTTGATTTAATATTTTAATTATATATTTAGTGTTAAATATATTTTTAACTCTTTTAAATAATTCAGAATTTTTCAATAACTAATGTAACATTTGATGTATATATTTTTATTGATTATATATATATTAAAATTTAAAAAGTTACATCAAATTATGAAATAAAATTATACAAGTAGATAAAATAATATTTTTATTTATACACTATTAAATTGTTATATTATTGAATAGTTTCTATTGAAGTAAATTTATTGATTTTGTTAAAATTACGATGCACTAAATCTGTAGATGATAAAATTTTTCATTAAAGTTGTTAAATTTTATCTTGTGATTAAATTTATAAAGTAAAAGTATAAAAGATATGTAAAATATTATATTTTTTCTTCTTTAAACCATGACATAATATTATTATTATATAATGAGTTATTTTATTCATCAATTGTTTTATATATAATGAAATTTTTTTTATGTGAATGTAAGGGTTTTATAATGAGTTTATAATGAGTAAAAATTTTTTGTATTGGTTAATCTCTTGTAATTTAATTATAGATGTATCTATTATTATAAAATAATTACTTGTAATTTAAACTTATATATATTATAAGTGATTTTATATAAATTTGTTTATTGTTAAAGTTTATTATGAAAAGAAATTTATTAAAAAATTAATTTTAATATATGTTGGCGATTGTACAAGTTGATAAGAGAAATGTGATGTTAATAAATAAAGTTATTAAGAAATTATAAATTATTTGAAAGAGTTGTGGATGTATGTGATAATATTTATAAATTTTAAAAATATATTTAATAATAAAATATATAAATAGAATATTAAATCAGCAAAAATATATACATTAGACATTATATCAATTATTTTTTTTAATGATTTAGACAACATTATAAAATTAATTATAATTTAAAATTTTAAGGACAATTGAAAAGAATAAATTTTAAGAATGAAATTAAAAATTAATATAAAATTTAAGAATATAAAAGACGTTTTGGCTTATTTTAAAATAAGGGATTCACATGATAAATAAAATAAAAATAAATAGTTAATTTTTATAAACCAATATACAAATGTGATGACAAAACATGTATACCTACAAAATTTCTATTAGGATCTAATTGAATGTTCATAATAATCAATTTTTTGTCATAGGCCATTTATTACAACTTGTATTAGACTTGTCAAAAATTTAAATTAAGTTATATTTATTTATTTAATAAAAAATTTTAATTAATATATTAAAATTATTTAGTTAAATAAATTAAACTTAAAAATTTAATATTTGGTTCATTAGGTCCATGAAAAATTTGGTTAATAATAAAATATCATTTTATATAGTATATATATATTTTATTTGTAAAAAGATATATTGTAATCATATATAATTTTAGTAAAAATTTAACAAAAATATAAAAATTTATTCATCATAAAATTTATAATATATATCAATTTATATAATATAATACATAAATATAGTATAGAAGTTTAGAGTTGTGTTATTAAGTATAATTTTTATGTGTATATAAATATATTTTATATTTATAGTATTAATTTTTCTTTTTATTTATTTATTTGTGAAAATTGTTGACTTATTTTTTGGTAAGGAATACCAAAATACAACAAACTAAGGCCTAGAAAGAAAAAATTTTGAGGCAAAATCAGCAAAGAGAGGAAGTGGGAGTTTGAGGAGAGAGTCTGCCTATAAGTAAATGTCAAAAGAACTATGAATACATAATTTAACAAAAGCATTAACATAGAATTTGATTTTTTGAAAGATATGAACAATTTTATAATTAGAGTAATAATCCAAAAAAGTTCGTACATCTTAAAGAAGAATTCTCACTTGTAATTTATTTTAAGTTGAATATTGGATTTTATTTCAATAGATTGTTAAAGAATACACGAATAGTTATTATTACAAAGTTGACAGAAAAAAGATAAGAAGTATCATAACTCATAATGAAAGTTGACGTAAGTACGTTCCAATAAAAATCAATATGTTTTCCAAATTCTTCTTCAGCAAATACAAGACTTTCCGAACTCTAAATATTGCATCAATGGTACCAACACAGCCGAACTTCCGATTCCGGCAGAGAATGTAACTGTGAATTAATTAAAATGCATATATAAGAGAAAAATAAAATGTATAATCTATGAGAAATCCAAAATCTAAGAAAATAAATAAAATTGGATTAATTTTTTTTTTGTATCTAATTTTCTTGTAGATTTACAATTAAGCAACAAACTTAGAAATCGAAAAAATTACACCAATATCTCTTGAGATTTTAAAACTTACGGTGTCTCAATATGACGATTAATTATTAGATTAATGGCCTCAGTTTAGTGGATTCAATCGTAACATAAACATGGTTCAAATCTTTAGCCACGACTAGGTCTTGAAGGATCGAGATTAGCTCTACAAACAAAATGAAACTCTAATCAAGAAAACCTGAAAGTTAGCAACTCACTTGCCATCTTCATCAGTGATTAAACCTCCCATAACGTTTGGAAAAATTAAACATATTTTTTAAGTTTTAAAAATTATATTTGATACTCATAAAATTTGATATAATGTTACACAAATTTATCTTTTAATTTAATTTTTGTTAATAAGATTAATATTTTTTAATACTGCATTTATTGTTACATTAAAAATAAAATTACAATCTTATTTGACACAAAATGTCATGTTTAACAATATAAAATAAATTAGAAGGGAATAAGTGTATTGTTTTAAACCAAAAGCATGATAAGTATAATTTAACCAAATTTTTAAAAAATAAGTATAAGTTAATCTTAAAAAAATTTCAGTCGTTACAATACTTTCTATGTTTAATTTTTTACAAGTATATTCTTATTCAAAATAATTTTATTTAAAATATTATTAAACATTAAATATAAATATATATTTTAATAAAAATTTAAATCTTAATTTACTGTATTATATCGTGAGAAGTTAATTTTTTTTTATTTAAATATATTTTATATAATTTTTTTATTAAATTTTTAAATTAAAATGATACGTATTTAATTTATACAATTAATCTATCGTATGGTTAATTTTTAATTTTTTTTTTATATTTTATTTTAATTAAAAAATATAATAATAAAAATTTTAAAAATTAGTGTAATCCTTAACTACATCCATCCAAAGTTGATTGCATGACATACTTTAGACAACAAAGAAAAAGAAAAAGTTACTCAAAAATGGAGAGCAGTAATTGTAATTGGTATTTGTGTGTTTGCTTGTGGAATTGCGTATTTTGGGGCACTTACCGTTCTAGAACCAGGACCAATCGAAATTCTGTGACATTTATATATAATTATAAACACAAAGATCTTCGATTTTCCTCATCCCCCGGATTTTCTTCCCCACAATCTCTTCTCTTTTCCTCTCTGAAAACCCTAATTATACGTAGCCGTTTATCCCTCTCCCTTTCAGACTACTCAACAAGATCAGGTACTTGTGCACCTTCTCCCTTGTCAATGGCACTGCCTTTGAGTCCGCTGTCATCCTTCTTGTTGCGAAATTTCATTCAACCACCTTTCAGTTCTCATGGATTTATATAATTCTGTTGGATCGAGATTTCAGCACCCTTGGTTGTTAATTGTTATTGATTCTTATTCTTTGCCATCTGTGATTGTTAGAAATTGTTTCGGTAATTGGGGTTATGCAATATGAAACTCTTCTATTCTATGCGTGAGTTTGGCGTCTCAATATCTGAATCAAACCTCTCTGCTGTCTTCGATCTTTGATTCTGTTGCTGAATTATGTATCCATACTGCTCTGTTCGGATGCTGAGAATATTGTTTGGAGCTTAAATTGACTTCGATCTTTTTTTCCTTTTCCTTCTTTTGTTTTTAGGAAAACAAAGCCGTGCTATGAGTCCAATTTCTTCTTCTCACGGAGGAGGGTTCGTAACAATCCAACAAAGGACTGGCTTGGCTACTGATCGAATTGGTCTTGACTTTGTCTAGGGTTTGTAAAGGATCTTGTAGGTTATTCAATATCTTCATTTCGTTAGCGATGTGGATTTGGATTAGTGAATTAGATCGTCAAAGGTGTGATCATTGTGGTTATGAATGTCAATAGAGCAGATTTTTTTTATTAATGTGAAGATTTATTTGTAATTCCTGAGTAATAAATTAAATCTGCTAGAGGAGCATGGACAACGTGTGTGATGCTAATCACTTGGATGCTGATGTTCTTTTGCCTCCTCGGAAGCGCCTTCTTGCTGGATTGAAAAAGCAGAATTCAGATGGTGATGCTTCTGCCTCTCCATCTCCGGTGGCTGTTTCTTGTGTTATGGCTTCTGAGGTTGCTTCTTCTTCTTCTTCCTCTTCCTTTTCAAGTGTATTCGAAGCCCGGCTTAAGCATTTATTGAGTTCTCATTCTAATAACCCTAACCTTACACCTGAGGAGATTGTGGAGGCCTCACAAACAGCAGCAGCAACTGCAACTAAGGTTGCTGATGCTGCAAGAGCAGCGGCCGAAGAGAAAGCAGCAAGAGCAGCAGAGGCAGTTGCTGCAGCCAAGAGCGCTTTAGATTTGGTTGCCTCTTTTTCTGAAGAGGCAGTCAGCAAGGAAAGAAATCTGAAAAAGAGCAAGCTAAAGAAACATCTCCCAGTTCAGCTGTTGTACAAAAAAAACCAACCTATTGAAAATTGTAGGAAAGATGAAGAATTAGCCCGTAAGTTACACCGAGCCATGAACAGCTCTCCTAGAATCTCAAAAAGTTCTCCAAATTCAGACTCAAAAGGGAATAAGCACAAGAAGCCTAAAAGCTCTTCAAGTTTTGAAATAACTGAGGTCTCTGACGCTGGTATGACAGTTGGTCAAGATTGCTTATCTTTGAACAATGGGCATGCAGTAGTAGGCAAAAATGGTAATGAAGGTTCCATCCAAGAGGTATGCTCAAGTAAGGAAGATAAAAAGGGAGGAAGGTATGATAGATATAGCCAAATGGAGATAGATAATGGGGAAGCAGAGTCAAGCCAGTCAAAAGATAAAATCTGTGAAGAATTGTCTCCCACAGGTAAGAAAAGGGGAAGGGTGAAGCTTAAAAAGTTGCCCTTAAGCATTTGCACATCTAAAGATAAGGCACAGCCAAAGGAAGAGATAAGAGGTGAAAGCTCACCTTTGATTGATATGAACACAGACAATCATGCCCTTGTGAATATACCTTTGTTTCAAGTGGAGTCATCCACCGACAGAGTGATGCCAATTGAGGCTACATCAATCTGGAAATGCCAGGAGTTCAAGGCACCAGCATGTATCAAACAAAATAAAGTTGTGCAGTCATAATATTCAAGTTACATTGAGATGAATGGAGGCTACTGTGATAGAAGTTGATAGCTGAGGTAGGAATTATGATGCTTTTTCTTTCTTTCTTTTTTTTTTCTTCACATAAATGGCCTTTATGTTATTGTTCATCTGTTTTTTTTTTGGTAATG
The DNA here is from genome assembly GCA_031216115.1 of Senna siamea. Taxonomy (NCBI): domain Eukaryota; kingdom Viridiplantae; phylum Streptophyta; class Magnoliopsida; order Fabales; family Fabaceae; genus Senna; species Senna siamea. The sequence continues at coordinate 18,094,510 of CM062358.1, forward strand.
AATTCCTACTGACTAAATGTATATTTAGATTGTTAGTTTCTTGTTATACTTTTCTCAGTTTAAAGTTGTGTTGCTTTAATTGAAAACAAAACTGGAGGTTAGATTGAACAGCTTTTGCATTGTGTTGCATTTTCTATTCCACATTTGTTTCAAGAATAGTATATAGTATAGTGAAATTCTGAGTCTTTTATTTACACATTTTACTGAGCTGCTTAGTTTCTTTAAATAGTGTTTTTCCGCCGCTTCAATATTAATAGGGTAATTAATAATTCAGTGAAAAGGAGATCCAGCTATTAATTTTTTAGTTGGTTCAAGATATTCCACTTAATGAATAAATTGCACTACGATTAATTAATGAATATAACTTACGACGAAATAATTACTCTTTGTCGCAGCAATGTTTCTTCAATTATTAGTATAGTTAGGGGCATTAATGATCCACTTCTAGCATTTTGAATCAGGAAGGGTTTTGTTTAATGGGTTTTTTCATCTGATTAGTTGATAAACCTATCCTATGTATCGCACTTTATTGCTTTTAATGTAATTCCACCGTTTACCCCAAAAAATAAAATGACATAGGTTGTTTTCTTAAAAAAGCTTGGTTTTATTTGAAATTTGAACTCTAATTCTGTAACTGTAAAGTGTAGAGACAGCCCCAATATTATTGAACCAAGTTTATAATGTTAACCTGGCATTTCAAAATATTAACTGTAGATTATTTATATGGTAGCCATTACATCTGATTTCCAGTCAATTTTTTAATTTCTTTGTATATCAAAATTTTTCGGGTTAATTTAAATTTTTTTGGATTCATTTTATTTTTAAATTGCTTAATTTAGGTAAATTTTCCAAAATTAAATGATTGTTAAGATAACTCTATTTTGGATAAAACTTGCCTAAACAATATTATTTTAGAAAAAAAAAACGCCGCAAAATAATAGTTGTATAAACTGATTTATTTTAAAGAATTAAATTTAAAAAGTTGTATCTATAATTAAAAAAAATATTTTTTTAAAAACTAAATTATGAATTTAGTCTTAAAAATATTTGAAGTCCATCGAAGCTTAACCAATGATTTGGTAATTTTAATGTCAACTCTTCACGTCGTTGGCTGAATTAACTTTGGGAAAGGCTTTAGAAACTAGTCCGCATTAAAAAAAAATGCTATATTAATGAGCTGTCAAAAAGTTTATTTCTACTCTTTTAATGTTTTTAGTATTACGCTATGTATTCATGTAAATTATATTTTATTATGAATATTATGAAAAAAAAAAATGCTTATAAACATACACGCATTTGAACATCCATCTAAATCTAATGGCTAATAGTCAGGCACTCCAGGATTCTATGGTTGATATATTGCATTTGGAAAATATTTTCGAATCTGTGAATTCTAATATAAATTTTTCATATAATAATAATTAAGTAAATAAAATTGATAATAATATGATTTTAAAAAATAATTTAATATAATTTAAATTTTTTATAATTATTAATTTTAACTGAACATATATTTTTTTAACTAAATTTTTAATACGTGGCGGGTGGATATATATTGTATATAAGAGCATAATTCTGCTTTATAGATAAACTAGTTCTTGTTTAAAGTTGATGTGAAATTTTAAATATAGTTTTATAAAAAGCATTAAAAAAAGACATAATTAATGTTTCAAAAAAAAAATCTCTAATAAGTTATTTTTTTAATGCTTGAACAATAATTTTTACCGCAAGTTATGGAGAAGAAAATATATAAAAATGGCATTGCAATTAATATTGTCTGAATGAATGAATAATTCTAAATATTTAGTGTTATAAATGGTTAATTTTAATAAAATTTTTAATTTTTAAAATTAATTTCATTAAATATATAAAGTAATTTGATAAAATATGAAATATAAAACTAAGAAATTTATCTGCATAATCATATAAAAATTATAATTAAATTTTGATTATAATTAAGAAAAAAGAATAATAAAAAAAGATATAGAGAGACTTGGATCATATAAAAAGAGAAGCATAAATTTGTAATTAAAAATTGAAAACGAGGGTATTTGTGTCTTAAAGTAGTTTGGTAATTTCTTACTTCTTTCTCTTAATTGAATTAAAGTAACATGGGTCAAAGACAACCAAAAACTAAAATAAATATTTTGTTTCAAAGATAAGCTGAATATTTTTCTCCAAAGTCAGGGAAAAAAATGTAGATGAGTGCAAAAAAATAATTTTAAAACTTTTATTAATTTAAATATATAATTTTTTGACAACAAATTAAATTATTCTTGTAGTGTTATTTTTTTACTTAATTTTTAATTAAATTTTTATAATTTAAAATTTTATAATTAAATTTGTATGATTTAATAAATTTTAAATTAGATTATGTTGTCAAATTTTTATTAAAATTATATTAAATTTTGTTTATATTATCAAAATACAATCTTTTAATACTCTAAGAATATATAATTTATGTCGATATAATTTATATAAGATAAAATAAATAAATTATTTAAATAAATAAATTTATAATATTAAAATAATATATCATTAAAATTTAATAAAATAATAATAAAAATTTAAATTTTAAAATTAAATTGAAAATTAATTAAATTAAAGACTTAATTATAAATTTGAGATGACAATACAAAACGTGAATTGTGCCAAGCACTGTGCAAAATAGAGCGGAGATTTCTATGCGTACCAGAAGTTGTGTGAAATTTCCTCATGAATGAGGATACCAAAATGGTTTTAGTTGCCCTATTTGTTTGCTCTTATGCCACGTAGGCACAAGGTGATGACATTGATGAGTTTTTTTCTTTTAATTTTTAAATACAATTTAATTATTTATTATATGAATCTTCTAACTTAAAATAAAAAATTAAATAAATATTATTAATTAATTTATAAATAATATAATACAATCTATATACTTAAAAACTTTTTATTTTTTCTACCTTGGATAGCGACTCTTAGTTAATTTGATAGTTTTATTAACATAAGGTACAAATAAATTACACAAAAAATGTTAAAAAAATGTTTAAATAATTTATAATTTATAAATTTAATGTTTTATTATTCTTATTGTTGAATAAGATATAACTCTTCTTTTAATATTTAAGTCAGTATTTATTAATATCATTATTAGTTAACTTTTTATTCATATAATTAATTAAAAGACTAAATTAATTTAGAATTAATTTTTTAAAATTAAATAAAAATATTTTATCTTTTAAAAATTAAATTATTAATTTACTCAACAAATTACACTAATCTTGAAAGTTTGAATGGCCAATTGCCAACTTTGTAAAAGATGCACAAACAGACAAACTTTAAATTAAAAAGGATTAAGTAAATTTTGACCGAATAATAATTAATAATCAAGCCAAATAATTTGTAAAAGCTCATTATTAGCTATTTGTCATTCAAAAACTAATCCACATTGTAAATGTACATGTCACACATCAACAGTGTTATTTACGATTTAGTTTTTGAGATATGTATATTTTATATTTAATTTTTAAAGATAAAATATTTTATTTTAATTATTAAAATATTAATTTTTACTTAATTTAATTCTTTGATTAATGTAATGAATAGAAAGTTAATTAGTAGTAATTTGTAAAATACAACATATCAAATTTACAAATTACAAAATATAAATCTAAATTATACATTTTGACAATATTTAATTTGTAAATTTAATGTATTTATTTATTTTTATTGTTGAATATTACTTAATTTATTATTTAAGAGTCTAGTTAACATCCATTAACGTCACAGTTAACCATTCATTCATCCCATTAATATAAGAATCAAATTAATTATGAATTAATCTTTTAAAATTTAAATTAAAATATTTTATTTTTGAAAAATCAAATTGAGAGAACACGTATCTTTTAAAGATCAAATTATTAATTTACTATAAAATAAAATAAAAAATTTCAATTCTTTTGTTATCTATTATAAATTTTTACTATTATTATTTTCTCTCTTTTGTCTCTACATATCATAAATTATATTTTATATGATATAATATATAATTTTAAAAGCTAATAATTAAAATTCACACCAACCATTATAATATAAATAATTATAATTATAATTGAAGCAATAGTATAAGTATGACAACAAATGTACAAGACATTCAGGATATCCTGGTATTCAGTCCCTACTTGCAACCTAAAAACATTCTTTCAATCCGCATTAGTTGCTCCAAATTGTTTGCTTCCAATGGCTATCTCAAATCACAGATAACTAGGCCACACAAAGTACCCAAAATAGAATCAGCAAATTTACTTCTCCATGTGCACATTCCCTCTAGGCTTTGACAACTTCATTTGGATGAATGTCAATAAGAGTTAGAACATGTAGAGAGGAAAATATACACGTAAAATTCTTCTGTCAAATGACTCTGGATGGAAAAAATTCTTTACATCTTTGTGTAAGTTAACCCAAAAAATAAATAAATAAAAACTTGAACAAATAAAAATATGAATCACAATCCATAGATCATTATATGTGGAAGGAGGGGCTTAAAAATGCTGGAACTATGACTGTGTCATTGTCAAACACCTTTCTTCCCTTCACTTTCTCACATTGGTTTCTTATGGTTGCTCGTCCCAACTATCAACCTTTTCCAAACTACATTCATTTCTCATTACTTGGAGTTGGCTTGACATTAAGCCATGGGTGTTGCAGGCACTGCTCTGCAGTTGGACGCTTCTCTGGTTGAAAATCCAGAAGGGGTAAAAGAAATTCAGAAAACTCACGAGCATCATTCTCTGAAAATTTATATTTATCAATCAAAAATTTGTCTAGTGGCCAGAACTTTAGCCTCCTAATTCTTTTTAGATCCCCATGCCTGTCAAAGAAATCCTTGGATTTTGCTCCAGTAATAGCAACCTGCAACCCACAAACATTAGGTAGCCAGAATGGCCATTCAAGAACTATGTCAAGACTGTAGAAATGTACTCACCTTCCGGGGCATCTTTCCAAGGAGTTCCATCATCAGGGCAAGGTGGTCCTGATACCAACATAATACACAGTATTAATATTCCAACATACAAATGTAATCAATCTTATGTGTAGACAGACTGGCGTTCCCACATTAAGGAAATCATAGCTGATGTTTAGTTTACCATTTACACTAAGAATGTCTCAGCAAAAGTAATAATATCAGTGCATTTATATTACAATACAATAATAATAATTTATCTTACATTATATAGTTTTGAGCCTTTCGTCTCTTTAATTTCCCAAACCATATAATATATGATATCGACATATGAGAAGATAGAGTTATGAGAGAGTGAAAAGTTATTTAATTTCTTACTTATATTTAAAATTAAATTTAAAAAAATTTGCATCCACTTCAATGCATGCCAATCCACTAGTAATAATAATAATAATGACTCTGACTGACATTTTTTGAAGGTATTACTCTAATTAATAACATCTACATTGTAGACAATGCCTTACCATGGGAATCCTCTGGTTTGAAGCCCATGCATAACTTATCTAAATTCATTCGAAAGTTTTTTCTCGTTTGAATGCATGAGCATATAATTTCTTTTGAACCCTCTAAAACTTGTAAACCCATATATTAAATTATATAATCATCTAATTAATTTATATTGCAGTTATGGCAAGCAAATCTAAGATAATCACCAATGAGCTTATGCACAAACAATAATCATAAATTCTATCGTGCCTACTGGATAAAATAGGGAACTAAATTCTCTCATAATAGATAACAAGCAAGACCATCATACCTCATCCTCACAAAAACCTTGTCCAGTCTTTGGCGTAAACAACATATCGCCAGTGGCAAGCTCAAAAGCAATGCAAGCAAAAGACCACATGTCAACAGGGAGGGAATACCCAGCCTGCAGTATAACTTCAGGTGCTCTGTACTGCCTTGTCTGGATTTCTTCTGCAAATGGCTTATTGGCCCAGCATGCATTTCCAAAATCTACTATCTTGCATTTCACATCAATTCCATTAATATTTCTCTCAGATTTGGAAGCCTCTCCTGTTCCTCCCATTGAAGATCTTCCTGATATTTTAGCAACTGCCCTCCTTGCGCTTCTTTTCAACTTCTTCTCAATAAGACTTGAAACTCCACTATTTATATTTCCCTCTGGCCTCTCTAGAATTGGGCTTTGTCCTGATCTTACTGGGTCTTTGGCAGGATCAATGGTGGAAGTGAGAAGAACGTTTTCCGGTTTTAGGTCAGAGTGGATTATACCAAGTTCTCTATGCAAGTAATCCAGACCAATCAAAATGCATTTGCAAATTTCTTGAAGTTTATTCATTGGAAGGCCTTTGTAATGGTTATATCTGATCAGACGAAGCAAGCTATCACCAAGGAACTCAAGGACCATGCAATGGTGCTGCCCATTTGGACCAGAGTGCTTAAAGTGGTCAATCAACTGGGTAAGACACTTTGAATTTGAAGGGTCACCCTCAGAAATGGCTGAAAGAACACTGATCTCATGAAGGGCAGCCTGAGAAAACTGGGATGCACTTTTCTGGATCTTGAGAGCAACATATGTCTGAAAACCACAAACTTTAATTAGAAAGGATTTGTGAAAAAAAAAAAAATACTGGTCCATGCACTTCTCTTCATGCAATATAGATGCATGAAAAAAACAGATGAGTAAAAGATAATGCTTGGACATAATTCTTGCAACAGTGCATAAAGGACTGTGTTTAACTGAGGCACCACCTGACCTGGATCAACTGACAGAGAGTATGTAATAGAAATTAAGCTTATTCTATCTATCTTCTGTTCTTCTTTCTTTTAGCCCTTTCTCTATTTAAAATCAAGCATAAATTTAAATTCTATATAAAAAAATTTCATAAAGTGATTTATGGTAAAAAAAAGTTGTAGATCCATACCCTGGTGATTGTTCATTTAGAAGACTCTAAATAGTTAGCTCTGACTAATCCGAATTAGAATTCAGAATGACATTGTTGCCATATGCAGCTCACTGTATACCTTTCAACAAAGCTAGTGTAATATAGATACTGAATACTCTAGCTCAACTTTGAAAATGAGCGTGACACACATAAATCCTAAGTAAGCATCAGAATATAAAAAATAAACATGCAGACAATTAAACCAGGTGAACTCATTTGAGATAATCAATTGACCATAATTGCAACTTGCAAGGTATGTGTCCATGTGATAGATGAAGACAAATACGAGTATCTGTTAAGAAAAGAAGGGGCAGTAGTGGCATAAGATGAAAACAAGATTGGTCAGCTACATATATCTATCTACAAACTAATCATTAATTAATCGAAATTCGGTTTATTGAATAGTATGCTATAAATAGGTTAGAAAAAAGCGAGAAATACATATTGAGGAATATGGATCAATAAGGTGTCGGTGGAAGGAAAGAAAAAATGAAATATAAATCAATAACAAAATTGTTCATGTCTCCAAAACTAGTGCAGATTCGAAAGGATTGCATTTAACAGAATATGTTCAAAAAAATTTCACATCTGGGATATACATCACGACAAATCAATCAAAAGAAAAACGTAGAAGAAGGGACTCAAAAAATCAAGCCGTTGAAGGAAAACAAATTCACGGTATAATAAAGATTGAGAAATAGAAAAGCGATCATCAAACATACAGAAGTGCTAGTATCGTAAGCGAGCCAGACGGTAGAAAATTGACCCCAACCTAGCTTCCTCTGTGCTATATACCTTCCGCCGGCGAACTGATCGCCAACCCTGACGGCGTGGTAGCCTCCCTTTCTGTAGGAATCGAAGCCCTCGTCCTCTTCCTCGGACCCTGATGACGACGAACAGGACATGATTGAGATTTATTATTATTGCTGTTGTTATTTTCTGATCTAATGAGAAGAAAGAAATGATTTGACTTTTGGTTGAAATTGTTATGAATTTGATGTTGCTTGAGACATGGGTTTCGTGTTTTTGTTTGTGCATAGAAATTGTTTGGACGTAGGATTATAGAGCATTGATCAAATTTGAAGCTTTATTTGTGGGGCATGTGGCATTTGCAACACAAGACACTCTTCATCCTCCACTTTCTTCTCTCTCTCTAACTTCTCTCTTTCTCTGTTTCCTCTAATTTTCTGTGAATGTGCGTCTTACATTTATGGTACAAGCCTATTTTCAAATCTCACATTCAATATTTTCACTTATACCCTTATTTCAGATTTAGATTGTTTCAATTTATGAAAGAGAAGGATTAAAATATTCAAGAGAATCCTAATTCATATAGAATAATTTTTAATTTATCTACCTTTTTTTTTTATTCCCTCTCCTACTATACTATGCACTATGTGCTTTTTCTTTTATAAATTTATTTAAAATATATATGTAATTAAATTAATATTTTAGTTTTTCAAAAATCACCATTTTCTCTATCAAGTCAAGTCTTTTAATTTAGGGTCCCAATTTTTTTCAATCAAAATTGTACCTTTTTAGAGTAATTCTTTTTCATTAATAAATAGAAGTCCATGTGACTCTTGCTTCATAATCAAGATTAGTCCAAGTGACCTTTTTTTTTTAAAAAAAGATAATTTCTTTAAAAAAATTAATTTAGACAAATTTTATAGAGCCAAATAATTTTCAAATCATATTTTAAGTGAACATTTGTTTATGCGACACTATTTTGAAAGAAAATGTCATGAATAATTCTAAATTATGAGTTAATGGACACTTGAGCTATAATAAAAGAAACATTTTGATAAAAAAATATTTAAATGAATAAATTAAAACATTTTATTTTTAAAAGATCAAATTTAAATAAAAAATCTTTTAACGAATAAATAATTAAGTTACTCATAAACTTATTTCAAATGTTAATTGTATCTAGCAACTTTTTAGACATTAATATCAAAAACAAACTTTTGACAAGTATGTAATTTGAATTTATCCTTAGAAGTCAAAGTAGAAGCAAAAATTTATTTATTTATTTTTGTTTGGCAAAAATGTTCTTAGTCTAAATCATTAAATATCATATTATTCTTACTCTTTTACATTATGTTGGCTTTACCTAACTAATACTCAATATTCCGTCTACTGCATGTTTTTTTTTTTTATTATTGGAAGAGATAACACACAAAACAAAAATAAAAAGCTAAGCTCTATGAAAAGCTCATTAGTATGACTAAATCAAGTGTCAAGTATAAATAGTAAGTAATTAACCCTTTATCTAATTGTGTAGTGAATCTCTGGACTTTTTTTTAATAACTGTTTAGTGATTAAATTTGGTACTAATACATAATTTATGTTATTTTTAATAAGTTCTATAAATTTAATTGTTTAATCTAATAGTGTATTAATTTTTCATAAACTTTCTTGGGTTTTTTCTTATATTTTAATTCATGACTAGTTTGTTGTTAATAGTCAATTTAGATTTAGGTGATATATTAGGACTTTGCATTTATCCAATTAGTTAGTGATTTGATAGGATTTTTTTTATGATTAATTTGGATTGCCCAATTTAAAATTTAATACTTAGGTATTTATTTAACTAGATGTTAGGTTCTAAGATGTTACAAATTCCATGAAAGTTAATAAATTTTAAAATGTATTGAAATATATATCAATTTTTTAAAATTTAACTTTAAAATATATATATATAACAAGAAGTGAGAAATTAAGTAAATCTTCAATTTCGTATCTTACTCTCAAATTTTTTTTTTCATATTTTTATATATTATATAATTTGAAAACTCAAAGAGATGAAACATTAAAAACCACCATAAAGCCAAAAGTTAATATATGAAAAGAGTATAAGAAATTAAATAGGATCTCATTATTTTTTGTTATTTTAAAATATAAAAATTAGTTTTTTATTTAAAAATTAAAAGAAAATTACAAACATTCAAAATATCTTGACGCCCTTTGTCCTCTTCGAAAAGCATCCCATTGCTCATAGACATACAGTGATAGATTAAGAAATGGGGTTTATCCTCATAAATTTTTTCTTTTTCAGATTTGCTTGTTATTCATCAAGTTAGTAGAACTAGCGCAATTTACACTAAGAAAGCTATCAATATAAATCGAAAACCTTGTTTTATTTCATGAATATAAATCAAAATTACTACAATGTGGGATATCAATATCATCAAATCTAACTTACATCCAACAAGTATAATGTTACAATACTTTTGACCATTTAAGTGTAACTTGAATGTTTTCTTTCTTCCCAATCAGGCTTTGGGGGTAAAAATCTCCATCAAAGAAGACCATGTTCCTGTGACTGCAACAATGAATCCAAAAACCACAATTGCTCCATCATAAACCATACATTTCCAACCCAATTCATCCTTGAATACTATACAGTGAAACAATGCAGGCAATACAAAGCTTAGTACAACACATACACTGCTTCCTACCAGAGACAGAAAATCTGCAAAATTAGGCACCAAAAGTGCCACTAAGCTTATCCCCAACACCATCAACCATCTCAGCCATAAACAGTACCTAGAATCCCAGAATCTTCTCTCTACTACTTCATAAACAGGGTTCATCATCAATGGGAAAGTGAAAAACAGATTAATAGAGAGACCCAATTGAACAAGAGTACTCACTAGTCCTTGTCCTAGATTGGTAGTGATGATATCTTTGGTTTCATTACCAAAAGCAAAGTAACCCAGAGCTCCAAATGCTCCAAACAGAAAAGAAATCACTGTCATACCCAAACCTAAGACCCTACCAAATTTCTCTTTGTCTTTAGCTTCTGATTCCAAAGGCAAAACCATTCCTATTCCTTCAAAAGCATAGACAGCTACACCTAGACCATAGAATAACACAGAGAAGCCTCCAAATGCTTCCAAAGCAGGCCTATTATTCATGAAAACAAAAACATCCTCCACCATTACTACACTCTTAGCTGCTATATCGACCCCATCTGCGATTATGCTCAAAGGAGCCAAATGAGTCAAAGTAGAAATCGAATTCAACCCCAATTGAAATGGAAAACAACCCCAAAGGAACAAAACTTTTGGTGTTAAACCTAAAATTGGGCCTGTTAGTGTATGACTAACAAGATGAGCTAGAGTATTAGAAATGAAGATAAGGTAGCTCACACAGAATCCGGCTTGAGAGAGGACGATCATGGCATCGACGGAGAATCTTCCGATGGGACCACAGATGGTGAAGCCGAGATCGCCGAAAGAGTTGATTTTGGAGAAACCAATGATGGATTCGAGCTTGCGGCGAGTGTGAACCAGAAGCATCATACAGTAATAGGTGAGAGTAGCGACGATGAAGATCATGAGTAATCCCATGACCCATCCCGTTCGCTTGAAGCAATATGGTAGACCAAGGACCCCAGCACCTACGATGGCGATGAAGATGTTGGCGAAGGTCTTGAAATTGGAGGAGAGAGGGGGTGATTTGGCGAGAAGAGGAGTGTCTTCTCGAGGGTATGGTGGTAAGGAATAGGAAGATGAGCTTGCCTGCTTCTCAAACCCCATTGGAGAAATCTGTTACTTGTACTATTTCTGAGGATGGTTCTTCAATCTCTGGTTTTGGGTTTGCAATACAGAGAAAGAAATGAGTGGGGAATCGATAAAAAATTGGGTTGAATCTTCAGCAGCTTAAACACAGTGAAGATTGCAGGAAACGGAGAGGAAGATTAGAAGATGAAAGAGAATACCGTGTTGTATTTGTATTATAATAACCAATAAAATTAGTCAAACCTTTTGTTTGAACACATTTCTCCCTATTATATAGCAGAAGAAATTTATTAAATATTATCGATTAACATATATATATATATATAATATTTATATAAAATTTTTGCCATAAAGATTTTACTTGTTTTAAGAAAACTTTGCCCCTCATCTCCTACTTTTACAAAAAAAAAAAAAAACCTTCGTCTTCAAATTTCTAAATAGGATAATTTTTATAAGAATTTTTAAATTTTGAGAATTTGTCATCCCCGACTATTGTGGTGGTGGATCATATTGAATAGAATAAGATATTGAGAAATAAAATATTTTGATATTTAATAAATTAATGTTTAAAATAATAGTTAAAACTTGTCTTCGATAAAAAAAAATCTTAAATTTTTTTGGTGTAAAAAGTTTAAAAATTTTATTCATTAGAAAATTCACAATTAATAATTTATAAAAATATAATAAAACAGGAATTTTGAAAATAAGATATTTGTAAGATTTTTAATAATATAAATTATCTAATAATATTATCATAAAACTTTATGATTTTTTTTGACATACAATACTACAAGGAAGGTAAGTAAAGAATTCTACTATGTACATGTAGCAAATTAGTTGTACTAAATACAAGTAAACACTTTAGAATTAACCAAAAAAATACAAGTAAAAAAGCCAAAATATTGAGAGAGAAAAAAATAACAAAGAAGCCAAACACTTCCTAACTAAAAGAAAATAATTGAAAAATGGGAAAGGGAGGGATTTATCCTGCAGAAACTCTAACAATCTCAAACACTTTGTTAATATTTTTCTGTAAGTGTTATTCTATTTAAGATAATTTTATTTGAGACATTATTAAATATTAAATGTAAATATTTTTTTAATAAAAATTTTAATTTTAATTTTTTATATTATAAAAAATTAATTTTTTTATTAGACTTAACTATTATTAATAAAAATTAAGTAATGATAAGACTTTATTAGAAGGTTTGGATTTGGATATGGATTGAAGTAAAAAAAAAAAAAAATGGTTTCAAAGTTAGGTTTGATGAGAAGTAACTAAATTGTTAAACAAGTTTAGAGATTATGCCACATTTATAGTTTGGAGATTATAGTGAGAAGCAAATATTAAGATAGTTCAGAAGCTTTGAAAGGGAAAAAGAATTTTTCTTTAAAACAGAGAGAGCACTCTTCATTGGCAAGAAAAAAGATAAAAAGGAATATCTTGTTTGATAATAGTTTTTAAAATTTATTTTAAATTATTTTAAATTTTTTTTCGAATAGTTATTCTGAAAAAAAATAATAAAATATAAAATATATTTTGAGAACAAAAAACATAGAATAATAAAAAAATATTTTAAATTATAATTTTTTAAAACATAAAAAATATAAAAAATAAGTTTTTTTATTAATAATATATAAAAATATATAAAAATAAAACTAACATAAATTCTTAAAATTAATTTTATAAAATAATTTAAAGAATAAAAAAAATTGAACAATGTTCATACATGTCAACATTTTCTCTCTATCTCTCTGGACTTTCTTTTTTTATTCTCCACTTTCTTTTTATTTATTGTTAAATTTTTAATTCAAAGAAGAGACAGGTAGAGAAGAGAAGTCAATTGCTCAAAAGTTTTTTTTTTTGGGTTGATTTTTTATTTGCATCATGTTTTGTGAAATTTTTGTTTTTAATTTGGTTATATAGCTGCATTGCTCGCTCCAATATATATATACATATATATATATATATATATATTATATTATAGGAGATTCGTGTTCATATTTTAACGAATAAATATAAGAGAGAACAACATTTAAAGAATAAAAAAATACGTATAGCAAAAATATTTAATTGACTTCAAAGGATCAAAGGACTTGCAGTGAAAGGTAATTTTCACGACTTGAGTTTTAGTTAGATTTTATTTTAATTTAATATAATTCTAAATTTTTAAAAATATTTAATATTATCTTTCTAACATCTTTAATTTTATTATAAAAATATTTAATGTAACGTTATACATAATTTTATAATTAATCACGACTAATCAGAAGAAGCAAAATAGTAAAGTTTAAGTATGAATTAAATTTAAATTATTTCATTAATATCTTATTTTGCTTATGAAATTACTACATTCATACCAATACCATTCTTTTTTGTAATTTTATCGGATGTCTGTATATATTCATGTCTGATGTTGATAGTCTTTATCTTTGTCTGCGTTTTTGATATGACGTTGATATCTCATACATTGCATACAGTCACTTAATAATATCCGTGAAAACTAGCTTTTATTTTTCTTTTTTATTTTAAAGTTAGCCCAACTTGACAACTAACTTTTTTTTAAAAAAAAGTTATTTAAAATATTATAAAAAATTAAATAAATATATTTTTTTAACAAAAAATTATATTTAATTCATTACGTAATAAAAAATTAATTTTTTTATTAAATTTATGTCATGTTTGCATTATAACAATTAACTTTCTAACCGCTAAGCACTTGTATAAATAAAAAGTTAAAAAGAAGTAAAAATATTTTCATCTCTAAATTATAATTTGAACATGACATCAACAATTACATTCTTAAATCATATATATACGAAGTTAAATGATAGTTTTAGTTTTTCTTTTAAATTTAAACAATTAAAAATTAAACAACTATTTCCAAAAAATTAAATAATTATATTTTTGCTTAAATATAATAATTTTATTTATTAACATCATAATTTAAAAAATGAAAGCTATGATATTAAATTACAATATTCATAACAATTTGTTTCGAAATTATTTAAAATTGATAGAAATTAAAAACTACAATATTTATTATATTGCAAACTTTGATAACAATTTTATTTTTCCTCTATTGAAATATATTCCCCAAAGCCCAATTGGATTAAATGAATGTCTCTTTCACACTTTTCTTTGTGATAAGAAGCGAAGGAGTGTAATTGAATGTGATCTTAAAAATGGAGGACGGATCACATAAAGATTATCATTACGAAAATGGTAGCCGCGTATGATGGTGACAAGTCACCCACACTTTTGTTTTATACTGCTCAAGCGTCGGCATGCCCTTAGAATTTGAAATTTTTAAATAAATTTATGTATATTTTTTATATTACTAAATGCTAAACGTAAATATATTTTTGAATATAAATTTAATTAATAATTTATTGCAAGGGACTAATTATTTTAATTTTTATTAATTAAAAAATAATAAAGAATATATTTCATTTTTTTAAACTTGATATTAATTTTTAATTTTATTTTTAAAATATTTTTGGGATCAAATTTATTTATATAATTTTAAATTATAATTGATTTTATTTTAAAGTTTAATATATTTTAATAATTTTATTTTTTTAAATATAATGTTCTTTAAATAGATTTATATAAAAATTTTACAACATGCGTATAAGTTGATTTACAAAATTTTTTTATTGAATTCATAAATATCATGTATTCTGTAAAATATTTTCATTGAATTTATTTAAGAGATTTGGAAGAAAATTTCAAATCATATTAGAACCGTTTAAATTGTATAAGAAATATTTTATTAAAATTACCATTAAAAAATTAAGAACAAAATTGTATTATATCATTGAATGAAATTAATTATAATTTTAAATTTTAAATATAAAATTATACATAAAAAAATTTTAAAAATAAAATTAAAAATTAATATAAAATTTTAAGATATAAAATATATTTTTGTCTAAAAAATAAATATTATTATACAAATAATTTAATTTAAAAAAAAATAAATTCTTTATTTTAAAATCCACCAATGAATTAGGCATGTGGATTTTGCTACGATGAATGGAGACAAGCTAAGCTAACAACTGGCAATGCCTTTCTGGGCCTTTCGGGTAAACGCTAGCGTAGCCATATATTTGCAATATAAATTTTTAAATATAATAAGACAAAATAATTTATTAACTAGAGATTTTATGTTTTTAAATATTATTAAATATTAAATATAAATATTTTTTAATAAAAATAAAAATTTTAATTTATTATATTATAAGATATTAATTTGTTTATTAAATCAAACTCTCACTGATTTAATTAATTTTTAAAATCATTTTGATTTATATAATCAACTAAATATTCACATCTTATATTAATATCTTCTAAGATTAATGTCACTAATTAATATACTAAATATTAATATCATAAATATTTAAAAATAAATAAAAGATCTAGCCATTAAATCCCATTATAAGGTGTGTGTTTTAGCTTTCTGTGTGTCACCACCTAACATGATGCACATGAACTGATCGCGGCATCATACACAAGTTGATTTTTTTGCTTGATTGTAAGCCTATTTAAATATTTAAGAAAAAAATTTAGCTTTTTTTTTTATTTTTTTGTTACTAATTTTTGTAACTAAAAATTGATATATATATATATAATTTATATAATTTATTTTTTTATGATTTGTTATTTTTTTAAAACAATTTATAAATTTTATTTTAATTAAAAATTTGATAGTTAATATATATAATTATATATAAATTTAATCTAATATCTAAATCACCAACTAAATAATAACATCTCCAAATATTAAATCCCAAATTCAATTAATTAAATATACATATCCAATTGATTCAAGAAATTAAGGAGAAGTGGTCCAAATCTCCTATAATCATAATCATAGATATGTAACACAACTTGTTCTCAAATTAGTAAGTATTTTATCAAAGTTAAGATCACGTGTTCGGTTTTTAGCGAGATAATTATTAAGGAAGAAGTTTTTAGTCAAAATATGACAATAATTAATCTATTGAAATGCCTATTTTGTCCTTAATATCATTACGCAGGAATGACACCACATTTATATTGGATGCTAAAATTATACTTTTATTTTTTTATTTTAAAAATATTTTTTTTGAGAGATTAAAAAAATTATAATTTAACTTATTTTTACTAAAATATTTTTGCCTTTTATATAATTAAACATGTATATGATTAATATAAAAATTATTTTTTAAAATTTTAAAATAAAATAAATTTATTATTTTTAACTTAAAATAAATAATAAGGAAATGATCATTTTAAAAATATATTATAATGGTTCAACAAAATATGTAATAAATTGAATAAAGGATGAGATATTTAGAACATTTTTCAGAAACTTCACTTTCTAATCTGAAGCTTGCTGTGGACACAAGGTCTGAAGAATATCTAAAGCAATCCATAAATACTGTATTGGAGATAGTTCTTACAATAATCAAAATATTACTTTAACTATTTCATCCTTAATTTTTAAATAGAAGTTTCCAGTTAGTTCCTATAGGCAAAAAATGGGACAAAAATAAAGCAAATGTACATGCTTCATGTACTAAAGAGAAGTGAATGAAAAACTTCGAAAGATTGAATAATATATTCTTATGACTTGATAGTTGAGATATCTATATTTCAAGAACCAAAAAATTAAATACATTTATCTCAAAATTCAACTAGTTAAAATTAGTCTCACATCAGCAATCTTCAAAGCCAGCAGGGGGTAGCAGCTACTCAGAAAAATACCCTACCACTTGTATAATCCTATGTACAAGTAATTGCTAACGGGTTTTTGTTCATCTATCATTCAAGAATCCCTTGAGATGATCCAGCCCTCCAGCTGATATACTCCTCCTCTTATGTGATACCGGAATCACAATCTTTGGGGGTGGATCATGTGAGAAACAGACCACCAAGACTGTCAGATTGTCACAAGTGTTGCGCTGGAGTGCCTCAGTCACGAGGGCCTTCGCGCACTTTGCAGGATCATTATGCAGCATTAGCTCTTTCCTCACCATTGTAACAGCACATTGGCTGCTCATCACATCCCACAAGCCATCACATCCCAATATCAAATACTCATCATCTTCTGTCAACACAATATCCTCCAGCTCAGGCTCAGAGCTTAAGGGACTCTTTGAACCTTTAGAACCCTTGATGTGCCAGTCTCCGAGTGCACGAGCCACGGATAGTTGGCCGTTGAGGTATCCGTCGTAGATTACACCACCCAGTCTCTCAATTCTTAATCTTTCAGAAGTGTAATTTGGTTTATGATCTTTAGAAAGTTCAATGGCTCTGCCCCGTTTTCCCAATACAGCGCGAGAGTCACCTATGTTGGCAATTAGCATGGTTCTGCAAAATAACATCAAGATTACTTATTCAGTATTCACCACAATGGCATACATTAAAACCAACATGCAAGTAGCAAAATTATTAGGTATGAGTTAAAAATACTGTGGTCCTCACCTTCCCATAATAAGGACTATTAAAGCAGTGGTGCCTGAAGATCTATCAAGAGCACTAGCATCTGCTAATGCATGATCAGCCTTCACAAATGCACACTTAACTGCTTTTTTAATGCCAGATGGGAAGTTGGAGTCTGCAGTGATAAACTTGAGGATATTCTTTCTAGTAAATGATGCTGCATCAGTACCACCATGTCCATCAAATACCTGTAAATTTGTTAAAAATACACAACCTCCATAAGTAAGTACAAGGCATGCACATAGCTATTAGGTTAAAACATTAAGTATTAGTTGTAAATCTTCCTGGTTCTATGGCTAATAAGGGATAAAAATCCCTTAATTATATGGCCTGATTAATGTCACTATCTTCAAAGTTACTCCACAGTCCTCATAGGTGCAAACTAAGAGAATCAACATGTTCCATTTGGTATCTTATACAGTTATAGAACTGAACTAACTTAACTTGAAGATGCATACCCCATAAAATGCCCCAGGAGAAGGGAGGTCAGTTCCTAGAGCAACATGTTCCTGAAGAATATCAACACAGATGAACTCATCCTCCATGTACTGCTTTGGTCCTTTCTCAGAACAACTTCCAGACCGAAATATAGGTGAAAACTCTGATTTCTCTTTGGTGGGTGTTTTGAAGCCTATAATTGCACTATCTTCTTCCTAGAGAGAAGAGAAAGAACATAATGTAAAATTATTAGTTTTGATTTGTAAGGAAAACAGAAAGTGTTAAGAAAGTATAACCACAAATCACTCGAAGGTTTAAACAAATGAATCAAACCATATATGAACCCCTGACCACAGGAAGTTGCTAAAAGTTCAAGAGTAACATGTCATGGCCTTAACCTTCATCAAGGAACTCTATCTTAAGTCAGCTGCTTGTGTAAGCAACTACGTATTCACAACATTCTTCTATAAGAATCCCCAGAACCTCCTTTCACATTAACTATTAATCCAGAATCAGTAGGATTCAGCCTCTTTGGTGCTGCATTATGTCATTATAAGAATTTACTATGGTAGCCAAAATTCACTTGAATTAAACTATTTTCATCTTTCTTTTAGATATCTGATTATATACTATTGTAAAATGTACGGCTAGATATTTTCCAATTATTAGGGTTGGGGGCTGGAAAAGATCAGTTTCATTCATATATTACGACAGATATAATCCTAATACCTGGTTATAAAGGTAGCATCACTTTCAGCAAACAAACACGGGTAAAACTGCAAAATATGCCAACATATTGATCTAAATCCCAAACATAGCAACAACTTAAGAGTAAATATACAATTTGGTGCAACATAAGAACTTACATGTAATAAATTTCACACTTTGAGCAACTAATTTGTATAAAAGAATACATAAATCTAAAGACTAAAGCATTAAATTACCAACTATCTCTTTCCACATGTACATTTAATCTAGAAACAAAAACAACATGTGACATGATTATACTAACCGGTTCAGCCAGCCATGCAGAGCTAGTGCAATGTCTCATTGCCGAAACGTCTCTAGGAGGTTTTCCAGAATATTGATTAAAATTCCCCAGTGTGTCCCCATCATGATCCTCCATAGCAGATACACCTTTGCCCTTCAGGAACCCACCGCCAGTCAATATCGTTGAATGAGGCAAGCAATCAGTCCCAGCTGGAGCCATTGTTTTCCCATTACACAAATCAACCAATTATTCCACAACCCAACACCACCAACCATGTCCTTAGCTCGAAATCCCGCAAAAAATGAATAAACAAAATGAAATGACCATATAGCAAAAAAATTGAATAAAAATCGCAGATTGTGGTTAGGTTGGAGTTGGGAGAGAAGCAAAGACATGATCAAGCCAAGGTGTGAATTTTGGGAGCATGGTGATGATAAATGAAGGTTGAAATTTGAGAGGGGGATATGAATATTGCAGAGAGAGAAGAAAATGTGAGAAGTAGAAGGTGGGGTGATTGGCGATGGCAGGTTTTGCGGACGCCATTGTAGGAGTAGAGAGGGAGAATATTACCAGTTGACTGTTGACCAGATGGCCTTGTGTGGTAGTGCAAGTCCTTTGAATCTGTGACTGTGAGGCAGCCAGGCTTGCTTTTCAATTTTAATCATCTGTGTTGTGATGTCAAGTTATGTATTTATATTTATTACCTATCGGTGCAAAAATGTTCTTTTTTCATCTTCATCTTTTTGTTAATATCAATTTTATTATACATTTTTTTTATTTGAGTGAATTTTATTTTATATATTTTTAAGATGGTTTAATTTTATGTCATGAGTTAATATCGTTAAAATTATTAAAAAAATAATCTAATTCAACTAAATACATGGCAAATATAGCTCATGTATTTTTTTTTTTTTTGTTTATTTGTAGATCAACATCATTGAATAGATGTGAATAAAACTACATTGCTTTGTAAACTAGTTAGGGAAAGATTTCACTGTATTTGCAAAATGATATAATTTTATTTAAGTCTAATTGTTTAACTGAATTAGATTATTCTATTAGTAATTTTAGCAGTGATAAACTTTAAGATAAAATTAAATTATTTTAAATAAATATTAAAATATTGATCTAAACACGAAAAATAATAAAAAATATACTTTTATATTTTATTTACTTAAGTTTATTTATATTTTTAAATTAATACTCGAAGTTTAAAATATGTTAAAATAATTTATTATCTATTATTTATTCCCATAAATGGCTTATTCATTAATCCCTTCATTATTGAATAGTTACTAAATTCTAATATATATATATATATATATATGGGATAATGAGAAAATCCAAAAAAAAAATATGGTAATATTTTTCATATGTATTTTTTGTTAAAAATAATTTTATTTAAAGTATTATCTGATATTAAATAAAGATATTTCTCTTAATAAAAATTTTAATTTTAATTTATTATATTGTTAGGAAGAGGGACTAACTATTTTTGTTAGGCATAATCTCATTAGTATTACATGATAAATTTTAATTATATTGAAATCAAGTTTCACGTGGATGTTGTCTTTATTAGTTGACTAATTTTTGAAATCTTAAATTAAGATCTAAATTAATTGGGAGGACAATTATGAAAAGAAGACTGAAAAGTAATTAACATAATTAATAGTCTTTGTAGGATGCGATTTTAATAGCAATTCACTTGATGAGCTTGATGATTTAAGAAGTGTGTGAGATGAAATAAAATAGGGAAAAAAATTAAATTTTTATCTTTTAATTTTGAATAATATTTTAATTTTAATTTGATCTTTATCTCAACAAACTAATATAGTTTTTTTCTCCCCTCAAATATCATTAATCATATTTGAAATGCAGATGAACTTATTTCAATAATACTATGATTGATTTAACAAAAAAAGCTTAAATAAGATCAATAGCGTCCTAAACTCAATTAAAAACCAAATTGGTTGGTCCAATCGATGATCAAACTAAGAACAATTCATGCACACGATTTAGTTGATCGCAAAAGTCAAATTCATTTGGGTATTGGATGGCTGTGACAAAACCACCCAAGCGAATTGAACAACACTGTCACTATACTTACCTCGAGGTAAAAAAAAAACACTCGAATTTGTGACCCAATTTTGTCCTATTTGCAATGTTAGCTACAAAGTCATTATAAAGATAATAGTCTAACAGACTAAGTTTTTTTCTCCCACTACTTATATTGCCCTACCAAGTCAGTTTTATACCAAGTAGACAAATAAAAAAAAATGTAGTAATGGCTAAGGAAATGGTTCACATCATGTACCAGATGAAAACTAAAAGGGGATTCTTTATAATAAAAGTAGACCTAAAAAAAGTTTATGATAGGTTAAAATAGTCATTTACTCATAATGTCTTATTTGAAGCTCAAATCTCAAAATAACAATGCAATTTAATCATGGTTTGTGTGACCTCAGTATCAACACAAATATTATGGAATGGAGGTAGGACGATATAATTCAAGCGAGCAAATTGTCGACTGTCCAAGTTTTTTGTTGTTCTCGGCTATTCAAATTTTTTGTTATCCTCAGTTGTCCAAGACAAACGACATAGTTTTTGTCTTTTTTTTTAAAAAAAAATTGCAACTTCAAACGCACGGTTTTGATTCATCCAAAAAGGTGTCATTTTGACGTTTCACAGAGGTTGCCATTCGCATGCGGATCTTCAAGGTTGCTGTTGTGATTTTGTCGCCATCTTCATCTCCCATCTAGTTGGTTTCTATTGTCCATCGTCAATTTCATCCTAGTGTCACTCGCTTCCAGCCTCCGCCACTGCTTTTTGGCCAAAGGGGATATAGTTTCGTCGATTTTGCTATAGTTGATCAGAATAGAAATTGTAGGATGATGGAAACAACACCATCGATCAGTTGGAGGTGGATGGAAGCCAAAATCAATGCGACGTCGTTGGGACCAAATTGACGATGAACAACTTTCTCCGACGCGATGTTGTTATTTTTTTTCTCCGATTAACTTTCTTCTTCTCTGTCGTGCTCGGGAATGCAAATGGATCTCCTTCTGTAAAGCGACCTCTATCAAGCGTCAAAATGACACTGTTTTGAATGGATCAAAATAGTGCGTTTCGAGTTACGATTTTCAAAAAAAGAAAGGCAAAAACGACATCATTTGCCTTGGACAGCTAAGGATAATAAAAAATTCAGACAACCGAGGATCCATTCACATAATCAAGGGAATAAGAGAAGGGACCCTCTTCCCCATACTTATGTGTGTTATGTATGGATAAATTAACCTATCTAATTAAAGAGGCAATAGGAAAAGGCAAGTGGATCCCATCTAAGATCGGAAGGCGAGTTCCTAAGATATCCCATCTATTATTCACGGATGATCTAATCCTACGCGGAGAAGCATCTATGGCCCAAATTAAATGCAATATTGACACCCTGAACAAATTCTATGCCATTTTAGGACAAAAGGTGAACCAAGGAAAGAACAGTATTTACTTCTCTAAAAATGTAGAGGCAATAAGGAGAAAAGAGATCATTGCTTATTCAAGATTTACCCAGCGTTCTGACTTAGGAAATTACCTAGGTTTACCAACAAAACGCCCATCTGGATGGAAGAAAACCAATATGAGCTTTGCAAGGAGAGTTACCTTAGCTAGATCGGTAATAGAATCCATCCCAGTATATAATATGATGACCTCCAAGCTTCCAAAAGCTATTTGCAAGGAAATTGAGAAAGTGGAACGTAGTTTTATTTGGGGACATGAAAGCAACCAAAGGAAATTCCATCCTATAGGATGGAAGACTATGTACAGAAAGAAGGATTGCGGGGGACTAGCTAGGAATCCCAAACCTACAAGTTATGAATGAGGCATGCATCCTCAAGTTAGATTAGAAGTTATGTAATAACTATACAAGCCTTTGGACTGAGGTACTACAACACATATACAAACATGACAACCCCATATCACCTAACTTTCACTTTAAAAACAGTGGCTCTGACTTCTATAAAGGGCTTGCATCCTCATGGCATAGAAAGGGAAAAAAACAAAATTTTGGTGGGACAATTGGATCCCTAACTGCACATAACTATGGAAGGTAATCAATGTTAGCTTAAATGACAACACTTGGGATTGGAGGATATGTGACGTTACAAACATTGAAGGAAGCTGGAATTGGGGTTTGTTTGAAAATCTAATACCTAATGATCTAAAACTAAAAATCCATGCAATTGCCCCCTACCAACACTGCACAAGAGGACAAACTAAGATGGGTAGGAGAAAAAGATGGTACATGCAATGTTAGCTCAACCTATAGCCTGTTTATGGGACACAGATTAGGGGAGCAGAAAGCTCTAATTTGGAAGAAAATATGGGATTGGCTGGGACCAGAAAGGATCAGATACTTCCTAAAGAGGTTAACAAATAACAAACTCTATACCAACTCAATGAGAATGAAATGGAGTGCATTAGCGATAAATGCCCCCTATGTAGAAAATGTATAGAAACAACGATCCATGTGTTTCGAGACTATACTTATGCTAGGAAGATCTGGATGAAAGTAATGAATCCCATTGACAAAGTACACTTTTTACCCAGTGATTTACAAGAATGGCTAAAAGATAATATGAATAACGATAACACTAATTACATGAACTTACCTTGGAATATCTATTTTGCAGTTGCTTGATGGTATCTTTGGAAGTGTAGGAACTGCTCGGTGTTTGAGAAGAACTCTGACAGACCGACTGCACCATGGAGTTGCATAAGCTCCTTCACCCATTCTATCTCAGAAGCTCTTTTAGAAACAAAAGCATAGAACATCGATATCCCTCTTCGAGTGCTGAAAGAAGTGCAATGGTAGCCCCCGGATGAAGATTGGGTTAATGTTAATTGCAATAGAGCCTCGAACGGAAACCCAGGATGGTTGGGAGGTTGCTGTTGGAATATTGGATGGTAATTGGCTGGAAGGTTGCTGCTAGAATATTGGATGGTGTTCTTCAACGTCGGAGAATTATGGGGAGCGATCGACTGCCTCAAACTTGCCTAGGAAATGAGATTCTGAAGAATAATCCTTCAGTTAGACTCATTAACAGTAACGAGAAGATTAGATGAAACCAGTACAGGAAATCTAGACTCAAACTTGATGCACAAAGTTTATGGGATTCTGAAGAGGAATTGGAGCGTGTTAATCTCCTACACCTTGCACGAGGGGAACGTTATGTTTTGGGTTTTTTTTGTTTCTTTTGGGCTTAGGCCTCAACCCATTAAAAACTTTGAAATTAATCGTTGGATCAGTTCAACCCAATCAAAATCAAACTAAACTGATAAAATTGGAAATGACTGGAGACCCAACAAAAAAAAGGTCAAAACCAATGGGTTAATGGAGAAAGGAGGACAAGAAGTGTTTAAAGAATTTTACATGTTTGGATCTCCTCGTCCCTGTGATAGAAGCTTTCATTGAGAAAATTTGAATGAACAAAGACCATTATATGACCTCGTCCAGAAAACATAAGAAAAACATAAACCGAAATACAGCAAAATGTCATAAAATAGAAAACCCAATAGAAAATTAAAGGATTAAACTTCTATTTCGTTACTTATATTTTTATTATTAAATTTTTTAATCAAAATAAAATATGTAAAATTTTTTAAAAAAAAATTAATTACAAGAGAGATGAACTGTATAAATCATACATGTATCGATCTCTAATTAAAAAACTAAAGGCAAAGATAAAAATTATACTTAAGTTTTTTTCAAAACCAAAAACCAAAAGAGAGCAAAAAACTAGAAACCAGCAAAAGCGTAAAAAATCAAAAATCAGAAAGTGACAGAAAACAGAAAACATAAGAATATGAAGCACAAAATAGGAGAAAAACACGTAAAATTGACTTCAAATTTACACTTCATTACATGACAGGAAACCAAAAAACTAGAAAACAGTCAAACAAGAAGCACCGAAACAAGACTTGGCATGGTGATCAAGAATTGCACAATCATAATATCCAAGCCTTTGGGAGATTCTGTAAGGAAATGTTTACTTTCTTATAACATAATTAACCATGGTTTAAATAGTCACTAAAAAAATACTCACATTTACTATTTGATAGTATTTTGAGAAAAGCCAATAAACGCAAGAGTTCACTTCAATCTCATGGAAAGTCATAAAAGGTTGCCAAGGTTAGATGTTTAATAAACAATTACATGTATATATTTAAAGCGAGCCAAAACATATTCTTCCATATTGCAAATTTTATAAAATGGCAAACCTCTATCACATATTGGTACTAATACTATCTTGTGTGAAAGAATTGGAGCATTCTCGTTGATTTGAGATCCTCTGTCGTGATTTTTTTGCACGGGCTGCTTGGCATTTTTAGCAGCGGTTTTATCCGTTGCTAAAGTGTGTTATTAATATTATTGTAATGAATATTATTGCTGTTATAACGTTTGTTCAAATAATTAATTTTAAAAAGTTATAGTGACAATAATATTTGTCGCAAAAAAATTTAGCAACGGAAAAACCGCCGCTAAAAAACAAAAAAGGCCAGACACAGAATCCAGACGCATTCTCGTCTTTCAATTTACAATGGACAAAGTGCAAGTTGCAGTAGCATAAAATGAAGTTTACTCCCAATGGAATCCTGATTCATCCTCCATACAAGAAAAACACTTGTCGACTATTTTTATCTTTTATATCACGCAGGTTCTCAAATTGAACATAAAAAGAATTAAATGAAAATCATTACGTTATCACTTATCAGTGCTAATGGCTCCAACAACAGGGAAGCCCAATGGGTGATCAATTTATCCATCAAATATTTGAGAATCCATATTGCAATTTGCAAAGCATACTTTCTTTAATTTCTTGGAGAAAAAAATTCTTCTTTGGGTGGACGGCACTCACATATAATATATATATATATATATATATATATATATATATATATTATGGGTATTAAGTCATTCTATCAATGTGTTTACTGAAGCAGTGGGAATGTTACCATATAGCATCTCATATCATTTTTATTCCGAGTGTTGCTTCTCATCATTACCTAAATGACTATAAATATTTTATAGATTTTATGATTTTTCAAAATTGTCAAGTTTTTCTCAAAATTGAGATTCAAACACTTCGTGCTAATAGCATTTAAACATTATGTATTAGTGAATAATGATGCATTAAGCATGATAATAGAGATTTTAGCATGTAAGCAAAGCACTAATTAAGATTTCAGATCATTATCTATATACTAACCAAAGTGTATTCCCAATGAAATAAAAATCTATTATCAACTATACGGACTTTGTCAAATTAAATTAAGAGATCATTCCTCATTGGAAGCTATTGATGTTATTGGAGCATTTATGATGTTTTAATATAAGTATGTATCATTAAAATGGCAAATAAATATCTAATATCACATAGCTATGATCTTATTCGATGCTTCTTTGTTTTCTTTTTTATTAAGTAACCTATGAAACATGAGTACTTCTAAAATAAAGCTGTATTTCTACCTGTATTTTTATTAGTATTCTTGAGTACTTGAAAATATGTACCATGTAATATTTTTTAAGAAAATAGTTTGATTCTAATACATATTAGAAAATTATAAGTGTGACTGCAAACTTTTAATTTTGAATGTCATATATTAGAAATTAACTAACAGTAAATCAACAATTATAAGAAATATATATATACTTTAATATCATATAGAATTATGACTAATTATATCAGAGTTTTACAAATTTTAAGATAATTTAATTTTAAAAAATTTATATTACTATTTTTATTGATTATATATAATCAAATATTAATTATCTATTTTTATTATTGTAAAAATTGTTAGTATATATCAAAGCACTCATCCTATATTTCGAAAAAAATAATTATTGCATTTTGTACTTGTACTTGTATCTCAGCAATAGCAGACCAGCAATGGTGTGTGTTCAAAGATAGACAGAGAATTGAAGTTAAAAACATTACAAATTAAAGTAACTTCAATTTTCACCCAATCAAAAACTGCTAAAAGTGTACTTTTTTGTTGAATGGATCACTTTCAATTTCTGATTTCTAAGACTTGGAAATTGCGATCTTGATACTTAATGGATTTGTGATATTTCTGTGTTTGTGGGATATAATCAACTTTAAATGGATTTGTGAAAACACGTGGGACAGTACAGTTCCCCAGAGGACTTCGCTCTTAGCTTCAAACATAGAATTTTCTCAGAAAATTCTCGGCATCCAAACGACCATATGAGAATATAAAATTTTTTTAAGTATATATACTGTATCAATTTATTTGTGCATTAGTCAATTATATTTAATTAATTTTTTTACTTTCTAATATTATATGAGGCTAACAACATAAAATAAAAATTAATTAATATACAAATAAAATAATATAATACATATATTAAGAATCTCTCACCTAGATGAAAACGTGTACCACTATTTTGACTTCTGCATTTGCAGCTGATTTGGTCACTTATTGGATGACTTTTTGACATTAAAAAGGCCAATTTGATAAAAATAAAATATTTTAAATTAATTTTTTAAATATTAAATTTTAATCAATTTTAATCTTTAAATTAATATGATTATTATAAAATTAATTGATAATAATATATAGTAATATACCTTAACTTAATTGTTAAGTGATGCATTAAATTCTATATAATAACAAAAAATAAAATATATTAAGTTAATAAATTATATACAGTTAAAACGTATTATTTATATTTTTATCTATAATTTATAAAAATAATTTATTTTATTTTATTTTTTATTATTAAATAAATCCAATTAATCTTTTAACAATTATTTTGATATTTATTAATGTCATATCAATATTTTAATTAAATTTTTGTTCATTTCATTAATTTAAAGATTAAATTGATTAGTGATTATTTTTTAAATACTAAATTCAAACATTTTATTTTTTAATAAAAAAATTAAATATATATATATTTCAAAAATCAAATAATCAATTTACTCAAATTTATATATATATCTTCAGTATTTGCTGTTTATTTAGTAACGGCACCACCTGTACAAGAGTAATCATTTTGTCTTACTTATTTTAGGTAATTGTTACTAATTTAAACCAGAGCTTCGCACTTTGAAGCATTATTGAGGACTTTAGTCTTTATCTTTGCACTGCACCACTTCAAATGGAAAGACGTTGATTTCGTCAATAAAAAAAATTTGAATTTTTTTTAGTACTGCAGTAAAAAAATAAAAATAAAAATTTATTCTTTATAAGTTAAGACTCACACTATATTTTTCGGCCTTCTATTTTTATAAATTTATTTGTCAATTTTTTAAAAAATTAAAAGATTTCAAAGTTTCAATGAATCATTATGAATAATGCCACTGCTTCAGTGTTCATATAACACACAATGCCCACTGAACAAGTGCCTATAGAATTGCACAAAGTGTTGTGAAAGATGATAATGGTGGTCGCACTTACGCGTGCATACCAAATTGTATTTGCACCGTCCTAATTTTATAATGTTATCCCCAAAACTTAGGTACAAATCAATGGTGAGCTTCAAAATCTGTGTAGCTTTGCTTCAACAACTAGTTTTGTTGCCTGAGGGAAAATGATTACAACGTAGAATAGAACAAATATTATATTACGAAAGTATTCCCATCTTATCTTTTAAATTTTTTATCAAATGTTTATTATTTTTAATTAATTTGATTAGAGTTAATTAAGATCCCGTAAATAGAATTCTAACAAAAAAAATTGTATATATAACACTTTCAGCTTGAGACTTTGGTTTAAAAAAATAAAATATTTATTACTCTAACAAATTATATTTGTCAATTCTTTTAAATTTGATCAATTACTAAATTAAATATTTTTTTAGTTTAAAAAATTATACTTATCATGTAAAATATTAATTTTAGTGACAGAAAATAAATTAAAAAGAAGTTTTATATAACATTGTATTAAACCTCTGGAATACTTAGTGTAACGTTTAAAACTAGATGGGTGATAAGTATAATTTCATCAAGACTTATCGGATAATTTACTCTTAAAATTTTTTTTTTCCATATTTTGTATTTTTAAAAGAAAAAAATTCATATATAATTTTTATATTTTTGCTATGTAATTCTCTGATTGCAAAATGATAATAGAATTTATTTAAAAAATTCAATATTTAATAATTGAGCTTTTCTTAAAAAAATTTACATATTTTATTTTTCTTTAAAATGATATAAAAAAGATATAAAACATTGCATCAAGTCTAATCTTTTTCAAAAAGATTATTTAAAAAGAAAAAAAAAAGAAGTGAAAGACTAACAAGAACACTAAGTAAACAGGTGATGACTCATGATTCATTACCTCAGCTTGCCTACTACCTATATAAAGAGATTTAACGTATGATTCATTTGGGCATGCACTCACCACAACTAGCATTTCTATTCCTCAATCCCACAGCTTAATTTTAGCTGCCTTCCGAAGTAAGTTTATATATATGTATGAAAAAATAACATGTGAGGATATCTTTTCATATGAAAAAATAATATAATATTATATAAAAAAATAGATATAAAATTAATTAAATAATAGGCTCTATTTATAATAATATATTTTTATTTTGTGTCTATCTCTTTCTTTACATAATATGTTATTAATTTGTATATATATATATATTTAATGAGAAGTGCCATAATATTTTTATTTATCCTTTATCTGTCTTCATATACAATTATATTTTACAAGTTTGTTTTGTATTGTTTTTGCAGTATAATAGAGCATGAAGAAAGTTTGGGTTCTTGTGCTTGTGATTTTGTGCAGCTGCATTTCTTCAAATGGATTAAGTGATGTTTCTACAAGACCCAGTTCTGTTAACATAGGGGCAATTTTGTCCTTCAATACAACAGTTGGCAAAGTGGCAAAAATTGCAATAGAAGCAGCTGTAGACGACATTAACTCCAACCAAACAGTTCTCAGAGGAACCAAGCTTAATATCTCAATGCAGGACACAAAAGTCTCCACTGGATTTCTAGGAATCATTGAATGTAGGTCCTTCCCAAACTTTTTTTTTTTACACTGACAATTTTTTTTTAAAGTAAATTAATGATTTAATTTTTAAAAAATTACTTTTATCTTAATTAAGTTCTCAAAAGATTTTTTTTTAATAAAAATAATCTCTTTTTAAACTTTGGAGTAATAGTAAAGTTACTGTCATATAACTCAAAAATTATGAATTTAAATATTAAAAATAGTTTTTCTATTTGTAAGACTAAGATTATTCCTTTCTAGACTTTACCTATTGAGAACCTCGTGCTTTGGGCCACTCTTTGAAATAATATATCCCAATTAGTAAACAAAAGCAAATATAGCCATTAATTCATAACTAACACTTCTCCAAGTGGCACTTTCCCTCCAAATAGTGTCATTTGTCTAAATTTAAGTCATTTTAATAATCACTTGATTTTGCAAAAATTGTCTAAATGATATTGTTTTGGAGGAAAAGATCATCTAATGAAGATCTTTAGAGGATCAAATTGAGAGAAAGTAATTTTTTAAGGACTAAATCTAATATTTACTTTTATTTTTTCTCATTTAGCAATATAATTTTCCATACTCATAAACAGTTTCATGTTGACTAATTGCCATTGGCAGCACTATTATTGATGGAGAAGGACACAGTAGCCATAATTGGGCCTCAGTACTCGGTGATGGCTCATGTAATTTCACACATAGCGAATGAGCTACAAGTACCTTTACTATCCTTTGCTGCAACAGACCCTACCTTGTCTTCTCTTCAATTCCCATACTTTGTTAGGACAACACAGAGTGATCAGTTTCAGATGGCTGCTGTAGGTGAAATTATTAACTACTATCAATGGAGAGATGTGATAGCCATTTTCATTGATGATGATCATGGAAGAAATGGGATAGCCACATTAGGGGATAAGCTAGCTGAGAAACGCTGCAAAATCTCATACAAAGCACCCCTTAAGCCTAATAACATAAACAGAGAAGAGATAAATAGTGCATTAGTGAAGGTAGCTTTAATGGAGTCTAGGGTCATAGTCCTCCACATATACCCTAATATTGGTCTAGATGTCCTTCATGTGGCTCAAACTCTTGGCATGATGGTAAATGGGTATGTGTGGATAGCCACTGATTGGCTTTCTACCATACTAGATACTGACATATTAGGCTCTTCTTCACACATGAATGACATCCAAGGTGTTATCACCTTAAGAATGTACACACCTGATTCTGAAAAGAAAAGGAACTTCATTTCTAGATGGAGTAATCTCACAAGGGAAAAAGCTCCTGATGAGGTACCTTTAGGGTTAAACACTTATGGCTTATATGCATATGACACTGTTTGGGTTCTTGCTTATGCACTTGATGCATTTTTCAACAGTGGAGGAACCTTATCATTTTCAAATGAATCAAGTCTAAACATGTTAAAGGGGGATAGGCTGAATCTAAATAACATAGGTGTCTTTACTAATGGTAGTTTATTATTGAAAAAGACTTTAAAGGTTAATAAAACTGGTTTAACAGGCCAAATGATGTTTAGTTCAGAAGTAGAATTGGTGAATCCTGCATATGAAGTTATTAATGTGATAGGCACTGGTATTAGGAGAATAGGGTATTGGTCAAATTCCTCAGGACTTCACACAGGTGAAGAAGCAGAAGAAAAAGCACCTAATCATTCTAAGTCAAGTGAAGGACTATATGGTGTTATATGGCCTGGTCAGACCACTCAAACACCTCGTGGTTGGGTTTTTGCTAGCGATGGAAGGCTTTTGAGAATTGGGGTACCGCTCAGGATTAGTTACCATGAATTTGTCTCAAAAATTGAAGGATCTGAGATGTTTGGTGGTTATTGTGTAGATGTCTTTACTGCTGCGTTGGAGTTGTTGCCTTATCCAGTTACATACAAGTTCATTCCTTTTGGGGATGGTAAAACTAATCCCTTAAACACAGAACTTCTGCACATGATCACAACTGGTGTGAGTGTAAATAAAACATACACAACTTGTGGTTTTCAATTTCATATTCTGTGTTTATTTTGAAACTCTTTCCTTTTGTGTATGCAGAGTTTTGATGCTGTGGTGGGTGATATAACCATTACTACAAATAGAACAAAGATAGTAGATTTTACACAACCATATATTGAGTCTGGACTAGTTGTTGTGGCTCCAATAAGGAAGCAGAACTCTAGTGCATGGGCTTTCTTGAGACCGTTTACTCCCATGATGTGGTTTGTGACTGGTATGTTCTTCTTTGTGGTGGGAGCAGTTGTGTGGATTTTAGAGCGTAGAGTGAATGATGATTTTAGAGGTCCTGCTAGAAGACAGTTTGTCACCATTATATGGTAATTAAAACTGAATAAACTATTCAAACTCAATTATGTTATTATACGTATTATCTTGATATTGCTAACTATCAAGTGTTTTTGTATTTTTGTCTTTGCTTACAGGTTTAGCTTTTCAACCCTATTTTTTGCTCACAGTAAGTGACACAAGCTCTACTTTTATTAGGTTTTACTTTATTATTATAATTTTAATTTTAACTCACTATGAAGACTAAATTAGAAATAAGAATTTGTAAAAACAATATAAGATCTAAAAAAATTATTTAAAAATGTTAGGATCACACATCTACCACTACACACCAAGAAGTTGTCCCATAAGGAGAAAGACTCAAGTTCAATTCTCAAAAAACATGTTTATTAAGAGGGTTTTATCTTACGGATCCCTAACTCGATAGGGATTAGTCTCAAGTCTAATGTGACTTGGAGACACCATGATTTCATTAAGTATATATATATATATATATATATATATACCATGACATGAGCACTTAGACCCCAACGACACAGAGAATTAAACCTAAAAGCTCTAAGAGAGACGCCAGCCTAATAAATCCAACAAAGAATAAATTAAGCATAATTGTAACATAGGGTTTTTTTCTTTTGCAGGGGAGAGAACTGTGAGCACTCTTGGCCGTTTAGTGCTAATCATATGGTTATTTGTGGTTCTAATACTGAATTCAAGCTATATTGCAAGTTTGACCTCAATTCTAACAGTGGAACAACTGTCTTCTCCGGTGAAGGGAATAGAAAGCTTAGTGACAAGTAATGAGCTAATTGGAATTCTAAGAGGTTCATTTGCGGAGAATTATTTAACAGAAGAGCTAAACATAATGAAATCAAGGCTAGTACCTCTAAATTCACCAGCAGAATACGAAAAAGCCTTAAGGGATGGTCCTGCCAAAGGTGGTGTTGCTGCAATAATAGATGAACGTGCTTACATGGAGCTCTTCCTTGCAACTAGATGTGAATTTGGTATTGTTGGTCAAGAGTTCACAAAAATGGGATGGGGTTTTGTAAGTGCATCCCTACCTACTTTACATGTATGAATTTCTTTTAGATTTATATTCAAAGTGTGCTAAGATAGTATATATTAGTAATATCAACAAAATTTAAAAGAATTAAGTATAAAAAGGATAAAATTAGGAATGATTGTATTAGAAAGAAAGTTAGAATAACATTTATTGTAGAAAAGTTGATAGAAATACATCTTAGGTAGTTTGATCATGTACAGAGGAGATCATTAAAAGCTCCTATACAAAGAGTTAACTAGATGGAAGATAATTCAATAACTAAAGATAGGAGAAAACTTATGAAAATAATCAAAAAAACTATTAAGCTGAATTTAACTTTAAATAATCTAATAATAGAAATAAACTAAGATATAACAGGTTGAGATTACTTAATCTATATAATTGATGAAAAAATGTTTTATTTATTGTTCTTTCTTATAACTACAAAATTAAATTTAACCTATATACACACACACACACAAAGAGAGAGATCTCTTTCTATTAAATATTAATTGAAACTTTGGTTGGGCATGTTGTTTTGTATATTACAGGCCTTCCAAAGGGACTCTCCCTTAGTAATTGACCTATCAACAGCAATCCTAAAACTATCAGAGAATGGTGATCTTCAAAGAATCCATGATAAATGGCTTACTAGAAGTGCATGCAGCTCAGAAGGTGCCAAGCAAGGCATCGACCGACTTGAGCTCAAGAGCTTCTGGGGTCTCTTCCTTTTGTGTGGCATAGCTTGCTTCATGGCTCTTCTTTGTTATGTTGTTCGACTTGCTTATCGTTTCACTAGACACTCAAGTCACACCCTTGAAGGCTTATCGCGCTCTGCTCGACTTCGTTCGTTTATTTCCTTTGTAAATGAAAAGGAAGATCAAGAAGACAAAAATATTAATAAGCTTAGGACAAAGCCAGGTAAAAGAGAGTCTTGTAGAAAGGTTGTGCATGAAGATGAGTCATTAGATTGGTCAAACGGCAGTAGTGTCCCCTATGAAAATGATTCTCAATGCTAATTACTTGATGAGAATATTTAAATTATAATTCCACCAACCTTGAATTTTCTCATTTTAATTTCATACATGATTTATTTTTTCATGCTTCTCTTGTTTGGTTTAATTTAACTCATTTTTTATAACACAAGATTGTGATATTATTTTTAATATAATAATAAATAAACAAATAAACAAAGCTTTTTTTATTAAGTGGAATTAGCTAATAGAGATTAGACAAAGTTTTATGTTGGCTATTGATTATCTTATGTAACATTCATTTTTTATTCGAGTTTGAGACCGGATGCTTATGAAAGCCAAACTTTTTTTTTGTTAAAACTATCATTATTCAAAAATTCTTTAAATTTTAACTAATTTAACTAAAGTTAAGAGAGATCTTATAACAAAGGCAAAACTCTTTTAACAAAATTTTTTTACACACAAAGACTTTAAACTAAAATTTTATATAAAAAAATAAAATATATAATATTTCAATCAAAAACTTAATATAAGAGTAGACGTAATTAAATTTATACTAAATTTTAATACAAAATATTTAATATAACAATAAATTCTAATTAAGTAACTTTATTGTTGGTGTAATTGCTTTAATTATAGGCATCGTTTTATTTACCAGGTTTTAAATTTATTACCCCCCCCCCCCCCCCCCCGCAACTCATCACATCATATTTAAAGCTCCATCGTCAAAAGCCACCCACGGTGCCTAGATTCTTGCAAGAATCAATTTATTTAGAATGGTATTTTGCTCACCTTGTTCAAAAAAATCACTTTTAATTAACGACACGAGTCCCTGCAATATTTTTGCTGGCGATTTTATTATTGAATCATTTTTTTTATAATAATAGAAAAAAGTCTCAATGAAAGTAACTAAAGTCGTTACCAAAAATCTTTTTATATATTATCACTAAAAGTTACTTAAGAAAAAAAGTTGAAAGTTAGTCCCTACGAATTGAAGATGTGCTTAGTGATGACAGAGTTGCTACTAAAACTTACTTTTACTGTTTATTTATGCTGCCATTGTGAGGATAAATTTTTAAAACAAATAAAATAAACTTTTTTAACATCTTTAATTCCACTAAAAATGGGTTTAGTTGCAACAAGTGAGAGCTGTTACAAACTCTTGGTGCGGTGACTAAATTTTCCACTGAATGGTTTCCTTTAAAAATTTAAAATTAAACTTTTTTTTCTTTAACTTTGTATAAAAATTTAATTTTTTATATTTTTTTATTTCAATTTAATACTTTATTTTACTAGTTAATATAATTTCTTTATCTTTTCAAATATGATCAATCATATATTAAACTCAAGTAAAATTATTTTTGTTAAAAATTAATTAAATTTTAGATGATATCAAAATATTTCATAATTTTTTATTTAAAATTCTTTACTTGAGTATTCGAAATTTAAAAATATTTTAAAATTATACGAAGATTAATTTAATAATTATTTTAATTTTATCTAAATGTTCATACTAACTTAATTATATTCTTATAAGAATAATTTTATATGAACTTTGCATATTACTTTATCATTATATATATATATATATCACATTTAATTGAGAAAAAAAATTAAATAATAAAGATAGAAAATAAAAATTTAGTTTTAACGTTAAAAAAAAAAAACTTTGAGAGGGAACTTTTTACTTGAGTATTCAAAATTTAGAAATCTAAGTTTTAAAAAAATTTTAAAATTATAGGAAGACTAATTTAATAATTATTTTAATTTTATCTAAATGTTCTTACTAACTTAATTATATTCTTATAAGAATAATTTTATATGAACTTCACATATTACTTTATCATTATATATGTATCACATTTAATTGAAAAATAAATAAATAATAAAGATAGAAAATAAAAATTTAGTTTTAACGTTAAAAAAAAAAAAAAGAACTTTGAGAGGGAACTTTTTATTACCTTTTCAACTTTTGGTTAGAAGAGTTGCACCTTGTTCTTATCTTTTGGATCACGAGGATCACAGCCATATAGAAACCAAGAAAAAAGAAAAATGAAGAACAGAGAGGGGCGAAAGCAACTACATATGATCACTGTTCCACTGCTGAGTCTAAATGTTATTTTATTAATAACATGTGCTACTCCAAGAACAAATAAAAAATATCAAACACGTTTGAGCCAATGAGACAACATTGTAAAGCTAGAGGCACATGTGACCATTAATTTCTATAGTTAATTTATAAAAAATAATGAAGCAGTTTTTTTGCCCTCACGTTTTGTTTTGATACTAATTATTACAATGGAACCTACTAAAAGTATTATTTAATTTAAAAATATAATTTAAGGCTTGTGCTTACAACAAATGATTTCTATATTAAGTAAATTGAAAGAGTTAATATTTGGTACAAAGTACCTTTCGTATCTTGAACACAAGGATACGAGATATACAATAATAGTTAACTATGTTTTGTCAATGTTAATATTTTAGTACGAGACATCGCAGTTTTTTTTTATTTACATATTAAAAAATATTTTTTTTTGGCCAAAAATTAACCACAATGCTTTCAATTTAAGTCGATGATTTATAATAGGAACTATAATAGAAGGCTGTTACGCTTAAATGGAAAAGGTATTCTTTTAATTAAATTTTAATATTTAAAAATACAAAAAGAAAAGTAAAATAATTTTCACTATATATGCCAGTCATTTTAACTTCTTTCTTGTAGGCTTAAATGTAGTTTGACTTAAAAGTTTTAATTTAAAAGTAGATAATTTAATCTTCTTAATTATTTTGTCAAATAATTTAATTTTTTCTTCTTAACATATTATCTATCTAAAATTTAGTACTAAATGTGTTAATATATTAATTGAGTTATTATTTATTTATATAGAATTATTCAGTCACATTCAAATTTAACGTATAATTTAGTCAAATATCAAATTTTGTATAAAAATATAATAGAGAGGACAAATTTGAGTCATTTTACAAAATAAGAAGGTAATATTATCCAATTTTAAAATAAATGGACTAAATTAAAACTGTTGTAATACTATAGGAACAAAAAACAGGTATTTTAATTATAATTATAATTGTATTTTATACACAGTATAGATAATTTATTTTCAAATATAAATTTTAATATTTTAAACTTAAAAAAATAAAAAATAAAATAATTTTCACAGTCTATATATCACATTCATCTTTAACTTATTTCCTTTATGATAACTACATTTTTATTTGACATTATTTTGAGAGATTCTGAAAATATATATATTTGTTTAAATTTTATATTAAAAAAATATTTCTTAATTTATAAAAGATTTTTTGGCTAATAATTTAGTCTATCAATCTTCATGATATATAATTTAGTTCTTATATATTCCTAAAAGTTAACTTGTAGTCTTTATTATTAACTTATAATGAAGTTATTATTAACTTCTAATGAAATAACCTCATAAACGCGTATGAAATATTTATTAAAAGAATGATGATAAATACTAGTTAGTCCCTAACAAGTAATTATCATAATATTAAATTTTTAAGTAATACTTTATCATTAGAATTTGAAATTTTTCAATCTTATACATTAGGTATTGGATTTCAGTTTATATGGGTATACGTCATTACTTAAATTTTTGATGTAACTCTTTAATTATATATATGAAAATAAAATAAATTCAAAGGCAAGAATTAATTAGTATTATCTATTATGAGAAGATTTCTCTCCCCCTATTTTCTGATTAATCTGGAATTTTTTAAAAAAATTTAAAGATATAAAAAATAAATATTTTTATTAATAATATGTACATAAAAGCATAAAAATAATATTAACATAAATTCTTAAAATTAATTTTATAAAATATTTTAAAAATAAAAAAAATTAAAATACATGTAATTTTTGGAGAATAAGATTTTTTTTCCTTTTATATTTGATATAAAAATTAAAAATTACCAAATAAAAGAACCTAATTAATATCATGAAAATAAATAAACATGCCATTCTGCAACTTTTTTTATGATAGTAATAGAGACTTTCTGTTAATTAGAATTGTTGATAAGAAAAAAAAAAGTTCCACTAATAAAGATTCATTTAAATTAAAAATTAAATATTTTTTTTTAATTTTTACAAATATTTTTTATTAAAAATAATTTTATTTAAAATATTATCAAATATTACATATGAATATTTTTCTTAACAAAAATTTAAATATTAATTTATTATATTATAAAAAATAATTCTTTTTATTTTTGTAAATATAAAAAATATATTAATTTAGAGAATTTACCACCCACATAAATGGGTGACAAAAGGCGCAGGAGACAAAAAGGATGACGACAGTAAAGTGACGTGTGATTAGGTGGCGAAACAAGAGAATGCAAGTGTCTTTTTGTCTTTTTGACTTGTCGTTATGCAAGTGGGCTTTAATACAACAAACCCGGGTTTAACGTGATTTGATCTCAACTTTTCCAACCTTCACCACCATAAATAGTGCCTACACTCAAAATGTATTTTAATTTCCAAAGTCCATTTAATTTTTTATGTTTATTTAAAAAAATATTTTTCTTTATCTAATTTTGAAACAAATTTCAATCAAATTCATAAAGTTAGCTCTATTAATTAAATACTGGGGTTTGCAAGTCCATTTTTTCTTTATTTTTAAATATAGATTATTGTGATATTAGATAAATTAGTATTGTTCTTTGTATAAAATATTAAAAGCAAAACAAAATTATAATACGATCCTTACAGAAAGCTTATAACATGGATGTCAAAAAGGTACAGGTGGGTACTATTTATTTTTGTATTAATTTATGAAAAATATATTTTCTTTTTGTCTTTTAAATTTTTATTTACATTTAAAATTAATGTTTTTTTAAAAATTGACTTGTGTCCATGTGAATGCGAAATTCACCATTACTTTTTATTATTATAAACGCAAATGTCGTGCTATTTATTATCATAAATAAAACATTACAATATATACACTTAAAACTGAGGTAAAAACATATTTTATGTATTTAAAATTTATATTAATTTTTTATTTTATTATTAAAGTTTTTTATAGTTAATTTTACTTAAAAAATTTTAAATTACAATCGATTTCGGTCTATAATTTAATATTATTTAAATTATTAATAAAAAAATAATGATATAATATTACGTTTAAAAAAAATATAAAATCACCAATAAAATTATTATAATCATATACGAAATATTTATTAAAATATTTATTAAATATTTTAATTTTTATGTCAGATAGTGATTGAATGAGAATAAAAATAATAAAATTTGATAATATATATTATTTTTTAATGTTTGAATGTTGTTAAAATATTATTCATATTATTAAGATTTATTGTCAAATATTATATTATCATTTTTTATTAGTAATTTGAATAACGTTAGGTCGTGAGATTTTGAATTACAATCGATCTACAGTTTATATTAATTTTTAATTTTATCTTTAAAGTTTTTTATAGTCAATTTTATTCATAAAATTTTAAATTACAATCGATTTTGATCCATAATTTAATATCGTTTAAATTACTAACCAAAAATAGTGATATAATATTACGTTTAAAAAAAATACAAAATTACCAATAAAATCATTATAATCATATACGAAATATCTATTAAAATTTTCATTAAAGATTTTAATCTTTACATCAGATAGTGATTGAGTGAAAATAAAAATTATGTAATTTAATAATATATATATTTTTTAATATTTAAATATTATCAAAATCTTCTTCATATTATTAAGATTTATTATCAAATTTTATATTATTATTTTTTGTTAATAATTTAAATAATTTTAAATCATGAGATAAAATTAATTATAATTCAAAACTCTAAATATAAAATTAACTATAAAAAAATTTTAAAAATAAAATTAAAAATTAATATAAAATTTAACGACATAAAAAATACTTCTATCTACAAATTATGCATTACAAATTTTTTTTAAGTACATATTAACTCACTCTTTTTTATATAATATATAAATTTATTAATTTAAAATTAATTAAATATTATTAACTAATATACCACGTAAAAAAAATGCAATGAACATATATCGAATTCAAGATCTGCTGACCGCTTGCTGCTGCACCGCATCAATTTTGGGTCCATCTGCATTTATCACACAGTAAAAAAGTGGCCTATCACCGTTTTCTTTCACATTTTTTCATTTCATTTAATCTTTTGGGTTCTTTCTCTGGAAAGTATTCCTCTTTTGGTGATCCATTTCTTCTTAAAGTATTCTCTTTTCAAGTTTCACGTTATTTTAAACCCGTCGCATCACAACCAATGGGTGCCCCTCTTATCATTGTCATCTTCTGCTCTTAGCCTTCCTTAAGGCCATAATCCAACTGGACACCAGAGCTTCACAATGGTGCTTTTGTAGTGACGATTATCTTCAAATGGATGGAGATATTTTCCCACACGAGGAGGCTGCATAACCACTCAAAAACTTTAGATGCCGAGAGTGACTTTTGGCCATACATAAAGAGGAAAGGGAAAGAATATATCCAGGTGGGTTAGCATTTATGGATCACATTCACTTCATTTAACGCTGCTTTAAAGTATTTGTATTTTGCTCTTCTTTCTCAAATTTCTTCTCTCTTCTTCAGTGCCCAAGTTTTTTAGAATGTTCATGGGGCTAGTTGAAGTTGATCCCAATTTTAACCAGGTTTTCAGGTTAATTTTTCTCCACTATTTTCTCGCCATAGATACCAGCTTCAACACGGGAATCTAACATCTTGAGCAATCTACCACTTTTTGTTTTATAGGCCCCAACTTTAGCACTTTTTTTATTCTTTCCCATCTTTGTTGTGTATATGAGATGTTCCTTGCGTCTGTTATGTATTTTCTGCTTCTGGATTACTTTAAGGAATAAACCCTTGGTTATACTGTTATGGGACTATGTCAGTGCCTTTATGCCTCTTTTTCTCCTTTACTTTTCTCTTGGTTTTCTTGGCCTCGAACTTAATACTGCATCTAAATTATTTCGAAGTCTCGGAACAGAGGGGAAAAAGGGGGAAATGAAGCATGATTTTAGCTTACCAACGAAATTTGTTACTTTCTACATAATTTTCCTGAAGTCATGGATGTTTTCTTGATTGTTCTGCTGAGCAGG
The DNA here is from genome assembly GCA_031216115.1 of Senna siamea. NCBI lineage: Eukaryota > Viridiplantae > Streptophyta > Magnoliopsida > Fabales > Fabaceae > Senna > Senna siamea. The sequence continues at coordinate 18,136,356 of CM062358.1, forward strand.
GTGATAAACTACTAGTGGCTGGCTTGTCTTTAGGCAACCTCCAACCATGATTGGATTTTGGCTTGTGGTGCTGATGATTCTCTCCAATGGGCTCTCTTCATCCGGGGTTGGCACCAATGATTCCAGAATACCTGAATTTGTAAATATTGGGGCTCTGTTCTCTTTCAATACCACTGTTGGTAGAGTTGTAAAAATAGCAATTGAAACAGCAGTTGAAGATATAAATTCTGATCCTTCCATTCTTGGTGAAACTAAGCTCAGGGTCTCAATGCAAGAGGATTCTAAATACCAAGGTTTTTTGAGCATTGCTGAGGGTAAGTCCTTCAAAGTATCTATTTGGTGTTGTATTTTGAGTTATAGATGAAGTTACTTGAACTCTTGCAGATTATAAGTCTCTGTCATTTAATTAAATTCCCCATCTATAACAGTCTTGCAGCTCATGTCTAGACATACTGTGGCTATAATCGGCCCTCAGACCGCTATAACAGCTCATGTCATATCTCATGTTGCAAATGAGCTCCAAGTTCCGCTGCTATCATTTTCAGCCACAGAGCCTACCCTTTCTCCACTTCAATTCCCATTCTTTGTTAGAACTGCTCCTAGTGATCTTTATCAGATGACTGCAATTGCTGAGCTTATAGATTACTATGAGTGGAGAGAGGTTATTGCTGTCTATGTAGATGATGACCAAGGGAGAAATGGAATTAGTGCATTAGGGGATAAGCTTGCAGAGCGACGTTGTAAAATCTCATATAAAGCACCTATGAGCCCTGAAGCAACCCGGGAGGAGATTACTAACTTGCTCGTTCAGGTGGCACTTGCTGAATCTCGGATTATTGTTCTTCACACTAATCCTAACTGGGGTCCCAAGGTGCTTAGCGTGGCAAAGTATCTTGGGATGATGGGAACTGGGTATGTCTGGATAACCTCTAATTTTCTCTCTGCTGTTTTGGATACTGAGAATTCCCACTCGTCAGATGGACAGAATGACTTTCAAGGAGTTCTTACGCTACGGGTCTACACACCAGATTCAGAGCTCAAAAGAAGGTTCTTTTCTAGGTGGAACAACTTGACTCGTGGAATGACTTCTAATGGCCCCCTTGGATTGAGCACTTTTGGTCTCTTCGCATATGATACTGTTTACTTGCTTGCTCATGCACTTGATACATTTTTCAAACAAGGAAATCGAATCACATTCTCATATGATTCGAAGTTATCGCAACTAACTGGAGGCAGCTTGCATCTTGATTCACTAAACGTTTTTGATCAAGGAAAACTCTTGCGTAAAAGTATTTATGGGGTTAACATGACTGGTGTAACAGGTCGAATGAAGTATACATCTGATGGCAACCTTGTTAATCCAGCTTATGAAATCATCAATTTGATGGGAACAGGTTCTCGGAGAGTTGGTTATTGGTCTAATTACTCTGGATTATCAGTTGTTCCTCCAGAAGCACTTTATTCAAAACCTGCCAATCGTTCCAGTGCAAATCAAAAGCTACTCCCTGTGATTTGGCCTGGAGAAACAACCCAGAAACCTCGTGGTTGGGTTTTTCCAAACAATGGAAGGCACTTAAGAATTGGAATACCAAAAAGGGTCAGTTATCAAGAATTTGTCTCACAAGTAAAAGGCACTGACTTTTTTAAGGGATTCTGCATCGATGTATTTCTTTCTGCTGTGAACTTATTGCCCTATGCTGTCCCCTATAAATTTATCCCATTTGGGGATGGTCAGAGCAATCCTAATGACACTGAACTTGTCCATCTCATCACAGCAGGTGTAAGTATCCCACAAATTCTTGGCTGTGTGGTTTTATAGTTTTGTAATACTCTCTGTCACTTCTTTTCTTCTTCCCATATAGGTCTTTGATGCTGCAGTAGGTGACATTGCAATTACAACAGAAAGAACAAAGCTGGTGGATTTTACTCAGCCATTTATTGAGTCTGGTCTAGTTGTAGTAGCACCAGTTAAGAAGTTGGAATCTAATGCATGGGCCTTTCTGAGGCCATTTACTCCGATGATGTGGTGTGTCACAGCAATCTTTTTCTTGGTAGTGGGAGCTGTTGTTTGGATCTTGGAGCACCGTCTGAATGATGATTTTCGGGGACCTCCCAAAAAACAAGTTGTGACAATTTTGTGGTGAGGAAATCTGTGCTCTCTCTATCCTTATTGAACCATATCTCAAACTATGTTATTGGTGCATAGAATAATCCTAAGTTACAATTTTTCTCACTAGATTTACTTCTAGCTCAGGATACATTTGTAACTTATATTTGTGTTGTATTTGGCAGGTTTAGTTTTTCAACTATGTTCTTTGCCCACAGTAAGTACTGGTTCTTTGTATCCTGTAACAGCTATACTCTAAATGGTATCTTTTGTCTGAGTTAGTAAGTTAATCTTCTTCTATTTACTGTGTAGGGGAAAATACAGTGAGCACTCTTGGTCGCTTTGTGCTAATCACATGGTTATTTGTGGTTCTTATAATTAATTCAAGTTACACAGCTAGTCTGACCTCAATACTCACAGTAGAGCAGCTTTCTTCGCCCATTAAAGGGATCAGCAGTTTAATAGATAGCAAAGAACCTGTTGGCTACTTGCAGGGTTCTTTCGCTCGAAATTACTTAGTTGAGGAAGTTGGTATTAATGAATCAAGACTTGTTCCTCTAAAAACACCAGATGAGACTGCTAAAGCATTGAAAGATGGTCCTCAAAAGGGTGGTATTGCTGCATATGTTGATGAGCGTGCTTACATAGAGATCTTCCTTTCCAGCCGGTGTGATTTTACTATTGTAGGTCAAGAGTTCAACCGAAACGGTTGGGGATTTGTAAGTATCTATTCACTAATGGTTTTCTTTTTCTTTTTTGCTACTTGGAGGAGACCATTAGAAAGAGTTGACCAAATAGAAGATAGTTCAATAAATAAAGGTAAAGAAAGACCAAAAAAACAATGGGAGAAACAATTAAGATAAATTTAATTATAAATAATCTAACAATAGGAATGAGCTAAGATAAAATACGTTGGCGTCGCTTGATCCATATAGTCCACCTCACTTGGTGGAAAAAGGCTTTGTTTGTTATTGTTGTTGTTGGTCTTCACAATTTACTTTAAAAACTTGAATGCTTTTTCGCTCCTTTTCCTAAAGTGGTACAGATGCATTTATATTTCTTAACACAGTTATTCTGATTCATGCTTTTGTTCTGTATTCCACCTCACTTGGTGGAAAAAGGCTTTGTTTGTTATTGTTGTTGTCGGTTTTCACAATTTACTTTAAAAACTTGAATGCTTTTTCGCTCCTTTTCCTAAAGTGGTAGAGATGCATTTATTTTTCTTAACACAGTTATTCTGATTCATGCTTTGTTCTGTAGTTCATGTTGTCTAGGCTTTTAGGGAGCTAATTCTCTGTCAGATCTGAGAGAAAGCAATACAATCATAGCATACATGTGAACATATATAGCTCTTAATATAACATCTGGAAAACTGAATATTAATATCATAATATTACAACGATCAAAATTAAGAAATATATTAATAAAGCACCAAACTCCATTGTTGAACAAGTAGCAGAGAGATTCCTTGTGCAGAAAAATCATCCTGCATTTACAAGTCATGATCCTGTGGTTTCAACTCCATGAATTGTTCTTGGCTTTCTTCAGGCCTTTCCAAGAGACTCTCCTTTAGCAGTTGACCTATCAACTGCAATTTTGGAGTTGTCAGAGAATGGAGATCTTCAAAGGATCCATGACAAATGGCTTCTGAGTAGTGCTTGTCTATCACAAGGTGCAAAGCTTGAAGTGGACAGGCTTGAGCTCAAAGCCTTCTGGGGCCTTTATTTAATATGTGGGTTTGCATGCCTGCTTGCTCTCCTCATCTATTTTATACAGACAATGAAGCAGTACAACAAACATCGCTCCGAGGAGCTCGAGGCTTCTGGTCGGAGCTCGGGATCATCAAGCCTTAGGACTTTCCTGTCATTTGTAGATGAAAAAGAACAGGAATTTGAGCACCGATCCAAGAGAAGGCAAATGGAAAGGATCTCATACAGAAGCAACAGTGAAATTGGATCATTATCTGTAACAACCATGAGCATAAGCTCCAACAAAGGATATGCTCAATCTTCTTCAAACAGATGTGTTGATAGTACTGAAGGCTGAACAACTCTTGCCTATTTCCTCAGGACTTTCCTGTCATTTGTAGATGAAAAAGAACAGGAATTTAAGCACCAATCCAAGAGAAGGCAAATGGAAAGGATCTCATACAGAAGCAACAGTGAAATTGTATCATTATCTGTAACAACCATGAGCATAAGCTCCAACAAAGGATATGCTCAATCTTCTTCAAACAGAGGTGTTGATAGTACTGAAGGCTGAACAACTCTTGCCTATTTCCTCAGGACTTTCCTGTCATTTGTAGATGAAAAAGAACAGGAATTTAAGCACCCTTGCCTATGTCCTCAACATCATCATTCTTCATCATCAGCAAAATTGATCTTCCTATCTTGAGTATGTTACTGTTTTTGTCTTCAAAAAATGACTAACTTTTCAATATGCTTCTCTTAGTATAGACTTCTCAATTTAGTCTAAATAACTTCAATTGAGAAGTTGGTCATCTTTCTATGATGAAAACAGTAATAATATCATTGGCTGCCGCCTTCTGAGTTCTGAATGGTATTTGTACTTATAGAACAGTTGATCATGTATATTAGGGTTGTGGGGTCTTTAATTTATTGGAGGATTTGGATCTTTTAGAGCAGTATCTATGAATTTACGGGTGTGTTGTCCTACAATGATTGTCATGACAGCAAACTTGTAGTTGCCATGCCGACATAGGTTTGTTTGGAAGAAGGAAAATAGAGAGAGAAAAAAAGTAATTTTTTTTTATATATTTTATCATTTAAAATGAAATTTTTTATTTTTTTCTCTTATAATACATTTGAATTAAAGAAAGAAAAGATAAAAAAAAGGAAAAAATATATATATATTTGAATATAAAACAAGAAAATGTTGAATAATAATTTTTCTTTGCTTTATCCCCTAATTTTCCTCAAAGTTTAATTAGTTTACTTCATGTTAATTAGATCACTAGTTTAATCATTTGATCACTAAAATATTAATTAAATTGATAAAATCAATAAATATATCCAAAAATTCAAATGATGAACTTATTTCTAGTTATTTTAAAATTATATACATTATAAAATAAAAATAAATGAAAATATTAAGTTAAAATTTTAGTAAACTTCAAATTGCAAAGACAGAATTCAAAATAAATTTAAAATTAGTCTTAAGTTTATTCATTGTTATTTTTAACTTTATTCTTTAAAATTAAACATTGAATAAGTAATTGAATATTAAACAAGTGTTAATACTACTTATAATATTTGCTAATTGTTATGGTAAAAGCTACAACTTACAAAATTATAAAAAAAGTAATTAAGAATTAAGTACTATAGGTAATGGATTGGATTTAGTATTTTACATATATTTGAACATTTAGAGTTACACAATAAGTATAAAAACATTAGTGAACTAAATTTAATGTATGTTAAAAATAAAGTATAAATTTAACATCAAATAAATATAATATCATAATTCATTAAAATTAAAAAAAGTAATTATAAAAAAAAAAAGAGAAAATTGGATTGACTCGGATTAACATTAGATTACATACAAAATGGTTCAATTAATTGACCCAAAACCCACACCACTTTAATAATCAATTTACTGGGTCATGAATTCCAGTTATAAAACTATGATTGGAAAGCAGAAAAATATGGGGAAAAATGTGCAATTGAGAGATACTTATTATTTCTCAAAACCAAATTTATCATTCAAACCTAACTTGAAATAAAGCATTCCAAAAAGAAAGCATTTCTTGAGTATCTCCCTCCTTACATCACAATGCAAAACATTACCTAGAATCACAACATTTAGCAAGCAACTTACCAGACTCAATTACTTAAACATGAAGGCAATATTGGTCCATGACTCACTTGTTTTAAGACATAAGAAGATTCAACTTTCCACAATATTCAGCGACACCTCCAACATTTCAATGCCTTTTTAGTACTGCAATAAAAAAATGAATTGATATACAATATTATATATTAACAAAAGTTGTGCTCAATAAAAAATATTAATTTTTTATAACGTAATAAATTTAAATTTAAATTTTATTAAAAAATATGTTCATCTTTAATGATAAATAATATTTTAAATAAAATTACTTTTAATAAAAGAATACTTATAAAAAATTAAAAAAATAATATATTCCTTTTGTAAATAAGGCTTCCTCTTCATTAACCTACATCAATATTTTTATCTCATTAACAAAGGATACACAATAAATCTCATATTTTGATTATTTGATTTGTATCGTTGTATATTTAGAGATTAATTAGTATTGATTTTTAATCTTTTAAAAACTAATTGATATATTTTTTAAATAGTTCAAGGATCAATTAATATATATCTATATGAAATTATAATATATGTCTTTGAACCTTTTGTCTTTTTTACCTTCAAACTATATAATGTTATAATATATAATATATCAAACTCACTTTTACATTAATTTTCATGAAGATTTTTTTTCCTTGTTTAAAATTTTATAATTTCTCTTTTATTTTATTCAATATTCAGTACTTACATAATTTTCGTTTGTGCTTGTAATAAAAATAACCATCAAATTATTTAGTATTCAGGAGCAGTTCTCTCGCAGTTTAATTAAATTATTAATAACATATGCTACTCCAAGAACAAATAAAAAATATCAAACACATTTGAGCCAATGAGAGAACATTGTGAAGCTAGAGGCACATGTGACCATTCATTTCTAGAGTTAATTTATAAAAAATAATGAAGCAGTTTTTTTGTCGTCACGTTTTGTTTTCATAATAATTACAATGGAACCTAATAAAAGTATTATTTAATTTAATAATATAATTTAAGGTTTGTGGTTACAACAAATGATTTCTATATTAAGTAAATTGAAAGAGTTAATATATATTTGGTACAAAGTACCTTTCGTATCTTAAACACAAGGATACGAGATACGAAGGTATACAATAATAGTTGTTTAAACTATATTTAGTCAAAGTTAATATTTTAGTACGAGACATCGCAATTTTTTTATTTACATATTAAAAAATATATTTGTTTTGCCAAAAATTAACCACAATGCTTTCAATTTTAGTCAATGATTTATAATAGGAACTAGACTCTTACTCTTAAATGGAAAGGTATTCTTTTAATTAAATTTTAAATATAAATTTTAATATTTAAAAATACAAAAAAAAAGTAAAATAATTTTCACTGTATATGCCAGTCATTTTAGCTTCTTTCTTGTAGGCTTAAATGTAGTTTAACTTAAAATTTTTAATTTAAAAGTAGATAATTTAATCTTCTCAACTATTTTGCGAAATAATTTAATTTTGTCTTCTTAACATATGATTTATCTAAAATTTAGTACTAAATTTGTTAATATATTAAGTGAGTTATTATTTATTTATATATAATTATTCAGTCACATTCAAATTTAACGTATAATTTAGTCAAATATTAAATTTAATATCAAATTTTGTATGAAAATACAATAGAGAGGAAACATTTGAGTCATTTTACAAAATAAGAAGGTAATTTAGTCAAAGATCGTGAAAAGGTGGATCGAATCAATCATTACCAATATACAAACAAAATAAAGCCATATGAATCAAATGTGAAGCTAAGGTCGAATCTTACACAAACTATATGATAACAAATGGTCCAATTTTCTCACTTGTATCTGAAAAATAAAATGACAGAGAGAAAGGATGAGTCTCTCAACTCACTAAATATATGCCAATACATTGGTCGCAGAGGGCAAAGCGAAAAGCTATGTGATCTTTTTGCAATCGGAGTAGCACTTTATAAAAAACACAAGTGAATATATGGAAATTAATTTATTAACATGATCTAGGGATCACACATATATAGCATGCTTTATCAACGAGTGTTGTCATGTTACGCAAATGGGATCAGGAAACTACGTGTGATATTTTATAATTAAATTTGGTGTGGTTTGAATTTTATAACTTCTATAAATTTGTAATTTCTTTAATAATAAAAACTAATATCAATCAATTCAATATACTAAATTGATAGTTCATGTGGTTAAAAAAAAAATTTTAATTTTTTAAAAATTTTATATACTTAAATTTTTTTAAAAAATAAAGTGAGTTGATAAGTCAATTCGTTAATTCACCAACTTATGAAAATACGAGTTGAATTAGTTCATCATTAGTCTGTCTTAAAAATAGACTAATCTGTTCTAACTCACATTTTTGTGAGACGCAATAAATTGAGTTGACATATTTTATTAATTATAATTTAAAAAAATAAAATATAATTATTTTAATTAAGATGAAATAAGGAAAATTAAAAGAAGAAGAAGAATTTAAAGTCTAACTCCCCTTTTCCAAGGTTCCCAACTGTTACAAATAAACTTTTATTTTTCTAATCTAATTAGTTGAGCCGATTTAGGTTCGTATTTATATAACTACAAGTACCATTTATATGATTTCTTTAAGTATGTAATGTTATTGAGTGGACAAAAAGGCATGTGTGTTTTAGTATGAAGCTTTGTTAAAAAGAAATAATAGTAAATAAAATATGATTGTTGATTTTATAGGCTTGAATTCATATTCATCAGGTGTTAAATATTTAATAAAAAAATAAAATAAATATATATGTAACTAAAATTATCGACTATAAAAAATTAAATTATATTAAATTATTTTTTAAGTTATATTATTTTTAAGTTTAACCACTTAACTATTAATATATAATAGATTTATATAAAATTTAATATAAAATATTTGCCAACCTGTTGAAGAAGGCAAGTGTATTTTAGTACATTTATCTATTGAATAACCCGTAATTCATTCCTCAAAAAATTTACATATGTTCGCGTGTTAAAGATTTTGGTATGAAAAAGACTTGTCCAGTAAGTAATTGCCATTAACTATGGATTGGAAGGTATTTGGTCGCGGAATTGAATGAATGGATATGTACTAAATTCAAACCTACCATTCTAGCAGCGAGGTGTAATACCTAACATTCAAATTCAAATACTGACTAGCGGACAGCTTATACTAATACTTGTTGATGATGGATTCATTGGCTTCACCCCCAAATTCCTCATCCAGCTATGCTCTCGCAGTGTCCACCAGACTTTCAGGGTTTCGACGTACACCAAGCAAATCTGGCCAAGGTATGGAATTTTGTATGCCGCGCTTCTTTCTTTTATTCTAAATCATATTTTTTGAGAATAAAAGATATGGGTCTTAAACTCATCGTGTTATGTCAAATAATTGTTTTAGGTTACATATTCTCTCAAAGACATCAACATAATTTGAAGTTCAATCCACTGAACATTTCAAGCTTCACAAAAGACATGAAAGTAGGCATGTTTTAAGACTGAAAAAACTAGATGAACGGTACATTCTACCAACTTGTAGCAATGAGAATTTGGTTAAAAAGAATGAAATACATATTGTTTTAATTAATCATATTTGTCGATTTTTTAAAATTTGATCGGCCAGTAAATTAAATATTTTTTTAATTTAAAAAATTATACTTATTTTTCTTAAAACTTATTTTCTATTAATAAAAATAAATTTTTGTCTAAAATAAGATTGTGATTTTATATTTATATTTTTAAAATAACAGTAAATATAGTTAAATTTATACTAAACTTCAACGTAAATTCTTAATATAATATAGATAGATAAGTATTAGAATGAACATATCATATAAAATATTAATTTTATTGACAAAAAATAAATTAAAAATAAGTTTTATATAATATTGTATTAAACCTCTCGAATACTAAGTGTAACTTTTGAAACTAGATGGATGATAAGTATAATTTTATCAAGACTTATCAAATAATTTACTCTTAAAAAAAATTTCCCATTTTTTACATTTTTTAAAAGGAAAAAAATTCATATATAATTTTTATATTTTTGCTATGTAATTCTCTAATTGCAAAATGATAATAGAATTTTTTAAAAAATTCAATATTTAATAATTGAGCTTTTCTTAAAAAAAAATTATATATTTTATTTTTAAAAAAAATGTTATAACAAAAGATATAAAACATTGCCTCAAGTCTAAACTTTTTCAAAAAGATTATTTAAAAAAAAGGAAGTGAAAGAGTAACAAGAACACTAAGTAAACAGGTGATGACTCATGATTCATTACCTCAGCTTGCCTACTACCTATATAAAGAGATTTAACGTATGATTCATTTGGGCATGCACTCACCACAACTAGCATTTCTATTCCTCAATCCCACAGCTTAATTTTAGCTGCCTTCCGAAGTAAGTTTATATATATGTAAGAAAAAATAATATGATAATTTTATGTGAAGATATCTTTTCATATAAAAAAATAATATGATGATGTTATGTGAAAAAAAAGATAGATATAAAATGGATTAAGTGGTAGGCTCTATTTACAATAGTATATTCTTATTTTTTGTCTATCTTTCTCTTCATATAACATATTAGTGATTTGTATATGTATATATTTGATGAGAAGTACCATAATATTTTTATTCATTCTTTCTCTTTCTTCATTTGCAGTTATATTTTACAAGTTTGTTTTGTATTGTGTTTGCAGTATAATTGAGCATGAAGAAAGTTTGGGTTCTTGTGCTTGTGATTTTGTGCAGCTGCATGTCTTCAAATGGATTAAGTGATGTTTTTACAAGACCCAGTTCTTTGAACATAGGGGCAATTTTGTCCTTCAACACAACAATTGGCAAAGTGGCAAAAATTGCAATAGAAGCAGCTGTAGACGACATTAACTCCAACCAAACAGTTCTCAAAGGAACCAAGCTTAATATCTCAATGCGGGACACAAAAATCTCCACTGGGTTTCTAGGAATCATTGAATGTAGGTCCTTCCCAAACATTTTTTTTTTTACACTTAAAACTTTTTTTTAAAGTAAATTAATGATTTAATTTCTAAAAAATTACTCTCATCTTAATTAAGTTTCCAAAAGATTTTTTTTTCAATAAAAATAATCTCTCATAAGCTTTGGCGTAACAATAAGGTTGCTGCTATGTAACCTAAAAATTATGAGTTTAAATACTGAAAATAGTCTCTCTGCTTATAAGATAAAGATTGTGTACATCTGATCCTCCTTAAACTCCACTTGGTGAGAATCTCGTGCACTGAGCTACTCTTTAAAATAATCTATCCTAATTAGTAAACAAAAGCCTGTATAGCCATTAATTCATGACTAACGCTTGTCCAAGTGGCACTTTTCCTCTAAATAGTGTCATTCGTCTAAATTTAAATCATTTTAATAATCAGTTGATTTTGCAAAAGTTGTCTAAATGATATTGTTTTGGAGAAAAAGATCATCTAAACGAAGATCTTTAGAGGATCAAATTGAGATAAAGTAATTTTTTGAGAACTAAATCTAATATTTACTTTTATTTTTTCTCATTCAGCAATATAATTTTCCATACTCAAACAATCTCATGTTGACTAATTTCTATTGACAGCATTGTTATTGATGGAGAAGGAAACTGTAGCCATAATTGGGCCTCAGTACTCGGTGATGGCTCATGTAATTTCACACATAGCTAATGAGCTACAAGTACCTTTACTATCCTTTGCTGCAACAGACCCTACCTTGTCTTCTCTTCAATTCCCATACTTTGTTAGGACAACACATAGTGACCAGTTTCAGATGGCTGCTGTAGGTGAAATTGTTAACTACTATCAATGGAGAGATGTGATAGCCATTTTCATTGACGATGATCATGGAAGAAATGGGATAGCCACATTAGGGGATACGCTAGCTGAGAAATGCTGCAAAATCTCATACAAAGCACCCCTTAAACCTAATAACATAAACATAGAAGAGATAAACAGTGCATTAGTGAAGGTAGCTTTAATGGAGTCTAGGGTCATAATCCTCCACATATACCCTAATATTGGTCTAGATGTCTTTCATGTGGCTCAAAATCTTGGCATGATTGTAAATGGGTATGTGTGGATAGCCACTGATTGGCTTTCTACCATACTAGACACTGACTTATTAGGCTCCTCTTCACACATGAATGACATCCAAGGTGTTATCACCTTAAGAATGTACACACCAGATTCTGAAAAGAAAAGGAACTTTATTTCTAGATGGAGTAATCTCACAAGGGAAAAAGCTCCTGATAATGTACCTTTAGGGTTGAACACTTATGGCTTATATGCATATGACACTGTTTGGGTTCTTGCTTATGCACTTGATGCATTTTTCAACAGTGGAGGAACCTTATCATTTTCAAATGAATCAAGTTTAAACATGTTAAAGGGGGATAGGTTGAATCTAAATAACATAGGTGTCTTTACTAATGGTAGTTTATTATTGGAAAAGACTTTAAAGGTTAATAAAACTGGTTTAACAGGCCAAATGATGTTTAGTTCAGAAGTGGAATTGGTGAATCCTGCATACGAAGTTATTAACGTGATAGGCACTGGTATTAGGAGAATAGGGTATTGGTCAAATTCCTCAGGACTTCACACATGTAAAGAAGAAGAAAAAGCACCTAATCATTCTAAGTCAAGTGAAGGACTATATGGTGTTATATGGCCTGGTCAAACCACTCAAACACCTCGTGGTTGGGTTTTTGCTAGCAATGGAAGACTTTTGAGAATTGGGGTACCACTCATAATTAGTTACCATGAATTTGTCTCAAAAATTGAAGGATCTAGAATGTTTGGTGGTTACTGTGTAGATGTCTTTACTTCTGCATTGGAGTTGTTGCCTTATCCAGTTACATACAAGTTCATTCCTTTTGGGGATGGTAAAACTAATCCCTCATACACAGAACTTCTGCACATGGTCACAAATGGTGTGAGTGTAAATAAAACATACACAACTTGTGGTTTTCAGTTTCATATTCTGTGTTTATTTTCAAACTCTTTCCTTTTATGTATGTAAAGTTTTAATGCTGTGGTGGGTGATATAACCATGACCACAAACAGAACAAAGATAGTGGATTTTACACAACCATATATTGAGTCTGGACTAGTTGTTGTGGCTCCAATAAGGAAGCTGAACTCTAGTGCATGGGCTTTCTTGAGACCGTTTACTCCCATGATGTGGTTTGTGATTGGTATGTTCTTCTTTGTGGTGGGAGCAGTTATGTGGATTTTAGAACGCAGAGTGAATGATGATTTTAGAGGTCCTGCTAGAAGACAGTTTGTCACCATTATATGGTAATTAAAATTGAATAAACTATTCAAACTCAATTATGTTATTATATGTATTATCTTGATATTGCTAACTATCAAGTGTTTTTGTATTTTTGTCTTTGCTTGCAGGTTTAGCTTTTCAACCCTATTTTTTGCTCATAGTAAGTGACACAAGCTCTACTTTTATCAGGTTTTACTTTATTTTTATAATTTTAATTTTAACTCACTATGAAGACTAAATTAGAAATAAGAATTTGTAAAAACAATATAAGATTTAAAAAAAATTATTTAAAAATGTTGGGATCACACATATACCACTACACACCAACAAGTTGTTCCATAAGGATAAAGAATCAAGTTTAATTCTCGAAAAGCTTGTTTATCGGGAGGGTTTTATCTTATAGCTCCTGACTCAATAGGGATTAGTCTCAAGTCCAATGTAACTTGGAGATACCATGATTTCATTAAAAAAAAAAAGTATACCATGACATGAGCACTTAGACCCCGATGTCATAGAGAATTAAACCTAAAAGTTCTAAGGGAGACGCTAGCTTAATAAATCCAACAAAGAATAAATTAAGTGTAATTGTAACATAAGTTTTTTTTTTCTTTTGCAGGAGAGAGAACTGTGAGCACTCTTGGCCGTTTTGTGCTAATCATATGGTTATTTGTGGTTCTAATACTTAATTCAAGCTATATTGCAAGTCTGACCTCAATTCTAACAGTGGAACGACTGTCTTCTCCAGTGAAAGGAATAGAAAGCTTAGTGACAAGTAATGAGCTAATTGGAATTCCTAAAGGTTCATTTGTGGAGAAATATTTAACAGAAGAGCTAATCATAATGAAATCAAGGCTAGTACCTCTAAATTCACTAGCAGAAAATGAGAAAGCCTTAAGGGATGGTCATGCCAATGGTGGTGTTGCTGCAATAATAGATGAACATGCTTACATGGAGCTCTTCCTTGCAACTAGATGTGAATTTGGTATTGTTGGTCAAGAGTTCATGAAAATGGGATGGGGTTTTGTAAGTGCATCCCTACTTACTTTATATATATGCATTTCTTTTACATGTATATTCAAAGTCTGCTAAGATAATATATATTAGTAATATCAACAAAATTTAAAAGAATTAAGTATAAAAAGGATAAAATTAGGAATGATTGTATTAGAAAGAAAGTTAGAATAACATCTATCGTAGAAAAGTTGATAGAAATGCATCTTATGTAATTTAATCATGTGCAAAGGAGATCATTAGAAGCTCTCGTACGAAGAGTTCACCAGATGGAAGATAATTCAATAACTAGAGATAGGAGAAAACTAATGAAAATAATAAGAGAAATTATTAAGATGAATTTAACTTTAAATAATCTAATAATAGAAATAAATCAAGATAGAACATGTTGAGGTCGCTTAATCTATATAACTAACTTTATTTAATAAAAAAAATGTTTTATTTATTTTTCTTATTTATAACTAAAAAATTAAATTTAACCTATATATATATATCTCTCCAAAGAGAGAGACCTCATGCTATTAAATATTAATTGCAACTTTGGTTGGGCATGTTGTTTTGTATATTACAGGCCTTCCAAAGGGACTCTCCCCTAGCAATTGACCTATCAACAGCAATCCTAAAACTATCAGAGAATGGTGATCTTTAAAGAATCCATGATAAATGGCTAACCAGAAGTGCATGCAGCTTAGAAGGTGCCAAGCAAGACATAAACCAACTTGAGCTCAAGAGCTTTTGGGGTCTCTTCCTTTTGTGTGGCATAGCTTGCTTCATGGCTCTTCTTTGTTATGTTGTTCAACTTGCTTACCATTTCACTAGGCACTCGAGTCACAACCTCGAAGGCTCATCTCGCTCTGCTCAACTTCGCTCGTTTCTTTCCTTTGTAAATGAAAAGGAAGATCAAGAAGACAAAAGTATTAATAAGCCTAAGACAAGGCCAAGGGAAAGAGAGTCCTGCAAAAAGGTTGTGCATAAAGAAGATGAGTCATTAGATAGGTCAAATGGTAGTAGTGTGGCTTATGAAAATGATTCTCATTGCTAATTACTAGATGAGAATATTTAAATTATAATTCCACCAACCTTGAATTTTTCCATTTTAATTTCATACATGATTTATTTTTTTATGCTTTACTTGTTTGGTTTAATTTAACTCATTTTTTTAACATAAGACTGTGATATTATTTTTAATATAATAGTAAATAAAAAAATAAACAAAACTTTTTTATATTAAATGAAATTGACTAATAGAGATTCGATAAAGTTTTATACTGACTGTGAATTACCTAATGCAACCTCCATTTTTTATTCGAGTTTGAGATCACGTGCCTATAAAAGCCAAACTTTTTTTTAGTCGAAACTACCAATATCCAAAAGTCCTTTGGACTTTGATTAATTTAGCTTAAGTTGGGTGAGGTTCCATAACAAGGGCAGAACTCTCGCAACACAAATTTTTTTATATACAATATTTAAACTTGAGATCTTATTTAAAAAAATAAGTACTTATCACTCTAACTAATTACCTATTAATAAAGTCAAACTTAATATAATAGTAAACGTAATTAAATTTATACTAAATTTTAGTATAAAATATTTAATATAACATTAAATTCTAATTAAGTAACTTTATTGTTGTGTAATTGCTTTAATTATAGCCATCGTTTTATATACTAAGTTTTTAATTTATTCACTCCCCATCACATCATATCTAAAGCTCCATTGTCGAAAGCCACCCACAGTGCCTAGGTTGTTGCAAGGTCTTTTATTCTTCTTAGATCTACGTTTTTCCAACACCAAATACAATGGTCAATCAAATCACCAATCAATTTATTTAGATTAGTATTTTGCTGACCTTGTTCAAAAAAATCACTTTTAATTAACGACATGAGTCCCTACAATATTTTTGCTAACAATTTTATTGTTGAATCTTTTTTTTATAATAATAGAAAAAAGTCTCAATGAAAGTGACGTTACCAAAAATCTCTTTATATATTATCACTAAAAGTCACTTAAGAAAAAAAAAGTTTGGGAGTTAGTCCCTACTAATTGAAGATGTACTTAGTGATGACAGAGTCGCGACAAAAACTTTTACTGATTATTTATGTTGCCATTGTGAGGATAAATTTTTAAAACGAATAAAATAAACTTTTTAACATCTTTAATTCCACTGAAAATGGGTTTAGTTGCAATAAGTGAGAGCTCTTACAAACTCTTGGTGCGGTGAATAAATTTTTCACTAAAAGTTTTTTTTAAAAAAATTAAAATTAAACTTTTTTTCTTTAACTTTGTATGAAGATTTAAT